>JAVTVJ010000106.1:2400000-3600000 GCA_034509425.1 Eopsaltria australis
GCAGTAGTAGCTGGAGGCTAACCCCACTGTGCTACAGGCCCCTTACATGCTTTTTAAGAGTCTTAAAGCTCACCCTCCAAATAAATGAGACAAAGAAAGAATTGCAAAGGCAAAGACATGAGTGGTTTTAGTTAGGATGGAAACGCAAGTTATACACAGGAACTGAGCCCTCCTGTCCCCCCACCCCAGTCAAGCAGCTTATTCATGGTCACATCCAAACTTCCCCTGCAGTAATTGAGAACAACAGAGTCAAGTACATTCAGATAAGGAACAGCCAAGACAAAAAAAAAACCAAACAAGCCAAGTACTTTCTTAAACTGAACATAGACTCCAACTCCCAGACACTCTATCCCAAAAGGGCCAATTACCACAGCCTCAACTGCTGGCTGATGAGGCCAGAGCACTGGTGTCTTACAAGGAGTATCTGTCAAGCAGGAGTGCATTTCCCCATCTCCTACCTAATCAGCTCAGAGAATAACACCTCTAATAGTTTTGCCATCCTGGCCCTTTCCCAACAGTCCTTGTGCACTGAAATCGTTGGGCACGGATAGTGACACTCATCTTTTATAGCTCATTCAAAACCCAAACAGGGAGAACAAGCAGAACACAACACAATCTTTACATTTGTTGACCCCTCAGCAACAGTGAGTCTGTGAACAGCTGCAGCACTATTCCTGAAGCAGAGAGCAATAAAGTAAAAGTCTGCCTGTCTCTTACAGCACTGGAAAACCACTCTGGCACTAATGCCAGTGCAAACAGTAGCAGCAATAACTGGGGTTGGCAGGAGCCAGCACAAGAACCTCAAAGGTGTTGAGACCAGCTGAGCTCTACAGATAGCTCTGAGCAGCCTTCTGCCATCACCAGTGCTCTGCAGCAAGGAATGCAACACATCTCTCTGCCCCCAGGCATTCCCACTGGAACAGGCAGGTATCGGCCCTTTACCTGAAAACATCCTGGTCCTCGTGGTCTGTGGGGGGGTTGTTCCACTGGGAGGGGATCCGACAGTAAAAATCACTGGGGATGGGCTGGCAGAGCCCCCAGCCCGGGCACCAGAGTGCAGGGTCCCTCCGTAAGCACCTGAGGGAGCTGGGGAGACAGTTGAAAGGTGCAGACTGGCATTACAGGAAGGTCACTCAGAGTACGGTGCCTCGCCCAGCGGGTGGCTCCTGCAGACTCTCCTGGGACACGGTGGGTACCAGCACAGGCCAGAGAGGCATCCCCAGCAACACGGGCACAGCACAGAGCCTGGGCAGCGCCAGCCACTGCTGCAACTGCTCTCCCTCCTTGCTGCCTGACCTGCACGCCCAGAACACCCACCCCTGCAGAGCCATTCACACTCAGCTGCCTGGCACCAAGCCACCACTGCCACAGGTTATCACACTCACAAGGGGCTGAAAGAGGAAGCCCTGCCTACAGAAATCACACCAGTATCCAGCAGTTACACAGCACACACAGCCCACAGAGCAGGGGAAAGCAAACACCACTGCACCCCTCACACACGGCACTCGCTTCCTGTGCCAAGGGGCACTGGCAAAGCAGCCTCCCATCTGCAGGAGGGGTGTAGGCAAACCCCAGTCCAGGGCATCCTGCCAGACCTGCCTGGCCTCCCCACCTACCTGCAATTTCCATTGGCTTCTCATTGTTCAGGCTGTCGCTGCTGCCAGCTTCTGAGATCTGTGCTCCAAAGGCTGCCTTCAGAAGCAGGTCAGTGAGCCTGCCTGTGCTCAGAGATCTACAGAGAGTACAAACAACATGATGCTGAAAGTCAACAGGTCCAAGGTGTCAGCTCACTTCATTTCTTTGTGCCATTCCTGGTCCACAGCCACTTAACACTACACAGTAAACAGTCTGGAGTTGAAAGAACCACTCCTTTAACAGGGCATCTGAAGCACCTCCTGCTGCTTGTAGAAAGCACAAAACTGTCATGACTAACTGCAGTAATGAAGGTTCTCACTGCATTAATACAACACAATTTGTTTTTGTTGAAAGGGATGAAAATTAATATCAGAGGACTCCTCCAGAACACTGGAGAAAGCTGCAGTGTGCAGAGAGGTACCTAAGAAAACGTAACAGCAGCACCTGAGTGACTTTCTGTCCTGCAGTGCTCATGACAGCCAGCACGTGGCTTTCCTACAGATCTCTCTTCTGAAGATCTGTGCCACTGTTTGATGGAGGAGGAACACCCAGAACAGCCTCTCCTCCATGACAGGCCCCACAGAGAGCAAGCCAAGCATCTGAGCAATTGCTTGTCTGGTAACAAAATCCTGCATTCCCACTTGATGAAACTGCACACTAAACATGGTGTGAAGCTGCAGATAATCTTTCACTTTAAAAAGTCCAGACCATGGTCTGCCCCTGTAGAGGAAGACTTTTGAAGTCTGCACCACATCTTTTTGCAATCCAAAGGTGCTAGCAGATAACTACACACTGTTTACAGATGCCTCACTACAAATTCAGCATTAGTTAGGGTTTGAAATTTGCCCCATCTGTCCTGTACTGAGGAGTGAAGCACCACTGTATGAGCAGACTGCAGCTCACCTGCCCTTGATCTCTTCCACAGGCCTCAATCCCAACCCAGTTTGCTGGCAGTGGAAATGACCCATCTCCTTCAGATCTGGCAAGGTCTTGTTCCGTGTTGGAGTCATCATGACCCCCTGATGGGCCAAGAGGGTGAGGAGATTCTGGGAACTTGGGGTTTTGGGAAACTCAAATGGGGACACAGCCTAAGAAGAACAGAAAGAACAGAGATCTGTATTTAGAAAGGAGGAAGGCTCCTCTTAGTCCCCATTTGTTTATCAAAATTATCCTGTTCAACAACCTGCCTGAAATAAAGGTAGAAATCCCAATCTGAACAGTTATTTGTCCCTAATCCCAGAAAGGCTAAAACAAAAGGACAACAAACTGCTGAGAATTTTGTAAGCAGAGCAAATGCTGTCACAGTGCCTGCTCCCCATGAGGCACGGGGCTGTCACTGGCTGCTGGCTCTGCTGGGGATTCCTGCTGGACACACACTTGCATCAGAGACAGGTCACTGTGTCCCCACCAGCCAGACACTCCAGCCATCAGGGCAGCTCCTTCCCTGCCTGCTCCCAACCCTAGGCTCTGCTCAGCTGCTGAGTGCTGCTGCCAGGGGAGAGCTGCCCACGGTAAGTAGGACACCACCCCATTCCACACAGATCACTGCACTGCCCTCACAGGACAGGAGTAAGTGCTGATAAACCCAGGCCAGAGTTATCTGCTCATGCAGCAGCTCATCCCCAAATCACCCAGAAGATCAAGGTGTGAGAGGCCCAAAAGCAGACCCCTGGGCATACCTTTGTAGGGGAGCCCATTATGGTTGGCAAAGGGCTCCTCTGCATGAACTCGGAGAGCTTTGGTGAGGATCGGAGCTGCCGGCAGTGCTGCAAGCCATGGATCTGCAGAGGCTGGCTGACTGGGGTATGACCAAAGTGAGCAACAAGAGGATCAGAGTGCTGCTTGGTTATCTTCTGCCTGCAGGAATGCAAATCCGACAGGTTGGGAGCACTGTGGAGCCGGGAGCCCATCCCCCGAGGAGACTGTTCGGGTGCCGAGGAACCTGGAGGGCACAGAGTGACAAAGCACATCACTGCCTGCTTCTGACACAGAGAGACTGCCTGAAACCAGGATCCACAGCTCAAACAGCTGCAGATCAAAACCTCCTATGGCTAAGCATGGTACCAAGCAGAGCCACAGCACTGCCAGGACTGGTTGGGTTTTGAGTCTGTGGGAGGATGAGATATGGGCAACAGGGAAATAGAAGGGCAGCTTCTTTTCTTCACTGCTGCCCTTTCAGAGACACAGACCCTGACTGTCAGAGCTCAGCAGCAAGGAAACGACACATCAAATAGGCCCTTTAGCAGAGGGGGTATTGGAGGTTTTGAGATGCTTTTCCTTCATTCAATGCATTGGCTTCGAAGTCCCAAATTTGAGTTTTTGTGGCACAAGATCTGTCAGCTCTGGAAGATGCTGGCTGACAGGATGGGAATGGATCAACTCCAGCTCCCACCAGCACACAGAGACCCTGGCTGGCCAAGCATCCAGAGAAGGTGCTGAAGCAACCAACCCAACCTAGAGTGCCCTGAGACTGCAGCTCTGTCTTTATCCATAGGAATAATGAAGGAACACAAGGACCAACACACCGGCAATAGGAACACGGCTTCTCACTTCTGCTCCAAGAGAAGATGGGATAACAGTCTGGCTGGGCTGCTCTGGGATTGTTCCAACTGTGAGGGAACGCAATAAAAAGAAGTTCATTCAGTATTAAGGTTCCATAGGCAAGAACAGCACTATGCACCACCTGTTTATAGAAAGATGCCAGTTATCTCTTCCATCTTCTCAGCCCTAGCTGTGTGGTGAGAAGAACCTCAACTCCTGTAAAAGGAGGTAAAAAAAAACTCTGCCTGATATTAGTTTAGCAAGTTTTAGTCTGACTTTGCAATTATACTAGTTCAGAGGAATAGAATATGAATACTCTGTGTTTCCCCATCAGCACAGACTAATAAATACAGATTTGGAGACACCAGGGATACAGAACAGCTCATTATATCAGCCTGTTCTTTCACAGAAAACAGCAAATAGCAGCCATTGCACATTGGGGCGTCTCTTGTCCCTTTCCACTTGAATTGCTTGTTAGCATCTAGATCAGGCTACCAGATATTCAGTCAAAACTTTTCAGTCTGGAAGTTCAAGGCCTTTCAAAGCTGGTCAGAATTTTGCTTTGATGCTAATTGGCTTACATTTGTTCTCACCCCAACCCGAGCCAGTAAAAAGATATTTTGCACTTACAGAGGCCCTCTTCTGAGGGCAGCAAAATGTTTGATGCAGGCACCAAAGCAAAGCTTGCCTCTCCTGGGGCTAACAGGTATTTTTCTCTCCGTTTTACTGAGGCCAAAACACTTGTCAAATAATCTGTGGAGAAGAACCACAGGGGAACACAACAATCTGAACTCTCCACTACCTGGCAGCTACAGCTGGTCAAAACCACCCTCTTTACAGGAAAGAGGCAAATGATTTTATTAGGACAGCAATGTGCCAGCTGACATCTTACCTTGTGGTGATGGCATAAACGGCTTGGCACCACCAAAGGAGAGCTTTTTAGTGCTGGGCACAGATCCATGCTCTCCAGGATAAGGAGGGGAAGCACCAGTTTTGGGAAAACCAAGAGGACTCGTACTGCTGGACCTCCGGACCGTACCAGACCTGAGAGGAAACAAGAGCAGCACACAGGTTACTCCAGAGCCAGAACAGAAGAGGGAGGAGAACAGCATCACCCAACACACACACAGCTACACCCACAAAAGCACAGCTTCATGACTGTTCATCCTGGATCAAAATCCCATTGTTCTGGAACTACAACAAAACACATGAAAATGACAATCCTTGTCCTCAAGAGTTCCAATACAAATAAATGAAAAGAACAATCAAGGTTAGCTTAGCTGTAAAATAGGACAGTCATTTTTCAGAGATACTATAGATGCTTTCAGGTATCTACATAAATCCTGAACAAGGCAGAGTTTCCTATCTTGCCATGGCCAAGATGTTTACTGTAGGCAAAGTCTCTAGAATGCCCTGAGAGGGCTTTGTTCAAGTGTGCCTCTCGTGCTGAGCCACTTGCCCTTCAGTCAGAGCAGCCTTTAGGCAGAAAGTTTTGTGCTCAGTGCCGAGGTAAAGTGTGCCAAGGCACTGCTCTGCAACAGAGCTTGGACTCAAATCAGGAGCTGCAGAGAAAAACACAACAGTGTGTGGCTGTCAGATGTGAAACACTTCACCAAATTTCAGGGGAGTCTGGGTTTTTGGGCTGGACAGTCAGAATAGCCTGTCTAAACACCTTCAGCTCCTTGTGAAGCCTCAATTTAGGGAGTTAAAATTAATTTGTAAAACCCACACATGCAGGAACCTTGAGTATTACTCAGTGCTAAAATGAAACAGAAGAGGAAGCTAGTGGGAAAGTGAGTACATCCACACCATCAGTCTGGAGAGAGATGGGATTACTGCATATTAATTAATTATTTCTCAATATGTTAATCTTTTCACCACCATTAAGAACACACAACCTAAATTGCAATGCCATTCTGCCTCTGCAGGCTCCTTCACCAAGATTCCCATTACACTCCTCTGTATGAGAATTCAGTCTTTTCATCAAGTCCTTCATCCAATTCTCAATTTGGAAACATTTTTTCTCTTGTTGAAAGAACATTAAGTCTCAACCAGTAGGTGGTTTTCTGGACAGGAATCAATGACTGCTGAGAAAAACCCCTCCATGCCTGAGCCACTGAAAGATGCTGTCACTAAGGTATCCTGCCTCCTCTGCCAGGGATGCTGCATTTAGCTGTCCCCATGAATCTGAACAGAAGGAACAAAGGGTATGGGTTTCAGCAGTGCCAGGAATGGCAGAATCATCCTGATGAACTGTCAGTAAATCTACTCAACGACACTTCTAGGTGTATATTTCACTTTATGCCACAGAAAATAAATACGTTTAAAAAATTAAATCTATTTCAGTAGTTGAGATGGTTGAGTAGTTGATCTGCCACCCTGCCCCTATTCAACATACTACCACATTCTGCAGCCAAGTAAATCCATGCTATAATCACATGCTTGGGAAAAAAGGAAATACTTGAAAATTTTAACCTAAAAATCACTTCTCTTCAGGTTGCTCCAGATTCAGAGGTTAATGCTCATCAAGTGCCTGGTCCTGAAGCAAAATGAATTTCCAAAGAGAAAGGTGAGAAGATACCTAAATATTCAGTGGCAGAGAGTATTGCCCTCCCATGTTTTTAATTCTCCAGACCATGAACCATCCAGAAGGCTGAATTTTATCTATCAGGAACTTGCAGGAGAAAACCACCACTGCTGCTGCTGGAAGATGTGGAATGCCAAATGCCACCCTAAGAGACCTGGGGTAAGGCAGCAGACCAGCAGGACAGGGGATGTGGCACACACCCCTAATTAGCACCTCACCAAGCCACACATCTGTCCACAACCATGCCACCTTCCACAGGCACACAGCAGCCAGTCAGGTGACAGGGGGACATTTCTCAGACACCAGGGTGTACATCAAGGCTTGCAATCAAATGACTCAGCAAACGTGACTCGGCACTCAGCAGCAATGGCCAGTTTGATACACCTGATGGAAAAGTGGAATCACACACTGAATAAATGCCTGGTGGACTTCTCTCCTGCCATTCCTGAAGGGTGTCTACTGAACCTGCTGATTAGAGGAAGTGATGGCCAGAGATAAGTATGGCTTCCTGGGGCAGAAAAAACATGACGCCAGAGATGCTGAGAGGATGCTAAAAGCAGCCTGTGAGTCACCCTGATTGGGCCCATTCCTCGAGTTCCTGTGCAGGGACATGCCAATCTCAGCATTACACAGTGGTGACTAAAAGGAGCAAAACACAGCAGTTTGCTCCCTGACTGTAGCTGTGGGCTGTGAACCCCAGCTCAGCAGCCCATTACAGGTCTGGGGTTTGCACAGCACCTTCCCCAGAGCTCTCTCTTTACACCTCTCAGGGATAATCAGGACTCTTGTGAGGTCAAAACCCAACAGTGTCCCCAAGTTTTGCTGTGTAAAACACAAGGCACGTAGGAAACAGGACAGAGTTTACCACAAAACCTGCCACACACTCAAGGAAGTGAACATTAAACAGTATTAAAGTAACAGTGGCACCAATCCTTCTGTTAATCCCTATCCCTGATCAATATCAGCATATTGTGTCTCTACTTCTGGGTCCCCTTCAAATAAGCTTTATCCTGAATTAGGCTGGCTGAAGCCCAAACTTAGGCTGACGTAGGTATTACCCTACTTTCAAAATCTAAACTTTAACTAATCCAGATACCAACACAACTCATCCAAAAAAAGACCTGACACCTTTTAGACACTTCTATTTGAGTGCCCCTGCTGTAGAGGCTCTTTAAGATCCTGCACTGGTCTGCTTCCCTTCAGTCTATGACCTGGGCTGCTGCTGCCAACCAGAAATCATACACGAGAAGAGACAGAAACCCTGCATGTCTTGGATGTGCCAGGCATTACCTCTGCACTCAGGTCAGCTGTCTGCTGCAGACTTGGCGTCAGGGTCTTCCTGACAGCCTTCAGAAAACATGCTCTGCCTCACGGGCATAAATTGCTCATGATTTACTCAGTCCTGGCTGCATAACCCCATTAATATGCACCTCGTGCACAACACATCATCTGTGGCATGACTGGCTACAGGAACCAATTAAGGTAAAGTCAGGTAGGTTCTGTAGCCCCATCCATTTCAGTTGTTTATTTCAAATTTTCCTTTTATAAAGGCATCTGCCAGATGGATGGTTCTCTCTGCTTGGACACTTGGACAAGCAATCCATAGCTGGCATGGGAAGAGCTGTCAGACCCAAAGTGGCTCAGCCTTCACTCTGAGCTGACAGGAGCTTTCTCACATAAAAGCACACAGGCAAAATTTACAGTGCTAACAAATAAATCCCAACACCACCACACAAACACCCCAAAACACACCGCAGCGGCTCCCTACAGCGAGGGGGAGAGCCTGACACACAGGGAAAGTCACAGAGGTACAGAGAACAAAGTGTAAAGCAGTTTGTTTAGAGATCCCCTCCTCCCAGCCCCAGCACTTACCGGGGAGAGGACTGGGAGTAAGGGTTGGGAGACTGCAGGTTCTGCTCGATGCGCCGGTAGTTGTGGATTTGTGTGGGGACCGGGATGGGCACGGAGTGTCCGTACTTGCTGCTGGAAAACTGCCCTGGCCGCCTGTGGAGAGGAGACACACAGAGACAGCCTCCTGTGAGGGCTGGGCCTTCCACCAGCTAATTGGAGATTTTATCTTCATGGAGCAGCTGCACGCAGGGAGCGTCCCCTGGGCTGCTCTGGGGCTGTGGGTTTGCACCGGGAGCTGGTTCGAAGCCATATCAAAGGGAAGTGGCACCACACATCTCCTGAAAGCAGCCACCTTTCCTGCAGCACCATTCCCACCCACAGCCTGGTGTTAAAACACGCACCCAAGCGCACCACTCCCTCCAGGAAAAGCAGAGCCCTGCTATTTCAGGCCATGGCTGGCCTAGTTTCCAAGAGCTCAGATCCACAGCCAAGCAGACAGCTCTGAGCAGGAGCTGAACACCCGTGGCTCACAAAGGATACCAGCACAGACTCTGCTGACAAGAGCTGCTTGTGACTGACTCATGCACAGGCACTGCTGCAGCCACGGCATCCCCGTGGAAGTCTCACACCACGAAGGGAATGCAGTGGTGTAGATCAGAGTATTGGCAAGTTAACTACAAGGGTGGAGAGGGCAGCTCAGGAGAAAATAAAACTGAGGGACAGGAGCTGGTATCTATACACCCATCAAGTGCAAGATAGAATATCACACACACAAAATGGGACAGGTCCATTCTGCAAATTTCAGGCTCCTTTCCACCCAAGCAGGTTAATTGGCTCGTGTCTGATACCTGTTCCCCCAGGTTACTCTTGGCCTGTCCACCAGGCTACACACGAACCACGCTGCACAAAACCCATGCAAATACCACATTTAACTAAGTACTGCCTAAAGTCTTTTCCCAAAGGCCCCAGAATTCTAGGATTAATTGCCATGGCAATGCTATTTACAACTGCCAACACCAATTGTGGGGATGTTGAACAATTACAGGAAGATCTTATTGGTAATGAAGGCTTCTGCAGTCTCCCTTGTCAGTCAAGGACACACACCTGGGTCTGCCCCTGACAAGCTGGAAGCATCACTTCTTGGGGTCTAACAGTTGGAATGGAAATATTTTACATGAGATGAAAGGATATATTCAATGCAGCAAGAACACACGCAACTCAAGGGAAGAAGGAAGAGTTTGTGACTTATTTGGCAGTTCAAAGCATCCCATCGCCAACATTTCTGTCGTAGCATCCTGTGGTTTACGGTGACAGCACTGAACAAAGCTGACCTGCAGGAAAGTGTCTGCAGATCTCCACACAGTGCATGTGAAGGCACTCCTCCATCACAGGAGAGACAAATAACTGGAAGAGATACTTCATCAAGGCTGGATGATCAAATGATTCCGATCTTTTCACTCCTCTCTCAACTTTTTTAAGTTCCATATATTCTTCCTTGTGTGCTCTTATTTCATCCACCAAGAAAAGAGACTCCTAATTTCCTGCCTGTCTCCAAGAGGCAGCATGGATGCCTTGATTCTTCACTGACACACAATAAAATAAAGGCATTCAAGGTTTCCAGTGGATCAGCAAAAAGGTGAGGCTTTGGTGTTTCTGCCTTCCATGAGTATAAAACATGGTCTTGTGACAGAGATAAATCAAACAAAACTTTAACCAAGAAATCTGAAGGTTTGTGTGAAACCTTGTAGTAACTCTGAACATATATTTCAAATGCTATCTTTTCTATCTGGTAAAATTCTTTATCAGAAAAGAAGTTCTGGGGTAAAAGGATCCTCCCTCTCCCCAAGAGTTCTATCAAGTCCTCATTTCCTTCTCATGGTGCAAGTTGCAAAGGAAATGATCCAAATGAGGTGACATACACTGAACCTGCTAACTGGCCTCAAGCCCTAAGGAATGCAATTGACCATAAATCTGCAAAGTCCAAGAGATAAAGCTGGGACACGGAGTTTAATTACTTGGCAGGAATTAAAAGCTCTTTGGAAACAGTATTAATTCTACTGTTGTGGGGTAGAACCAAGAAATCACCTTTCATTAGATTTACTAAGTATCTTCAAGGAAGTGTTCAAAAAAAAAAAGAATTAAAAGAAGGATCAACTATGAGCATATTTTAATTCTGCCCAGTCCTTAATCTCTTAATTAAGAGCAAGAAGAGTTGTCCTAGAGTGTACCATGACTTCCTGTGGAAAAGCCACTGCTGGCCACTCTGAAACAGTCCTTGCTTTCTGTCCCAGTTGGAGAGCAGCCAGCATTGCTTGCTAGCCTGGAGCCACACACGGGAGGGAGAACTGCTGCTTCCAAGTGAGCAGGCAGAGGGAAAACCAGGAGTGCTCTGCACCATGGAGCCAAGTGCTGAACCAACAGGTCTCATGCCATCTAGAGGGAAGGGCACTGAAATCCAGCAAGGGCACACCTGGGTGGCACCAGTGCAGAGCACTTCCAGGGGACAGGTCAGAGACCACGCTTCATCCTCTGGACTCAGAGTGACTGCTCCAGCCTTTCATTACTGATGCCCTGCTCCCCATCCTGAACAGCACAGGAATGAGCTTTTCAGAGTTACTTCAAGGCAGACAGAAAAGTGGGAAGTAGCACTAGAGGGTTTGGCATCCGCTCCAAAGAAGCTGCTGGGAATGAGCAGGAAAGGGAGTGAGAGTGGAAACGTGTTTAGATCAAAGCCTCTGGCACTGACTGGCCACCTTGGGATCCAGTAGAAGACAATGAGGCCAGTTTGGTGAACAGTGGGAATTGGGCAGCACTTGTAGTGAACTTCCAGTGCTGCCCAGAAGCAAGGCCAAATCCTTTAATAGAGACTGATCTCCAGAATGCAAAGGAATCAGTTAAGGAATAAGCTGTTAAAAAGCTTAGCAGGCGATGGCACAAGAAGCCTCATGCAATTAAACTCCACACTGTGGTACACGCTTGCCAATTAATCTGATCACGTCAGCCAGGCTCTGAGCTATATTATTCTCTGTTCAGTGTGTATGCTTTGAGGCTATGCTTTGTCATTTTCTGGGCTCTGCTTATGTGACAAATGTGTTCAACACGCAGCCTGGGACTATATTTTCTTCTTAGAAAAGATTTTAGGGTCATCCATCTCCCAGTGTGAAATCCCCTTCAACCGTCCTGCCCTGACAGGTGCCATATTGACAGAACAGAAGATGAAAGCTGTCCTGCTTCCCCAGCAGGCAAGAACAAGATGGGAAGCAACACCAGCAGTTCCCTGCAAGCCAAGCATGTACCCTAAAGCTTCAGGGCCCAGAGTCAAGGAGATCACCTTCCACAGACCATTAACACCTTCAGAACACAAAAGTGTCTGGCCCCACTGGGCAGCTGGAGCTGTTACGTGTGGGCAGCTGGCACCTACAACACTTCCAAAGGCCAAAACTGAGTTTAGAGCTACTGGTTTAGTTGGAATTAAACCCATGACCATGCCTGTTTGCACATATTCCTCCTACTCCTGCATCCCCCATTATTAAACAAGGTCCAGTATCAGAATAACTTTACAAAGACACAGTGCAAGGAGCTTTTTAACAAACCACAAACAGCTAAGCAGGCCCTCATCTATCCTTCAACAGCAAGGGGAGATGAGGAACACTCCCCCATGTTTGTCCAGTAACTCAAGTCCATCCTAACCTCAGCCTTGGATGAAGTGTTGTGCCCTAGTTCAGTACATGAATTAGAAACAAGGGTCTTTAGCTGGAATTCTCCCCACCTCTGAGGGCTGAGCAGTACCTAAGTACCAGTGGAGTCCATTTCCCTTCTGCTTGAGAACAGTCCCTGCCCCCTCAGGGAACAGAGTTAATTCCAGCCCTCCTGCATTCTCTCCCAGCCCCTCCTGAGAGCCAGAAGAGGGAGAGACCAGCTCAGTAGCTCGGACTGATCAGTGCCCAAGGCTGGGGAGTTTCTCCTGGGTGTTTCTTGTCACCCTTTAATTAAGAAGAGAGATGTGGATCTCGCCCAGCACACCAACAGCAGTAAAATCCCCCCTGAAGTCAATGGGAGTTCAGTCATTCGGTGTTGCACAGACACCACCAAACAGTTTTTCTTACCCAGATGGGCTTGGAGAGCTGCTGTATGGGGGTGATGGAGATGGTGTCCTCCCTTGGCTTTCCAAGCCTGCTGAAGTCACCAGGGAGCTCCTGAGGAGAACAGAATGAACCCAGCTGTCAGAGCCTGGGACCCAGCCCTGTTTCCCTCCCACAAAGCACAGCAACAGAGCTGTGTCTGCCCAGCTCCTCAGCTGTGGGAGCTCTGGGATTGTCATGCTGCCCCCACCACAGAAAACTGAAAATGGTCAGAACCAGACAGGTGACATCCCTGAAGAAAAGGCTAACTTAGGAACCTCTTCCCTCCCATCCACCAGAACCCCACAGTCCCAAACACCCAGTGGGCTCCAGTGGCTGGAAAATTTCAGTTGCCTTGGTGGTCTTACCCACTGTACATCAGGCTGTCCTGGATTGGTTTCCCTCCTGCAGCCTCAGCAGTTAAATCACCTGAGGGACAAGGAAGTGTAGAAACAGATTAATTAACGATAATTTTCTTAAAAGTCTTTATACATTCATAGCAATTGAAATTTGGTGTAGAATTTCCTGCTCCTCCAAGTCCTGCTGAATTGTTCCTGAAGTCAGTGTTTTGCAAAATACATGTGGGCTGAAGCTGAAGCTTGTGGTGGATGCTGCTGATCCTCACAATCTGAAGATTTGGAAAATTTAGGCTGAAAGCAAGTCCTACAAAAAACATGACAATCATTTGGGGCAACAGGCCCATGTCCACTTGGTGCAGGTCACTGGCTGCTGTGTAAAAGTGGCACAGGCTGTTTGTATGGCTTTGGAACATCCCTGTCCTCTGTGCCAAAAATCCAGGGCAGCCAAATGAGCTGGCAGCTGGATCCAGAACAAACACCTGAACACTGGGAACATGACCAGCACCAGGCAAGTGTGTACTGGTCCCATCTCTGATTCCAGGGAAAACACAAGCTCCTCCTTATCATCAGGATTGCAGAGATCTTCCAGAGATTATTCTAGCCCTCCAAATTCCTGTTTTAATACAAGTGAAAGGAGGAATCACAGTATTTATCACCAAGTTCCAACTCAGCAAAGCATCACACACATGGGCAAGGTTGAACAATGTCCTTCTGCTGGTTAAGCAAAGGACTTGTGCATGGACATATTTAGGCATGTGGCTGAACTGAGGCCCTGCTTCTATGTATATCTGTATTTTCCAGCAAGTCCTATCAAAGTATAAACACATACAGGTCCTAAAATGAAATTTAGAATGTTTGAAGAAAAAACAACATATTTAAGTTTTTCTCAGGGATTTTTTTCAAGTGTAAAATCCAGCTTGCTGGCTGAAATCCTGTCTTGGACTGTGATGCTGAGTGAAACTGAAGGCAGGATAACATGGTAAAAGCTTCTGTGAGAGAGACACTTTTCCCTGTGAGCCTATTTATCTTCTTTTACCAGTTGGATTTCCAGGTTCAATCTCTTATTGAGGTCCTCAAGTAATCTTTACTCTCAAATCCTGTCTTTAAAGGTAATTACAAAATATCTATGAAACTAGCCAGTGAGCCAGATGTCTCTGCCAGCTTGAAAACAAAACCATTCCTGCTATTCAGTCAAAACAGACAAGTTTAATCACTCTTTCAACTTTCCAATGTCAATTCTTAACACCCACAAGCCCCTCTGCTCAGAACACCTGCATTTTCAGAAACCACCTTACTTGAGAACTGTGCTGGGACCATGACAAAGTCATCTGTGTCACAGGAGGAATTCTTGCTGCTGCTTCCTGCAGAGTCCTTGGATCCGTGCAGGAACCCAGGAGAATCCTGGGTAGGAGATGCCAGCGCCTTCTCCTGCAGCTGCTGCTGCATCTCTCCAAGGGACTGCTAATTCAAGGAGAAAACAAACACTGCCTTCAGCACAGCCACTTCATCACTCTGCTCCATCCTTTAAACTGAGCTGTACAAGGCTACAAACAACATTTTGCTGATAAACCAGGGCTGTTGGTTTGCCAGAAGCAGCTGTTCAGTTTGCTGGAAAGGAACGGCCTTTTATGTCCCTGTCAGAACAGAGCATCTTTTGTTACACAAAACACACTCTCAGTGTGTCTGATGCTCCACTGATAAGAAAAATTCACTTGAGGTATTGCATCCCTCTGCTGAGGCTTCCTGGATCAACCATGCATTTTCTACTTTAGTATGGCTGGGAACATGAGAGGAACTTCCAGAGGTACTTCTGGTTGTTCTTTAGGGTTATGCTTTTTCTGTTTTGTTCTTAAACACAGAACCATCTGGTCTCTGTTTGTGCTTTTGCAGCACTTGGTAACATGTTGATAAGTGTTCCTGAACTTTCAAGACCACCCTGTTTTGCTGTACTGCTGCTAAGGAGCTAAAGAAAAGCCCAAAAGAGACTGAACTTTCAGCAGATAAACAGCTCACAGCTGTCAGAGGCAGGACAGTCCCTAAAAGGTCCCATTTTCCTGCTTCCTTCAGCTAGATGATGAATAGCCCCACAATCCCCTCAGTGCAGACAGATGGAGGAGGCTGGATGGTTTTAGAAAGCTTTAAGGCAGCTGAACTGCCCACGGAGCAGATCACAATCTTTATCCTAATGCATTTCCAGCCTGAGAAAGACCTGAAGCAGCTTTCACTTGGGCCTCATTAAGACCTTGCTCACCCTCAAGAGACTCTCCTGCTGCACCACTGGGGATTCCCTCTCACTGTACATGCAGTTCATACAGGCAGAAGAAATTTTCCAGCTGTCAAAGTTGCCTCTTTTCCACCCAATCTGCAAACTCTGCCCTGCAGATGTGGCATTTTTCCCAGACTGAGCCAGCATGTCCATCAGCAAAACCCCCAAAGGCAGAGCAGGACAGATGCAGCAAACCTCTAACCTGGGACCCCCTCCCAGTCTGGCAGTGATTCTGTGCCATCCTTAAGCTTCCCAGAGCAGGAAAGCTCAGGAGAGTGAGTCTGCTTTTCACACCATCTGCTCATTCCTGCAGTCTTATGGCCAGGAGGGCCTCAGCCAAGCACCCTCTGCTTCAGGCTGCAGGGAGGAAGCTCTCAGGGACACAGTTATGAAACATTCAGAGGGGAGCAGACCTGTCCTCTCTGTCCAGCTCACATCATGAGCACCTACACCAACTTCTGCTAGAGTCCTTCAGCCTTTTCCACACCAAATTAAGATACTTTGGCTCAGGGGAGCTCAGAGAACAGAGCAAAAAAGCAGTCATGCCAGGGCAAAAAAATCCCATCCTTCTCCCTTCCCTTGCCAATCACACCACCAGCATTCCTGAGTTCAAAGTCAAAGGCAGCTTTCACCAAGAGCCTTCAAAAACAAGCTTTCAGTTCAGCGAGCTGGAGGAATGTCACCTCACTGGTCACTTAATATTCTGCCCTCCAGAAAAGTTTTCACCATTTTGGGTAACCAGAGAGAAAATCCATCAGTTTAGATCATCTTTCACAAGACCACTGGACTGTGGCAGGTCTGGTCTGAGCAAACAGCTTTGCTGAATGTCCCTCTGTGGTGCCTGTGCATGCTGGTCAGAAGGAGGTGGATATCCTGTCAAGCTGCAGAGACTTTGCTTGAACACACAGAACCTGCAGCCAAGGAAGCAGGGCTACACCCTGAATTAGCAACTGGTTTGGGTTCCAAGGAGCTTCCCATCTCTGCCAAGACAAGCTAATGTAGTTCATACCAGCTTCCTTCATAAAGGCTTTTCATCCAACAGGCAATGGCACACTGAAATATGTCCTGGGGAGAGCAAGCCAACCTTCAGGATCCAAACTCTAAGCTGGAGAGAACTCTGCACCAAGCCCAGCCAGAACTACAGCACCAGAGGAGTGCAAAAACAGAGACCTCATTTCAAAGACACAGGCAGGGAAACCATTAACACATACAGGGCATCCTCTGAGCTGTACTTACAGGAGGTGATGCCAGGTGGGAAGTGGATGAGCTGCTGGAGGAACTACCGGAGCCAGAACTGGGGTAAGAAGGCATTGGCACGGAAGCAGCTAAAACCAGCAAAAGACAAAACCAAAAGAAGCGGTTAAACCAAGATCCAGCAATAATAAAAAGTCCTCTTCACCTTTTCCCATCAGGTTTATCTCATGCACCACCATGTATCATATATGGTCAATTAAAGGAGAACAAAAGAAAACCAGCATTCTGTTCAGTTATGTGATTCACATCCATCCACTCCTCCATGCACACTCTCACAGGTCTCAGAACTCCTGACAAAGGTCAGATGCCCATTCAACAGCTGACCTACCCCAGCAGCAAGATGTTTTTTGCCCTAAATTGCCTCCAAAGCATCTTTGCAAGTGCAAGGAAAGAGAAACAGAAAAGTGAACGGAGTTGCTCATGTCTGGGGTAGAAGCCAAGAGCTGGACCATACCCTCACAGATTCTTCTTCGTGAGACCTCATGGCTTGGCACACACACATCAAATATTGGGAGGTCTGTGCCAAGTTAAACACATGCCTGCTCAAAGCCTGTGTGTTTGCTGTCCAAACAGCCACTCGGGCATCCCAGGCCACATGTTCCTAGCAAAAACCCAAAACCCAACCAAAAACCCTCAAGGGGATTTCCTCAAGGAAATAGTGCCTTGCTTCCTATAGCCCAACCTCGTCACTTCTGCAAGTTAAACATGTTTTGGTCATTTAATATCTTTGTACAGGATTGCTTCCACAGCACAGGCCATCCCTGCATCCCTTCCTTTCATGTTTTATTGCTCTGTATAGGAACTGTCAATTTTATTCACTTCATTGTTGCACTGGCCTTTGTAACCCTGACAGAGGCCTAAAGCTTACACTGAAAGGCCTGGTTAGCACTGACCTTCAGGCAGAAAAGATGATTAAGGCATCACAGGAGAAAAGAATATTTAACTCTAATGACTTATGCAAGTGAGGTTCAGTAAATAACAGAGCTCAGCTCAGCCAAGCAGGGAGACAGTCAAAGGTAGCAATGGCTCTTCAAAGGACTTTGAAGTATTTAGTGGTTCAAATTCCCCAGTCCACCTGCACAAGACTGAACAGCACAGAAGAGCCCAAAATCCCCACTTCAAGGCAGCCTGAAGTCAAGATTTTACACTGGAACCATTTTGGTATTTGAATGACTTAAGATAGAGATCAGAGGCAATGCTTAATTGAGGAGAGGAACACTTTGCTGCTCTTCCATTATGCTGACAGAGAATCAGCACCTTCTATCAAATTTCTGCTTTTACAGTACCTGTGCTAATGACTCCATACCTAATACAAACCAGATTAATAACACCTAGAAGAATGCTTCTGTCTGAAGCAAAACTACCTCTGCCATTAATCCCATTAGATACTACGAAGTACTTACTCTGTTCAACAGGCTAGAAAAATAAAAGTCCATCTCTCTGCAATCAACTGTTGAAACAGTGTTCTAATGATAAAAGAATGGGAAAATATGCCTTTTATTAAAAGGTTTTAGGAAGTCTTTCCATGCAGCCTATCAAAGAAGGTTAAAGGATGACCAGACCAGAGCCTTTTATCACAAAGAGAGCAGTCACTGAGACACTGAATTCCTCAGTCTGAGAGAGATGTAATAAGATCCAACAACAGGAAAGAGAAGCCAAAGTAGTGTAGACTTAACATGTTATTTTAATATAAGTAACTGACCATTCTAACAGTTTAAGCAGGGTCACAGTGATCTCCTCCAGCCTTTGGCAACATTAACAATTAAGAATCCACAGCAGGATGGCTGTGAGGGGCTGGACACACTTTTTAGCTTCTGCATCTATTCTGCACTGGATTTAGAGCCCTTGATGAGCTGTGCTACTGTAACACACTGCCCTGGCTCCTGTACAGCAGCAGGGATGGAGGTATCCCCAGGATGGGTGTTCTGGGAGGTCGGTCAGGGCTTGGCATGGAGAGCAACTCTGCCCACAGCCAGCACAGCTGCTTCCCCTCCCCATGCTCGGGGAACACACACAGAGGCCTGAGAACTTGCCTGTAGAATGGAGAGCTCTGTCCTGCCTCTATCACACTGCTTTTGATCTCCACAGTCCCCCCACAGAGCCTGCAGAGCAATCCCTGGGACCTTCCCTACAGATTTAATACTAGAAAGGAGGGAAAAAACCATCTCCCCCACATTTATCCTGCCAGCTGCTACAGAACAATGCACCCATGTACAGACAGCCCTTCCTGTTATGGAAAGGTGCTGTTAAAATAAGGTAAGTGAATTCTTTACTGTATCCACACATGCTTGCTGCAAGACTTGCATCACTATTCATTTTTCCTGGAATTAGCATTTTCGTTAGAGTCATTCCAGTTCTCTCACAAGGTCCCCTCCAGTCTATTTTGGTTCTGTGATTATTGATTTAAACCTGGCTGGAATTGAGACTTTTCTATTTTTGACTATTTGCTTCAGACAGCTTTTCATTAATCAGGAGGGAAGACAAGCTGGCAGACTTTGCCATTATTATCTGAAACTCAAACTCAGCTGCATGGAGCACTCCTTTAGATACAGCCTCTATTAATCACTGTTCTTATTTCAATCCCTTTGAACTCCTCAAATTCACACTGTAAAGCTGTGAGCTCCAACTCAGAAGGTCCTGACACTCCAAACAGACTTTGATGCATGCAGAACCATGAGGTTTGGCTCTGACAAACCCTTCTCTGACCTCCACATCCCTGCTGGGGCATTTTTTGGTGTCAGCCATGTAGGCCAGCTTGAAAGCAAGACGCCTGCTTCCATCTCCTCCACACACCCAGGCACTCCCAGCTCAAAATTAAAAAGGGTGCAAACACTTGGCTCATCATGTTTTCAGTTGAGTCTGAATGTGGGGAATGTTAACATGAATTGTAGGCCCCCACCCAAATCCAGAAATTGCTGGATTGTAATTGTAATGTAAATAAGTCTGTTTTCATAATTGTCCTCTCCAACTTGCTCCAGCAACAGAACAGTCATCCTGCACGTTGTGCAACCACTGCCAACTGGTTTCAAAATGGGAGAGCTGGGAGCCACAAAGGCAAGCCTGTGCTCCAGCTGTGTGGATCCTGATACTGGATCCTATACTTGCAAAAATAACTCCTGACACATCATCCTATCAGGGGCTCAGTCGCCCTAAAAATATCCAACCCTCAAGTTTTAGAGAAAAGCTTTATTTGGAATCTGAGTTCTACATACACTGGAGAGATGCACTTTTCTGATTGTCTGGATTCAATTAAAACCACTCATCAAAAAGTTCTTTAATTGCAATCTCTGACAAGGCAATAAAATTTGAGTGCAAACTCTGAAAGGACTTGCCCAAATAAGTTGCTTTTTAGAGTTTAAAAGTCTGCAGCATTAAAATCTTTTATAGGCAGAAGTCATGAGGATTTTTTGCAAGCTTTCACCTGAGTATTTCATAAAGATGCCAAAAGTCTAGCTAAGCCTGACAGGCCTTTCAGACACTGAACCACTTGTGCACTTCTGAACCATAACCGCTCACCTTCCCTGCTCTCTTAACTCAGAGTCAAAGAGGCAGCAGCTCCTCATTCATTAAAGGCAGGAGCAGAAAAACCTCCAAAATATTCTGCACGGGTACCAATTACAATGTGTTTACTGAGAGAAGACTTGCACAAGCATCTAATTATGCCTTCTCATGTGTTATTACTGCAGCACACGGCCCCATACCTCATGCTGATCAGACCTGGCTACAGACAGACGACAGTCTGACTAGACACAGCGTTTTAAAGACTTTATTAATAAGTTTTTACACATCTAAAGTACATGCTTAGTCACAGGTACAAAACCCACAATATAAAATAAATTATAAGTAAACAAACAAAAATAAATAAAGTACATCATCTTAGTTAACAAAGCCCAAGGGCCCTGAACCCACTGTCCAGGGAGAGAGATGAGAGGAGGGACATGAAAATAATCATCCCTCAAAAGAGTAGTGAAGAAGAGATGTTTGTCAGAAACATCTTATTGAAAGATTTTTGAAAGAAATGTTGATTTTGCTGAAGCATCTCAAAAAACATGCAAATGTATTTCAGCAAGAGGGATCCCCTTGCCTTAGCAGCTTCAAAATATCCACCTGGAGAATGATCTGCATTTGAGTTCTCATCAGTTTTACAGAATTACAAAATTACATCATATAAAAAAAACTCAGATGTGAATGACTTAGTCAGTGGTAGTTAATTATCAGCTCTCAAGGAGAGCAAGAAGACAGGCACACTGTTCCTCCCCCAGCTCTCCATTGCAGGCCTGAGGGCTCTAATTCAGTCTGAGCCCGACCATCATATGGTTCAGATGCAGCTCTTCTTGTGAATGCTGAGCCACAGGCTGAGATGAAGAAGCACAGCATGGTTTTGGACTCACCCTAGCTCTGAACAGAGTCAGGGGAGCCACCCCCTGAGAACTGCAGCCTTGCCAAGACACACTTCAGCCACAGCTGTGCAAGGGTCAAGCCCACTGCCACGCTGGACAGCATTCCATGCACCTCAGGTGAGCTTTTCTTATGGAGATCACCATAACCTGACCTTTGCTGACACACTGGCTCTTCTCTCTCCTATTCAGAAATCAAAAGGACTACAGGCAGCCTTTCTCCTCCAGGCTCTTCACCACACTTCCCAGAGGCTCTAATCCATCACTGGCATCTGGCAGTAGCAGAGACCTCACAGCAGACTACAAAACTCTCTCCTTCACTAGCAGATTTCTGTGCACCACACCTTGAACATCTCCAGCAATGGGTTGATATTTCTTCCAGGTCTTCACACCCAGTAGCAGTCTCTGTCTGGAGAGGACTCCAGGCTGCCCACGTACATCCAGAGGTGAGGTTCAGCAGGGTGACAGAGAGGTCTGGGGTTTGCATAGGCCTTTCCTACCTGTAAAGGTGCTTTTTTTCTTGGTCCTTGACCCCACACCATTAACCTTGGTGCAGCTGGGGGCAAAGGCTGAGCTACAGCCTCCTGCTCATAATGGCACCTCTGGTTCCTGCACAACAGCTGTGCACAAGCTGGAAACTGGGGCCAGGTCAGGAGAACCCTCTCCCGTTTTTCTGGGGTTTTCTGCTCCCCTGGCCAGTGAAGCAACGGGACAGCTGGAGGTGGAAGATGAGGTGGTGGGCATGCAAGAACATCCTGAGGGGGAGATCTTCTGCCCACAGGGGGATCAGACCCTGAAGGGCTTTTCCCACACTGCCGCAGGACAGCAGGTGCCAGGAGCTGGGCTGGCTTAGGAGCAGCCCTGTAGGGCCAGAGTCCTTTCCTGCCCCGTGCTCCAGGGCTGGCCCCACATCCTGCTGGCACAGCTGGGTTTAGGGCCCTGGCTGCTTTGAAAGCTCCCCTAAGCCAGAAGCGTCTTTTCTTGCCCGCAGGACGATCACCTGAGTGCACAGGTAAAATCTCATCAGGGACAATTCAGAAGTCCTGCTCTGGGAGCAGGGAAGCAAGAGAGTGGCAGGGGTGATGTGGATGTCAGACAAGGAGTGCCCACCCATGGCACACATCCAAGAGGGAAACTGGGCTTGTGCTGGACATGTTTCCTCCAAGACTTTGGACTGGGCACCCCAAATTAGTCACTGATGAAGATTCTTGGTGCTATCATTTACTCAGGAGATTAAATGTCCAGAAGAGCCCCTCCAGAGAAGACAACCATATATAATTCCACTAACTCAAGTCTCCTGGCCAGAGAACAATGAGGCCCCACACACTAGGAGCAATTCTGAATTGTTTTCCACTGAAAACAAACCTCTGAACCATAATACGAGTGGTTGCAACTTTTCCAAAGTTTGATTCAAAAGCAGGAAGAGAGAACTTGCAATGGAAATGTGTCTTTGTTTGGGTCAGCTCTCACAGAGTACCAAATGCAACCCTTCTAAAGCAAGATGTATCAAGAATTTTGATGTAAATGATGCAATGAGATTTGGTAACCACGAAATTTGGCTTTTGCACAGCCAACCAGGCAAACAGGGCCAAGAGTGCCAGCTTCCACCACTCACTGTCCTGAATGGTCCTACAGCTGAGGATGAAAAGCAAGACCATGATGCATAATCCTGTGTACCTACAAGCACCCCACTGGCCAAGCATTTCACACAAAGCAGCTGAATACATTTCAAAGCTACATTTGCTTCTACTTTAGGTTTCTAAATATCCCCCGATCATCCCTTTGAAGATAACTCAGCAAAATTAAATACATTTTGATGTCAAAATCTGGACATGACACATTAACAAACACTGAATCCCTGCCTAAATAACTAAGGAAACGTAAAGCAGTATTTTTCTTTTCTTTTGAACTAGCAGCAAAGGAAGTCAGGTCATGGTTCAAGGAGAGTTGTAATCAAAAATGCAATACTTACATTTTTTCATAGAGGCACTTGCATCCAAGAATGGGTGATGGAAAAATTCATCTGAAAAAAAATCAAGAACAATGATTCAGTGAAAGAAAACGACTGTAAGGAGTTTACAAAGCAGCTAAAGCACAGGAAGTTACAGTGACATACAGTGACTTTTCCATGCAACAATGGAAGCTGGCTGACTCTGGCTGCATACAGAAGTGGTCAAGAACACAGGCTGGAGACGGGATGCAGGATTTGCTCATGAAAAAAGGCTGGGAAATTAATTGGATCCCTGGCTGATCAAGATGGTGAATCACCCTAACTGGAGGGATCCGGGGAAGCTGCATTTATCACACTGCACTGCCACTCACTCCACAGAAGAAGAATGATGGACAAAAAGACTTCCACTGAGTGATCTACCACAACACACAGATCCAAACCATCATGCACTGAGGGCAGAAATGCATTTTTAATGAGCCACCCCAGAACCACAGCCCAGAACTCCCTCCCTTTCACATCAAACACAACTGCTGCTTCTTCCCCTCATTATGGGAATTCATTCTAAAGATCCAGGCCAAGAAAAGCTTCTGTCCTGGCTTGCTGAACACTCTCTACATGCTTGCCTGTCCTCACAAGTAGCCACTTCTCCCAGCTCCATCTCTGACTCACTGCAGCTCTGTGCCAGAGCCCTCTCCTATCACCATCAGCATCTCCTATCACCAGCTCAGCCTTTTGGGAGCGTCAGCCATGGATCAACACCAATTCCTGAGGCTCCAGCTTCTTTCCCAGAATGGATTTCTTTTTGCAACACCCAAGGTTTACAAATTTCTACTGTAAACAGCTCCTCTTTGGTGACTGAGCTTTCCAGAAAGTAGTAACTGGGTTTTTGTTTGTCTGCTTTTTAACCTTAAACACTTCCTGTCTCCCCAGCCTCTCCTCACCGCTGCCATGCCAGGGTCCTGCAGCCAGAGTGCAGTGGTTCTGGAGTTTAGCCCAAGACAAGGAATGGTAATCTTTGGCAGGGAAAGCTGGCATCCCACAGATTAGATCTGCTGTGGATGGAGAACATCCCCATCCTGTGGGAGCTGCTCAGCTGCTGGGATTTCCTGCTTCTTTTGCAGTCTGCTGCACTAGAGGAGGGTACCATCCCTCAGCCAAACTGACTCAACTGAGGGGGTGGAACTGATGATTTCTTTCACTTCTCCCCCTCCTCACTCAGAACTGCTTATTAGCTGTGCTTGCAAAGCAAAACTCAAACAACCCAGCTTGTAATCATCAGCAGGAAACTTGCAACTTGAAACCCTCCTGGTTTTCCTCTAGATAATCTTGAGATTGCAGAGAGCATCAGTTCCTGGCAGAACAGCAGCTGGGACACACAACAAGTAAATGAAGTTTCAAGCTGATGAGTTGCTGTGTGACTCAGCTGAGCTCTGGGGGAGCTCTGTGGAGGTCACTGTGACATCTCCAGGCAGAAGGTCTCAGGGAACAAGGAGCAGCAGGAAACTCTCTCCTCCGGGGACATGCCAATTCATTGATAAATACGTGATTGATGACAGGAATAATCTCAATACTGCAAGATGTGCTGTAATTGTTATCCAGAGTGGTATCAAAATCTACTACCTCAAATTTCCAAGTGTTAGACATGGACTTGTGCACTCTACTCCCAAGAGGTACAAAACCAGTTCATGTGGGTTAAAAAGGTTTGCCGGGCAATTTCTGACAGCAGGGAATCAAGAACCTCAAAGATACCTTCTTTTGAAATGCACAGCAGCATGACAGAGGAGGTAGAGGTTCACAGCCCAGATAAAAGATCTGCAGGGAATAACCCTGCCAGGTGATTCTATCCAAGCCAGTCTGTCAGGAGCTTCAACAACTCACTTTTCAAAAGGCTCATTCTCTCACTTGTACACTCCAGTAACCAGTCCTTTGCATTCATCACTGAATAACTATCATCAGCCTCAGTTAATCCACACTTGCTTACCCAGCTGACCATCCCCAGAAAGGCTTTCCTGGTATCCCTAATCCAAAAGAATAACAGAAGGGTGCAAAACAATTCCTCTTCATCAGCTAGCATTTGCTGCCAGCAGGAAACAACCCACTGAGCAGATAAGCACACAAAAACCCAAAAGAAAATCAACCCTCAAACCCAGAAATCTCAAACTATTTTACCCCAAGTCTAACTAAAAAGCAGCATCCTGAACACACAAGGATGCGTTTGCCTTTAGATGACCTGGTCCTTTCAGGGACTCAAGGAAAGGCTGCACCTCTGCTGCTTTCCTCTAGGGTATGGCTTTCCTAGGAGGTTCTTCAGACCTTTGAGCTCAGCTAAAACATCTGTAAGATGCTGCCAAGTCAGAACCACTGGGCTCACAATGACTGATCTCAGTTTAGAAGGAATTAAGACAAAAAAGGAAATCCTCATGTCAGCCAAGTCAGGAGACTGATACAAAGGCTTGGAGACTGCCAGCTTGAGCCCTGAGAAGGACCAAGGATTCTTTCCACAGAAACTGGAGAAAGAGAAAAGGGTCTGCAAGCAGGTACATCTCCTGGATTAGCACAGCAAACCCTGAGAAACAGAGGGTAGTGACTGGATTGTTCAGTAAACGAGTGCAGCTTGCAGCTCTGGGAAGGAACTGTGACAGAAAAGCACAGATAACACAAGACACATTTCACCTAGTAGCACATTTAACCACAGCTCAGAGAGATCATGAAAGCAGAATCCAGGACAGGGAATGCAAGTAACAAACATATGCTGAAGGTGTGCCAAGTCTCCTTGGTTTACAAAATCGTACTAAAATCAGCACTGACCTTTCCAGCACATAAACTAAAACCCCCAAGATCATGCAACCCTCCAGGCACAGGTGAAATCCAGGTGTCTGGATGCTTCCCCTAGCAGCAGCCAAAAGCAGAGAGGCTCAGGCAGAGCCAAAAGACACAGAGACAGGGAGCAGAACCCAAACTGGAAGGAAGCCTTACCAAAGTCCATGCGGTCCTTATGGTTACGCTGCAGAAGGCCCAGCAGGAGCTGCCTCAGGTGGCTTGATGTCTCCCTGGGGATGCTAGGATTGAAAACAAAAGCACAATAAGAGAGACTTGCGGTCTACTTAAACTGCTTTTACATATTCAGGAAGGCAAGTGGCAAAATGCAAACTCACTCCGTGCCTGCTGGGCCAGGAACACCAGGAGCTCACTGGAGGGAGGCTGATCACAAATGTCTCTATTTTGTGTCTCTGGCTTCCACTCCCCACGGCTGTTGTGCAGGCTACAGCTAATTTTGCTTTAGTGGCCTCTCCCATGAGCACCTCCAGATCCTTCCCTTCACAGTGCCATCCCTCTGGCTCTCAGCTAAGCCCATTCCACTTGCAGTATTTCACACACAATAAATAAAATCACTCCTACTTGCTCTAATGGGAATAAGATCACTGGAACAAAGCAGTTTCCAAGGGGAAGCTTCCAATTAAGACACTGGTGGTGAAATGTATCGCCAATTACTACCATTTTATTAAGGCATTTATTTCTCAGTGCAGCTCATGTAAGACTAGCAAGTTACCTTTGTCTATTTGCTTCCTTGATATACAGCATATATTAATTGAAGGCCACTAAGATGTGAGCAACTGCCACCTCAGCAAGCTAAAATTTGTGCAGTTATTACCCCACTTTTCAGCATAGTTAGGAAGAAAATATTTTTTTCAACAGCCTTTGCAACACAAAAGAGCTGGTAAAGCACTGTGCTCTCCCTCAGCCCACAAGCAGATGGGGGAGAGGCCAGGGCAGCTCTTCATAACCCCTGTAGATTGAAAAATGCAGGGAATAAATGAATGGATTAAGGCTGGGAAAAGCAGAGTTCAGCTCTTGCATAAGTGGATTCAGCTCTGCTGACTTCCCTCCATCCCTAGAAGTGCTGCTGGGGGCTTTGGGCTGGGGCAGAGCTCTCCCAGTGCAGCGTGGGTGGCTGCAGCTCCTCTCAGTATTAACTCAGTTTATCATGGCTGGTCCCAGCATGGCCCCCACGCTCTGCCAGGCTTTCCCCTCTCCCCACACTGGGTCAGTTGAGGTAATGACATGTGTGCCCAGCACAGTAATTTTAGCTCTCAGTGGCTCTGCACGTGGCTCTGGCATTGCTCACTGCCCTGAGGCCAAGCCTGACCAATGCTGGGAGAAAAACCCTTCCTACACCATCTCCACCAACACACCCAGCCACAGACAGGGGTAAAACAGAAGCCAGCCCAAAAATAGTGGGGGGGAAAAAGGGTGCTAGCTAGCACTATCACAATCTGTTCAGTGAAACAGGAGATGAGAGGCAAGGTATGTGTTTACACATTTCAGAACCACCCAGTTATTTTTCCATGAAGTCCTAGGCCTTGCCAGGGCAGGAATTTGAACCCAGCAATTCCAAGAACAGAGAATGATGGCAAGCATCCCTCATCCTTGTTTGTACTGGAGGAGTTGCTTTTCCATCCCTGACACTAGAATGGTTTTGTGCACCTTCTCAGGTTGACACAGGAGGTCACCAGGACCCTGGAAGGGATGCAGTTAGACTGTGAGGTTGAGCCTCCCATCAAAAGAGGTATCCTTGGAAGCACACTGTGTAATGGAATAACCCAAAGACACCACAGCAAGCAGCCTCCTGAAAAATGCATTAATGCTGGAGTCCTGCAGCCCTGCAGTGTTATCATTTATTTATCTGTGGCACACAAAGCTCTCATCCAAAATGAGCCCATTTCCCAGCTATGACTTTAGCCTTGCTATGGTTTTAAAGCCAAGAAACAGGTACATCAACTCATGGACTTCAGATGGCACAGCACAGATGAAGAGGGTACAGATTAACAGCCTGTTTGTCTGCTCTTACCTCCCATGTCTGAAGCATCAAGCTTTGCTACCCTTCAGTAATATTTTCTAGGGCCATCTTTTTAAACATAAGCAACAAATCTGCCTCCTTGCCCCCATGGCCTGGGCCGTACTTTGCCATGCAAACCAACACAATGAATGGTAATGATTTAGATCAGCACTATTAAAATTGTGAGGCCTTTAGGCTTCTCCTGCCATGGGCTCCCCAGAATGCTCAGAACAGCATCTCCTCACTTGGCAGCAGCAGCAGGGCAGGCAGGGACCACTTCCCCACCCCATTCCCAAGCCAAAACACTGTCCCTGGCCATGGCAAGGAAGTGTGTGCCAGCCTGCATAGCCCCAAGGAAAATGAAACCAAATCCTGGCACTGCTGCAGACTGAGAAGGAGGTCTCTGGAGTAGTTTTGTGTTTCATCCTGTGCTGGCAGGGCTCTCAAGCAGTTTATTCATGTTTACTCAGGAATAGCACAGATTGCAGCCCATGTTAAAGAGACAAACTGACTTTGGGAAGAGGCAATTGCCCTTTACACAAAGGCCAGTTCAGATCTGACTTCCACAGTGACAAAAACAATCGGCTTGGGTCTGAATTTTGGAAGAGTTTGGTAGTTCAAAAGTGCAGAGAAGTGAAAATGGCAAATGCAGACTGTGTGAAGGACTCAAAGGAGGACTAATCCCTACAAGAACAGACATGCTCTCCTCTTACAGCTGAGCTTCATTTCTCCTCTCGCCTGCACCATGAGCCAAACAACAGCAGGGCAGTGGGACTGACACAAGAAAACTCACAAAGTTTTATGGATTAATTTCTCATTTAGTAAGAGGGACTACCTCAAACGTGAGCAGTCATGTTTTGGGCTATGTAGGAAAAACAGAAGCTCTACTTTCTGCTCACACAGACTGGCTCCAACTGTGCAGTGGCATTTTTGTTTTAAATTGTTTCTTTTTGGGTGTTTGACTCCATCACATCCTCTGGTTCAATACAGGTAACACCCAGAGGTAATCCTGGTAGAAATTTGTCCCATCTCCCCAAATCAAAAAAGGAAGTACTTAAAGGGAAATTAACTGCATATCACAAGTCATTGATAAGAGCTGCAGCTTCTTGATAGTCCCTTCCAGTTATCTCTTGGAGCTGTCTGAGCTGATAAGGGAAAAGAAAAATCCATATACAGCAACCAAATGAACTTCCTGCATATGTGGCTGCATTAGCAGCTCTGCCAACTGGGAGCTAACTTTCTGGTTAAAAAAGGCCATCCAGATTTTAGATATATAATCTGGAACTCCAGTCCTGTCTCTGTACCAGGCTGAGGTTTTCAGGGCATGCATGAGCTTCTGCTTTAAAAGCTCTGAGATCAAAAGGAAAGACCACAGCAACAAAACCAAAATACCCTGACAAATCACAGCACTGAGCAGAGAGGTAACATACACCCCACTGGGACCAGAGCAGCTCTCTTCCCCTTGGAAACTGCAGCAGTGTCCATTTCCAGGGAGGTTATAGTATTTCCCTCTAATAGCAGGATGGACACAACCAGTTGCTGGCCTGACACGTGAGAAATGGGAATGTGATCTGCAGTCAGGTGTGGCAGGTTACAGCAGAGGCTGCAGTTTGGCTGCTCACACAGTCCCAGAATTGCCCTGAGTTCTTCCCGAGGCTCTGAGCCTCAGGGCAGCCACGTGTGGGACAGGACGTCTGCCTGGCTCTTGGAATCACCAACAGCCCTGAATTTTTGCAATGTAGAACAACAGTGACTGCAGAGAGACAGAACATCCCAACCCTGGCTATCTGCTGCTGTCAGACTTTCTCTGGGCCACGTCACTGCTGGTTTAAGGAATAGGGAAAGGCAAGAGGCCAAATATTTTAGTCACCTCCCCAAGTGACAAGCCAGGAGCATGCAAGGACAGGTGTAAACACAGAGTAAACAAGTGCCTACAAACATTGACACTGGAAAAATGCTTACTTGGGCATCAGCATCTTGTTTTTCTCATAGAAGAGGCGCAGATCCTGTGGGCTGCTGGCCTGTAGGGGAGAAAGAAACCAGTACATGAAGCAGCTGACAACAAAGGAAAGGGATTAGCATTTCTATTTCACAGTAGCTCTGAAAAGCAGAGGCCCTTTCCAATTGCTGGACCAGCAGAGACAATGAGAACCTGCAGCTTGCTTTGGATTGAAAAGCCAGCCCTGTGCTGCAGTGAAAATGCAGTATTTCAACCTGCTGCCATTTTGTCCCTGACCTGGCTCTGTCCTGCTCTGCCCTTCCAAAGGCTGAGCTTCACTGCAGTGGGCTCTGATGCTCAGGTTTGAGCTGGCCTAACAGCCTAACAGGAGACTAAATAAATGCAGACGTGAGGAGTCCCAAATGATGAATGGCAGATCCTGCTGAGAACATGGATTAATGCTGCAGGGCACTTAGAAAAGGGGCAGGGAGCCTGTTGATGGGCAAGGGATCTGTGAAGAGCTAGGAACGTGGAAAAACAGCGACTGAATTAGGATTTTCTGCTTTAATTCCAGGAAGCCAGAAGGTCTCAAGCCACAGCTCCTATTTTATTTGTGCAGTAATATACACAACTGCGGGGGATGTTGATGACAAGATTCCAAATTCTGAGCGATGGGATTAAGAAAAAAAAAAAAAAAAAGGTGGGGGCTAGGCACAAGAGGTTTACAGCTGAGGTTAAAAATAAAATCACCAGTAGACAAGCACAGACACGTAAAAATCCCCTAACATAAATTCTCCATTTGTTTTCATGCAATGAATAATACAGGCCAGTAAATTAACCCTCGTGTCTCAAGCTTTTCTGCTCAGGCAAAGTTGTTTTATTAAAGGCAGAGCAGGCTGGCTGGCACGACACAGACATGAAGGCACATAAACAGGACAGAGAGATCAGAGGGATTCATCTGCAATCAATTATTAGTGCAGCAGAGTGTGTGGGAAGTGTGAATGAGGAGGCAACAGGCAGCTTCTCCTGTTGTTCAGGGCAGGCTCAAAAACCCCTCGAGCCTTCCACCTACTTCTCTTTCTAAATTAAAAGCATTTAAGGTCAATTAAGATGCTTAAAATGGCAAATCAGACAGGCCCATCTGCAGATGGCCATCAAAATACCACTAACACAGTATGGCTGGAAAAGCAGCCACATAAGATGCTGTTTCAACATCACCTACTCCCTCTGGCTGAAGATGAAATTTAAGGATAACTGAGAGCTCAGTAAAAAACCTCAAGAGAAACCATAGGGAGAGTCTCAAAAGCTGATAGTATCAACACACTCGTGTAGTACTCATCAGGGCAGTGTTTTTTACACAGCCTTCCCAACAGAAGTTACACGGCTCTCCCGTGGATTTGTACCAGTAAATGCTGCTGGATTCCTGAAGGAAGGAAAAGACATCCTGGTTGTCTCTTCTGCACTAATACACCCTCTGCCATTCACAGACACAGCAGGGACCCAGAGAGAAGGCACAAAAATAATTTCTCCACAAACCATCAAAATGAATGCAGAGCACCTTGTTACACAGATGCCAAACTGCATCATAATTTCCAATTGCTGCCACTCAGTCTGATTGAGGAAAACTCTATTTTACACCTTCCTCTTGCAGGTCTTGGAATGTAATTAGATGAATATTTGGCAAACTTTAGGGAGGCAAGCATACACACTGCACCAAATGGCCTGGCCACATTGCCCAGAGTGATGACAAATATTCCTGACAGACACAACGTACAAGGAGGGGCAGAACTCCAGCACAGGGAGGGAAGGGCTCATTCACATCAGAGATACAAGCCTTGGCTGTTTGCTCTGGTCATTTCCTGTTGCAACAGCTCAATTGTTTCACAAATACAATGAAGCTCTGATCTACTTCAAACAGTGTTTTGTCAGAAATTTTCCTGGCAATAAAGACAGTATATTCAAAGCAGCACATATATGAAGTCCAGTTCATTAGAGAAGGTTTCTAAGCTCTGGCTTGGACAGAAACAAAATTCTCAATGAAGTTTTCTTCCTCTTTGTACAAATGCAAGAGATGTCCCTGTAGGGATGCTGTTCCTCCACTTTCTGCTGTCTCAGTACAGTCCCCACTTGCTCTGCAGGGACCACACCAGGCTGCCAGGCTCCTCCCCACCCAGACCACACTCCCTCACTTGGGCTGTCCCTGAGAGCCTGTGACTCAATGCTGCTCTCCAGATACCAGGGGGAGAGTCATCCTAGTGAGTGTCCAGCAGAGACAGCCATGGTCCACCATTAATTTGGTAAAACCAACTGCAACTTCATTATTAATTGACTGAGTCACACAGTTCTGCTCTCAGTAACCTGGCCACTGCTCTCCTGCTGTCATGCAATTCATAAAGCACCAGGATCTTCAGCCACTTTGCTCACCTTTCCTTTCAATAAATAGTGTTTCTCTAAGAATCATGGGAAAAAAACCCCAGAAATATTTGTAATACAGTAAAAAGGTCACTTGAATTCCCTTGTCTAGGAAGCTAAGAACTTGAGATCTTCCTTCCAGGCAGATACAGCCTGCCCAATAAAAACACCAGAAAAAGCACATTTTAGGCACATAACAATCAAACCATTCAAGGTACACAGAGCCAACTTCTACCTGTGGGACAGCACCCCTCTATCAGAACCAGGGATACAGAATGGACAGCTCAGCTTTCCCTAAGGCCAGGAGGGCATAGCAGCAGGTCAGTTCACACCCTCAGTCTCCCTCTCATGCCACTATGGAGCAGCTGCATTTTGGTTTTCTCTACCCTTTCTATATATAGAAGCAATTGGACAAATTCAATCCTGCCATTCTGTTACTTTGTCCTGAGCAGCAGTGGAAATATGTTGAGCCAACAAAGGCATTCAGCAGAACCCTGCCAAATCCCCTTCAGTGCTGGCTGCCTGGAAGTGAATTGCATGTGAAAAGCAGGCAGGGTGGTGTTTCCAAAAGCACTCAGCAGTGGATTTGTCATGCTTGGGCAAGGGCTGGATGCAAAAGCCCAACGTTCAGACAGAAGAGGGCCAGAGACATTCACACCTTCCCTGAACAGCCCTGTCTAGTCAACACTCCATAGCAGGTGTATGGTATCTGCCCTGTTATTTGAATCCTTTCCCTGGGGATTCAGACGTGCAGAAAGGGGATTCAGATATGTTAGAAAGAAAAAATAAATAAGTAATGTTGTTTCTAGCTCAGTAGATCTAGGGAAAAGTTTGAAAACCTACTGAAAATACTTTTTGATCTCTTAAGACTCCCTCAACTAAGTGGCTGGCATTCAGAGGACCTGAAAGTCCAAGGACCAGAAACAAGAAAACAAAAAATCCACCCCCTGAACCTTTTTCTTTAGCAGTCCATGGATTTCTCTCTACTGCCAGCAGAGCACGATAAGACCCACAAACACTGGCCCAAAAGCCAATGTTTCATTGACTACAGCAACAAGCCAATCACTGCACCCAGTCTCAGCAGAATTACCCAGCAGTTCCAGGAATTCCTGTCCCCATGGACACAGGGCACTCCAGAGGAACAGATCTGGGAACAGAAGAGCAGGCTGCCTAACAAATAAACCAGGGGTTCAAAATTCTTGGCATAAAACCCACCCTTTCCTGATGTTCCTCAAGGCATTTCACAACACAGCAGTTGCTGTAAGTGATACATAATCCTAGTACTTATGCAGACAGAATTAACTCAGAATTAAAGCAGTGAACTTGGTACACCAGACTTTGAAATTAATTTTTCACCTAACAGCTAGCTGGGATGAGAACATAAACAGGCAAGTTAACTCCTTCAGAGCTGCCAGACCAGGCAGAAAAACTTGCAATAATTCTCTTGTCACTTCCCTGCCCCTTGGCTCACTCTCCCCAGACACAGGACACCATGTCCATAGAAAGCTGGGAGATTCATGCAAAGGCTCAGACAGCAGATAACCTGGTTTCATGGTGTTTAGCAGCATCTGATGTCCCACTGCCAGCTCTGACACAACCCACACGTGCTCAGCGGGGTGTCTGCTTACCAAGAGCTGCCCAGATTTAAAAGGGGTCACACAACAGAAGCCACCAATAACATCAGTGTGGTTCCTCCCACACAGGAAAAAAAAAAAAAAAAGAAAAAAAAAAAAAAAAGGAGATTGAGGTCATTTAACTAATCATGTTTAAAACACCACCTGACAAGAACTAGATTGGTTTTGGATTGTTGTAGACCTTGCGTAAATCTTTCTTCTCTTGCCTCCAGCTTTGCTTCTGGTTGTCACTTGTTCACACAGCCAGCACCACCTCACAGTGGGCATGGGGTCCCAATTTCTTCAGCTCAGGTAATGACAAGAGTAAACCACTACATTCCAAAGGAACTTCCCAGCTCTGGTCAGCAGGAGCAGGAAATGCACTGTTCAAGGCCTGTCCTCAGCAACAAATGCAGAGATGTGAGTGCAGACCACTTATTAGGCAAGGCAAATTAACAATTCCACATTAATACAGCGCTCAGCAAATCTGTTTATAGGGATTATGAATCCCATTAATCTCATCCCTATGGCAGTCTCACTGTTTTGTTTATGGGCATGTTTAATACAAAAAGCTCCTTAAGAAAGCTTCACCAGCCATCCTACCAACTGTTCACATCTGAGCATCAGCAGCTTCTTGTCTGTGTGCAATGAGGCAGGGAAGGGACAGGAATGGCTCTGGGAAATTGCCTTGGGTGACCCAGCTATAGTTAATTTTAACTCTGAGACAGCCAGAAATCACATCCACGCACATGCACACATCTCTCTTGATTTACAAGCACTTTCAGGATTGACAGCTGCCTCAGCCTTTCCACACATTTGATCTTTTTTCCATCTAAGCCATTTCGCCGAAGCCCTATTTTATTTTTAGGCAGCTTGTTCCTCCTCACTGCAGATAACACTGGAGTCCTTTTTGTTTGCATCCTCCTGAAGGTGCCTCCTTGGCTCAGGCAGTGACAGCTACAGCACCCAAACACAGCACATTTCATGCCACCAAGCTCCAGATTCCCATGGGAATCCCAGCTAGACACAGATGAGGGGCTGTCTTTGCCAGCCTGGGAGGATTTAGCCCGAAGAGGTGCACTCAGAAATCCAGTTCCTGGCTTCCCTGTCCAACTGGGTCTGCTGGTGGCACTCTGTGGAATCTGCCTGTTTTATTCCCACCCATTGGTAGCCATTCCTCCCAAAAGCACTGATTCCTATCCATGGTGTCCCAATCTCCTCTGCCCACTACCCCTCTTTTCTCCTAAAAGCCCTGTAAACAACAGCTTCTTGTCTGCTCACTGACCATCAGCAAATTCTTACAACACAGTCATGCCAACCAAGACAGAAAACCAGTTAAGCTTTAACCAGCTTCCCCTAGACAGGCTTATTTTCACCTGGATCTCAAGCTGGAAGGCAATTTGTGACACACATGGCCAAAACAAATAGATGGGGCACAAAGAAACCATCTGGGCTGGGCTCCTCTCTCTCCCTGATCAAACACATCCACAGCTGCTACTGCAGCCACAGGCAGGGCCTGGCATTTTGCTTCAAAATACGACCTCCAAAAGAGGGAAGGGTGTGGGGAAAACTGAAATAGAGAAACCAGCAACCCCCATTCCCAGCCCAACAGATGTTTATGGGAAAGAGTTATCTAATGAGGCAAGCACAAAGCAAGGTCAGGAATTGCTGGGCTGGGACTGAAGTGTCCCTTCACTGCCCATTCCAAGGCAGGGTATTGCCATGCCTAAATCAAAAAGCAGTAATTAAACCATTTGGATGAGTAGGTATCAAGGTGCCTTGAGAGACTAAAATGCACCAAGACACAAAGGAGAATTTGTGCCAGGCTATACATGCAGTCAAAGTTTGCTTTCTCCTCCCCCACATTTTCTTTTTAACACACAAATATTTATTTTCTTTCATCCTAACAGTCATTTTCTCCTCTCAAACAAAGATACCAACACCGATGACAAGTGGATGCAGCCAGTAAACAGAAGCCATTCAGAAGTTTCAGTGCATTTTGTAGGGGTTTATAAAAAAAGAAACATGCAAAGGAAATGAAGTCTTGCTCTAAATACAGAGGAAGCTGGTGGACAGAATATAAAGCATTGGAATGGAAGATTCTTATAGCAGCAGGGAAAAAATTACCCTGAAGGAAAAAAGTGTTCTTGGCTCTAGACGAAACCAAAACATACCATTAGTTTACTCCTGTATTTGCCCACTCTTTCCTGCAACAGATTCAGAACTCACTTTATCCTCTCTGATGATGTAACTGCATAAACATTCCAGGTCTTGTGTGAAATCCTAAAGAGCTGTGGAACTAAAGCTCATAAAGTCCTTCACTTCATAAAATTTGACTTATTACATGAGCATAGATTTCCCTCTGACTGACTTTCTTTTGTGCTATTTGTTTTTGTTTCCTTTTTATTCATTTTTTAGGGTTTATTTGGGATTTTTTCCATTTTGTTTTGTTAGGCAATCAGGATAAAGAGATGTCAGGACAAAAGAAGAGAGGACCAGAAAGCAAGGGGAAACATATCTGACAAATACAATACTTTAAAATAGTAATTTCAAGGGAGAGTCTGCTGATCTCATTCAGAGATGGAAGAAGTAAAGTAACACAGAGTGTGGCTAATGGCTGGGAACAAGAAAAATACACTGAATCAAGATGAATTCCAGCTATGGACAATGAAAAATATGTGAGAGAATCCTGAAGCAACAGGCATAAGGCTGTGGTGAATTCTCCACTATTCCGAAACTTAAAATCAGAGAATGCTGTTCACAAAGGATATGCTGTAGCTTGTCCAGAAGTTATGGCATTAAGGACAGGGTGGAGATTTACAGGGCTGTGTTGTACTTGGAGGGGTTTGGATCTGATGAACATAAACATTTCAGGCTGGAAGAGACTGCTGTGAGATGACAGATAAGATCCTTTTGATATTATCTTACTTGACTGCTCTGAAAACCAAATTGATTTAGCTGCAATACACTACTTACCACCAAATCATCCTGAACATTAACTTGCAATTACAATCTTTCTTATAGCCCTTCTATATCCAACAGAATTATAATTATAAATTATACATTGACTACAGTTGTAAATAGAAACTGATTTTCTAAGTGTAGGCCTAAAAAAATCCCTACTGCTTTAACTGATTCATGGTAATTTTCTCAATAAGTGACCCTTGCTAAGCTCTTGTAACTGGAACATACATTTCAATGAGACACAGCCCAGAGTCATATTCCAGCATTACACATATAAAATACAACATTGTCAAGGTGTTGGACCAGACCTTCATGAGGCTGGACCTATGGAAGTTGATATTAGAGATGACAGAAACCTTAGAGCAACCAGATTAGAAGGGGGAAAAAAAGAGATTTAAAAAAGCAAGAGAGAGTTATAAACATCAAATCTAAACAACTCACCTGAAAGGGAGCCTTTCCTGTTAGACACTGATAAATGATGGTTCCTATACTCCAGAGGTCAGCTTTGGCATCGTAGTGTTGTGACATAATGACTTCTGGTGCCTTTTGGAGGAGAGAAGGGGAATTTCTTTAATAAAAAGAAGTAGTTTTGGTTTGGTTTTTTTTAGCAATTCCAAGAGAGATAACTCACTTTAAAATCTTTTGAGCTAGGTTCCCCAATGACCACAAAATATTTACTCCCAATAAGACTGTGACACTATATTGAAAGGGCCACTTCCCTGTTCAAGTGGGGGAAGCAGAAACTTTCATTCAGAGGACAAAAATATATCCTAGTATTGTGTATTTTGGGCAAACCCAGTAGTTCCCCTTCTCCCAGTGTACCATTTTCTGCTGAATCCAGCAGAAGAAACCCCACTGAAATCACAAACAGAGCTTCTCAACCAAAGCAAGAAACAGCATCAAGAGCAGCAAAGGCTCCACTGCACAGGTAAACTCCAGCCTCCATCCTGAGCTGCACCACATTTCCCTCATTTAGCCCAAGATGGCAGCACATTAATTAAGCTCCAGGGCCTGGTGCCAAGGTCACAGTTGGGGTTCAAAGGCAGTGTTCCAGCCCAACAGCTTGAGCCCTGCTGTGCCTCAGACTCTGGTTTCTAATCCCACACTGTGCCCTCAGCTGCTCCCTCCCAGGCTTGTTCCAGAAGCTGGAGACAGTGCAAGCCCCCAGAGCCCCTGGCGCAGCAGGCAGAGCCTCAGGAGCAGCAGCAGAGGAGGGACAGGAGGCCAGGCTGGCTAATCCCACGTGTTTATAACTACAGATTTCATTGCAGTGCTGCCAGCACGGAACAGGATCAATTTTTTTAGTTCTGCCAGAAGTAAAGGCCACACGTAATGGAAAAAAAAATAGCAACAAGTAAATTGTGGACCAGGAGCTCAGTCTGTCCCCAAGGAAAGCAGGCATGACACCAAACAAAGCCAAAGCAGCAGGACAAGAACTGCACAAGGAGGTTTCAAGTCTTGCTATGGCATGGCTCATACTGGGGTGATCAGAAAGCTCCTTCTGGTAGGGGTGAAATACCTTCCTTTTTTTTAAAAAAGAGAGAAATGAAACAAAGCAGCAATAGGCTGTGAGCTAAAGCAGGGAGCAAAGTCCTGCCTTGCCAGCAGATGTTCCAAGGGCTCCTGCACAAGACCCACAATAGCAGTAGGGAAAGACTTCAAAACACTCCCTAAATCCCAACTGAACCCTCCCTTCCCATCTTCCTCCAAATCCATCAATAAACAGAGAACAATACAAAACACTGAGATTTCTTGTAATGTCCAGCGTTGTTTAAAATAAAAATAAAAAACAAATAGAAAAAATGTCATCAGTTTCCTCCAGCCCTTTCAGAAAATAAGCTGGGTGTTTTCAATTACTTTCACAAGAGACTCCGAAAGAAAAAGTATCACTAAAAATAGACAATTCAGGAAACTCTCACAGGAGAGGAGAGTTACATCATCTTCACATATAGCAGAGTTCAAATAAACATCAGGCTTCAAAAAAAAAAGGGAGAGAGAGGAAGGGTGTTTTGCTTGAGGTAGTTCTGTGGAACAGACTACCAAATGTACTATGCCTGTGCAGTGCAGCACAGTCCAGCCTAACTCTGCCCAGAGACTACAGACAAAAAACTTAAGAGTGGGTTAGACTGTGTTTGAAATGAGGTGCCTTTTACCCCAGAGCACCTGTGAAAACCTCAACCTAAATTGAGTCACATCTTTTTACTTTGGGCTTAGACACCCACGTCCCCAGCAACTATTGCAAGTCTGGCTTTGACATTTTTATTCCTGTCTAGTTTTCTCATTTTTCCTTTCACTGACTTGATGTGACACCAAGACCTTGACTGCTGCCAAGAGCACAAATAAGAGATCACCTCATCACAACCTGATCCCAGAGTGGGAACTACAAAGAGGGCAAAAGGGAAAAGTTTGGTTTCTTATACACATCAGTTTCACAGCCTAAGCAGTCACCCTGGAAGTGTGGTTTATTCACATCTCACCTGGAAATCACATGACAACACAGGCCCCTGCTGTTTGACATTACCAACAGCCAGAACTTCAGGAATCTCCCTGTGTAACAGCTGGCTTCTGGTAAGTAAATAAAATTTCACCTCTGGGGGAAAGATTAGGAAAAAAACAAAGCCTTGCTTTTGGGGGGCAAAGCAAGAACAACACAGAAAATGCTGTAGAAAGATCACACTTACCATGTACATGGGTGAACCACACAATGTTGCTGCCATCATATTGTTCTGCAGGTACCGGGCAAACCCAAAATCAGCTACAAAAAGAAAGAGGCAGGTCAGGAGCAGATAACCAGTTCTTAAGAACCTGCACTTTCTCCAGTTGATTCTTCCTACTTTACCTTCACTTGCCAATCTTGGCAGGCTCTATCCCTTCTTAGCAAGACTTTGACAGCTCTTTTTGAGTAGTAGCATCCTTGTGCTAGTTATTAATGCTCACTGGGAAAGGACAGACCAAGCCCCAACAGTGTTCAGATGAACAAACTTCCATCCCTCTTTCAGGGATCAGTACCCATTCGCCTGCACTCTGAAATGTCAGGTGGGAAGGCTTTTTTGACTTCAATGAGAATGTGCCAGTTCATCTGCTGCTCTCATTTGGGGAACTGAAAGTACCACTCCATTGAAAAGACTGTAATGTGAAACACATCCAGGAGGAACCACTACTCACCACCACCCACATTTCTAGAGCAGCCCTACCAAAACAACTCTTGTTCTGCTCCTTTAGAAGGGTACAACAGTGCTAACCCCAGCACTAGGACAGAAAACTCAGCCACAGTTCACTTAACAGGTAGAAAAGCCAGGAATACTAAGAGGAATTACCTCTGCAGGTTACTCAGCATCTGATCATATGACACTGAGATGTTCTCTCAAGGTTACCAGATATTTCAAGCTAGGACATTGACACAGCTGTTGGCACTGTCATCTGTCACTAATGAAGTGGTACAGCCAGATTCTCCCTGGACCATGTACTCCTCAGGGAGCACAAGGAGAGTTGCAGGTTACATCACACCCAAGAGCAATTGTGCCCACAGCCCTCCTGCCTGTGTTTGCAGCTCTCAACCCCTTCCTCACAGATAACTCTGCACTTGACAAAAAAAGCCCAAAAACACATCAAAATGCTTCAGTCAAACAAGCAGCAACATTTCAAACTTTTCCTCTGGACCTCGTTTCCCAGCTGAAGGAAAGCACTGACACTTTCTCCACAGCACAAGGTTAAGGTGAGGAACAGTTCTACCTAATTGGTGTCAGCTTCAGCTCTGAGTTGTAACATAAGCAAAAGTCCACGTGTGAGGGTGATATCATCTTATTTTTGAGGGACTGCAGGGAATACGTGTGCTCTGTAACTGGATTTCTGGAGCACTCATCCCAACTACTGGTCCATCTGTGCCACTTTCCTGACATGCAGAATGTGAATTTCTTCAAGATGCAGCTGAGAAGCCTGTCTCTGGTTCAGACTGGGAAAACTCCCACTTTTGGGTCTGCCTGACAACCCACTGTGCTGAGCCCAGCCAGGAGAGCAACTAATGTCAGCTCTTCAGACAACAACATTTAACCTCAATACTGTTAAAAGCTGAATGCAAAAGTCACAACTTCTGCTTATTTCTCTGTAAGCCTAGAGATTACAAGCCAATTAGGGCAGGCTGGTGTTTGTTTTTACTGAGGGAGGCACCATTCAACAGGGAGCAGAGCAAGGCCTGCCCAATTCCTTTGTGTTAAATCTGTGTCCTGGCAGAGCAGAAAGCTTTTGCTCCTACTGCTTGGAGGCAGCTGAAGGCCACGTTTAGCAGAGGAACTAAGGATGAAAAACATTAGGGTATTTAAAAAATAAGTGTAGCAATGCTTTTCTCCTCCTGGACAATTCCCCAAAGAAAGACTGAGGATTCCACTTATCCATCACCAAACTCCTGAGTGCTCAGGGTGACATTTGTAATGGGGTCTCACCGATCTTTATGCGAATGTTGTTGGGATTTGATTTCCTGCCTCCAGCATAGGAAAGGAGGATATTCTGTGGCTTCAAGTCCCGATGGATGATGCCCTTGCTGTGCAGCATTTTCATGGCACCTGCTATCTGCTGGAGAAAGAGCCTGATGGTGTCTTCACTAAGTGTCCGCATAGCTGGGAAGGAGGAAAAAAAAGTAACCACAGATGAAAAAACTTACAATGCCAGTTCTCTGAGGAGCCCAGAGGGCAGAGTCTCACAGCAATTAGCTGTAATTTGTCATTTTATTCCCACATATGATGTCTTTTCCCCACACACCATTTCTGAATGATTCCTACAGGCAACAAGGGAGAGCATTTGCATTCCCAGTTTATTCTGTGGTCAGGGCTGCTTTCAGCCCCGAGTCTCTCATGGCAAACTCAGGCCAGCACTGGGTGCTGAATCTGGGTTATTACTGTGTCCAAAAGTGGCATCTGGTGAGGTTTAGGGCTTCCCTCAGCAAGAGCTGCCAGGCAGATCCAGGCAAGCACCAGGCAGGGCTGTGGCTGCCTGCCAGCTATGGTCAACAGCAGCTGGATGCCCAAGGTCAGAGCTTTATCACAAAGACCAGGTCTAAAGGTGGAGCTAAGAGGAAAGGCAATTAGGATTAGGATTTACACCTGCAAGAGTCATTAAGGCTCATGCTGGACCTGGGAAAGGTTGATAGGTTAAATTCACAGTAGGTTAGGGCACTTGGCCAGCAGAGATCTGTACCCTTGGGGTAAGAACCCAAGTCTAGGCCTAACCCTTGTGCATCATCACCTGACCAAACCAGAATCCTAATCCCAAAACCAGTGTCTGGGTGAACTACAGTCCAGTACTAAACAATAGACCCCATCAAATGATCCCTGCAAATCATCACCTGCCACCTTCCACTCTACATTCACAGATACAGCAAGAATGTCTCAAAATGCTTTCACCAGCCAAGTTTTTCAAAAGAATGTATTATAGTGACCAAAATCTGCAAATTCAGAAGCTCTGAAGTGGCCTCTCCTGAGATACAGGCTTCCCAGGGACTGTGACGTGAAAATAAATATTGAAGGGATTAAAATAATTTTCAACTGGCTCTTCTAATCAGAGCAACACGACATCAGCTCTCGTTATTTTAAGAACTATACGTATGAAACCCTTGCCAAAGCTGGGAACAGCCTGCTGAACAAACCCCAGGATCAACAGTGCTACCAGCCTGCCTCCTTGTCAGTCACTGAGCAAGCCAGGCTTCAAGCAAGCACCATTCCACTTGAATAAAAAAATTTCTTTTGTAAAAGGTCCCTGTAAATTACTTGGGACTTTAATCATTAGAGTTTTTCCAGCTGTTCTCTAGTAAGACATTGAAACAGGCTGGCAGGAGCTTCAAAACACCACTCTACCCAGTCAGCTAGAAGGGAGGAATCCTTATGAAAACACAGCTGAGGCTGCACACAGCTTTAACACAACACAGGAAATTAAAAATCTAACTTTTCAAATACGTGGATGGGAAGCAGCAAGGGACACAGATAAGTTAAGCAGCGCTTAGAATAGAAAATAAACTCCCACCACTCCCAAGGCTCACTGTTCTAGGAGAAACAAGCACAGCTAAAGTGTCACCATGGCTATCAGGTGGTCCTGGACTCACAACACGTGAGAGCAGTGCACATGTGTATAGAGTTTCTCTCCCCTCACTGAGCCTTTTTCCTCATGAACTGGCACTCAGCTGCAGTTCATGAGACTCCTCTCCAAGAAGGGGAGATTCTGTCAAGGGATTTTAAGGATATTAACAGGCAGCTCTGATGCAAGTCTTCAAAATGCACTTGCATCTTCTGAAGAAAGCACTGCCTCGTCTTTAACAAAGCTTTCCCCAACCTCCTGCTGAAGTATCTCAGTGTACTCAGTCCCATACCATTTTCTGTCTATTAAAAGTCCAGCATCTCTTAGCTGTGCTCAATATCCTCTCCAACAAAAGGGCTCTGCAGTATTTCTGAAATTTATACTCAAGGAAATCTATTCAGGAATGGTTAAAGCACCATCTTTAAACAAAACAGCAGGAATTCAAAAGGGGTTTTTTCCCAATTCAGCTCAAACCTAGGAAATGACAGGCTGATCACCCTCCCCCAAACATGGAGCAAGACTTGAAACTCGGTAATTCTTATTATTAAGGCAGCAGGCAATTACCAGCTCCTGGCTAAACACACTCTGCCTCCAGCAGAGGAACTGTGAAGAGCCCAGTCCTGGCTTGTAGTCCCAAGTGTGCCACAGCTTTAAGGCGTTACCCTCTCCTTTAGATAATTTGGTGGCTTTAAGGCTAACACAGCACCAGCTACCAGCCCTCAGCAAACCAGCTGAGCCTCCCTGATGTGAATTCTAACTCTTTATAATTCACTGTAAACAACAAGATTGCTACCAAGATCAGAAAAATCCATTCATCCATAGAAAAGAGGGCTTCTAAACTATCTTTTCCTGCAGAATTTAAGCTTTTCCACTTCACTGAAGTCTGTACAAAGTTCTCAGCCCTGCAAAAGAGTTGTTTTCGTGGCACCGAGGATCTGAACTGGTGTCTTGAGCCTGATATTCCCCCAGTGCAACTGCAGGAGCAGAGTGGAGCTACCATGTTGCAGTGCAGCAAAATCAGGCAGAGAGCTCTGCTGGATCCTTTGGCAGCACTAAATGTCACAAATCCAGGCAGGAAGGCAGGACTGGGAAATTGAGGCTCTGCCCTCAGGAATACACAAGGGACAGTCAATTCCTTGGGAAGGGTAGGGCCAACACCCTTTTACCTCCCTCCATCAACAAACAGGCTGTAACATTGGAAAACAAAACTCCTTATCTCTCATACTCAGCCCATCTGTCTACTGGGTGACAGCAGCAATCTGCAACTGAAGGACAGAAACATAAATACAATGACATTTTCAATGACTTCAGGATATTGGTCTGCAAAAGTCCTCCCAGAACAGCTACCAACAGCAGAGGGAAAGAGAAGATACAGAAAACTCATTCCATTTAGGTGCCATAAAAAAAAATTTTAAAAAAACCCCAAACAAGTGGAGAACAAAACAACTCTCTTCTCTTGCTACATCCCAAAGAGGGAACTCGTAAGTCTGTCCCTGTAAAAATGGGATATTCTCATCTTCACCAGAAAACTGCTGGCAAAATACTAATCCTGCATTAAAGTCTGGGCATCCCTGTGGATGTCTGTGGTGAGCAATACATTCTTGCAGAGGATGCTGTTTCAGAAGCCCTACTCTGCCATTACTGAGAAGCAATAATATCCCTGTGTTTATTTTCATGGGCTGCACTTCAGTGATGAGGCACTCTGCTCACTGCCTTGGGCTGCTCAGGTCAGTAGATCTGAGAAAATATTTACTCTGGGTCACTGTGGGACCTACATGCCTTGAGCTCTTAAGGCAGAGAGAAAGGATGAAGCCACCTAAGAAGTGCCCTGGTCACTGAATTTCTGAGAAGTTCAACCTGCAGGAGGCTGCCAGGTAAACTGCAGTAAACTTGTCAGCTGATCCAAGAGGAGATGCACTGGAGTACACCCATTGACGTTCTATTACAACACCATTTTGGAAAAGTTATTTAGGAAAAAGAACATCTCCTCTTACCTACAGGTGTCACAAGTATCTCTAACATGGGCCCAGTCCAAGTCACACTGAAGTGTGAGACCAAGCTGACTTGTTTGGGTCCTGGCTTGTACCCACCCCATTGCTACCCGCACAGAACATGGGCACTGACACTCCTGTGAATCCAAGTCAGATTTTGCATCCCAGATGTATCTGTGATAGGACTAGACCTTCTTAATTACCTTGCTGTAGAGGGAGAGAAACTACAGAGCAATGCTTCACACCTCTGGTTTGCAACAGGGTCCCTGCACCACTTGGGATGGACTAGAAAGATCAAAGCTCCCTGCACATGTCATGGTCAAACCAAGGAATTCCCTGTTATGGTATGAAAGCAACAGCTTTAAGAAAGGCCACAAATATGCTCTAATGAAGTGTCCATAACAGCCTGGGCCAATGCCAACTCACAGAATTTAAGAAGGAATTTCAGACCAGCCTGCTCTGACCTCCTGAGTACCTGAGGACACAGAATTCCAGTTATCCCTGTACAGATGCTGGTCACTTCTGTAACACTTCCCACAGCTCTACCAAGCTCAGCAGAGACCTGCCACTCTCAGCTCAATACATGATGGCCTCCAGTGAAAACAACCTCCAGGGATCTCCCAGAAGGGAAACTGCATTGTATCAGTAAAGGACAACACCACCACAGCAGCTGTGCTGAGCAGAACACACACAGCCTTGGGTTGTAGCACAGAATTAGAAGGGGAATCCCAACACCATAACCCAGCCAAACACACACAGCCTTGGGTTGTAGCACAGGGATGGAAGGGGAATCCCAACACCATAACCCAGCCAAACACACACAGCCTTGGGTTGTAGCACAGGGATGGAAGGGGAATCCCAACACCATAACCCAGCCAAACACACACAGCCTTGGGTTGTAGCACAGGGATGGAAGGGGGATCCCAACACCATAACCCAGCCAAACACACACAGTGCACCACAACGTGCACCTATGCACGTCCTCCTGTCATGAAGACAAGCAGAATTAGAGTGCCTTTGGATTCAACATGGAATTACCATATTGCCTAATGCCTGTAATTAGAGGGCAGAATGGATCTGGAAGCTTACAAGCAACTCATTCAATGAGAAGCAGGGGATTTGCTTAAATGTTACAGGGACTACCAGCACAAATGTCTGAGGAGCCAGTGGGAAAGTAGATGTGGCAATTAAATACCCTCACACAATTATCAAAATAACTGAAGCTGCACAATAACTGCTCAATAGAGATGAGCCTCCTGACTACCAGTCAAACATGGAAGAAAACTAAACTTTCCAGGATGAGTTTTCAGTGAAAAATCATTCCTGTAAAAAGACAACAATGTACACACAGAAGGAGTAGTACAGACCAAACAATTTTCTGTAAATCCTTGTTTCAGTAATTTGTTTCTATAATTTCTTGTTTACACACACAGCTTTGCCAATGAGAGTGCACAGCCCAGTGTTTTAAGATGAAGGTTCACTTCATGTGCATGAAAGCTAAAAAATTTAGCTTTCAAAGCCCATGCACTGCTAAATCTGAAGTTTCACTGTTTTTTAAAAGCATTTCATTTATAAAATTTACATTTACACTCAAAAAGAAAAAGAAGGTACCAAATACAAAACCATCCTCCACTGATGTTCATAAGAGCATTCTGACACCACTAAAGATGCTCCTTTTAGAGCACAACAATACCTAAGAGATGCAAAACATTTATCTAAGACAAAGCACACTAAACCTGGATTTTAAAAAACAAATGCCTGTCACTTCCATCTCACCCATGCTTTAAACAAACAAAACATATGAAAGGCAGAACATTCTTTTTCCTTCAAGTACTAAACCCTTTCTGAAAATTCAAGTCCACAAATATAATTCATTACTCTGTAGGAAGAGTGTGACATGCTAGCATCAAGCCCCAAATTATCATTCTAGGGACACCAACACTAGCTGTAGGGCAAATGTAAATTTGTCTTTTAATCCTTCAATTTTTGCCATTTCCAGGCATCACATACCTAAATAAGGAGCCTGAAATATTTATCCAGCTGACTAGCTTTTAATTTGAACAATGTGAACAAACTTTGTTTAACCATGACCCAGAGCCACACATGAAATGAGATTAAAGTTGTCTCTTCACATTTAGTAATCTTCTAGTTAACATGCAAAACAACCAGAAAGCTACTTTAAGTGAAAAAATTCAGTCAGGAAAAAAAAAGAAAAAAAAGAAAGGCTCTGTGTGTGTGCAGCCAAGTGTATTGTTAAACATGCTATCCCCCTACTTTTTCTAGGTACTCTGGTGCAAGGTGATTTTCACAAAGGGTGAAAATCAGGAGTCCTGTACCTATGCCACACTGGAAGATACCTTGAGGGATTGCCTGAGTGCCAACAACACAGCTGGATGATCTGCAGAGCATATTTCATTTGGCTTGATGGCAAAGACACTTCTGAGTGTCACCAAAGGGTTCTTCAAGGCACAGTAGTCCCAGATACCTGTGCTGTACTCTCCAGAAGATCCCAAAGTTAGTGGGTTTTGTCACCCTCACAGCATGACTGGCTACACCACAGCCATCCTCAATATGCTCAAACAGGAAATATGTTCTGCCCTAGAAATGGGAACACCTTAGGGGTAAACTTAGAGAATATACTCCTGGGATCTTATTTTAATCCAACACTACAGAACTGCAAGGCTTCAGTATAAATAGCTTTTTGCCAGTCAAAAATGTCCCTAGCACTGTTGAAATATGTTTCACCTATAAGGCCATTTTAACTAAAATATATAACTACTGACAACAGTCACTACTGACCTACATAGAAAGGACGCCAAAACTAGCTTTTATTGTCATGGATTCTCAGTTTTCAAATTATAATGAAGGGTGAACCTCACAGAGGATATTCTCCATACTGTTGTACTTACTGTGAAGGTAATCTGCCAGGTCACCACCATTACAGTACTGCAAACAGAACAGAAAGCTCTGTTAATACAGGGCAAATCAAAGACTTAAAAAAAAAAACCAGTAAACTTCAGTAGGATGGCAGGCTTATCACAGTATTTAAACATAAATAATTACATATGTGAAAATACATATCCAGAAGTTGGCAGGGAAAACCCCATTCCTGTGGGTTCCTCTCCTGCCCTATTTCCCCTAAATGTTATGTTGCTGATGATACACCAGCATTAACCAGTTTTTGTGCACAAGCATGCTCAAGCACATCAGAGAGAAAGGCAAAACCAGAACAAAGCAGAGGGGTCACCACTGGAGAAAGCAGAAAGCTGGCAGAGGAAAGCCTGGGAGTGGACACAGCTGAAAACTGAAACTCCTCACATCAATGTTCCACATCATTAAGAAAAGTCAACAAGATCTCAGAGTGAGAACTGCAGAGAAAAGGAAATGTTCAGAGGCTCTGCAGGTAAGCTGTGTCCAGAACATTCTCTCTGGTGTGTGCCTGCAATACACACTCCCCTGTGGCACCCCTCTGACCCCTGAGGTTCAGTGTCTGACTGCTTAAGCCTGTGCCTGCATGATGAAAAATCCCCTGGCTGCTCTCTGCACCCACACTCTCCAAAGCCTGAGCCACAGATTAAATTAGCAAAGCCTCACAGGTGAGACTGCCAGCAGAAAGCACCACTTGTGAAACATGTTCATCTGCTTAAAACGAGTTAAAAAAATTAAATAATAGAAAGAGGGAGGGAAAGGAGGTAAAAAAAGAAAGAGAAAGACACACTCACCTCCATAACCAAGTAGACAGAGTTTGCCAGTTCCTGGAAAAATAGAAAATGAAAACATAAGGCATTTATGCACTGAAATATTTCAGACACTTAATTGTTCTATTTCCTTTTAAACAGATAATCTGTTTTCTGGTATGAGTCAGACTGAAGAAAGGGTAAAAACATTATAGGTTAATTCCTGGAAGACTGCTTACTTTGAAAATGCCAGGTATTTAATCATGTTATTGGTTTGTGAGTGTGCATCTGTTTGACCAAGCTGATCTCCTGTATTGTGGCTTGGGTCTCCATGTCCTTTCGGGCTCCAGGGATTAACAGTGGCACGCAACACAGATGCTGGCACACTGCTATCTTAGAGCCTTAATCATTTCCACATTTAACCTGGCCCTTTATAGCAGCTGTGTCCACATGAGCAGCACTAGGCTGAACAGAGAGATAAGAACAGCACAACTTTGGGATCTGCAATTCAACCCCGTGGCTGAAAAGTGCCCAAGAGACTCAAAGAGGAAAGATCTCAGACAAAAAAAATAACACTTGCCAACCAAATTTTCTACATGCCTTAACAGTGCCATTATCAGGTGGCTAAAGCCTTCTGGATTGTAACAGGGATCAACACCAGCAAAGTCCAGGCCAAATGCTCTCAGCCCTCTCACCCTGCTCTGCCCACAGGACTCTGCCTCCCATCAAGCCAAATTCCCTGCCTTTGTCAAGCCTGGAGTCCTCAGCACCTCTTGCTTTCTCTTCCATCCTCTTTTAACCTCACAATATGAAATCTGAGTTTCCAGATGTTTGCTGAAGACTGGTTGGAGGAAGAAGATGAATTACCTGTGATTTGAGAGACCCAGCCACAGCTGCAGGGGATCTGGCCACCTTCCCTGGTGGGGCTTAAGTGCCCACCAGAGCCCAGGGCCACCCTCAATTCTTACAGCTGATCTCACTGCCAAGCCCAGCTGAGCTTTTAGAAGTCCCCTTGTTTGTTCAAAATGCAATTTTCTTTGATACTTCAAGAAAGTGTTTGTTGCACTTCCTTGCATGACAAACACTTCTTTCAACAGGCTTTGTTTTTCAACCTCTGCATTTGAAAGCAGCACACATTAAGTCATCCAATTTCATAGACACTTGGGATGAAGAGGGAAACCAGTCTGTGGTTAAAAGCACCAGCCCAGGGAAGCAGTGCAAGAAGAAAACCCCAAGCATCATCACAAACTCTGCACATGACAAAGCACTGAGGGAGAATTCTCAAGGACATTCTAAGTCCACCAGCTCCTGCTGTCCTAAGCAGGAACAGCAGAAAGCCAAGGTTGATAAAAGACACCCAGGACATTCACTTCAACAGGAACTCCAGCCCCAGATGTACCAGAAGATACAAGATGCACCAGAAGTGCAATGCAGCTGCTCAGGGGACTCACTGCAGGGCAACTGCTGGGCACACAGGAAGTGTCTGAAGTGGCCTTTGCAGCCCAGACCAAGCTCATCACTGCCACAGAAACAGTTTTCATGGACACTACTTGGCTAAATGTGCTGTGATCATTGCAGCTCAGTAACTCTGAACTTTAAAATGCGTAGTGCCAGCAAGGCTCGGGGAAGCTCAGAATATCGTTACCTATATAGAACACGAAGATGAAACACAGCTTACACAAACCAAGTCCAGAAGATATTTGTAATAATTTATTAGCCAACAGCTAATGTACACTGTGCAGTTGGGTTGTTTTTCCACTCTACATTATTTAAAGACTCTGCAAACAAACATCACCAAGCAAGTCATTGATTTTTGGCAGCCAGCATGTGCAGTGACCAGGGTTAAACAAGGACCTGCATGGGCAAGGGAGATGCTCTGCTTGACTTTCCCAACAACAACATGACCTTGGTGGTTGGTGGTTTTATCTCTTCACTCTGTGTTGGTGTGATAAGAGGGCAATGCCTGAAAGGCTTCTAGGAGAGAGAATGGCTCCCTCAACCATCACTGACAACAGCACCCTCTGAAAATTCAACCTCACCAGGCAGAACCAGCCTCCCTGCTGCACCCACAGCAGCAGAGGAACATCTAGCAAGGGTATTTTCAGATCACAGATGCCTGGAGCAGGGAGAACAAACTTACACATTTGCAGCTTCAGCATTTCCAGACCCACTTACCAGAAAGAGATTTGTAGAATTTTGCCAACAAAACTAAACATTTATTTCAAGAAGGGTCCCAAAAACAAGCTCGTGTTTGGAAAAAGCCAGTAGAGCTTATTGTGGTTAAAATAGATTCAGCTGTCTAAAGATTTTTCTGGTTTCTCAAACAGGCTGATGGACTTCTCTCAAGCTCATTCAGCAACAGAAACTACTTCTTGTCCATTTTTAACCTTCCACTATATTTATGATTTGTTCATTAACAAAACAAGGAAAAAATACTGCAAGCCAAATTTTGCAAGCTACCAGCTTCTCTGAAAACCAAAGCACAATGTCCAACCCACTCATTTCCACATCAAGAGAAGCTTTACAGTTTGCTGTATTTCTGCAGAGACTTAGATCAAGAAGTGTTACAGATAATTTCCTCTGGACTACTTATTCACATGTGCCAGTCTGTGCAGCCAAGCCAAATCCTGTCACTAAACAAACTCAATGAAGGGAACAGCACAGATACAACCCCTAACTTTTCCTGTCATCACAAAGGGCAGCAGTACCCTGACCATGCCCCACAATAGCAGCAAAACGCCTCTGCCAAAGGCATTAAGCTGATAATTAATCAGTCTGGATCATTGCCTGACTTGTTCTTGCAGCAGAGGCCCCAGCGATGAAGTTACAATTTAATTGAGTGTAAAAATAGGCAACAGCCTCTGCTGTCTACAAATAACACACATCTGCTGATGGAGGACAAAGAAATGAAGAAACCTCATTTAGCAATACACCACAAATCACCCCAAGACAGTGCTCTGTTAAAATTCCTCACTGTGACACCAGGAGACATGGCCTTATGGACATTAGGACCCAACAGTCCTGTCTCCCTTTAAATTTTCTCTCCACCCATACTGGAAAGGTGGCATGATCCTCTTCTTGGAAAGAGTGTGTTTAGGTGTGTCCAAAGGGAAATGTCTGGGTGTACCCACAGTTAGTCATCCTCCTACCACGGCTTAAAAAGTCTCAGAGAGGAATTTTCCTTAGAGAAATCCTCCTCTGCACTCTACCCCTGCACTCAGCCTGCCACCAAGTTTAGAAAGGTGCTCAGGAACGGAAAAAAGTGGAAATCTGATTACACAACACTCCAGGACTCTCAGCAGTGCAGTGCTCTCACCAATCCGTGTGAGACCAGTGCTGTAGCAGACTCAGGGGAAAAACCAGCAAAGAATGACTTCCACCTCACACAAGGGCTCTTTTCTAGGGCATCTGGGGGATGCAGGAGGAGCACTGAAGATGAAGGCAGCTCCAGGGTTACATCCATGTGCTTGAGGACCACGGGGCTGACAAGGCTCCTGTTGCCTACAGTAGAGGAGCCATATGCACTCAAGTCTCAAGACTAGTTTTGTTACTCTCCTGGATGTTTGCTGGCATCCTGTGATGGCAAAGGCTCCTGGCTGTGCCTCTCAGGAGATATCTCCCACGAGCTGCTCAACACTACCTCTCCAACAGCACCCAGAGATGCTGCCAAGCAAAGATAATTTTGCTGCACATGGATCTCTCTAAGCAGGGCCAGCACTTAACCAACTGCACCAACACAACAGAAGTATAACAAAGCTGAGGGTCTGACAGTGGAAGATAACACCAACTGAAAGCCAAACTTTTCCATTTCTTTTTTCTTTGCTAATTCCCCCACTCACTGCAGAAGAACCACTGCACACCACATCCTCCTGTTTTGCCAGCAGGATCTCATGGAGCCAGTGCCCTTCTGGTCTGTGGTCTCCAGTCATTGCTCTCTGACAGTGGCACTGGAGTCACAAACACAGTCCATAACAAACACAGAAGCCAATTCTTAGGCCAATGGCACCTGGAAAGTCCCTAGCTCAGGCAGGGGCTCCCAAGCCAACTGGGTTTGGGAAAAACACACCTGCTGTTCTCAAGAGAGGGATAAAACTTTCCAGAAAGTAAAATCTCTTAGTATTGTTTCACTGTGGCTCACAGCTTGGTTTGAGCAGGTTAACCTCTGAAAAGGGAAAGGAAAACTGTCATGCTATGCAAGGATTATCTTCTGATGCAACTATTGGAACGGAAGCAAGATAAGGGACAATAGCAACATGAATCAGAAGTGTGGGAGAACCTATCAGTGCTCATCCTTTGGAAAACCAATCTAAAGCAAATAGCCAGAAGATATTCACATGCCTTTTGACCCCAAGTGAAAAGAAAAACAGGCCTCAGAGCCTCTTGTGTTTCTGTTCTCTGGCCCTGGTTATCCTCCTCAGAACTCAAGAACATTTTGAACAGGCTTCCAATTCCGAAGACAACAATTAACTCACATGAAGAAAGGTAAAACCTACTGCTACTGACTGGAAAGTGTTATTCCCACAGTAGCAGATGTACAACTTCTCAAAATAATGAGAGCTTCTAATTTCTTAATGTAGATCCCATGGATCCCATCAGAAGCAACACCTAGCAAGGTCCACAAACTTCTGCATTGGCCCTTATCTGCCTTCTGCTTCCTTCTGACCTGCCAGCTTGCTCTAGGATGTGGAACAAGCAGAAGGGAGGCCCTGCAGCACAAAAATGGTTTATGGCTGGCCTTGCAGCAGGCAGGTTTTTGTAGAACTGGAAGAACAGTGATGCCAAGGGTCAGCATTGTCCCATTGCAGGCACTACTGTACTCGCCGCTATAAAACAGATGAGTTGTTTCAGGACAGGTTGTACTTCAGGGCAGATTAAAAACAGCAGGAAAACCATTCTCTGGTACTACACAGGCTTCAGGAAGGGAGGGAGACTATTTCCCATCCCCCTGGCAACAGTTCTAAAGTCTGCCTGCATGACATTGGAAAACAAACAGGAAAACGTCATGTCCGTGGAGCTGCTCTTTTCCAGGCAGCTCATACCACCACAGCCAGATGGGAGCACTGCTGGTGAGGCAGCTCAGTCCTCAGTGACCTAAGAAACTTCACCATCCTGTCCACTGGATGGGAGCTTCCAGCAGGTTCCTTCAGCCCAGCCCCACCTGTCCCCCCAGGCAGTGCCAGCAGTGGTGCAGGTCACAGCCCCACTGCTGGGCTTCACAAATTCACTGCTGGCCTCAACCAAAGCCCTGAGACCCAAAGCACTTGCAGAGAGCTCAGACAGAAAAACCTGACTCTCCTTGTAGGCAGACAGGGCCTCTGCAGAGCAGCACACTACAGCAAGTCACAGCTGGAGCCACCACCGAGCCTAACCACAGAAACCCAAGTATGAGATTCCTGTCCTAATGGGGTACAGAAACAAAGTGCTGGGTTTCACAGGTCACAGAGCTTCCAGGCAAGACCAAAAACATGCACATCAGAGCAAATTAAGGCTTGTGCTGCTGGAACACTGAGAAGCAACCCCTTCTTACAGCAGTCACGTTGCTCTGGGGGTAACACTGCAGCTCCCACAGCATCTGGGCCCTCCCAGCTCCTGGGGAGACACTGCTGCCCAAAGACCACTGGATGCAGGCTGCAGCAAGGATAAGAAAGTAGAAGAATGTAGAGAATGTAGAAGAAAAAAAGAGCACCAGAACCCTGAAAAGTTTGGACTTTCACACGTGGGGTGGAAGGAAGTAGTCACCCCTTTGCCAACAGGCAGAATAATATCTAGAAGCTTTTCCAAACAAAAGCAAGCTCCTGTGCAAATGGCAATGCATTATGTTAGTGCTATCAAGAGAGGAAACTTCAGAATTCTAACAATGACAAAAATAATCAAGATCAGATTTGCTTTTCTGTATTTATTTCTCATCTCCTTCCTGTATCACAGCCATATTATGAACTGAACACGTAAGGTTGAATTCCCCCTTACCTTAAGCTCAGTCACATGTACTGGAATTAAATCCTTGCATACCTTAAAGCTGCATTTTATGAGCCTGCCCAATGAGCAGGGGTAGTGGGGGGAGAGCTGTGGGTTGAGATGGATATTTCAGTTTTAACCACACTCATTGAGACATTAATTTATTGAGATATGTGCAAATACACACAAAGTGACTCAGTCCCAAAGTTTGATTTTAGTTTGATAAATGTAGTCCAACTGATAAAGTTGGGAATTGCTTGGTTTTTAATGGTATATACCAAACATAATCTGATACCCTGCAGGACTTGTTTTGGTTTGGGTTTTTTTGGTGTGGTTTTGGGGTTTTTTTTAAGCAACTCTGAAAACTAGAGGTCCAACCTCCTCGGGTTTTTTATAGCAGCTGCATGAGTGATTGGCCTTTGCAAGCCTTCTCTTTTCCATCCCTTTATTTCATACTTCATTCACCGGATTTAAGAAAATAAACACACTTGTTACCACAAAGCTGTGGAAACTGAATATAAAGAAAAAAAGCATGAGTTTTCTTTCAAATAAAATCAGTCTTAATTTGAGAAGGGAAAAAAAATCCAGTTACTGGAAGCCAGAGAAACATGAGCTCAAATCTGCAGTATTTAAACAACAGAGAAATGAGCACTTTTTAACATATTTAGTATGCTGGCTATGATTGCCAGCCAAATGAAAAGAGCATCAAATGCAAATGAAGAGTCTCCTGATGGCTGGGGTGTGTGCAGGGTGAGGTGACACAGCACCCCTGGGGACACACAGAGCCCACCCCACAGCCCCTGGGCTGCCCCCCAGCCCTGCCTGGCACCACTCCCCACGGTCCCTGGGGTGCCCATCACACCAGCAGCTCTCACACCAATGCACACAGAGCCAGCTGGGAGGCTCCCCCTTCCTCCTGGAGGTTTGTAAGGTGTTTTGCTAAATGGGATCTCTAATGACTCAAAATTATGCATCTTTCATTCCCCCCCACTGGAACCACACTGTCTGGTTGATCCCTACTATGCCAGCTCAGCTGACCTAATTCCTCCTGTTATTCTGATGCTAGGAGACAAGCCAGGTGCTCCTGCAGCCAGACTGAACATGATTGCCCTAAGCAACCACTGATGCACAATTTGATTCATTCCTATCAGCCCCCCTTGAAACAACCTTGCTTAGCAAACAAATGCAGCTCTGAGATCCTCACTTTGCATTTTGACAGCATCTCTATGTTTATGGTAGCATTAAGGATCTGCACATTATAAAGCAGGGGACAATGCACAATTGAAGTGCCTCTTTGCTATACACTAAGCACAGCAGAGGTTCCAAAGCTCTCTATGGGCAGGGCTCGTCCCTGGATTCTGCTGTGAACATTTGTTATTACATTTCTCAGACAGGAAATGTAACATCTGAAGACAATTAAGATGCTTTCTCTTAAGCAAAGCATGTTCAGGTCTGTACCTGCCTTGAAAGCCACATCATCCATGTTCATTTTCCACCAAGTTTGCCATTTGCTATTGCTACATGAACATAAATAACAGCAGGAAAAAGAAACAAAAATGGAACAGCAGCCAGACAAAGGAAACATCAAGAAAACCATATATACTTATTCTGAAGACAAAACCAAACAAAAAACCTCTCCTTGCTTTTGCAAAGACCATCAATTCTGCTGACCACCCCTGTGCTTCTCATTCCTACTGCATCTCACTGCTGGGATGGAGGCAGTTTGCCTCATGGAAGACCCACATCCACTTCCAAGGACCAGTTTCTCAGGGTGTTTTGCCAAAGCAAACCAGAGCCATCCAGCTTGGATTCCTACCACCAGCACCAACCCTCTCTTTTCTGGTCTGCCTTGCTGTGCAAAGCTTTTCAGTTGGTATCAACAGGTGGGAAGGCAGGTGGTGTGGGAAAGCAAGAGGAGAAGGGAAGACACATGAAAGTGAACTGTACCCTCAATTCTCTAGACAAGATTGAGCAAAAAGATGAGCTTTTGAGACACACAGGTTTATTGTAGTTTCACAGTTTAGGGGCAAGTTCAGTCCAGCCACAAACTAAATCTTTTAATTAGGTTTTGGTTCAAGCCTACAAATATTTGAAATCAATTCAAACAGTGTTTTTCCACCTGAATTTGATCCCACCCAGCCACTGATTAGGAGACACCTCTTCCCATCCATCATCCAAATCTTCACCTCCCTTGCTTTGCTCACTCCAAATGTGTTCAGTCATCTCAAGGATTTACACAGCAGAAATTTTCATGGTGGAAACACTGGGGGAGCTTCAAGAGCAGCAGCACAAACAGCAGCTACCAGAGCTCTGCTATCAAACTGTGAACACAAGAGCCTTCCAGTTTCCGATTACTCCTGGGAAACATTCCTTAATCTGTCATTATAGTCTGAGTAATGCTACCTTCCACAGGAGCTTTGGAGGCCATTAACCACCACGTTGCCAGCTCTTCCATGACACCTTAATCATGTGAGAGGAACACAGGTATGTGCTTTACACACAGCATGAGTAAAACAGTGATCATCATTTCAGAAATGTGGCAAGACAACTCCCTCTAAAAAAAGCCTATGACTGAGGTCTATATTTAGTGGTCAACATTTGCTGGATGTTTCTGTGACCTGCACAGTGGGATACTTGGCTGGGGAAGCCAGCATTAAATCGAAGTTCAACACTACAGAACTCTCAACTCTCCACAAACATGGCCATTCTGGTCCACTGAACTCTCCAGCATTACCCTACAAAACTACTGGCAGAGGGTGGCTGCATTTTCATCCTTTCCTCTTCCAGCTCTAAATTAAGCCAGATCCAATCCTCAGTGATTCCCTTCAACAGATGCGAGGATGCTGACGGAGCAGGATAGCAGACACCCCATTCTTGTCCGCAGCACAAACAGAAAGAGGATTGCTTGGCAGTTCAGAGAGCTGCACTTTACACCCACTCACCAGGCAACCTGCCAGCTTCACTTGGGGATGGAATTAAAACAGGGTTTCAGCAGGCAGCCTGACCTCAGGAGAGCGATCTCCCAGACACAGAGTGCCTCTTTAGTCATTCCAAGTGCCTCAGTGGAGCCCTGTCTCCCAAGACAGGGCATGTAAACAGCAGTGCCTGAGGAGCAGGAGATCCTGCATGAGGTGGCACAAGAGGTGGCGGGGCATGAGGTGACACTGCAGCAGCACTGATTCACCTGGCATCACGCTCATCAGAGCAGTGCTGCAGCACAGGTGAGCGGGGCTGGAGGGCACACGCAAGGACACTGCTGTCCATGGAGCTCCAGGGGCCCCAGGAGACAGCAGGATACACGTACACAAGATGCAGAGCAGCATCTAAATGTTCTGTGTCAGAAAAAGGGTGATGGTGCAGCCAGCATAGCACAACATCACAGCCCAGCAGCCACAGCGCTATTGATCACAAGGACTTTCTACACAGCAGCAGCACAACCAGGCTATTATTGCCTGGCTCTCAAGACCAGCCCAGGGTGACTGATCACTAAGCTGAGAAGCAATTGTTCTGCCACCCATGCCTTAATCCATATGCACAAGAAAAAACTGCACTGCAAGGACTCTGTGTTCTTTGTCTCCAGGTGATACAGTCATCACTGCAGAAATATTCTTGGTGAGTCTGTACCAGATGACTGAGTTAAGCATTTGTCTCAGCTCATCCCAAACTGGTGAGTATAATCACCCAACTTGTCACCAAACTGTAGAAAGCAGACCCTCAGGTAACATAGGCTGAGCCAGAAACGTCACAGCACAGCGCCTTGTGTGACGTTAATAGCTGCATTTCTGCAACCAGTCCATCCTACCTGTGCAGAAACTGGGGGAAAAAAACCCCAACACAAAAACCACCTGATATCCACTCAAGGACAGTCATAGCTAGGCTGTTTTTAAGAAGCAAGTTCAGCTCACAGCACGCAACTAGGGAAAAGCTGTCAGTGAAATAATCCTTCTTATTTCACACAGGAAAATGCTTTCTAACATCCAAAGCATGACGTGTCCAGATTTAGCAGATTTTCTGCCCTAGCACCAACACAGCCACATAGGAGATCTTCAGCTGGCACCTATTCACCCTGGGGCAGCTGGCACAGAACAGGGACAGAAACACACCCAGAACCTGCCCAAAGACCTCAGCTACCTATGTAGGAACTTCTTCCCGGTGCTGGAAGAAGTTTCTTGGCACACAATGCTCCCAGGATCTGACAAGTTCAAGTGTTCTCTTCCTACTATTATCTCCTCAGCTAATCAAGTGGTCTCTGATCACAGATTTAATGTCCTGAGACACTAAGAAAACCAAAGAAAGCCCCACACAGCAGACCACACGTGCTAAGTTTCCCCTATCAATGAGCATGAAGAGTTGGGCTCATACTCAGAGTCATGGAGACTAAGAAACACTTGGAAATATTTTCCAAGAAATCTGATTTCCATACCAGGTCCTCCTTTGGCAGAAACCATCATTTGTTGTTACTAATTTCTACCTTAAGGAACAAGGGCTCATTTGGCTGTCTTCAGAGTAAAAAAACCAGTACCCAGATGTCCCTCTGGACCTCTGTACTCCCCTCAACTGCTGCAGGCTGGGAACCCCAGCTCCAGTCTCTCTGAAAGCCACCTGAGGGGGTCAGGTAACTAATACACCCCACAGATGGTGGAATACAGCTTTTACTACCTGCCAAACATCTCCTGTGCCCAGGAGAAACCCACACCACAGCTCCATACAGACACTACATAGACAGCACTTTTAGAAATGTGATGCAAGAAGATTAACCCTCTTTTTGAGCAGGGGCTCTTGCATTAGGCTTCTAAACTATTAACAGCACCTCTCATTAATACGTGAGCACATAGTAATGGGAATATGCATATTTCATTTTGGGAGCCATTCTCATGTACTGAGGCTGTTCTAAGGACTCCAGCAAGGGGATCTGTAAAAGTCCAGTCACTGCACTTCTATGCATTAAACATTTACCAGAATCATTTATTCCTAGGAAGCTTCTTATTTTGTCATTATTTATGAACCAATACCACAAAGATCTGCGAAATGAGAAGGAACACAGCAATTTTCCTGGATTTGAAGGATAAACGAAGGGTGCCAGGGTGAGAGCTGCTTGTCAGGACTAAACGTAAGAATTGCAAATGTTAGTCTGGAATAAATCTATCCTTACATCAGAAATCTCACGTTGTGAGAGATCTGGCTAACATGAGTTTTTAACCAGGAAAATGCAAATGAAAGCACCATTGGGTGTAATCACTCGCTTACAGCCAATGTGGTTTTGGTAACCATTTCCTTGTGTGTAAGAACACACGAGTAAAAGTTAGAGTCACTGTTGACAGGCAGTGCAGAGGAAGGGAGGACACAAAATGCAATGACAGACAAAGCTACAGGGCAACAATAAGTTTCACAGGAAGTATTTTTTCCCTTTTGCTCTATGTTGTAATACAAGAACAAACATTTTCTGTTTTAGAAAGCGTACAAGTAAGGATTCAATTAACTGCAAATATGATACTTTTGAGGATAAATACAGCTATGAATGAAGCTACTGATCTGATATCAGGGGAGCAATGTAAGTAGTAGTCTTTTCCACAAAGTAAGGAAAGGTGGGTAGAAGCCAGCCTTCCACAGACCTGCACTTTTACCTTTGCAGATAATTTACTCTCACACAACTCCTAAGCAGACACAGAGCAAGGCCAAACATTCAGACACGTTACACACACAACATATGTGGGTTAACTGCAACAGACTGTCTGGTAATAGATCACCTCACACCACAGTCCACACCCAACACCCCCTAAATAATCTCATTTTCTCTGAGAAATCAAATTACCCAGGTCATACAAGGACTCTATGACAAAGCTGGTAACCAAACATAAACCTGGGCATGACTTCAGCCCTGGACCATTCTCAAGTTCCTGTTCTGTGGTATCTTACACAGCTTCTTGCTAAAATCTCACCAGACTACACTGCTAAACACAGTTAGTAAAGCTCATCACAAAAAGGAGAAAAACACATTGCTATAATTGTAACAGTGATGAAATTGCTCCTTTTGCAGAAAATGTATGAGTTGCTTCCGACTCAGCAGTAATTTGAAGTAGGAAGAGGAATCTAACAGAAGTTTTGAAAGATCTCAATAAGCAAACTATAAACACTTCATACAAATGCAAACTATAGATGAAGTGCAGGAGCAGCCACTCACTCTCTCAAGTGAAAAGTTATTAAGTAAATTTAGAAGGTACAGAGAATGAAGAAAACAAAACAACAAATCACGAGAGGTAATGCCCCAAGTGGCAGAGCAGTGGTAGGAAGCTTCCCCAGCACCTCTGCAGCACTCATCAGCCCAAAGGCAGCCTGTGCTTTGCCAGATCAGCTCTGAAAGCTGCCTCGGGAGCAAAGCACAAAGGAGATTTCCAAGCAGCAATCCTGCTCATCGCCAGAGCAGCCTGACATCCCCCTCTCGCCAGAACACCAGCAGGCATTAACCACTGTGCAGGGCATCCTGCAGAGCCCCGTCCGGCAGGGAGGGAGCGGCGGGACCCGGGGCACAGCGCGGACTACAGCCCCCAGCAGGCAGCGCCGTGCCGGGGCTGCGGCTCGCTGCCCCGCCTGCCGCCGAGCCACCCGAGCCAATCCACGGCAGAAGGGGGAATGTCAACAAACACGGCGGCCTGCGGGACACGTGATATCGGCGACAGGGCAGCACAGCGCCGATAAGCCACGCCAGGGCCAGCCGGGGGTCCGGCGGTCACGCAGCGGTCACTCGCCCTGCGCTGGACCACAGCCCCCCGTGCACCTGCACTGCCGCTCCATCTTAGGCTTTGCATCCTGTGGCGTTATTTTTTTTGAAAGCATCACGAAAGCTTGCCCCGTTACCCAGCAGGACTGAATAATCAAGGGGGAAAAAACTAAAATAAAAATGAAAATAAAAATCGTTGGATGATTTCCGTTTCGCAGCACATCGGTTTTAGCCCCTCTAGATTAGATCTTCAGGGCTGACTTTGAAGGAAAAAGCAACTGTGGGAAACCACAGTAATCTAAAAATGTCTGCTGCAATTTTTAACACTTAGTGACGACCACAAGGACAACAGAAAAATGCAAATTAAAATCCTCTTGGAGCTAAAGACAATCATATGCTACAAAGTCATGCTCACACTATTTTTACATAGCCTAGGAAAAAGAAATTTTCTCAGGAAGGGTATCCAGACCAGAGAAAGAAAATAAAAAGATGGTCATGCCAAAAATAACTGCCGTTAATTTTATTTCTAACATTTTGAGAACTTAAAAGCTTCCAGTACAGACATTTACCACACTGCATTTCACTGTGTATCATCCTGGAGGAGAAGCTCCCACCCCAACTCCCAACTGCAAATGAGTTGTACGGTCCAGCCAACAACTAACACATGATCTGCTGTGTTTGTTTATCTTTCCCTAACTTATCAGAAGGCTTTTTCGCCCCCCCAGAGTACACATCTGAATACAAACGTTTGTTAACAACTGAAATTTCGCAAGCTCCATTCAACCTTTCCCAAATTTAGAATGCTCTGACATAATTGAATGTATTTACCTGGAAGTCATACAAGGCAACAATGTTTTCATGTTTCAATTCCTAGAAAAAGTGAAAAAAAAAAAAGACCATAAGATAGAAGCCACAAAGGGCATATAGAACAAAAACTGAAGAAAAGAAGTCAGTCTGCCTTTACCTTCAGAATCTTTATTTCCTTGCCCAGCAGTGTTTGTGATTTTGCAAGGTTCTTCTTGTTAATACATTTCACAGCTACTTCCAGCTCAGGTTTCTGAAACAGTACATAAGTAACACAAACAAATGTCAATTCCACCATTCATTCACATTAGGACAAGCAGCCTGTTAACAGATTACAAATACTACTAAAAGAAGTGTCTTGCAGCACCGGTAAAGGCCTCTCACTCCGCATCCTAATGCCTTCCCCTTACTTGTTCAGACTTGCCCTTTCCTGAATTATGCTTGTCAGCCCAAGGAGAAAAGCCCAAGGTTTGGGTTTTTGTTACTACTTTATACAATGATTATCCTCTTATTTAATCACTAGAAATAAATGCACTGTGGGAGCCGTGGCTTATCCCAAGCACTAATGATGGAAAATCCACTGCCGGATTGGTTTCCTTTTATTTACCAGTAAGAGATTTCTCCTCCTCCTGGAAAAATTAAGTGGAGAAGGAGAAGACTTCACAGACACACAAAAAAAAGAACAAACCCCAAACAAACTAAAGAGCTCCCTTCATAGACAGTGTGTGGGGATCTTTCCTCCCTTGTTTGGAGGTGAGGACGGGTTTTGGGTGGATCTGTGGGCACCCCACAGGGAGCTGTCGGCCTCCCAGCCCCAAGGTGAAGCCACCTGCCCGGCTCCTGCCGGGACACAAGCCTGCTTGGAAGAAACTCCAAGGAGAACAATAATAAATAACAATAAACAGCCCGAGCCCGGGGTGATGCCCAGGCTGGCAACAGCCGCCGCAACCGGCGGGGATGCGGTGACCGGGGCGCGCTGCCCCCAGCTCGGCCAAGACCAGGAAATAAATAAAGAAATAAATGAAAAGCCGGGGGGGGGGGGGGGGGCTGGCGGAAATAAAAATCAGGGATTCTCACCTCTTTGTGCCTGCCTTTGAAGACGACGGCGAAGGCTCCGTGCCCGATCAGGTCCTTCCTGCTGAACTCAAACTTTCCCACCGTCTCCATGGCGCTGCGCCGGGGGGTCCCGGGGGCCGGCGGCGAGGCTGCGGCCGGGACGGCTTCAGAGCTGCAAAGGGACGAGGAGGAGGAGGAGGAGGATGGCGGTGATGAAGGAGCTGCCTTTAAAGAAAATTAAACCTCTCCCAATCCAAACGCGACCGGGGCACCCCCCGCCACCGCACCCCCCCGCCCCCGGAGCGGTCGGCAGCCGGAGCAGCCCCGCTCCCGCCGGCCCCGGCAGCTCCGCGCCGGGCTGCGCTGCCCACCTCGCCCTCGTCCATGGGCTGCCTCTTCCTGCCGAGCGGCCGGGAGCCGGGCATTGTCAGCGGCCGGGGCGAAGCTGGCTCCTCAGCAGCGGGCCTCCCCCATCTCCTCCTCGGGCCGGGCCGGCGCGGCTCCTCGGGCCCCGCTTCAGGCGGGGCTCCCCATGCCGAGCCCCGGCCCCCCCGCCGGCAGGCGCGGCTTCGCCGAGAGTCCACCTTAAGCGCGATCCACCTTAACGCCCGGTCCGCCTCACGGCAGCGCTCCACCTTAAGCGCGATCCACCTTAAGGGCGGCCCGCGCCCCCGGCTGCGAGCGCTGGCGGGGCCGGGGTCGCGGGGCCGGGGTCGCTCCGCGGGAGCCGCCGCTCGCTCGGCCGGGCCCGGACAAAGCTGTGCGGAGCGGAGCGGGCGCGCCGGGCGGCGCAGGCGCGTTGCGCGGCGGGGGAGGCGGCGGGGGAGGCGGCGGGCGGGCGGGCAGAGCGGAGCGGCGGCGGCGGCGGCACCTGAGGGGGAGCGGCCGGGCCCGGCACATTTAAAGGCGCCGCCTGCCGCCCGCCTGAGTCAGCGCCGCTGCCGCGGCCCGGCCGCGGGAGCTCCTGCCAAACACCCGCCCGGGCCTCTGGGAGGGCACACAATCATGGGATGTTCTGAGTTGGAAGGGACACACAGCGATATCAAAGTGCGGCTCCCGGCCCTGCACAGCCCCAAGAATCCCACCGCGTGCCGGAGAGCATTGTCCAAATGCTTCTTGAGCTCTGTCAGTTGTCACCACCTCCCTGGTCAGCCCGTTCCAGTGCCCAGCCACCTTCTAGCAAAGAACTTTTTCCCAGTATCCAACCTAAACCTCCCCTGACACAGCTTCAGGACATCCCCTGGGGTTCTGTCACCGCAGATCAGTGCCTGCCCTTTCACTTCCCTTCACAATACCACAATAAGATCTCCTGTCCATCTCCTCCAGGCTGAACAAAGTGATTTCCAACAACTAACAAATGGGCCTTTGGGTCAAGTTCACCCCAGCATCTCCAAAGTGTCCAGGTGGACCTGGTCCCAGCACCCCCAGCACCCCTTCCTCTCCCCCAGCATCGCCCACCTCCTCCTCCACAGGCTCTGGCCCTTCTCCACAGGCTGCTGTGCTGGGGGACCACGGCTCTTCCTCCCAGCCGGGCCTCCAGAAGTGCCCGAGGGTGCCTCCATGGAGCTCTCCTCTGATGGACCCTTCTCCATGTCCTGCTCCAGAGCTCGGCATGGAATCACTGTTGCGATAAGAAACCTTTCCTGGCTTGAGCTTGGTGTGGGGCTTGACCATCCCCAGCCTCTCGCTGTGCAATGCTCTGTCCTGTGGGTGTGGGCTCACAGGTCATTCCCTCCGTGGCAGGAACCTCTCACGCATTTGCCCCATCCCTTCTCCAGGCTGCCCAAACCCACCAGCCCCGGTGCTGTCCACACCGCTTTGCGCACTCTCTGCTGTTTGTACGCTTATCACAACGTCATATTCCAACTGCAGGGAAAACAACGCGCCTCGTGGGCAGCAGCGCTGCTCGCACGCTCAGCCTCAAGTTTGTTTTTTACCCAACTGTGTGGTATCGACCTGTGTGTATCGACCTGTGTCAGTGCTGCAATGCCAAAGCCTGGCAATGCCAGCAGCTCTGCAGGCACCCAGCACAGAGGGTGCTCGGAGTGGTGACGCTGGCTGGCTGCAGTTATCGCCGTTCTCCGCAGAAGTTGGGCACAAGCAGCACTTCACAGCGTCAGGACACGTTATCTACACAGAGGCAGTGGCTGACTGATAGGATATCTGGCCCGTAGTCTGTTGTCCTTGGTTTCTGCATAGCTGGTGTTCAGGTAGCCTTCCTCCACTTAAAATGTCAGTGGGGAAGTGGCAGTGTGTGCTGAATGCTGATGTAAAAGTAGCAGTGCCTGCTTGGTGGTGATTGGCATCTCAAATTCCTGCAGTTTAGTGCTGGTTGGGAACTGTGAAAGTGATAAGGATATTCTTCAGTGGGAAACTGAAAACTGCCTCTCTTGAAGTAGCCTTTAAACCAAAACAAGGCTGGAGCACCTTTGTGATTTCAGCAGAAATTAATCTCACAACTGCTTTTAAAAACAAACATACAATGTACTTAGCTACTTGTTTTCTTTCACACTTCTGTGTCATCCACAACATCTACCATTTCAGACCTTTGACAATGATCGTAAGGGGTTAATTTAAAAACTAACACAGGAATCAATAAAAATGTCAAACATCGTCAAACTTTCAAAAAAATTACAGACTTGGGAATTAATTCTACCCCTTGTTAAAAGCCACTGTTTCTAATGCAGAAGGTAATAGTTGCAAAAGTCTAAGGCAGGAAGTGAAGAAAATGTTTTGAAACTACTTAGATGATTTCTAGGCAGGCAAAATCTTGTATCTGCCTTGGCTGGAAGGCAGCCAGAGCACTCTGGTTAGCAAGTGCACTCTTGCAAGAACTGTGGTAAAATCTCCTGTGCCCACAGGTGTTTCTGCCTTTCCTTCCCCAGTACAGCAAAGACACGCAGTCCTGGTGCTGGGTGAAGGAGGAAGTTGATATAACTGCTGTTCAATTAGAGGCCAAAATATCCCAGTGATGAATGTCCTTTGTTCTGTACTGAGTGTGCTTATTTGTTCCTTCACGTGCTGTTGGTTGTTGAAAAAAAAAAGTTTAACGTAAGTTAGATTTGACTAGACGTGGGTCCTAAGGTAGCTCTTTGCATGCAGCTGTTTACAGAGCCAGGTGGCAAAGTCAACCTCCTCTCTGCTGACATTTTGGTTTTGTTTTAGGCAAATTTGTTTTGATTTTAAGCAGGCTCACTGGGTAGCTTTCTAAAGAGTAAAATGGACTTCAGGGTAGCAGAAGAAAGGTCTGTACAAGGATCAGGACCAAGTTGTGCTGGATGCCAAGGGCACATGAGGCATCACACTCACTTTGAGCTATCAGTTTAACATTTGTAGCAATTAAATGTCTTTCAATTTTGTGTCTTCTGAAAAATAAGTTGGTGAAAAATTTTCAAACTTCTACAAAAATTTAGAAACTTTCCCCAGGACCACAAATAAAATGTAATGCCCCTTGACAGCAAATATGGGTTTGAGATGTTTGGAGTGCACTCTGCAGACTCATTTATTCATTTTGGAACAAAGAGGGCTGAAAAGCTTTTTAATTAAATGTAGGATTCTTTAATATATTTTTTTCTGCAGTTTGCTGATTAAAAGCTTGTGCTCTATCAATTCTTCCCTGATGTCCAGAATTCAGTGAGAGTATGTTTAGGCCGACATCCAACACATGTAAATTCTGTTCTCCTCCCACAGCCTCCCATTTGCTAATCATTAAAGCACTATTGCCAGCACATATCCAACTACTTCCTCAGATGGAGACATTAATCTTTGAGGGGACAGAGAAGAGAGTTCAATTTACTAATGCAAAACATCAGTGGGGGAAGATCTGCTGCTGAGATTTACAATGGGTGGAGAATAACATAAGCATACAATACACCCACTATTGGAATATTGTCTTGAAACTCTCTTTTTAATTTAATGCAACTTTATTCTTTTCTCTAATTTAAATGTAAAGGAAAGCGATGGTCAAGTGATATCCTGATGACTCAAGTAATACTCTTTTCCAATACCATGTTTTAATCAGGAGTCATAAATATGGCTGTTTCTACCTCCTGTAATCCAAGAGTGCCATCCTCACCTCTTGGCTGCAGAGGCACAATGTAATTATCTCTGAGCTGGGGAATTGGTTAAAGCTCCAGAAGTGTGAGGGAATTATGTAAGCAAACTCAGAGTATAAGTTTATAATAAAGACAGAATAAAGATTTCCATTAGGAAATTTCCATCTTTTCATGATGCCTTTCTAGGCAGTTCCAGCTTCTTAATGCAAGCATCTCTTGTGGGCCAGCCAGTCACCTTTCCCAAGATGCTGTCTTTGCTTTTCTAGTTCAGCAGCTCCATTCCAGTGTTCCCCACATTGCCCAGTGAGAGATCAGAAGCCTCCCAGCAGCCACCCATGAAGCTGAACCACAGTGTCTGAAAGGCGTGGGGGAATCCTTGCCCAGATACCATCACAAAGAACAAGTTCTTTCCCTTGCTGTGTGTCTCTGTTCTGAAATCGACACAGAGAGAATCTCCAAGGCCTTCCTGTGTAATCTTTTCATTACAGCAGCTGCCCCAGGGACACGAGCACTAAGGGCCAGGACAGCAAATCAATATTTCTGGAGGAAGGGCTGCACTGTGAGGCTTGGGCGCATGAGCAAGATGTGACTGAACATGTTACTGCACATGGGCTGAGCCTTTTAATTGGTCCCACATCTCCTCTTTGTGTGAAATGAGCACTGAAGCCTGAAGATGAGCTTTAACACATGCTGTAGCTCAGTTGTAGGTGTGGTGCTGCCGGGTAATTATTTTCTTCACAGAAATGCATGCTTGAAACTTATTCTGGATACTTCACAGGCAAAGAAGATGGACAGAGTAGCAGAGGAGGAAAGATCAGGCTTGGAGTTTCAGAGTACATCTGGATAAAAAGCAGATGTTGTATGCATGTGGATTCAAAATCTGATGCAAATCCAAACATGTTAAGGCAGCTACACATCCACTTTCCACAAACATCCTCATGGCTGAGCACAATCATCAGTATCTGGGCAGAGCCAACACTAACCTGAAAGCTGGAATTTTTGCCAGATTCATCAGGAAGGAGTGAAGGTACTGAATATGCAGTGCTTGGCTGAAGATCAGTTTGGTGGAAGAAGTATTTGGAAGATCTACAAATATTTGTAAATTGTAAAAGTAAATATTAGCCTGGCATTAATGAATAGAAGGAAAGCTACAGGCTGAATTTAATGGAAAATTAAAATTATGTTGTTTAATCATGCTGGTTTCTGATGTCTGCTAATAGGCTGGATTCTGGCTCAGTTGCAGTAAGGATGAGACAGAGATTACAGTACAATTGCACCAAATTCACCAGGATAAGCGAGTTTTGAGCACTTGCCTTGTTGTGTTGCATTTCTGCAGAGGCCGAAGGAGTAGATTAATTTGGAGTCCTGAAAACATCTGCATCTGCAGATTTACAGCAGCAGAAGCTGTGTCAAGATTGTTTGTTCATACCTCATCAGGGACCTGCAGAAACAGCATTCCAGCTCTGGTAAAATGCTTTTGTCTTAGGAAAGGAGTGATCCTCCACTCACAGCATCATCTCCTGATCAGTGAAACGAGACACTCAATTAAGTAAAGGAGTCTGCAATCTGCTCCCTAACTTTCACAGCCAGCTCTCTGCATCACACACACACACAGAGCAGAGTTTAAAACATTTAGGTGACATTCAAACATGCAGTAACACAGGTGGGAAGTCTGAATATTTGAAGTATTAGAGCATTGAGGTTATGCAAATAACTGCTGGAGCAGTATGGCACTTAGCACCACACACAGGAGAGGAAGAGTCGCTTTCCATGTGCTTCCATAGCCCTGTCATATTACATTCTGGTTTTATTTATGCTGTGAGCCACTTTATTGATTAAAGTGCTGAGAGATTTAAGTAGCCACTGAATTAACCTGGCAGGCCAGGTCTGAGATGTTTTATTACTCCCCTCCCTGCACATACACACCAGCTTACTGAACAGACATTATGAATTATTGAAGGCAGCATTTTAATGTACTCAGCAAGGTGCTCTGGCAAGGGGCTTCCTGGCTTCCCATGGCATTTTAATATCAAATGCATTTCAGCTACTGGCAGAGGGCTCTGGGCACTAAAGGCTGTGCTCAGTGCTCAAATCTGTTAGTGTTCACATCAAGGATCATCACCTAACCTGCCTGTCAAGTGGCTGATTATATTAAAATGAAGTTTGCCAATAAATAAGAGTCTGCAAATCCACCCAGAGCAGTCTGTTTTCAGGCTAATTGGAAGCTATTTTTTGCCAGAACAAGTACTGCTTGTCCATAACTCAGCAGGTTTCATTGTGCAGTTCCTTACAAGATGTTGTCTCTGTCCTGGTTGGGAAGAGACCCCACTCTCACCACCCTCAGCTTCCCTCCACAGCTACCCAGACCCTTTGGTGTGTGCCATCCATGGGGTCCCTCGTGTCAGTCCTGGTGAAGCCAAGGTTTGTTCAGGGAGGGACATGGCTCTCACTTTAGTCTGTGCTCCCCTCCAATGTCCATTCAAGTCGACAGGATCCTCTGCAGCAGCTCCAACATGCTCCAGCACCAGCCCTTGCTTTGGTGGCCTCTGCATGACTAATACAGGGGAAGCCTCCAGGTTTACAGATCATCTCCTTCTTCAGGAAAGAGCTGAAATTCATGGTCAGGAAGAACCTTTCAGCCCACTAAAGTCTTTCCAAAGCAAGCAGGTGAACAGTGAATTCACATTTGGCACCTCAGGTGTCTCTGTCCTTCTCAAAAGCAGCCTTGAGACAAAAATCACCAATGAAATCTAAAATATTACAAGTCTTCAATGAGTTCCCAGAGAAACAGAGAATCTGTCCTGTTATGAATCAGAGGCCTGGTTGTTTTTCCTTCTCTAAGAGGTGCCCATTTAAGAGCAGGTTTAACCCCCTTTCACTGCTGGATTATGGCAGAGAGCCACAGAAGAATGCAGGCTTATAGATCTGTCATTTCTTCCTCTCTGTCAAGAACCTGGGATGTCCAAGACATGCACCAGTTTAAAAATAGGATACTCAGGCATTTTCTTTGCAGCTGGGCTCTCTCTAGGGTTTGGTGCATCAGCACTGCTGCCCCAGGGCAAGGGAGGCATGGCCAGGAGCACCTCACTCCTGGGAACAGCTCATTTGGGATTCCTGACTGCTTCCAGCAAGCTTCCAGCTTTGCCTTGGGAAAGGACTGTTCATAAACTCTCCTCTTTATGACTAACTGGCTCGGAGGTGTCTCTGTTTTCAAGCAGACCAGTAGCACACACACTTTGAAGTAGGCATTGTTCCAGCCAAGGCCTTACTCATCCAGTGGAAAGCCTGGGCAGCAACGATAGCTTCCTTTATTTACAGATGTGTGAATAACAGCAAGGAATGGCCACAGGAGATAGAAGGAGGAATAAGAAGCTTCACAAGTCATGAAGCTGATCTCTCCCCCCACTGATGGGCTCAGGAGGGGAGCAGGCTGCCCAGATCACTGCTAGAGCCTCCCTGGAACAGGTTGGGCAAACATCTGGCAGGAGTGACACAGTCAAGGACAAACTGAATCCTTGGATGAGCAAATGATGCCACATCCATCTCTCTCCCCTGTTCTTTGGTTTGTTTTCAATGTTTTGATTTTGGGCAGAGGCTGAAAGTTTCCCTAAAAGCCCGAGATGGGGAGTTACTCTGAAAACAGGCCTTGAAAGTTATCATCCTAGTCCCACTCTTACGGATACAAAGAAATATCACTTGAAAAAAAGAAAAATGCAGGCTCTTCCTCTGGACCTGTTATCAGTTTTCTCAACTGCCAAGGACAGGCTGCCCACAGGAACGTGAAAGGCAGCACAGAAGCTCCCTGCAGTGAGCCTGGGCACTTCTGGGTGCAGCAGCTGGGATCTGTCCCTGTGTTGCAACACCCCAAAGTAATGATTCCTTGTCTTTATGTATTTCTAGGAAACCAGAGAGACAATTCTCCCACATGAAAGCCTGCAGGAATCAGTGGCATGCAAGAAAAGTTCTCAGTGGAGCATCAGAAAGGTTCCCTTTGTGTTTAGCGCTTTCAAACACATTAAAAATATATATATGTATATATAAAAACAACTGCTCTGCTAAGACATCAGATCCACCCATATCTATACTCCAGCTCTTATAACCCTGCAGCAAAGAGAAAGACCTAGGGGCAAGGTGATAAATTATTTGTAATCTGATATCTGATTTTTTAACTATTTCTTTCCTCCTTAGACTTCATTTCTCATCACTATATCTGTACTACTTTGATTTTGGTAGCAACTAATGCAGTAATGATTATGCCCAATTAAAGATCAGATGTACACAGCTCAGCATTTGTCACTTGTCCCTTGTCAAATGCAACAAGACACCATCACTAATAAAAGCAAATATCTGAATAAAAGCAAGAGAACAAAGGTGGACCCTGTTTTTTTTAATTCTCTGTCCATAACCAGTTCTCTCCCCAGGGCTGGGTAGAAGCCATCAGAATTGTTATGCTAGTAAGCCAGGTTAACAGTAACATTTCCCAGTAGAGGGTTTTGGGTTTATTGACATTGTGAAATGTTGCAGGATGCCTTTGTGATGTACATCCAAGCATTGGGAAGACACTTGACCTGGCAGCACCGGGCAGCAAGATCATCCAGGACTGTGATGGCTGTGGTGCTTTCCCATGAGTCACAAATTCACAGTCAAATATTCCATGACTCATGGATTAACCTAACAAAACCCAGAGGGAAGAAAAGTTATTGGCTTGTTGGTTGACAAGAGCCTTTTAAAATTAACATGGCATAATAAGCATGATGCCAACATCTTCTGACTCGTGAGAAACTCATCATGAAGAGTTTTATGCATGCACCTATTACCAAGGGACCTCAGCTGGGCTTATGTAATTAGGATGGGACACTTTTTGCAGCTTCGAGGCTTGAATAGCAACATTGGTATAATCCAGTTACAGAAAGCAGAACCACATTCAACAAGCTATTAATACCACTTGTATTTAATTACAGTTCCCCTCCATTCGAGCTCAAATAAACAAAATCAGACAAATACTTGGAAACCAGAATGGAGCCATAAATGGACCACAAGATAAAATACAGTAAACAAGGTTATCTCTCTCCCCTTCTGCCAAAAGGTGATTAACTTGTTTAACACTATAAAAAGAATAGCCTGACCCCGTGGACAGGACATGGAAGGGGGTTTGAACACACATTTCCAAAGTCCTGGGTTCATTTGTGCTCTTTGCTTTGCAATGAATTTCCTGGGAAGCTCTGGGCACCTCTTTATCAGCAACAACATAATTAAAATTAAGTCAGGCACAGATTTCTCTAACCCCTCTGTCCCTCTGTAAAATAGGGTGAGTGGAATTGCAGAGTAGAGAAGGTGAAATAGATTAAATATTGTGGGGCCAGTGATCAACTGCAGTAACAGAGGCCATAGGAAAGCCTGGGATCATGCTAACCAAAGGTATAAATTCCTGAGGAACACAAAGGAATTGGTATTGGAAAGCTCATCCACTGTGATGACTTACAGGTGATAGAAAATGCTCCATAATTTTAGTTTGGCATTCAGTCTCAGTCTGACCCTTCCCATATCCAGGGCCCTAAAGGCCTCTTTGAGTTTTCCTGTGTAGCCATAATGCTACAGACCTAAGCCTGGGGAGCAATGTAATACATTTTGCATTCAAGGCATCACAGTCTGTTTGGTTTGAATAAGATACTGTATCATTTCAGTAATACTGATTATATGTTTAAGATTTTCTCCTTCAGGAGCCATATGTGATGGATAAAGAGGGAAAACCAAAAGGGAAAAGAACAGAGTTTAAATGGCAGCTAGGGGAAGAAGAGGAACACTGGAACTATTTGTTTTAAGAAAACTTGTTTATTTTTAGTGACATTATCCTGTGGTTCACAAGACTAAGATTTGTGCTTGGCACAACTTGCTTTAGATTTCAGATTTTACATTGAGAATCAGATTTTTCTGTCAGCAGTCTTAATCTTTTGAGCTAACACAATATCTTTCATGAAAAACTCCAAGTGCTTCATCATCCTCAGGCTGTATGTTTTCAGACCTTACTCAGCCATTCTCAATTTACTGTAGCACCCATATAGGAGCTTGGGGCCTCCCTCAGCCAGATGAAACAATTCTAATTACACTGACTGGAGCCAGCAGAGGAGCTGGCTAATGCCAGCCAACATGCTTAGGAGGAGAATCAGCTTGAAAGACATGAGTAATCATTGTGACATCAATTTAATGTGTCACAGGACATGGAATTGAGGCCATGATAAAGAAGAAATCTGCTGATACCTGTGTGAGCACAGCCTGTTGTGTAAGGCACAGAAGGATTGTCCCCTGTGACTCTGACACAGAAAAAGCCATTGGACATGGGTAGGAACAGCCATAGCAAGGTGCACACTCATTCCCTGTCACACCTGCATGTTCATTCTGATCATCCCAGGTGAGGGAGAGCAGGGAGGAACAGGCCTTTGGAGATGGGAGGTTTAGATTTTCCTGACAGTGAGCTTCAGAGGAAGGTTCCCCACATAGAATGTCCCAAGAGCACTTAAAGAAATATATATATAAAGAGAAAATAGACCAGAAACAATGGAAACACAAACATTGCCAGGCACTGCAAGTCAGCTCTGTCACTGAGGATGAGAACTGCCACCCACAGACCCACCCACGTCGAGCCAACCTGCCTGATTTGATCAGAGAAATTCTTGTGGTTGGATTCCTTTAGAAAGACTGTGCACAAATAAGTCCTGGAGCAATTTATTCCATTTTAACAACATAAATATGCTCTTATCTGAATCACAGAGGGTCTGCTGTTACACAGCAAATCAAGTGTCCCCTGTGTCATTGTCTGGCCCGTGCCCCATGACCCAGCAGGCACAGCTGTCTGCATCACCAGGAAATGTCCTGCCTCCCCTGGCCAGCAGCTTGGCATGGGCCATGTGAGGGCATCACCCTGCATCACCTGAGTTACTGAGCATCCCAGCTGGCAGCTCCTGAGCAGCACACCACAGCCCAGATCTCACCCATTGCTTCTCTGCAGCACAGCTCCTGCAGTGTTCAGAACTGACCAGCCAGTGCTGGGCTGTGTCCGTACAAACGCCTCCCCACTGGAGTGCCACAGGCTGCCAGTGGGAATGAAGAACCACTGGGCTGGTGGAAAAGGCTGCCAAAATCCTTGCCTGATTGCTGGGAAGAGAGATGAAAAAATTCGGGAGAACATAAATAATGAGAACATGTTTCAAGATTCACAACGAGCAATGATTTAAGGCAGTGTTAGACCTATTCTATAGCTACATAAAGTGACCAACTTATACATTACATTGCTGGCTTACAAACCATCTGCTTTTTTTCCCCCTGTTATAAAAGAAAAAATAAAAAAATCAAGGCCTCTTTGCTGTTTACCTCTAATTTCATTACCTCTTATCATGCACTTGGCTGTAACAGGTTTGCTGTGTACACGTGTTTTCCAGAAAATTTCCAACAGAATTCCTTGTGCTGATTGCAAGAACTGTTATCAATCAACTGTTTTTAAATAGTGATGCACACATAGCCTTGGCAAAGGGTTTGAGACCTATATTTCATTTATCTTGAAAAATAAATATGTTTAACAAAGTTCTCTCCTTGTACCCTTGACCTCTCCCAACTGCCAGTGGTGAAGACTCAAGGGCAGTAAAGGATTTATCCCTTTGCTGTCCACTCCTCCAAGGTGTCAGCCAGTGAAAGTTAGGGTCAGGCTGTGGTAATAAATTGAATTTAGGCAGTTCTAATGTGGACAACATAGATTCTATCCACCTTCTACTCTCTGCCTGGAACATCCACAGTTTAATATACACTTTATTACAGCCCAGGTAGGCGTAACTGTGAAGTGCCAGCCTGAGCCCAGAAGCAAAACAGGACAGAGCACTTAGAGAAACAGGCAACTGGGAGGTTCCTCAGCTCTTATATGATCTCAGAAGTGACCTAAGTAAGAAGGAAGGAGCTTAAAGAGTCTGCCAAAATGGATCCTTCTTGAAAAAAGCAGCTGAAGCAGACTCAAACAGCACTTCTTTTCTCTGTTGTGTGTGATCAATAAGATAAAAAAAGGAAGCCAGAAAAGTTTTCTGACATTATTTTTTTTTTACATCAGTTTTTTTTCTGAAGCTCTTGTCACTTTTGATAGCTTTTCAGTTGCCCAAAGTAGATGTGATTGAACTTGATGTTATAATATTAGTACTGTCTGCTGTGTACAATGAAACACTAAAGATATCATCCAAAGTACAGCACAAAGAGAAGGTAATTATAGGGAGTATTTATGTTTGAAGAGTCAATCCTTAAAGTTTCAGGGCTAATGCATTCCTGATAAGAAACTTCTGAGCAAGAAAACTCAGGGTGGTACTAGCAGGGAACACCAAATTTACTTGAGGAAGCAAACAGAATTTGTTTGGCATGTTGGTGTGTGAAATCCCACAAGGCTGGGTTATGCCTTTCCTTCCTTTATCCTGAGTTTTGAGCAGGCCCGGTGGCACCAGACCAGCTTGTGTCCTGAGCTATCTCACACCTGGAGCTGTCTCACCATTCTGTTCCTGGGTTTACTGAGCACTGAAGCCCAGCAGCTTTCCAGAATCAGAGATCTGAACTTCAGGAATTTGTTAGCAAACATCTTCATCCCCTTGGTCAGCTCAGCCAAAAAGAGCTTCAGTCCCAAGGAAACTCTGGCCTCCACATGGTTTTAAGCTTGGAACTCTGCAGAGGGAGGCAGCGTGCAGACTGACAGCTTGTGTCCCAGGCACTGGAATAGAAATCACCACCAGAGCTCCAGAGTTCAGAGAGAAAATGCTGTTCTGCATGAAACTGCACACAGAGAACAGGCACTTCTCATCTGACAAAGGGATGTCTGATGATTTTTCTCAGGGGTTTTTTGTGGTTGGTTTGTTTGTGGGTTTTTATTTTGGTTTTTGGTGGGTTTTTTTTTTTAAAGGCCATATTTCAATCACACTCAGTCATTTTCCCTCAAGTTAAAACCCAACTGTTAATTGTAGGTGTTTCATCTTGGTGAGGTTGTGAAGCTGGAGCCAGTACAGTGCAAATCCCACACAGCACACAAAGACTCTGCTGCATTCTGTCATTTATCGCCTGAATGGAAAGAGTAACAACCCAACACAAATATTTGGACTTCTCTTTGTTCCTGGCAGGGCTCTTGAAGCACACACACGAGCAGATTGAGTTTGGTTTTTTGAGGATGGGAGAAGCAGAAGAGAGACAGAGCTGGGTGTGAGCCAAATCCAGCACAGGAGAGGCAGAGGCTGCTCCCAGGGCTGTGCCCAGGTGGGCAGGGCTGGAGCAGCAGCACAGGTAGTTTTATCACAGCAGGATGAGTGCATTCCTGGAGCCTTATCAGGATGGTTGTTGATTGAGAAGAACAGCACAGGGCAGAATCTCCCATGGGTAATTCCTCTCTCTGTAGGGCTACGAGTAAGACTGAACCAACCATCAAAAGATACAGATCTTTTGCTCTAGATCTGAGCAAAAATCCAGACCTGGACCTTCTTCAAAACTGCTCCAGCCTTGTTACATCCCACTTGACCAGAGCAAACCTTTAACCAGATAAACAGCACCTTCAAGACAACAGCATTTTCCTGTCCTTATTTCAGAGCAAGGGCAGGAACACTGGAAAGCTCAGCAATTCTGGCTGCACAACCACACAGTTTTTATGTCCCCCCACCTTCACATCTGCTACAGGTCCAAATACACAGCTGTGGTAGGGCCAGCTTGTGTTTGGAAGCAGTTACAGAGTGCTCACCTTGTGTTTGGTGCTCTGGAAACTCGTGCAAGGCATTTGCACCCCCTCAGAAAGCACAGGAGCAGGAGATCAGAGCCCTGCACCGCCCGCAGAGCGGGAGGCCATGAGCAGACCTGGTTTCACTGATAACACCAGCACAATTTACACAGCCCATGGAAAAACAAACGCTCTGTCAGTTGATTTGCCTGATTCCTTGGCTCATGGCCCAAGGAGGGAAGCTTGGGAGCACTGAGGAAAGGATTCAGCAGACAGGCCTTGAGCCAAACACCCGCCACAGAGGTTTGGACCTTTACCTGCATGAGGAGTGAGCTGAGGAGCTCCTGTGAAGGCACTGTCTCCCCATGTGGCTGCTGCTCCATTCTCCCTCCTGGTGCTGCATTTCACCAGCAATCACCAGGGGCTGCTTGTCTCCAGTTTGGAATACAAGTCCCTAGTGACATAACTTGTAATCCATATAAAGGCAAGATTAGAATTAACTTCTAATATTTCTCCTGCTGGTCACCCTGCCCTAGTCCAGCATCCAAATACTAAACAACACTAACTACTGTATTTAGGCCTTTCTTCTGACATTAAAAAAAAAAGGAATCTGCTCTGCAATCATGGCTTCTAGAAGTAAGAAGTGAAGGGAAAAGTCCAATAGCAACACTCCCTTTGCTGCTCTGGGCATAGCAATGGGCTCAACCAGACACAGCAGCTACACAAACTGCTCTTCTGCAGTGCTGGGAACACCCAAAGTATCTGTCTCCAGAAGTTCAGTGCTATGTTGGTTTATTCCCTGATCCACGTTAGAATTATTCCTTAACATTTACCACAGCTCTCCACATCCCTCTGTGCCAGCTTGCTTCAGAGCTGGGTTCAGGCGAGGTGACTGCAGGCACAGAACAATGCAGCACTTTCTCTCTGCAATCTGCCACTCGGTACAGCCCCGCAGCTCCCCTGGCCACACCTGCCTGGCCCAGCCCAAACAAACCTGAGATAGCGTGGGCAGGCACACGAACAGCCCTGCCTGTCAGTGCAGCCTGCTGGCAGCTCTCTGCTTGCTCACCCAGACAAACAAGGGCAGCCAGGAGGCAGCAGAGTAGAAGGAAAACTCAACACTTGTGTTTGCAGGGCTCAGGATAGCATTAGAGCCCTTCCCATGCTTTGGGAGCAGCAGGGATAACTTCTTCAGAGCTGGTAAAGCAGCCCCTTCAGGTGTTGGTCAAGCCCATTTCTCTTGGCAGCCACCTGTAGGGACCAAAGAAAACAGGAATTGCTGAGGGATCAGCATCTCTTGGCAAGCACTCCCCAAGCCAGCCTGTACCAGTCTTCAGACACTCATGGAAGGACAGACAGCACCTCAGTGGCTTTGCCCAGGATCTGCAGAGGTGCCAGCTCACACAGCTGCAGCCACCTCGTCCTGCCCATGCCAAAGGCACTGGTAAGAGAGGGCCAAGCACAAAGCTCTGTGGTAACATGGAGGGAAGGACACCTGCACCAGCTCCCTGCAGGGTGGACAGCAGCAAATAAACAGATGGGCTTTGGCAGGGTGGAAACAAGAATTTCACTTTCCTAACGAGAAACAGGTCCTGCTGTGGGCAGTGGAGCAGCACTGGGACCATCCCCCCCACACCAGACAGAGTGACACCAGCTCTGCTGCAGATCCCAGCGGGGCAGTGACAGATGAGTTACCCTGACAGAGCCCAAGTTCTTCCATCACGTCACCGCTACCTTGTGTGACCCAGGGGGTAGGAACAACAGCCAGGCTCCACTACATCATCCTGCCAGAATGAAACTGTTTAGAGACAGGTTCCAAGGGCAGCCGTGAGCTTGCTTCCCTGGCAGGCTCACTGGGCAGAGAGCTTTGAGAGGTAGGGCCCATCCATACCCCCGAAGGAGATGGGGGCCAGTAGGGACATGACTTCCTTCATTCCTATAAATGCAGGAGGTGTCAGATGTTTGGAATGTGCTTTGTAGGCAGGATTAGCATGGGTCCTGCAAAGCTCTACTCGCCCGAGCAGGGATTTTGCTTAGAGAGTTTCTAACCTCACTTGTTTATCCTGGTTGTGCATGATAATGAAAGCGATCCAGAGCCAAGAGAGATGAAGGAAGTGCATTCCTGGTGAGCTGCTCCCTCTCTTCCAGTAGAGGACTCAGCAACCTACATAAGGCAGTTTTTTTGTGAGGGTTAGAGCTAGGCTTAGGCTTAGAGAGTCAAAGAGCCTAGAGCTCCAGGAGCACTGGGGATGGAAAAGCCATGCCAAGGCAATTCCAGCAGGGCCCCAACATTGCTGCTCCTACACCTTTCTGATCTGGACCACCACCACTGGTGATGGGCTCAGTCTGAGGACAGACTCTGGGCTGAGATGAGACTGCTGTGAGTGTTTGGTTGAGCAATCCGGGGAACATGGAGCTGGGAATTCCAGGCAATGATCAAACCAATGCCTTAGGTCTATTTAGTTTATGTCTGCGAGAAGTGGGATTTGGACTGGAAAAGTGTTGCTGGGAACAAAGTGTGGACTAAATCCACTCTCTGTGCAGTGAAAGACTGAGGAGCAGGGAAGGGGACTATTTATAAACTATATTAATATTTCACTCATACTGGGGGGGAGCAGTGATGTCCATGTTGTCCTACAGAACTGCTTCAGTTATGGGTCAGAGAGTGAGAAAAGGGAAATTACTTTTTTTTTTCTTGCAATTTTTTCCAGATAGAAGTGGAACATCATCTTGCCCCTCCCCAAAGCGCTCCAGGCACATGGGAGTAGCTCAGTGCTGGCCCGGTTTTCTGAGATATAACAACAGTTGAGAGGTTTAAGTATTAATAACAACCCTATTGTCTCTTGTTTGCAAAGATTCAATCTCATAGACCCAGAATGAAGAGACAAAAATGGAATTTCTACATACGGGTTTATCCAAAGAAACAGTTTCAGCTTCCTGACTTTCAGAGCCCAGCTCCATGCTGCAGTTTCTTGTTCCTATGCATGTGTGGGGTTTGCAGTCACTGAGCACGAATATCCTTCGCTTCAAAAGGGCTCATTTCTAATTTGCAGTAGTGCTTTAAGTCACCAGGTGACACTCGCGAGTCATTGAAGTCACTGCTCATGTGCCGGTGCTCAGATTCCGCCCGTAAAATTCAGTTCATCCGAAGATTGCTCCCAGACGAAAGCTGCCAGGACAGAGAGGATTTGTGGGCATTCAGCTCCCCAGGACAGCCTGTCACCCCCTCCTGAAACACCAGGCTACGTGTTTGCCTTGCTGTGGAACAGAGCTGTCCTTGCTGTCCTTCTCTTTCCGGATCCACTGCCGGAATTCCGATTCCACCTCCAAAATTGCATGTATCCAAGGATTGCTCCCACACAGGAGAGGTGGTGCTGGGGCACAGGTAGAAATGCCCTGAAATGGAGGGGAACCCCCTGATTCAAGCCCTTAAAATGATGAAAAAGGGTGAGTTTCCTTCAATTTAACCCCTTAAAATGAGGGAAAAGGAGGGGTCTACCTTCATTTAAAGCAACCCTCATGCTGTCACATACTGTGCAGTGAACATGCTTCCTCAGTATCTCATCTTCTGAAAAAAACTGTACTGTCAGCATGTGCTCTTTATCATTCTTCCAAGTTCCTCCCGCAAAATTAAAGCATAGAACTTGTGCCAATGACCCTGTGGTCTTGAACTTTGAAGCAGAAATGCTTGTAAAACAATAAACATCTACACCCCTTTCAGAAAAACTTGACTATTAATGTGAAGGAGTTGCAGTGACTATCTCCCCTTCTATCTTTTCCTGACCTCTGAAATGGAGTGGTTCATTCAATTTGTTTTGCTTCAGTAATTTACAACAAACCTTTGAACAGGGAGAATCTTGTTTGTTTCTGGACATCTCTTTCCATTAAGGGCTTTTCCCAGACTAGCACAAAGACAACCACAAACAGCCATCCTGAATCATCTGGACAAAATATGAAATTCATTGGCTTAAATGTTTCTTTCTTCGTTCTCTCCACCCTCGCTGCTCTTTGGAATGCAGGTGAGTGATTTTCAAACATTTTGCTGCTTTTAACTGCAAACTTTTTTTGACTTCTCTGCTTTAGAGTACACACTTTGGTAAGGAATTGCTGATAGCATTTGTACAAGCTACAGCAAAGGCACACAGGCCAGCTTCTACCTGCATGGTGCCATTTTCAATCCCTTCCTCTATAATTTCCAGCAGGACAGTGGATCTCTTCTGTAAGTAAACAGACAATCTGGAGAATGCAGTAAATATATTTAAAGACAGAGAAAAACTTTCTAGCTTCCCATATTGAACAATTTTTACTTCCCTTCTTTGCATTTTCCCATGCTTGTTCTTCACCACCCTCCTTGATCCCTGCCTTTCTTCTTGCTTGTGTCCTCCCAAATAATCAATCCTCCCTTAGTTACTTTCTCATAACTGGTTCCAATTTTGCAAGATCCGTGTCCAAATTTAGAATTTCTGATACTTACCTAGGTCATCTCAGCATTGCATGGTATTATTGATATTGTTCCCAGGCAATGTTATCCTTGCAAGATTCCACTTCCCAAAAGATTCTCAGTGCTCCCAGCTCTCTGTGCAGCTTATCCACCTCACCTAACTCCCCTTTAAGTGTTTGTGAAATCCAGCTATTCCTCATGGTGTTACTGTAGTGTCTGTCTTCTTCTCACTGTTGTATTTGTTGAGTAGTTTTCTGTGTGATGTCCAGTAATTACTCACGGTCTGTAAAGCCAAGAGCCTTCTCACCTGTCTGTGTACCCAGGGCTCACAACACCTACTTTGTTAAGGCCAGACTCAAATGCAATGCACAAAACAAAGACATTTCAGTAGCTCTTAATAAACTTGTGTTGGAGCCCACTTCATTGCTGATGTTAACTTCCCAAGAGCACTGGCCATCCATTCTTATTCCCATGTAGGGATGATGGTGGGGGACCCCTGTCCTGGTATGTTTAAGACTTACTCTCAAAAATAAATGTAATTAGTGACACTCACTGAGGGGCTGCTCTGAAGGTATATCTGTCTATTACATGTAAAAATACCCATGGAATTGATGAAATGATGCAGTGCCTGGGAGCTAAATAAGTGTATTTTGCTACTCAAAATGGAGCAACATCTTAACACGCAGGTGATTACAACCTTCACCTGAATACATTCCTAAACTGACACAACCAGCCTGTTTTATTTACTTACAGCAGTCCTCTGGATGATGTGCTTGTGCTTCAGAGAACATCTGGAGGAGTTCAGTAACATTCCTGACTGTTTTTTTCTTCCTTTCACAAGGAGCTCAAGACTCTTGTGCAAACCGATGTGGGGAACAGCTTGATACCTGTTCCTGCCAGGTGACATGCCAGTCCTTGGGGAGATGCTGCCCTGATTATACAGAGTTTTGTCTTCAAATTTCTCCATACTCAGGATCTCTCATGGGAGGGAAAGACTTTTTGATTAACAACACAGCTTTTGATGCCTCTTCTGTAGTAAAATGCAGGTGGGCCATGATTTTATATTCCTCTGCCAAAGGGAGGTGAAACTTTATAATCTCACTCTCCAGCAATAGGAAATTACCACAAGACAAGACCAGTCTATACAGGAGTGAAAACTTTGTAAAGTTGTTAGAAACCTGAAATGTAGTAAAATTCTGCTCACCCTCACCCTCAAAGATACCTCTTGATTGTATTTCTACACAGGATTGTTTCTTTTAGGTCAAGTTATTGTGTGGTACAATCATTACTCTGCTCATTCTTCCCTTAACATATTAAAACAGTGACTTTTCAAAGAGTTTCCTTTCAGGGCACTTGGTTGTCAATATTTCTTTAGCATTTCCATTTGTGGGAAAGAAGCTTTTATTTCTTAATCTGAATGAGAAAACAGCAAGATAGAAATGTAGGTAGGACACCTGATGCTTTTCCTGTAAGAGAAAACTGTGGATCCTAAATGTGTCAGTCTGTATCACACTTAGGCACAGCGCACATACAATATGTTCAGCACACTGAATTTTGATAGCCCCAATGTCCTGATATTATTTCCATAGAAGGTTATGAATGAGATTTTGGAGTCCTTCCCATCCAGATAGCAGTACCTGAAAAGATTTTCAATTTTTTATTTGAAAACCTTTGACCAAGACATTCATTCTGTAGAACACAACTGTGTACTTTGAATTACCTGCAGAGTTATGTAATTACAGTCAAGGCAAATTTCAGTGCAGGAAAGCAAAGGTACTATTTCCTGGCAGGCCCCAGCTCCCTCCGATATTTGGAGTAGATATGCAGTCCCCATATATGAGTCTTGAATAGTCACAGATGGGCTTACACCCCATACATGTGGCAAGAGCCCTAACTGGAATCAAATGGTTAAATACCAAGCAATGAGTTCTGAGTTAACCTTTGCAACGGAAATTCTAGAGCAGCATCAAAGTACTTTCATTGCCTTCACAGGACTTACCAGAAAAAAACCCCATAAAAAACACAAAAAAAGCCCCCAAAAAAACAAACTAGAAATTTGCAATAGCTGTGCATCATGGTCAGTGTTAGCCACCCTGTAATCCCACTAATGCTATGATGTTATCTTCCCCTTCCTGCTGTCCCTTTGTTGCTAATTTATTATGTCTCCCTCCCTCCATAATTAAATAGTAAATTAAAGGTTTGTGGATTGCTGAGTATTTGTGCAGTTCACAGCAGAATCCACATTGATGTAAGAAGCAGATTTTTCCAGTTTCTATTCACTGCTACAAGCAAAACAGCCCCAGACTTGAAATGATTCTCTAATGATACAGGGTTGCTTGATGAAACACATTCAGAATTTTCTTTCTATCTTTGGTGACACTGAAAAGTGTTTTCAACATCTACAGGTTCAAGCGGCAAATCATAACCAATGGCTATGTTGCCAGGGATGGAAAAGCCCACTGCATCTCCCCGTTGCTTTATGAGACTGGTTTCATCCCTTTAGAAGTTTCTACAGATGATGGGTCAACATTTCCCTACTCTGGAACTTGGTTATCAGGTTACTCAAATCTACAGCATCCCTCTTCTTCCTATATTCTTCCTCCATGGATGCAAGATTATATAAGCCTTTCCCTTTTGATCAATTTTCCTCTTCCTTAACAGGCTCAGAAAAGTAAGTCTTGCTGGCCTCATGTTAATTCATCTTTTGAGAGATGAATTTTCACAGCAATTGAGTAGCAGCAGCATTAGCTCATAAAAATTACAGCTTAAAAATGAGGTTGACCAAAACAGTCCCCACTTTGTCTCTACTTCTACCCCTCTTTATCCCCTCTTCAAATAACTGCACTGTGGAGTTGCAATCTAAGGACTGCAAATATTAGTAAGGGTTGCATTCTCTCAGCTTCAGCTTATTCTTTTCATGTCATGCATCCTATGCTGTCTAAAACACACCCAGGGGAAATACTGCTAAATCTTAAACAATATAGCAGCACTTTTTCAGGACTGTGCAAAGCAAAAATGTCACTAGCCCTCTTTTTCTGCTCTGCAATGCAGTGCACCACAGCAAAGTTTCAGATGGAGAAAAATGCACACTGGTAAATGAGACAAAGTGGCAATACTATGGCACCCCCAACACTGGTGGGAACTTAACCCTTACCTGGACACACCAGACACTGGCAGCAACCCACATCAACATAGAAGTCTGGGGATACCAGGAAACAGGTAAGGTGACCCTTTTGCTATCTGTGAACAAGCATTTCTCACATTCATAACTTGTGTACAGAGCTCTGCACAGCTTGTGATTGCTCTCACTGAGGCTTCAAGGAGAGACCTGCAAGTACAAATAACTCACGACAATAATGTCAGCTTTTTCCTCTTCCTTTACATATGGGTGGAGACATCCAATTTCAATCCTGTGGCAATTGCTCTTTTCCAGCATCCAAAACCCTTTTCTTCCTCTATCTGACAGGCGACAGTTACTCGGAAAACTGGATGGCTGAATGGAAATATCTTTATACTTTGGCAAGAGAAATCCCCAATACAGGGAAATATTCTTTCACTCCTGTACCTGCCGAAGGAAATTACAGCACTTGGGACTTCGGAATTTTGAGAATTGTACCCAGCACCTATTTTAATGGGCAGAGGCAAGTGCATTACAAATAATAATAATAATAATAATAATAATAATAATAGCTACCTTATAAGCTGTTGTCTCCTTTGGCATTTAAAACTGAGACAGGCTCAATTTTGGTATTTTTTTCATGGGGGAAAAAGCAGAGTGGCTTTGGAACCTTTCAAGGATTCTGAATGGTTTCTGTAGCCATTAGTCCTGATATTACTGGGGTGCAGTGTTATGTTTTGTTAAAGAATCCAGATATTCTTCATTCTGGCCTACATGAAACTATAATGTCAAAAGGCATGAATTGGAAACCTGCCTCTGAAAGGATCCATGTAAGCCAGAATCATGATTACTGAAACATATTCTGATTATTGCATACTTGCTGCATGCTGTCCTGCCACCTCCTGAATTTGGAAAATTTTGATTTGCCATAATTTTTTGAAGGAAAAAGAAAGCAGTGGGCTTTGCAAGGAAATAACTTGGAAGTCAAAAGATGCTTCTTAATTACAATCAGCAATTCAGCCACAATGTTACTCTCAAAACAGTGCTTGCTCAGCTATCAGATCTATTTTTTGTTTCTTTTTTTCCCCAGCAACATTCCATCAATCTGGAGCTCAGAACATGCATTGGCTTGGCACCTGGAGAAAAACTTCAGAAATGACTCAAATGCATGGGCAACTGCAAAATGTATAGAATGGGACAGAAAGGAAGAGTTGCTTCCAAACTTCTTGGAAGAAATCATAGACTGCCCTTGCACCTTGGCACAGGCAAGAGCTGACACTGGCAGGTTCCATGTAAGTTATTAATTGATCCCTCTGGCTTATTACAATTCCAAGTAGAAGCTTAAGGAGTGCCAAACTCCACAGGCACCCCTGTTCCCTCTCTAAACATCATTACAAGGAAATTAAGTTATATTTAGATTTGCCCAAGTAGCATATCAAGTGGTAGAGGTAAATACAGGTTTCCAGGTAGTATGAGTAAAAGAAGTGCCTGTAGGACAGGAGATGGAAATTACATTCAAATAGGGAATTCAGACAGTAGTTCCAATGGTAGACTGAAAACACTCAGGGAAGACAGTGAGCTTTGTGGAATTGGGAGCAGGGATGACCTCTTTGAGATCCTACAAGATGACAGTCTGTGTTTGAAGGTGATCCCATGCTGTAACAAACAGGCCCTATTTCTGCCTAGTATATCACACTTTGCTGCAAACCCTTCTGCCTTGCACTTCAGAGCTCAAGCCCAGAGCTGTAATCCATTATTTCCTTTCTCCTGCTTCCTTCCTCCTTCTCAGCTTCACTGTTATCAAGGAACTGACAAAAGCTAACAAATCAATTGCCATTTAGTCTACACTTTCATTTACACTGCTGATCTGAGCACCAGATGAGAGTGACTTCCTCTCCTATTTATGATACCAAATGGTGGCAGTGTGTTTATGCTTTAAAAAAAAATTAGGTAAACCTTGTTACTATTCTGGTTATGAAGCTCCAAACATGATGTGTGCAGTTAAAAAAGCTTGTAAAGAAAAAAAAGTAGGTCTACTGCCTCTGTCTAAGAACACAAGACAAACATTTACTCTGTTGTGTCTGTGTTTGTTGTACACTTGTAGCTGAATTCCCATTTGGCTGTATTTATTCTTCAAGGTCTCTTGTAACAGACTGCAAAATATTCAGGTTAGAAATCTTGCTCCAGATACTTCAGCAATAAATTCACCGCTTTTCCTATCATTTCATGCTATTCAACACACAACCTCAACCAGTTCATGCCAACTTTACACATATGTCAGATACAAAGAATGGGGACAGAACGTAAGAACAGAAAGGACAATGAGGAAAGAACCCCATTAAGTGTGAACATTGATCTTTTTCAGACGGATTATGGCTGTGACATTGAGAAGGGGAGTGTGTGCACTTATCATCCTGGTGCTGTGCATTGTGTAAGAGCCATTCAAGCCAGGTAAATAAAAATTTTTAAACTGCATTTTTTTGATTAATCCTTTCACCTCAGAGAAAGCAGCATCACAAAAGTCAGGGGTGAGGTCTAACTGGACATCAGATAAAGCTTGGAAACCGAAATATTTCCCTGAATCCATAAAAAGGGCAATAAGTTACCCCTGAATAGAAATGGACCTCACAGAGCTAAATGATGATTTTCTTGCTGCTTTTCTCAATCAGTCTCCAGTATGGGGCTGGACAGCAGTGCTGCTATGACTCCACGGGAACGCAAATCCTCACGCACGACTCCACCGGAGGCAGCACACCTGATCGAGGACACGACTGGGGTTCACCGCCTTTCTTGAATCCCCCCCGGATACCTGGCTTTTCCCATTGGCTTTACGATGTTATCAGCTTCTATTACTGCTGCCTGTGGTCTGATAATTGTGACTTCTACATGGAAAGGCGGCCCTCTAGTGACTGCAGGACGTACCGCCCGCCCCGAGCTGGTAAGGGCTTCAGAATTTCCTTATGGAGTGCAGATTTTTGATACAGTGTTGGCTTCTAGAATATTTGTATATGTGCGTATGAGTTGACAATGATGAGGGTACAATGCCCTGTGGAAAAATTCCATGCAAGGTTTCTGTTGATCTATCACTTACAAAATCTGTGTGTTTTTAATTGTGCTGCAGGAGTTTCTGCTGTTGAGCATCTCATTCACCTCTAGAACCTAAATAGCCAAAGCACAGTAATCAATGTCCATTACTTTATATCATCAGTGTGTAGTTTTTCAGAAAAAAAGTGGTTGGATATGGTTAATGACAGCTAGGAAGTAGCTAGAAAAGCTATCATGATGAGAAATATTCTTATCAAACAGGAAAGTGTGTGTCTGTTTTACTCATGCTTTCTTTTAACTCAGTCTTCAAGTCTTGCCATATCTCTATCACTACCACATGTTTTGCCTTCTCTGCTACTGAGGTGTCCAGCAGGGCTTGGCCTCCCATAAAGAAGGGCAAAGAGGCAGCAGTTTGCACCAGGAAAAAAGGAGAAAATTGAAGAGGGCATTGCATTAGGGAGTTAGGGGTCATGAATGAGAGGTTTGGCTGCTGAGAGAAACCCCATCAAAAGTATTGGCAAAAGCAGAGTTTAATATGAATTTGTGAAAATATAACTTTACAGAGTTTGATGGGAAGATGCATTGTGTTGGTTACTATACAGATTAAAGCACACAAATGAAGATAAATTAGAAGAAATTTAGACTGATTTACATGGAAGCTGGAAATGCAAAAGGGAATAAGGGTGCAAAGGATATGGATGCAATAGCCCTGTATTCATGTCCAAATCTCTACATATATTGCATGCAACACAGTCATCCAGTGTCTTTCCTTTCTCATGAACTTGAGAAGTAACAGGCTGCGATTTTTGCTTGTTCTTAATTCTCTTTTTGCTTTTAAAAATAGCATCTGCTTTTGGGGATCCTCATTTCCTCACATTTGATGGTCTGAACTTCACCTTCAATGGCCTAGGAGAATACACATTGGTGGAGTCTGATCTCACATCCCTGAGAGTGCAAGGGAGGACACAGCAGGCACACTTTCCCAATGGTAAGTTGGTAAGAGAGGAAGCAGTGATAACAAAAAAGAGCTTCTGAGCTTGCTTGATTTGCACTTTGCAGCAATCCTTCTATTGTCTCCAATCTTGTTTTTTTGTGAACCATTCTGAAGATAATCAGAAAGCAGACAACATCTTCAGGAAAAGCTTCCCAAGCAAAGTTTAATTGCTAGTTTTATTGGGTGTGAGTAATGGAAGTGTAAGGTTTTCTGCTGCGTTTAAAAGCTAAAAAAAATTCTCATTTCTCTCTCATGCCCATTCTCATCAATAAGGAAACATAAGGCCAGTTCTAGAAATCAGTCAATAGGCACAGCTGCCAGCTGATGTATTTTGATCATGTTGGTTTTATTTTATTTGGAAGGAACTGGGGCTCAGGGGACAGGCTTGTCTTCAGTGGCCATGCAGGAGAACAGCTCTGATGTGATTGAAGTGCGCTACTCTGAAGATTTGAATCTGGAGGTCCTCTTGAACCAGAGGGTTCTCAGTTTCTCTGAACAAACTTGGATGGACTTGAAAGGTTAGTTACACATATCAGCCTTGTAAGAAATTATATTCTGATGGAGCCCATGTATAGTTAAAAGTATCTCCAGATACATCCATTTCAACCCTCTTTTCAGCATCCTTTTGTGAAGTGTTTTAACAGGTGACTTCAATGTCCATTTCTTCTTCTGTGTCCTTTTTCAGTGGTTTGTAGAGCAATGGTTTTCTTTCTCATCCCGTGGATGAGAATTAAATGGAATTAAATGGAATTTTAATGGAATTTAAAACTCTGTACTCTACATTTTGCTTTGAGCTTACTGCATCTAATGCAATGGAGCCTACCAGATAAAATGAAATATAGTGAAATATAACCATAATATATATTAAAATATAACTGGATTTCACGTTTACCTGTTGGGAGCTTTCTCAATAGGTCAGATATTATTCCTCTATTCTTCTGCCAAAAAGACTATTAAAAGTTGACTTTTTTCAGAGTGCAGCTCAGAGTGAAAGGGAGGAAAAGCTTTATGAAAAATGATTAAAACTGTAATTTTAACTGATGCTAAAACACAACAATTCTTTTCACTGTGGATAATTCACTATTTTGTCCTCTTTCTGTCATTGCTATAGGTCTCTATCTCTATTCTACACCTGATCAGAACATCACAGTGATGTTCTCTTCTGGGTCTGGAGTGGAAATAAGGAGAAGTGGAGAATTTCTGTCCCTGACAATCCTGCTCCCAGAGAGGTTTATGAATCACACACAGGGTCTCTTTGGGGTAATGAATGGCAATCCTGAGGATGACTACACCTTCAAGAATAAAACCAAGATGTCTGTTCATGCAAGTCCCCAGCAGGTGTTTGAGTTTGGAGCTAGCTGTAAGTAATTTCATTTTCTTTAGAAATTCAGAACAGCTCATGATTTAAGGAGTAGGAGATGAAGCCCGTGCCAAGCAACCAGTACTGGGGAAAGAGAAGGGAGTAAGAGAAATATGCCCTCCTCTACCCAAGTGGGGAATGAAAACAGAACCATGATAGAGTGTTCAGCACTTTGTTCCATCAAGAGTCAGACCTTGTATTTCACAGTTTACACTTTCAGAATACCATCTACTATGATCAGCTGAACACAGCATAAGCAGACTACAGTGTTGCAGAAGTACAGCAAAAGCCAGGGCCAGCTATCCATTCCCAGAACATTAGCTGTGTTTTCATCATATGCCATGCTGACAATTTAAAAATATAATTTATTAAATCACAGTTTAGTAATTGTCCCTTTGAAGAAGAGGGTGTGGGGGGATGTGTGTAAAAGAATGGCTCCTATCATTTAATGAGTGATTAGGCTGCTCTGTCTAACCTGCAACATCAGATTGGTCAGCATTCCTTCTGACATCAGGTTAGGAGATGGGCCAGAAACAATGCAAAATATCCTCTGGCTACCAGTAGATTTCTGTATTGAGCACAGTGTAACCATGCTCCTGGGTTCAGATCATACTGAAAAGTCTCACTAGTTCAGCCTCAGGAAGTTTCTGATATAACAGAATGAAGACAAAGAACAGGACCATGGTAAGCATGATGAATTTAGGGACACGTAGTCTCAGGATCTGTGTTGCTTGTAATGGTTGCTTTAGGTAGCTCTGTCTGTTATCACCATTTTGCTAGGAGGCATATGAAACCACCTTTATGGAAAATCATAGCTACACAATGATTTGGATCTAATTTTAAGAAAATGGTCAAGCAGCAGGTTAAATGAACACAAGCTTTGGTGTTAAAAGTTAAGATGCTGCATATGAAAAGGAAAATAACCTTGAGCTGGAATGATGCTGTAGGGCTTCCTCTATCCCTTCCAGCTCTAGCTACATTTCTGTAGAGAAACACTTGGATTAGCAGCAGAAGGTGGCATGTGCTGGCAATGTTACAAATTAATCTCTTTCTCTGTCTCCCAAGGGGCTATTGAAAATGGAACTTCTCTCTTTACTTATGACACAGAGTTCCTACTGAACAGTTTCTTTTATGGGGAAAAGCACAACGCTTCCTTTCTGCCCGTGTTCTCCCCTCATGAAGACCCTGCTGATCCTCTGGTAGATGAGATGGTCTCACTCTGTGGCTCTGACACGTTCTGCAGATTCGACGTCCTGACAACAAGAAGCCTTCAAGTGGGAAGTTCCACAAAACTTTCCCATCAGAATCACAAGCTGCTGGTACAACATCTAGAGCCAGGTGATGCAGCATTCCAGGAAACAGCATTACAGAATCACAGGATATTCTGAGTTGGAAGGGACCCATTGGGATCATCAAGTCCAATTCTTAATTGAACAGCTCATAGGGAGCATCACTACAGTTATTTCTACAGGGCATTTAAAGAGTTGACACTGTTTGAGGAGGCTTTGCTTAACTGTAGGTTCATGCACCTATAAATACTCTTATTGTAGGGAATCATCCTTGTACCAGGAAAGCTCTGTGCTGATAGAATATTTAGGCAAACTCAAAATAAATTTCTTTCCATTTCTTCCACTACAACACCACAGTGTAGAAACTTTATCTTCATTTTATGTGCATTAACCTGTCTTCCTTGGACTTAAAAATAATTTTAAAAAGTAGCAGGAAGTATTGTCTTTCCAATAGGTAAAAAAAAAATCTTTATTTTTCCATGAGTTGCCACTAAAATGCTGCTTGAATCACTGTAATGGAGATTTGCTGGTCCAAATCCTAAATACCCTAACTATGTATGTCTCTTTTATTAGTGATCTCTTGTGGCTGGCTGGATCATCCAACCAATGGAAGAAAGAATGGGAATAACTACCTGCTGGGCTCAACCATCAATTTCACCTGCAATGAGGGCTATGGACTCGTTGGGTCAAAGGCAAGAACTTGCCAAGTGTCAGGAGCCTGGTCAGGAGACACAGCCCAGTGCAGCCGGCTAGAAGGTCTGTTACCTTTTAAAAAATCATTTCCAGGGACAAGACAATCTCAGTATACCATGATGAGCCTTGACTAAAACAACTTCTTGCACTTGGGAAAACATTGGACATGAGATGTCTGAATTTCTAGACAGATATTATTATTCAAATCTAAGTAACAGGTGACTTGTGGTGTTTTTGTGCATTTTGGTGAGGGTTTAAAAGGTTTTATCAATTGGTACAGGTACCTGAAGGGTGGGTGAAAAGAGGATGGAGCCAGGCTTTTTTCAGTGGTGCCCAGGGACAAGACCAGAGGCCATGGGCATGCTCTGGAACACAGGAGCTTCCCTCTGAACATCAGAAAACCCTGTTTTTACTGTGATTATGATTGAGCACTGGCACAGCTTGCCCAAAGAAGTTACAGAGTCTCCCTCCCTGGAGATACTCAAAAGTTGTCAGGTCATGGGCAACTGGCTCTGGGTGGTCCTGCTTGAACAGGGGAGTTGGACAAATTGACCTCCAGAGGTCCCATCCCACCTCAGCTGTTCTCTGATTCTGTGATTCAAGAGCAGACACAGCCCATGGCTGTTGAACACTTTCACTCTTTTTTTCTAAAAGGTTATGTTATCTCAAAACATAATTCTATTATTCTACAGCAGTAAAAGCATTGTGAATGATGCAATAGTATTTAGTATAAATAACATAGATTTATTACCCCTCTTGTATTGCTACTAATAGATTATCAATTAGCTTGGGACTGTTGGATTTAGTAGCAGTTAGGCTGTCTCTATGATTTACAGAAAATGGCCCAAAATTTTCTTTTTATTCATTCATCACATACACTCCAAATGTCCTCAAGATGGCAATATTTCAAAGCACCAGGGTGATGCAAGGCCAGATGGCATGTTGAAGCACTTTTAATGCTGAGTTAATAGTTCCCAAAAGCACTCATCAAATAATTCATACCAACAGATTCTCTATTCTAAGACCCTTCCAAAGAAATGTGGAAAGTGCACTTCACATCAGCAATGAGTTCCTGTCAGGCTGACACATTTCATCAGCCTCTGCTGGCCTGAACCAATTGCTTGTACATTTGTAACACAGTTCTGAACATTTAGTGATACTTGTAAGATGAACTGCAGTGCGTTTGGGCAGCAGAAAAATTTGCAAAGGCCAGATCTTAAAAAGGCAGTGGCAAAACATTCTGCCAAGCTGAAAGCTAAGAATATTTTTCCATTGCTGCCATCAACCACATACATACTGGATAAGAGCCAGTCAGTCTCAATAAGCAAAACAGATGCTGACATTTACACTAGCAAAGGGGGGGACAGAAAGGCAGCCCTGTGAGATCAGAGAAAAGGAGCTGGAAGATGTGCAGTGCTTGATTGCATTCAGAATGATGGAGACATGACGCAGCTTTGTGGATGAGCAATCAAAACCCACAATGTTTTCCAAAGCTTTCCTGAAAGATGACAAAGAAAAACAAGGTGCAAAAGAATTTTTTTGGATCTGATTGCAACAAAGACTTTCCCCCCCTTATCATTTGATATTTGGTGTTCTAGTTAACTTGCAATGTGAACCAAAAATGCTGGTTTTTATTAGCCTCAGGAAGTTGGAGTATGGCAATGTTGTCAATAGCAGCAGGATACTGACAACACCAACAACTGATCAACACAATATAAAATACAAATTTCTCCATTCTTTTTTTTCTTACTGCTATCCCCTAATAATGGAATTTATACCTAGCCTTGTGTCTCCTTCTTCCATAGATATCAGTGTTAGTGTGAGAGGGCTATTTTATTGACAGGCCCAGGTCTCTACAGAGAAGAGAGGCAACACACTTCAAAGTTCCTTTCACTTATATCTGAACTTCTCCTATTTTTATAGCATGGGCAGCTAGTACTTGCTTTCCACTATATACATTTCTGCCTCTGGTCTAAGACAGAGTTGAAATCCAATGCCAGTTTCCTGTTATTTCTCTATTTGGCTATTTTCTCTATTCTCTAACCCCAAAGCCTTCTCTTCTCCAGTACAGAAAAGGTCCTTGTGTCGTCAAAATCTGTTGTTCCTGAGGTCAGTTTTCTTCATTTTTTTCTCTTTACACAGCAGAATGCTGCTCTTTCACCAACATCCATTTTATCAAGTCCTGTGACAGAAGGTCTTCTTGACACCTGGAAAATGCTGACAAAATTAATGGACAGCCTTTCCCTGGGTGACCACTGACCTAGCCACTGTGGTCAGCAGTCACATCTTTACTTTGAGAGTGAACTATTAAACACACACTTTCTCAAGTGATTTCTTTCATGCTGCTCAAGAGCACAGGGTCCAGCCCTCTGTTATTCTAAGCTTACAGGTGTATTTCTTTACAGTGCTGTGTTTGTTACACTTGCTGCAGTTTTGTGGCACATCAGATTCAAGCTCTGTCTTGCAAATCACCGAGGTTTTTAGTTGCTATATGCTTCAATTTTTCAAAAGACAGAACAGTTATAATAAAGGCATGGGGACTAGAAAAATTGGATAGGAAAAGAGATGGAAATAGGAAAATGTAATGCCAGTTATTTTACAAAATCCATTTCAGTATTTTGAAACTTCAAATACAAATTATGTTGTTGGGCCTGCATATTGTTATTTTGAGTTTTGCTTCCTTGGACTAAAGTTTCCATGGAAATCCTCTGCTAATAATTATTTTGCTATGCTTCTAATTACAATCCCACTGCAAGTCTTGCCAGTACCACAGCAACCTCTCTTCACAGAATATCACAAAGAGGAAGAACAAAGAAGCCATCCAGCAAAAGCAAAAAGGAGATTCTAGTAAAATCAGATGTAATATCCAGCTAAAAATCATAAGATAGTAGCAATATATGTATATACAGTCTTTTTGAGACAGACAATATTTGGTGATTCTAAGGACAATCTAGTTTTGTTTGTCTTCTGGGTTATTTTCTCTTTCCCCCCCCCCTTCCTCTATTCACTTTTAGATTTCCTTTTCCAGGCCCAGGCTCTGTGTAAATACAGTTCATTTTGAAAAGCTGTCAGAAATCTCATTAGTCTGCTGTGCTTTTTCTAAACACAAAGATTTCACAATAGAGGCAAATCACTCCTGGACTAACTACTTAAGGCAGTGGTGGGTTCTCATCACTTGGCAGAGGCTGGGTCCCTCTCTGTGAACGATGTGTAAGCCAAACATTAAGTCTTGAGCTTTGTTCAGAAGTTACTGGATGACAGACCCATGCTTGTGAAACAGTTTATGTATCCCGTTTCTTTCCTTAAACTTCACCATAAACCAAATTAACAGCTGAATTATCTGTTCCAGGATCACAGAAGTGTCTGTTATGTCACTCTGCCATCACTGTGTGCTAGGCTGTGGTTTGGGCAGGTGTGACAAAGTGATGGAAGGAAGGACTGGCAAAAATGCAGCCCCAATGCATTAAGGCTCAGATACAAAATGCAGGAATCATTGTTTCTCCCAGAAAGTTCACTCCACATGCTGCATCTCCTAACTTTTACGAATATTCTTACATGTCACAGTAATCTGCCACTGTTCAGCAGAATAAGAAAACCAAATGAGAATTTTTATCCAAAATTTGTTTCATACCTGGTTTCTTTCTCTCTTTCAGGTGTCCTTATTAGGCAGCCACAGAATCAAGCTGACACTTTCTGTGTTTTAGTGTGTTCAAACTCTCTGATGCAGTTCAATGTACCCACATCAGAACAGTCACTTCTCTTTTTATGTAGATTATTAAACAGCAAAGGCAGTTTCAAATTTCAATGCCAAAATAGGCATAATTTTGAAGTCATCAAACTATATGGAATAAGGATTGAAAAAGAATCAGTTTTTGGGATTGACAGTTCTACGTAAATATTGCACATTCAAAATGTTGACTCTGTATTAACTACTAACCACCCTTGGTGTTACAAAGCTTTTGCAGCCACCTGCTTTAATAGTCAAATGTAAGAATTCTGTGAGTTCCTAATCTTTACCAGTTTCAGAGAATCTAAAAGGGTAAAGGGTTGGAAAGGGACCTCTGGACATCACTTAGTCCAATCCCCCTGCCAAGGGAGGCAGTTTGTTCCACAAATTAAAAATATTAACACTATACATACAATTTTAAAAATTGTCATGTGAATGCACTCAAACAAATATGAAGAAATGTCTATCAACGTCTTCATGGTCTTTTTGTGGTTGGTCTCTGTTTTTCAGCTATGAAACAAGTAATTATTATTGGCAGTGTATTTGGGATAGTCGGTCTTGCAGTCCTGTCACGTCTGGCTTATTTGTGCAGAAAGGAGAGGTAAGTCTTAACTGAACTGAAAACACAAATGAACCTCCTAAAGAAACAGCAATTGTCACGACCTTTTTAATAATAATTTAATAAAGACCATTGGTAACAAACTGCCAGTGTGCTACAGGTAAAAAAAAGTGCAGCTGATCTATACACACTTACCAACTGTGTGTGCAGCTGAGAAAGAGCCAGCATTGTGCATGAAAATGGTTTTGCCTAGAATACTGGCAGATTGAAATGGAGATATGGTTGATTTTCTGAACTTTGTAAGCAACTGCTACAAAATTTTAAGCCTTCTCTGTTCCAGCACCCCGAAGGAACAGAATGACATATGAAATGGAATCGAAATTGAGTGAATGGAAACACAATGGGGTTACAGTCCTTGGAAAGAAGACGACATGTGTGAGAAAGAACTAAATACTTCTGAATTTATCACCAAAACAAAAAAGCACAGCACCAAGCTATCAGAACACTGCTATTGTTTTTCAGTATTTCATCAGCTTAAAGATGCTACATTCATTAGGAACTCAGCTCAAAGAAGTAAGAATGTTGCATATTATGCTGCAATATTAAACTTTATGTGTAAAGCCATGCTACTATATGAAGTCCATTTTCTGCTTTTTAGATATGTGTCACAAAGGCCAAAAGAAATGTAAGCGTATTTTCCCCTTCAAAATCAACCTTACAGCTTTATAAGGTGGGAGGTTTCTGTATGCTAAAAGTGATATGCATCCATTCTGTGCATTGATACAATAGTTAAGGCCTACAAACTGTATTTTGTTTCTTCCCCTTTCAGAAGAGCAAATTGTTCTCTCCCTGCATGGGTTGCTATTTGATTACACAGCAATTGTGTGAAGGGGCTACAATGATGTTTGCCCTCTTTCTGTTCCTGACACAAACACTTTCTCTGTTTTTTGCTGTTAGTGTGGGGGGTATTTTTCTGTTGGTTGCTTCTTAGCAAAGCCATTGGCTACAACATCTCACAGGCCAGGTAATAAGACTTTGTAGAAATTTAGCAAATAGCTTGACATTACTACCTTGACACTTCGTCCTTTGATATCTTCAGGCAGATTAAAAAAAAACCCAAATAAAACCACCAAAACAAACCACAAACCCAAACCCTATCTTTCTACATGCGCATTCTCAGAAAGCAACGCTGCTCCTTCTCTTTCGGAGCCTGTTGGCTGCTGTGTTTGTGTTTGAAGCTCTGGGCGTGTGTTGTGCTGTAGGCGGGGGTGTCCCCTCACGTCCCCCTGCCCGTGTCCGCCCGAGGATGTCCCGGGTCCCTGGGCGTGGTGGGCGCCCGTGTCCCTGTCCCTGTCTGTGCGGCTGTCTCTGTGCCTGTGTGGCTGTCTGTATGGCTGTCCGTGTGCCTGTCCGTGTGTCTGTCTGTGTGCCTGTCCCTGTGCCGGGACAGCGGCCCCAGCCCGGCCTCAGCCCCGCCCGCCTCAGGACGCGGCCTACGGGGGACACGGGGGGCTCAGCAGCCGCGCTGCTCCCTGCCAGCACTGCCCCGGCACGGCTCCGCTCGTGCCCGCGTCCCTCAGAAAGTCTGCAGAGTTCTGCTCCTCTGTTGTGTCCGTCCGTGCCTTCCCGGCTTCAGGAGAGCAGAGCTGGGCTGCACCTGCGCACTCCCAGCGGTTCCGACACCCCCGGGGAACCCGCCGGGTGGAGGGCAGGGGCAGCGGCCAGGCCACGGGGCTGACGGGCTCTGCCCGAGCCCTTCCGCGGGACACTGGCTACGAGGGGAGTGACAACATCGAGCCTTGAGTAGCTGCTGGGATGGAGGAGTTTGTGTGTGTGTGTGTGTGTGTGTGTGTGTGTGTGTGTGTGTGTGTGTGTGGGGAGGTGTCCCGGCCTGCAAGGAGGGCTCCGCGGGGCCAAAGCGCTGCCCCGGGCGAACGCCGCCAGCCCGGACCTGCCGGTGTCAGAAGTGGAAGCGGCAGCCCCGCGGTCCCGCGCTGCAGCAGGTTGGGATGTCGGTCTCTATCCTTTCCTGTCACATGGCTGGTAATAGGATCCCTCATCTGCCACTCGGCACCTCGCCGGGGCGCACTTACAGGACACATGCTGTAGGGCCTCCGCTTCCCGCACTTTGCGCTCTTCCCGGCCGCCTGCCACCCCCGGAGAGCCGGGGCTGCCGCCTGCGAGCGCGGCGCGGCCCGGCGGCCGCTGCCTATGGAGCCTCCCGCCCTCGCCGCCGTCCTGGCCTTCTCCGGGCTGGCGCTGAGCTGCTGCCGCGAGCCCGTTCTGTCCGGTGAGTGCCGCTCCGCGGGGAGCCGGGAGGGGGGCGCGTTCGGGGCTGCTCCCCGAGCTCCTCGCAGGGCTGGGCGGCGAGGGAGCGGGGCAGCCTCTCCCGGAGCTCCGCAGCCCCCCGCGGAAGGGCTCTGCCGCCCGGCAGCGCCTCTGCGAGGTCGCCGAGACGTCCCTTCCTGCTCGGCACAGCGGTGCCGGGCTCGCAGCTGCCCGTGCAAACACGCAGCGGGTGTTTTCGCGTGGAGTTCGTGGGTGTTCGAGGCTCTCCCCGTGCTTGCTGGACTGGGAGCTCGGAAACTCTGTGAGAGCGTGATGTAAGAGAAAGAAGAGCAGCACGTTTCTCTATAAAAGTGTTTCGGTAGCTAGATCTGTGGAATGGAGGCATTTAAAGGGAGAGGGGCGTGCGATTGTTTGTGTCACTAGGAAAAGAGCTGTGGCAGCAGAGCCAGAGCTTGCAGGGTGGCCACCCCGCCTGTCCGCAGTGTGCTGCCCCAGCTCAGCCCGAGCCTGGGCTCCTCTCATCATTTAGGTTCTCCTTCACCCAAAAAGTCTGGGAAGCCTGAAGCTTCACTTGCTAAGGTGATTTTTCGCTTAAAATTTCTCTGCGCCCTTTTGTCCTCGTTTTCGTTGTTACTAGTGATTTCAAGTACTACGGTTCTCCTCTCGTAAACATTGGCCATGCTTTGCAAGATCTGAAGTGGCAGTTCCAGGTGGTCACAGTGTCACAGCCCTATCGGATGTATGATCCTTCTGGATACATTTTGTTTATTCTTAATTGCTGGTCTTTCTTACAAAGTAGAATTTGCTCTACTTCTTTTTTGAACGCATACTTGCTCTACTACTTTTTGAACGCATACTTGCTCATCAGGTTTTCGTAGAGGTACCTAATTAGATGCGGAAAACACTTACATAGACTTTTTCAGGGAATAAAAAACCTTTTATGAGGAGGAGTTGTGGTAAGCTTTACTTCTTCTCAGAGGTAAAACATGAGAGTGTTTTCAGAAAAGCGTTTAGAGAGCTGCCTACACAGGGACCATGTCTAACAGTCTGTTCCCAGTACCATTGGGACATGTTTGGTGCACACAGTGGATACTCCTTCCTTTGCTTAGGCTGAAGAATGTTTGCTTGTAAGTTTTCTGAGCAGAACTGTGGACAGAACGCTCCATGTGTAACTGTGTCTCACAGAGGTCTGCGTGACAGCAAGTGGAGGATATGGCCCGGTGTGAGTGTTTGGCTGCTAGAGGGGACAGAAATGCCTGAGCACAAGCAGCTGGAGCAGGGGAGGAGGGAATGGATTATAGAGGCAATTATACATTGCCTCCAAATAAAGGTGTAGCGAAGGAGAATGGATCTAGAAGGTACTGGCACTTGTGTGACTTCTGCTAAAGAACCTGGAAACAGTGCAAATCTGCATTTCAACAACAACCTGTAATTTGTAGAGCATGTACAGGATCTGCAGAGTTCCTAATCTGCACAGGGTACACATCAGGATCTTCCTCTTGACCCTTAATCCCACAGAATTGGGATCAGATGTGTCAATTTGCACTTGAAACTAGCAGAATTTGGACATGACAAACATTACTATTGCTTTTGGAAGGTGGTTTGTTGTATGGTGTGTTTTTAATGCTTATTCCTTTCTTTGTTTCTTAATGCATGTCTTAATAAGCTAACTGTAAAGTGCAGTCAAAGATGGTGTCACCATCACTTGCTAAGATAGGAGAGAAACTTCTGGAATTACTCTGTGAAAAATGACTCCGGTTGTCAGATATGAAAGTGAATTAGCAACCGTTTTTGCACATAGTGCTTTTCACAGAAGGTTTCTGCTTCGCCGTGTGATGTTTAACAGTTTCTATTAATTCAAACACTGACATTTCTGCATTCAAACCTTGGTGTTTGTGCATTTGAACATCAGCCATACATGATTTCTCAAGTGAATCAGAAATAAGAGATATGTGAATAGATTGCCTACCATTGACTGAATTTGGTGAGTTTTGTGTTACAAGGCCAAAGAAATGGAAGTGCCTTCAGCAAATGTTAGTTTTGGTGAACAAATGTTATTTTATATACTCAGTGCAATAAGTTATAATTTTTAGTTTCTGTATTTATAGCATTCATTTAACTTCCCCATCAGAAATGTATATGATTATCAATCTCTTTTTCCTTTCTGTTTTCTTTCCATTTAGCAATCCTGAGTCACCATGTCCTTGGTTTTTTTCCCAGATGAGTCTTTCCTTTGAGCTCTTATTCCAGCCTTCTCTTACAAACCTTGTCTCTTGTCATCTTATTCTGCCCATGCCTTGGTGATTCAGAGAAGCAGTTCTCCTTGCTATGCCATAAGCAAGCGTCATGAAAATATTGGAAAAAGCAATTTTTTTTTTTCTTCTTTAGAACTAGGCAGATAGGGGATGAAATAGTCAGACATTTCAGCGTATCATGCTTGTACATGCATAGAGCATAACTCAAAATCCAGGGTTATGTGAACGGATTTAAGCAAGATGGAGCCAAAGAAGTGGGAGGGAGGCAGGGATTACATGCTGCCAGCTGCAAAATTTTCATTTTTGTCATATCACACCATAATGGTTGTGCAATTGACCACTCCCTTCATCCACACAGTGGCTATGGCCCATCCTGATAAAATTGCCAAAGGGATTCAGCCTGCCACACTTGACAAGGGAACAACAGTTTTAAAACTTCACAAAGAAAGAAAACAAATGGGTGTATTAAGGAGCAGAAATTCTTATGGGGCCACATCACACATTCTTACTTCCAGTGATAAAGGATCACAAGGCAAGCAAGTGTGTTTGTATCTTGTGGCTGAGGACCAGCCAGCAGCTGCAAAGATCTGGCTAATATAGCATGTTTATACTGTACAAATAAAAAGGGATAGAATGCATTTAGAAATAATGGGAACTGCCTCTTGTACTCATAACCTAACTTGTCTTCTTTCAACATATTCCAGAAAAGGTCTGGCCAGTCAGATTTAAAAAAAAAAAAATTTAAAAGTGATGAAAAGTGATTAGCTTGACGATTAGAGTCAAAATTTCACAAGGATAGCAAGTTCACATATATGACAGCTCACACACTGCCAGGGAACACAAGTATGAGCTCTGCATGTCTGTGCATTTCCAGGAATGTACATTTTTACAAGACAGATGCTTCAGTCTAGGTTTGATCAAATCTCAGGTGAGATAATTCAAGTATAATCAAATACTCACTGTGGCTACTCTCTGGCTTGGACCAATGCCAATCAAGTCTCTAATTGTGACCAGTGAAAATGATTGCATTTGAGGACTTTCATAAATTAGATGTGTATGTTCATGTGTGTTTGCATGGATATGTAGAATGAGCAAGATGTGCTTTATAAACTACATGTGGAGTGCCCCCATATTGTAATGGAAAAATGATAGCTAACCAAGTGCCCTCATAGCATCACATCAAAATTTAACTGATTTAATAAATGGGGAGTTGTTTTCTAGCAATTTTGAAAATTGCAGTTTTCAACAAAGATAATTCTTTCACGATTTTCTTGTATCAATTGTTCTGTTGTGGGGGGTTTTTACTGTGACAGCACAGGCACAGAAGCCTGATAGTTTTGATGAGTGGTTGGGTTATATTAGTATGAACTGGAATAGAAAAGTATTCAAATGTAAAAATACTACATTTTTTTTTTTTTTTTTTTTTAACTTGGGTAGATCTAAATCAGCCTTATACTTCCCAAAAGCATTTATTTTGCATCATAACATTATATGGAAGGAGATTTTTTTCCCCCTCACCACTCATATGATAGTATGCAAATTAACTTTTGGTTCAGTCGATAAAACTGCGTCTTCAAAGAAAACCATTGCAATGCTAAAAATATTTTTAATAATGACCACAGAAGCCATATTTGTGTCTTTCATCTCCTGGAGCTTCTTCTGGTTTTAATCAGTGTTCCCACATGAAGAACTGTGGCAACCTATGATAATAGAATCCCTATTCACATCTCGAGGGAAACAAAAATGTTCTCATTTGAAGAAGGTGATGTGGTGTTTTGCCCCTTCCACCCGTGGGCCTCTGTCACTGCCGGGGTATCTTGGCATCACTTAAGTGGTTTCTGTCCTTTCCTCTGTGCGTTACTTTCTCATTGAAGTGTTTCTGCTGTCTAATTATACCCTTTCAATCAAATTAGAGACTGCAGCATCTGGTTAGTGCCTGTAACTGTTGCCATCTGCACCTAGATACAGTGCTTTCATTTAAGGAGGAGTGCTTAAATTGCGATCTCCAGCAAGAACTAGAGGAGTTTAGGTAGAATGGAAGTGGCTTAAAACTATTCTTGGAATACTGTGCAAGCACAAGCATCAGGCAACCCACACTGAGTCATTTATCGGACCTGGCACCCTTGGTTTCATACCCTTATATTCTGCTTAAGCATTTTTCTGACTTTTCTAAGAGGCTGTAGGAAAAACAAATGAAAACTGAGCAGGCAGTTATACCATGTAAATTCAAGGAACCTTTAATTTTTGGTCCAACCTTACAGAACATTTAATTACACCGCTGTAATGAAACCTGAGGTTTAACCAGCAGCCACTTTCATTTATCTTTCATTAATCTGCAGATCTTTAGACGAAAACCTTGCTTTTTGTTGGGCAGTGAGTGGTAGGATAATTTCTGGCTTGGGTAGGCTGGTTTCAGGTTGATAATTGTTGTCAGTCTCTCTGGACTCTAGTCAACACTCCAAGTAGCTTCCAAAACATTAAGCAAACAAACAAAGCAGTTGGGTTTATTTTTCTCTCCAGGGGAATAGGAAGAAGTTTGTCATTCTGAATTTTCACTCTCAAAAGCCATGTACAGGCCTCAAACTTGGAAAGTACTCTAAGAAGTCATTTAAGCCATCCTGAAACCTCCATCCCTTCAGTCTGCAATTTGTAGTGTCTCTAGATAGATGTCTTTGAGAAAATCCTTGGAAGTCGATGCAGACTCTGAAATGTCAGTGATTTATCAGCAGTAAAAAACCCAGGCTATTATAGTCTGCACTACCTTAATTTTTCAAATGATCCTGAAGTGGCGCCCATGTGGAGTGCAGGCAGCCATGCAGTCCCAAAGTAACAAAGGAAAATGATCATTGTAAGGTCCCTACATTGAAGAAGAAACCGACACAGATGGAAAGAATTGCTACAACAGCTGCTGTTTGATCTTCCAAATGTTGATCTGGCTCTAATAAAACTAATTGTGAACCTGTATCACACACTGAGTATTCACTTAGAGTGGACAACATCCCTGGTCTTGTTTTCTGCTTTTTTGTTCTGTAGCTGTCACTCAATATGTACTTACCTAGCCTCAGGATTCATTTTAAAAAGTTACTTCTCTGTCAACCATGGCACCTGATGTGTTGGAAGCAAAACAGCCCTGACAACAAACTGCTATCCGTGTTTTCTCAGTAAGGCTCATGAACATTAGCCTGAACAGCACCTATTGGAACCCTTCGTGACTAGAACCACTGCAAAGGGTTCTCTGATTAATTGTCTCTGGTTTATCTCTGATTAAGTCTGTTTACAGACATCCCCATGAAACAGTAGAAGCAGCAGGGTCATTGGGCAGTTAATTGAGTGAAATCATCATGGACACTGATTCTAATCATGACTTTGACATAAGCCTCTACTTCAGACTGTGTCTGAAACCCAGCTGACTAAGATCTTAGAAGTATGAGGTCACACACTTCTAGATTTGAATGGTCACAGCTTTCTTCATGTCCTGTCTGAAACCCTGGTGTTTTAATAGAGGTTTATGGCTGACAGGATAGTTTGAGCCTTGCGTGCATGAACAAAAACCACATGGCAAATCTACCAAGCACAGTGGCACCCTGCTGCCTTCTCAGGGGCTGTCAGCTGTAGTGTCCACAAGGTGTGTGTTCCTCCCTTGCTGACCTGGACACAGTGCCAGTTCTGTCATAGCTTACCATACTCTTACAAAACTTTAAGGAGTAAGGCTTGCTGAAATTCGTAGAACCGATATTAATTTTCTAGAGTCACAGTTCTGATGTTACATTCCAGGTGAGGGGCTTCATAGCCTAAAGTGTCATGGAAGTTTCAGTCAACCCAAGGCAGTTGGATCCAGCCACAACATAGAGAGGTGGTTGTTGCTGGGTGATTTACTCTTTCCCCTCTCCCTTCTGCATAACCCACCAAAGAGAAATCAGGTGATTTGAGTAAGCCAAAGAGTTTTCCCAACAGTGTTCAGTCTGGTCTTTTCTGTTTAATTTTAGATGACCTCATCTGAATTAGTTTTGTGCAGACAAATCTAGGTGATTTTTTTTTAAGCTCATCTTATCACAGAATTATTGCACCAGTGGTACAAGACAAAAAGTAGGGTGGAGGTTCTAACCTCTTGTTCTCCAGAGTCTCTTGGGACTTGGATTGGAAATAGAGAGGACAGTGGCCTTTCTGCAGATGAAACATGCACCTTCAGCACACTGGGAATATTCATTTAATGGTGAAATCACTAAGGTAGTGTCTTGGCTGTCATGTAGCAAAACATGATGAAATCACTGCGTGTGTTAAACAGAAGAACTGGGTTGTTTACTGCCAAGATACTGAATATGCTGACATCTGTAACTGTGCTACTAGGAGTTTTACAGAAAACTGTACAAAATACATCTCAGCAGATCTCAAAGCTGACTGTTCAAGGTAAAAGAATGTAGGGCTGTGTCCTGGTTTCAGCTGGTGTAATTTTCTTCTTAGTAGCTGGTGCTGTGTTTCGTATTTAGTGTGAGAATAATGTTGATTATACACTGATTTTTTAGTTGTTGTTAAATAGTGCTTACTCTAAATCAAGGACCATGCTTAACCAGTGAGCAGGTGCACAAGAAGCCAGGAGGGAGCACAGCAAGGACAACTGACCTGACTTTTTTAAATGCCAATATTTATTTGAAAATATTGTATTCCCATGCTATGGAAAAATTATTATTAATCCTTAACAAAATCCAAATTCCCTGTAACACAAAAGGTTTTGTATTTCATTTGATAACAGCTGCTAAATTCCATGACTTAAAGTTTTCATTTCAGGGTTTCAGGGATAATCAATGATTTTGTGTGGTATCCCACTGCCTCCCCTTTCCACATCCACATCTAAGCCAGGGGAGCTTTGTTACAACTCAGCTGGCACATTTGCACCAAATCTTGATAGTGCATAGGAACACAGGAGGCACTGATACAGCTACCTATTGACTTAGGAACAAAAAGCTGCAGCTAAGAGGAATGGAGAGAGATCTGACTCTTCCTTTTGTTCTTAAAAGTGCAGTGAAGTTTGAAGAAAATCAGTTTAAAAAAGCTGACATGAAAATGCAAGTCAGTCCCTACTGCAAGTTAAAGCATGGGCCAGTCTTAGCAGATCCAAAAACTGACTGAAGTTATCTCCAGTTGAGTTTGTGTGCCAGACTACATTCAGGTATTGTAGCATTCCTTACATTTCTGAGTAGATGGAAGTATATATTGCTTCTCATTTAGGAGTGAGAAGCAAGAAAAAAAAGTAGTAGCACAAAGCTAATGTAGATAGGTTTTCTGGATGTGTTTATCACTTTTCACAAATTCTTTATACTACATATTATTTTGTTTATCTATTTTGATGACATTTTTCTCTCTTTTCTGCTAAATTCATCAGCTTCTATTTTTCAGCTATAACCTACAAAAGCTTTTTTTATTAACTGCAAAGCAGAAGAGGTCTTGAAGAAAGCTGCAACACAGTTGTGACCTTAAAGTGGTTTTTTCCACATGTTTACACAAATATCTGTGGTGGCCTAAATACTGGAAACCCAGATTTGCATTTTTAAGCAAATGTATGCAGCCCACCTGTTTTGCTAAGGCAGGCAGGTAAATTACAGTAAGGAGGAGTATTGACCTAAAGCTTGTTTTTGTTCAATTATACAGCTTTCTATCCACAGATGATAGCAGAATGCATTAATGGCTGTGCAGACACCTCTTCTGTGTGCCTTCAGCAACAAAATTTCATTTAATAGAAGTCCAAACTTGCCTAGGCATGAAAATGCACAGTGAAAGCACAAAACCATTGTCTTTCATCTGCTGTGTAATGGAACTCTGAAATAATTATTATAATTGTACCATTCTGATATTTGTGAGCCCAGACTAAACTAATTTCAGAGGCATGGTTTTAATAATACATTTTTCCTTCTTCTGCAGTAGATCTAAATACAAAAACGTTGTACTGTTAATATCAGGATTAAAATGTGGGTGGGTGGTTTTTTTTTTTCCTCTTCCAACTGCAGCCACACAGGTCTTTCTAGACTTGTTTTGTAAGTTAGATTTCATGAGGGACACCTGAGATCAGCACATACTTCAGAGCACTCTCCCACTCCCTCAGGGCAGTGGAACGTCTCTGCAGCTGTAATATGGTTTCTACAGAGAACACTATCAGATCAAACAGGAGGTTTCACAGCCTGTAGTTAGCACAAAGCATTTCTGAATTTCCCCAGTAATGCTGGCCAGTACAAAGAAATGTTTACAGCAGTTTTAATTTTGTCACAGACTGTTACACTTAATCCTATTCTTAAATAAATGCAAGGATGATAAAGGTTAGCAAATGCTACTTATAAACAGGATGGACTTATTTATGGTACACAAAATATAATGACTGTTTCTGGAAGATAATCACAGAATGGTTGAGATCAAAGTGACCTCTGGAGGTTATCTTGTCGAGCTGCTGTGCTCAAGCACAGTCACCTGAAGCAGGTTGTCCAGCACCATGTTCAGGTGGCTTTTGAATATCTCCAAGGATGGAGACTCTACAGCCTCCCTGGGCAACTTGTTCCCATGCTTTGTTACACTCACATTGCATAATTTAATCAAAAATGTTCTGCAATTTCAGCAGAAGTAAAATTGTCCATGCATTTGAATATTTATTTGATCAGAAGATGTCCAGTGAATGTGTCCATGCCCATGGTGGGGGCTTGGAACTGGATGATCTTTAAGGTCCCTTTCAGCCCAGACCATTTTATGATTCAGTGATTAACAAGGCCCAGCAAAAGCAGGCAGCATGAAATTTGTAGTTCAGCTGAGAAGGGGCTAAGGTATTTAGTAACTAGAGAAATCATTCTCTGCTTTGGTTTCTAACTTGCTGAATATTAGGAAGCTCAGAAAACAAACTTAAGTGGGAGAAAATATGAGTGAGGCAGAGGAATACTGACCCATACTTTTTAATCTGAAAGCATAAATGCTTTAGTAGCAAATCATGATTGTACTCTACTGAAGGAGGTCCCTTTCTAAGGCAATTCAATCACTAAGAAATTTTTAAAATCAGAATGTAAATGTTGGTAAGATCCATTCTTACAAAGTATTTTACTTTGTAAAGTCCAGATAGTCACAACTTTAGTTGAAGTGGCATGAGATTTTGGTTAATATGCTGATAAGCCATATACTGATAATGTAATATAATTTCATTTTTGGAAAATTAACGAGTTACAGTGTCATCCTAATGAGTAAAACACAGGAAAAATAGTAAAAAAAGTATTATGTTTATTCAGAATATGATGTTAATTATGTAAACCTCCCTTCAGACCTGTCTTATACATTGTTTATTAAAGTAATGACATCTTAGTCTCTTGAATAGAGGTTTGACTGAGAGAAAGCTTAAATCCCAACCAGCATCTTTAGCTGCCTAAACCATGCAGGAAACATGGACTTTTGGATATGGGGTGGAGGGTGAGGGAAGAACAAACACTAAACCTCCAAACATTCTTTCTTTTTCCATTTCTCTTTCTTCCCAGAGTGCTATACAGCAAATGGGGCCGACTATCGAGGCACTCAGAACCAGACCTCCCAATATGCAGGGAAACCTTGTCTATTTTGGAACGAGACCTTTGAGCATCCTTATAACACTGTGAAATATCCCAATGGGGAGGGAGGGCTTGGAGAGCATAACTACTGCAGGTAAGAAATACCACATTGCTTTAACATTGCCTGTACACCCAGTGTTACTTTAAGCAGTTGACAGAAAATTAATTAGGAAATGTCCTGTCACACAGTGAAGAATGTCACAGCCATGGGTATCTAACACTTTTTGGTTTATCCTGTAATCAGGACCCTGGATCTAAGAGCACCATTAGTAGAATAACTTTTTCAACCCAGCTCCCACACTTTTTCAGCACAGTCCCTATCATGTGTCCAATCTATAAATTGGCATGACAGAGAAAGACTGTAGAGTGCTTAAATGAAAAGGTGGAGTTCAAAAAAATTATCCAGATCAGAAGTACAGCAGTGCAGTGAGTGTCTGCAGGAGTCTCTGGATGGTTTTTATCCTCAGACCTGGCTCTGTTACACACTCTGTTTCCAAGTTTTGTTCTAATGGAAGTTACATAGTCACCAAAAATATTAAGTGAGCATCAGAGAGTTAGAGTTGTTTGAATTCAGAAGCTCATCTGCTGGGGATTACAATACCAGATTAAACCATGGCAGATATACTTCTGTTTCCTTGCCTTCTAGGGAAGTCCTCCATAACTATGGATAGATCTTAAATAAGAACTTCAGAACTTAGAAGGCAAATCAGAAGTGAAGTTCAGAGATGTTCAGGTTCTGCAGGCTTTTTTCAGCTCTGTGTCTCAGTAGACATACTAATACAGAGCTGTGAAAAATATAGTGGCCACTGAATTCTCTCTGATACAAATAGCAGAATCAAGAATGTAATTTTGATTTTTGCTGTGTGGCAATATTCTAGACAGGCTGTATCTACAGGATCTTACTTTTGGCAGTCATCTCCAGCTAATATTTTGGTTAGTACAAAGCAAAACAAGTACAAGATGTGTAAAAACATGCATGAGAAACTGAATGTTTATCCAGATACTCAAAAAACACTTACTTGAGTCTTGCTTTACCTAGCAAATGAAAACTTGGTAAGTGTTACAAGGAGTAAGAAGCCTACAATCTGATATGAAACCTGAAAAATGACTTAATTACCAAATAGAGCTTTTTTACCTCAGTCTGCCAGGTACTAGATTATCCTTGTTGAGGTGGAGTTTGACTGGATGGTTGGGCATTTTCTTCTTTATGCTGGATCACTTGGCCTAGGAATATTCTCACAGGTGCATGGAATGACAATCCTAACTAATGGATGACTTTTAACTTCACAATCTCTTGAAAGAAAGCTTGGAAAGTCACTAAGAGTGCCAGAGTATATCTTTAGCATGCAAATGTTGTCCAGGCCTGTGATCCAGCTGTTTTAGCTCTTTCTCTGACATTCATCTGCTTGATGACAATGGACAGGTTGATCTTCCCTTCTCCCAGGCAGCACATACCTCACAAGGCTTTTTCAAGGCATAATACGTGGCTTTGAGATTTGATTTTTAGGGACAACATTTGAATAATCTAATTTTACACTTGAAGTATTAATCAGAAGCATGTTACCTCTCTGTGGGTGGTCCTTACTTGGAATATTTTGTTTACTCCAAGACACCCTGTTAAGATGGAAATGCCTCATAACGTTCCGCTCATTTCGGCCATAACAAAATTATGAAGACTGAAATTTTTGGAGATTTTGAAAGACAGAGAGTTGTTTTCTAACTGCATGCACTTCTGAGGTTCAAGACAAAGATTTCTAAAGACATTCATCATGTTTCTCTACAATTTCCTCGCATTTTTAAGGCATTTATGTGTAGAGTGCCATTATCATGATTCAATTCCAGACATACGGTTTCTGTCATGAAAGATGTAAACGCAAAAATTCCTGTAGCTCTGGGAACAAGGGAAAATGGGTTAGTTTGAGTACAAGCTTCACTTGGTTTTAGTCTTCTACTTTTTTTTTAGCTACTGAAGGCTCTTGCATTACACCTAAATTCCTGGCATAGCTAGTCTTAGGCTTTCCTTGTCCACTACCTCCACTAATCTGTTTGAAAGCCTAACTAGCAGCATTTTAGTCATCCAAACTGCACTCGGCTCACCAGTTGTTTTCAGCAGTCTGTTATTTGACCAAAAAACATCCACAGAATTTCTAAAATTGGATCTCCCACAGAAGAGTTGTTAAGACGTGTAAATGACAACGTGCAGCTGAACTGACACTTCAGTAGGGCTGTGTCATTAATAGAATTCATGCCAGAGTATGTGATAAAAAGATTGCAACTGGTCCCAGTTAAAAGAAAAAGTTGTGTTTCAACCTGACTGTCCAAAATAACAATTTATTCTCTTAAATAGATCTTTACAATGTGAATAGCTTTTCATAGTGTACGTAGAAAAAGCTTTGAATAACCTAATGGCTAATTAGGTGTGCATTTATGAGCTACACAACAGCAAATAATTATAAAAATAGTGATCATCATCATCATCATCATGGACACATAAGGAATTAACTATCAATATAAAGAGATCACTCCAATGGATTTAGTCAGTTTTATTGAAGGGAAAGAAAATAACTCAGTCTTCCCCAGGAGACTTTATCAGATAAATGTTTTTATCACCACATATACAGAAAGTTGGAGTCTGGACTATTTTGTACTAAGGCAAAAAATCAAGTTTATGAGTCAATGGACTCTGTATACAGGATGAGGGACAGAAAATCTTCCTCCCTGTTAGTACTGACCAGAAATAGCTCTGCACCTTTTAACTTCAGAGTAAAAAAAAAAGCTACATTTTAGACATTGCTAGCACCTTATGCTTGATGAATACTGTAACAACCAAAGCTGTCTGAACTTCCCAATAATGCAAAACTTTGCATTTTTCTTGGAATATAAGTTCAACGGGAGGTATTAGAGCAAAAATAGTAATGCTGTTGAAGCTTAATAAGATTGATTTTTTTTGGTGGTTTTTAAAAAAAAAATTATTAATTTCATTGCCTGCTTTTCTCTTTCAGAAACCCTGATGGGGATGTGAGCCCATGGTGCTATATTGCAGAACACGAAGATGGAATATATTGGAAATACTGTGAGATTCCATCCTGCCGAAGTAAGAGCACTGTGCAATATTTTTAGGCCTGCATCTCAGTTGAGCAGAATTGGCAGTTCTACAACAGTGGGTGGTGATTTCCAAACACAAACTAGGATAAGGCAAAACAGCTTATTTCCAGTTGCAGACTAAGCTGTATTTTAAACAGGTTTTTTAGAGCTAATGACAAGCTTACTGAATTGTTCCTCCACTGCTGTCCTTTTCATCTGATCTCAGAATTACTGGATTATTTACAAATAGACAAGAAATCACACAAAACTTAGGAAGTCCTGCTATTGCTTTGAATTCATAGAAATAGATCATTAATTTATTAAAATCTAGAGGACAGAAAGAAAAGGCAAGTTTTTATAAGGTGTATACGTGTCCATCCATTGCAATTAGCTCATAAAATGAATTACATTAGTTTAATGTGTATAGAGCATCATCCACTGAATTGCTGAGAGAAAACAAAAGACAATATGAGAGGACATAGGGGAAAGGTGTCTGTGTGGTGTATGGGAACTCTGGGCTGGAATTCTGTCTCTGGCAGGTGCAGATATTTAGCATTGCTGTGAAACCACAACCTGGATTTTGTTTGATTTTTTAAAAAATCAGGTAATTCACAAGCTGCTCACATTAAGCTTTTTTCCAGAATTTTATGTTTTTAATGTATTCTATTTTTTACTGTGTCCACAATGCCATGATTTGTGTATGTTCCAAAATTTTCTTTCCCGAACCACATTCCTTAAAATATGCCTAAATATTAAGAAGATATTTTAGTTTTGCATGTTAACAAGCAACCATAGCTGCACATTTTAGTAAGTCTAATCATTAATGTCTTCACTTGCTTTCCTGGCTTCTTCTGTGCAAGTACCCTCTGTTCCTAAGGCATAACTGAGGTTTTCACTGCTGAGCACCAAAGCAGGTGTCCATATGTAGGCACACATTCAATTGGAAGAAGTCTATTTCTTATTTGAAGTTAAGAAAAAAAAAACCAGACAAGAAAAATGGAGCTAAAGTGCTTTTTTTTTACTTTGTTCATAGTTTTGTTTTTTTTTTTTAATGAATTTGAGTGATTCCCATCTTCAGGCAAGGGAAACAAATATATAAGTGTGACCTTAAGACAGATGCCTTTTACACAGACTTAAATACAGATTAAGGAGTCTAATTTAAATGACACAAAATCATTCAACACTCTGATACTCATTGTTCAGAGGACATCTTACTCTTATTTTTCTAATATATCAGGCACAATTTAAGAAACCTGACCCTCCTAATTAAGAAATTTAACTTGGTCTAAAATGAAAGAATTTGCATTTTCTTTAAAGACCACAGATGTTAACAAATTATCTGGATATGGCACCAGGAAAAAGCTGAAAGGCAAATTCTCTCCACTCCATTTGTTCTACACAAAGGATCCTTTTAAAACCAGCCTCGCTCATTTTCTCTGTGGTGGGGAGCAGAGGATTTAAACTTGGACACTTACTTGCACAGATAATCCAGACTTACATTTACAAAATGTCCTTTTGACCAGTAGCAGCTGCTTCAAGCATTGCACTGAAACTCGATACTAGAAAAAGGAATTGCAGCAATTTAGAGCAAACTGTACATTGCAAGCCCATCCAAATCTTAATACAAACCTCATGGTTTATGAAACTGTGTGAGTAAAAAACATCTTTTATTCTTCACCACACTTTCTGTTTTCAGTAAGCATGATGCTAAGTCATAGGACTATGAAAATTATCTTGTGAAGTGCACAATACAGAACTTGAGTTTTTTGATGGAGCAAGAAAGCAACTGTGTAAAAAAAAATCCTATTTGAAAAATTTTAGAGAAAAATTTCTTATATAAGCTTCTTTTCCTTAATGATATTTACTGCTAGAGAATTATCTGGAACATAAGTTACCTTTTAGCTGTGCCCACAAAATACCATGGCAGTGCCAACAACACGAAGCATCTTGATTGCCTGGAGAGATTTGCCTGCAATGATTCATCGTAACAATAATTAAGAATCTACAGTTAAGAGTTTTTCATTATGGCAGTGAAGTCACATGATTATATCATGTGTCTCATTCCCTGATATTTACACAGAACACTAAATTCTTCAGTAAGAAATGTGTTCTGTCATTCTGCATGTGCAATGTTCAGAGTTTAGCAGTGTTAGTTGAAGATGGATGAGCATAGCCACAGAAGACAGTGATAGTTACTCCAGGAGGAGCTTCATCTTCCCTTTTCTTCCTCTCTTCTTAATGTCTGCTGAGCAGACTGGAATGGACAGAAACAAAATAAAAGGCAAGACAGCAGCTCTGAGTGCTGAGAGAACATGTGTGTCTCACATGGAGGGCTCAGAACTGAATGCTTCACATGGTTTGTTTGCAGTGTTGCAGCTATTCCTGACTTTTCTGGTCTCCTTGTTAATGAGGTTAGGTTTAAGTTCAAAGGAAATAACAACTTACACTCCCAAAATGTGAAAGAAAGGAAGGCTTGCTATACTACTTGAATTACATCTTCATGTTTATGACTCACATGACTCTCTCCCCATAAACAGATTTCATTACTGGAATCATATTTCCAGTGTGCATGAATGTAATGTAATAAATTTGACTGGGATATTGAGAAGGTGTTAAATGGCAGGCCCAGGTAAGTTACACAGGGCTGTAGGGAGCACAAGAACAAGGACAGCTCAAACAATTTGTGCATGCTGCCATTGCAAAAAACCAGGAGGCCCTTCAAAGACAGCTAGATGAGCATAGCTGGAACATGGTTTGGAGCTCAAAATGATTAATTCCATATTTTAATACATTTAATACGTGCCTTAACGTGTCAAATGCAGAAGCTGTGGTGGTTGCCAGGACCTCATTATGTCAAATGCTGCTTAAAAGAAAAATTATATGCTTGTGCAAAAGAGGTGACCTTTTAATCACAAGAAGACAAATAGATACAAATGGGTGAAGACAGTGTAGTAGTAAACTATCACTGGTGAGCATGAACAGTAATTGCAGAACACTGACTACCTCATTTTTTACAAGTTTCTTTAGCTGGTTAAATATTAGGAGCAAAGAAGGTTAAAATGCTACTGGGACACCAAAGAGACTAATTAGTCTTAAGGATGTAAGCTTGATTTAGTTACAAAATTTAAGAAGTTTTCAAATTACTCAGGTTTCTTAGCATGGAACATACTCAACTACTAATCCTCTGAAGCCAAGGTTGAAATGTCTCACTAATAAAGATACTTTAAAGAAGAAAAAAAAATTCAAAATCCTAGGTCTCTTAGGAAAGTGAGCTAGGTTGGATAACTATGAAGCTTTTTCAGGGCAGTGTAAAATGCACAATACAAAAAAGAATGAGCTCTCAGAGTTATCTGCCCAGCTGTACTCAGCTGGGGTGGGGCTGCAAGTGGGGATTTCCAAAGGTATGTTAAATCAGGCTGTAACTTGAAGTCTCAGTACTTATATGAATGTTGCTGCAGGGCATATCAAAGCCATAACTCCATGCAGGTATTTATAATTGAAATTGTATTCTTGGAGAACAAAATTAATTTATGAACAATATTTGAAGCAACATTATGTCATTATTTATAATAAGTTTACTGGGCACTGTAATAACCAATGACTACATAAATAAAACACTCCTACAGGTCTCTGACCACATTGTGTCAGACAGAGCTGTGGCAGTTAGGTGGACAAAAAAAATCCTTGTCAATCTGGCACAGGAATAAAACTTATCTTAACATAGAGCCAGTAACAGATTTAATTTCAAGTATGTGAATAGATATGACAAGTGGGCAGGGGATAATTTTATGCCATTACCACAGCACTGTATTGTACTCTACATCCTCTCTGGGGGGTGGTCATGGCTAAATTCCAGTGCTTTGATGAAAAGTGCAAAACCAAAAAAAAACAGAGGACAAATTATGCACTGAAAGGGGAAAACTGTGATCTCCCATAGTGACCAAGGACCCTTGAAATGTAAATAGATGGGTTTTTTTTAATTAACACTGCTCATTTTTAATCTCTTTGTATGATACTTCAGATTCATATAAGAATTCAAGTTTTAAATATTAAGAAATTCCCCTATATAAGTATATGGTGCCTCCCATAAAACTTGCCAAACTCCATCCCAAAACAGTTTAGGTTCCCTTCCTCAAATATCCTGTTTTGAAAACTTCCAGAATGTCATTGTTTGGAAGATCAGACAGAAATCACACAGTTTAATTTACATTTTCAGAATATCCATGCCAATAGTAAAATAAAAACCCCACAACCTCCCTGAACCCACTTAATGCCTTTGGTTGTTTCAAGTGCCTCTTTCAGGAGAAATGAACAAGGTGTTTATCTTGTCTGTTTTACTGCAGCTTACTGAAAGCAGCTAGAGAGTCTTACAGGTATATTGCTGAGAAGGAATGATGCTGTTCTGCCCAGTCACTCATCCCTGGGCGTGTTTGGAAAATATGACAGGAATCATAAAGAGCATGAGTAACAAAGGGTAACACTTCCCATAGTGCAGAATCAACACAGAACAGAGAGAGCTGCTTAGCAATCAGATAGTGCATGAAGTGGTCTGGGATGTTCACAGGCACACCTTTGGAATGACTCTTGTGTGTTACTCCTGCCAGTGCCAGGGAATCTGGGCTGTTACAAGGACCATGGAGAGCCACCCCCTCTGACTGGCACCAGCGAGACCTCCAACAAACTCACAATCCAAACGTGCATCAGCTCCTGCCGAAGCCAACAGTTCAAGGTGATTTCTTTGACATCCATTTACAAAATGCCCTCAAAGACAAAAATGGCAACATGCCCAGAGCTCTCTGTCATATTTCTCCTCTTCCCCATTTTTTTTAACCTTTGGGAAGGCTAAGGTTGCACTTCCACTCCGGGAGGTCGAGCCCTCTCTCTGCATCCAGAGGAATCTGGATAAATGACTAATGAATAATGCCAGGAGAAAATGTGCTTTGCTTCCTGCAGTTGTGAGTGTCAGGGTGCCCTCCATTCCATCTTTTCCCCCTAGTCTTAAGTAGCATCCTGACAGCCCAAACAAAAATAGCCTGTGGTGGCTCCTCTGACTAATCACTTCTCCAAAACACACATACTCTGCTGCCAGCTTTCTTGCCCAAACAACCTCCTGCTGTCACTCCTTCAAATATACTATTCCTCCCTTCCTTATGCATCTTTGTTGTCAAAGTTTGCAGGCATGGAATCAGGTTATGCTTGTTTCTGTGGAAATAATCCTGACTACTGGAGATACGGGGAGGCAGCCAGTACAGAATGCAACAGTGTTTGCTTTGGAGACCACACTCAGCCCTGCGGTGGGGATGGCAGAGTCATTCTTTTTGACAGTAAGTATTGAAGCAGGCTCAGTTTTTCCCAAAGGAGAGGCCTCACATGTTCAGCAAATTAGGGAAAAGGCTCAAAAACAATGAGAACTGTTGCACATCAAACAGCAGAACACCTCCATTTGGTATAAAATAAAACTGCTTTCCATTTCTGCACAGATTTCTCATCCAGTAATAGTGGGAAATAGCTCTTCCAGGAAATGGTGCTTGCTCATGCTGCAGAGGTTCTCTCACTTTCCTCACAAGTGGTACCAAGTCAGCTGTCAGAAGCAGCGTGTCACAGAAAGACTTCCTAAGAATTGATCTTGCTAGAGTAAAAAATGGTGTGTGCATGTATGGATATGCATTGTCAGCTGGGGGCTTTTGAGTTGCTCTCTGCATTCACTGGTATTTAAGTTTGCACTGGGAATCTGGATAGTTGTCAAGGAATACAACAATTTACTGGGCATATACTTGTTTCTTATATAAAAAGTAGCAACAGATCTTTTCTTTAGACTCTGTTAAAGTATCTTTTTCAAGTTACTTGGCAAAGGTAAGGTCAAATATTACTGGGGCCTTAAGATCAAAAGACAGGATGCTTGGAAAGCACATACACATGGCCACAGAGCTGAGTGAGGTATTACAGCATCATTCATACAGGGAGAGACTGAGAAATCTTGGATTGTTTAGCCTTGATAAAAAAGGCCTGGGGAGGAACCTTTTAAATTTGTAAAGCTGACTGATGGGAGAGTGTAAAGGTGAAGCCATCCTCTTCTCAGTGCTATCTAAAGAATAGACAAGAGGCAAAAGGCACAAACTGAAATACTGGAAACTCCATTTAAACATAAGGAAAAACTTATTTTTTTATGGTGAGGGTGACAGTGGATCGGGTTGCTCAGAGAGGCTGGAGAGTCTCCATCCTTGGAGACTCAAAACACAACCAGACACTGTCTCCTGCTTTGAGCAGGAGGATTTGACTGAACAGTCTTGAGGGTCCCTTTGAGCTTCACCTATTTTGTGGAGATTTGTTTTTTCAATTTCATACAGCTGTGAAGGAATGTCAGTAATTAAGCAGTGAGAGTTTATTAATAGTCAGTAATCCACCTGTCTGCCCACCTGATAGGGATGGAGCAGAAGCCCCTGAACCTGTGGTTTATCTTTTCTCCCATTTCTGCAGGGGTGCAGGAAAGGGCACATGGTTACACACAAGGACAAGGGAGAGTTGCAGGATTCAAGATTGATGCAAAGCTGTCAGAGTAGTGAGACATAAGGAGAACATTCCAAGCAAAGGCAACAAAGGCTGTGCTCCCAGTGCTGTGGGAGGGAAGGAGCAGCTGCACAGACAGTGCATCCTGCTGGCCTAGCAAGTCTGTACCTTCAAGTCACATTTAAGTATTAGAATCTACAGGGTGCTAAAGCTTTGCAAAATTAATGTATTAACTCTTTTTTTTTTTCTTTCTTTCCATTTTTCTCCCTTTCCTCTTGTTTTCACAGCCCTTATTGGTGCCTGTGGAGGGAATTACACTTCTGCTACAGCTGTGATCTATTCCCCAGATTTTCCTGACACATATGGCACAGGCAAAGTCTGTTATTGGACCATACAAGTTCCAGGAGCATCTCATATCCACTTTAGTTTTGTCCTTTTTGAAATCAAAGATGCTACAGACATGGTGGAATTGCTGGATGGTTACACCTACCACGTTCTAGCTCGTTTTAATGGCAAGAACAGGCCTCCCCACACCTTTAACATTTCCTTGGATTTTGTCATTTTGTACTTTTTCTCAGATGACATCAATCAAGCCCAGGGATTTGCTATCAGGTATAGAGGTAAGAGGCCACCTTTGCCTTTCAGTGAAGCACAGGAAATTTCTGAATTCACACAGGAAATTTCTGAAGTGGCAATTGAAGAGCAAAGATTTTAACTCTCATCTAACAGCTGTTTCATCTCTCTTGTTGCCACTACTCAGTGAGCAAAAGCTTCATCAAAATTTCTCTCCATTTAGAACATTGCAGTCAGCTACGTCATAAATACAGATTTTCAAAAATTCAGTTCTGTATCTTCCTGTTAAAAGGGAAACAAAACAAAAAAACCCAATGACCCCTTTGCATGTTGGTTCATCTTGGCTCCTTCCAACAGTCCCATCATCTCTGATCAAAAGTCACCAGGAGAAAATGTTCTGGTCCTTGAGTTGTACCACTGTTAAAATGACCACTTACCTTCCAGAAGAATGCTGAGAACCCCAACCTAGTGAAGTACAGGCCTTTTTTAAGAATCAGATATAATTTGAGTTCCCTTAAGTAAACCAGAGAGCAGCACAAAATAAAGTCCAATTACACCTGTTAAGAAATTGTTACTGTAATCCTAATCTTTTGTTTTCAGCTGTGAAGGACAATGTGCATCAAAACAAGATGCCAGTGAATCACAGCCTTCAGAGAGGATAAATGAACAAGCCAATCTCAGCATCAATGCAGCCCGGTCATCAAAGATCCTCTATGTCATCACAACCAGCCCAAGCCACCCAACGAGCTCCATGCCTGGTAATGAAACAATGAAATGTGGAAACAGGAAAATGCATTCTGCCAAAGCAGAACCTGGAGTCACTATTTCCTTTGCTACCTCCTCCCTGTTAGCAGACCCACTGTGCATCTTACTAAGAGATGCATTTTCATTTAGTCTAATTAGCACTAACTGGGATTCTCTTGTTACATTTCAAAAACCTTCTCAGCCTAAGTCAGAAATAGTGTGAGGATGGTGAGTTCTTGAGAATGAAAGCACATCAAAATATGTGGGTCAGAGCAGCCTTACTGAATCAGCTTCAGTGACCACTGCATGCCACAGAAGGACAGAAGTTGCTGAAAAAAGAGCAAACTTTTGTTGTCTAGAATAGCTTGAATGCTGGACGCATCCCTGTTACCCCAATTAACAAAAGCTTCATCAATAATACAAAGAGGACTGCAAGGGTGTAGGGGAGGTGTCACTGAGAACTGTCATGTGTCCAGAAATCACCTTCAGGACATCACTTAATTCAGGAAATTACTGACCTGTAAATAATTGAAGGCTGGAAATGCACTCTTGGTGAATATCACTATTGTTCTCTCCTGTTGTTAAACCACCCTGGGCATCTGCTTTTGTGCGTCACTGAAGCTGGGCCTGGATCCCACTGTGGGCACTCCCACAGTCCTGAAGCTGCATCCCCAACCTGAAACATGGGCTGCACACACCCAAACCAGCCAGGGTGCAGAACATGCCTAGGAATAGACTGGAACTAGGCCCAGCCTAATGCCTGACTTACCACAGCTACACCTAAGCTGCCTGGGGTTAAACTGCCCCAGGAGCACCAATAGAAAGAGCACCTTTGGAATTTATGCAGTTCCAAAAATACTGTTAAAATCATCACATACACTCATTGCTTTGAGGAAGGGGCAGGGGGTGGAACTTCTGTTTCCTTTCCTAGATAATTTTACTGGTATATGCTTTGAATTTTGCCAGTTGCAATTTTATTGGGAGGAGTTCTGCAAGGGAAAAAACCAGTTCTGACTGAAAGTTGTACAGTTTGTGCCAATCTGAATAAAATACTTGTAGGTTTAAGGCATTGTCAAATTACAGATTTGAATAAAGCATGAGAAGGCCGTTGGTTTCTTTGGTGCAATATTCTTACTGTAAAAACTGTAAATAAGTGAATGTACTGTAAATAACTGAATGTACTGTAAATAAATGAATGTACTGAGAGCTCCCCCTCTTCTCTTTTGCAGAGTGGACAATATACAGTCTCACAGCACTGCTCATCCTCAGTGTTACAGCCATAATAGCAAAGATACTTCTGCACATTACCATGAGGTGAGTGTGGAGCAAAACCAACCACAGACAACCAAGATCTCAGCTCTGAACCAAACCTTGGCTCCTCTCTGCCTTCTGATAGTCAGAATTGGTCATATTCAAAATCAAGTTAATTATTACATATTTGTATCCTCATAAAAGGTCCTAAATAAGAACGTTTGTTAACTTTACAGTCTGTTAGGATAGCATTTGCTACTAGACTATCTCTTCTGCTCTTGATTTGATAAGATTTGTACTTTAGGAGAAAGGAGGAAAATGTTATCAGACATCTAATGTGGTGAGAAGAGGTCAAATTATGGTAATACTTTGCAGGGAAAAAATTAAAACCTCTACATTCATACCAAGTAAGTTTTGTGTCCTCTAGATGGGACACTCACTGAATGGAATGATGGGTGAGTTATCAGCAAATGAAAACATTGAATATTGTATTTACATAGTACAAACATGCTTAAATATACAAGGAAATTAATTTGTATCAACAGCAGCTATAACAGTAACAACTACAGTCTGCAGAGCACTCTTAGCTTGATATCACTGCTGTCATTAGGGTGGCACCAGAACACCTAACTTTTCATTTGATCAAAACAACCAAGAAACACTCAAAAACCTACATTTTGCACAGCAGGTGAAAGAAGTATCATAGATGTGGTGGAAGCTGTGAGCACTCCGAGTGTAGAAGTACTGTAGACATAATAACCAATAGCTACCCAAGCACATTAACACAAGAGTGAATTAACTCTTTGTTTCCTAGGTCCCATCAGATCCCAGCTGCAGCTGAAACAGAAGATTGCAGAGATGTCACTACTGCTGGGGAGATCTGGAGTATATTTTACCAGCCCTCCACATCAATATCCATCTTCAAGAAAAAGCTCCGAAATCAACAGGACGATTGCAACCCTCTAGTGGGAAACTGAAGAGTCTTTTCTTTTGCAAGACTTGATCTTCTTAAAATCCAGGTGACTTGAGATTAATATTCTTTCTTTTTTCCTCTCAATCTCATACCTGTTTTCCAAAAAGTCCATTTCCAAAGGCCTTTGAGTGACTTTGCCTATCTGCTGTTCTCTTGGGTATGCCAGTGACAACGGATTCCACTGCAGCAATAATTCTGAAATACCTGGTGCTCCTCAAGTCTGTAGTGCTGTTAATTACTGCCTTTAAACCATTGCACTTAAAATAGATGTAAAAACTCGTAAAATTCAGAATGTCCTGTAGCCCTGCCAAAGGTCAGTGAAGGGGTATTACAGGTTGAGGATTCCTTGTGTCCCACTTGCCTGTGCCACTGTATTGTATCAGGCTCCTTTAGTCCTTTTGTTCTCAAGGCTGAAGACAGAGGTGGGTACTGATAACCTGCTCAGCTGCCACAGCAAACAGAGCTTATTTGCCTTGATGTAAACACATCTAAATGGTACTGTCCAGTAAAATGGGAATCAAAGACTGGAAAAACTGTCAGCCTGCTTGGTCAGTGCTGTGCTCTTGCTGCATTTTCTGTTTCTGTGTCTACAAGCAGAGATGCACACATAAAAAAATCAAATTCAGGAGGCTCCTAAAACAAGACTGTGCCTTACTTACCACTGTAGATCTGGTCTCTTACCTGAACTGAATTCAGTCCAGCTCCATTTATGTACCACAGATGAATGCTAGAGACAGCTGAACAATATCACAATGCATGCTTAAAAGAAACCAGACTTTACTAAGCCAGCAATTATGGAATTGTTTATATAAAAAAATGGAATAGCATGGGAACATCTAGTACTTTCTTGCATGAGCTGCTGGAAACAATACAGGAAAATATAATTACAGTATTAGCCAAAATGAAGACAAGGACAAGTTGTAAAAAATATGCTGGTTCTCCCTTATGTGTCATCGTGTTGGACCAAAAACCATTGTTGTTTCAGACCTAACAAAAGTTCTGGACTTGCCTTTTTCAAAAGTAAGGGTTTGCATTGTGCTGTGTGGAGAAAGAGTTCACCTCAGAGATTCACAGCAAAACAAAGCAGGTTGGCCCCTAAGCATCTTTAATTTGGTGCACTAATAGGAAACCAGGCAGAGAGAATCCCAGTGTGGTGCCAGATCCTCAGGAGCTGTCAGGAGCACACAGTGCTTACCACAAAGTGATGAAGCTTTGCTTGCTTGCCTTATCAAATGCAAGTCAAACATTTTGTCAGAGAGACATTCATAAAGCAGTTACCTAATGGTGATAAACTGAAAAAGCAGCAGGAACACCCGGTGACTGATTTACACCTACTGCAGAAGGAGAAAATACAGAATGTTACGCTTCTCTTCCTTAGTAAAGAATTTAATTTCACTGTAATATTAGAGAAAACCTCATTACAGACAGCAATAAAGACTGATGCTACTAATGCAAAATCTGGAGAATTTAGGAATGAGATTTTTGCATTGCTCCCTTAGCTTCTCAACTATTTTTTAACTAAAATCGTATTTCATGGAACTTTTATGGGGAACATTAATCAAATTTATGTGCTGAAGTCCCATAAAACCAGCACTCACAGCAGATTAACTGGTTATGGCAACAATAAACATGACCATGCATAAGATATTAGTGCAAGGGTAATACACTGATAAAAGCATAGAGGAAATTATGTTCCCCCCCTCAGCAAATCTTTCAGATTGGCTGATTCTCAATATTCCCAGTGCAAGCAAACAGAGCAATAGATGGAAATCCATGGACAGGGCTCCTTAAATAGCACTTATTACTTCACAGGGCTGAGACCATGGAGAGCAGGGAGATCTCCACAGTGTGGATTTTTTCAATATGTGGTAGGGTCACTCACACTCCCAGTACAAACACTTCAGGGTATGGTGATTTATGGCCAAGATATGTGGTATCCATAAATGTAGCATGTTTTGAGCTTTGCTGGAAGGGTTTGGGGGAGAAAGAAGCAAAAAGTGTGACATGCACGACTGTTGTAATGCCACAAAAGAAATGCCCCTACTACACAGCCAGCTGAGGGCTGGCAGCTGGAGAGCAGGGACACCTCAGGATGGTGGTGTTTGCACCATTTGCTCCGACAAACTGAAAATAACTGCAGAAGAAGAATTTGTCTGGAATTGTATCTGAACGGCCTTCTGAGCTCCTGCCCAGCAGTCTCCTCCAGAGGAGGGACAGGCGGCAAATGTGACACTGGCTACAATGTCAAAAGCAACTGATTTAACAACCAAACCATCATGAGGAGCTGCTTCCTCATTCATGTGGATTTCAGCTCCTGCTCTGGCCCCTGCTCACTCTGGTGTTGGTGTGACCAGCTGTGTAGTGGTGCAATAAACTGACCAGGTCAAAAACTGCCATGGCTTTTTCTTCCCTGAGTTACTTTTCACAGAGCTGAGCTCTGATCTTCCTCACTGGGTGGCTGCACAGAGAGGTGAGCTGAGAGCTCACTGAGTCCACAGCTAAGCAGACACTAAGCCATAGGACAAGGACAGATGTCTGCCCCAGGAGCTGGGGCAGTGAGAGCTGCTGCTGGAACTGCCAGAGCAGTGATTTGTGAGCCTGCTGCCTTCACAGCAGCCCAGTTCCAGCAGCCTGCACTGTGTGTGGACCTCAGGTGGAAAGGGGCCAGCTGGACAAGTGCCTTCTCTCATTCAAAATCTGCATTTAAAACTAGTTTAGTTTGTTGACTACGTGATTTTTTTTTATGTATTTTTATCTTAATATTGTTATGTTGTGGGAAAATAGAGACTTTTGTTATGTAAAAATGTGTGATGTGTTATCATAGTAATATATATATTTGTATATGTATAGGAAATGCATTATTTAATACAGCATATTATGCTTGTATCTTGCTAACATTTTATAGGAAAAAAAGATGTTAGTTTACACTCTGGGAAAAATAAATTTTCTATACACTGTAACCATAGGGAGAAAAAAAATCAAAGATACTTCTTTGGTATATATGACAAGATATTGAGAATAGGGGAACTCAGACTCAGTTTTGTGACAGAATAGATGCTGATAAAACAATTGCTGTAAGAAAAACTTTCCTCCTTTGAATCTCCTTTCTAGCCTGTCCTTGTATAAGGCTGTTCATCACATTTTGCAAATTCATGTGCATATACATGCTGGATGATTTTTACCATCAAACATGTAATCTGCTTTTTCAATCAAGCATTAACATAATCTTCTTTAGGACTTGTTTCTGCCAGATTTTCTACAGCCAAGACAGTGCTGAGGAAGTTTATCACATTGCTCAGGCAGACAGTCCAGTGGCATTGCAGAATTAAAGTCTATGTATTCCAACCCCCCAGCAATGGTATAAATAGGAGATTTTTAGGGATAGTCCTGGAAACTGAATGTGCAGCCTGGATGACTACAGGCCAAACGCATCAGCAGACACAGGGCTGCCACTGAAAGAGCATAAGTAGCTATTCCACTTTCATCTTCTGCTTAATAAACCTTCTCAGGCAGTGGGAAGGAACAGATTTTTCTAGTGCACCACTTTGCCTGAAGGAAGGGTGAACTACAAAAACAACTCCTGACAAGAACTTGTCCAACTAGTTCTGATTACCTTGCAGCAGTTATTTCACAATCTTCCAATGAAATACAGTTCACTGATAGTTTCACCTGAATATTGTTCTGGACATTTATGAACAATTCTGCTACCTTGAGAGTGACAAGGACAGTTGCCTTCAGACCATACAATTTTTTTCTGTAACAACATCCTCACTACACACATATTTCACAGCACTCAAACTCTCTCAAATTTACTGAGCACCTGTGCTTTGGGATGAAATTTGGCATTGTGAACTTCAGTCTCAAGACATTTTGCTACAAATCCAAAAGCTATCACATGAACCACATAAGGCTGTCAAGAAACCAGAATAAATCAACCTTGAGCTGACTCACTGCTGAAGTATGCGCTGTGTTTGTAACTGTTCACCCTGCATTCAGCAAAGGGTTGTAAATAATAATTATGAAAAAATAAATACAGTGTATTTGTGCAGGAGGAGTTCAGTTGGGATGGCTAAAGTGCATACAAACATGGAATAAAGGAGGCAGAAACTGCTGCAGTTCACCAGCAGATTACAAGAGCACTGCCTGCTATACAGGTTAAAAGAGAGTATTAGAGCTGAGAATGATTACTTATATAAAGTATGATACTGCTCTAAGACACAATTTCAGAGGTAACAGCAAACAAAGTTTTCAGTTTACGTGTTTTCCAGCTTTTAAAAAGAACAATTCTTTCAGTGTTTGCTTTGCAAATTGCAGCAATGTGTAACGCTGTTTCCACTTTCTTGCAAGATTCATCTCCTCTCTAATTAATTCCTCCTGGCCAAAATAATGCTACAGATTAAGAAACCTTCAGCAACCTTTTATGTGAACAGCAGAAAACCAGTGACAAATACCAAAACTGTCTCCAGCTTTTGTGAAGACTCAGTTTTCTTTTAGAAACACAATTGTCACAGGGGATTGGCCTCCACTTACACAGGGGAGGTTACTCTGCTCTCCTTTCTTGCCAATCCTGTTATGAGACTCCTGCACTTTGGTTCTTCCTGGGAACTGTTCCCTTCCTTTTTCGTGGTTGTTTCCTAAGCAGCAGTTTCATTCCCCATGAGAGAAACGTGTTCTTTATTCTGAAAGAGAGACTTTTCTATGAAGCATTGAAGTCACAGGAGCACAGTGCTTTCACTGCAAGATAAAAGATCTGGTTTCAGGTATGCTTTTGTCTCCCTGGCCAGAGAATTAGGCCAGGCTGGCTCCACAGGGTATGATCATGGCCATCCTTTTAAGGGCATTTTTCTCCTCACGCTACCCAAGTAACAACAAACGTTACCTAACAGCTGTCACAGGATTGGACAGATGCACAGGACATTGCAGATAGTGTTACAGAAACACCAAGTGTTTCGATGATGTACAATCCATTGAGAATTGTCTGCTCCTGCTTGTCTCTTTTTTTACCGTATCGAGGGTCTGTGGAGGTTTGTGGTGCCCCACAGGACTCTCATTTTGTCACAAATTTGTTCCTTCAACATCGAACCTGAAAAGTAAAAAGAACCTCCCTCCCCCAAGTATCAAAACATTCATTTTGGATAGAAAATACTTACATTGAGTCACTTTAAAAAAGCCACACACAAGCTGAGCCAGCAGCCCACAGCTGTCTTTCATGGAGACAGAGCAGGGGCTCACTGATTATTCTGTGGGACACCGAGGGTGGTGGAATGTCCTGTTCTTAAAGGCACAATCACCTGACAATTTTCAGAACAGGGAACAAAAACACCATTAGCAATAGCAAAGGGGGGTGGAGGGAGGGAAGAGAAGGGAGATTCAGATGTGACCCCTCAAAATACACGAGTTACCAGCCATCCACATATGGGGATTTTATGCTATTTGTAAAACCACTTCTTTCCTGGACTTATTTGCAGCTAAAGGCCAATCTGTACTAATTGGCAATTGCCAGGATTCTGTTTACTGAGGGAAAAAGGGGCTCATAGTTTAATTGGGAAGCACTTGCTCCTGTTGCTCTGCCATTACTGTGCCTGTCCTCCCACACAGACCAGGCTTCCCCATCGTACCTGAGATCAGGATGGGAACTGGTCCTCCTGCCACAAAGGATCCCCTACAAAAGATACTCTTGAACAGTCTGTCATCCCAAATGGAGCCTTCCCATATGAAACAGGGAAGGTTGGAGAGAAGTGAGGCTCATTTCTTGGCTGAATCCTGGGGTGACTGAATTACAGTGCATCTGAACATGGATGAGAGATGGGGAAAGTCCAGGGGATTACCAGGTGAAAATCTTTGGGAGAAGAAAGAAACTGTAGAATCCTGGAAAAGACTCTGTGTACGTATCACTGGATGGGAAATAAATAATCCATGAAGGTGAACTGTTTCCACAATAACATCCATAAATACACATGTACACACACACCCCCAGGCTCCTGTCCTCTGGTGTCTGCATAAACATCTCTGATCAAACTGTGCTCTCTGCTGACAAAACAAGTACCACAGTGTTGATTTGCACTGAAGCAGGACCAGTGATCCCATGATCCAGGCAAGAACCTGGATCTAGCTTGACTATTCAAGCTGTGACATACCCAGTTGTGTCCATCTGTATCAGCCTGTCTCAAAATAATTTTATTTCAGGACAATAAATTACTTTCACCTGAAATTACATCAGAGTTAAGTTCCCCTGCCACAAGGAACAGGCAAGGTTCCAAACTAAATGAGGGTTTCTTTTAGCAGGTGTGGTACTTCTCATGTGCCTGGAGGGCTCAGGGGCTTGTGTGGCACCCACCCCTCACTGCCCCCCAGTAACCTGAGTGCTGTGTAAAGGCCTGTAATACCCACCTGTTATTTTAAAAAAGGGAAAAAATTGTTTATTGGAGTTCATCTCAGTATATCTAGGATTATACTTTGAGAACAGCTATCTGTGTCCTTTCCCCCAAAACAAGAAGGACAACTCCCACATGTATATGCAATAAAACTGTATTTTTTGTGTGGTTTTGCCTTTTTTTTTCTTTTAATACAGACATTTGTACACTTTCTTACAAAACTGCAAGTAACTACACTTCTCTTAAATCATTTTTGGTCGGCAAGTACTGTAAAATCTTTGTGTGCAATTATCATGTATTTACAGGGCCTCGTGTTAGTGATTTTCAATGATTATTACAATAATGTCACACACTCTCAACATAAGACATGGCTTAAGATAAATATATTAGTAAATAAATATTCTGAGAACATATTTCCATACATGAAATGTGCTGCTATACATATACAGAATATATACAAGATGCTTTCTAGCTTTTTAAACATTTTTAAAAATGGTAATGAAGGAGAAAGAGCCCTTTGACCATATTACAAATCTTTACAGCAAATTTTATACAAAACAATTTTAAGTGCTATAAGACAATTTTAATTAAAAACATTTTAAATAGTGCCTCATGAGCCAAACACAATGACAACTGTTCATGTAAGTAGTAGAAAGGCATTTTGTTATAAAAACCATCTATCATGGCCAGCTAGCCTGTTGGTCTGCACTGGACAGAGAGTTTTATGTCAAATGTCAGAGCCAGCACAGAGAGCAGGTGTAGGGTGTCTGTGCTGTGGCCTGCAGAGACCTGGACCAGCAGACATTTCCACAATGTGTGTGAGACCACCGTGAGCCAGAATATTCAAGTCTTTTTTAAGAACCACTTTTTACCACAATGTGCTGTTTAGTTACAGACTACAATGGATCTTAGGTGGCCTTTACAAAACACCAAGCAGAATATCCCAACTCAGCTTCTACAATGCATTTCTTTTTTAGTGGAGGAAGGAGAGAGTAAGACTTAAAAATGTTTAAAAAAATTCCAAAAATCACAAACCTTTAGTTTATTCTCCCAACACATACCACTTACTTCAGTCATTCAGAGAATGAATAATAAGCTTTATACACAGAAAATGTGTTTATTGAAATTTTTCTTTTAATCTTATACCCAGATATTGCCTTGTATTAATTCTCTGAACAGCTGAATTTTGGTGTTTGTTGATTGAAAAGATGTAATGCAAATTGCTTTAGATGGAACATTTTCCCTAACTTACTGGGTACGAAAGCAAAAGGAAACAGACGAATGTATTCGTCATTTCTTAGATATTTCCTTCTTTTAAAATACTTCATTTGGGACTACAGAAAATACAGGTTATCTTTGCTGGGTCTCACAACCAGCCCAGTGCTGTCAAGGACATTGCTTTGGCAGAATATGAAGTGTACATCTCTATTTCATGTCTTTGAAGTATCTCCAAAGTGTACTGAACTTTGGACGAATCTCTTCAGAAGACTGGCACTGTGGGCATTAAATACTCAGTTTCCCTTTAGAAGAATTCCTGCTGTGAATACAGCACAGGATGACACTGTGTCCTCAGGCACATGCAGCATGACAGGCAATTTCACCCATGCTATGGTAGCCTCTTACTCAGAAGCTGCTGTTTCCACAGGAAACAATTGCTATCAGAAGTGACGACATAAATTATCTCATGATAACAGACATCCCCACCAGGACAAGAACAAGAACAAAAGTATGTGCCCAGGCTAATGGGGTACAGAGAGCACTCTGTACACAAGACAAAAATGAAGCACAACCGGCTGGGCCCAAGAAACCTTTAAAACAGATCAATCTATGGAAGCTACATCAACCACAGCAAAGAAGAAAACAATGATCAAACCAAGTCTCTCACTTTCCCACACGCACAGAAGGTGACAAGCACTGCTTCCCTTGGGCATGCTTGCAGCCTGGAAGGAAACAAGAAACCCTGTTTCCAAAATGAGCCAGCAAAGCTGCAAGCACACTGCAAGCTCTGTTTTCCTGCACATGCCAGCACTCCTCACAGCCAACAGGGGCTACAGGTGCCTGAAAAACTTCCTATGGAAGGAAAAGTTCATTACCTACAAAGGTAATAGCCTTTCTAAGCACTTTGTTCTAGCATCTGCTTGAGGGAGAGGTCCCCAGCATTCTTCACTGGTCAGAAGAGACAATGAGGTCCACTGTTTAAATACAGGAAGTGAGGGTGAGAACATTCTGAGCTATAAGCTTCCTTACCCCCACTCTGTTGAAACTAATCCTAATGGCAGGACACCTTCCTAGCCAAACCATCAGAGCAGCATGAAAGGGGGGAGAAGGGAAGAGGAGAAAGGAGACAGTCCAATGCTTCACCTCCCTCAAAATAACTCACATAACTTGCTGGCTGCTAGGATTTGCAACTGGGATTAGTCAGTATCTGAGCATCCATTCAGCAGCTGTATCCCTCTGGATTACTATATTTCAAGGTGCTATCTGGTTTCTAAGGCAGGTGTAGCCCTGAGCTTATCAAAGGCTGGACTCCTTCAAGTAGGAGATAACAGCATCTACACATAGCCTGGCTTATTTAACACACTGTGTTACCTCTCAGCAAGAGGTCACTTCTAAAAAGAAAATATAAATAACACTTTGTCATTAATATAGAAATGGCACTAGAGCTCAGAAATGCTCCACACCATGTCCCACATGGGCTTTGCACACAAATCAAGTCCTGAAGGCTTCAGGCAGGAGGGACAAAGGAGACAAACTGATGTGAACACAGAGGAAGTAGGGGAGGGACTTCTCCACATTACCACTTTTGTGTGTTTGTCAAAGCTTAAAAAATATTCAGTCCATGAGAATTTGGAGTCTCTGACAAGCTCCGCTTCTCCATCTGGGATCATCTGGACAGGTCTAGTCACTGATTTGGCTTCTCTCCAAGGGATGAGATCCAGCACCTGAAGGATAAAGAAAACTAAGGAACATTGCACCTAGAATATTGCATACAGTTTTGGGTCCCCAGAACAAGACACTCACTGACTGGAGTTCAGCAGAGAGCCAAGATGCTCAGAGGGCTGGAGCACTTTGTGTGAAGAGGCTGAGGGATTTGGGCTGCTCAGCCTGCAGTGAAGGCATCCCCAGCAGCTTTGCAATACCTACATGGGGATTGTCCCAGTAATGGAACCAAAATCTTCACAGACATGCATTCTGAACAAGAGCTGAGGAAGTTAAGTTTAAGTATGAGAAGTTCAGACTGGACATAAGGCAAATCTTTTGACCATACTGGCAGTCAAGCACAGGCACAGGAGTCCAGAAAGGCACTGCACTCTGTGTCCCTGAAGGTTTGTCCAGCCTGACTGGATAAACGTGGTCTAATCTGATAAACTTGGTCTGGTCTCAGAGCTGGCTCTGCTTTGAGCAGAAGGTTGGACTACATTATGGCCTGACATCCCGTCCAACCTAGAGTACCTTGTGATTCTATGAACACCCTTTAAAATGACCCTGGCAAGGCAGGTAAGAAATATCCCCCTCTTTCTGTGAGTGGTTATTTTTTTTCCCCCTTGTCTATGTCCACAGCAGAGACTTTCCCACATATTCTTCTATGGCAATTCCAAGATTTTCACCTTTTTTTTAAAAAAAACCTTCAGCTTATCTGTTGTCTCTCACAGTGGCCTTGCCTACTCAGGCAACTCACCACAGCTGCCATGAGTAGCAGTGTCCTTTGCTGTGGGAACTCTAATGGGGGCCCCTCCCCACAAAGGATGAGCATGAAAGCTTTAATAGGGTTAGATGATAAATTATCATCTCCTCCTCTGGCTATAACCAAATGAGCACAGGTAACCAGAGAATAATACTTTGGGGTTAGTTAGTAACTGCTCTTATGCAAAGGATGGAGTAACCTCTATGGCTGCAGGTTCCTAGGTAGCTGGGAGCATTTCATGCACTAACAGAAAGGTAGCAAGTAATCAAAAAAAGCACATATATTACCTGTGGCCTTTGTGGTCATCATAAGCTTCTGGGAGTTGAGAGTGGGACTGGGGAAGGGCATTCCAGTTTCCTCCTCCTGAGAGTAGCTCTGCCGCAGGAATGATGTTGCCTCATAGCACACCTCCCTCTCGACCTGTACCTCTCCAATACCTTGACAGTGCAGGTAAGTGTCCAGCTCAGGTGTTCCATCCCAGGAGCTGCAGCCTCCTATGTGGGTCCCTTGGTGCTCTGTGGGTAGAATCAGCTCACAGTCTCTGTCTTCAGGAATTATGGGAATGCGTTGACCCAGATCACAGACACCCTTACAGCAGTTTGGCAAGGTGTCATCAGGAAGCGTGTACTGCACATTCACTGCATAGTCTTCTGTATAGCAGCCACCACCTCCACTGCCACTGTTGCTACTACAGGCTACCTGCTTCTCTTCATAGAAGCAGCAGGGCAACCCCTCATATTTTACCCCATCTGTCCTATGTAAGTGGTCTGAGTTAATACTGTACAAGCCTGGGGTGTTCCCTGACTGTGGTTCAATTCCTTGGCCACACGTCCCCCACAGAGGAGAGCTAAGGAAGAGTGCACTACAGTCAGCTGTCCCATTGCTAGGCTCCAGGGCAGAGTGCTGGAATTCAAAGCAGCACGCGCATGCCTGCTCCGAAATCGACCCTGCTATCTCTGGATTCTTCCAGTTCCTTTTAACATCCAAGGCAGCACCAGGAGTGGCCTCAGGTCCTCCCTCTGAGGTAGTGCCATTTGGATCCCTGTGCTCTAGTGAGGAATTACTGCTATAGTTCATATCCATGCTGCAATTAGACAGTTGGTCCCCTGAGGAAGAAGCTGGCACAGGCCGGCAGTCAGCACCCACCAGACCGTGACCGTGAGCCGGAAGCTCGTCCTGGTGGGGGCCCTCCAAGAGAACAATTGCACCCCTGTTTGCACCACCGACCTCACCCGCCCGGCAAGGGCTCCTACTGCGGTAAACGTACGGGTCATAGTCACTGCTCAGAGAGCTGCGGAACGTGGAGCAGCTCCCGTACACCCCCTGGTTACTGACCTCGGTGCAGTCAACCATGGAGTCACTGGAGGAGCAGTGACACTGACCAGAACTGCTGCTGCTGCTGTCACTCCCAGGGCAGTCAGCCAAATACCCACTGCACACTGAACGATGGCCGTGATAGCAGCTAAAGCTGGAGGTACTGCCGCTCTCCAAGCGGGACGAGGGCATTACATGTACCACAGGAGGGAAAAGCATGCTGCTACCAGGCTGAAAGGCACGGGAAGGACCCTTTGAGGAAATGCCAGCTGAAAGCTGTCCATCTTGCTCAGGGTAACTAAGGCCTTGGAAGTAGTAGTGCTGATACATGGTCTCGTATCGGGAAAAGCACGCTGCTTTGGAAAAGTTGCGTCCACCGAACTTGGGCCTTCGGAAGTTGTGAGCTGGAGAGTAAGCCCTGTGCTCCAGGCTGCAGTGATGTGTGTTTAAAGCATGGTCCAAGTGAATAGGCTGGTAACTGCGAATATAGGCTGGGGACGGGGCTTGGTAGAGGCTCTGTTCCCCGTGGCGCTCCACGGTCAGGAGGGTGATGGGGTTCCCGTGAGGGTCCATGCTGGTCCGAGTGGGATACGCTGTGATCTGGCCTGCCCTGTGCACTCGGCCCGGGTAATGCACAGGCAGGATCACCCTCTGCTGCCGGCTGCGCGCTGGGTTGATGGATTCCAGACAGATCGGAGCTGCGTTCCCCTTCTTCTGTTCTGAATGAGAGAAATAAGAATGGAGAAGTAGAACTAGCAGGGAATAAAAGGGAATATACTTTGTGCAAGAAAGAAGGATGTTTTGTTTTCCCATGTCATTACATTATGCACCAATTTTTTACACAGAAGGAAATAAGAACGAAACAAAAGTCAAAAGCATCTGTCTGGAAGACTTTGAAACACTTTGAAACACTTGAATGTATTTGCTTAAAATCTGAAATTATTTCAGATACTGTTTTAATATACACAAAATCTTTTGCTTACATCTTGCAGAGGCTGAGAGAGGCTGGAAGTCATTGCTCAGATTTTCACTTTACACATTATTTAACATAAATGTGCAGCAACAGAAAACTTTCTTAAGACAGAGGAAATGAAAGCAGGAAGAGGGCAAGTAAGGGAAACCACGTTCCAAGTTACAACACCATGGAAAAATAAAAGCCCATACATTGTTTCCTTTGTAATTCCCAAGGGAAAACATATCCCTCTTCTCCATGTGATCTCGCACTCGGGGCTGCACAACACTGCCCTCAGCTGGGCATCATCCCCACCCCGAGGTGATGCTAGGGACACTCAGCTGTTCTCAGAGAGTTTGGGGCTACCTGTATTTCTAGGGCTGTGCTACAATAAGGACTGAGAGCTCCACGGAGATTCACAAACAGGCACACTTTTAATTTCATCTTGTAAGCTGTCTGAAATGAACAACACAGCAGAGCACCCCCACCGCAGCACTCACCAATGATGTTATGGCGGCAGTGAGGGCAGGTGTGATGCTGCAGCAGCCAAGGATCCACACACTTCTTGTGGAATCGGTGAGTGCAAGGGATGACACGCAGCTCCTACAGGAACAGATGAAGGACCATGAAAAAGTACTTCTTCCTAACAAATGACTTTTTCACAGCTTGCTCCTAGTTTTTTCAACCTGGCTACTAAATGGAGCAACTCCTAGTCTTGAAGTGCTAAGAAGGGGGAAAAAGGGCATCAAGACAGCCAAGAGCACAACAGCCAGTGCTCAGCTGTCTCTAAAAGAATAGTCTGCAGGCCCTTTAGAACTCCATGCAGATAGAGGACATTTCTTTAGGACACTTTTTGTAGTATGTCCCTATGACCCAAAACCTTTAAGAAGGCCATCACTTAAGTTTTCTTTAATATATTAAATGAACTTTCAAAGAAAAAAAAAATCAAGATTAATGATGTACCTTTCCCACAATTATTGACAATGGAAAACACTCAGGGAAAAGCAAAACCAGCAGTGTATATAATACTTTTTCCCTTGCCCAGGACACTCATCCTTCAGCTAATGATCTGTTCACAGGATTTCCTGAGCCTCACGGCTATCTACCAGTTCAGAAAACTGCAACAAATCTTTCTTTTAAGTACTGCCCATGTCTCTCCATGAGCTTAGGTTTACAATTTCTAACATGCTTTGGCAAGAAGTTCCACGGGGCTACTACCTCCTGGTGGAGAAACACCACATGACATTGCATTCCCTCTGTCCCCAAGTAATCTGGGTCTAAAGAGTTCTTGCCCACTCAATCTTTTCTTTTTACAGAAACCATTCAAAATATTTGATCATTTTCTGACTACCCTTTTCTGAAGCACCTTTGTTTCCATTCTGTATCTTTTGTGAAGTGACGTCAGAAGTACACAGTACTCGAAGTGAGAACATGATTAAACTTACGCTGTGCTGTAATTATGTTTTCTGTTCAGTTCTCTAGACTTTCCCATCTCATTTCTAGTATCTGATTTGCCTTTTTAACTGCCACAAAGCACCAATTTCCTTTCACAAATCTATCTGAAGTATCAAGATCTTGTTCTTGAATAGTAATACTCAGCTCCCAACCCATCGCTGATATATGTGAAGCTCTTTCCTCTATCACTTCATGCTGAAGTTCATGCCTGAATTTCCTCTGCAGTCAGTTTTGTATAGCCCTTTTGAAGTCCTCGTCTACATTCATGCTTGCTACTCTGAATAATTTCCCCATCAACTAACTTCATTAACTTTCTATTTGCATCTTTCAGCACTCAAATATGCACCTGGAATTTTCTATTGCCTTAAAAATTACGACTCTTTTAGGAATAATTTAAAAATAAAATGTCCTTACATAATCTTTCTAATGGAAATTTCTAGCTGTGAATACTGACTGCTTCTATTTTATTTATTTTAAAGAGCCCATTTTCTATTTCACCCTTTCATTGCTTCCTCTGGGTAGAACAGTCATGGACACCAAGCCCTGACATCAATACAGTGATGGTAACTGAGGAGTCACAAAACTGCTCCTGAACCTTTGGGCATCTCCTCCTTCTTCTCCTCTCGTTTCCCAGCAGGGCTGTGTACTTGACATTTCTAAGACAGGGTGCCATCAAATCCTGAAAAGCAAAACCCTAAGGGTATCCCTTACCTCCAATGCATCATCACCTCAGTGCATGCCTTGTCAAAAATACCCAGAGAACCAAGTGCTGAGGCAACCCTGACTTCTTCGTGACTTGTTCTTCAGAAATTAAAGAACATAGGAGGTAGTGACTTGCAAATGGGATCCCTCACAATTCACTTTGCAGCACAGGTAATTTGGAGCTGCAGGATGCAGCTGAGGCTGAGTTGGCTGCTCAGTGTGACCAGACTGACAAGCAGCACCACCTCGGCACACAGTGTACCCAACAGTCAGCCACGTACCACAGTGCTGAAACCACCTACATTCCCAGCCCATGATATAGAAACCTTTCATCCTTTACCTCCCCATCAATGTACTTCTCCAAGCAGATGGCACAGTCAGAGGTGGAGCTGCTACTGAGTGTATCCAGTGCTCCACAGTTACTTTCTCGGTGTCCCTTACTTTTGGATTTAAACTTCCTGGTCTCCATTTTCTCCAGTGCTTGCACTGCAAGCCTGTTCATGGAATTCTACATGAGAAGAAAGAAAAAAAAAAAAAAAAGAAAAAAAAACCAGCCAATGCTGCTGTGTAAGGGACCAGAGTGTAGTAGCAGAGAAACACCACCATAACATATCTTACAGATCATGTCAGGCCCAACTGATGTATAATTTCTTAAATTAAACAAGAGAGAAGGCTAATTAGAATTCAGAGCAGAAGCCTCATGAAAAGAATGTGTGCTACATGCAGAAGTGAGAACGATAAACTACTCTGAATTAAAAGGTGAAGGTGCTGACGAATGGGGACACACTGCAACTGCTCAATTGATAGGCAGCAACTATTCAAGCCAACATAGAAAACTTGGCCAGGAACTTTTTTTTAAATGTCAGTATTGATTGTAATGCCCCAATATGCTGTTACCACCATATTACCTGGGGCAATACTAGAGAAAGGGAATAAAATGAAATGTTATGAATTAGCTGTATCATTTCCTCCAGGACAAACTCTAAGTACATCACCTGGAATTTCTCCTAACCAAACTTTTTACCTTGAAAACCTCTCCCATTTCAATAGATGTTATCCTATTGAAAAGATTTGCGATTTATTTTCTATCATCTCCACAATACAGCAGCAAGAGTCTGGAATTATTTAGAAGTTATACCAGTGCTACTGATAACCTGTGAGCAACCAGAAATGTTCTTTCTTCCCAGTGACTAAGTGGATTGCTTTACTGTTTTCATTTCAGGATTTAACTGAATGAACATCCAGGGTCAATGTAAATCTCCTTTAAAGACATTTCCAAGTTTTTCTAAAGGTCGACATCCATGGATAAAAAACACAGAGTCACCAAAATGGCTATTGTAAGTCAGTGTCCTGCATTTCCAAAAGCTGCAAGCACGTTTTAGGACAAAGCAAGAGAAGCTAACTTTCAGCATTCAGTGAATATCCCATTACTGCTCTTACCTGACTACGTCGCTGTTTCAGTTTGATCTTGACAAGAAGGATGAGGCAAACAAGAGACACGACCACAAAGAAGGCCAGGAAAATCCCCATATCAAAGTACTCAGTGGGTTGCTTAAAAATAAAAACAAAAGTATTATTTTTCCTTCCTTTAGATCATACTCAAATCTGTTGTTCCTCTTAATTTCTCAGGGGCCATTGCTGAATGCACACAGTCAGAATGGCAGAAGTGCACATTGTTCTGTTCATTAACTGGGATGCTATCAGACAAAACCTGGGTTTCATGTGCCACTGCAAGTGAATGGAATACCCAGAATTCCAATCATGAGATGTCAGATTTACAGTCTCTGAACTGCAAAATCAAGGTTTTCTAACCTGAATCACACCAATACAAATTTTTATAGATTACTGGGTTGCTTATCATGTAAGTGATTGAAAATCAGCATTTGAGTTTTCAAAAAATGGTCCACTTCTCAAACACATTTCTTAACAGAAGGATTCCATTAAAGAAACAAACTAAAGCTGTAACTGGGACATGGATGACCTGTAGCTTTGTTCTTCTTCTGTGAACTATATGTAGAGAGTGTTAGAAAAACAAAAGTCTAGGAAAACTATTTTATATTAAAAATATCAGATAATCTCATAATTAGTCCATAATTTAAGATACTACACAGAATTGTTAGTTAACACGGGGCAGACCCCCTTAGAAAACTGAACCACCTGGAGTGTGCAATAACTAAGTTATTTATTCAAGAGAAAGGAAAACTCCTACTGTGTGAATTTTTTAGCCGTTTATATACTCAAAAGTATCCTTCTGAAAGACAGCAGATGCCACGTTGTGGATTCTATACATACACCAGGTGCAGCTGCTTGTCCACAGTGCAGTTACTCAGTTTATTTAGGTCAACATAATTTCACATGTATTAATGAGGCATCAAAACATCTTCACCCTCAGTGTAGTGAGCAAGCCCTGCCTGGAGTGACGACAGCACTGTGATACCCAGAGAAAGGATGTGAAAGTCTCACCCGTGGGGGGCGGTGCTGAATCCTGGCCCGTGCCACTTTCTGCTTGTTCACTATGTTCATTAGCTTGACAGCATCAGCACCCTTCACATACACCACTGGTCTCTTCAGAGGGTCCTCTGAGCCCTGGTTCAGCTAGAACAAAAGAAAAATAGGCATGCTTCAGGTAAACCACCATCCTTCTGGCTAATGCAGAGAATCAAAGGAATATGAATGCGGAATTGATTTCAAGCACTGATTGTTCTGTTCTGGCACAGACCTTTAGTTAAGTATTCCACAGAATTAAACCTGAATTAAACTTTTGACTTATGCTGCCTTTTTTTTTATGGACCAAAACTAATCTTAAGGATAACCCAGTGCTATTTCTGAACAGCAGCTTTAACTTAGCTGCATCATGTATGTACCCATGAATATGCTAATACCATAATGTTAAACCTCACATTGAAGAATAAAAATCTGCACATTTCCAAAAAATTGTCCCTGCTACATTTTATCAAACTTTCAACTTCAACATCATTGACACAGAAATTTCTTCAGCTTTTTGAACAATCTCATATCAGAGTCCTGTCTTGCAGGCTCTTTGTACCCAGCCAAGTTAAGTTAGTAATTTCTGCTGTTTAACTCAACAAACTCATTCAATACTTGAGTTCTAGCAACGATGAGACCTATTGATTGCAGGATGGAGGCCTCAAAGACTAAAGCATATGAGCAGACCACATAATTCACCCCAAAACTTCCTTCCAGGCACAGCTATGTTTTGTCAAAAAGGCCAAATCATAGAATCAGAAAATGTGTCTGGGAAGGCATGACATGAGCCCAACCTCCTGGTCAAGGCAGGGTCAGCTATGACATCAAACCAGGCTGCTCAGGCTTTATCCAGTCAGATGTTGAAAACCTTCAAGGGTGGAGAAGGTGCAACTTCTCTTGCCAACAAATCCAGAACAACAATCTGCTAAATTATATACCAGAGAGGGTAATAACTAGACAGGAGAATCATTCTGTTAAAAAATGGCACCAACACCATAAATTCATATAGCTCATTCTGACTTACAAGAAAAACACTGGTATAGAGGCTGGCTGATACAAACCAAGCAATGCACTGACAGGCAGATGGAAATGGTATAGGGAAAAGGAGTGAAATGACAGGAACGTGAGCAAATAGAGCAAGAGTATCTTAGGGCTGAGATTAACATATCTGCACTGTTGATAGCTGCCTGTTAGTTCTGGCTAAACCATGTAGAAATTACCAGCTGCCTGGTCCATCATCCTGATTAAAGGATGATGACTCTACTTAAACTGACCAGATGATGATAACAGATTTCACTGGGACTTTTTAAAACTGATGCTTCCTAGTATTTGATGGATTTTCTGAGAACACTGCTCAAACTACTTTTAAGGCAGGTGTCTTGTGATGAGCTAAAAACCAGCTGAAGTATCCAGAGATCCTATGTATCTACAAGGCTTGCTGTTCTAGGGCCAAATCCAATCACTGTCCTTCCATTCCCAGATACATTCTCTCTCTCTCTCTCTCATGATTTCTTGTCTAAGAAAGAATTCTTCCAGTTCCTCAGTCACTTTTGCACATTGTAAGGCTCTTTCTTGCTGAACACGATGCTCTGGGTGCTGTTACTCCTCTTCAAATATGCAGAAGTAAAACTAAGAAACAAGTCAGACTTCAGAGAGCGTTTCTAAAAATAAAGGTTTCATTCTTAACTTACACCAGGAGATACTCAGATCAATGGGAATAAACCCCATTTAGGCAAAGTCATTTCATTTGGCATCTACCAAATTATCTGAGGACAATTTCTCTAGTCAGGCCTGCCTCCAATTTCTGTTCGTTGACTGGCAGGAGGGATTGCCTTTCATAATACTCCACTCCTTCCTTTCAAAGCAATCTCCTTTATTTGTTCTTGTGCTTGGTAACAAGCATACCTGAGAAAACTTCCTAAACAGCTCCCCTCAGTGTCTGAGGATATTTCCAGTTGAACCAAAGATACTCCAGATTACCTCCTGTCAGTTTTTCCTCCACTGTTACCTGTCGCTGTTTTCCACAATTCCATTTTGAGTGCCAAAATGGTACTTATTTTAAATAGAAATTATTAGCACACCTGATGTCAAGAGTTCTGAAGACTTTAGATTAGAATCAAAAATCCATTAAAAACAAGCTCCAGAGCAGCATGAGAACAGAGCCAATCCTGTAAATGTTACTTTCAGAGTATGTATCCAGTCATTCCTCTCCTGTTTGCCAGTGTTTCCACAGGCTATTGCTCTTTTAACTAACAGAGCCTACTTTGTCAGCTACTGCTCTAAGTCACTAACCTTCTACCATTTTATTAGTACACCCAAAATACTCAAACATCCACCAGACTAGGCTCCCAGCTCTTGGGGACAGATGCACCCAGTTTATTATTTATAATCAAGCAAGGAAAGATGCTGTTGTTAGAGGGAAAAGAGCAAGAGACAGTAACTCAGCTTCCCAAGTCCAGAGCAGGGAGGCTGAAAGTAACCAGAAGCTTTAACACAGAGTTAAAAAATGGAAAAAGACAGATCACATCTTTGTGTAGAAAAGGGGAAAAAATATCCCTGTGAATGTTTCCATGACCAAGGCTGCAACTCTGATGCACATGCAGACCACAGGACTCAAAGCACCCATTGCACAGGGTCTTCTGCATTCCTTTGTCCAACAGATGCTCGTTTCAGAATTAAAGCCAGCTTTTTCAGTGTAAACATTGATAATCTCTCTTTTCCCCCCAAGAAATACAGGCTGCACTTAAAAACCTTCAGCTCTACTTGTTTCTGCTGTAACAGAAACAGCAGTTTTGTTTCAAGACAAAACAGAACTAAACCAAATGCAGACTATTTTTGTGCTTGTGTTTCTTCACTGAAATAACTCAGAATTGGCTGAAGTATGTTGAAGACTTTCATAGGGTTATTACCTCATCCACTTCAAATAAAAAGATGAAAGTTATAACAAGACTCGGAAAAAGAGGAAAAACCCTGCTTGTCCACAAAATACAAAGGCAGAAATCATCAGCTGTAAATGAGAAAGAAATGGTTATAAGTTTTAAAAAGAAACTTGTTTAGAATCAGGTTTGAAAGTTGTTTCACAATCCCACAAACAGCAGCTGTTCAACAACACTACTGATCACAGGCTGGATAGGGCCAAACATTCTGTGTTTGGTACACAGAGCTGGGAAAAGAAAACCTCCTTGATTAGAAAATGGGCCACAAAAAATTTGCCTCCATCCTCTTTCAAAACTGTAATCCCAGACCTGGATTCTGGATTGTAGCAAAAGCTAGAAGAAAAATCTAACTCCCCAAAGTTTCCCCTTTCTACCAGGCTCCCAACACACCTACAATTGCTGCCTGCCTGACATTGCTTCGTACCTGATCAATGGCATCTGGGTTTTCAGAAACATCAAAGATGACCGCTGTGGCTCCTCGCTGAACTGCTCGTTTTGCCTGCAATAAGAAAGACAGCATCCTCAGTCCCACCCCAAAAGGTAACTTCTTAACTCAAAAATTACTCCCTCTCTTCATCTCCAGATAGAATATGTAACATTGTGTGTTTCTGTGCAGTTAAAACAAACGACAGAACAATTACAAACACAGGAGTTCCTGGACCAGTATGGAAAGTAGTTAAACTTCACCGAAGTTTCTGCAGTTTCTCTGCTCCTTCCTTCTCAAACTCCTCTTTCAACAACCTTTTAAAGGGATTCAAATGAGATTCAGACTCTCTAAAGACTTTAAACACAATTTTTTAAAAAAAATTATCTTCTTTTCCCTCCATGTTACTTAGAAGTGCCATTAAAATCAATCTTCTCTATGCTTTGGGGTGGAGACAAGCTCCCTAGTGCAGAAAATTAAGGTGGACCAGGTTCTTTACAGTTTTTCAGTGTCATTCTCAAAAACTAGCATATCACAATCTTTGCAAAATGTGCCCCAGAGAATGCTGCTTTTTCTGACCATCAGAGGTCAGAACTGTTGCATACACTTCTTATGCTGATCAGAGCTACGTAAGTGCACAGCTTTTCATCAAATACAGCCCAAACCTGGAGTTACCAACTGCACAGAGAAGGTATTGGAAGATATTAAAATCCTCTGGGATAGAGAAAACAGTATTTTAACCATTGAGGGTAACACAGGGGTTTTAACCTGTTTCTGCCACTGTGCCTCTGTATGTTATGTACTGTTCAAATGTTGCTCAATGGCTCCACAAAGCAGACATTCCCAGTTACTTTTCAAAATCCTATTGTCTTTATGGACACGGAATGGAAGAAACTATTTCTCCAAGTGATGACAGCTATCACCATCACTGTAGTAAACAAGAAGGTGCTGGCCCTCCACAGAAACTACCAGAACATGAACTTACATTGAGATATAAGCAAAACCAATAAAAGTGATAAATTATGAAATTATTACTCAGCATTTTCCAGGAACAATGTTGGCAACTCATTGAACTTGGTTTGAATACATACAGGTCACTTTCTTTGCTCTATTCTCGTATTTAGTTTTTATTTTAAATCAACAAGGCCCATCAGACAGCATACGAGGGAAACCAACTCCCAAATGGGAGCTTTTTCTCAGCCCACCAGGTATTTGTCCCCTTTGAAGTCGGCACACCTGGTTAATGACTAAGAACTGTTGGGGAGGAAGAGTTAAAAGGAATCTACCACCCATTCTCCTTTGCAGCAGCCCTGAGGTGAGGGCTCATCCAGGTTTCCCTGGAAGACACCCCTTACAGACACGCACTGCTTATAGAACTCTTCAGGCTATTTAGATTGTTTTTTCAGGATGATCAGTCAACAAGCAAGGCCCCTTGATCTCTGAAGAGATTCTTAAAGAGATTTTGCAGATCAGCGCTGATAAAAACCCCTTAACTGCGTGAATACACCGAACGTGCAGCGAGTTTCCACCACCAGGTGTTAAGAAACGAAAAGCACCGAGTCAAACAAATCTTGCTGCAGCTGCTAACATCAAACGGGGGTGACCCGTGCGGCCGTCCTGCGGAGTGCGGCGCTGGTTTCGCTGTGGCCGAGCGCAGTCGCAGCCCCAGCCGTGCGGGGCTCCGGCCGCCTTCCCCCGCAGCCCCGGCCCTTCCCGCCCGCGCCTCTGAGGGAGCGGCGGCCGCGCACAGCGCCCCCCTGCGGCCGCCGCGCCCCCGCCGCGCGCCGGAAGCGCCGCCCGTCCCCGGCCGTGAGGGGAGAGGAAGGGGCCGGCGGCCGCGGGGACAGCGGGGGAACGCGGAGCGTTTATTGCCTGCTGGGGCTTAAATCCCGATCCCCGGGGAAAGGCGGTGCGTTCGCTCCTGCGAAAGCTCCCGGGCTCTGCCGGAGGCACTGCGGAGCCTGGCCCTCCCTGCGCAAGGCCCCGGGGTGCTAAAGCACGTGTCCGTGCTCGAGTGCCGAGGCGCTGCCGCTGCCCCCAGCGCCCCAGGGCACAGCCCGGGAGCCGCGGCCCGCACGGGGAGCCGGGCGCCAGCCTCTCCAGCGGGCTCGGGGCCCCGCGGCGACCCGTCCGACCGGCCAGGTTCCGCTGGCCAGAGATCAGAGCGGAGCTGCCTCCGCCTCCCCCGCCTCCAGCTCGGCCTGCGAAGCGGGCACGGTGGGGGGAAGCGGGGCAGTGCGAGCAGCCGGGAGCACCTCTGCTCGCTGGGCATTGCCCTCCTGCCCTCAGCCGGCGGGCCCCGAGCGCCCCTGTGACTGCGGCTCCGGGGCAACTCGAAACACCTGCCGGGCCTCCTTCCGCATCCCCGAAAATACCGCAGGATAATTAAAGTGTCTTTGAAAATACCCCATCCACTGCTCAGTAATCAGGGCAGCTCAAAATAACACAGCAGTGTTAAGTCCCACTTAAAATAATGCCAGTCTGTAATAGGCACGTGATTTTTTCTTTTTGGGCTAGCCAGCATTTAGACTCCCTCAAATCATTTTTCTAAGCAAAGTAACCAAACCTACATCAAAAATAAACACAAGCTGGATGAGGGGGGGAAAGGAGCTAATGCAGTACATGCTTTACCTTTACATGTATGATACTTGTGGCAAACAAACAGACATTTCCACAATTGCATTTGCCAGGCTTATCTCTTTCTGTGATTGTCTTCTGGGGCTTAAAACAAATGACTATCACTGCGTATCAGTGTTCTTCCTCTTTTGTAAAGAGTAACAGAAAACAAAAAAGAAGAAATGGTAATTGCACTTCTCATAATTCAAGTGATCACTTTGTTCATAGTGACAACCTCTCAGTCCAGCCCTGCGTTCAGAGTCTACAGTTTATGCTACTACAGAGCAATCGACATTATCAATAAAATGCACATTAAATACTGTCTCAGATTAAAATCTGGCAGAGTTTATGAGGCCTTGTAATCTAGGTAAGATAAGAGGAAATGCACGCGACAGAAGTGCAAGAAAAAGTACCTCTCCACATCTCCAGGCCTGAGGAATTTTAAGTTATTACCTCAAAGAACACCAGAAAGATTTTAAGAGCTCTGCACTACCTCCCTGTGGGCCAGGCAAATACAATAAGGAAATAACAACTTCCTTGATGAGGCAAACTTTCATCCCAAGGGACCAGATAATTATTAAACAGGTGCACTGTTCCTCTCGTTCATTCCAGTCAGGTAGGACAGCAACAATCAAAGCAGTAAGAAGTTCAGCTCCATGAACTCTTGAAGGACCTTGCGTGCTTGCACATATGAACATGGCAAGCATCTCCTCCTCTGCTTTCTAGTCTGGTCTCATTCCAATTAATGTTTCAGTTTGTATGCAACAGTGGAGAAACCATCATAAAAAAAGCTGCTTAACAAGGCTCCCCTTAAAGAGAAAATCATACCAACATTAGCCTTTATTCATTACATTTACTTCTTTGCCAGAGTTAGACTTTCCTGACAGTATTCAGTAGTATTTCCACCTGAGGACATGACACTTTAATCTAATGGATTGCAGAGAGTGCATAAATTAGAGATGAGAGAAAGACCAAGGCTTGAACCATAGGAGGGGAGATCAAAGTTCATTAAGCACTGTAAGCTCTGCCATTTACATCAACAGGGTAATGCATTACACATCTATTAAAAGAGTACCTTTTGTTGAAAATGATTACTGGTAGAGCCAGATTACTACTTATAAATAAACTTTTTTTCAGTTAACATCCTAGATAATACTGATGGACTGGAGAAAAGGATGCTTTAAAAGAAGTGGCTGCTTGTGTAAGCCACAGGTATTTCCTGCTGTTCTAAAATTATATTCTCACAAATGTTTTTACATTAAAAATTACCTATCTGCCTTCTTGGATTTGTTGAACTGTTCACCCAACTCTAGATCTTATCTTCTTAGAACTTAGTGCAGTCTAGTTAACAAATAATTATAATTATGGTATGTGCTACATGAGTGAGTTGATTTATTCCCTGGGTTAAGAAAATCATAAAGATGGGGAAGAAGAGGTTGGGTAATGGTTTAAGGGATAACCAGCACAGATGCCAGTAAACTCCTTTTAGCAAACTATTCCATCAGGTGTCAGCATTATTAGCTGATCCTCCAAAACGATCAAGATGGGAAGCATAAGAGTCAGGATATAGGATACAGACGAGAGTCCTGTAGATCCCAAAAGCAGAACACTTTGTCATAACTAAGGGAAACAGCACAGCTCCAACAGGTATAACAACGGCTTTTTCCTCTTGCTATTCCTTTTTTCAGTACATCTTGGCTTTTGGGGCAGAAAATATGGTATTACTCTAAATCAGTGCAGAGATTGTTGAACAGAGTAGTCAATAAAATGGGTTTATACGTCCTTATTCAGCTGAGAACTGAGCCAGCCTGAATTTCCTGTCAGTTTTTAGAGGGTTTTTCCCCCCCTCAGTTTCTCTATAAACTAATAATTATTGAACTTGAGGCATATTTTCTGGATATTCCCAGCCCATCAGATCCAACAGTCCATGTCAGATCTCTCTGCATTGTGGAGTCAGTGGTCATTAATCTGACAAAAGAGTGGGATTATGCAAGCGGTGTTAAATGGAAAGTTTCTCATAGCTGATTCTATCATCAGCTGTCTTCTGGCCCTTTGAAATAAGAGAAGCCAGCCTCTCACATAGCACACTGGCAACATATGAGCAACACTCAGTGACATGCAACTTGCAAGCTCTGTGACTCCAAGGAACAAGATTTTCAATGAAAAGGTGCAGTATCTTGCTTTATTACTCTGGAAAAGCAGTTCAAGGATCTCAGCCTGCTGGGAATACAGCTGAAGGAGTTTCCATCTGCAGTATTTCACCAAAATAAATTATGAATATAGCAATTCAGTTGTCTTGGTCTTCTCTTGAGCAGACTCAAAAGTAATGAAGTCTGTTCCAATATCAATTGATTTGCACCTGTTTTCTCCATATCAAGATCAAGTGAGACCACAAAGATGTAGAGAATATTACTGAGGTATGATACAGAATGTAAAGTATTGGGTTCTAGAATATTGGCTTTTCTAGCTTCTGTAGTTGTGTCGTTAAACTACGAGACTTCTGCAAACTTGTCTTCATTTGATTTTTTTTTTTTATGTATAGCAGAGGACAACTTTGGTGCTGAAACAAGCATTAGGAGCCTACCTCATCAGGGTTTAACTTTCTGCAGTTTTGAGAAATCCTCAGTTAAGTATGAACAAACCCAGGAAGTTCTAATGATGAGGAGCCCACTGGCTCTTACATAAATGCATGATCAATGTGCAGCCTGGGACAAGGGGATGTTGCCACTGCCAGTTTGCCATTCCAGTCAGCTGAATGATATTCTGACCCTGATGCTCGCAAAGCCCTGAACTTCTTCAGGAGAGAGGAATACCTTAAAGTGAGGTACAACCCTATTAAAACAAGCAGTGGGTATGAATTGCACCCCCATTCTATGGATGGCAGCATTAGATTTTCGGTGTGGCAGAAATGGCATCACATGAAGCTGGGCAATAAAATCCAAACCTGCTCATCATTAAGAACCTTACATAAACCCCACACAGCATTCTGTCAAATACACCTTTTCTTTCCAACTGTGAAAATGCAAAAACCTCTGTTTCTCTCAGAGCTACACAAAATACAGACAACATCTGAACAATACAGGCACCCACTCTCTCTTTTCTCCCCCCACACTGCTATCAGGCTCAATCAATCACAAAAACTACCTTGTCCCTTGAACCAACACTGGAGCTGGCAAGCCAGGCCACAGGCCAATTCTGCAGGGCAGAGGAGGAAGGAGAAAAGGACAGCCGCATACTTTGCAAACAGCAGAAGTTACAAATTAACCAACTGATGCTTCAGACCTGTTAATGTACAATTCCCTGGTAATTCCAGAAACTCAGTTAAGCCAAGCATAAACAGGATGCCTTTCAAACCTTTTCCGAGATAATGGAAAAGGAGCTTTCATATTTCTGTCTGAAAACAAAGGCAGAGTATCAAAATAAGGCAGTCAAATCCCCATCACACCAGCATAAAACCCATTCCTGACTGAAATAGTCAACTTCTCTGGCACTTGGGGATGTGTTTTATACACATGCCCTGTAGATGCTGAATTACAGAGCACTACAACAGTTGCTAACCAGTTAAGAAGTATAGAAAGTGTAAAGCAGCATTTTAAAATTTAAAAACATAATCACAACTTAAACCCAATATACCTTTCTGTAAAAAAAAAAAAAAACCTTAAAAAGCTATGTAATTGCAGTTTTAAAAAAACTATCACCTCATGCAATACATAATCACATCAACAATATATATACACACCAATGTGATTCATCCCACGTAGTACTGAGAGGCTCTTAGATAGTTAAAATGAAGGAAACTAGTGTCTCTCTTTTCTGGGGTTAGGGAGAAACACTTTTATCAGTTCTGAGTCTAAACCAAGTAAAAACAGTAAGAAAAAGGCACTTTTTAATCTTGAACACAGCAAAGCCTGCTGGCTGCACATCTCTTAAGATACATTTCAGAGTCATGGGACTGCACTCCCAAACCCCTGACCTCTGCTATCACAGACCATTCTGCAGGCCAGCAGTCTTGTTGCTATGACAAGGCACAGTCACAGAGAGAAGGGTGAGCACTGGAAGAGATCAAAGGAGGGGACTGGGGTCTTGAACTAGATTACATATTCACAGAGAACCTAGCACACTCAGCAAGAACTGGGGGGCTGCATTCACAACAACTGATGGTTAACCCTTCAAGCTTTCCCCAGAACCTCTATATACAGTTACCTTTGAAATATAATGGTCACAAGATGAGGATATTTTAGAAATTATGTACTAAACATGTACTATATCCTGTGCTATAAAATACCACTACAGCTAACCCAGATAATTCTTAACCTTTGCACTGAGCGTGGATTGAAAGTAGATGGATAGAAACAACAAACTAGGCCCAAGATAATTGTGTAAATATACATGCAAACATGTTGTGGTGCTGAGAGAATAAAAAACAGATCTAAAAAAGCATTGGAGGGGTTGTAAATTAAAGAAACTATTAATGAAGACCACTATAAAAAGCCATCCCTACAGTACCCAAGCTGTGTAAAAAGAATCTGAAGCTCCTCCAATAGGCACGTGCTCTAATAGGATACTAACTTTACAATTATAAACTGGTATTTATCTACATCAAAAGGAAAAACAAGGAATTATAAGAATTATCTTGTATTTAGAAAGAGAAATGGCAAAACTTCCAAAAATTGTAAATTTTATCATCCTACTATCATCTGTCTTGCTTAGCCTCACCCTCAGCTGACCTTCATCAATAGGTTGGTATCTACTGTGAACAAGGACGTTTTAGAGATAACACAAGGATCTGAGATGACGAAACAATAAATCCATATCTCAGCAGTGACAGCAAATGCAGTGCTCTTTGCAGGGTTATTAAGTGCCTGCATGCAATCCCTAACAGTATGTTCAGACAGACGTGATTTATACCAAGGTGAGTTGAGAAGAAGCAAAGGTATTTTCACTTCTACCCGTATCAAAGCGCTGCAGTCCACTGCCCTGGAGGTTCTGCCCTCTTTGTCAGGGATGAGCATCTGCACCCAAGACTACAGAAAGGCATGTAAGCCCTAGTAAGGCACTTCAATCTTTCTGAATGAACAAAAAAAGCACGTAAGATTCCCCTGGAATCCAGGAGCAGACTGCTGATTCTGTGAGATGTCCCTCTTTACTACAAGAATCAGCTTGGATAATAAGTTCAATAGTAAAAGTCTGCAGGGTGGGCCAGTACTTCACTTTAGCTAGCAACTTTTCACGTTCATGGCTGGCTAATACAGGATGATATGGCCCTTCTTCCAAACAGTTATCCCTGGTTTTGGATTAGTTTAGCTTCAAGGTCCCAAACTGTGGTGGGCCCTTGTTGTTAGTTTGTTGACTCTGTAAAAAAAAAATTTTAAAAAAGGAAAAAAGATAAAAAGAAGGGGAAAACAAAAATGAAAAAGGTGGAGGATTTTTGTTACAAAGGGAAACTGGAAACTTCTCTCCACGCAAGCAGAGACATGGCTGTATTGCAGAGGCCTCGGGGCAAGGATTAAAGAAAAACAAAATAGAAACCCTTCCATCTCTAATTAGGGTCTTCATTTGCCAAAGAGCCATTCCACAGCGGGAGGAATTACATTCAAGCCGTTGCTTGGATAACGTCTCCCAGCAGGTTGGCTCCTCAGAACAGGCTACTCTGAGCCAACAATTTCTGGTTACTTGGAGGCAAGCAGCCTGCATATTGTTTTAACTGGCCTGGCTTTTACAGCCAGTTTTGCTGAAGAACAATCTTCTATTCAGAATGCAGAGATAAAAGCTTCACTTGTTTTGAATTTGTCGCCAGTTTCTTTATCCCTTTCTTTTTTTAAACATGGGAATTATAGGTTCTGGAGATTGCATTATTTCCCTTGTAGACTTCAGTGTTTTTCTCCCTCTAGCCACTTGATTCCTTGCCAGTGAAGGCTGCTGTCTGGAGTCCAGCCATTCATCAGCCCCTACCTCATCATTAACACTGTGGTGCTGGCGGTCACAGCTCATTGCTGGCGACAGGAAATCCAAACTTGCAAGAGGTTAACCACAGCCCATAAACAGTCAGACTGGCTCATTAGTCCCTTACACTCAGCTGAAGCGACCCTCTGGGAGTCTCAACACTGTTCGTGGACCTGAAGTCCATGGATTCTGTGCCCTCTGCAAATGCCTCCTCCTTCCCACACCCACTGAAAAGCTCACTACTTGGATCCTCAGGGCTAAGGTCCATCTCTCTTCCCATCCCAAAGGGACCAAGGTATTTGAGCATTTTGAAAAACTGCATGTCTGTGATGTATTCTCTTGGCTTACCAATGGAACAAAACACCAATGGGCCAAGAACTGAGATATTAATGCCCTAGAATACATACCTTTTTTTGATATTTTAATGGTTTCTGTGAGAGTTTCATATCCCTACTGAACAGTTCTAAGGCCACAGCAATGCAAATACTAATAAGACATAATTAATCTGTATTACCTAATTCATGTCACAAACATATCCAGCTCTAAGGTTCAAAAACTAACCTGCCAGAATTGCAAGTAACTCAGTCAGTACTCCCTACACTGACTAAAAAGCACTTCCTACTCATTTTGACTTCACAGCATGATCACTTGTTTCATTTGGAGTAATTTCCTTGAACTCAGTACAAATGTTAAATCATCATGTTATCCAAAACCGCACCTCTAGATATCACCTGGTCATCAAAAAGATAAAATGTTTAGAGCAGAAAAACATGTTCTGGCAAATTATCTCAAAGCAGTAGGATATGAAGCACAATTTGTGTAATATTTTTTTTTTCTCTTTCCTTCCTTTCAGTCCTGTGAAAATCATTGCAAAACATTCCCACTTCATGTCTGCAATTTCTTAGGATCCAGCTTTTTACCACTGTCAGTTGTATCTGCCCAACTTTTATTCTGAATATTGGAGTCCCTCTGATGCAGCTCTGGTTACATTCCAAAGTTCTCCTATTTCTTTCAAAGCCTTCTGTCTCCTAGTGCACCAAAATTAGGCATGTCACTCATCTGTGAAGTCCTAAATAATTCCATTCCCTGCCTCCATATCTGCTCCTTATTTTCTTCACTTTCTGGTCCATTTATCTGATTCTGCTTGCCAGCCTTCTTTTGTGCTCATTTCTATACTCCATCACAGCAGCATTTACTTGCTCTCTCACTTTTCTGTTTCAAACTCCATTTCTACAATCCTTCCAACATGTTTGCCATTATGCATTTCTCCTGTTAGAGAAACAGGCAGATTCTGCATGTAAAACTAAAACAATTCTCAATATCTGAAAGGCTTACAAGGCACATTGAATAATGAGGGTCCAAAAACTTAAGAGACATGAAGTATTTACATAGTAGTAGTAGTAGTAGTATGTGGGGCATGCCTTAAATAATTGTTCCTCAGTCTTTACTTGACTTCCATTAATTTCACTGGGAGATCTGACTGAGCTGAACTCCAGTAACACATGGAGTGCAACAACAGCTGCTTCTTTAGCTAAAGGGAGAAGCAGCTGTGTTCCACAGTTGGTTAGAAAGGAGTGAAGATGGTGGTGGGGACTGCTAAGGACTCAACTCTAAAAGTGGACATTTATTTAAAGCAATCAATCCAACAATGGCAAATCTAAGGAGTGCCCAGGGGGAGAAACACGAGAGAGAGCCTTTGTTCATGAATAGCTGATGCTGTTAGTAACTGTGCAGGGAACATGGAAAGAGCGTTAGTAAAGTAATACAGTAGCAGATTGCTGCCACTAGTTAGCAATGGGAAGAGCTCATCACTACCCATGAATGAAAACCTGACAGAGCTGCTACTTCTGAACTGCATAACCTGATTCAGCCCTTGTTTGTCCACTCCTTTGAGCTCTCCCCTCTTTGGCTTTGATCCAGTTCTTTTCTTTCCTTCTGCATCTTCCACCGTATGATCCATACACAAACCTTTCCTCTCTCCACATTTCAGCTGGTTTTAGACATGTCTCTCATTAATTTTAGATCTTAATCTATGGCACAGTTCAGTCCTCATTTCTGGACAAGTTTAGCATGGAAGAGCATTTGTTAAATTCAACATGAATTTCTATAACTGAACTGAATCCATTTCTACTGGAAATTATCCAAACTGCATATAAAACTATTAATGTCATAAAGAAACAAAAGGTATACTTATACTGGCAGCAATTCCAATTTGAACATATATCTGATTGCTTAATTTAGGCTATTAATATAAAGGTGCAAGTTGCTTTTATTTAATTTGCCTTTTTTATTAGTTTTAGTAACTCTGAAAGAGAAAGATTAAAATGGACTCCTCACAAGCCTTCTTGTTCCTCTAGTCTTAGAACAGATCTCTCTTTATTTGGGATCTAAACTACCAACACAGCCCCATAAATTCTTATTTGATTACCTTATAAGAATTTTTACACTTAAACTGAATTGTTAGACAAAATGTTAGCAATCACAGCTCAACTGTTTAGTGCACTTTCAAATTATGATGATTCTGGCCCCAACCTAACTAGCATAATAATAATAATAAAGATGATGACATAATGGCAAAAAAAAAAGATTCTTCTAGTTAGTATTTGTGCAAATTTTTGTAAAAAGCTCTTTATAGACAGAAAAGAAGTGAATGGATATTGAAAGAACTGTGAGGATTTTCCTCATATTACAGGTTTCTTTCATCTGAAGAAAACAGGAAGCTGTAGTAGCAGGGACATCCTGCCTTTGTTAGGTTATACTCAGAAGCACATCCTCAAATACATATATCCTATTAATATTGAAAAAGAGCAGTCCCTGGAAGAGAAAGGACAAAATCCTTTCTTGTGGACTTTCAATACTGCAGAAAGGGAAGAAGTGCTACTTTTAAACAAAAAAAGTTTGCTTTAAAAATTCCTGGAGTGGGGGAAGAACAGGGCTCTGCATTTTGGAAAGCACAGGACACATGCAGGTATGGGGCCATCACAGAACAGTGGATCACAGAATCCCACAGTGGTCTGGCTTGGAAGGGACCTTAAAGAACACCCAGTTCCAGCTCCCCAGCCCTGCCAGGATGCAGGCAGGCAATCAGTATTGCAGGCAAGCCTGCTCTTCCCTTCCTCCAGCACAGCCCCACTGCTGGAGCAGTGAAGGAGTCTCATTGTGCTGCATGCAGAGAGAAGGCAGGAATTCCAGGAGGGGAAAGGTTCCCTTTGAAGCACATGGCACCAAGAGCTTCCCAGTGACCATGGCAACAGCTCAGTGGGTTCCCAGCCTGAGAACCAAGTTACTACAGCCATGCCTCAAAAACAAAAAAAGTCTGAAAGAAGGAGAGAGGGGGAGGTGGGGTCGGGGGTGTGGGGGAGAGAAGCTGAAGCAAAATTAGCCTGGCAGAAACTGAGCGGCTCCCTGGTAGGCAAATCCAGCCAATAATGCTGGTCGGGTTCACGGGGTTTCCTTTTCATTTCCAAAAGCTTTCTTCTTCCTCTGTCATTCCCCTTCTAGCCCTATTCAGGAGCTCATAAGATCAGTAAAACCCAGGCCTTTGCTTTGCCTGCATGCAGCATGGCCTCAAACAGGGCTGCACTGTGATCAAAGGTAGTGGTAAAACACAGCTGCCACACACACTCCTTGCCTCAACCAAGGCCCAGTTTTCATGGGCACTCTTAACAGCAGAGACATTTTTTTAAACATTTTCATTTCCATTACATCATATGAAGAAGGACGAGCAATGACTGAGAAGGATGAGCAGTTACAAAATCAGTATGAATTACGAATCAATACAAAAATGGACAGATTAAATTCTGTACAGCTACCCACGGATAAACGAGTGGAACTTCTAAAAACACAGACCAGAGTTTTATTAAAAACAAAACAGAACCCAAAAACTACAAACAAACAAACAAAAACACCACCTCTAAATCAAAAAAGACCTCGACAACCAAAACCAGCAGTAAGAATAAAACCATACAAGTTTTTACTAGATTCATGTGTCATGCAATTTACCTCTACAGCTTTTACCTGGTCTACATTCTGCTTCACCATATTCCAAACTTTCAACATTATCACCTCCACAATGCCCCACCCTGGGGGCAGATTAAATCAAACTTAATGAGGGACAAACAGTAGGTTTGCACTCCTTTATTTCTTCCTCCTTTTCTAAATGGAAAAAGTTCCACTTCCCTTCCCTGTTCAAGACCAGCCCTCCCCCTATTTTCCTTTCTTTTCCCTTCCCTTCTATTTTTCCTCCTCCCTTTCCTCTCCTCTCCTCTTTCCATTCCTTTTCCCTTTTACATTTTCTTTTAAGTCAGCTGCCAAATACTAAAAATAACCAGAAGAAGACACATATACACATACAGCAGGTTTGATATTTACCCAGGCAAAATAGTTTACAGGCCACACTGAATCCTCACATAGCAATTTGTACCAAAATGCAAGGAAACTGAACTTTTCAGAGACCCAGATAATCACAATATAACTTTTTCTGACTGGTAAGATAACCAGGCTGACTTAACTGACAGACCTGAAAGAAGCTCAGGGCTGATGCTCCTGCTGCTATCTGCACTCAACAGTATTCCAAGAATTCTGAGGAATCCTTCTGAATCAGGACATAACTTGAGCACAGTGAGAACTGAGCAGAAGGGCTGCAAACCAAAGATGGAGAGGAGAAACTACAGAGGAGAGCATGAAAGAGGGAAGAAATATTTCAGGAAAAGAAGAATAAACAGAGAAAACAGAGAACAAGGAAATGCAGTGCAGTATTGAACCTTGGCCAGTCTTTTTTCACCTGCTGACATTGCTGCATATAAACTGACACATATGGAACTCTGTGCCCAGATTCTCTGCACACACCCTATGTCACATCACCACCATTATGCATCAAAGTAGATGCTACAGAGCTCCTGAAGCAGAGCAGAGTCTGCTGATCAGCAGGCCGAGCTTTATGAAGCTAACATCAGCAGATACTGAGCTGAACTAATTCTGGAGATTGGTGTGGCTTTAGGGACATGGGGAGTATAGAGGACATGGTGGGATTTGGGCACACAGCAGTGGGTCAGGTATGTATTTGTAACATTTTTTTGTGCAGGGTAGCTGTGGTCAACTTTCTTTATCCATTTTGCACATTTATTTCCTCACATTATTTTCAAGAGCCTGACAGATGGGACTGAGTTGGCTTGCCTCAAGACTAAACCTACTCTTGGAGTTTACTTATGCATCTTTCAGGACTGAATGTTCTCTAATTCCCATCCTTAAAAGACCTCATCCTCAGATTTTATCTTTCTAAGAACAAAGAAGCAGCAGCTAGAATTTGTGCGAAACAAAACCAGCTTTCCAAGTTAGAAAAAAACAAGTTGTATTATGCTGAAATTCAATAGAAAGGGAAGTCACTTTTTAAGAGATGTTTTTCACCAGGTACCACCAGTTAAACCTACAGCAACTTTTAGACAAGCAGATGGTTTCCCATTTCCTTGGAAAGGTGAAGTTTTTAGAAGTTTTATTTCTAAATTTACAGAGCCACGTTTTACCTAAAAAATGTCAACCTACAATTTTATTTTCTGCCTGATACACTGCTAACCTGAAGTCATCAACACAATCCTACCAAATTTAGGCAGCTGGATTTTAGGATGAACTCCTGTCATGCAATAGCTTTCAACTACTCAGTTACTAGAACTTGTGGCCTATGCTCTTTCACACACTTTCGACCCCTCTAGACTCCAAACATCAATACTCAAAAACTATAAAAATACTCAAAAATTGTAATACCCTCAATACTCAAAAACTCTAAGGTGCGAACAAAAAAAGGTCTTTCTTCTTTCCTTTTTAACATATTTGGGAGCAGTAATGGCATCTTAGTGACTTCACCCCATAAAACAAAGGGAAAGAAATCAGTATAAACCTAAATTAATTTAGATTCCAGAGTCCCCATTCCATGGTGAGATTTCAGGAAGATGAAAATTTTTATTTCTCTGACCAGTACAATAAAATTCACTTGTTATTAGAGATATCTATCCTGCAATTAAAGCAAAGAAATCTTTCTAGGTTTGAAAGCTTCTCTTATCCCAAAAAGAGGAAATTCATGTATATCTTCTTAGAAAATTGTACCTAAGGAAAACCAGTAAGATGCTTTCATTTTTATTGCTTTGACCAAGTAAGAATCACAGTTGCAGTTCACCCCTTCTACTCCAATATTGCTTCTGCTAAACAGCCATGTTTGCTTTCATTTTGGTTAGGTTCAAAAAGGGAATGCTCAGTTCCCCATCACCATCTCTATCAACTGAATTATGACAGCATCTTTCCCTGAAGTACTTAATGTGAAAACAGGCAAAACAGGAATATTTTGTGGAGTTAAGGGAGTTTTTGGTTTATTTCTTGCTGATTTCTCTCAGAAAGGAACTAATCCTTCCAAGAATCAGTTACATGCAGCCCCAAACTCTCCCCTTACCTTTCCTAGGACAGTGAGGCATGGCTTAGGCTCCAACTCTGGCTGTTCCAATTTCACCACTCCTACCCAGCCATATTCATACAGGTCTTCCTCATCATTGCTATTACACAGTCCAAGTGGATGCATCTGAAACAGAATCAGAAAGAAACCTTTAGCCACTCATTAGAATTCAATAACATACATACACATTGCTTTTGAATACCTTAAAACAAATACACTTTTATTTATTAAGGTACACCAGAAAAACTGAAATGTAAGGCTGCACACATGAAGAATTTAGCACATTTCTGAAGCATGCTGTGAGTGCAAAATCTTTGCAATTTTATGGAAGCTTTTGTCTTGCTTACGAAAAATCATTTAAGGCTAACAATTAAATGCGATTTTAAGTCCTTTGCTCAGATATAAAATACTTAACTACAAAGCCCCCCTTGGTTTTGCAAACCACCTTTCCTTGCAAACCGACAGAAATAGTACAAACTGTTTGGCAGAGTCACTCATAAAAGCTTTACACACCATTAAGATCCAGACCCCGTGTTTCAGAGCCATTATCACCTTTTTTTTTTTAATAATTGCACAGCATTAACAGGCTGTCATCCTTTGAAACAAGCCTATCATGTAAGCCAAAGTAAGGTACCAGAAACTTCCTAACCATCGTGAAGCACTCTCTATTGTTTTCTGAACCCAAATGATGTGGGGGATAAGGCTATCATGAAGTGAGGAACTCCAGTCTCCTTTCAGACATCTGTGTTTCTTACACTCTGCATCAATATGTCTTCATTTTAATTTCAGGTATTTAATCTGTTCCTCCTCCTTCCAACACTTAGTGTAGTAACTCCAATTAGAGTAGTTACTCTAATTTTGTTATGGCAAGGAGCTTCCTACATATCAATTTTTTTAACCTTGCCTTTTCCAAATTTGCTATCATTACGATAATATCCTTGTGTATAAATTAGAGTGTCATACATCTAATTTCTTACACTGTAATTTCTTCTCCTTGTTCTCTTTTTCCCTTAGATTTTTCACAGACTCTTGCCTGTTTCCCAGACTTTAAAATATATTCAGAGGTCTTTCCAAAAAGAAGTCTGTACTTCATCAAGTTTAGTGCCTTTCCTTAAATCTCAACTTTACCAAACTACCTGAAGAAAACCACAAATTGATATCAACACTATGACAACTTTGCTTTCTGGTAGCTGATTATAATAGGAGGAGATTGCACTGCTCAATAATTTACATATATATACCCCTCACTAATCCATGCAAAGTAGCACCATGTAATGGCCCCTAATCCTACCATCACTTCTGCATCACCAGCTTGTCGTTTTGTCCTTTTCTCCTATGTCTTGTACCCTGACTTCCATTTTGCAAGTGATACAATACATGGAGTGCTATTTATATTATCTTGTGGGGCCCAAACTTTCCCAATAACTTGGGTGATTACTGTAAAATATGGGAAACATGATGGTGAACTGACACAATACAGGGATTTTCCTACCACTTGTTATTTTTGAAGATACATCACCAATTCTAAGAAAAAAACCAAGCCACACTGTACTGGGTAGACAGAGTAGGATCCTCCATCCAACTCTTAATTCAGTCTTTCTCTTTTTTTTTTCCTTTAAATGAGTTACTAGCACACACTACTGAGCTGTCTACCACCTCACATGGATGAGCAATTTAACTTAGTGCTAAAAGCTTGGGGCAAGTTCTATCACTAGAAGATGAACCACTCCATAAAACCAGTATCTGATGGATCAACTCTTCAGCACAGACATAAAAACAGAGGATGGAGTCAGGCAGAGTGCTCTCTCCAAAACTGCCAGGGCATATATACCAACATAATTAACCCCACAAAGAGTCCATGGGATCCTTTAAGCAAACACAAAGCTTTAATCGATATTAAGTATCTAAAGAGACAGAGAACCATTCCCTTGATGTAATTCCCTTGACACAGGGTGTATCAATTGAGCTTTGAAACCATAACCCATATCTAAGAAGTTTCTAGCTCAAAATCCTTGAAGTATGCTGGGGCACTTTGCACCAGTGCCTAAAAGGGTAAAACTGAAACCACGACTCAGGTGCTTTTATCCAAGGTTACAAAATCTGTGTACATTGCTGAGAGTCTAAAATAACTTTATAAAGAGCTGCACCAATTTTATGTGGGTTAGTGTTACAGGGCAGACAAACATTAAACCAACAGATGAAGAATACTTTGCTCTGTAACTCTATCACCCAAAAAGTTCCGATGATTAAAAGAAAACTTTCACCCTTTTGCCCTTTTTTTTAATGTCTGCCAGGATAAGGCATTATAGTATTACAAAATGCCATATGAACAGCTCAGGATCTTTCTATACACTGTCTCATGTGTATAGAAAAGCTTTGGTCTTTTTTCCACAACTATACAATAAATAACAGCTCTACCCACTTTAGTCCAGAGGAAAAGGACTAAAGAAAGTAGAAGGCCAAAAGGAACAGAAAATTCTTTCCACTGCCACTTTGCTCCAGAACACTGTTATTCCATAACAGCTTCCAAGTGTGAATGACCCTCTGGATCAGACTCATCAAGCACATCCTGCAGTTATATCCCTGGAAATCAGCATAAACCCAAAGCTGAAAGAGCTTCTTCTCTTCCTTTTACAAAGCCTGAGTGATGATCAGATTGACAGCAGCTCTGTGGAGGACTTGGGGGTACTGGCAGATTAAACACTGGACATGACCCAGCAAAATGAGCCCCCAGTCCATAAAACCATTCACACCCTGGGCTGCATCAGAAGAAGTGTGACCAGCAGGAAGATGGAGGGATTAGAATAGGAATTGTTCCCTGTGAGGGTGGGAAGGCCCTGGCAGAGGCTGCACAGTGAAGCTGTGGCTGCCCCTGAATCCCTGGAAGTGTCCAAGGCCAGGCTGGACAGGACTTGGAGAAAGCTGGGATAGTGGAAGGTGACCCTGCTCATGGCAGGAGGTGAGACTGGATGAGCTTTAAGGTCTCTACCAACCCAAACCATGCCATGATTATGTGATTCTATGGATGGAGCAATCAAGAACACAGTAACCAACCTGACTAAGGGTCCTGTAAGTCTCATTCCATGTTCATGTCATACACCAGGAGCAGAGTTTTGCTTAAATGGAAGCTTCCACATCATTTGTTTCTGCCTTCAGCAGACCATAAGCCAGCAGAAGCTGCCAAGGCTGAAATTACTGTATCATTTTGACTCTATCTTAAACCCCAATGGAACAATGAGACACCTAAACAGGCACTCATCTCTTTCTGACAAACCACTGACCACATTCCCTGTCTCTATGGTTCTCCATGATAGCACTGCAGGACTCTGTGTTCTGCTGTGTGAAAAAGCTGATATGCAGCTTCCAAGATCATAAAGGATGGCCACTGCTGCAGTGCAGCTTTGCAGAGCTTCTCCCTTCCAGTCAGAAGAAAGAAGGTAAGAACAGACAGCATATCCAGGACATTCTGCCTTCCAGCAGACATGTATGTTGTCCGAAACCTAGAAGAAAATCTTGGAAGAAAACTCTCTGATCTGACTTTAGCAAATCAGCCAAGAAATAAGACTGAAAAACTGCATATATTAAGAAGGATTCAAAGAGTGCCATGTGTTTACAGCTGCCTTGGACAAAATACAGATTACAATATTGGCTAGTATCACCTGAGGTGTATGTATCAGGCAGCAGGCATCAAGCACTAAGAGATTCAAAGAAGGCTCACAGATATGACAGGATCAGAGAAAAGTGAAATGTACTTTTGTAGTGGCAAAGTTAATACAAATTCTAGACTACCTAACACCACAAAGTAACAGAGAAGGGCTCTGGGGACCTATCCATGTCCCATTAAAGGCCACAACAGAGAGGATGAGAAGGCAGGCAATGGCAGGTTTTTGTCTGTGTTCTCAAATAAAAACCTATGTTATGTTCAAGGTGGGGATCAGAAGCATCAACCCAGTAACACAATTCTAAAAAAACATGTATTAAAGACAACTTAAAAACCCAGAATCAGCACCAAGGCCAGTAGGACATGGGCTTCATTGACAGAAATCTTTCTGTCCAGAAAAATACTCCACCACTCTAAGCCACAAGTAGTTGGTAGATTCTGCTTGGATACCACAAGCTTACATTGCAGTGATCTCTGTAGATCATCACAGATAAAACCTACTGTAATTCTCCAAACCAGGGATATCAACTAAAAGTGCAACATGAGCACGTGAATTTAAGAATTCAAGCCTGAAACACTGGTGTTACTTCTGATTAGGTGCCCCCATGGAATGAAACACCATCCACTGGGGCTGATGGTGCTTACAAAAGGACTCAGGTGCAAGTGTCTGTCCATGTTCTTCTGTCATAATACAAGTGAATTAATCACATATTCACAGGACAGAAAAAAGTAAGGCTAAATGAAAATATCTGTCAGGTTCAGGGACGATCCAGAGTGTTTCTGAATCACAGACATGTTCCACTTTAAACACACTAAACAAAAGAGATGACAGCCTACAATGGCAACAATAAAACTAATTATTTTCTGTGAGGTGGAAAATTATCAGTAGTTTCAAATGGTCACAGTAAAAAGCAAATTCAGAATGCTACAGTGCACAAGCCTCTAAAAAGGAGCAGAACTATTCAGTCTTTTTGTGAAGACTTGGACTCTTTATTGCTGTACAGCCTGAAACAACAGCCACCCCATCTAGCTTTCCCACCTGGAATGCACTTGGCATTGATTCATCTCTGTCCACATGAATTCTCATTCCTTCACCAGACAGGCTTTTGAAATAAAATTTATGAGGTTTTGCAGTGCTCAAAAGAAAACATAAAAAACGAGTCAACCTGAATGGGAACTCTATCATCAGGGAAAGCTTTCTCCTAAACCAGGTGTAGCCTCTGGTAACTGAGAGGAAGAGAGTTCCTTTCCTGGCTTACCCCAGGTGTACAGAAGCAGATAATTCTGATAATTCAGTGCAGACTTCAGATACTTTTAGCTACCCAGCCCCTCGGTGTCCTCCCACCACTCCCAAGCTCTAGGTCTTCTTTCCTTCCTCCAATCCCATTTTCCAGGGAAGCTTCTTCTAAAGGAAGCACCCAAAGTGCATGGAGGCTCAAGTGAAACAAGGCAAGCAAACAGAACACCAGTGTTTCACAGGGAGCAGAATAGACTTCAGTACACTTCTGCTGGGACTTGTGTCCCCTGTCAAACCAGCCTTACCAAACACAAAAAGTGGACTGAGTGTACCTGCTTTTTTCAAAATGCAGTAGATCACCAAACAGATTTTGAACAAATAACAACTTCATTGACCAAAAAGTATTAGAGGATGCAGTGTCTGATTCAGAGACAATCCAACATTTTGGTGCTGGACTCACCAGAAGTCAGATGGAATAGAGATTTGGAAAAAGGGACACACTCACAAAGATAAATATAGAAATATTCCTTGGAGATGCAGAGAATTAGGAAAGCATTAGGAGCTCAAACTAGCAACAGATGTCAAGACTAACAAGGGTATTACCAGCAAGAAGAATTGCAAATAATAAATGCCTGCTATTGAGTGGGGCTGGCACAAAGCAGTAACAAAGCAAGCAACCAACAGCTGTAAGGAGGGTCCAGTTAGGAATCCTCCATGCAAACCAGACATGCAGGTGTCCAAGGAATCTGAGAGGATGCCTCCAGGTGTCCTGTTAGAGCTGGCTGCTGTAATTGCAATGCCAGGCTCTATTATTTTTCATAGGTGATGGAGATTGGGGGAAGGCCCCTCCTGCCAGGAAAAGAATCCCACGCTTCTCTGCAAAATCCAAGAAGACAAATCTGGGAAGCCCCAGTGTAGTCAGCCTCTCTTCAGTACCTGAGAAAATCATTGAACAGATCCTTATGGCAGCTATTTCCAGGTACACACAAAACATGATGGAAGCTGAAAATGCCAATTTGGATTTATTAAGTATAAATCATGCCTGACCAATCTCAGTATCTTTTCTGATTAAGCACCTTGCTCCTTGGATGACAGGAGAGCTGTGGATGTCATCTTGACTTCAGTGAAGCATCTGACATCACTGTCCTTCAGCATCCTTGCTGACAAACTGCCAAGATATGGATTAGTGTCCTGGTTTCATTTTCTTCTTAGTAGCTGGTACAGTGCTGTGTTTTATATTTAGTGTGAGAATAATGTTGATAACACACTGATGTTTTAGTTGTTGTTAAGAAGTGCTTACTCTATATCAAAGGCTTTTCAGTTTCCCATGCTCTGCCAGTGAGCAGGTAAACAAAAAGTTTAAATTATTAATAAAATAACCAATATGAGACCAAGAAGGCTGAAAACCAATCAAGTGCTAACAACACTAATCTTCTGCATTTCCCCTGAAATTTTAGCTCCTTACCTATGAAAAGAGAAATTACTTAAGAATTTAAAAAATTACTTCATACTCATTTTCCAAGACAGACGAGTCATCTTAGCTGATCGAGATTTACCACCAATTGTCACCACCACTGTGATTTTGATCTTCAACATAATGCAGCTACTCATACAACTGCATCCCCACAAGAGTATTTGCTCCTACTACCTACAAATACAGCAGAATGAGGAACTTAACTTTTCCATCTCCGATTACTCTTCTGTATTGGTACAGCAGCCTGTTACCAAAAAGTGATTTAAGGTTCTTGACTGCAATATTCCAAGCCAGCATTACTGAGACCTCACCAGAAAGAGAAGGCTCAGGCCTTAACTCCACTGTGCCATGCTGTTTGAAAAAGGCATCAGCAGAACGTGCCACTACAGATGAGCAATCCAAAACTGTACAAATAGGGGGAGGAATTCTTTAAGAACTAAAGAGCAGGGTTTCTTTAAAGAAGTTAGGCACTGCTATTGTTTCTGCAGCCTCATGATAAAATGTGAGGGTTTTTATGCTGGCTGCAGCTGGAACATAGCAGCGTTTTTAGAAAAGGTGAAAGCCAGAAGCATTTCCCCATCACTTTGCAGCTTTGCCACGCAGAGAATGTTTATACCTCAGCACAAGTAGAAAACTCCATTAAAATACATTTTCTCTTCCCTTTCAGGCATATTTTTTTTCTGTTTTAAAGAAGTACATCCTGCAAAAAACCAAACTGTCACAAAATGTAACATTATAGGACCTGAGCATTTCAGCAGTGAGCTTTTCTTGGCTATCAGTTGTGACCATGCTGTCCAACCCAGTGGTCAGCACTGAACCCACAAGTGGCTTCCACTAAACTTTCTCTATAGCAAGAACATCAGGCATTCCTGAAATCCTCTCACAGTCCACTTACTCCAGGAAGCATGCCAAAAGGGATGATGAGAAATCCAGTCTGTGCTGTAATTAAATGTCAAACCAGAGATACTCAGTTGAACACATCCACCATGCAGAAGAGGCCAGGCAAATCCTACAATGCAGACTGGCCAGTACTACACAAAGTCCACCAGGTCCTGCGAAGAGCAGCAGTAAGTTTTGAAGAGCAGGCAGAGGAGGTTTTGTTAGCTAGGGAACCAGATCTTAGTGCTGATCTAGTTCACCAGCAAACTCAATTCACCTGTGCCATGGTCCAGCTTCTAATCCCTCAGGAGAGGAGGAGAACTGCCAGCTGAAAGACACACCTGGCAGCAGCAGCAGGTTCCTCCTGCCAGGGCTGTCCCAGCACAGAGACATTACAGATACCCACAGCACGTGCACAGGAACAGATGTTTACAAATCTAAACTCAGCACTTTTGCACCAGATTTGCTGCACAAGCAGGGATTGCACTGCCCAAGCCATGCAGCTGAGCAATCCATTGCAACCAAGCAGCTGGACACTGATTATTCCAAACACTTTGCAAAGGAAGCTCCTTTCAAAGTCCACTCAAACAGAAAGCTGGTGTCTCCTTCCTTTAAAGCATCTCAAAAAGCAAAACTTCCATGAAAAGATGTACATGCTGTAGACAACTGGAAGGAAGATTTCTTCTCTCAGGAATTTAAGTGCTTTGATTACACTGAGTTCTCCTACCATAGCCTTGACAGAGCAAAGGAGAACAAAGTTATGTTTACAGTTGTGGCTTTTTTCCCCCCCCTTCTTTAAATTGGTGGAAAGATGCTGGCAAAAAGTGCAGGCATAATGTCACTAAGGATGGGAGAAACTAGAGAGAAAATGTGGAGTAAAATGATACCTTCATAAATTACTTTCAGCAGAAGAAGGCCAGCAGCTATAGGATAAAACAGAAGAGTTCTGGCTCCATAAGGAACAAGATGGACCCCCAAAATGGACTAATTATCAAAACTTTGGACATAATCATAACTGGCTGGAGAAAGCAGGATTTTATCTTACATCTCATGAAAAACTGTGTTTGTCCCATAGCACTCAAGCAGGGACTTATAACTGGAGGTATCAGGTCACTGCCAGATTATCTCCTTGGCTTAAGTTAAAGGCCTGATATGGAGTTTCCAATACTTTGCAACTAAGTTTTCTAGCAGAAAATGGAGTAGGAAGTATGAAGACACCCTGACAAAGACTGTACAACATAATGGGATCTATTTGTTCAACCTTAGGGAGTGTTTGGGGCCCAGAAAGAATGAATACAACTATTCAACAACAAGAGAACCCAAACAAACAACAACAAAAACAACAAAACCAAACAAAACAACACTAAACCCCAAACAAACAAGCTACCAAACCCAGTTGATTGAAGCTGTTCATATAGGGAACCCTAGAAGAAATTTCCATTCGCATTCCCTTGCCAAAAGCACACACGATGCACACTTAGAAAATTTGGCTAATGAAAAATTCCAAGACTGTTAGGAGGGAATCAAAAGACAACACACACATGTGCATGTAACAGAGAAGGTAGTATTTTATTTTACAAAACACACACGTCTGGAAAGTCTCAGAACTATTGATTTGCCAATTGTATTTTAGCAAGGAAGTTCAACAAACATTGACAGATCTGATGCTGACCCAAACTTTCACAGCACTGTAAGACTCCAGACCAGTAGTGACTGTTCTTTGTATGTGCACACTGATTTGAGACATCCAAACTCACTACAGTTCGTTTTTCTGACACCTGAACTGGTCTAGATCCTGGCTTTCCAGGCAGTCCTTGATGTAGTAAGAGCTGACTTGCTTCTCCAGAGTGCTCGAGGACCTCTGACAAGAGAAGACAATTCTGTGTATTTTGCAATAAGCTACTAACAAGCAGAGCTGGTTTGCTTGCATTCATATTCATGGGGAACTTTGCTAGACAAACAGAGAAGGGTAGGCAAGGAGAGAAAGAAGAGTTAAAAATAACACAAATTATTTCTGAGGAATCCTTTGGGTTAGAAAGGGAAGATGTTACCAGAAGATCCAATTAGATGGCAGTATAAGGATATACTAATTACATCTGGAGATCATAGATACACCCCACATCCTGTTCTTCTTATTTTGGGTGGCATGCTGCACTGAGGCATTCCAGCTGCACACACAGGTACATCCAGATTATTTTCTTCATGTTTGCTGTAAAATAACCTCGAACATGTATTACTCCTGCCTTTATCCAGCAATACTCCACATCAATGTCAACTACCATTTTGCTCTCCATGCCACACTTTGATGAAGATTAATTTCATCACTGAGAAAATTTGAGAAAGGAGATGGTAAAATTTGTTAAGGTGTGTAAACACTGTTAGTTACAATGCTCTGTCCTAAATAACCTCACCTGTTCACCTTCCACCACAGTGAAAATTGGGATTTGTATTCCTGTGCTTTGTCTGATCCCCTACAATACCACACTTCTTACCCTACAGCTACTGTCCCTGTAAGACTCTCACGAAGGATATTCTCAGTGTATTTAGCAAAGTCTCATTGTTTGGATTCCCAAAAGTAGTCAGTGCCTATGCAAAATACGACCCAGCCACAGAGCCCTGGTGCATCCCTTTGCATTTCACACCAGAGCCTCCATTAACAAGGTGATTATATTGTGCTGTGTCCAAGAGGAAGCATTCACTGGGGCAAGAGGGAGGGAAGAGGAGCAGAGAACATGCACACAGAGAAAGGCTGCACTATAACTAAGAACAATATTGTACTTAAAAAGAGGGATGGGGGAAGGGAACTAATGTGAGTAGATTGTTATACTAATCAAACTTCCTTTGTCCTATATCCACATGCCAAGCAGTGAACTCTGTATTTCTGCCAGAAACCATTTTCCATGTGCATGACAACATTTTATCTATATAGAGAGGTAAAAGCCACAGAAGGGGGGGAAAAAAAAAAAAAAAAAAAAAAAAGGTGAGAATGCAGAAAGAAATGAGGCTTAAAATGCACAACACTCCATTCCATCCCCCTTCCCCTCACGCCAACCTCTCATCTATAATCCAACACAAGAGAGACAACAGGCAAACAGCAAGAGGTCATCTTCAAAGGGCTGGTTGCCAAGGGAGGCCAGTGGAAAGAGCGAAGGCATGTCCTCATCAAAGTCCAGCAGCTGTGGGAGAGCCACAGAGGTGCAGCTTCCCCTGGGGCTGCAGTGAAATTCAGAGATGGAGGATAAAGCTGGAGCTGGCAATATAAAGTGGGCAGCTTTGCACTTTGCTTCAGGGGGAGCACAAAAGAGAAGGGTTAGGATATTTTAATCCTTCTCTCCACCCATTTCTGCACTCCAGATACTTGAATTACTGTTTAAACTCAGCGAGATACATGGTGCAGAATATGCTGCAGTAGGCAGAAGGCAGCAGCAAGGATCAACTTTCTACTCAGTTCAAAATTAAAATTTTGTCTCAGTGACTATGTTTAAAAGAGGGATGCAAAAGGTACACCAGATAATGCACAGCCAGCTGTAGTTACATTACTTCTCACAGAAAACATAAATACATCTTCACAGTTGGAGCCTGGGAGACAGCTGCACAATAAACACTGCCTGCAAACACTACTCAACAAAATATGTGTTGTTTTTCTTGGAGAAACTGTGGAATAATAAATAAGACTCTCAGTTACCTGCAAAATTTGCATAAAAATTAAAAGCCAACATAAGAGCAATCTCAGACTCTGCTTCTTAGAATTCTCTTAACTTTTTGAGGCATTTTAATTGAATATGCACATGATGACCAAATGTAAAAATTAAGCCCCTCGTTATCAAATACAGGAAAAATAGCTGCAAATGCAAGCAGTGAAATCTAACAGACTAAGTAAAATCTGAATGCAAAGAGGAATCAAAATTGCTCTTATGAACAAAATTTAAGAAATACTTAAAAATTAAAATTTTAACTTTGTAGTTCTCAAAAGGTAGGAACTACTCTGTTTTAGAAAACTCTCATCCTTCCCTGATAGAACCAGTACTTTGTTATTAAGTCGCTTAATTAGCCGACAGAGCTTAAAAATACAGTTGTTGAATTATCAAGTGATGGTAGGATAGAAATAATTTCATTATATTTACCTCCCACCTCATGCCCAGTGTCTCCCCCAAAAGAGACAAAGGAGGGAAGCAGCTGGCATCTGCTAAGGATGAACAGACACACTTCTTGAGCGTGTGTTTTGGAGCATGAAGTTTCAGTGGCTGTCAGCACAGTGGCAGCTTGAGTGCTAATTCAAATGGCACCAAAGCTACATGGCTTGAACAAATCCTCTGGGTTGCAATACAAAAAAGCCATCAGCAAAAAAGGTTTTAATATTTAGAAAATTCTTGATCGCTACCTCGACTGCAAGTCAGTCTGGAAGTACCATGAGGGAAGGGAAAGACAGATCAGCAATACAGTCAGCTTTAGTCAGCATGAAAAAGAAGTTTTTCAAGGCTGAAACGTAATAGTTCATAGCCTAAAGATGTACTCTGTTTCCCAGGTTAGTACATGAAGTGATCTTTGAATATTTGCATACACACTCTTTCAAGATTCTATGAACCCTGTGATCTCTGGCCAATAGGAAAGTTCCTTCAGCCTTTGCTGCACAAGATGCTCTTCAAAGTTTTTGAATGTGATGCAAATTGAACAGCCTAAAACAGAACACTGATTTTGTGTCTTTCAGAGTGATGTGACGGAGACAAACAACCATCTCTGAGATGGTGCCTCAGATGTGCTCTCAGCTCAGTGGAGTAATGATGTCTCAGTTCCCAGAGCTCCAGCACAGAGCTGTGCCCCTGAGGCACAGGCCCAGCAGAGGTGGGATTCCAGCACTGCCTGCTCTCCCTGCCCAGACCAGACTTTCCAGCACCCAGTCTTCCCCACACTCTCCCTCACCTGCTCCTCCTACACTGCATTATTTCTAAGGAATCTTATTTATTCCTCTGTCTTGATATGAAAGTACCCACGCTGCATACTCTGTTCAGTCTTTCCTCACTCTTCTGCCATAAATCACCCAGATCTGACCCAGACTACTGAAAAATCCTTCACACATCTCTCTTAAGACATTAGAGGAAGAAAACTATTGGAATCAGCTATGAGTATTATGGGTCTTCATTACTTCTTTGTGATGCTGCAACAGAGTTAAACTATTTCAGACACCTCCCTTTACTTTTTACCTTTGCACACGTTTCTCTAAAGCTTAACCTTTAAGATTTCTAAATTTATAAATAGTTGACTTGAGGATAACTATCACATTCTTGTATTGAATTTTATCATTGATTCATTTTATCATACAAAGCACTCTCCTGCTCTCTACATTTAACTGTACCTTACTGTGCAACAACCAAAAAAAATGTTCCAGGAAAATCCCTGTGACATTTTTTACAATCTGAGACTTTATACAATCTGAAGGTAGTGTTCATCTAAATTGTTTTTCAAAGTTTGCCCTTTGGTCAGATTCTTGTTTTATAAGCCATCCTGAACCAATACACAAACCAGTAAAATCTACAGAAGTTATGTTTCCAACTTCAGCTACCACATTCATTCTCATATCCCTGTTGCCCCACTTTGTGCTCCAAACTTTCCTCTCCAAAATTTATTATTTGACCATGCTTTGATCTGATAACCCAGTATATTGCAACAGATTTGTACTCAGCTTATAGCTTCCACTCATGTGAAAGCATTTTAAGGTGCTAGCCAACTTTTAGAGGCAAAGGAGCCAAAAAGGAAAGCAGAGGTCTCCAAACAGGTACAGCCTTCTGTTTGCTCCCGAACTGTCTCCTCTTTCTCCAGCATCAAGTTCTCAAGAAATTACTTCCACAGCATCCTTCATGCTCTGCCCCAGCTTTGCACATTTTCTGGCAAAGTCCAAACATCACACCTAATTTTACGTGCACTTCTTTGTCAGCTCCAATCAGCACAATCCCTCTGGCCTACATACTGTGAAAACACAGGTGAAACCAAAGGCTCTGCTGCAACCACTCAAGATGAGGCTCTAGCACAGGGTGTTCAGAACAGAGCATGATCTCCTTTATGGAAGGTGAGACGACTTTTACACTGTACCTCAGCTTGTCCCAGCAAAAATTAGATGCATTCCCATATTTCCTCTGACATCCCCTCAGCCTACAGGTCCAGGATTCTCTCAAAGCTGCTCACACCACTCCTGAGATGCTGGTGCAAGTAAGGTGCCTCTTAAGGAGAGAGCAGCCACCCTCTGTTAGCTCTGTCTCCTGTTTCGTGGCTCCTGAGCCTGAGTTCACTCAGCAGCACACAGGCAGATTTGTGGTACCTTGCTGCATCCTGTCCTGAGGAGAACAGAACAGCCTGAATGCCAGATCCTACACCAATGAAGGATGAAGGTGGCAGGATGGAAATCTTCCTCCCTCTGCTTAAACTTCCTCATTCACAGCACAGGGAAAAGATGCCCCTGCCCAGAGTGGAACTGAGTACCCTAAAAGTAGAGGCCACTATTAGGGTATGAAAATCAGGTGTAAAGAATTGTTCCTGAAAACAGTTTTGGGTTTTTCCATAAAAGAAAAACCCCCTAGTGCACTGGGTTCTCCATTTCAGGTAAAGCAATGAGTAATGCACTGTTTCAATATTCTCTATGACAAGAACTGAGTGCACATTGCAATCTTTCATATGACCAGGCAGAAAGCACTCAAATCCACTGGGGGAAAAACGCCCTTCTTAAAAACTACCACCTGATGGCAGCCTGTGGCTTCGGTCCTATTGTTCCAAGTGGCAACTGGCAACCATTTTGAGTGAGATTAGCTCTACCCTGAGTCACCACTGAAGAATGCTCCGTAGTAGAGAGAATGACTTGAAAATAAAAAGCTGTGCTTAATTCTAACCTAGCACACTGCTGAACTAGACTCTGCAAACATTCCCATTTCACACACAGTGAAATTCAGCCTCCCTCTTCCAGCCCTAATTTGTTTTATTTTGCACAGGAAATAACCAATTTAAATGTATCACAGGCTCCACAACTCAGTCCAGTGCACAATTTATAACACTTGGTCAGCATCAAAAGCTGACTTGATGGCCAGCTTCACTCCTGCTCACAGCCTATGCCTGGGCATCTTGAACCAGAATCAGAACTATCCTGCACTCAACTAATTATCACTTCTTTGCTCTTTTTCATTTATCAAAGGCACTTGGCAGGAACTTAGCACTTGCTGCCTGAAGGATTCAATTAATGTTATTTAAAGTCAAATGAACAATAATGGAAGTTTCTGAAATTCTCGAGACCTGATGCACTTCCCTTTCATTACAAGGAATTTATTCCTGATCTAAGAGCAAAATTCAATTCCACTTTGAATAAAAAACTACAAAAGTGAACTGTTTTACAGAACAGTAAACCAAAACAGATTTTCTTAGCTTTTTCTGACTACATATTTATGTACATACTGCTCATATTACAGCACCCTACATATGGGTGGAAAAAAACAGGTACCAGAAGTTTCTGAAGTTTAATTTTTACCATAATTCGAATAATTAAAATCATGAGCCCAATTCACCCTTAAATTTCAGGTGCTTGTGCTATATTTCAGAATCCATCGAAAGTTCTTCCTCTTTTTCCTATCTCTTTCCAAATGATTCCTCCTTCATATGGCCACTAATTTATCATCTCATTTCTCCTCTCTTCCAGACCAGCCCTTCACTACTCTTCCACCCCATCCTGCCCCCTTTTTTCTCATCCAACTCCTCCAGCCCTGGCATACAGCCCATGCTAATAAGTCCAGTAAAGCTTATTGGCTTGGGTTTAGTGCTGTGTGTCTCCTGCTGGCACACCTCAACACTGAGGTATGCCTCACTGATTGGGAAATTAATGCTGCAAACTGCACTCCAAAAACACAGCAGTGTGGGGTGAGTGAGTGCTGTCTGCAGGACATCCCCCTCACACGGCAGAAAGCTGGGACAGTGCAGTGAATGAGGTAAGATACTATGAGAAAAGAAAATACAGTGTTGTGGTTAAAAGCAGCTGAATGCTTCCCAACAGACGGGATTGCTTCCTCTGCCACAGGATTCCTCTGCAATGTTGGGCAAGTCATAAAAACAGCCATGCAGGGTGTGACCAAAAATGCAACCAGCACAGTATCCTACCTCCAGCAGCTGCTAACTGCAGAAATTCAGAGAATATGGAAAGCAGAAAAAAAATACTGAATGATTATTCTATAGATGCAACCTCTTAATTATGGCTGTCAGTGATTAAGACTTCCAGAGCTGAGATTTCACCCAGAACATTGTGTTTAAGTAAGCAATGCATCTATGTTCCATGTTTTTACCTAATTCCTTTGGAATGACACACATACTTATGGCTTTTACACCATCCTACAGCAAGAAACACAACCTACTGTTTCTAAAATGTACTTTTCTTTTGCTTGACTGTAAAGCTGTTTTGTGAAGTTCACTGAGAATGCTCTGATAAGCCTTGTATTGGAAACGGTAACCAATAATTTTTCCTTAATCACTGTCTCTACATCAGACTTTACTCAAAGTCTCTTGTCAACAGCCTCTTTTCCAAGCTAATAAAATTCAGGTGTTTTTCAGTGAATGTCACTCTGTTACATAGCTCAGGCTGATCCCCCAGTTTGTGATCTACCTGCTCCATTATCTGGTCTCCCCTTCCAGTGTTATGATTCTCTGCACACAGCATTCGAGTTCCTGGAGCCCCATGGTGCTCACCAAGTCTTCTGCTTTGCTCTCTGATAATTTGCTCTTACCTTTCCTTCTAATTGCAACATCCCATGAAATTTTCAGTGTTACTTACACCAGGATGAGGTTTTCAGAATACACTTTATTCCTAAGAAGGAAAAGAAATCTTAGCCACAATTCTGAGAAGCTTTTAATGATGCTTCTTTGTTCTTCCTGGTGCATGCCTCCAGCTTGTATTACCATTAACCAAGATCAGCACTGATAACCTGCTGTACATACAGCTGTGACTTGGGAGAATCCTTTAACCAAAGTCCTTAAGAGGCACATTCAACCAGATATAAACAAAGAGAATGGTGTGCAGAAAATGTGACAGATGCAAAACCAAAAACCAAGTCAATGGAATCTGTGCCGAATCCCAAAAATAAACAGGAAAGGTTAGGCATTGTGAAAAGAACAACCACATTCACAAGCACATCTCTGCCCTCCTCTGATGGGGAACTGCTAATCTGGTCTGTAGTATTTAAAGAACTATTGGTGTTCATTTTTAAAAATACATTCCATCAGGCATTTTGAGAATAGTTTATCTATCTATAGAAAGCTAATATGTATCATAATCACCAAAGGCCACATGAGAAAAACATCTGTGCTGGAAAAGCCATGGTTAGGATGCTTCATTGGCTGTCATTCAGCATGCAGCCTCTGTCAGGTAGCTGACAGCACAGCAAAGTATTTACCATCAGTCTTGAGACAGTCATTCCAGCTCAAGAATCCTCTACCATATTTTGGCTTACTTCTAGTTCCTAATATCATAAGATAGCACTGTCTTTTTTTTTTTTCTTCCCAGAGTTCCTCAAGTCATCATAAAATACATTCTTTTAGTCCTACAGTAGCTGATTTAGTACATTCACCCAGGTTAACCAAAGTTTTCTGTGCAAGACCATATCACCTTTCAGTAGCTAACTTCGTAAACTGGTTTGGACACACATTTGCTGGTCCTTCAGCTGATAAGCTCCTCTTGCTGTCCTCTCCCAGTTCAGAAGAAAAAGGCCACATCAAATGCTGTTCATGTTAGGCTTTAAGGACACATTTTGTCATCAGCCTCCAGAAGATGTTTTAAAAAGTGTATGAAGGAAGAGCTGGGGAGAAGAATTCCTCCCTCTCTCCTCACCAATCGCTGTTACCCAAGGCACTGATCTACCCCAGAGCCCTTAGGATGGGTTTGAACCTGGTTTATCACAAATAGGATAACAAATGAGAGACTATCACCTCCAAATAAACCTAACAGAAATCAGAATCCCAAAAATAAAAATACAGCCATTCAAGTAAACTTCTCTTTGTACGACGAGGCGACAGAATTACTGGATTTGTACCTGTAGTGCTGTTGTTCACTATAAAAAGTGAGCACATTTTCTCCTGGATTAATAACCTTCTCTAGTTTCTTAAACAAAAGAAAAATCTGAATGAACAACTCAGACAATGTAGCTGACAGTGCTACAGCTCTGTTCCTATATATACTCCCTCAGGCTGGAGTCTGAGTAAAACCTGTTCATGATCAAACTCATCTGCTCACTATCATCATCAGCTTCCTGTTCATTCATCAGTATATGAATGGTTACAATAGGGCCATCAAGACAAAAGATGGCTTCAGAGGGAATGTCTAACAGAGGAAGAAGTTACATCAGCCTGACGCTCCTTTGTTCACAAAGCTCTGACCATTAATAGCAGCTAAAGACAAGGCAGCTGCTGCACAGAATTAGGAAGAGACAGAAAGAACAATTACTTCCTGGCAACCCCTGCAGCTCAAAAAAGAACTCTACAGAATTTACACTGAACACTAAGAGAATGAGAAGAATTCTGGAGATTTAGTTGTCTTCCCTCCAATGCAATTGAAGTAGGTACCTGTCAGGCATGCCAATCAAACTGCTGTTCTACACCTCCACTGTTCTTCAAAAATAAACTCCAATGTCACAGTATGCAGCAGCCTCCAAAACCAAAACAGGTCTTCCCTGTGCTCTCCCAGCTTTAGACAAGAAAGCTACACATGAAATAATGGACTGGAAAAAAAATAACGAAAGAAAAACCCATTGAGGGCTCTCCTGTAGAACTTGATCCTTATGGGAAGCCCTAAGCCACAGGCTGGCAGAGCCTGGAAGCATGTACTGCAGAATTCTCACCATATGTTTGCTCTAATCTTACATTCCTTCACAAGTATCTGCTACTGGTTTCTGCCAGAGTCACTGGAGCAGAGGAACTTTTTTGGTTAACTCAGCATGGCAGTTGTGTTAATTCACTTGGGTGCATGAATTCAAAGGCCACAGACACTGGTGGCAGAAGTGGCTGCAGAGACTCAGTAGAGCATACAGGAAATCAGAAAAAACCTCTTTTTTCATTCTGTTGCTCACTAGAAGCAAAGAATAGGGATGCCATACTGATGGCAGAACTCACCAATTTATCCTGCTCTATGGGCAGAGAAACCTCTGCTTTATTGACTGTCTTCTACAACAGACCTGTCCTTCACCTATCTGGATGGGATTTTCAAAAAGAATATGTTTTAAAACAGAAATTCATGGTAACTGCTAGGATTCCCATCCCAGAATTTTTCTCTAGCCTCTGTGTATGGTGAGGGGAAAGTGCCTGCAGCAGTAACACAAGTACATGTCAGAGCCCATCTCAAAGCTCTGTAAGATGTGCAAATTTCCTGGTGCCTGAAGGTTTGGTAAGAAGAAACCAAAATCAGAGTATTTTAAGTGTATTGAAGCACTTTCTATTAGTGTCAAGTATCAAACCACACACATCTGTAGAAGCAGCATGGCAGAAGGGAGACACAAGAGGTTGAAGAGAAAAAGTTTTGATGCTGACAAGCAAAATTTAGAAATTTCCACATGAGGCAACACAAGAATGCCAGTATCATCCCACATACTCCACAACAAAGAGGATGAATCCCTTTTTCAGCAGGGACCTTACTGCTTGCCTTATTAAGGTAATAAACTGATTCAGCAGACTATAAACGTAGCTTTGACCTCAGAAGAAAACACTAAAGTTAACAATACAGGCAGACACTTTTCCCTCATGATAGATTTTCAAACTTCTGAGCACCACAATTTTGTGTACTAATCTGAACTACACTGCAAATGGTCTCAGGCCCACAGGGGAAGGAAAGCTGCAGATTGTGCCAGCAGAAACAACCACTTTGATCTCTGGCATCCTGGAATACATTTTGGGACTGAGATAATCCCATTAGGTCTTTCTTCTAAAACAATCAATAAGTGGAACAATGCAAAATGGTGAAGCTGATTTTAAATTTTGGACTTAAGAGCTTCCCAAAGACTTAGAGAGGGATGGGCTCTCCCTCCCATGGACCTCCAGTCTATACCAAGAGATGCAGGCAGGCTTTGCTCACCATCTAAGCAGAAGAGCTTGCCCTGCCTGAGCTCCAAATGTGTAAAATCAGTGCAACTTTATTAATTGATACACATTGCCTTTCTGGCAGTAGTTACTCATTCAGGCTTTGAGTCATGTCCACACGTAACTTTTGGATATCAGACTGTGCTAGCTCAGGCCATTTGCCATACACCATCCAGGCACACCTCTGGATGGAAAAGCTGGACTACCTAATGCTCCATGTCACAATTTCACAAGGTTCCCTTTGAATTGTAAAGGTGGGACCTTCATAAGCAAAATGAAGGTTCAGAAACACACTTCTGCAGCTGTAGTGTATAAAGTGAGGTCTGTGACAGAGAAGATTGAAAACTCCCTCCACCCCTGCACATCTGTTCCAGAAAAGTCACACCTCTTCTTCCCCCTTTCGACATAGATAAAAGGGGAGAACAACTGTTTCTTTCCCATTCATAGCTTGTGCCTGAACAAGCCTTCGCTTCTTGACAATGAATCTGGCTTATAATTTCCCCTCCAACTCCATTTTGCCTGTGCTTAACTTCTTTTCATACAATCCCAGAAATTTTTAACTGGCACTCTCAACACAAAACAAAACAAGCTTCCATTTTAATAAGGAAGGCAGCCTGAAAACAAGCATTCCTTCCTTTGACATTTTCCTACTTCATTCCACATGGACACCACAAGTGAGAGAATACCACATGCAGAAGTTGTGCAAAGTAAAATAAAGAAAAGTGCAACTTTGCAGTCACTTCAAAATGTTTGAGCTCCATGCTATTCATGAAAACCTTCTATATACTGAGGTATCCCTGCTCTATCTCTGTGGCACATGCTTCACCTCTCCAAACAAACAAGGACTGTCTTTGTGCCTTTGTTTAAATTAAGAAAAAGAAAAAAAAAAAAAAAAACCCAACCTGTCTCACAGGCTGTGATTACATCAGCAAGAGCATTCTCCTTTTCTCTATCAATCCTCCCTTACTCAGGCTTTGAAGAGCCTCTGTGTGCTGCTGCCACTTCCTTTGATCTTTCTATTTTATGCCCCAGGGCCAGCCCTGATAATATCTGCTTTGCCTGCACAGTTTTGGAAAAGGCAGCAGCACCCATTCCTGTCCAAGAGCAGCTTTGTGAGCACACGGAGCCGGCATGTGTGCCCTGTGATCCCGGAGCAGCAGCACACAAAACACACAGGGGCTGCACACACGCCACTGCAACAACATGTGGGCAGCCTGCCCCTGCCCTCCTCCGGGCTGCTGCATTCTCACTCCTCTTAAAGGATACATGACTGTGACAACTCGTGGTTGGTCTTTCAGCCATGCAAAGCAACAGCAGAAATCCTAGAGGAAAACGCTGCCTGTTTTAGCAGCTAAATTCTTGATGCTTATTTTGTTGCAGAACAAAATATGGCAGAGGTGGAAAGCTAAAGAGTGAGCGGCAGAGCAGCAAGGAAAGAAACACAGAGATCCTACCAACAGCTAAGTGTCAGATTCTTAAATGAGTAAAGATGCAAGGACACTATTAATATTATTATTATTAACTCTAACTTGAAATTTGGAGATCTGACCTACAGCACTGCCATCATCACCTCTTCAACAGATATAGCCAGGTATTTTAATGTTACTCCTCATTAGCTGATGGGTAAATTGCTTTTGATTGTCCCCTCAATGGCATTGCTAAAAGGAAATTTGTTTTCCTCAGTTTCATATAATGGCATCTCCCCAAAAACGCGTGCAAATATTGACAAGAAATTATTAATCCAAGAGACAAAGTGTTACCCTAGAAAACCAGGGAGCAATTTCAGCCTGTCTGGTCCCACTGCTGGTCCTGGCAGGAGACACCACGTGCCATCAGACCCAGTGTGCATCAAGTTTTGCCCGTGGCAAGGTTTGCTCTCCAGAAGCAGCATCCAGCAGTGCCATGCACAGCTCTGCAGCACACTGCGCACAGCAGAGGATACACACACAGGACACTGCTATTGACCCATGGCATTTTTTACAAACATCATATTTTAGTTGCCTCCATTTGGGGCAAGTGCCACTCCTGTCAGCTCTTGCTACACTGGGAGCTCAGCTTGGCTAAGGTGGAACACCAGGCCTGAGATTTCACAGGTTCTAGCCAGCTCCTGAAAGCTCTTTCCAGGCAAGAGTTGGACCTGCTTTACACCACTCAGGAGAGATGACTCTCATCCCAGACAGCAGCAGGGTGAACTTCACTACAGATCACATCAAAAGCAGTCAACTTCCAACAGGACCCATGTATTTTTCATGCCTTTATGGGAAAGGATATTTTTAATCTGTGTTTCTTGCAATCTGTCCTAATCCAAAAATTTTAAAGAATTAAATGGCATTTGAAGAATTTCAGAAAGAAAGCGTTTTCACTGAGACAGTGATGGCAAAGCTGAAAGAAAGCCTGACCCTCTCTGCCATCTCCCCCTGCAGTTGCCTGCTCCCAGCTAAGCCCACTGCAAACTGCAAGCTACAACCCCATTCCAGGTTTTACCCTCAGCCGCTCCTCCTAGCACTTCAAAGGAAAAGTATTTTTGTACAGCCCAGCAAGGAGTGTAAACTGTTCAGCTGCTTCCAAAGCAAGATTATTTAACTCTTAAGTACCCGATATCCCCTGCTCTCAGCAAGGGATGTCTGTGTAAGGAAAGAAAAAAAAAAATTACCAGGAGCCTAAACATTAAGTTTGAAGTGTTCGTGACTTAATTAAAAAGTGACATACCAATGGTCAGCTTCTCATTTCCCTTCCCTCTTGTTGTAGAGGGGAGAAAGAGGTCAGAAAAATTAGAACTCATAAAATCAATTTGTGAGGGCCACAGAATCATTGGATGATTTGGCTCAGAAGGGAATTTAAAGTTCATCTCATTCCAATCCCCTGCCATGGTCGGGACATCTTCCACCAGACCAGGCTGCCCCAAGCCCCATCCAGGCTGGGATGGGGCATCCACAGCTTCTCTGGGCAACCTGTGCCAGTCCCTCACCATCCTCGAAGTAAAGAATTTTTTTCCTACTATCACACAGATAATTTCCATAACACGTTACAGTTTTGTTTAAACAGCTAGAAGACATCATTTCTCTTCAGTAATGTCAAGTCAGCTATAACTAAGTATCTTCTGAAGTCGGGCCAAAGGATCCCACAAATCCAGCAAACTCCAGTAAACTAAATGCTTCCCTTGGCCTCCCACCCATTCTCACAGTAGTGACAAGCTGGAGCACAGGCTTCCTCACAAATGAAACCTCAAATAAATCTCTGCAGAGAATATGAAAATAGCCTGGCTGTCTGTATGCTGAGAGACAACTGTAAAGGCAGACACTAAATGATGCTGTTCTTAAATTAAAAATGGGACCAATTCAAATACTTTTGTTCCAAAGTTCCTCATGAAGTCTGAGTTTCCATATTTCCCTACCACTAGGAGCACACAATGAGTGGATCACTGCCCACCACTCCCCTCCCCAAAACTGGGGTCCTAATTTTGTTTCAGGCCCAGATGGTTCACAGTTGTATACAAACATTTATAACCCACCTTCCACCAACACAAGAGAGATCCAGGGAAAGGCACTCATCTTTACATTAACAGAAGATGGGTGAACTTTGATCTCAAACAAGTCACTTCACTTTGTCTGACATCAGCATATATACTCAAGCATAGGTACTCATATATTTCAATTACAGAATCTGCAAAAACCATTGGGATTTATGGTATCCAAGCTTCTTTTTGCTTGGTTATTAAACAACAGAGGTTGCCTACTAATTAAACACAAGACTTGTGCTTACAGTGAGGCTGTCCATGCCATTTTTCTAGTTATGCTTCTATTCTACACTTTATTTTTTATATCGGAGCCTGTCTGACTTGTATTTGTGCAAGGCTACACTCAAAATTAAGCTGCATCTTCTTTACTAAGGCACATCTGTATTTAAAACACACAAAACCTGGTAGATATGCTGCCAAAACCTTCATCCAGATTACAACACAGGGTAAGATATTGCTGTGTTTTTAGTTTGGACATTTAAGTTCTGAAATAATTTTTTTTCTCTCACTCACTGAGCTGATACTTCAAATAACTGCATCTCCTACCAACAAACAGGATGAAAGCTTGGCTATATTCAACTTCTCATTGCTTTATCAGATCTGTGTGTATCTGCAGAATGGAGAAAGAGTCAATTTGGAGAGTGCTGCAGGTACATAAAGGTAAGTTCCTTCCTCTGAAGGATAAAATAAATAGTGTCTGATGCAGTACTGCCACAGCAGCACCACTGCCAGTCTTCATTTCTTATCACCCTCCACACTGAATGCTATTTATTCAGAATGTGTTATGACAGTTTTGGTAATCAGGATTTGGAATTTGCCACAGTAAATAACTGTGTTCCCACATTGCCTTCTGTTTGGTGGCATTAGAATTTCTCTTCTCCCTTCTTTTCAGCAGTCTCACTTATTTCGAGGTGGTCCCAAAGCTGAGAGCAGGACAGAATCACCATTAGGAAAGTCAGGGGTGCACACGTGGAGAACACAAGCAATGAAACTTGTTAAACGCACATCCTTTGGGTGTGCAGGGCAATGAACTACAGCCAAGTGCTTTTGCCTCAGACCTGATTTTGCTGAATGGAGGAACAGTCTCAAGTTCTTCTCCTAAAACTCTTAGGAATCTTTACCATCCAGCCCAGGAGCTGCCTCTGTTGACCTCTCTATGGTTTCCAAGTTAAGAACAGTCAGAACTGAAGAGAACCTGTAAAATTCTGACTCTCTGTGAGCATTTAATGGGATAAAGGTGTTAATTTCATGATGCTAGTTTTCTACAAGATCTCAGTACACAAGATGGACAAACAGAGTAAGGGTTAAAAAATTAGAGAGGTTACCCCCTGTAAGAATTTCTTATTTGAATGCAAATTGAAAAGTTACCTGTCAAACAATTCCATGCAAACCTGAAACTGGCTAAAAAGTGTCCCTAATGCATGTGATTCAATGCATGGCTCCTTCACTGAATATCTCTACAAAACATGGGCAAGCAACTCACACCAGAACATAAAGAAATAACAGCCAGTTCTACATTATTCAGGTCTTTGAATTCCCACTCGAAATATTCAATGTTCTAGGTGCTGCATTACTTCATTACTGCTGGCTAATATTTGCAACAGCTGCATCACTCACTCAGCAGCAGAGCCTGACAAGTCAGCACAAACTCTAAATATGGACAGGAGACCCAAAATCTCAATTCTTTTTTCCAAAGACTATGGAAACAGCTTGGGCAAATCACAACAGCAGCTGCCCACACAGATAAACCAGAGAGAGCTCAGTTGAGCTGTACCATGAAAACACAGCTGTGGCTGTTTGCAAAACTCTGGTGCTGCAGTTGACAGCTCCAAGGGAAAGTGTGTCACAGGGAATTTGGATGCCATGCAGCAGTGCCTGTGGCTGAATTTCCAATACAGATCAATTGTTATGCCCAGTCCTTCCCAGTGCTGAACTGGAAGACTGGACAGAATCCAAAATATTTGATAACAGCTCACAATTACCTGGAAGCAGTACTAACTTTATATTAACATTTTTGCACAAGTGATTGATGCAAGGGGATGTGTCAGGCCTGAAAGAGCCATTAAATCATATTTTGAAAGTTCAGTGATTGTTCTACTATTTAACTGAGGGGAAAATGAAGCTCTGCCTTTCCCATTTTCAGTCTAGAAACATCTTCAATCAATGCAGCAGCTTAAAATCTCACACTGCCATTTCAGAAACTTGATTTGGCTGGGGAAAGGTGGTTGGTGAACACTTCCTAGCACAAAGTGTACTATAAAATGAAGCTGATGACAAATTTTCGGGATTCTGTTATATGGACTATAAAAGTAGTATATTAACCTAACAGACAAGCACACTGATGGAACTATTTATGCATGACCCATCTTTTGGGCAGTATTAGAGCAAAAAAAAATGTAAATCCTGCTGGAACTTTGAGAACTGTGTCTGAATAACCAGCTTCTGGATCTGCTTATTTGCACTTTAATTCTCTCTGTCATATCCCTAATTCTGACCCTAAGAAGGGCACTGAACTGACTTCCAAAGCACTACTAATTAGCTTTATTCAAGAAAGGTAAGGTCTCTTGAGATAAAAACACCAACCCTACTTTCTCTGCCTGCAACCCATCTGTAAGTAATTCCATCATGAAATATCAGAACATGACAGAAATAGTGCCACCTATAAAATTGTCCTGAAGGATACCCATGACTCAGGCACTGTGATTATTTTAACAGACCCTGCAGGGCTGGGTTGGGAATTCCAAGATTCTGCACCACCTTGGCATTTCCCTTCAGCGTCCTTTGAGACCTGGTCCATGTCAAGGGACTAGAGATAAAACACATTAAAAATAACAGTTAAGGAGCATCACATATAAGAAATTTCCTCTTTTCTTAATTTAATTCTCTTTTACTGCACATTTGTGGCTAGATTTAACAAAGGCACAGAGTTTTTATCAAATACCTCCAACTGCAGGGCTAAAACAATCTCATTTCAAAACAAACCAAAGCTTCCTTCTCTACCCTCAAAGATGGGTGAGAAGAGAAATTCAGCTACACAAAGATTAGTTAGGGATCATTATAATTTTTCCTGTCTTAATTATTATAGAAGTGTGGGGTTAAAACATTAGGATCATGAACTTTTATTAATTTTCTTGCAAATAATTTTCACCTTGAAGTTCAGAAACAATTCTGTGTGTCCCTGAGAATCCACACAGGAACTAGAAGGAATCAGAAGGTAAAAATTCAAAGGCAAGAAAAAGGCACCAGGAAAGAAATCAGAGGTCAAACCTGACTTTTTTTTTCTCCCTTGTTCACCCATCCAGATTTAACATCAGTCACTGCTTGTCCACCAGGGCTCCTGTAATTGTGGTGCCACCCCAGGAACAATCTCAGGCTGTAACCAGCATCAGAACCCTCCCAGAAAGCTGCTCCCCACCTCCTCTCCATCCAGCCCAGAGAGCAACAACGTGGGCTTGGAAAAGCAACCTGCAGGACAGCAGGGGAGAACTGCTGCTCTGCCAGGATTAGCTGCCAAATTTTAAACACCGTGAATGAAGTTTATTCACCCGCTGAATAATCCAGGAGCTGCCTCAGTACTGGAAATATGATCCTGGAGTCTTCACATCAGAGATGAATTCCCCACCAGCTAATGAGAGACAGGAACAGGCCAGCATCAGAAGATGTGAGTATTTGCCTAAAACATGCATGATTTCAAAGCAATCCTTTCCAGCATTTCAGTTAGGCAGCATATGCTCACCTGTTGCAAAGAAGAGCATATGTTTTGTTCTAACCCATTTTGTTCATGCTTCCAATAATTGGCTTCATTCACTGTTAGCAGCCATCCCTCAGCATCTGCAAGGACATTTCACTGACAGGTTTCTAAAGGGACAGTAAAAAAACCAAACCAAGCCAAAAAACACAGGTACCCATAAAGTCCCAGTCGAACAGCACATTCTTAATTGCTTTAAAGATTACTACACATTTATAAAGGTATTCTGTATCCTTAAGGAGTAAGCTGAAGGAGAAGCACTGAAAATGCCTGCAATTACCCTAAAAAATAAATGTATTTTTAATGTCAATGTAAGTTGCCTTATCTCTAAATAGATCTGTTTTAAAAAATTATCTTTTTCTAGCAGCGGTCTCAGCTTGAAAGGTAAATAAAACCAACTCCTCATTCCAAAGGCACAGTTTGTAATGTTAATTCCAACATGAACAGCAAAAATCTGTGAATTCACTTAGAGATTCTCTTTCAGACTAAGAAATGCTATTCTGTGCTGAGAAACTGAGCCCTGCAGTTGGGCATGGATATGCCACATTATCATAGTGATACAAAGATTAAATTCCTCTATCACACAGCTTATGAAGCATTCCTTAAAGCAGAGTAGCCATAACCACCATGCCTCTGAAGGCAGAGGAAGTGCTAGAGGATATTCCCCAGCTGGGCAGTGTTTACACTTTGCTGTACCCCAGCAACTGCTTTAGGATCGTTTTCTTCTAAGGCTTGTTCAACTTCTCTCTTGTTCTTCTGAGCATCTCTTGTTTGTTGTTCCAAGCTTTTTTTTCCAGAAAGAATGCTATAAAAAAGTCAAATTCCTTGCCCCACAACCTTCCCTTGACAGATACTCAGGATTCCTACTACTTTTCTCAGTCATTCCTACCTGGACTAATCCTAACCTAGGTCAGAATTCTGCTGTCTTAAGAAAAAAAAGAGATTGCACCCGTTTGTGTATTCTGTTCTAAAGACTGCAGAGCCCATTTTATTTGGAATATATTTATAATGACAAGATTTCAACATTTACCAGTACTTGAACAGTACAACTGCTAAAAAAAAAAAATACAATTCAGCTCCCTATGTAGTGCTACCTAGCCTGACAAATATCGTAATCTTCGAGGTTGTTCACTAGCAATATCCTTACCACCCAGCATGTTTTATCACTTACACAGGAAGCAAGTATTTTCCCAGCTTCACCAATTTGAATTCTAAGACACCAAGTGCAACTTAAGGATGGAAAAATAATTTGATTTGCAAAAATTCTCATTGCAATAACATTTAAGTAGATGCACGCCACTGTCTATTACTTCCTACTAAGACAAAAGCACACTGACAGAAGGAATCATGGGGTCATTATTAAGACCAAGTCCAATTGCCAACCCAACACCACCATGTTCATCACTAAACCATGTCTTTGAAGGCCCCATCCACACGTTTTTTGAACACTTCCAGAGACAGTGACACCACCACTTTCACTGAGCAGTCTCTCCCAATGCTTTAAAACCCCCAGTGTGAATTTTTTTTCTTAGTATCTAATCTAAACCTCCCCTAGCACAACTTGTGGTTGTTGGAGAAATCCCTCCCAGAGACAGAAGCATTGAGTGTTTCCACACTTGATAAATTTTCCTGTCTCACAAGGATATTTCAGGATATGTAGGGAGAAGGAGAAGTACCTTTGTTAACAAGAGTTTGGAAGCAGGAACTAAAGAAAAATGAAGTCACCATCACATGCACCCATCCCTAGACACAAGCACTGGAACAGCACTCCAGCAGCCAGTTCTTTCTCTAATTTTGAGTATTATAAAGTTTTGTTTACTGGTGTATTTTAGAAACTCTCACTGCTACACTGGTAAGTTACATGTCTCTATTTCCCTAATGGATTTCCATAAGGGAAGCCTTACTCTTTGAGCAAACTACTCATGTCAAATAGACAAGCAAGCACTTTCCTCCTGTGGTTGACTTCCAATGCTATTTATCTACCTAGGCAGTGACACTGATTTCACTTGCTGAACTAAAAAAGGCTGTACCAACAGAGAAGTGCATCAGTGCATCTACAGCAGAAATGTCTAAACCCACAAACCTTCTCCTGTGCAGGCCATGCATTAAAACAAATTATCATCACTGAAAGACAGAAATTTTTACAAAGTGAAACCAATCAAAATAATACACGAAAAATCTGCTACTTCAATAATGGTGTTCCAGGTTTAGCTGGGAGATCATCGTGTAACACAAAGCGTGCAGAACTTCACAACAGTGAGTGCAGCAGAGCAGCATACAGGAATCAACATCCACAAGGGTAAGTTCCAGAAAAAAATGCCATTGCTTTGCTGTCCCAGTTGGCCACAGCAAAGTTTCCATGGGTCAGGACCTCAGTAATAAGGGAGTCCACACGACATCCACAACACAGGGCTGAGCGGATAAAGCAGAAGGGAAACACAGCAGAGGAAGGAGGAAAAGAGAAGCCCACAGCAAGAGGTGAGGGAACACTTTCTTATATCATATATGCTGCCTCCCATGGCACCATCAAGGTAAAGGTTCAAATCACAAGGCCTAGGACACCAAGGCCAGTGGCATTTTAAGTGCCAAAGCCCCCACAACTCTGTTTCTAAAAGTACAATGCCAGCTCTGAGCAGCCCAGTGCCTGGGGGCCAGGGGGCAGGGAAGTCACTGAGGCAAAGAAGCCTGAGATGGGTTAAAACCTGGCTGAAAGCTCACCCATCAGGTATCTTTTCTAAGACTCCTGCCCAAGTTTGGTCAAAGCTTCATTTAAGTCAAACGATCCAAGTGACAATTTCCTTCTCAAATCTTTTTCCATAATTTCTGATCAGCTCCGACTGAGAGCCAAATCCTAAATTTCCAGCTCCTCTTCAAACCACAACCTGCTCCTTCCTTAGGGTCTATGACAAAATTTCTGTGATTTTTGAGGGCGCTCAAGGTCTGACCCACTGTGAAACCTGAGTTTACACAGATAGTGGAGAAGGATTCATTGTAACTGGGTTTTGCTCAAATGCTATTTTACTGCATCTATCTCTTTTACAGTGTGTCTGTAGCAAGGCTCAACCAAGGACCTAAGATCCAGTTACTGGACTATCCCCAAGCTGCAGGAACTAGAAAGGAAATCAAGTGGCTCCTCCTGTTAGTAAGTATTTAAGCAATATTTCTGTAACATAAAACCACTCTGATGGCTACAAATCCAAAAGAGACCAAAGAGTAAACAGAGGGAAAGAAATTTTTTTGTGTGAGGAAGAACTTCTGCTCCAGTTAAAAAGAATACACACTGGAGTGATCTGAAGCTGCCTATAAATATTCAAGAACATCAAAGCCGGTCCTGTTAAATTAAAAATGCTGTCACACAGATAGGAACTAGCCTCTAGCACTGCCAGCTTCAACATGTGAGCCTCTGATCTGAGAGGCAGAGACTCAGCTCTTCAAGAAATTTTATTCAACATAAGAAGAGGGAAAAAAAAGTGAACCAGCAGTTGAGTTTAATAAGGATATTAAATACCTTACGAGTGAGCTAAGTAGAGCTTAACTCTTTCAGGACACTTCCACTGAAAAGGACAGTAGCTTCTGCCCATGCAATTTCCAAGGCTGGGATGTCTCTGGGCTCCAGGAATGTTTCTATGAAGCCCCTGAAAGAAACACTTTTAACACAGACTTTGGAAACTGAGATTCTGTTCATACTGCATACCTCACACACACACATGTGCATCCATCTTGGCTGACTATTCTACATCAGGGATCTATGTTTAATACCAAAGCTGTCCAGAAAGATTTCAAATCACCTTCCCACAGTTGCCTGAAGATAACAGGACTGGTAGGCAACAGGAGAGCAGACCACTTCATTTGACTTTTGTTATTTGAGGAGATTCAGCTCTGGTGTGACATATTTACCCCAATCTGCAACTACAACGTATTATTTCACTGTAGAAAAGACCTGCCAATTCCCAGTGTCCAAACCCAAAAAGACCATCCCTGACAGTTATGAATGGGGGCAGGGGGAACATTGGAAGAGTAGCTTTCTCAAATAAAATAGTGAAAAACTGAAATACTGTCATACCTTGGAAGTTCTTTTGTATTAACTTGTCCACAAAGTCTTTTCTTCATACACAGTTTTGGGATGCAAAAGATAGTATCTTTTAAGGAGGCAGAACACTGCTGGCTACCAGACTGGGGATACCTTGTCTCTGAGCAAAAAGAGGTCTCCAGACCTTGGCTCCTCTTAAATACTGAACTCAGCAGCATCTCTTGGCACTGTTTCAAGAGTTCATTTCTTGCTCCCAGCCCTGCTACGCATCATCCAGGATATCTGCCAGCTTGGCATCCAGACCCTAGAGTGTTCATCTACTCTTTATCCTCACAGCAGGCAAGACAGCATCTGCTCTAAAAGGCTTCTAAATAAATACAAATCAGGTATGAGAAAGTATGCTGGACCCTATCAAAATGCAATACTGAAATGGTAACCAATACACTTCCCTGTTCTATCATACACACCCTTTAAAGACTGCCTTAGGAGAAAACCCAGTGTGCCTAAGAACAGGGCAGCAACTGCTACATTGAATATCCTGACCTCCATCCTCACCTCCAAAGCCAGCAAGGACAGGCAAAACCTCGTGCAGCAGGAACAGAAAGCAGGAGTGCACACAACTGGCATGCTGTATATGTAATATTGATGTTTTATCTATGAGACACGGGTATTATTATTGTTGCTGTTGTTATTAGCATAAAACCAATCAATGCTCAATTGTGAGTGCCAGCATTTAGCCAAACAAGGAGTCTATAAATCTTCAAGGGCAGTCTCTGTGAGGAAAATAAAATAAAATTTTAAAACCCCCACAGCCTTTAAAAGAAGCTCTTCTCCATGAACCATGGAATTGTGAAAATGACCCATCAGTGTAAAAACCCAGACAGAACACCTTCTACATTTCCAATTCACTCCTTCAAAGGTATATTTCTTAATGTGTCATCAAAGTGGATGGTTTAAAAGCTCAAAACTTGCAGTTCCAAAGGTGAACTCAACAGCAAGTTTGGTTTGAGCCTCTTCTGCTTGGGGGAGGAGGGGCAGAGTGGAATGGATAAAGAGAGAAGTAGAGAAGAAGGATTTTTTGCAGCCACACTCAAAACACTTTTTATTGTGGGTATTTTTTTAAAGCAGGCAAGCATCAAAAGCCTTCAAGTAGGAAAACAGATCTTGGCACAAACTAGGCTCTTTTCTGAATTAAAAGCAATTTTTCAAACACTACAATCAGAAGTATTTGAAAGTTGCTTACCAAGCACATGCAATAAATTCACAGTAGGAGGCACATACTTGCAACATGCATGCCTGTACAGCTAATTAAACACTTGTACTCAAACCATGACTGCAGACTCTGAAATATGCCCCTTAGTTCTTCTCAGGCCAGTCACCTCCTCACTGATTCTTCCATTTGCTTTACTACTGAAAATTATGCAAAATAATAAAGCAGCTTAAGCTCAAGGAAACCAACAGAAAGCTTAAGCTGGCCATCAGCTTTAGAAAACAACTAAAATCCTCACATTAATGCACAGAGTAACATGTGTCTGGGAAGCCTAGAGAGTCTGCATATATTAAGCTGCATATTTAAGGTTGTACTTGTGTCTGGAACATAACAGGCACCTAATCAACCTTTGTAAACTGGCTCTTCATCTTAAAGCCAAGTGCAACAACAAAAGTCTCTCAGCAGCATGAAAAGGAAATTCAAAAAAAATGAATGAAAGCAGTCTGCCACTGTGAAGAGGACACCCTAAGTCACCAAAGGCCAGTTTTCCTGAGCACTGCTACTCAAACCTAATGTAAGCACAGCTTCACCAATGGGATAAGTGCAGTAAAGTGCAATTTTTGGGAGGCTCTACTGGGTATCCACAAGATCACACTTCCCTGGTCATCTCTGGTTTGTGCCAAGCAGTCAAGAAAAATGTGGAAAATAGAATTACTCTCTCTTAATATGAATCTTCTCTTGCAGTTTTAACAACTTCAAACCACGTCTTTGTTTAAAAACAATCTGTTTTTCCTTTGCTGGTCTCTGTCAGTGTGAAGGGCCCTCCTTTTAAGCCAGGAAATGAGAAATAAGGCCAAGCATTCAACTTGCATTCATTCTGTTTTCATGTGTAGGCACAGGCTCTGGTTTGAACGTATCTGAACACTGAAGGGCAGATGCCCAAAACAAGAGATAGTAGGTTAACACTTAATACTTCCTAAATTGAGCACTTCCAATGCAGTTAGTGTGCTAATGCAAATGCATGTACCACCTACATAACTGGGTAGAACATACAGCAGATTGCTGCATCCAGATCTTATCTTCCCTTAACCAGTCCAATGCTGGCCTCCTGAAAGCATTCGTACTTTGAAAAACTATTTCTGAAAGTTATTTTGGTTCAGAAGGGCCTCACTTTGCAATTCCAAAACAAGAACTAGAAGACTGTAATAAAAAAAGGGAGCCTTTTTAAATACACACTCCACCACAAGATGGTATAAACTGGAAGAAAATTACTATGTATGCTAATCAATGGTTTTATACAACTACTCAAGACTTTCCTATAAGATCTGCTCGCAGTAGAGCTGCCTGAGGTTCCTTCCCTCCAAGTCTGCCACGCTGAATTATGTCCTCTACTTCACCTGGTGTCATTTCAGGAGCCCTGCAGCAGGCAAAGCCCTAAAGAAGCAGCTGTGCTGTCCAGTAAAGGCTCCAGTGAGGTGCTCAGGGGGAATGAGTGCCAGTTCCACCCATGGGGCACGGCTGGCCACAACTGCTGGTAACACTGTGAAGCAGGCTGTAATTATATATAAACCACTGTAGTCACATAGATCCAGTCTAAACATAAATAAATATATATAAATGAAAAAAATTCTCCAAATGGATCCATGTTTAAGGATTTTTGAGCACTGCTCCTCTCTGGGATTTTTTCCTACTTCCACCTCCCAAATGAGCAAGAGGAGCACGTGGAAAAGGAAGTGGTCAGCATCCTGCCACCAAAGGCAAGGTTTCCAACACTACAAACCTTCAATGTCTGTGAGGAAGTTTAACTAAACAAATGGGCATATGCAGGAAAGTTACCTGAACTCCCACAAACTATTTTCCCCACTCGATTCCCCACCTTTGGAAGAACAGAAATTGCACTGGTTGGTCTGAGTATTGAGCCAGTGCTGTGAGCTCTCTGCTTTTATTTACTTACTTAACCTACTTAATTCTTCTTCCTCTAAATGGGTCACATTAGCATTTTTTGTTCTTTCCACTGTAACCTCGCCGTACTTTAATATCTTTTACCACATTTTCTTATGCTGTGCCTCTCACCTTTTCTTCAAGGGATTGCCTTAGTCTTGCAACAAGGTTCTGGTAGAAGGATTCTGGTATTGCTGCAGCTCTGTGCCAATACCACAGACACTGGAGCTTCCTCCAGAACCAGTAATTCATCACTGAATTTGGTACCTCATCTTCGGATCAGCCCCCTCCTATGTCTTTTCACCACCATTCTAAGACATCTTGGATATTGCAGTGTTGAAGAATTAATAAGAAAAAAAAAAAGCATCCTTATTTACAGCATCACAGCTAGAAGCTGATGAGAACTGGCAACTCCTTGTGAAATAAGCCAGCAAGGATGTGACTGGGCTGGAGCTCAGGGTGTGAGGACAGCACTCAGTGGGAAGACAAATCAGTACAAGAGGATAAAAACCCAAACATAACACCTTAATGGGCTGTCTTCAACTACCCCCCACATCACAGTACACAACAGGATAAAGCATGATTGAAACTATACGAAAAAAAAAAAAAAAGGACAGAGGGAGTGATAAAACTGTGAAACAGCTGGACTAATCTGTCCTGAGATCAAGCCCAAGACAACACCTCTGCTTTGAGCAAGCTGCCTGGGCACTACACTCTACAAAGGCTGCCCCAGGTCCAACAACTATGCAGGTCTTTGCTTAAGTGATCTCTTATTTTGAAAGTAAACCATGCTTCCTTTAAGGACACAGTGACAAAGCAAATCTGAAGCCCAGATAAATGCCTTGTGCCTGATGTCCTCAGGATCATTACTGCAAGCCACAGATTTACAGTTAAGGTATGGAAAGTAACACAAACCCAATCACAGGCGTCTTCATATTCTAAGAGGATAACTAGCAAAGAAAACATTCAATAAGACAGTGACTCAAAGCCACAAATAATTCCACTTCCTCATTTTGAATGGCCTTCAGGCACTCAGCAAGAAGAAACTTAACCTGCATGATCACAAAACAACAACCAAATAAAACCCGAAAATACGTATTTTTGTCTTCCACTCTCAAAGGACACAAACACTCCCTTGACTCAGCCTCCTCTGATCATGGCTAGACATCTATGTATCTGCACAGTTATTTCAAGTCACTCCTTTCAACACCATCAAAAACTCTGCCAATGCTTCAGAGTGCAGTTTGCAACATTTAGCAACTTTTGTTTTTGAGAAAACAGAGGAGAAATTCAAAGCCTTTGAAGTAAATAAGGGGTGGAAGGGAGACAGAAAGACAGAACACACAGGCACTGTCTTGCACTCCAGTTTGAAGCTTTCCCACCTTTTACAAGAGAAAATAGGCAATAATTTGCTACTAGGAAGTGTCATGCAGTAAGTTGGGAAGTGTCCCACTTCTGTTTCCTTCATGGAGTTTAAAGCACTGAGTTACGCTTGTTCTCCCCAGACTGTTACCTTTTAAGCACAAAAAATAGATGCAAGTGGAGATTATTACATCATCTACACACTGCTCCAGTTCAATGGCTACATAAAGTTCATCATTTCCCTGCTCAGGCTTCCAAGCAGAAACAAACCAACCAAAACACAAACTTCTGTTGCACAAGAAAAACCACGCATAATATTCTCAAGTCTCTCCTCCATGCTGCTTCTCTCCAAAATTGTATGTATCAGTAATCCACCCATACTGCTGTATTCAGCAGGACATTTAAGGCAGGAGTACAAAAAAAGGAAGACAGAGAAAACTGACAGTGATGAATGTGCATCATTTAAAGTTTTTGACACATCACAGTTTTTAATGCAATCCAAGACAGGCATTAAATTCCATCCTCTTTCCCAAGCACCTCATCTGAGCAGTCCCATCACAACCACAACTTGATAAAAAACACGGCATTAGATGCTCCACACTTCAGCTATCAAGCTGAACAAGCAACAGGAACAGAGTCTTGCCAGTTGCAAGCAGAATTAAGATACACAGTCTCACCCTGAGCAATAAAGCCACTGCTGGTCAAATCAGAGATTTTTACTGTCCAAGCACTGTCAGTCTGTGGCCATGTAACACTGAGCTTGAGACAAGACTACATCTGAACTTTTGCCCTGAATGGTACGAGAAGTTTCAACCATAGGGAGCTCTCCACTCACAATTTGTTTTATAGCAATGTATCATTTCAGAGGTTTCAACAAAGTCTGGTTTTCACAGTCAGTCTCAAACCAAACATCTGCAACTTCCAATCTCTCGACCGTATCAATGGCCAGTGACTGCCCCAAGAAACACAGAATATTCCAGCATGCCAGATACCACCAAAATGGTTAGACTTTCGAGCAGTTTAAGGACCAGCTGACACAGCAACATAAGGATGAGTCTGCTGAATACAAACTGTGGCCACATGAAAGGAGACATTTGAACATTTCATCTCTCTGAAGAGTTATTCTGGGTAGACACTTGACCCTAATAAGATTCATTCACAATAACATGAGAAACAATATAATAGCACACCACTACTGGATAGGAATCTGACCAATAACCAGTTCAGGAGTGGATATATGACCTATCAAAAGCTGAAAGTGCATTGTTTCTTAAGGTTGGGGTTTTTTTTGTTCAGACTTTCAAGACCAATGAGTAATTGATGCTATTAACATAAACAAAAGTAAGCCTTTGTGTAGTCCCAAAACCACAATTCCTTTGATCCATTCTTTAATGTGTGCCTGATTTTCAAGAATTTCTAATATTTCATTTTAAAGAAAAATGCATCTTATTCTTGAAAGAGCTGTGTGCACTGACAAAGGGGCTGGGGCCAAGAAGAGCTTTCTTCACTGACTGATGCACAACCAGCTGCTGCTGAGCAGGTTCTGAGTGACAACAGCTCCATGAGCCTTTCCTACACCTCACAGTGAACTTTAAATGATGATCCAGAAAGAACAGCAGATTCAAAATGTTCTACAAAAATACAGCTTAGCTGAAAAAAGGGAGCCAAGACAATGCTGTGAAAATCTTTATCAGTTTTGGCCCTGATAAACTCACTTTCAGGATGAGACAGAGGAAGCAGGACACTGACAAGAGATGTTATATGCAATCTAAAACCTCGACAGTGAAAACACAACTGATAGCATTCAGTCCAGCTGCTCTGGAACAGTATCTGCCAGCTTGTCTCTTCTGAAAAGAAGAGCAGCACAAATAGCTCATTACAAAAAAAACCCAAACCTGTCCATGATGTATGTTATCTAGCATGCATCCAGATGAATAAGCAAATCAATTTTTGAGGGATAAATGACTGTAAAAGATTTGCAACACCATGTGGATTTCGCTGTAGTCTTTCCCATTTGGGGTGCTCTCTATTCAGGCACGAAGAGGAAGCAGACAGGTGATGTTACAAACAACAAGGCCTGCAAAAGTCTGTTTAATATACGTGTTTCAAGTTGTGCAAATCTGAGTCTTTCTTAACAGTTTGTTTTTTCTCCACTTTTACTTACAGTCACCAAGAAAGTATGACCTCAGTAAATGGCCTATACTCTGTTAATACTAACACCTGACACAAAAGGAACCTTTGAAGTCTCCTGCTGGCCCCAAAGACATGATTAAGTGTTAAAATTAAAAAGCACTAAAAGGTTAAAATATGTCCATGTCAGTTCCAGCCCCTACTAGCACCACCTCTTCTAAATGTCATAATTATAACTTAATGGGTCCATCCCTCTTTTCTCTGAAAAATTACCTTGCATCAGCAATTTGTCCTCACAACTCTTCTGCCTTCAAGAGAACTTTTATAAGAAACCATCCCAGCTGAAACTGTTTTGAAGTATCAAGCATTCATAACCAGTATTCTCTACTTTCAAAGAAAAAGTTATTTTGATAGTAACGTGTTTGTGTTTGTAAAGCTTTAACAGTTGTTTTTAGAACCTACTTGCTACTACTTAGTTTCTTTTAAATTTTGTATGTATAATTACGTGTGTATGTATGTGCACATATATGGAACGCAAACAAACCCCACAGCTGTTAAAGAGAAATAAAGTGTGCTACTGGCACTTGCTTAACAATCAAACTTACTAAAACACCATTCAAGTTATTTTTCTCTACTTAGCCAAAGCGGGGAAAAAATAAAGTCAGCAACAGAAGCGACTACAAAGGAATTTATGACAAACACTTCAAGAGTTTCACTAAAAATAAGGGACAGTTGCGTCCAGTCAAAGACAAGAACCATTTCTGCGGTGAGCAAGCCAGGCGCAGCTCCGCACGGAACGTGACGCGGTGCGAGCCCGGCTCCGAGGGAGCCCCGAGCGCAGCAGCCCCGGCTCCAGCTCCGCGCAGCCCCGAGCGCCGCCGGGCGCGGAGCGGGCAGCGAGCGGCACAGCCCGAGGGCGCAGCACCCCATTACTGCCGCGGCACTTCCAGCCCGGGCCCCGCCGCCCGCAGAGCGGAGCAGCCCCGCACAGCTCCGGCCGCGCTCCGCCGCCAGCCCCGGGACCGGCAGGGGCCGCCCGGCGCGGCCCCGCCTCCGCCCGCCCGCCGGCCCGCCCGCCGGCCCCGCGCCCCGCGCAGGGGCGAGCGGAGCGGAGCGGAGCCCGCCGCGCATGAGGCGGCCCTCGGCTCCGCCCGCTGCCGCCGCGCAGACACCGCGCCGCGCGCCCGGCTGTCAAAGCGGGGCGGCCCGGCGAGCTGAGGCCGGCGCTGGGCCTTTGTGCGCGGGCGCGCATCTGTCACCGCGGCCCCGGGCCGCGCGGCGCACGTGGGGCGGAGGGCCCGGCCCCGCTTTGTGCCGCAGGTGCCGGGCCCGCGGAGCCATCTTGGGGCAGGCGGCGCCCCCCGGCCGCGCTCACCTGCACGATCTCGCCTTCGGCGCTCAGCGTGGCCCCCGCGCGGGAGAAGCGGCCCTGCAGCCCCGTGGTGTAGGTGGTGTAGTCGCCGCTGGGGCTGGACTCGAAGAGCACCACCTCCACGAACGCCGTCTCCTTGCCCAGCGCCGCGCCCGGCGCCGCGGCCAGCAGCACCCCGAGCAGCAGCAGAGGCGGCGGCAGCGGCGGCACGGGCAGCCCCGCGCCGGCCCCGCAGCCCCTCATCGCGCGGCGGGAGGAAGCGGCGCTCCGCCGCCGCGCATCTCTCCCGAGCGGCTCCAGCTCCGGGGCCGGGGTCCCGGGCCGGTCAGCGTCCCATGGCAGCGGCCCTCCCGCCGCGCTGCGCCCCGCTCCTCGCTGCCGCGCTCCCCTTCCCTCGCCCCGGCTCCTCTCCGCCCTGCCAAGCCGCTTCCCTTTCATCTGCTCCACGTGACGGCCACCACGGGGTTATCCCCGCCCTCCGCGCCGCGCTGACCCGCTCGGTCCCTCCCGCCGTGCACACACCACCCGCAGCCCCTCCGGGCCCGGCCGAGCCGAGCGGTTCCCGTGGCTGCCGGCGGTCAGGCCCGGCACGGCCCGGCCCCGCAAGGCTCTGAGAGCGAGCGGCACTCGGGACGGCCCTGCCGGGATCGGCTTTCCACGCGGCCGGGCCTGCAGGGCCGGGATGCGAAGGGCAGCCCCGGCAACCTATGGCAGCCGCCTGGGCCCGGGTCCGCCGGGCCGCTGCCCGCCGGTGCCGGGGCTCCCGCGTTGCCCATCCGCCTGCCGCGGGCCGGGGGTCGGGCGGCTCGGCCGGGCCGCTTCCCGGCGCTACCGCGGCCGCCGGCCATGCCCGGTGGGTCAGGCACGGAGCCCGGGTGCGCTGGCTGCGCGGGCAGCCCCGCCGGTGGCACTGCCCGGGTGAACGTGCCCCGGCGGGCGGAGCGGTGCTCTGGCAGCACACGGACCACGGACACCCATCCTCCGCAGAGACACCGCTGAGCTGCGGGACGGATGTGCCAGTTATTTCCAGCGGTCTCCTCGTTTGTGTTCAGGGCAGGAGTGGCTGATCGGCCTCCTGGTCCCAGTCTTCTGAAACTGAATTAAGGGAGATTGGGTTATCTGGGCTCTTTGGCTTGGCTGTAAGTGCAAGTCTCCAAACCTTCATCAGTGATGGGGGGAAAATGTGTTGGTAATGATTTTTGTCTAAGTCTCGCGCAAGAACTGGATGTCAGCCAACTACACATTTTTCCATTAGAATTATGTACAGCTAAGTCATGGAACTCATTAATACATGATGTTACAGAGCCTAAAAGTATAATTCAGTGACAAGGAGGATTGGGACAAACTGATCCAAGAGCCCTTGTTGGCTATGAAACAATTTTTGGAAACAAAGCCCAGCTCTAACTCACTGGCAGAAGAAATAATACCATAGTCTACAAATGGCCAGCTCTTTTCCTAAATATACTTTGCTACAGGTGAAGACAAGGTAGTGGCATCCTTAGCATGACACAGGGAGCAATGTTAGTTTAACAAATCATGGAAGATTTCTTCAGTGGCAAAGGGTCAAGAAGGGATCACAGGACCATGCACTCTGGGCTCCTACAGTGAGCCACAAAACACCCTCCTAAGACTATGGTACGGTGGATCAAAGGCCACAAAACTATCGCATGCTTAGAAAGGGAGCTGGAAGGGACATCGCTGCAGTGAACTATGCAAACTTAGATGTGGTCAACAGGTGCAAATTTTTGATTCCAGGTATGTTTCAGTACAATTTCAGAAATGCATGGCATCTAGTGTACTAAACAGAAGCATTTTAATCCCTTAGTGCAAACTACCTCTACTTGATTTTCCTTCACCCATGAGGCAAATGGCTGATGCTTGGTCAACACACAGTCTCCTACATCACAATCGACATAGGAACAGCTTAAACTGTCTGGAAAAAGATGTGAATGGGGCTCTATATAGCAAGTGGACAGCATCCTATGCCTAAAATAAAGAGTTGCTGAAGATCTGATCCACTCCACTTGGACTATAGACACAGCAAAATTGCCTTGAAGCAGACTCACAGTCTAATACTGAGAAGTGACATGAGGCACTAGATCTCAGGTCACCAAGTTCCCTCGACTTGGGCAGAAATCCAAGCAGGAAGTTACAGGAAGAGAATGGACTGTCTATCATTAAAGCATCAAATATTTCTAATTGGCATCCTGCCCAGTTGGCAGTACACAGTTCACAATTCAGTTATGCCATAATACTTCAGTTATGTTTTCTTTTTTTCCCCCCTTGAATAACAAACTGAGGCCCAGGGTCTGAATACAGAAGTCTCAAGCATTTATAACTACAGCTGAGGACAGTGAGAGCTGTGATTTGAGCATAACTAAATTATGTGCAATGCCAAATGGTCTGAGAAAGCATTCTCTAGGCACTCAGTCCCTTCTTTAAAGTAACAAGTGACAGAACCAGAGAAAAAACTTCAGGTTTCACCAGGGGATGCTTAGACAGGACATTAGGGAAAATTCCTGCATGGAAAGAGTTGTCAAGCATTGGAACAGGCTGCCAGGGATAGAGTCACCATCGCCCTGGGGAATTTTTAAGATGTGTGGATGTGGCACTTGGGGACATGGTTTAGTGGTTTAGCAATACTGGGGGAATGGTTGGACTCAGTTCTTACAGATCTTTTCCAACATAAACAATTCTATAATTCTATCTCAGAAACAGGCAATCAACACTAGAGGATGCTTTTGACACTGAACTTCCTACATCTCATTTCCCTTGCAAAGAAATGGATATTATAGAACCCTCCTCCCTCTGCTCTTGAGAGAAAACAGTTAGTGAAGTAGCCACGTAATACTGTGATTAATGTTATAGGAAAAGGCCGAAATGATCTCCTCAGAGGAGACCAGCTGCCCATAGGAAGGATAAAGAGAGTTGGCTGTCTCATTCACAAACTCACATCTACCTGTCCCAGTGTTTTCAGGAACTGATAACTCGGACTACTGCCCACATCCCCTATATGTTTTAACGTCATGGTCTGCAGAGCTCATTTCATAAGTAAATCATACTGCTGTGCCTCTTAACAGGCAATAGGAACAAGTGCTGTCCTTTTCTCAGTAAACTCAAGGACATGTACATGCCTGCCCTTTCTCTCTGAGACAGAATTGCACAGCGCAGAGTTTTGGGGCAGATTTAAAGCTTTCCCCAGACACACCCGAGTTCTCTCATTCCGAAGGAGCAGCAGCAGCCGTTCCTCACGGCGATTCGAGGGGCGCCCGGGGGCGGGCCGGGGAGGGGCCGGTGCACTGCGGCACGGCCACCACCAGGTGTCCCCCGAGGGCCGCCGGGACGTGTCCGGGGCCGCTGCGAGCCACGAGCGGGGCTGGAGGTGTCTGACATCAGGACATGGGTTAAAAGTGTCTCCCACAGCCTTATCTTCATCTTCACCTTCACCTTCATCTTCATCTTCATCTTCATCTTCATCTTCATCTTCATCTTCATCTTCATCTTGCATCTGCAGGCAAACGTTACCATCACACTCTGGAGCAGAAAGCCCATCCTAATGGACAACATTTTTTCTACGTTTACGAGAGTGATGCTTTCGTCGGTATCATCGATTATGCTAAATTAAAGTAACGGATCGTTGTAGCTTGTCGGTTTAATTAAAGGCCAAAAAGAAAAGTCAGAGGATATTTGTGCTAAGAAAAAAATGTCGTGCAACTGTGGCTTTGCCTCTTGCTGTTTAAGGTTTGGAAACACAATTCATCCGAGTAAATCAGCATCAAAGCAATGCAAATTAACTGACTAGCCACAACAACTTTAATAATAAAAGCTTTTTGTGAACAAAATTTTTAGTTAATGTTTGAATAGTTAAGATTTCTAGTGTTTTAAACAACATGTAGTCTTTTAAATTTGTAAGAAGGGGAAACATGGTGACCGGAGAATCCTTCACCTCTCTGTACATGTAACTGTCTACTGAAGGGAAACAATAATAATGAAATCAGGTCTGTAGAACTGAATTACGTAAACTGTACGGAAAATACCCTATTTATATATTTAGATAACTTCAGCCCTTTCTTTTCGCAAACTATTGCCCAATATACAGCACCAGTTCAAATAAGAGTTGCAAGACACTACAGTCATGCTTGATGCTTTCCTTCAGGGTCCTCACCAGACAGGCACAGCTGATCATGTTACCAAAAGAAGAAGAAAGAATTCTAAGAAACAAACGTAGGAAATAATTTGTATATGCTTTTTGATCATCTAAAATCTCTGCAAAGGCTGACAGGAAGAGAATGGGTTTGGAAAACATTTGGAGCCATATTTTCCAAGATTCTCAGTATCCATTCTGCAAGAAAGACCCTCAAATGCATCCATACAAATGTCTCTGACTGTGCTCTTGTGTTCCTGAGATTGCTCTGTGTCACATCTACTCACCTTCAGTTACAGTCACACTAAATCCCAGAGTACTATTAATTTCATGTGTTCATTATGTCAACATTTAGCAGTTTCCTCAGTCATAATATTGAAGAAGCAGCCAATGAAATTAATACATGAATAACACAGCCTGTATATTTCACAGTCATATTTATATAAAATGTAGATATTGACACTTCTGTATTTAATTCAACGCTGTTATTAGTGTTTCTGGAGTAAATACAGGGTACAAGTTGCAGTTCATGAAGTGCTACTTCAGGCAATAATATAAAATGAACAATATATAAAGATCACAGAATAAATTTGAAGCACATGGTCAAAGTGTATGATGTATCAGCTGCTAACACTAATTGCAATATGAAGAACTCTATGCTAAAGCCAAAAGATAGATTTCACTGCTTCTGAGTACCAAAAGCAAAAAACATTCTGAAAGTGTTACTGGCTAAAATGAAGGAATTCCTACATTAACAGTGGATTTGTTCATGTGATGGTGAGTTAAGCAACTGTTTACTCTATTTGTTCTTGGGTTGTCTATTCTATTACCTAAGTTACAAGATCTGACTGGCACTTTTAATTAATCACCTTAAACCACTCATTTTCCACATTCAACTACTAGTATAAGATGTATTTAGTTAGTAGATAAAGGGCTTTAGCTGTCCCTGTCTGTTTACGTAAGAGTTATCATTAAAGTCAGTGCTAACAGAGCAAATCAGTGAGCCTCCCAGAAAGAAAGCATAATAGACTTATCCCTCTCTGAACACCAGCTGCTACTCTGAGGAGTCAACAAATCAAAAATGTAGGAGGCAGGACATGGGTGAGTCTGACAATACCCCCCATATTTTGGATCCTGCTGAACCTATAATGAGACAGAACTGATTTCTAACTTGACATTTCCTGATCATTTCCTCTTTTCATGCAGGGTCACATGACAGCTGGAGACAGGGCTCTGCATACAAAAGGGCACTTGAATGGAAGAATATAAGGAAATAAATTCAAAATTACAAAACAAGAAAGTTTCCAGGACTCTCAGGGGCTCCAGACTTCTAAAAGAATTTCAAATGGGAATGCCTAAGAAATAAGAAAAGGTTTTTCCTTTCAAACGCTGGCACTGCTCCAAAGAAGAGCTGGCTTCTGCCAACAGGAAGTAGCCATCAAGTGTTCCTAAGCATGGTTGTTTACCTCCCTGGGTATTTTCCAAGAAGAGGTTCCAGTTCTGAACCAGGATATGCAAATAGAAAAACTTACTGGAACAGGAGCTTTTAGGTATGTGAGATTTGAAGTTGAGTGTTTTCCTCAGAGAGCTTGCTCAACATGTGAGACACTGGCACAAAACCTAGAACAGCATTGTCGGTTCCCTGGGACAGCACAGCAGCAGTTCAGTCTCTCCTGTGCTGCCCATGCACATTCTGCAGCATCACCCCAAACAAAGCAGCATCATCTCAAATAAGTGTAAGACCTTTACCTTTTTTCTTTTGCTTGTGACTACCACCTTTAATGTGTCACTGTGCACCAGTGCACACAGAGGAGCACAGCACCCCTCTGTGCACAACTCCTGTGGCACCTCCCAGAACCTCCAAATCCTGCATATTCTGCACAACTCTCTGGTCCACATTCTTCTGCCAGCAGGAGGAGAGAACCCTGCAGGGGAACACTGTGCTTGGGACCAAGCTTGAAAGAGAAAAGCTGAAGTAGAACCAAAGTAGGACTAGGCATGGAAATAGGTATTACAATCAGATAAACCACAGCCAAGCACCAGAGGTGCTGACAGCTGGGCCTTTTAAAGGGAAAGGGAATCCATGCAATGGAAGTAGAATTGATAGAGGAATGGAGGAATGGTGTGGGAAAGGGATGGGCCGAGTTGGTTGGAAGCAGAAGCCAGAACAACTAAGCAAAGCCCAAATGACAACAACCACAACCTCCTCTTGACCTGTGGGATTCCTGCAGAGATCAGGGTGCCCACCAAACAGATGACCTGACCTGAGCCCATTTTCCTGGCTAAGTGACCAACACTGTTTGATTCCCAGCTGGAGTCTCTCAGGGACTAGCAGAGGGCATAAACCTTCCCAAGGGCATCCGGTGGCTATGTATAAAGATCTGTTTACACAACTAATGTTTGCAGAGTTTTCCAGTAACATTTCACTCTTTCAGAACTGGTAGCACAGGGTTGCCAGCCTTTCTGTTTATTGTGGCGTGGAAATCGTCTTCTTTTAAATTCCCGTCAGTGGTTTGCTCCAAGCTCTGAATGTGCAAGAGAAATTTGCTTCTCTGTCTGACAGGACAAGTCAAATCAAGAGATCTTTATCTCAAAATACTGCCATGTTCTTGTAAGCAGGTAGATTTTCCCTTTTTATCAGCATTCCGTGACAGTGTGAGGCGGGATAGGAAGCTGTCTCTACACTGGGACCTCTGCTGTTTAATAAGCATGTCAGTTTTCTGGAAAAAATTAGTAAATTGGCAAAAAATTGCAAATGCTACAAAATTATAGACATTCGTTAATTTCTGGTCTTGCCTGAGATCAGTGAATTCTTGAGTTTCAGAGGAGTCTAAAAATGAAGAGAATTGGAATTACAATGCAAGTGAAATTCAGGGGAAAAAGACACTATGGAGATGCAAGGAACGTTCTGAGCCTTTAAAGAGATTGTTTGATCTCAAATTTACTGTTATCACTCATAAAAAGACAATTTATCATTATACTGTTTTAAGAAAAATCTGTCATCTTGTATTCTGTAACAATAGAAAAAGGAATTACACACACAAAATGTTAGAAGCTGTGAAATGTGAGCCAAAAAATCTGTGATGCAAAGAGGTCACTACAGAAGAAGGCAACAGTGGAGGTTTATATTTTCTAAAAATTAAGTTAATCAGACTTCTTTTGTGAATCAGAAGCAAAATCCTTGCCTATGGAGATGGGAGAACGAACTCCATTGGCATGGGGAGGCAAATAACCCTACAACAGGGGCATGTGAGCTCTGCCACAAGATATGGGCTGCCTGCAGTGGTTGGGACACTGCTATGGGGGAAATACAGACAGAAGTCCAGCAAGAAGGCCTGAAGGTATTAGAAGAGTTGTAACAGGAATTGCTTAAGGTACAGGTATGATGGGATCTCTCCCTCACCACAAATCAGCTAGGTCAGAGGACTGAACCATAAAGATGACCAAAGTAAGACTCTCTATGCCTGTGGCCCACCTAGCCCATCATTCCTTGAAATTCTGGGTAGTAGCAAGTACCAGTAACACGTGGGTGGGACATGAGGACAAGGAACTGGAATGCAAGGTACACATATGTTACCAGAGTCATGGTTTAAAGTTTTACTCACTGAGTCTTTTCCACGCTTTCCTGGTGGCACACTGGAAACAATCATAGAAGACAATGAAGCAGAATCTTAATAATTTATTAAGTATTCATGCAGATGGGATGATAGCTGAGTGAAAATCACCTTTCTGAAGGGCTTTCTTGTGGCATTGTTAAGAGAAGGCAAAGCCAATGTCACTTGGGACAGCATGCAGGCAGGGTGGCAGTTCCTTGCAGTAGCCAGAGGGTACCGATTCTGCATATTTCTTGAGACTGAGAGCACTAAAACTCTGCAAGATGCACTCCTGAATCCCAATATGTAATGAAAATTTTAAGAATAAGTAGAATTTGTTTACAGGTTTTGAATAACCTTGTTTTAGGCTGCAAAACAGGTTTTCTTCTCATTTAATCAGCTATTGATACAGGTATGGGAACACTCCAGCTGTTGTCAAGAACTTGGGGGCCCAGGCCACTTTCCAAATATTTTCAGACACACATTTGGCAAGCAAGCTCTTTCTCGGATTTTGATTGCCAGTTAATCTCTTCTCTACGCCCCCTTCTTCCATTTTGCTTCCCCCCTTTATTCTCCCTTTTTCATGCGTAGATAACATTCAACACACCTTTCTTTCTCTGTATCTGATATTACACAAGGGCAAAGCCTCTCCACCCTCGTTAAACACAATGATTTCCTCTGGTGGGTTGGCCACCTGGAACATAAAACACAAAGCAGTTTTAGCAGGAACTAATGTGGTTTCTGGCAGGACAGCCAACAGTATCCTCATTGGCACATCCTTGGTGGGCAGTGCTGAACCCCCCAGCGGGGTGAAGGCAGGGTGAGAGGCATTCTCGAGTCACGCGGATCACAGGATTAAACCCAAGGACTGAAAAAAAGAAAAATACAAAGACTGGAATGTGTAAATAGTGAAGGGGGGGGGGAGGAAAGAGCTGAAATCAGAATTAAACTTGAAGCCTTTTCACTAAAACTCTCTGAAAGGGTGTCACAGTGCAACACCAGCTTTATGGACCTTTTCTTTGGCACTCTTTTACCCAGTGACTCAATCATAAATTTAATAAAATGCTCTCTGTATCCATAATATTTGTGAGCCTAAATATATCCTCAGCAACTGCACCAGAGTACTTAGTACTACTAAAACTATTCAACAGGACTAGAATGCAGGGTGTCATGCCCTTCTTTTGCTAGCTATTACTGCCAACACTAGACATGCTAATGGATGCTGTTATTATATTCAGTAACAATGGGCACCACCAGTGCCAAGGGCAGCTTCCACTTTTGTTGGTTAGACAACACTGTGAAGCAGCTCAGGCACCACTACTAGCACAAATGTCCCTGCACTTCTGTGGTTTATTCGTGATCACAAGTGTTTCTTGCAAAAGGAAATGGGCTTTATGTGGGCGCTGGTTCCACATTAAATTAAACAGGAAAATTAAATCACCTGCAGACAGAAAGTCAGGATTCTTCTTCAGTCAAAATGCCAGGACACCTGGATATCTTTATGATAAATCATATAATGATAAATCAGATCTCCCCAGTATAGCTGTAAATATTAGAAATCAGCAATGCAAGGCAGGCCTGTCCATCCCGTTCAACATTTTTCTTGCAAATAAGGGAAACTTGAAATGGATGTCTGAAATCTGAAGCAGTTTTTAATACTGAAGCTGCATAAACAGTAACACTTTAAACTGGGAATTAGAATTACAGAAGAAACATGAGTTCAAATCCAGAAGAGACACACAAAAGAGAAGCAGACAGTTTTCAATGGCCAGCATCTAAGGGGCTTAGCAGGACCAGAACAAACAATTTTTTGCACCCTGATTAAAAGGCTTATCGAAAAATTGCCATATTTTTCACAAAGGTGTCAAAGTAGAAAGATGAACTTTCAGCCTTAGCTCAATGTCATGCTGCAGTGCGTAAGAAAAGAACAAACACAAGCTTACAAATGCAGTTTGTTCTCTGTATCATGAAAGCCTGGCAGAACTCCAACGCTGGAGTAATGCCAAACCAGCACACCACGGTCTTTGATCTTCTAAAGCTCATGTTTTCCTTTAGTGTTTAACATCTCAACTGATTTAAAATCAACGTACAAATGGCTTTCAGAAATAATTGTGAGCAGCCAAAGTCTCGACATTTCATAACTGTTCAGGTCGTTGGCAACTGTCACAAGTGGAAACTCGGAAAGCTTCAGGCACCGAACTGTCGACAGTTCAAACACCCTCGGTGCCCTGCATGGCTTTGCGTTGCTGTCGGTAAGTTGCTGAACACCTGCATTCCCATGGGCACAGTATCATTTCGAGGATTTCTACCTACAACACTTCTGTCTGAACCCTGGATCTATCAGACCTGACACCAGCCCATCACGGCAGGGTGATTTCCTTCCTCAGGCAGCACAGAAGTGCTCACTTCACCCCCCACGGAACGAAGAGGCCGCGCTGTGACACCCCTGAGGGATTTCTGCACGGCCTCCTGCAATTTCCAATCATCAATCACTAACCCCCCTGCTATTTTAGTCTTCTTAGACCACTTTTAGCCCATTCTCACGGCATCTGCTACAGTTCCATTCGTGGCACTTGTGTTCCCCAGGATTCTGCTTGTGACTGCATGTGACAGACCGGTTGCGGAGAATAGAGAGAGCCTTCGGCTGCATCGCCACGCCAGGCCGGGCACGGCCTGGGCAGTCACAGCGGCCCCTCACCGGCCCCTCACGGCCCCTCACGGCCCCCTCACCGGCCCCTCATGGCCCCTCATGGCCCTTCACCGGCCCCTCACCGGCCCCCTCACAGTCCTTCACCGGCCCCCTCACAGTCCTTCACCGGCCCCTCACCGGCCCCTCACCGGCCCCTCTCGAGCCCCGCCCCTCTCGAGCCCCGCCCCTCTCGAGCCCCGCCCCTCTCGAGCCCCGCCCCTCTCGAGCCCCGCCCCTCGCCGGCCGCAGCCCCTTTGTCTGATGCAATTCGCTTCCCCCCTTGCTCGCGGCCTCGGGCCAATCACGGGCTCTCGCAGCCTTGGCGTCACGCCTCGCAGCCAATGAGCGAGAGCCACGATGGTAGAAATGCGGGCGTGGCGGCGCGGGGCGCAGTCGGCCGCGCTGGTGACGCGGGCGGAGTGTCCGCTGTCCTCCCGTGCCGCCATGGCAGCGCTGCCCGCAGCCGCGGCCCCGCGCCTGCTCCTCATCCCCAGCAAAGCGGCCGAGCCTCCCGGCCCCGCGGCTGCCCGCCATCTGTCCGTTGTCCTGCCGGCGGGAGCTGATCCCGGCCTCCCGGGGATGGAGAACGCGCAGCCGGCCCGCAAGCGGCAGCGGCTCACGCATCTGAGCCCGGAGGAGAAGGCGCTGCGCAGGTGAGTGGGGGGCAGCGGTGGGAGGGCTGCGGCTGTGCTCGGTGGGTACGAGATCTCCCGCTGACGGCCGCTCTGGCCCGCAGGAAGCTGAAGAACCGTGTGGCGGCCCAGAGTGCCCGCGACAGGAAGAAGGCGCGGATGACAGAGCTGGAGCAGCAGGTGGTGGAGCTGGAGGAGGAGGTAAGGGGCTGGGGGAGGTAAGGGGCTGGAGGAGGGGGAGGTGAGGAGCGGCCTCCCTGCCTCACGGCTCTTTGCAGAACCAGAAGCTGCTGCGGGAAAACCAGCTCTTGCGGGAAAGGACGTGTAACCTCGTGCGGGAGAACCAGGAGCTCCGCTGCCGCCTTGGTTTAGATGCTCTGAAGACGGAGGAGGAGGTGAAGACGGAGTTCCAGGTGAGCTGCGCTGCTGGCCTGTCCGCCCCTGCGTTGGGCAGAACTGCCCCGCTCCCAGGGCAACCTCGGTGCTGTAGGCAGGGATGTGCCGGAAATACCTTTGTCCTCCAAATGAAGGCTTTCCTGAAACTCAGTAGGTGCCAAGTTGAAATGGGTGCCACTGATAATGTGGGAGGTAGAAAGCTGACTAGTTCCAGGCTGTTTTAAGACAGTTCTATCTACTTTTCTACATTTCGTTACAGAAGTGAAGTAGAAACTGTTGCAGTCACGTAGGTGTGTTTAACATGTGGTGGAGAAGGTCAGGCTCTCATTTAAAAGTGTCAAACAAAATAAATGTGCAAGTGTAGGGAGGTTTCAGCTAACTTTGGGAAATTGCCTTACCTTCAGGTTTCTACAGAACAAGCAAATGGAGAATTTTGTGTTGAAAGCCTTTGCAAAAAAATTATGATCTTATGATTATGTACTGTACTGCCTGTGAGAACATTTGCAGTGACTGAGTTTTTGTCTTGGTACAGATTGTGAAGGAATCCCAGGTGGATGAGATGAGATTGGTGACCGGGTCCGCTGAGTCCGCAGCACTCAGACTACGTGTTCCTCTGCAGCAGGTGCAGGCCCAGCAGTCACCATTTCTGATCGTCTCCACGTGGATTCTGATGGCAGTGACTCTTCAGACTCTGAGGTGAGCATCCAGTCCTACACAAATTGTTCATGAACTCCAGAACCACTGTAGACTATAATTTGCCATTCATAGTTGGTTTGTTTTCCAAGTCTTGGAATTCCACCTGTGGCTCAGAACAGCTGTGTTAGGCTGTGTCCAGTGAGCACAGGAGTTCAGCAATGCCCACATGAAAAAACCCAGTCCCCACAGCTTTGGTCATGTGCAGGTCTGCCCTTTGTAGCCAGCAGGCACTGTGGTGTTTGTACAAGATCTCAAGGTGCTTCTAATAGTGGCTGTGAATCTCAAATGCATGTATAGTTCTCTGGGGATTGCCAGTACCCTTAGAAAAAAAGCTATGGCCAAAGAACGGCTGTGCCCTGAACAGACTGCCCAGAAGGGTGTGCAATCTCCTTCACTGGAAATAGTCAGGAACCATCTGATGCAATCCTGTGCCATGTGCTTTAGGGCGACTCTGCTTGAGCAGGGAAATTGGGCCAGATGTAATCTACTGTGGTCCCTCCCAACCTGGCAGATTCTGTGAATTTCTGCAAGATAAGTGACTGCCTTAACCCTGTGTTTGATTATGTTCTTGGTAAAACAGCTGTGATCGCATTAGGGTATTTTAACTTCCACTGAGGGTTAATAGATGCCACATTTGGTATTTGGCTGTAACAGTAATAAACTGTCTTTCTAAAACTGTGTTTCATTTTGCAGTCTGATCTCCTATTGGGCTTTCTGGACAGTCTGGACCCAGAGATGTTTCTCAGATATGCTGATTCAGAGTCAACGTGCCTGGAAAAGCTGGAGGAAGAGATCTCTGGAGAAACAAATTCCATACCAACCGCCCTATCTCCCTCTTTGGGGTCCCCATCAGCTAAGCTGGAAGCCATTAATGAACTCATAAGGTTTGATCACGTGTATACAAAACCCCTGGTAGTGGAGATTCCTGTTGAAGTGGGCAACCAAACCAGTATGCTAGTGAAAACTGAGAAAGAAAATCTCCATTCATGTGACGACAAGGCAATCCCTGAGGTCCCGGTGTCTGTGAAGAAGGAACCTGTAGACAGCTTCATGCCTGAACTGGGCATTTCTCATCTGCTTTCTTCTTGTCATAGCCTCGACGCCTCAAGCTACCTGTTGGATGGCTGTAGTGACTCTGGGTATGAAGGATCCCCGTCGCCCTTCAGTGATACGTCGTCTCCGCTTGGCTCTGACCATGCGTGGGAGGATAGCTTTGCCAAGGAACTCTTTCCCCAGCTCATCAGTGTCTAACCTGGTAGTGTTAACTCCCCTTGGATGACTGTCCTGGCAGGACATCAGCATATGCCCCTTTGGGGGGTTTATTTGGGGAAAATCAAGTCCATTCAGAAAAGTGTTTCTCATTTTTACCCATGCTAGTAGATGGCGTGATGGTATGAAAAAGCCTAGGGTGTCCTGTCCTGCCCTGGCTCCCCTCCATCAGTGTTGGCTTAGGAGAGAGGCAGGTTTGTTTCTCAATAACCTGCTCATTCTATATGGACCTGAAAATGTTTTGTTTTCTGGTTAAAATTTTAACACCAAAAACGTCAGTGGGATATTCATGTATAGACAACTGGGCTGAACCTAAATACTCTTAAGTCTTACAGCTTCACTAAATGCTTGTTTTCCATTTGCTATGTAGAGTTGCTTTTTCCATTTAATATTTAACTGTATTGGTGCAATTAAAATGCAGTGCAGCTCACTCACCCTTTTTTGCCTTAGAACTCAGTGGGGATGGGAGAGTATCTGGGCCTTGCAGAATTCAAGTCTGGGTCCCTCAGTGTCTCATCCTGCCACAGTGCATTGACGGGCAGTGCTCATGGGGTGTCTGCAGGTGGATGCTTCAGCAGTTTCCTTTTGGGGGCACTGGATGTGAGAGAGGGATTTGTGTGAGGGCTGGAGCTGTTAGAGTAAAACCTTCATCCTCTATAAGGCAGGCAGGTGGCAGGAGCTTGAAGTCTGAATATTCAAAAGTCAGGGTAGTGGTGGCACCCTAGTGGCCAGTAATGCTGTCCAAAAGTCTCAGTCTGAGGAGACGTAGGTGTGAGACAGACACGGTGTGGAAAAGGTTGCCCATTTTGTGTTACCAGAAGAAATCCTGAAGCATCAAATGGACTTGTCAGGAGCTAATTTCAGAAACCACGGCAGGAATCCTCATTGTCCACATCCATTTGCTCCAGTATCACAATATTAAAATCAGAGAGAGAAGAAACTGAAATTTTATACTTAAATTAAGAGAGAACTGTTGCAGGTGTTGGCACAGCTATTCTCTCGGTTTTGGTACTGTTTCATGTTTTACATTCAATTTTGACAAAAATAACTTGGGGGCAGGGAGGAAAGGAAACAGATGTTTTGGTCACTATCATTCAAGGTGACAGGACTGCTTTGGATTACAAGCTTGAGTTACCTAGCTTGTAATGAAGGATTCTACCTCAACAGTGGGTAGAAGGAAGGACTATAGCTGCACAGTGTAACAAACTTAGATTGAAAATCCAACTAGTCAGTTGCTTTACTTTGAAGGTGGAAAACAGGGATGACTGCAAGAGTATCAGATAAATTGCTGCAAGTCCAAAAACCAAACAGAAGTGAGGATTTGATCGGTAGATCTGCATTACTTTTTGTTAGCATTGTTGGAACTTAAATTCACTTCTTAAGTAGCGTGATACATGAGTAAACAGCAATTGATGGAACTGGCTCTGTTTGGTACTGCAATACTTGTAGGCAGTGTGTGTGTGCCTGAGAATTTGATGTTTGGGACTGAGTCTCTGTAGGTACAGCGTGTTCTTGTCTTCTCCCCGAGCGGCTCATGGTGCCCGTGTCCGGGTTGGAGTTAGAGGGCAGTGCCGGAGGTGAAGCAGGCGGTTCCCGGCGGGGCCGGTTCCCCGCGGATCCCGTTCGAAGCCAGCCCGGCTGCTACGGCCCCGCCCCACCCGCCTCCCGCGGGGCCCCAACCCCTCCTGGCAACCTCGAGCAAGCGGTTTTCAACGGCTAAAAAATACGAGGAAACTTGTGTTACAGTGTCCTTTTCCATCGCACTGTGTTTAACATTTTTACCTTGTTAAGCACAGGGGACAGAAATCTTCAAAGACGTGGTATTTACACTGTTTTGCTTCCCCTTTTACAACTTAACAGCTATATCCTGCATGCTTTATCCTGACTTACTGCAAACACTGGATCCCACGACAAGCTGTTAACAGTTATTGAGATCTTTCCTGCTAAAAACACAGAACTAGTTCTTGTTTGGCACCTGGAAGCCTATTACCATTCAGAATTCCTATAAGCACTAGTATTCCCTACTAGAATCAACTCCACTACAATGGTACACAAAAAAGCAAAGTCTTACATTCCAACAAAATTATTAAAATCTGTGTTTATTTTAAAACTCTCCTCAAACTTTTCTTAACTTTAAGAATACCTAGCTTGCTTAGTTCTGAATAGTTTTATTCTGAAGTAAAATGAAAGATCTGAAAGCAAACTATACCAACACCTCTTGGTACCCCTATTGCTTTGTCAGAGGCCTTTGGGTCATGACAGACTTAAAACAACTTTTCCTTTCTGACAGCTATAGGTTTATTCTACCCTGCTGTTGCCTTCCCTTGTCCTGCTGAATACTGTGGAGGAAAAAAGGGACATGCCTTTGAGATGACATAGTTAAATCCAAATCTTCTTAAGCCAGAACAGTACTTTACTGTCCAGCTGAAGGATGCTCCCCAAGGTTTTCACTCTTAGCAGGAATGAAACAGTCATCTAAAAAATATTTTAGAAAATTTATTGAAAACTGACATACAAAGGGTGATTTGGTCCCAAGAGAAGACAGACCAGAATCAGATCTTCTGTATTTCAAAATAAGGTTTTTCCTAATACTGCATTGTATTTGCCATCCTGTTTGTGAACAGCATTAATAAAAATCTTTTAATGAAGACAACAACAAATGAAACTCACAAATACAGAAATATGTAAATGCCCACAGCTCAATCTCTCATCCACTCACCCTCTCCAAGAGATTGCTGTAGCAAGGATCTTGCTCAGTGCTCCTGACACTTGGTTCCCACTCTAGCCCACTCTTCTATCAACCTCACTCTCCTATCACAAGGGCAGAAATGCATTGTGAAAAAATGAAAGCAAATGTTTTCTATCAAAGCAAAATTCTTAGGCAATTTTTTCTCCATCTTGTGGTCTTTGTCAATAGTGCACCACTATATTCTTATTTTAGGTGGCAGGTAATAGGTCAGTGATGCCCTACTGGCATTGAATTAAGAAGAAAAACACCTCTGAAAGTCAACCTTTGGTACAAACCTAGCAGGAAAAAAGTATTCTTAAAAGCCATCTACAACACTGTCTTACTCTGCAAATCTGATAGGCAATTAAGTGTTTTTAAGAGGAAAACAACGGCCTCATTTGATGTGTTTAGGCCTCCTACAGTTTTTTACATCTTCTGTTGCAATTTTAGTGTTGCTGAGGTGGTTTCATCACATTTTGGTAATTTTCATCCTCTTTTCAGTTTATTTAGGATTCAGAGCTTTCACCTAAAATACTTCCAACCTTGAACTTGCACTGTAATCCAGCAAGCTGAAAACCAGTTACTTACTTGGAGGCACATTTTCTACCTGCAGTGACTACAGCCTTCTCCAAACTGCATGTTCTGCTCAAGCACTGGAGCACATCAAAGGCTGTAGGTTTTAAACATGTTCAGCAGCTTAGTAACACATGAGAAATTTTACACAGTTCATGCAAGAGACTTATAGCAGACCCTGAAATGAAATTAGACATTATAACAAGATAGGCTGCACATGTTCTTCAACTTAATAAACCTTCCAAAATGGTACAGGTGTATACTGGTTTCCAGAGTAATGTCTAATCAGATGTTGGAGTGTTTTTAGTGAAGCTCTGAAATGTTTTATCAAGAGACAGAAAATTTCAGACAACCTTCAAGAAAAGCAGCAAGATAAACAGGGTTTAACAAACGGGTATCTTTTGAACAACCAAAAGGAAATAAAGGATGACTGCAAGGAGAGAAGCTTGATTTTAAACTTTCAGCTTTGGGTTATTCAACAGTAAAGAATATCATGACAAAGATTATCTCTTAGCTGTGCAGAGGAAGAGTAGATTTTCTTACGTGAGCAGCTGCGTTACTGTGTACTTGCTCCCTCATGTTAGCAAGATGTCAAAACCAGATTGGGACGCAGGACTCTGAACAGAACCTGTTACTTAGAAAAGGAATTTCTTATGAAAAGCTTCAATTCATGTATCTCAGAAAGCTCAAGGACTTAGGAACAAAAGATAAAACCCTTAAACAAGTTAGGGAACCTTCAGCATAAGGAACTGCTGTGCATTGAAAGAGGTACAAGCAATAGCTCATTGTGGATTCCTTTTCTTGGCACCCTGCTCAGGGTAGAAAATCCTTTTGGCATACATCTGTATAAACAATGTGATGCTATATTATTGGCACATACTGTGGCTTTAATCTTAAGTCTAGATTCTCCCAGGAAGAAGACAGGCATCTCCTTTACTTCACCACCAATGCCACCAAAGGCTGGGACTTGGGTACAGACAATAATCAAGCATTTGACCCTCTTTATGGCAGCAAGCAGCTCCTGTTATCTGATTTACTTATCATGTTCATCCAAATTAAAGGATGCCATTCATTTCATCAGAAGTTACACTGTCTTTGACTTTCCAACTCCATGCTCACAAAGAATCTCAGCACAATGTAAAATGTGAATCTCTTTGCTGAGAACCACTTTTCTCCAAACTCTGCATTGTTTGGAGAGGGGGATATAAAAAACCCACAAATAAAATTTAAAAGCCAATGAAGCAAAGGTGACTGAAGTTAGCAGGTATCCTGCAAGTATTCTGGCCAGGTATCCTGGCTTTACTTTCTACAAAGCAAAAGACTTATGCTTAGCTGTAACATTCCTTTCCCTACCACCCCATGGATTGTATAATTTCTACATTTGAGTTTACATCAAGTCCAAACATACAAGATGGTGTGAAAAGCTGTATTACCAGAGGGATTGCTGTTCTATCCATGACTAGATTTGAAGGTATTTCTTCCTTTCCATACCCTTTTGTAATTCAGTTTAAACCAAATGGCCAAGCGTAGTATGTGCACCAGTCTCTATGGCTCAGTAAGAGAAAGGTGTGGCTTAAAGCCACAGTTACATTCAGTATTTGGATTTTACACTTTACCAAGGGCAATTAAGAGGATATTTCACCATTATGCAAGATGGAAAGCTACTTCCCTGTTCCAAAGGCCTCTGAATTACCTTTTCAGTAAAAGTAAGAATATTTAACAGATTGGAACACAGAAATCTTACGGTGTTTCCTGGCCAAACAATGTTGTTATGACTGTTAGTAAGAAAACAAAAAACAAATAATATAAACTTCAGATTCACACATCAAACCAGAAAAAATAATCAAAAGAACATCAACAATAAGCATCAGAAGCTCACCACTTCCAGTCTAAACTCTGGCATCTACAACTCCATTTCTTCTTCTGCACACCCAGATATTCCCAAACTGGCATATGGATCTGGAGACATGGCAGTCTGTTGTGATCCAGGGAACGTTTCAGTCTGTGGGTCAAAAGGAGCTCCAGGTGTTGGCTGCTTAGCTTGACACCCTTCTGTACTCTGCTGCTTGAAGTTCTTAACAGAAACAGACTTCAGTTTATCTGTCATAAATTCAGGAAGAGGTTTCCAAAGCACCAGCTCCATAGAAGGACGGCTCCTAGAAGGGATGGAGTTTCAGTAAATTTAAGTTCTCCAAGCACAGCTATTAAATGCAGAAGAGCTGTATCTTCATCCTTTGAGCTAACCTGGAGCTATATTCCAGAAAATATATACTGTCTTTTCCCCCCTAATAAATTTCCTCTTCCCTAACTATTCCATTATTTCTAGTTCTAACCCTGTATTTCCTCTCTTTTTTGCACCAAACTTGACCACTGTTGGTCATACTTCGGGATCTTCTCATTTTGAAAATTCATATACATATCTGGATGTATACTTATACTGGATCACTCAACAGATTTCCCTCTGTAGAAATGAGGAGTACAAAACAGACACTTGATGACCACTACAGTTATACTCATTTATTTTTTAAAACAGGACAGTTTTTCCTATTTTTAACCAGATGAATGGTCTGTTATACAATGTTGGCTGGCTGCATCATGCAGTAATCAAGGACATCTCCATAAACATGAAACAAGGTCTCTCTTTCCATTTGCACGTGTTAGCTACATAGCACCATGATTTCCTCCAGAACTTACATAGACTCTATTATTTTCTTTGTCAGGACTTCACCAAAATCCCTCTTCATCCCTTTTTTAAGGGTATCTGACAGGATAAGAGTGGGCAGATTGCTAACATTTCCATCAGCATGAACTTCCTCATCTTCATCAATTATCCTAGGAATGGAGGGGGAAGAGGGAGATTAACACTATTGAGCATACTGTTATCAGGCACATCTACTGCAGACTACAGTCACATCTACGTGCTCTGCTCTGTGCAGATCTCTGACCTAGGCTGGGTACCAGAAGCAGCGGGGCCATGTTAACATGAGTCTCTCTTGGGCCAAAATGCCCTGAGAAGGACTCTTATCACAGAAGCCACTCGAGCAGCAATGCCACTTCTGGTACCTGAGCTAGCTTTGTTATCTGTGTTATCCCAGCAGTGTCAGTGCAGACATACACTGAGAGAAAATAAACAAATTCCCTCCAGGGGAAACTGTACAGTTCAGTCACGTTACACAAGTGAGGCTCAGCTATGCTTCACCTGCTCAATTCCCCATAACTGGACTCTGAGAATTATTGCAAAGGTACTGAAAGCAGTGCTTCACTTTTCACAACATCGTGCCAGTTTCTGAGATTAAATCAGCACAAATTGTTGAAGCTTTTAGAGCAAATGGAAGCATCTCCTTTGTTTTTGGTAAACCTTTTATAGAAAACTTAGCAGAGTAGCTGGGAAGAATAGGGAACAATCCTCCAAGAGGACCAAAGCAGACACAGACAGATAACAGAGACATATTTCACTACTCTGATTTACCCATGAAAAAAATAACAGTCTAACAGTACCTTGCTTCTCTTCATGCATCATCTATGGAGTAATCTACAAAAAAACCTTGTTTTAAAATTTCTGTAACTTTTGGCTTTTCTAACCATCTGCAGTGGTCATTTTAGATATTTTGGAATACCAGCTCAACTGCAATCAACTGATACGTACACATGCCATTCCCAGACATCCTTCAAGGCCCAGAATGCACAGTAAATTTATTAAACGACTACAGCAGACTCTCTGTAGCCACCCCATTACCCCACATCACACCATCAGCAAGATGAATCTCAGCCTACTGCATATGTGCAGAGAGACCTCTCTGGTTCATGCTACTCTCTACACTGACAAATTCACATCTCTTTTAAGTATTAATCACAGAACAAGCTGCAGTTGTTTGAAATAAGCTGAGCTCAAGCCTGAGCAGGTAACTTAGAATTTGAGCTCACAGAAGAGCATTAAACCCCATTATGTTATGCTGAAGCTGCATAATGATTGTGAGCAGGGTGTTATTTACTCAGCATCTCCTGCTCAATTTCAGATCACAGTATCAGCCTAAGGACTCACAGCACCATAGGCAGCCTAAAGTGAAATCATTTGAACTGAAGGTTCACTTCAGACTTACAGCAGTGTTATCCCACTGCTCAGAGCTAGATTTACCCCTGAATGCCCACCAAAAAAGGGAAAGCTCAGCAAAGCCAGGCTACTCAATCCCTGCATTTACCTGTCCTCAATTTCCTGAAGTTTCCTGCGAGCAACCTCGCATTGCTGTTCCCCCATTGTCTGATCCATTTCTTCACAGGGAATTTCTAACATGGCAGTTTCAGGACCGCTGCCACCATACTGACTTGCTACCTCCCCAGCTGCCTGCTGACCTGCACAAAGAATCCATTCTTCAGTGTTGGGATTCAAAGGGGAATTTTTGGCTCCTGTCAGTCTCTTCTTCCGCACAGGACAGCTAGGAAACAAAGTAAGTTTACAACTGTCAGGAAACATGGCATTCGACAGGAAAAAATGTTACACAAAGTGCATCTCAGCAGCTTTGACACACTATGGCAATGCAACCTCAACGAAGAAAATAAATCCACATTGCTCTTAGTAAAATGTGAGTACCTATTCAGGAAAATCAGTGCCACACAATTAATGAGGTAACAGAAATGGATTCGGGCTCATGGGCAATTCAAGGGAAGAATTCCAAATGGAAACAATGATAGATTTCCTTCCTGTTTGTATTGTAAGTGAGATGTGCTCAAATCTTTTAAAAACAAAAAGCAAATCAGGATTTTTTTAGGCTATAAAAGACAAATTAATTTACCCTTCTGCCTCTTCTTCTAGCTTATGCTTCTTTCCACATCGCACAGAGACACTACAAAAGAAAAAACAGTTACTTAGCTTCAAATCATATCTTCTGGTTACTCTGTATTTTCAAACAATATTTTCCTCCCTTTTAACATTTCAGCTGAGATCAACAGTCACAGTATCTCCCCAGCTTGAAGGGAGTAAAAGTTTGGGACCATAAATGAAAAGTTTGTTCCAAAGGAAGTCAAAGGCGGCTATAATTGCTCAGTTCTCTGAACAGAATTCCATGCTAATTTCTTCTCCTTTATGCTATTTATTTTTCCACAAGGGGCAAGACCAATTTTTCCTAAAATCCAAATGCTTCAAGAAGCAACATATGACCCAGCTTGAGTCTCTTAATACATTATCACAGGGACATACTGAAAAAATACTGAAAAAAACACAAGAGTTTGAAAGTATTCAAAGATCCGGGTACACTCGATCACCCTTCTTGCCTTTTAAAAGGCTCCTTCATCCCCCACCAGCCAGCTTCAAGGTCCCAAGACGAGCACAACACAATTCTAACCTCCTACCAGTGCAACACTGCTAAAAGGAAACAAATTCCAGCCGCCTCGCAAAGCACCCGGCGCAGTTTCCCACTACCCGCTCTGGCCTCGGCCCTGCGGGACCGGGTTTGGCACTTACTGGCTGCGGCTCCTGGTGAAGGAGCTCACCGGGGCCACCGTCAGCCCCTGGCTGTGGCTGCCGAGCGCGGCCAGGGAGGCCAGGTCGAAGCTGCTCTGCAGACAGAGGCCGGAGGATCCACCGACGCCGTCGTTTCCGATCCCTGCCATGACCATCGCGGGCGGCTGCAGACGGCCGTGGCCGCCGGCTAAGGGCTGCGGGCCGAGGCGCTCCGGGGCAGCGGCCGGCGCTGTGGGGAGCTCCACGGCCGGGCCCGCCGGGATGCCCTGGCAGGATCTGCCTAGCGCTGCCATTTCCTGCTGCGGGGGAGAAAGCGCTCATCAACGCCGCAATCCAGACCTGCCCGAGGCGCTCCCGCAGGAGCCCCGCACGGAGCCGCCTCCGCCCGCAGCGCTCACCCGGGGCCGAGCCGGACCCGCGGCTGCGGCCGCCGCTACAGCCCGGGTCCTTCCAGGCCTTTCGCCGCGATCCGATAAGGACCCGCGAGCACTGTGGGAGTTGTAGTCCCGGGCACCGGGGGACCTCTGGGAGTTGTAGTCCCGGGTGCTGTGGGTGCTGTAGGAGTCGCAATCCTGGATGCTGTTGGAGATGCAGTCTGGGAGCGGGGTCCCCGCCGTGGCGGCCGTGAGGGCGCCCGGGGTCCCCGCCGTGAGGGAGGCGTGAGGGCGCCCGGGGTCCCTGCCGTGGCGGCCGTGAGGGCGCCCGGGGTCCCCGCCGTGAGGGAGGCGTGAGGGCGCCCGGGGTCCCCGCCGTGAGGGAGGCGTGAGGGAGCCGTGAGGGCGCCTGGGGTCCCCGCCGTGAGGGAGCTGCGGGGTCCCCACCGTGAGGGGGCTGTGAGGGGCCATGGAATCCCCGAGGAGGGCAGAGACACCACCCTCTCTCTAGTCCGTGACCCAGCCTAATCCCCGCGGCGGGGCGGGCACGGTCCGGCAGCCAAATCCCGGTCAGCTGAGGAGCTCAGGCGGTCTCGGGGAGGTGGCGAGCGGAGCTGGGCTCCGGTCGGCAGGAGGGAGGGATGGCGCCCAGGCACACGGTAACCACCCGTCCTTGTCTTTAGTTGCGGGAGGCTGCGGGTTCTGCGCGGAGTTAGAGGAGGACAGTGCATGTACACAGCGTTAGAGGTGGGAAAGCTCCCTGAGGCTGCTGTGAGACTTTATCGAAGTTGGACATCCCTGTCACAGCAAAGTTCTGAACCGTTGAGGAGAGTCCCAATGGGCGGGAAGAAAAAAAAAGAATCTGTGTCTTAATACATTAGTAATTTAAGTTCTTCGGCACCTTTTTCCCCCTGTAACGTAGTTTACTAAATTTTGCAAAGGAAATCTAATTCAGCCCATGCTCAGAATGGAGCACCAGCCCCTGCTCAGAGGGTCTAGCTCGCCCTGCAAGGTAAGCAGAACCGTCCTGGCCTCTGAAGGTGGATCCTGCAGGGAGTTTGTGGTTTTATCAATGATGTACAAATGTGAAATGTGCGGGTATTTCGTGTTAGCTTTTAAATAGAAATACATTAAGTGATTAGACTCATAAAGTTTTGTGCTTTCCTTGAACACCTAGCTGCGTTAGAAAGTGGAAGCTGTAAAAGCAGCTTTCTGATTCTCATGTTTTACATGGAATACAAATGGAATTTTGTTTGTCTCATGTATCTGAGATGAAGTGAACGCCCTTATAAACTGTCAGGAGTCCAGTAGCTGATAGAACACATGAGGGCGTTATCTGTGCTCTCTCCAAGCTCCAATGTGAGACAGCATGCCAGTGTCATGAGCCCAGCTAATCTGTCGTAACGAAACCTAAATTATATGATGTATGTTAATGATTTGAGGTTGTTTGTTCGTTTATTTTCTGTCCCTTCTAGATTCCAGGTTGGACCCATTAGACACACAAAATAGGTTTACAGGACTTGATTAATATAAGGGTCTGACTGTGCAGCATTTACCACATCAAGTTTTATTTTTTTCTACCATACTCAGTGCAGCCCTTACTTACTACTCTTGATTCTTTGCTTTGGTTGACATTCAGAGAAACAGTTTTTATTCTTGGAAACCGTAAGGAAATGTTAATTGGGTTTTACTTTAATAAGATCAATTTCAATTTGCAAATTTCAGTCCTGAAGGAAGGAAGGGAGTTTTGATGAATTATCTTTGGGAAGGACACAGCTCTTTCACAATACAGTACAGTATCTGGAATAACTCAGCATTTCTGGGAACTGGACCAAGAATGAGAATGATGAAGAATTAGTCTACATACCTTAGAATGAGAAATTCAGGGAGTACAAGTTTATTAAAAGAAACGTGTACAGTCTTTATATTTGAAGGACGGGGAAATTTGGTCATTGAAGTGCTTTTAATATAGGAGACATTGTTGTGTCCAGCTGAAGTGAGTCAATAAGATACTATGAGATGAAATTGGGACCTAATTTAAAACAAAAGGTTGTCTAGACATTTGAACTGGTATTTCACCAAAGTTTTCTTTTAGATATTACATGTGTGTGGGCTCAAGGTCCTATCTCTTTTCATGCCCATGACTTTGTTTTGTTCCCCAGCTCCCCAGCTGGACGTTGTTCCTGGCTGTTTGTGCAGTTGGAATTGGAGGGACCTTTCAGTATGGGTATAATGTCTCTATTATCAATGCACCCACACAGGTAAAAGCTTATCTTTTGTTCACTGGGCTGTTTCCTCTCTGAACTCGGCCAAATGTGCTTTTGCTGTGATTGCAGTGGGAACTAAAGCAGTCTTCCTCTCCTATGAAGGAATCTGGTTCATTTCCCACATGGTTTCATGTGAATTTGTTTGTGGGTGGCTCCCATCAGAGGTATTCTGTGTCAGACAAAAGGGCCAAATAGGCCACATAAATACCTTCATTATTAGGAAGATTAACAGAATAAGTAATACAGTTTTTAGTTACTAAAATTGCCTAGAACATTATGGGTAGAATAGAACATTTTCAGGTGAAAGGAGCCTACAATGACCGTCTTTTCCAACTGCCTGACCACTTCAGGGCTGACCAAAAGCTAAAGCATGTTACTAACAGCATTGTCCAAGTGCCCTTGGAGCATTGTCCACTTGTCTAGGAAGCCTGTTCTTCTGTTTGACCACCCTTTCTGTAGGGTATCACCACTGTTTCTCCAAATGTCAAGTTTAAACCTCACCTGACACAGCTTTGAGCCATTCCCATTCTTTCTATCACTGGGTAAGAGGGAGAAAGGATAGTTATTGTTTACAGTTGTCCATCACAAGGCAGATTATTGAAAAATATCACGGGGAATTAAAAAGTTGCATCTTTAGTGGCTGAGTAACTTGTAGGTATTTTCACTTACTTGTTACTTGTGCATTCTTTGCTGTGGCCTCCAGGATTCTGCATATTTTGCAGATGACTGAAGGAACTGAGCAAATGGTCTTGTGAAAGTGATGGGTATCATTTTTTGCCACCAGCTGATTTATTTGCTTGGGAAACTGTGAAGGCTGAATTTGCCACAACATTGTATGCTTTTTACAAAACTTAAAAGAAGCTGTTTGTGAAAGAACATGTCATATGCTGGGAACAGAGAGAGTCCAAGAAATTTGTTCTTCTGTAGTCCTTGTTCGCAGGCAAAAAACAGAAACCTCTGATTATGGATACATGCCAGTTCAAGAGTTTCTAAAGGCAAATTTTAGAAAACCAAGAATGTGGAATAACAGCTTAAAAGTTCTGACACGTGAATACTGTAAGAAAGGTGGAGTACTATTAGAGTTGAAAAAGGGATTTTACTATGACTTTTTGGATTACACTAAGGCAGGGAGATTTAGATCAAGTGTCAGAATGAGTCCCCTGACAGTAAAATTTTTTAGGTTGCAAGGCCTCTGTGCTCTGAGGTGTTCCTGAAAACAGTAGGGCCAACCATCCACCCTGTTCCCCTCCTTGTTCCGAAGGACCTCACAGCTCTCCCGTGGCAGTGCATGGCAGGGTGGTGTTTGTCCTCTAGTGCAGCACTTGAGGCAGGGCACAAAGCAGAGCTGCTCAGCAGCCTTTGAGGTGTGTGGGGAGTAGAAAACACAAGGTCTTCCTTGTGGTCAAGGAAGATTCTGCCAGTCAGATGATATCTCCTAGAATTAACTCCCAGAATTGATTTTCAGGATTGGGGTGCAAGTTATTTGTAGTGCTGCATGAAATGCTACACATTCATCATCACTCTGTTCTACTGCAGCACATACACAAGTTCTTAAACGAGACCTGGAGCAGCCGTTATCAGAAGGAGCTAAATGCAGATTTGCTGACTTTTCTTTGGTCTGTCATTGCTTCTATCTTTTCCCTTGGAGGCCTGTGTGGAGCCCTGATTGGAGGCAGCATGGCGATCCGGCTGGGCAGGTCAGTTGCAGCAGCAGGTACATAAAAGCATGTTTGCTTTTCCTACATTCCCACTGAAACAGCAAATAAATGGAAAAAGAGTGGGAGAAAAGAGTGCCTTGGGTGCCTATACATGTTTTTTCACTTTAAAACTGAGTTTTGTAGTAGAATTTTACAGCTGGTTCCAATGAGACTTTCAAGGATGAGCCGTGAATTATGACCTTTGACTTTAGTCTCTGCATTGCATTTACTGAAATCTGAGTAGGAGAATGCACACAGAGTGTGGTGGAGTTCCCCCCGACACATTTGCAGCCTTGTGCCAGTAAGGACATGCTGCTTCATCCGTTGCATTTCATGTGTCTGAATGAACAAACCCCACCCCTACCTTGTCAGGCATTTCTGCCATATTTATGCATTATTCTTATGTTTAGACATTTTTAAAAACATGAGCAGTTGTATCAGATATCTGGGTTTCCAGGGAATTGCATGTTTCTTCAGTATAAAGTCCATTTTCCCCCCCCATATTATCAGAAAGGAAAACTGTTTAAAAAACCACATTACTGCAGATTTCCTTAGTGTCTGGTTGGTGTGGGTTGTTTTTGGTTTGGGTTTTTTTGTTTGTTTTAATCAGTTTTTGTTTGTTCTGTGGTGGTATTATTATTATTATTATTTATTTTGTTCCTTCTCTTTAGGAAAGGAGCTCTTTTGATGAATAATGTCATAGCAATACTAGCCTCCATTTTAATGGGGATCAGTTTTCCTACAGGATTGTTTGAGTTACTGATTGCTGGAAGGTTTTTGATTGGCATTAATTCAGGTGAATGATTTCTTGTTCCTACTATCAATAAATTATGGTGATTGATAAATTATTGTTACTTCTGATCCTTTAGGTCTTATGATACATGTTTATGACAAAAATGTTCTGTAGTTTAACTTGGAATTTGAAGACAGCTAAATTAATAATAAATTAATTAAGTTCCATTTTCTATATGTTTTGATTTAGTAACTCTTTGCAAAGCAATTTCTATTGATAGGAAAATGTTTTTCCATTTACTTGCAGGTATTGGGCTCTGTGTGCAACCTCTTTATATTGGGGAGTTTGCCCCAAAACACCTCAGAGGTGGCTTGGCCATGGGGACTTCCATCTTTCTGACTGGGGGAATTCTGACAGGGCAAGTAATTGGTTTGAGGTAAGAAATGCATTTTTTCCACCTGTTTTGTGTTACCCCTGTATAAAGAATTCCAGTTTCTCTGCAGCTTGTTGCAAAACATTCCTTGTGCCATTGTAGCATTAGAATTCACACAAGGTCCCCCTGGGAGAAGAAAATCCTGCTTGGGTCACCTTATTCCTCCAACTGCCAGCAATCAGTGCTGTCTCCTCAGGAAGTAGTGTCAGTTTAGATGGGTCACCAGAACAGCATCACTAAAGCAGGTACACTTGTGCTGAGTTCATGTTTGCTGCCAGTTTCTTGCTGGAGACAGTGGATGTTGGCAAGACAGGACTTGAGAGCAAAGGACTCTCATTTCTGTATCATAGCACTGCCACTGCTTTTGTCCCCTGTGTGATCTCAAGAAGTTGCTCTGGCCTTCATCCAGCTGGAACTTAGAAATTCCAAGAGCAGAGACTGCACTAGATAGTAATTAACAGCTAATTATTATATTTCTTTGCCTTCTTTTTCCACATTTCTCACAGAGAATTATTAGGGGAAGAAAAGCATTGTCCTCTGTTGCTATCCAGCAGCTGTATTCCAGCATTTGCCCAACTTTTATTCCTTCCATGGTTTCCTGAAAGTCCCAGATATCTTCTTATTGACAGAGGTGATGAGCTGAGCTGTGCCAAAGGTAATATCCAGCATCTTTACTTTCTGTTCTTCAGAAGGGTACAATATATTGGTTCCAGTTTCTCCTTTTAGCTTTATCCACACTGCACAGTTATATCATCTAGTGCATTTTGGCCCATGTTTTTCCTCCAGTGAGCTTATATGGAAAAAGGGATTGTGGAACTTAGGAGCCTAAATGGCTCCTAAGAACTTTATTATCCTGTTTCAAATATAAGTTCATTGACTGGAGCTTCAAGCTGGTTACTCTTACTGGAAAGTTCATTATCAGGATCATCAAAAGTCCTACTGTTGGCCTTAAGACAAATTGTCACTTGAGATATATTTAATCATGAAGATTTTAAAGGAACTGATGCTGGATACTCTTTGAGTTTTAGGACCATTTGTAAAGATTTTAGTCTGGGATCCAAATGACTTCTGATTATATTTGCCTAGAAGGATTTACTGCCTTTGCTCCAGCTCACTAGCTGTATCCCACTGGCAACATTAAAGTCAGGGCCATAACAAAGGACTCAATATCTGCCTAGAATTTAAGCACAACATTTCAAATTGGTAAGAGTGTCCTTTAAGGAAAAGACTATTTGAAGGTCTGAGGTTAAGATACAAAATATTTTGCTTGGTGAATATTTCAAGGTCAGATATTCCTCTAAAAAGAAGCAAAGAAATGCCACAGAATTCTCCATATCCACCACAGCAAAAAATGTTGAAAAAACCAGCAAGGAACAAACAAGTCCCAAAGCAAATTTTTCATAGCCTAGCAAAAGCCAGGTCATTATGGAAAGAGGTGATTTCCTAGGAGTTGTGGTTAATAGGTAAACATAAATTTTTTTTTCTCCATTTAGCTTTGAAGCGATTTCATGGTTCTTCAGAGTATCGAAGGGAGATGGAAGACATCCAGAGGGAACGTTTTGCCTTAGATGGGGAGAAACCCAAGAAGCCCTGGCAATTATTCACTGACCGTGGTGTGAGATGGCAGCTCATCACTGTCATTGTGATGACAATGGGCCAACAGCTCAGTGGCATTAATGCTGTAAGATTTCATATGAACAAACAGCTTACATAATTGTTTCATTTCCACCTGTTTTTCAACCATTTATTAACGCAAAGGATCCACTTAGAGAAGCTCAGACAAATAGAATAAGTGGGAAAGAATGTCCTTGCATTATTTTGGTGTTTCTCTTTCATTTTTTCCCATTTCTGTGTTTCTGGTATGCAAACTTTTTAAAAGAATGATGTGATACTTGTCTTTACATTCCTCTGAAAAAGTAAAAAAAGGTGGATCAGGTTATCCCAGTGTGTCTGGTTTAAGAATATAAAGCATATAAAGTTGAATAATCCTGTTTGCTTTTATGATAGCAATATGTTTATTTAGACATGAATTTAACAAATTGTTATTGCTGCTTACATTGAAATAGTAACTCACAATATAAAACACAATGATCTGTATGTTTAGTATGAATGTGACTCTGTTTCCAGACAATGTTTTAAATACCAGAAAAATCTCATAGTTTGGTTTTTTTTCTGTTGTAGATTTATTTCTATGCAACTTACGTTTTTGAACAAGCTGGGATTTTGGCAGAAAAAATCCCATATGTGACACTTGGCACTGGAGTTTGTGAATGTCTCACAGCCCTCTCCTGTGTAAGGAGCAGTTCGTCCTACCTCCCAGTACAAACACTAATGATTCTCCTTGAAGAATATTGGTAAAAATGAGATCAATATATTAACAGAAGATTTTATTTTGTCCACAGGGTTTGCTGATAGACTATGTGGGAAGAAGATACCTGATCATTGGGGGTTATCTCCTCATGACACTCTGGTGCACTGTTCTGACCTTCTCTCTGACTTACCAGGTGCCAAGGACTCCTTCCTATTACACGATGTGACTGAGGAGTGAAAAGGGCCCATAGTGACACGATAAGGGGGAATGGGTTTAAACTGAAAGAGTAGGGTTAGAGTAGGTTATCAGAAGGAAATTCTACAGTGAGAGTGGGGAGACCCTGGAACAAGGGTGCCCAGAGAAGCTGTGGCTGCCCCATCTCTGGAAGTGTTCAAGGACAGGCTGGATGGGGCTTGGAGCAACCTGGGATAGTGGAAGGTGTCCTTGCCCATGGCCAGGGGTGCAATGGGATGAGCTTTAAAGTCCCTTCCAGCCCAGACCGCACTATGATTATGTAATTTTATGATGCAATTTAGTAAAAATTACTGAATGAACACTATTTAATGTCTCTGAAGCAGAACTGTTTAAGTAAATTAGCTGTAAACAGTCACAAAAGACTGCTGGTCTTAGTTGCAATAAAATACAAAAGGAAACGTAACTGTTAAGCCAGACATTAAAACCGGATTATCAAAATCTGAACTAAACCTTCTCTTTGCCTTCTGTTTCAGGAGCTGTACTCCTGGGTGCCTTACCTGAGCATGGCGTGCGTATTTGCCTTCATCTTGAGCTTTGGGCTGGGCCCAGGTACTGCACAGGAACGTGTGGGAGTGGTGCAAGGTCTGGGAGGGCTGGGGTGTCACACAGGCCTCGGGAAGCCTTTGCAGCACAGCTGCTGCTGCTCTGGCTGAGGAACCCAAGTGAGCCCATCCTGGAGTCCACAGCTGAGGCTTACCATGCACACTTCTGGGGCAGCTATGTGTGAGGGAGGGCAGAGTTCTGCCCTTCAGAGCAGAGGGGTTGCACACTTGTCAGAAGGGGCCTGCTCCCTGATCAGTGCTGCTGGAATGGGGCTGTGTTTTAGTGGGACACATTGTGCAAGGGCAGCAGCCTCAGAATTGTGCTCTTAGGAATCATAACAGATCAGCTAATGGCATATTCAAAAGCAAGTCAATTTTTTCTAGCATTGGAAATACCTCAAATGGACATTTAGCACAATTCTCTGTTCCATTTCTGAACCATCCCCAGGTGGCATAACCAACACCCTGACAGCTGAGTTATTTGTGCAGTCCTCACGTCCTGCTGCCTACATGATCGCAGGGACTGTGAGCTGGATTAGTTTCTTCACAGTTGGAATGCTCTTTCCCTTCATAGTGGTGAGTATGCACAGCACAGTTTCCATTTCATCTGCTCCCAGGTTCCATCCCAATGCTTATTTTGTATTACATACACTTGTATATATTATTTACACTTGACCAGGATGTACACAGCCCCTCAAATGAATTTAACTAGATTCAGTCCCTCTTTAAAATATTTTTTACATATCACAAACCCCAATACAACACGAAAAATTAAAATTAATGCACTGGAAAGCAATGTTCATGTACAGATGAAAAAATCAGAGGTATCAAAAGCAGAAAAACTTAATCAGATACTGAGATTTAGATGAAACATTTAATAGTGCCACAAATTAAAGTCAAAGTGGCCCCTGTGGCCAGTGGGTCACACCTCTGAGAACTTGCTGAACTGACAGAGAGTTCTGTAAGCAGAAGATTATTAGGCAAAGCAAGACAGGCTTTCATCTCCAGCTTTGTATTTTTAGTTTTAGCATATATTCTTGACAGCAAAACCTGCAGGAACAGCATGCATCAGGGTATCTGGATCTGCCTGTCCTTTCTTCATGGTTCAGCTCTGCTTCTCAGTAAGACAGTTTTCTTTTTAACATATAGCATTGAAAAATATTAACATTCAGAAAAACTTAAATTATATAATCTTAAAATATGTGACAGCTAAGTAGCAAATGTCGACTTCTCCCTAGATTGTGACTTTTTGACTGCTTAAATGGTTTATCTTATTTTTAAAGTAAAAGTCTACCCAATAATTGCACAGCACTTGACAGTCTTTTATCTAAAATCAAAATTTAAAAAAGTTACATGTAAAGAATAGATTGAATGACTCTTTCTAAAAAATATCTGAGCAGCAATGTTAAGTGTGAATGGAAACAAAAAGCTTATTTTCTCAAACCTGCTGTTACACTTGAATTATGTTGCAATCACATTTATTTTCAGAATGGACTGAAGCAGTATTGTTTTGTGGTGTTCTTACTGGAGTGCTTCTTTGTTGCTGCTTTCATCTTTCTCATAATTCCTGAGACAAAAAACAAATCTTTTCTGGAAATCAAAAAGGAATTTCACAAGCTTAATTTTGGAAGAAATCCCAGGAAAAAGGAAACGGAGCTTTATGAAAGAAGTGAACTTCAAGATGAATTTTTAAGGATTCCTGCGTAGTTTCACAAATGCTACAGAACTTCTGTGAGAATTATGAACATAGTCCTCTAAATTAGGAGTGTAATACATAATCAAGTGGCTTATTAAATCTTCCTGTGTATTTAGAGGAAGTGTAACTAAAGGCAAGTTAGTATTGCTGAAATGCTATTAACAACATATTACATTATCCACAGAGAACTCGATGTTTAACTGTAACCTGGTGCTGTAGGGATGCAGAAATGCCAGGGAGGATGTTTGATGGACCCCTCTGGCAGATTTCTGCAGATAATTCTTCTTGCATTTCGAAGCCCTGTCTCCAGTTTGGGTCATCGAGCAAATCCAAATGCTTTGCTGAGTGTAACATTCTGAGTTCTTGTTAAAGCTCACACAAGAACTGACCTACTGAGAACTGGTATTTGAAATATTCCAGTTTATCTAGAAATGGGGGTATTTAGTTTCTGGTTTTCAATTACGAAACTTCGAAAGCCTTAAAGACATTCCTCATCCAGTCCTACTACTGTACTGTACAACAAGAGTTCAGCACCTCTCTGAATTACTGGTATTTGTAATAAAGACTTGTATCCTGATTAAAGAGCTCCTGGGGTTTCGATTTGGGTTTATTTTTTTCCCTAACCTAGCATCTTAACATTTTAAACTATGCAACAGGGTAAAACTTCTTCTGGTTGTGGAGGTAAGTTCCCATCAGACTGATATCCCCTCATAAAGCATGAAGTAGCAGAGAGGACAGATGACAGGAATTAAATGCTTTTTACCTTTGAAGAATTTTCAAGATGGTCTGACAGAACACACACAAGGAGACTACAGAGAGCCTGTAGGACACACTGAATGAGTCTTCTGCCCCATCTCCAGTATTTTTTCCTGGACTCTTTCTCAACTTAAAATAAATTCTTCATGTATCAGGAAGGAAGAACTCTCACATCTGTTGTTTGTGTGCCTCTGACACCTGGGGCTGCCAGGAGAGTGGCCCACCTTACACCAGTACAACTTTTCCTGGCTGTATGCATTTCCAAATGCCATCTGTCACTGAAGTGCTGCAGCAAGCACTGGATTTCTTTTACATTTATTTTCCTCTTCTCAGAATTAAAGCTTTTAGTGGAAGTATAGGAAACAAACACCACTGGTCAGATTTTGATAACTAAACCATTTGTTTAATTGAAAATAACAGTCTTAATAACAAAGAAGGCAACATCAGGAAGGGACCTTCTTGTCCTTTAGTTTATCCTCTAAGTTTGCAAAATACTTCATTTTTGCTAGAAGCTTCTTAGCTTCTTGAAGATCATCTGAAATGAAATAAAACATTACTAGTTTATAGAGGGAGAGGTGAACTTGCATTTTCAAAATGAATCTCAAGATTTCAGTGACAGCACCTGTTGTGGTACCAGGAGCTGTGAGCTGCAAGGACTCAGACACTATTAAAGCCATGCTGCCTGTTGTTTTGATCTTGGATGGTTTGGGAACACCTCAGCTCAAATGTTCCACAAAACATAACAATGAACAATTTGGAAAAGAAATGTGAATGAATACCCTTTAATGACTTCTGTGAAGTGGCTGCAGTACTGATCTACCCACTAGGCAAGACAAATGTTTTCCTTTATTTTAAACATGTATAAATAGACCAACTGACATAACTGAAAAATGCAAATGAGGAGGAGTGTGGTCTGGGTAGTGCTAATTCCAAAACTGATATTGAAACATTTTCTCTTCAGTTAAACAGCTGGAGGGGGAGGGTGGTTTATGACCTACAGACATAGAGTCCTTCTCGTGGCACAGAGTAACAGAATGTAGCTCCTCACGGGCAGGCTCAGCCAGCACTGCTTTGATGTGTACAGTTACACACACCCATCCCCGACAAACGTGCAGCATTCTGAACCTGGCACAGAACTACAAAGGTTTCTTCCCAGCTTCAGAAGCTCGGGAATGTTTAAAGCTTGAGCCTATCCATTGGTTACAGAATGAAGTTATGTTGATTATTGCACAGGAAGTGCCCAAACCCTTAGGCTGAACAGGCCTTTACTTGCCACACGGCTTCCACTGCAAAGAACAGCACTCACTGCTCTGCTGCAGATCCAGGACTGCACAACAACATCTCCCAAATTCAAGTGTGAAACCTCAGAATATGTCTAAGATGAAGTCTGTCTGTCCCAGTATTCTGGGAAACACACAAACAATTTCTTAGCATCTACATCTCCATTCAAAATTATTATTTAGATGCAAGATGAATGGAACTTTTGTACTGGACTTTGTTTTTAATGTGAGGTCCTGAATTTCCCAAATCAGTAGGAATGACTGTTTAGAAGTACTTATTCTAAATACCTAACAAAGAACCCTTGTTAATGCAGTATTTCTGTTCCATAGCTCAGGAAATATTTGCCACTAAGAGAATGTGGAGCTTTAAGCATTTGACAGGTATGTATGGCAGCTAAAAACTTCATAAAAACAGGTACCTCTTTCAAAAGCTGCAGACACCTCTCTGGTCAGTTCTTCTTGTTTAACTGCAAAACAAATTATTTAATTTACTTTTTGTTATACTTAGGATATTTTCTACCACTGTATTCTGACTGCCTGTGGTGGGAAAAGTTCATTACTCGTCTCAGCCTTTGGGAGCCAAGTGAGTTTTTCATAATACTGCTGTCAATGTTGTTTTAATTGTAATTTCAAACATTTATTTCTTTATTTAAACAGGTTTACTGACAGCAATTCCAATGCACATCAATGGTCACTAATTTCCCAGCAATCTAACATATTTTTTGTGTATCAGTTTACCCTGCTACAGTTAATTTTCTCCTGTGCTACTCAGTTTTTATTCTAGTTATTCTAATTGCTTTTAGCACAAGGCTGTTATTGGAAAGAATTAAATATATCAGTACACCAAATGTTTTTGGTATCACCAACAATATAAAAAAGAAAGTTGCTTGTATAAGGAGAATAACCACTTATAGAATGGCTGCCAGACAAAGAAAGTGAAAGAACTAAAATGTCTGTGTAAATGACATTATTTAGTGTGGTCAGACAAGCCTTTTATTCAACTTCATTCTGACAGGTTTTTTCTTTGGAACAATTGACTAGCCCTCACCTGATGAAGGTGGAGTAAATTCCTTTTTATTGTCTATTTGCACTTATTTTGACATCAGAATAGGTTGTTATACAAATGTTCTCATGCCAGATGTGATGTTTAGGTGCATCAGTGAGTAAAGACAACATTGGAAAGGGGGGCACAGGGCAGAAGTTCTTGCAGTGAGTCAATGCCAGACTAACACAAATTGAAGACAATACAAGAAATATACCAAAACACTTAAAAGCATTCAGCTCTTGTATTACACAAGATTCAGTATATTACTTGTGTAAAATTTCCTCACATCATAACCTACCTTTAATTAAAGTTTCAATTTCTTCGAGGTTATCCTCATTTTTGAGCTCTGCTATTTTCTCATTAATTTCCATGATTTCCATAAGGAACGCTGAGTCTGCATCACTGTCTGTCTCCTGTACAGGCTCCACTCCACTCAGCTCCAGCTGGCAGAGGAAATGGGAATTTGAAAAAAATATTCCCACATCTATTTCAATGGGAATTATTTTCTTTAATATTAGGTGTTTTAGTGGGGCATACTCAGATTCATAGTCGATAAATCTTACAGTGCATAAACAGAGTCAGTCTGAAAATTAACTCCATACATAGGCTGACCATAAAAATCAGCAGTTACCCACAGCCAAAAAAACATAAAAAAGCTGCCATGGGCCAGACTGAAATTCTGAACTAGCAGCCATGACCAAACACCATGTGTGATTTGGAAAACAAACTAGTGTAAGATGAGTAGCAAATGAGATGATAAGCTGATTAAGTTTTGGACAAACTAGGTTCTGGTTTCCCTTGATTCTCTGGTGATCCTCTTCAGAGGAATGCAGATTAGCACATTAAGGATTGAATGAAAGGTGCGATCCCTAACAGCACCACCAGCCCCCAGGGTTATTTACGGGAACACTGTAACAGCTAACGGAGACCTTACTAGATAGAGGCCCCGGCTCAGAGGGTTCAGCAGGGTCTGGTAGGCCTTGTTGATCAGGGAAGAGTGTTGCTCAGAGTAGAACTGCTCTTTCTGCAAACGGATGGCAAATATTTGGAAGCTAATAACGAGTGGCAAAATACACTTTGTTACACGTGCAACATCAGCATCCCCACACAGTCCGTGTGTGAAACTGAGAAGGCTCTGTGGACCTGGCAACTGTGTCACTGCCCTCAGCTGAGGCCTGACGAACCGCAGCGCCCCTCATCGTCCACCTCCGCCGCAAATCCACGGCAGAGTCTCTTCTGAGCCCCGAAACACAAACACAGGTGAATCCCCTCGCTCTCCGAGCGGGAGAGCGGCCGGGACTCGACGCTGCGGCCCCGGCACGCAGCCGAAGGCTAAAGGCGAGTTCCTGCGGCGGTCACCGAGCCCCGCGGGCCCCTCCCGGCCCGGCTCCCCCGCCCGGCCCGGCGCTCACCGGCGGCCTCTGGCCGAAGCGGTCGGGGTGGACGGCGCGCTGCAGGCTCCGGAACCGCCGCTGCAGCTGCTGCGCGTCGACGCGGAAGGAGCGGTCACTGCGGGACACAGGGCGGGTGAGACCCGCGGCCGGCCGGGCTCGCGGCCGCCCCGCCCACACTCACCAGTCCATCACGCGGAAAAGGTCAGGCCGCGGCGCCGGCGGCTGCAGAGCCTGGCAGCCGGGGCAGAAGCGCGGCCCGCCATCGCCGGCCGGGAGCGCAGCGCCGCAGCTCCAGCACGGCGGCCCCGGGGCGCGGCCCAGCGCGGCCCCGCGGAGCGCCCACCCGAGCCGCGCCCGCAGCGCCGCCCGCATCGCGCTCCGCTCCCGGCGGCCCCCGCGCGCGCCGCGCGCTCATTGGCTGCGCCCGGGGCGCGCGCGCAGCGCGCACGGCGGCCCCGGCCCGACGGCGCGAGCCCCGGGAGCCCCGCGAGCCCCTTGAGCCGTGAGTTCGGGTCCCGCCCCGGCCCTTCCCCTCCCGCCACGGGGCCGCTCCCCGCTGCTGCTCCCGGGACTGCCCCGGGGACGGCGGGGCCGCTGGTGCCGGTCCTGGGGCAGCGGTGCTGTGCCGGGCAGGGCCGGGCTCTGGCTGCACGGGCTCCCGGCAGTGCCTCCCTGGGGCTCGGCCGCGCCGCTCTGCACCGTGCGAGGCGTTCGCTGCCGGCCCGGCCCCGCCATCGGAGCGCTTAGAGGGAAGCTGAGGGTGGATATGAGGGAAAATTCCTTAATGGAAAGGGCTGCCCTGGGCAGAGGTGGAGGCACCATCCCTGGAGGGTTCCGCAGCCGTTCGGGTGTGCAGCCTGGGCACAGGGTCAGCGGTGGCACTGGCAGTGCCAGGGGAGCGGCTGGACTCTGCCTTTGCCAGCCCGAAAGGTGCCGTGATTTCCTGTGTGCGGGCGGAGCCCTGCGCCTCGCCTGTGTTTGTAAACACCTGTGTGGGACGGACCTGGGAGCTGTTGAGGTTTTATGGCTCGGAATGAACTGTAGCATACTGATAAGGGGAATTATACATTAAACTGTATGGCAACCAGCTGAAAACCCGATATGCAGGTGGTAGGGTTGGAAGGCTCATGGATGTTCCAGAAGCCCCGGTGGGCACTGATGTGTTGGAGGAAGCGGCTTAGGGATGGGCTGGCTGCTGCAGCATTTCAATGGAGAAGGAGGCAGCACAGGCTATGAATTTCTGGGCTGTAACAGGGCAGGGAGATGCTGTTTCTTGCCGCTGGCTGTGCCTACAGCTGCCAGGACTGTGCTGGGTGTCTGAACCTGGCAGGGTTTTGTACAGTCATTGTGTACAGGTGCGATAAATGTTGGGCATTTTCAAGAAAACGTATGTCATTTTACAGTTCTTACTCTTTTCAGTTTTTCTCTGTGTTGGGGACCAGCCGTGGTCCCTTGCTCCATGCGGGGATGCTCTGCCAGAGCGCAGCCCATGCCTGCATGACCCAGGGCGAGCGCTGAAGTCCTCGGAAGCAATCCGGGAACAAGGATTAGTTCTGTTTTAGAACCAGCAGAGGCCGCTCCACGTTGTCTTTTAAAAGGAAAACCAGCCGGGTTTGCAAACTTCCAGGGAATTTACGTATAACCCAGACATGCACGCTTTGGTTGGAAGTTTTACTTCTTGGAGCCTGAGAATGGACTTGGACATTAATAGTACAGTGTGCGAGTGCTTGCCAGTTTTACTTTGCTGTAGTTAATTGCGGGTTTTTTCACATTTTCTTTGAAGCCAACATGTCTCGAGAGACTGGAAGTGAAGCCCAGCAGTCTCAGAGTGCCCAGCAGACACAGAGTGGTACCAGTTCCTCTTCCAGTGGCTCACAGAGCACTAGTCAGTCTTCCTCCAGTTCTGGGACTCTCAGTTCCTTGGACACTGTTCCCACTCAGGAGCTTCCATCCATCCCTGAGGACCAGGAATCTGAAGAGCTGAATCCTCAGCCTTGGGGTCGCCTCTTTGCACTTGGAAAAGGTTTCAGCAACTGTGGTATGTGCACACTGTAATAAACCTCCTGGTTTCTTTATAAGATCTCAAAGTTTCTGAGCAGCTTGGTGAAGAGCAGTGTCTTTCTATTTTCAAGTTAAGTACGAGCAAATTTAGGCATGCAACTTTTGCAATAGTGTTTTATTCCATACTACACCCCAGTGTTTGCACTGGGTACTCAGATACACAGCTTCCATAGACTTACAGAAATTCTGGGATGTTCGTGTTCTTTGTTACATGCTTCATTTTTTTTACATTTTATAATTTATTTTGTTTTTTTATGTGTCTCTATATTGCTGAAGGTGAAAACTACCACTGCTAAAGAGGATAAAATTATTGAAGGATTTTACAAGGTGTGGTGCTTTGTATGAGTTGAGACAATCTTGATTCTATGGGAAGAATCTTTGTTATCCTATTCATTTCCATTTGGGATCATTCTGTAATGCCATAGTTATTAATTTCCTGCAACGTTGTGTCCTCTCTCTGCTGTACCTTCCCCTCCTCTGCAGACTGTGTGAATGAGGAATACTGGTTTGGGAGAGACAAAAGCTGTGATTACAGTTTTTCTAAGCTGGGTTTGTCTGAGACTGGCTTCTACCAAAACTACAGCAAGAAGCACTTCCGAATTTTCAGGGTAAGTGCTAAAAGCATTAACTCTGTCTATTTTGGCATAATTCAAAAAGAGACTTTGGGGCAGAGATCCTTTAGAAATCAAAGTATCTTCAGGATTGACTCCTTTAACAAGAGTCTTGACAATGCCCCATTCACATGGTTTATGAAATAAACTCAGTCTCATTTTTGAGTCAACAATAGTAAATTTCTAGTCTATCATGTCTTTACCATAAAGTCATTTGTTCTTTACTGTCATCTTTCCCATTATTTTTTCTCTTTGAGGAAATGGGTCCAAAAAATTCCTTTGTTGCCTACATTGAAGACCACAGTGCAAATGGGACATTTGTGAATAGAGAGCTCGTTGGGAAAGGGAAGAGGCTTCCACTGACACACAACTCTGAAATTGCACTGTCTGTACAGACCAATAAGGGTAAAATGTGCTTTATCTTAAGTAGATTTTTCATGTATTGACTAAGAGGTTGTTTCTGCATTGATCTGAATATGTTTCTTGGGAGCTGAGCTGCTTCATGAGCACAGCTCATTAATAGGTGTTTTAATATTTGCATAAAAGTTATCCATGTCCCTGTCAGCCCTAGGAAATAAACTGAAGAAAACTTAAAACAATCTGCATCAAGTAGCACCTTATTAGAGTATAAACTTTTATAGTTGTTTTCCTATTTTTGAAACACTTTTGGGCTTGAGTAGCTGTGCACATGATGGTGGGAACAGGGGAAACAGACTATTCAAGGAAAGTTGAAAAAAACCCCCAGATACCTAACCAGATGCTGCATCATAAATAGAAAATCCTCTTAAAAATAAGCAGGGCTGGGCTTTTGTTTCTTTGTCTTTGATTTTCCACTAAGATGCTGTCTTCTTGAGTATTACTTCTCTTTGGTCTCTGCTGAGACATTGAAATTTTTGCTCATTTTGTCCTTAAATGTAGTTAAGTAGTTAAAGACTGTTGTGAATTTAATCCCAAAATGTGTTTTTTTCAGCAATAAGATCACCTTGCTAACCCATAGCTGATATAATTTATAGCATATATTTAGTTTTCCCTCTAGTAGGCAGTATTTTCTCAGTTATATTGTTGACTAAAAGCTCACAAAACATAGGTGTTTGTTATAATAAAAATCTTAAACTTAATAATAGGAAAATGATCTCCACTTGTCTTCCCAGTGTTTGTATTTTCTGATCTTACGGTGGATGATCAGATGATGTTTCCTAAAGAATTCAGAGAGAAATATATCATGTCAAGGACTTTGGGAAGGTAAGCATCCTTTGTCCCTTAGTAGAAAGGGTTAATTTCATTATCATTATCTTGTGCTGGAATTATTATCAGTATTAACTGAGCTGCTGTTTTAAAAGAAAAAAGGAAAGAAAAAACCCAGTGATAACATATGAATAAACATGTTCTTTACATGTTTAAACAGTAATTTAAACAGGAATTTTGGCTTTGTCTCTCTAATTGGTTTGGGGTTAGTAAACTACCACCAACTGCAAAAACCAGGTTTGGTTTTGTTTTGGTTGGGTTTTTTTTCTGTAGAAGAGAATGAAGTCTGTAAATCCTTAATGAGTTTTTAAAGTTTGTATATTAATTTAAATAGAAGGAAGAGCTTTATGTCAGAATACAGCTTCCTACAATATCAGTGTTGAGGCCTTCAGACAAAAAGGGAGACAACTGTCCAAGAGAAAGGGGAGAGAGGCTATTTTAAGTGGGGGTTATTTATTTCTCTTTTGGAAACAATTGGTCAATGAAGAATTTGGAGGTGAATAATTAAGTAGAAACAAATCTGAGTGGAAAACAGAAGAATTTCTTTCTGTAATATAATTGCTATTTAGTAAAAATACAAGTATTGTAATTTCTGTTCCTCAGATTTGTGCAGTCTGGTGTTAAAAGAACCCTTCCTAAGTTCTCTACTCCTAAATGCCTTTGCATGAAGGAAATGCTGACAGAGTTTGTCCTTCATATGTGCCAGTACTTTGGTACACATAGAGTAGCTGCTCTGCATATTTACTCCTGCAGCTTTGAATGAATGGCCCTTGACAACACTTGCTATTTAAACAGACTTTCTAACTCTTGAATATTTCCTGAGAAGAGGCACTTTCTACCCACGTAGACTTCCTAACTTGAATATTTCCTGAGAACAGGCAACGTGCCATATTCAGAAGGTCAGAAAGCAGCAGCTCCAAATTACTATCCAAATCATTTGCCTGCACATGTTACACAGATTCATGACAAATATTTGTAAGCCCTGACAGAGCTGTGCTCTGGTTGTAGTGGTGCCTGTGGAGAAGTCAAACTGGCATTTGAGAAGAGCACCTGTAACAAAGTCGCAGTGAAAATCATCAATAAACGGAACTTTGTGGCAAGTGGCCTGAGAGAGGCAGTAAGTGTTTTGGTTTGTCTGTCTGTCTTGGCCATCTTGCAGTGGTCCTGGACTCCTCAGCTATCTCCAAGTGAGGATTTTCTTACTTAATGTCTTCTGTATTTAATTTCAAAATGCCTTTTTGATCCTGTGTGATGAACAGAATTCTGTAGGAAACGCTTGCTTTCGTTCCTTGAGCACGTTCCATTCGGTTCATCATTTAGGACTGGTCATGGGATGTGTACAAAGGGTGGTGCAGAGTCTTGTTGGGTTTGGTTTGTGCCCTAAAATGCATCAGAGAGACACATAATAACCAGCAGAGTCTTGACCAAAAATGTACCAACTAAGCTGATTTTGTTGAATGCTCACTCCATCATAATACTTTTTAAGAAAATTGTGTGAAGCCTTTTGGGAAGGGCTTTTTAATGTATCTGATGGCAGAAACTGGAATTTGAGGAACAAAGACAACTGGCTTAAGGAGCTGTTGTGAATTATAATTACTAATATATGTCATTGTACAAAACAGACACAGGAGTTTATCTGGAATGTTGTGTATGGGTTAAGTTGTGTGTTCAAAGATAATTGATTTGGATTGGAAGAAGAGCAAAAAAAATCCCTGCTGAATTGATTTCATTAGTTGAACCTAAGCCACAGATTAAAGAATCTGTTTATCTTATCTTGCAAAACAGGAGAGAGTAGAATGTAATTTTAGGTTGACCCATTTGCAAAGCATCTTGGAGGGAGAAAAGCTTTTTAAGAGGACAATACAGGTATATAGGCAAAAAGAATTTTATTTTTTTTAATTTGGAAATTAGTTGGGGATTTCTAACCTGCAGTGAAATTGCATTGTCTGGAGCAGTATCTTGCTCTATTTAATTCACTGAAGGCACCTGATTATTTTATGGAAAAAAGTTCTATGTTATGGTCACTTACAGTAGCAAAAGGCATGAAATGATGGCTTTTCTGGTACTGTCTCTTATTTTTCATATGTCTTATTCCAGAACAGCTCTGTCTTATCCAATATGGTATTTGATTCTTTTAATAGAACCCAGCTTTAAATATCAATACAGAAATTGAAATTTTGAAGAAAATAGATCATGTGAGTGTTACTGTACATTTTTATTATATTTTTCTCCCTATTGTATGTACTTGTTTAGTTTACTGACCTTAGTGTAGTAACTAAAGAACACTTTTATCCACTTAGAAATGTGTTAAAGGAGGCATATAATTTTCCTTGTAAATTATTGGATGGGTCTTTTTTTCTTCTTTGTAGTATATTATATCCTAGTTTTCACTGGCAGTTTCTCCAATTTGTATTCCCTCTTTCCTCTGCATGTAAAATAAGTAAAATATTGAGGGTGTGGTAACTCACAACTGTAAAAACTCTGGGGTGCTCTCTAGTCACTTGTGTTAAGTGTTAGTTTAAGTGACTTGGTTTGAAATACTGAAATAAGAGCTTTAGGATTAATTTTTACAAATTATTCTGGTTTGTGTGTCTCTTTTTGTGTTCCCTTTTCTGTTAGCCTTGCTTAATCAAGATCAAAAATTTCTTTGAAGCAGAGGATTACTACATCGTTCTGGAACTGTAAGTAACCTGTTTGAAAGTAAATACATGAAATGAAATGTTTTTCATAGCCACAAAGAATGTCTGTAGTTCTGAAGTGTGGAGGTTTTACTTGTTTTATTTTGGTTTTCTTTTGCTAGCCTCCACTGTTCTGTGAAACCTTTGTAAGATTAGGAGCTAGGATAACCAGGAGAAATCATCTTTCTATGCTTTGTAGGCACTCAGGGCCTGGATATTGTTCACTCTGCTGTTTATGTGGATTGTTGCTTTTTTTTTCCTTCATTTTTTGAGGTTGTAAGAGTGGGCTGATCAAAAACCATGTAACAACTCCTAGTGAAGACTCAAGAGACTGACCCTAACTCAGCCATCCATGTGCTGTGTTTAGGATGTTTCTCCCTCATTTTCAGAAATGTATTCTTTCTCTGTAGCCAGAATAGCCAATGATCTTGGTCTTGGTCTTGTCTAAGGAGATGGATCTTTAGGAAGTCATATATTGGCTTGTTAACCTGCATTTGTTTTAGGATGGAAGGAGGAGAATTGTATGACAGAGTGTCAAGGCCAATCAAAATGAAAGAAGAGATCTGCAAGTTGTACTTTTATCAGATGCTGCTGGCAGTAAAGGTACATAATTGTGAATTCTACCAAAAAAAAGTATCAATAAGATGAGTTTTTCTGTCACTTGTCATTGCTGAAACCCATGCAAGAAATCAGCACAGCATTCTTAATAAATTGGTTTAAGAAGAGAGAGACAGAAAAGCAGAATTCCCACAAAGGTGCCACAGAACTTGGGTCTGCACACCATGCTCACATTGAGATTTGAAATTTGAAGCATGATGATTTCTAAGGTGATTTTTTTGTTTCTTTGCTTGTGATGGTGTTTTGGTGAGGGTTTTTTTTTTTGGTTTGTTTTATCTTATTTTGTTTTCATTTTGCTCTGTTTTTTTTAAGGGAGAGTCACATGTTAGAGAGCTTTAAATCTATGCCTGCCTCTTACACAGCCATTTCAGTTATCCTGCCACTGCCATGAGAAAAAATGGAAAGCTTACATTTTAAAACAGGTTAATAGTTTGTTTTTCCTTAACTGCCCATCTGTATGTATTTAGTATCTTCATGACAATGGAATTATACACCGAGATCTAAAGCCAGAAAATGTGCTGCTTTCATCTTCTGAAGAGACATGTCTTATAAAGGTAAGGAAACTTACATTTCTTGTTAATGGAGAAATCTGGGAGTGTTCTTTCACATTCTTCTTGCTGTTTCATTAAACATAGCCAAAAAGATGTTGTGGAATTAGTCATACAAACCATGAAGTAACTTAAAACATAAAGGTTTTTTTTTTTTTTCATAATTGTAATTTTACATCTATGGATTTTTCAACCCATCCACTGCATATGTAATTTTAAATGTCAACTTTTTTCCCCAATAAAATCTAAATTCTTTGAATTATAGACAGCATTCCCACAAATGTCCAGACTTTATGGTGACAGGGATTTTTTTGTTGTTGTTTTAGGGTGTTTGGGAGGAATTAGGGTTGTGGGTTTTCTTTTGTGTTGTTTTTTTTTTTTTTTCCCAGAGAAAACACTGAATAGATTTGCATGCTAAAATGCTTATTTTTAAAGTAAACTCTTCTAATAGTCTACAATACCTTTATTCTGTGGTTGTCCATTTATATCCAATTCTGAGAGAATTTTCTGCTAGTGTAAAGTGTGATCCTTTGTCATATTTCTCCCTCTTCCTCCTCTCCCATTCTCACTAAATGATGTTTGGGGTGACTTTAGTTCATAGTCATGTACTGGAACTGGCTTGGAAGGAAGAAACTTAATGCTACCTCCTGATGTATGTCTACAATATGATGTGTTCTAGCACGGTCCATCCTAATATGTAATGTGGTGTTACCATTTTTAAATACAAGATTACAGATTTTGGACAATCCAAGATTCTTGGAGAAGCCTCTCTTATGAAAACATTATGTGGTACTCCCATGTATCTTGCTCCTGAGGTTCTAAATTCACTTGGGACTGCTGGATACAGCCGAGCTGTGGACTGCTGGAGTTTAGGAGTTATTCTTTTTGTATGGTAAGATATTGTGTAGATGTACCTTCACTGGGCAGTCTTTGACGTACATGGCTTGAGACTTGGCAACCTCAGTGTCTGTTTGAGGAAGTGAAAGTGCATTTAAAAGTCTACACGTAGAAAAACACTACGATAGCAGCTGCCTTAAAATGTGTGATTTCGGTGTTTCGTTTGCTGTGATGAAATCTGTGTTATTTAATGTTTTTTCTTTCACACAGCTTGTGTGGATATCCACCTTTCAATGAGCAAAATACTCAGCTCTCCCTGAGAGATCAAATCATTCATGGAAAATACACGTTCATTGCCAAAGAATGGAAGCATGTGTCAGACATGGGTATGACTCCAGCACAGTGGGTAGTAAAATATTCACCTCTTTTCTTGTAGTTCTTTTTTTCCTTTATCCTCCTTTCAGCTGCATGGTACATTGTGTGTTTATATGTTTCATTTTTAAACTAATATATTAAAATTTATTTTTTAAGTTCATAGTTAAAGCATTAGAAAGAGCACACACTTTTTATTGAAGAGGTTTCTTAGTAGTATTTAGCATGATTAACCACACAAGTATAGTGTTTGTGGGCACATACCTTTATTTCTCCTCTTTTTACTTCTTCTGACTTTATCAAGCTGGTCTACAGACTTTGCCTAAAGATTCTTCAAGTGTTGAACCAAAAATGCCAGGAATTTAAGGAATATGAGTTAGAATTCCAAAAAACACACATTCCAAGAGAGTCCTTTCATGGTGCTAGTCTTTGAGCTGAAAGTGTCAGTCACATTTGAGGAATCATCTATTATGTTTGGCCCACTGTAAGTGAAGTAGTCTGTGAAACAGAGTTTTTGCATAGCAAACTAAAATGATAATTACTGTCTTTGTGCTTTTAGTTTTTCAGGACATTTTAAATGCACAAAATAATTGTAGTGTTTACCTTGGACACTTCTTTGTATGTGCAGAGCAGTTTCTAATAAATGACGTGGTCATCCTTTGTCTAATAAACTTATCAAATATAACTCCTTCCTGAGTAGTTTGAAGCTTTTTCAATAATAAGTCAGACATTAATGAGAATGTACAATTTTAACATAATTTCCATAGTCCTTCTCTTATGTATTCAGAATAATCTGATCAAGTGAAAAGTAAATCTTGCTGAAATTCCTTTCTGGGAGATTTGGAGTAATAAAATACAACATAAATGCCATTTTTTCACAGTGTCTACTAACCAGCTTCCTAAGAAGATGAAAGTTTGGTTCTATTTTGGGCATACATGTGTGTGTCCTGTCTCTTCTTCCCACCATCCCAGATGGATAATCTGCTTTCCAAGACACTGTAAACCAGGATAAATTAAGCTGTCTTTACTTTTTCACAGTAACACTGAAGCTTTTAGGGAAGTGCTGAGCCTCCTGTGCATGCTCAGAGCATAAATTGTGTACATGCTAAATATATCTATGGGTGATTCTGCTACACTGAAAAGTGTTGAGTTATGTGCATGTGAAGGAAGGATGGTTGGAGTCTGCAGCCCTTCCTGTGCATAGAAAGAAAAGTGATCTGCCCAGCCTGCACTTTTGTGCATTGTTCTGAAGGGGTATAAGGCACACTGTCACACACAGCTTTGGTGTAGGCTTACTTCAGGTGATGAGTGTACTGGTCATTTGCCAACCAGCTCATTTTATTATCTTAGCTCTGGATCTGGTGAAGAAGCTGTTAGTGGTGGATCCAAGCAAACGCCTTACCACAGAGGAAGCCTTAGAGCATCCTTGGCTTCAGGTAGGAATTGAGTTTTAACTGAAAGCTGGGTTGTTTGGGGGTAACCTTGTATGTGTGTTGTGTTTTCAGAGATTTAATCCCTGTAGAGAGACTGCAAAAGTAGCGTGGAGTGAATACCTTCTTTCAATACAATAAGCAGCTCCTGCATCCTTTCTGAGCCACCTCTTCCCAGAACGATTTCACATGTGAGGATCAAGATGTGTTTTTTAGAGCTCAAGTCTGACTGTGGTTCTGGTAGGATGACCTCTCCCTTTGAGCTTTGTAACAGTCCCAGTTCCTCAGATATTTCTGTGGGCAGGCAGTGCAGAGTTTGTTTCTGGCAAGCACCCAATACTAGGTTTTTACTCTGCTGAGTAGGAATAACTGTCCCTGGTTTGGGAACCCTCTGAGTAGGAAGCGATGGTTTCCCTGCCTCCTGTTACAGTCTAGTTAGGTTTGAGAGGGATAGTCTTTAGATGGTTTTTGCTTAATTTTGGCACTCCAGAGGTGACCACTGGACCTATGAGCTTTCTTGAATATTTTTGCTTGAAGAGGCTGAAAAAAGTCACCCAGCCCACATCTGAGCCATGCAACGGGTTCTGTTTATTCACACCAAGCACAATGCTGTTCCTGTTCCCCCACTGGGAACAGGAGGGTTTCAGATGCTTTGGTAAAGAGCATAAGAAACAGGGAGGAAATAAGGGAGTATCCCTCAGTGCTCAACAGCTGACAGTATTCTGAGACAAAAAACATGTGTGGATGATGACTCTTTTTAAGTGATTAACTTGTCTTGATTATGGTTCTGGGCATCAGGAAACATTTCCTGGCATTCATGGCTTTTACTTACTGTAGTTTTGTGTGTAACATCTACAGTGGTTTAATCAGATATAAATTCTTACATTTAAATTATAATCCTGAGCACAGAATGTTATTCAGAAACCTTGCAACAGTGATTTTAAAAATTGCTGATATGCATAAGGGAAGAGGGGAAATAGATGACTGGTTTAGATGAGCTAAGAATTTCAGATATTTCAGAATATAAACTCAAGTTATTATTAACTTCATTCTATGTTCCATGTAGGGACATCTCTTGCTGTTAAGTTTAATTTTGAAGACAGGACAAAAGGTTCCAGAAAACATCATAGGCATAAATCCAGATATAATCTAGCACTCAGCTGCTGTTCTGTGAACTATTCCCCTTCAGGGGCTGTTTCTAAGAGTGTCAGGTGTTCATAGGTGATGTAGACTGCCTGCTTGGAGGGCCAGCACCCAGCATGCTCAGTTCTAGATATCACCCATGTTGAAAACTCCCACCAAAAGAGCTCCCGAGTCCTGTTGCTGTGAGTAGTGAGGAGTTCCTGGCTCCCCTCTCCCTCTTGTGTTGTCTGGAAGTATCGACTTTACAAGTCAGCAGGAAAAAGCACATTCTCTCTGTGACCAGCTGATGCCTATTAGCCCTCTGATGATTTTGGGGACACTAGGGAATTTTTCACATATTAGAAGTAAGCATGTTCTGCAGATTTATTTAATCTAGTAGTGCTTTCAAATTAGTGTTTTGAAAACATGTGTTGTTTATTCCATTCTTTGCTTAAATCTACAGCTTTAAGACTTGTTGAGCTGAGTAAACCTAAGTACTACTCAGTGGAAATGTCTTACCTGTATTTACCAGGTAATTAATAAAACATTTCTCAAAGGCATATCAACAATTGCTGTTTCTGCCTCTGAAATCTTCACTGAAGTCTTTTAAATGGCACAAGATTAGTTTGGTTGCATGCTGAAGAAAAAGCTCAGGTGTTTGTTACATAAATGGAAAAATATTTCTTACCTTATCCATCACATCAAATGTTGCCACAATCAAATCAGGTGACACTGGAAAAGAAAAGTCAAAGTTCTGTATAAAATTAAATGGATATTCAGGTCAAAGCCTTTTTGTAGCACTTAAGAATAGTTAAATAAAAAAGGAGATCTTGCAATACCCTATTGCTTAGGAAAAAGATCCTCTCCACTGCCTTCACCTAAAAAACTCAGTTAAAACAGCTGAAATCCTTAAGAGCTCAATGATATTTATTTCTAATTGTCTGTAGCAGTGAATATCCCATTCACTTCTCTTTGAGTTTCCCAATCTTTGCTTTTCCCTTAAATATTCTATACTCTACTTAGATGCTGGGTTTTTTTGCAGGATGAAGATATGAAGATGACATTTCAACAGCTACTTGCTCAGACACATACCAATATGAATCCACCAGAAACGTCAAAAATGGTATGTGCAGTAGGTATTTGAAGATTAATATTTGATGCACAGAGAAACTAGGTTTTGAAGTAATCTGTAATAAGAAAATCAGTTACTTTTGAGGCTTCAGACAAATGTACCCTTGGGCTGTATGTAGCAGCCTGTTATTTCTGCTTCTTGAAGAGCAGCAATGGACTTTGTTTAAAAGTATAGAATCACTCTCCTAGGCTTTAAAGGGTTATTCATATATTTAGACTAAAATTGCTTAATGTATGTTTTTTTTTTTAATGGATTCCTGGCACTAATGTTTAGTATTCAAGTAAAAGTTCTCATGCTGGTGCAAGGTTAGGACAGCATTGTGCCATTCATCACCAGATGCTAATTAGGAAAATTGTGAACAGTAGCTGTTTCAAGCTGGGAGCAATGTCTTATATGAGAACCATCAAGTATAATTAGATGGCTCTTGGTAGAGAAACACCACCTGTAGTTCTGGAGCAAGCAGAAGAGTCAGGCTCTGCCTTACCTGGTTTTCTGGAGCCATCCTCCTGTGTTTTTCTTCCAGAGAACCACAACAAGAAAGCGTGTCCACGAACATGAGGAAGAACACTCTTCTAAGCGTGCTGTTCCTTCTACATCCTTTCAGAAAATGAGGTGAAAAGGAAGAGAAAATAACTTTGTTAATAGCAGCTTTTTTTATGGAAAGCAGACTTTTTTACTAAGAAAAATCTTAATAATGGAATAAAGTGTTAAAGATGTAATTTCTAAATAAAAATAACTTTGTAAGACTGAAGTGACTGCTGTGCGTGCATGAGAATCTCCACAATTTGTCATGTTTAGACTCAAGGAAAGTATCAGAAAAACTCCTCAACTAAGTTACTAACAATTTTTTTATGCTAGCTTCATCCCCACCTACATCCTCTGTTTCTTCTTTTCCAACTTCTAGGTTAGGCATGGAAATAATTCTTAGTCCTAACAGATGAAGAAGGAATACTGAGCTTGCTGAGCTTTTGCCCAAGACAGAGCATTACCTGGCACTTCTGAGGACACTTAGACTGTTCAGTTCAGATGTAAAACTTCAGATGGAGCTTGAGGGTGCTCTGAGTTTCAGGTAAAGCTCCACAGTAACTGCTGGCCTGGCAGACTCACAGCATCGTGCTCTGGGAAGGGGCTGATTGGCTTCCCAAGCAACAGTTACCATCTGCATGCTGTTTCTAACATGTGTGTACTGTGTTTATTTCCCAGAGGAGGGATGAGTAAGAGGAAACATGATAACAAGTGATGAAATGAAGATGTACAAATTCCTGTCAGGGAAGAACTAGGAATTGAACTGAGAGAGAAAAATTTGGTTGCCTGTTAGGTGAAAATTTTGAACTGTGTGCCTCTTACTAAAGGATTTAATTATTGACTGAAAGAACAGTTAAGTAACTGTTCTCCAAGATGCATCTTCTAGTTAAAGTCATCTGCTATAAGTTGATTTGTAAAGAATAAAATCTAATGCATTATGGAATAAACCCATGTTGGGTAGGAATTAAGACATTCACATTTCCTATATGTGCCCATTGCAGAGATCTTGTGTGTTTTGATATAATTGATATTAACCAATGTTAATGATAAAATCCCCGTTCTTGTACATTGATACCTTTCTTAATGGATTGGATGGAGGAATGTGCATGGGCATCTGGATGGAAACAATACCACTGGTTCCAGGTACTCTGGACTCTGTCCTTGAGGATGTGCCCTTTTGGTGCAAATCTGTGACTGGCACATCCCCAGGGAGTTCTGGTGCTTGCTGTAGCTCAATTGAAGTAGAAGGGAACACTCAGCTGCCATTTGCTACATAAGAGAGTCAAAGGCTGCAGAGTGTTTGGGCCAGATTTGTGTCCTGGGGTACTGTAAAAGCTGATACCTGTGGGCTTTGGTTACCAGTTACTTTAAAAAGACCAGCATCATTGCCAGTGAGAAGGTAATTTCCTAGCTCCTACTTACACTGTCAAATTGTCTTGAGATCGAAAACTTCTTTAATTTATTCATCCATCTTGTTTTACATCATACAGTTGTTAGATAATCAGTAACTGCTTTGCTTGGGTCCTTTCCCTGGGTCCTGACTAAGACCTGCTTTCCAATGATGTCCTAAATTTGATCTCACTCGTTTGATGGCAAACCTTTGGGTTGCTGGCCACGTGTTCATAATTTGATTGCAGAAAGCTTTCTGAAGTTTCAGGCTTATTTTTTCTATGGAAGAGGAAGAGAAAGTTTCACTAAGGTTGAAGTGGCATCCAATTTTCACTTAGATAAGAAACTATTTCTCCATCACTTATTATCCACATCACAAGAGTCTTCAGCATAATCCGTTGTGGCTGTTCATTTCCAGAGGCAGGATGGGTCACAGCTGTTGGAAGGTCTCGGTTAACCGAAGCGCTGAGGCTCGCTGTGCCTGGCCAGTGCGGTGTCATCAGTGACCAGCATCACCACCTGCGCTGCGGTGAGGGCCCCGCTCGCTCCCGAGCTCCGGCTGCGCTGCTTTTGGGTGTCCCGTATGGCGACAGAGCGACGCTGGAGCTGTATCCTCCGTGAGGACGGAGCTCGCCCGTATAGGCGGAGAGGCGAGCGCTGCCCTTGCCGGAGCCGGGCCGGGGGAGCCCGGCGGCAGCCGCAGGACGTCCGGCGCGGGCCCGGCGCCGTCGGGCGGGGGTGCCCGGGGTCCGGGCGGAGCCCAGCCCCGGGGCGGGGCCGGGGCACTGCGGGTCCCACTCAGCCGGGCCCGGAACGTGGCGCCGGGGGCCGGAGCGGGATCGGCCTGGCGGGGGCGGGGGCGGCGGCGGCGGCGGCCCCGGCCCCCGCAGGAGAAGGAGGAGGAGGAGGAGCGCGATGGAGCAACAGGCGCCGCCGCCCCCGCCGGGGGCCGTGGCGGTGGGCCGGGCTCGGCGGGAGCAGGACGCGGAGCCTCCCCGGGTGAGCCGACGCCGGAGGGGAGCGCTGGAGCGGCCGGGGAGGCGGGAAGGAGGCGCGGGGCCGGGCCGGACACGGGCGGCTGTCCCGCACCGAGCGGGACGGAGCTCGGCGGGGGCGCAGGCCCGGGGGCCCGAGGCGCGCTGAGGGGCCGGGCGGCCGTGGGGCAGCTCCCCGGCGGGGCTCCGGGACGCCAGGCCGAGCGCTCGGCTCTCCTCGCTCTGGGCGCTTGGGTGACCCCGCTTTGTGCGAGTCCCGGGCCCGGCGGGGCTCCCGCCGCAGCCCCCGCGGGTCCTGCGCGGTGCGGAGCGGCGGAGGGCCCGGGCCTGGCCCCGCAGCGGGGGCTGTGTGCCCCGAACGTGCTCGGCCGCCGCTAGCTGGAGCGGGACCCTCGCGAGCACTGAGCTCGGATGTCGGCATGGGCATTGTGCTCGCTCTGGCGCCCCCGTAAACAAACCCGAGTCTCGCTAAAGTCTGCGAAGTTTGAAGGTGAGCGTGTCAGGTGTACTTGGCAGCGCTGCACAGCTCCTTACGCTGCTTCAGGGGTGGATAAAGTTGTTATGAACTTGGTTATAAGGGCGTTGTTACTGACAGAACTTAGATGCTGGAGTTGGATTCGGTCAGCGCGTCCTGGGTGACAGCAGATGTCGCGGATGTGGCTGTGCCCGTGCGCTGGAGCACAGATTGGCGATCAGCGATGCGCGGCATTGTCCCGGCCAGCAGCCTCCTGTAGCCTCCTGTAGGGATGCTCAGGTTGTCTGCAATGAACAGAGCTGAAATCCAGAGAGCTGGCTGCCTATGTCTTCTTGTCCTTCTTCCTCTTCTTTTCTTGGAGTTGTTCATAATTTTAGTGTCTTTCCTTGTTCTTGGAGGTTTTCACAATCTTAGGTAATACCTCTCCTGTGTTTTCTTCTGGTGTGAAGCAGGAGCTCTTCAGGTGCTAATGGAACCCCTTATAGGCTCTTTGAAATTGATAAATTCCTAAATGGATGAGTGGCTGTACCTTGAGCATTTCCCTAACAGGTGTTCCTCGAGTGAGGTTCATGCCTGGCTTTTGCTGAATTAATGGTTCATCACTCCCTCGTTGCTGTCTCTGTCCCCCTGTGGCTCACTGCCAGATCAGAGGGAAAGGTCTGTGTCCTCACTGACAGTTTGTAATTTAATTTAATTTTATATATATATATATAGATATATACACACACAAATATATGTATATAATTATTATTAACAATAGCTAGTTTTTAAAGTTATGTATGAACTGAAAAGTGCTGTCTAACTTTACCTATGGATTGCATAGTTGTTATTACAATTTTTAACAGCATGTAGCATGCCTTAAATTAGGGTGGATCTAACTGCTGTCACAAGTGCAGATCTCTCCAAGCTCAGTATTGGAAGCTCACAATTGCTTCTCATTTTTTTTAAAAAAATTCTTTAGGAAAGACATTTTCTATAGAAAATTTTGTATGAACTCCAGTTAAGAAAAAAATCTATTTCCTTCCTGTTGATAAGTTCATATCATCCTGCAGTGGCTTAAACATCCAGTTTTGGGAGCCTTTAATTTCTTTTCACACTATTTCTGTTAAAATTCTGCTGTAGGGGAAAGTTGCATGTGGTTGGCAAGGTTTCATGTCTGTTCAGGAGTGTGGTACAGCCTGGCTGAAGTGCTGGCTGCTGGGAGGTTTCAGGGACAGACTTCATGTGCTTTATTTGTTCTTGTTGAACCCAATTTCTATTGCAGAAAAACAGTAATACCCCAGAATATGGAGAGAAAACATAAGACCACTTTACAGATTAAAATATAAGAAGTTGCATAGAAGTTTTCATAGAAAGTGGAAGCACAGTTACAGATTTAAGCTGATTTTGGAAACCTGTATTTAGCATAAGTTACTGTCACTCTTTCTTTTCAGAATTCATTAGGAATGCCAATTTCTCTGCTTGCCTCTTTTTGTTTTTTTTTTTCTCTTCCTGATGCTTCTATAAGTATCTTGAGCTATTTAAAGAATTTAAAATATAAAAATTCTACATATCACACTTATCTTTTTTGAAAATGATAAAGAATTTTTAAAAAGGTGTCTTAACTATGGACTTGCCACCCAAGACATCATCTGCATAAGTGTCATGGGTTGACCCCTGCCAGGGGCCAGGTGCCCACTCAGTCACTCTACCACTCTATCACTCTATCATATTTATTTGTATTATATAGCATTAAATAAGAGGAATTACATGCAGACCAACGAGCTCTGAGGTGTAGGATTGTTTTCTTGATAAAACATTTGCTTTTGTACCACACTGTTTCTTTAGTCCTCTTGGAGCAGAATCTGGATTTGCTGCTATCTCTTCTCACTCCTCTCACTGGAACTCACTGGGAATCTGTTCCCTGTGGCTTTCTGGATAGAAACATGCTCTTCAGACCCATCTTTCAGTGTGCATGGGCACTTCTTTTATTTGATGAATGTTCTCTAGAGAGGACTAAGTTTAACAAGCTTGATCAGTGAAGATAAAAGTTCTTGTAAGGTGAGTTTTGGTGTGTATTCAGTTCCTGTTTGCTCTGGGGGCGGTTGGGAGTTAATTTCTTCTTGAAAATGAAAAGACCAAAGAAGATTTAGAAGTGGGTGTTTTAACACTCCACTGGCATGGTCAGCAGGGTTGAATCCTGAGCACCATCTGCCAGACATTTTTTTTCACCAGTGGAGGAAATTTGGTGCTGAGTCTGATCTGAAGCAGATATTGTGGAAGCTTCTGTCTGATGTGATCCCTGTAGTAGGAGCTGATTTATGCTGGTTTGGAGAAGTAACATTGAGAAGCTTGTGCCATCTTCTGCTTTATTTGAAATACATGAGCTTCTAACTCAGACTTTCTCACTGGATCCTCTTCTGCACTTCATTAGAACCTTTTTTATTCTGCTGCACTAAGAAACTTCTTCTTTAACATTGGTTTAGTACATGCAAGCACCTTCTGTAACAAAACGTTAGGCAACCCAAATATGTGCATTACCATCACCTTCCACTGTATTAACCAGAGAAGAGCAGTGGTAACTGGAAAGTGAGGATGACTTTCTAATGAGTACTTTTTGTGTGTTGGTACCATAACCATAATCTTTTTTTATTTGTGGTTTGAGTGCCAGAGTGACTCAGTTTTACTGGTCTAGGGCTTTTTCTTTTACCTCATGATGTTTTACTGCCTTACGTAGTTCTCATGATAGCAGGAATTAAATAGTAACATATTCCACAAATTACCATCATAGTTTCCTTTTTTTTTTCATGAGATTATTTAGCGTCACAGGATATTAGAGGCAGAAACCACTTCACTTGGAGTGAGAGGATGTCTCCTCATGGCTTCTCCTTGTTGTTACAGGCTCACAGTATGATTCTGGAAGGACCATTAACAGCTTTGTGCGTTCATTTGTTTGTGCATAATAAACTGCCAGAAAAGACAGCTGTTGTTGGACTTGTCTCACTGGTGCTCCTTGAGGTTTTGCTGGGTGCTTTGTGCCCTTGCAGAGGCCCCACTGCTGGGGGCTCAGTGGCTCTTGGTGGTCCTGGGCAAGCAGCTCCAGTGGGCTGAGCAGCAGAGTGGTGGGTGAGATGCCACTGCTGCCCCTGAGCTCTCCAGGGTGGGGCTGGCTGTGTCTTCACACCAGGCCAGGCCTCCCACTGGAGGCACTTATGGCCACAGCTGGTGAGGAATCTGTTTCTTGAAATATTTATCTTCTGAATAACATAAGTCCGTGGGTAGTTGTGGTACTGCTTGTGGAAGCTGCAGTCCTTCGCTCTGAATGCGATACAAGCGTGGGAACCACAGGACATTTGGTGTTTTTCATTGTCCCTGCTGCAGGTCAGTGACCAGGAAATGCACAGGGAGGGACACAGCAGCCACCTTTAAAGACACACGAAGAAACTGCTGCTCCTGGCACCTGGGTACTCCCCAGCCTTTTTCCTGCAGTACCTCCCAACCTTCTGGTGACTAATTACCTTTCTCAGGGTTTCCTCATCTTTGTGTTTGAACACGTGCCTGTGTCATAGCTGCCGAATCTTCATATTCAGCTCCTGGCCTCAGGTCATAACAAACTGCCCATGTGATGAAGTTTGTTGTCAGATGCTCACAGATGTGTGAGTTATTGCCCTGCTTGAATGAAGCAATGTGTTCAGTGCTAGCATTAGCAAGAATAATATAGAAAAAGTAACTACACATGAAAGGAAAAGAGGTTTTGATTCATTGCACAATAGACTATAGCTCAGACTACTACAGGACAAGAAACTACATTTACTGACACAAAGGAGATTTGAATATAAGGAAAAATATTATAATGATGAAAATCCTGGAGCAGTAAAAGGAGGTTTCCTGAGTAAAGCATGGAATCTCCTTCAATAGAGATGTTTAGAAAAAGTTTGGACAAACACCAAACACACAAACACTGTCAGAAAAGAATGGATATAATAAGAAAAATAAAAAAAAATCAGTAGTTTCTAACTTGATGTTTTTCTATTGTTGTTATTTGACTTAAAGAAGAAAAGAAAAAAATAAAAGTCTGTAGACCAATTGATCCTTGTGACAGGATGTCAGTTTGCAGCTTGCTTCCCTTTCCACCTTTAAAAATGTGCCCCAGCTGGCTCTGCTAATGTATTTAAGCCCTGTGGTTGTTGTGTTGTGGTAACAATATGTGATATTCTTAAACTTTTTCAGTCTGCAGGACTAAAACTAGATGACACCAATCTTAATTATAGTAGTCTAAACCTTTAATGAATAATTTCAAGTACTTTGTATGTTACCATATTGTGTTGCCTGTTGCCAAATACTATTACTGCACAATTCCCAACTGCCTTGTGATCAGAGTTGGACTAAGATGTTCTTGCTGAGTTCTTGAGTATCCTTGGGAGAGAGTAGGGTTTGCATGATAGAAACAGTTACTGACTACAAAAGGACTGGTTGAGGACAATGTGCAATGTGCAAAGTTAAAGAGGGAGAAAATTCCAGAATCATGGAACTGGAACTTTCTACAGGTCACTTTAAATAATGCCTTATAATTAGAAGGCTTAAATCTGTTTTTCTTTCTTATTTTGTGTTATCTGAAGTTGTCAATGTGGGAGGGTGGCTCTGCCAAGGATGACTGTTCTGTTGTTAAAATAAATTTTATGTCCCACTTATTTCTGTGAGTGTATGTGGTTCTAAAAACTCATCCTTCCCTTCCAAATTCTGAACAATTTGCAGCTGCATGGGCTTTGAAGAGATTTTGCACTTTTTTCCACTGTCTGTGTATGCCTGTGCTTCTGTGTGATCTGCATATGAAACTTCAGATGTACCAGCATCATCTTCATATTCACAGCTGCCACCTGTTCTCTACCTGGCAGCTCTGCTTGGTGCTGTAGAATCAAATAGCGTGGCTGGGGAGAAAAGCACTTCTGAGTGTGTGGGGTGCAGCACATGTAAACAGACTGCAGCTGCTCTTGTGTCTAGAAGACATCACTCATAGGGAATATGTTTTGCAAGACTCTTTCTGTTACTTCTGTACCCTCAAAAAGAGATTAAATAGATAAACAATTTACTTTTTTAAGAATCTGATTCTGAATTCCTCATTTGTTCTGCAGCGATGCCGGTGGCTTTAATTTCTGCCATACAGTTTCTAATAGCTCAATTTTTTTTTCCCTTTTTTGAGTAGCATTTCTTAACACTAACATACAATTTCTCCCTTTCCCCTCCTCTCAGGCTTCTTTCTGTGGATCAAAATCCTTCAGAAGAAAAAGCCCTGACAGCCCCATGTTGAGCAAAGCTGAGTTTGTGGAGAAGGTTCGGCAGAGCAACCAGGCTTGCCATGACGGTGACTTCCACACGGCCATCGTGCTGTACAACGAGGCCCTGGGGGTGGACCCTCAGAACTGCATCCTCTACAGCAACCGTTCTGCAGCCTACATGAAAATCCACCAGTACGACAAGGCCTTGGATGATGCCATCAAAGCACGGCTCCTGAATCCCAAATGGCCCAAGGTAAGGAAGCGTGTTTGTCCTCTGGGGAAGGAGTAACTGCTGTGGATTATTGGTCACACATGTAACACCCAGCGTAAACGAGCGCGTGTATTTCTGTGCTAAAGTCTGGTTCTGCTAAAAGCTCCAGGTAATAATATATTTTCTGTTTAAAAGTTGTTTGACTTGAATTACCTGTTGGGTATTAAACAGTTTTCTGTGTAAGCATACTGTTCCCCAATGGGAGTGTGCTACTATTTTACTGTTTTAGCACAGCATGGTTCCTGGGTTGTGAAGACCAGACATCTGTTTTAATGTTTAATGTAGTCAGCATTCATCAGCATCCAGGAACATGTGGTTCCAAAGCTTTGAGAGGTAGCATAGAGATTCTTATTAGTGCATTAGAATGATAAGGTCTTTCAAACTAGTGTTCAAAGAGTGTTTGTGTGTAGTATATTTTGGACAAACATTTGAAGAAATATGTGTCTTGGCATTCTCAGTAAGACCTGACTATGTAAGGAAACATTTGTAAAGAGTAAATGATGTTGGTTGCCTCTTCCTTCTGGGCTTGCTTCCCACCAGCTGCCATTGATTGCTCCGGTAGCAGCCTTGCCTTGGCTAGTGCAGGGCCAGCCCTTTGCATGCTAGTTCATTTTAGCAGCATCTGCTCCAGACTCCATTGCTCCTGTGAGTCCCTCACGCATCCTCATGAGCTACTTAGCTAAAGGTGCAGTTTCAGAGCAGACTCATCACCCAGGTTCCTCTCCTCAGAAATCAGAGCAGGTGGCACGCATGGGGCTCTCCACCAGCTGAGCTCCAAACTACTGAAGTTTTCTTCTGTTTAAAGCAGATCACTCCAAGTCTTGTATTTTGATTTGCAGTTGTTTATTAGCCTCTAGAAAAGCTTTTTCATATGCTTCCTTAAGACTTGAATTAGTCCACATTGGAAGAAACTCCTGCTTTGTCAGGAAGATGAATTAAAAACTTCTAAGTTACATTGTTGTTGAGTGGGTTTTTTTGGTGGGTTTTTCTTTGGTCATTAACTGGTTTGTATTACTGAATGTCATAAAAGATTTTGTATGGAAGACTCTGTTTAAAAGTAGAAAATTTCATTAGTGTCATTAGTCTCTAGCTGTCCAGGTTGTTTGGCTGCAGGGGGCTAAGGGCTGTAAAAGCCAGGGTGCCTGTGCTCAGTTCTGTATCCTGGTTCTAAGAAGTCTAGTAGAGAGGTGACTTGGATTAAAAGTTGTGAAAACATTTCATAAAAGAATAGTTTAAAAATGCCAGTCACAGAAGTATAACTACCTTCGAAATTTTCAGTGGAAAAGACTTGTGGATCAGAATGGAAGATAAGATGGAAAAGATTTATGAGCTTAAAAAGGCTATCTGTGTTTAATGAAGGCATTACTAGCAGTCAGTTAAATACAGAAATAATAGATTTATGTATTGTTGCAGTACTAAGGTGAAATATTTTAAAAAAACCCAGTCTTAGTAATAAAAAGTGAGACTTTCTCTTTCAAGTAGACCATAACAGTGAGTTTAAAAACATGAAGTAACTCTGTTTCAATTCTAGTCCACCTGACCTTAAGCAAACTCTATTTCTTTGTTTATTCTTGTTTCACAAAAAGTCAGCATTCACTTCTACAGCACATTTTGAGCCTTATTGATGGAAAAAGTCTGGAAGACTTAAATGAAGTTGCTGTGATGACATAGCATCTGTTCTTGTTTTATTCCATCAGTAGAGGGTATCTTTCTCTGTGATACAAAATGTTTATATACTTCAAAGTTGCTATCAGTTGGCAGTGGAAGAGTCAACGTAGCTTTTGCAGGCATCCTGTCCTGAATAAAGCTCAGCCACAGTCACTGGTTATATCTTCCCTTTTATCTTTAAACAGTGGTATCTTTAGTTTGTCAGTGCATCACACACTTCCCTCTTTTCTCTCAAAACCTTATAATCCCATTTGGAACCTTGTTCCTGGTTTTTAACTTTAAAGATTCATTGTTGGTTTTTTTCAGATTATCCCTCAATGTTTTGCTTCAGAGGCCATGTCTTTGCAATCCTTTATTGTCATGGTTCTTTCAAGATTTTGTATGTAGGAACAGATTTTTGATTTCACTTGGGCTGAAGATGCACTAGTAAATATAAACATGAAATGAATTTCCCTTCAAGGTCTTTCATTAGTTGGATTGAAGGTCAAAAAGGTGTTGAGCAGAAATAGTTTGTAGAGGTTGGTTTGACTTTGCTGCCTGCCTTCATTGGCACAGTTGTGATAGAAGTCTCATAAAAATGGCTTGGCTTTTAGAAAGGGGCAGTGATGCTACTGCAGTAACTGAGGTAATGAAAACCCACAGCTGAATGAATTATTTTTTTATCCTCTGCCTGTTTATTCCACTGGAGTTGTGATGTTCACACCCTTCTACATAGTACTTCCCTTTCACTTTAAATTGCTGTTTCCACAAATCATCTGCAATTACAGATTAGATTTTAGAAGAGAATGAAAAATTTTGGTAGATTCTGTTTGTTACTTGTCTGGCAGCTCCACAATGAGGGTGACTGTTGGTTTAAGATATTGAGGCCTTTCACTGCCACTGTGTTTTCATTCTGTGTCCTGCATTTGTGTTAGTTTGGTGAGGATTGGTTGCTTCTAGCTTAGGCTAGATATTAGAAAAACATTCTTCACAGAAAGACTGGTTCAACATTGGAATGGGCTGCCCAGGGAGGTGGCTGAGTCAGCATCCCTGGAAGTGTTTAAAAAAACACTTGATGAGGCACTCAGTGCCATGGTTTAGCTGGTAAGGTAATGTTAGGTCACAGGTCTTTTCTAACCTAGTTTATTCTGTGATTCTCTTTTCCTCATTTCAACACTTACAATATCTAAAAGGTGTATTTCTATTTTTATTACATATTTAATCCTAATTTTAGCCAGAACAAGGAAAGGTGTACTTTGGGGAACTAATTAACTAGTCTGTTTTAAACACAGGCATTTCAAGAATATCTGATTTCAGAAAACAGGCAGTGGTGTTTAGAAGCTTAGAGGAGGTGCAGATGGTCGAGTGTCAGTTTGCAGAGTGTCCCTACACAGTACAGGGATATTTCCTTCTGTGTGTGTGTAACTTGTCAGCCTGAGACAACAGGAAAGCTCTGTCTGAAGTTGCAAACTTTTATATTTCAATGTCAAAGTTTATTTACCATTTTTTTAAAAAATAATTTATTTTTATTGATAGAACAGAACTGGGAAGATGGAAACTTCTGCATGCAAAGTCTAAGCGAGTTTATTAATTAGCCAGAAGAGGGAGCTTAGTAGGAACAACTGGCATTTGGTTTGAAAGGCCTGAGTTTTAAATATAGAACCCGACTTCCTTTCACTTAAGAAGTTGAAAAATTAATTTGAATGCAGATTTTTTGAGGTTTGTACTACCAAATGTAAGTTTCTATATTTCTTTTCCTCCTTTGGGTACTGATGCCTGAAGGATTTTTCTGCTTTTCTCCTGAATATTTCTTACACTGTTCCCTATATTCACAAGTATCAGCATGCACACTTGTGATGCTTTAGGTGATAGTTTAGCCTGGTTTCATGGTGTTTATAGGGCCGGTAGACCAAACACCCCTGAAGCCACATAGAGTTAGAGACCAAACACTCTGTTTTCGTGAGCCCTCAAGGTCTCCTAGTAGGACAGATTTTGTAAACTAGAAGTGAGCACAACCAGGCCCCTTATTGGGCCCTCCTGGTAGATCTGCTAATGAGTAGAGTCTTTAATTGTACACTCGACTGGGGGGACGGGGCTTTTTGCGGCGTGTTCCACCTGGACGGCAGAAGCCATGGAATGGGATCCTATTAAAATACTGAGGGAAACAACCCCCAACCCTCTAACCCTGTCTGAGCCTTTATTTCCTAAGAACAGAAAAAGGCATCAGTACAAACTACTTTTCTTGGGTGTGTAGTTTGTTAATTCTTACCTTTTTGCTCCCACTCCACTTAGTGTTTGTTAACATCAGTTCAATACAATCTGTGGCTGAAAGTCATGCAGTTAACATCCCCACCCCAAAATCTTTCTTTAAAGCATTAATTAATGTGGGCTAATGAGCAGTGTGCTTATACAAATGCATGTGCTTATCTATGCAGCCCAAGACACGAACAATGAGAAAGTGATTGCAGAGAGAAACATCAGATCTCTCACAGACCAAAATAACTTACTGTATGTGGCTGAAACATGTTTATTACAACAGCACATAAACCTGTTCGTGGGCTTTGTCTGAGAGGGCTGACTTGTGAGCTCTGCTATTTGAAAAATATTTTGTGTACATATCACTAAGAAATGCAAAGATAACAGAATATTTCAGGAATTAAATTGCATTTTGGAAATATCCAAGAGGCAAATCAGATCAGGCTCATTTTGTTCTTTGATTTCCCACTGAACAGTCTTCTTTGTTTTGCTGTTGATCATCCTCTAGAAAATTTTTATTCTATTTCCCTTCACAGCTGTGCAACCTTAGGCATGGTACATGGAAATAGAGAGGTATATATTCTGTGACTGACACCTGAGCGGTCTCTTCTTAGTTCTTGCTGATTTTGAGATATTTTTAAATCCACACATTATAGGAAAGATGCTGTGGCTTAAATGTGGTTTAAATTTGGGGCTAATTCTGTGCTAAAATGTAGATTTCACTACCAGTTGAGTGCTGGCTCAGTGCTGTGACAGCTAACAAAAGGTACAAACAGCCTACTGCTACTGAACAATTAACTGGGTTTTGGCATTGATTTATTCTCTTAATCTCTCTACAGAAAAGTTGTTCATTAACAGGAGATGAAATGACTTTGTCAGACTTGAATACATTTGGCTAATAGGAACATTCACAGCCTAGGATAAATGGAAGCAAGGATCACAAAGATGGATGTTTTCAGCACTCTGAGGGGTACCTTGATTTTATTTGATTTCTTTGTGCTGGGTGAGTAGAAGGATGCTGATCCTACCATTTGGTGACACTGTGCTCTTTGAAGCCCCAGGGACTGGTGTTTGAGGAGCAGCATTCCCTGAAAAGCACAGTGGGTTGCTGAATGAGAGGGGGCCAAGCTGGCAAACAGATTTGAAGATCAGGGTTCAGTAATGATCTGATTATTGCAACTGTTCAAGCCACTGGGCAGGGAAAAATGCTATTTCTTAGAATAGGACCACCTTTTTGTATCAACCTTTTTTAGATCTGAAACACCTTTTAGAGAAAAGTTGAATAGTCTGGAGAATGTAGTTGATGCAAAAGGAATGCCCTGTTCATATGCAACTCGAAAGGAAGAATTACAGCACTTTTCATCAGGCACAAGTTTCTGTTATGGTCTTTGTCTCTCCTAATTCAAAATTAATTGTCTCAATGTAGAAATGTGGCTTTGTATCTCTAGTAGAGAAAAAATATGAAAGAACATAAAGAAAGGGAAATTGTGAGCCACGAAACCTTTGGGTGTTTGCAGTGCAGGAGGGGTTTAGGTGTTGTCATCTCACTGCAGGGGAATTTGGCAGAATGGTATTTTGTTAAGTGACTCCAGCTGTCAGTCATGTGACCAGGACTTTTACAGGGTAAAGGGACACTTGCATGTCCTCTTGCACTTCTCCTGACTGCTTGCCCATCTTTATAAACAAACCATCAGGTGCTCCAGCAATCCTTAACAACCTCAGAGTTTCTCAATGAATTGCGAGCAGAGTGCCGACCCTCGGCCTCATGTAGGACGTTTGAGCAAAGAATGTGACTTGACCACGTAACTTTTTTCATGAATAGACCTCTTGTTTTTAATTTGATGAGCAAGGAACTTTCCAGTCCTGTCCTTCAGCTTACAATCTGTCTTTAATTTGCAGAAAGTTGCATTCCAGTTTTTCAGACATAAAACCATTTAACAGACCTTTTTTCACTTTGCTAGAGCTTGCTGTGTTATGTTACAGTGAGATTTGTGCATTTCTCTCTGTCTTTTTGTGTTAAAAAATCACAGAGTAATTGAAATTGGCTGGGACCCCTGGAGATGAATGCAGGGTCAGCTGGAACAGGTTGTCCATGACATTGTCTGGTTGGGTTTTGAATATCTCCAAGGGTGGAGACTCCACAGCCTCTTTGAGCAACAGGTTCCTGTGTTCGACCACCCTCACCAAAAAGCTCTCTCCCCCCTTTTTTTCCCAATTAGATATTTAAATAATGAGCATCATGTACTACTTTGACAGCTTTTTGGAATTAATGTTTTTCCAAACAGTCAGGTTCACTGAAGAAGTATTCTCTGCACCAGAAGTGGTGACTATGGCATTGCTGGGGGAAAACTGCTGTGCAGATAAGTTGTGTAGGTTCTCCTTTCTCTAAATTGTTAGAATTACAGAGCAGTAGCAGTACAGCATGGGAGCAGGGGACAGGGACACAGTGGACAGATGACATCCTAAAAAAACCCCATCTATTTTCACATGTAATGGTTGTCTGTCTTAGACAAATACACAGGAAAAATTGCTCCTTTCTAAGAAATCAGCTCATTGCCTTAGAACTAGAAAAGCTTACAGAGGTACTTGAGTCTCAGTGTGCAACAGACCAACACAGATTTTCCAAGCACTTACTGTAGGGTTTCATTATTCCTTCCTTTGTTTTCTAGAACCCTTTTGTATATAGAATAAAGCAACTTAAAATTTTTTTTTTTGGGAATTAACTGCAGTTATTCTGATTAGTCTAAATGCTGTAATGTAAATTTCTCTCCTGGAAGGTGCTAGTTTTTTACCCCACAGTTCTCTTGCCACTGGAACTAGTTATATTACGAGGCAGGAATGGTATAGTGGTTTTTATTCCTCACATATCTGAATATCCAAAGCACAAATGCAGAAGTAATTCTGAAATGCAGGGGTGATGATTGATCTGCAAGGGTGATAGTTAAGAAAATATATCTATTACCTACTCATTTTGATTCAAGCACAGTACCACTGGATAGCATTTTAAGACGTTTGGACTGCCTTCATTTGTACCCCATAGTTTTAGACTAAAACCTTAGCATGTGTTGTTACCTCTTTTTCTCACCTACCCAGACCTTGAGGAGTTAGTTGCCAGATGATTTTTCTGCTCAGTTTTTCGTTCTTCAGTGGTTCGTTCCTTCAATTTTGTTATTCTTAAGAATGAGATATATATTCCTTGTTTTTACTCAGCATACAAGGATTGAGTTTCCTCATCTTGCAGATTACTTTCTTTGCTAATATTACCGTGGTGGTGACTCATTCTGAAGCTGTGGAATTGTGGAGGAGTGGAGTGATGTGTGGAGAAATGAGTGAAGCACATGAGAGGGCGCTCTGTGCTCAGGCGTTCAGCAGGGCCCGGGGTCTCATTTCAGCTCTATGCAGATATTCACATTTTTTAGATACTTTTAAGTGGAATTTTGTTAATTTCTTTCCACAGTCGGTGCTGTTCTTGCTGCCTTTGGTGTTTGTTTGACATCAGGCAGGAATGGCATGACAGTGCTGCAGTGTCACTGATGCTCTGATGGAAGGACAGCAGCTGTTCTGAGCTGTGCTTTCTGAAATGGCTTGCTTTATGTTCTTGTTATTTACACACATTTGGGTTTCTTTGCATTTTAATTGTTTGCTCTAATTTTGTTACCCTGGTGTCTGGAAGCCCCTTATCCCCATCTCTTTTTCCTTTTGCTACAATTACATTATTTGCTGCTTTGATTACTCAAATCACCAACAACCATGTCTCAGATATTTTGGGTTTTTTCTGCAGCAAATAATCCTGGTTTTGTTAAGGTTTGCCATCCTGGGTTTATCCCAGCTCTCTGAATTTATGCTGCAGTTCTGGTTGGGCAAGGACTAGAATTTGAGCAGCACTGCCTAAGAGGTTGTGGATTATAAGGAGTCCATCAAGCCCTCCTCTCCTTTGAGAGCTGCCCATCGGTGGCTGAGTGACAATAAAGAAGAGGAGAGGGTTTGAGTGGATTCAAGGATGCTGGACCTGGTTTCTCTGTGGTAGACAAGAATGCTCTTATAAACCTGCATTTCTTGTTTGGGTACAGCCTGATACATCGTGGCATTTCTGGATGTCACTGGATCCTCATCACAGACCTGTAGTCTCAACCAGTCTCTGAGGAAATTAAATTAAATGGAAAATTTGTGAGAGCAAATAGACAGGAAAAAATACTAAAAATGGAGAAAGCTGGAAATTGCCTTGACTAGCAAGTCAGTAGGAAGCACTCAAGGATACCATTTACACAGTGTGCTGCACTGTGCCAAGGGCAAGAAAACCCAACCAATTAACAGGGCCTTGCTGAGAGCTCCCTGACAGCTGAAAATACATCCAGGGCTTAACATTCCATCTTCCTGGCCTTACAGTGCCAGCAGGGGGTTGTTCAGGTCACTCCATCTCACTCCCCATAGCCGAGTCAGATGGGAAGTGCCTGTGATCATGGACAGGGAGGAGATGCAGCACAGGGATAATTGCTGCATTAAGTACAGGCATTTTCTGAGACAAGAGCATGATGACAGTTCAAACTAATGCAAGCAGGGAAGAGATTTGTGGCAATTATTTTTATTTCTATAAAAATATTGGTTTTATTTCTCTTGTTCTCTGAGTCACTGCTCCATTTGTGTCTGAGGGCACTGAGGTCTGAACTGCTGGGCAAAGCAGGTGACATTTCCCTTTTGCCACAAGCATCTTTGTACTTGATTTCTCTTTTGGTCCAAAGAGGGAATTATAAAACCCTTGTGTTATATGGAACAATAGAAATAAATGGCTGATAGTTCACTATTATCCACTAACAGAGAATTTACCCCTGAAGCTTGAAAGAAAGGTTGAACAGTGTTGGAATTTCTATCATGTAGTGAATAGACATTCTGGTTTTAATTTTATTTTCTGGATTGACGTTAGTTTTGAGCTCTTCCTTTCTTCCCTTCACCCAGGAATGTCAAGTTGCTGTCCTGGAAGTCAAATAATTTAATTTCTCTAGAAGTTGTTAGAAGTCTGTCACAGGCACAAAATTTTTCTGCTCTTCAGTGCAGTTATTTTTGTAATTTCTGATGACTTTACCAGAAGTTGGCAGTGATCTGCAAATTCCTGTATTGCTTTTTTCATTCTAAAACAGTTGAAGAACAGCTCATAGAAAAAAAACCAGATCATATGAATATTGATGTATATAAATATATATATATAATAAAGGCATTTTTCTTAGTGTCCAGTATTTGAGACCATTCTCCCCAGGCAGTGAATCTGATGGCTTTTGCTTGTCCTGTCAGGGGCCTTGGTCAAAGTTCTGTTCCATGTGCTTGGTGGGTCTGTAACTGAAAACTATTCCTGTAGTTTTTCTTGTGTTAGAACTAATACACTGCTCAATTCCCTTAATGGAAAACTTATTTTTTATTTAGACAAGTATTAAATTCATGGTTCTATGATTCATTTTTAATGAACTTCTTCAAGGATGTACACCAAGCCCTAGATATTCTGGATGCTAACAAAGGGAGAATGTACTTGGATGAAACATTTGTTAATAGAAACTTGTCTCATATGGGAAGTGGAAACAAACTTTCTTGAAACTCTGCATTAAATGGGTGCTTCAGGCATAATTTTCCAACCTTTTTCAGGGTGAAAAAGGGGGTTTAATTTTTGCCATGGGTTATGTAACCTGTGTTTTACACCTTGTGATGATCTGCTTGCAGGTTTTGTCCTTCACAAATAAAGCACAAAAAGCATTGCAAGACATGGCATAAAGGGGAATGTGAATGATACAAAATAAATAATAAACAATTTAATGATAATTTAATAATTAATAATGTACATAATTAAAGGTGATTTTATAAACCCTCACAAGCACTAGGAACCACATGTCAGAGAATCATACATAGCCTCCTTCTGCCTCTTTGAGGGCTCTGTTCCCTTCAACTCTTCCATGGGAATTGCTGAGCTGGGACTGCAGGGCCACATCGTGGAGTTGAAGCTCTGCTGGCTGTGAGATGTTTGAGGAAGCAGGATCTGTGGGGCTCTGATTTCCTAGCAAACATGTCAGACAGCTGTCAGAGATACGGGGCCCTTCTGTCCTAGAGGTTACATCTGAGCTGTTGTATCTTCATTATCACCGATGGACTTCTCAAGAACTGAATTTGTGAGCCCATTTGTCCTACGAAGCCATAGCATCTAGTGGAATTCAGTTTGGTGATTTTTCTAAATGTGTGGAAAAGCTGGTAAAAGGTGGTTTTGTTTCTGTTACCATGGTAACATTCAGTTCTGTGTTTGCTGGACAGCTCCCCCGTGAGTTGGGCAGGGCATGGTTGGGTCCTGCCTCACTCTGTTGGACTTTTGTAATAACTCAGGACAGGAATTCTGGGCACATTTTCTTATTTTTATTTAATTTTGATGTTTTTCTTGCACTGTAATTCATTCTTCATTGGTCCAAAATACAAAATAATGGTTCTCCTTTGCTTTTCCTTTACCAGATGAGTAGGAACTGGAAAACAGTCTGATGTCAGATTTTGTTGTAAGTGTAACCTTTAGCCCCCCTCAGTTACCAAAGAGGAATATCTGTACTATTCTTGATCAGCTTTTGGTTTTCATTGCTTAGACATCTTATTTTGGCCCTGATAGCTCTCCTGCAGTGAGCCACAGTGTTACTGGAGGTTTGTAATCACTAATAGTGATTAATTTTAATGACAGTTGCCCTGAATCCTCTCTCAGGCCTTTAGAGATACATGTCAAGCTTCAAGGCCTCTTATTCATTTAAATCTTTACTGGGAACACAGAGTAGCAGTCTCACTTGGGAGAATTCAGATGTGCGATGTGCTCATGTTTATTTTATGGTGATACATCTCATTCAGTTGCCATTGTTACCAGGCTGTGCAAGGAAATTACTTTTTATCATGAGTAGGGTGGATGGCAAATGCATGCAACTGTATTTCAGGGAGTAAATTTTTCATGGTTATAGCCCATGGGTACTAAATAAAAAATGTCAGCTTCTTGGATTTGGTTGCACTCTAAAAGTGTGCCGAGAAATAATGGCTTCTGTGACTGTTTGGGAAAGGACAGCTAGAGCACTGAGCCCTCCTAGGCTTAGAGCAGAAAATATGTGCACTTAACTCAGATGGAAATGTTTGGTATTGCAAGGTACAGTTACCGAGGCTTTGGAAAGCCAGAACAGAATAGGGAATGCAGCGGGAAAGGAATGTGAATAAGAGGAGTGTGTATAGTAAACGTAGCTTTTAAGAGAGCCTAAATGAGTGTTCCAATGAATAAAAAAGAAATCAGTTGCCTGTATGATTTTGTGCCCTCCCACATTTGTTCTGCTTGATCTCACACTTATTCTGCACTGAGTGAGGATACTGGTCCTGGAGTCTGCAGAGGGAGCATCGAGCTCTTAGTTAATGATCCAAACCAGCAACTCACTCCTGGCTCAGACACATCCATTGTCTCTCCTGCTCTCACACAATTTCTCCTCCCAAACACTAATGCTTTTGTTCTTTTTTTCTTCTCTGTCCCCACGCAAAATTGTGTTTATATTAGACAAAAAGAAAATCACATAAATGTAATTTTTATTGTTTGTAATTTAGAGTGCTCAGCGCTGTTAAGTAAAGTGATAAATCATATCTAGAACTATAAATATTTTTATGCATTTGTAAATACGGTGCACATTGTGTTGGGTTTGGTTGGTGCTTAAAAAAACCAGGAAAATTTAAAATTTGTGTGAAAATAACCATCTGTATTTCACTAATTAAAAATTTACTGCAGCTTCTGTGGATTTGTGTTTTATAAAATCACACTGCAGAACAGAAAGAAGCAACTTGAATGTAGCAGATCTACAGCTCTCCATTCTGTTAATCTGAGTTGAAGACAGTTTTGCCAGGAAGGTAAATGCAGTGAGCTCACTGGTCTTTCAAATGCTGAGGTCTCTGAAGGGCTTTTGTGTACATTTAACTGATTTTTTTTTTTTGCTTTCTGTCATAGTAAAGAAGGTAGTGTTTATGTTTTACTTCAGCTTCCTTTGGGAATCTCTCTCTAGTACTACAGCCCCCCAGAATTCTAACAGTACAACATAAAGAAAGATTGTTACCTAGTTATTTGCCTTACTTTGGGGTTGTCCCAGTCCCTTGGCCTCTGAAGTGGACAGTAGCATTGTTCAGATATTCACACTTTCAATATTGTGTAGCCTTCAGGTTCAGCCTGAGACTGTATTTGAGGAACTGGCTCTCAAGGTGAGGTACTCACAGTTGTGTGGGAACCTCTTCTACTGTTTTTTAGTGGCAATAATAAAGGTGGAGAAACACATACTGTTTGTGATCTGGAGGTACAAAAATTGTATTGCTGGGAATACACAGGAAACAGGCACAATAATTTTTTTTTTCTCTTGAAATATTTCCCAACTTCTAAATAGCTAAAAAAAACCCCTTGAACAATATCTGGCAGGTTTTTATTTTACCTGAAAACAAATGGAGGATATGAATATTTGTCTAGTAATATATAGAAGGTTAATTTGCACTCAAAAATTTAAGCAGATGTCCAAAACAACTGGTTTTTATAACCTAAAGGACCCCCAGACACTTGCACCAACAAAAGTTGTTTTGTTTTTTATTCCCCGCTCACAAAAATTAACCATCTGCTCATTAGAAGTGTTACAAATGGAAGAGCTGAACTGGGGCTGGTATGGCTTGCAGCTTTTTGGCAGCTGCTGAGAGGCATAGCAGGGTTTAGTAGTGCTTTTTCTAGAATCACAGAATGGTTTGGGTTGGAAGGGAGCTTAAAGTCCACTTGTTCCAACCCCCTGGCCACGGGCAGGGACAGCTCCCACTAGCCCAGGTTGCTCCAAGCCCCATCCAACCTGGCTTTGGGACACTTCCAGAGATGGGGCAGCCACAGTTAAATAAAACTGACCTTGATTTTGAAATGAGCAAGGGTAATTGCTAATGAAGATGATGAATTAAGATTATCATGTATTGAGCTGGTACTGGCAGCACCCACAGCTGTCACAGTGGTAGCAAAGGTGCAGGAAAGGAGAGCACCTCTTCAGGCAGGTGGGGAAGGTGGGGGGACACAGCTATTAGAGGATAGCCTTGATAGCCTCCTCTATTTTGCTGTAACCATTCCAACAGGGTAATTAGTCATGTTGGGCTATGTTTTAATCTAGGATTGATGCCCTGCATTCTAGTTAAACTCATTAGTGCTCCATGTCTATGATCACAGGATAACTTTTCTTTAAAGCTTCTGTAAAGACCCTGTCAGGAATAACTTACCTTGAAAACAGACACAGAACTGAAATTCAGGAACATAAATTTCCTTGTGTTGCTGTTACAAGTGAGGAAGGACCAGAAATATTCAGAATTCCCTGAGTCAAACCAAACCACCCTGTAACAGTCAGAGTAGGAATGCCAGGTTTACTCTTCCTTCTTTCAGGGTCTTATAAATCTTGTATTTCTAGGGTCTTTTACTTTATCTGCAGTTGGGATTCTCTTTGTATCACCTATCTCCCTACCTAAAGTAAAAAGGAAATTACATAATCCCTGGAGTATCATATGTGGCAATTAATTAATCTGAGATTTTTCCAGGGGAAGAGGTAGTATAGATAAAACATGTACATTTAGTGTGGGAAGCACTGCAGAGTTATGTGTATATAGCATGTTTTAATCTTTATTAATATAAAGCAAATTACTTAAATACTAGTCATCACTGGAAAAAATACTAAAATAATCATTATTTTTCAGTAATAATACTGGATGAAAAGGAACTCAGGGGCATTAACTGGGTGACCTTTCCAAGAGTGCTCTGAAGTGAGTGGCAGTGACCACAATTACTGAGTGGAGTTACCTGATATCAAACACAGCAGTTGGGCTTGGGAACCTGCAGTCAGGGAGGCAGGCAATAGGAAAAAAATTGCTTTTTCATTTGGCAGCGTGGTGACTTCAAATCATGCAAATGCCCTCATTTTTCTGTTCTGGAACATTAGCCTGATATCTGGAAATGCTCTGGTGGCAGGCAGAGGAGATGTCAGTGGAATCAGTGTATCTAGAAATGTAAGTGCTGTCTTGGGAGAAACAGATTTATGGGCTGCCACTGCTTGAGCCAATGTGCCTGGTAATTTGTGATAGACCTTGCTTCTGGCTTTGTCCTGTTTCTCTGGATAACCTCTGAGTGACCCTTGCCTGATGAGTGAGTTGGCTCTCTTGCATGAGACCACTTTTCATAAGAAGAAAACTGAAATTTTCATTTTGAAATCTCAATCTGTCGCAATTTTTCTCCACCCTTTGACAATTAAGCCCTGTTTAAGTGGCATCAGGCCTAGAAACCTTGTTTTCCACCTCTGTTTGAGAAATTATTGCAGGGAAATCTTGCAGCCTTATCTCTCATCGTGACTTCGTTACCATTTGCAGTATCTGTACCTCTATTTCCTTCTGGCTGATTAGTTTGGGATTGATAACAGGAGTTGGAGCAGAGAGCCAGTTTTGGTAAATTCCAGGGTCTAATCCTGCAGCAGTTCTTAACTCCAAGGCTCTACACCAGTGAGTGTGTAAGTCACAGACCTTTGATCATGGCATTTGTCTGCCTTTCTTTAAAAGGTTTTGAAAGATTTTGAGCATGAACATTTTTCAGATAATAGAATTATTTTTCTTCTGATTTGCCCTACAATGTAAAACCTATTTTCTTAAGTGTGCCAGAAAGCTTCCTTGCTGCTGAGGCAGTGTTAAGTAATGAGTGTGACACAAGATGAGACATTAATCTCATCTCCAGAGAACAATCAATCTGAACAGTGCCACCTACTATTACCCATAGCAGAGAAAAACAAATGTAGGTTTCTTTGAGAAATACAGTTTTCAGGTTGTTAAAGAGTTAAAAACCCACCGTGAATAAAAGGAAAAAGGACTGTTCTGCTGAGAAGTAACTGAGTAGTTACAGGAGAAGCAATTTAGAAATTATTTGAAAACTGTTTTCGAGTAATGGGTGTGAGTGGGAGAGAATGCAGCGCAACAGATGAACACGGAACGAGATTTTGCAAGGGGCAAACTTTCAGGGCTGGAAGTTAGCCCTGTTCCCCACGGGGGTGCTGGGGCTCTGTTCTGGTGGTCTGTACAGTAGAGGCTGAGCTTTGGCAAGCTGAGGAGTGCATGATGTCATGGGATGCAGAACACAGGCACGGAGAGCCAGGAACTGCTGTTCGCGCCGCAGAGCTGCCAGATGTGCGCTCTGAAAAATAGAAAAACCATCTTTCCAAAATGCTGAGAAATGTCCTGTGCTGAGCGTGGGCTCAGCCACAGTGTGTGCTGAGTATAAATACGCTCTGTGGGGTTTCTCAGTCCTGCAGCCCAAGTTCTGCTCTCGGGAGCAGTCTGTGTAGGATGCCTTTCCCAGTGTTTTTCTGTGATTAACTCAGAGAAATTCCTGTTTTATCCAGAAAACATACTGAGGGCTTCTTCATAGGAATTATTTGCAGCAGAGGAGAATCAAAGGAATCTGTTGACTCCAATTTTCACTTGTACTTCCTGTTAAGAATGGTTCCACGTTCCAGCAGAGGCTCTGGTGCCAGACATTGCTGTCTTTACTGATGCACAGCTCTCTCCACAGATTAACTGGCCTCCAGGAATTATTTGAATCTTTTACCCAACAGTGCTTCACATGCAATAAAGCCAAAGGTGGGTTTAAGTTTTTCTGTATTTCAGGGTGAAAATACAGGTTTTTTTCCTAGATTTTTCTCCCCTAGATTTTGAGGTCAACTAGAAATGTTTGTATTCAGTACAGAATGCATTATCTGGTCATTGGTGTACAGAGAGTTAAATACAGCTTTGCTTCTCCCTCCTTTTGCACAGGCTCTAATTAAAGGGAGGAGGGGAGATGCTGGAAGGCAGCAACAGGAGAACGCCTACAGAAAGTCAGGAATTCTTCATCCAAATGGGACAACATTTCAAGCTTGAGAGATTTTTTCTGTTTTATATATTTTTTATGTTTACTGATGGTTTTTCCTGCTAAAAGGATCTTTGCTAAATAATAGTAATCTTGCTAGTCTGTGCAGAGGACTACAAAGAAGTCTCCTGTAGTAGTCACACAGGTAAATTGCCACTCTGGAATCTTTGGAACTGTGCCATTCTCAGGGATCTGCTTAAGGGCACTCTGATCATTGCCTCAGAGGAATGTGAGGTCTGTGAGTTGCTAGAAGGTTTATATTATACACTTGTTGAGTAGAAATCGTTGTGCTGAGCTCAGAGACTGTACCACAGCAGGGGTCTGGTTCCTCCTGTCTGGGATGCCCAGATGTTTCTGCTGTACTGGTCAGGACTAGTGCTGGCAGTGAGACCCTGTCCTCAGCATGGAAAGCTGATTCTCCAGCTGGTAAACTCAGGAGGCAAATTGTGTTCTGTACCTTTTCAATAAGGAAGGGCACAGCCCTGTAAGTGTCCCTGTGCTTGGATAGGGGAGATAACTGCTCCCAGACTTCAGACTCCAAGGCATAAAGTTCTGCAAGTGTCGTCAGAAAGGAGTTTTCTTCCTCAGAAACAAGATGCACCATTTGCTATCTTCTTCATGTTGTAGAAGATGGATCTGCAAGAGGTATGTTCCCAGATTTTGTCTGTTCTGTTAGAATGATCAGTACAGCCAGCAGGATAAATGACTGATTTAATAGTGCAGGCTGTTAGATTTAGGGACCAACTTGTCTGTCTGATACGGGGTTCCTGTAGCACCTCAGTTGCTAGCAACAAGAACTCTTTATTTTATTTTTCTTTTTAATTTATTGATTTTTATTGAGCCTGGAATTATTTGGAATAAACCATTTTAAAACTGTTTCTGTTTCAGGACATGAAAGTCATGGTTATTAGGCCTAAGCCTTTACACAGCTTAATTAGAAGAAGAACAACAGCACACTTCTCTGAAATGTAAATATGAGCTTATTGGCAGCATTTTGCCTAAACTCAGATGTTTATGGACTGGTGGTTGGGTAGCAATGTGAAAACCTGACAATCACTGCATTTCTGACAGCCTGCTACGATGTCATGTTGAACACTGAAAGTCTGTGCCCAGGCAGAGAGAATATATCAAACTAATTTGTCTCTCTTTTGTCTGTCATTGCTTGTACATGCAGCATATAAAGAAGGTGTGCATCAAGTGTGGCAGTGAAATTCAAGATCTGTAAAGTCTTTTCCATTTCTCCTAGATCTTAATACATTGAAAGGTTTTTAGCTAATTATTCCTCTTTCTCATTTTTGTTTAGATCATTCAGGTAATTCCTTCCCACACTTGCTCTTTTAATATTTCTGACACTCATTCAGAACCTGCTGTCAAAGCTGCTGCGTATCAGGTTAAAGATACTTACCACAATCTTTTTTCCAGCTATAATTATTTATTAATTACATTTCAGTTCTAATTGTGTTTTCTGTCCTGTGTGGTGGGGCTTGAGCTTTGGGGTCTGTGGGGGACACCAGAGTCTTTGTTCTGAGGGCTCCAGATACATCAGCAGGGACATTCTGGGGAAACAGATAATGTTATTCTTTCCTGTTTGCTCTGTACCTGTGCAAAAAGCCTCTATTTCTGAGGTATCTGCTGATAATCTCACTTTTATAAATGGCAAAATCTGTGCTGGAGAAAAGAGAGGTGAAATGAGTGCAAGTGACTCTTAAAGACAGGGTTTGTGCTTTTGGGTCTGCTGTGGGGTCAGCTTTTGTAATAAAACTTCAGTAAGAAAAGATGCTAATTGCAAAAATAGGTTATGGAGTAATCTAGTATGTAGTAATTAAATTCCATTTACATAACCTTCAAAAAAGTATTTTAAATCAATCTCTTATCATCAGGAAACACTTTTATGTAGGTGCAGATTGAATATTTTTTTTTATTTTTGGATTTTGCAAATAGCTCACCCCTCACCTTTCCTGTCAGGCATGAATGGAAACTGCTGTAAGGTTGACTCCTTCTGTTTCTCCATAGAGAAAAATTATAGTAGCACTTTAAGCCTTGTGCTTATTCAGTGCTGGATGTTTGAGCACATGAAGGTAAATGAAGCAGATGTATTCTGTATTTTTAGGCTGGAGCCAGCAGCTGTCCCAGTTATTCTTAAATGCTCTCATGACTTCATGCAGAAAAATGCCACTGAAGTCAAGTTCTGAGTGTTGTGTGATATAGCAGTGTGCTGGCTTTGCTGTTGTAGGACAAAGCTAACTCAGGTTGCCTTGGTCACTGACAGGATCTCAAGTTCTTATTTTGATGAGCTCTCCTTATTTTACTGTCTGAAGTAGTGAAGCTGACTAAGACTGCATCAGAAAGTCTTCATTGTGGTGCTAACTTGGAGATGCTTCTCCTCAGCAAACTGCACTAGACGATTGCTTTAGGTCCCTTCCAACTGGAGCTATTCTATTCTAAGAGTTTTAGATGTGACTCCTCAGAGAAGCTAAATTGTCTTTGCTCCAGTGATTTCAGTGATGCACCTTACAGCACCTTAAGGTTGTTTCCCACTTTTGAAATGGTTATCTCTGACATGGCAGTGACAAGGTATTCTTCTGATTAACTGTAGCCTACAGAAGGAATTGCTCTTTGGACATGAATCTTTCTGAAGAAGATTTATCTGATGCTGGTTTTGAGGGTTCCTTGGCTGTCTGTAGACACTTTGTCACTGTAGAGGAGTTCAGTTTATTTCTCTCCTCTGTTCTCTTCCTGCTGCAGCAGTGAAAAGGGCAGCTGTGAGATACAGCTGTGAGATAGGGTGCTGCATATGGATAAATTTTGTCACATCTCTTATTCATACAGTCCTGAATGAAAATGTGAACAGACACAAACAAAATTCCTGGTACACATTTTGCAAGAAAGTTCAGCAGGTGAACTGCCTATCATTCTAAATCAGTAAGAGAAGAGTCCTTAGAGAGTTTTCAGTGCTGTTTCTGAGTGTTACGGGATCTTTTGTTGAGTATGTCAGGGCTCAGGAGTAGGACAGCTTGTTTAAGGTACTTACATTTCCACTGGGTGGAAGAGAAATTTAGAATAGACAAAACAGATCCTTTATAATACAATAGTTTTATTGTGTAGCCCTTTCAGACGAAGCCAAAAAAGAATTTTTATTAAAACTTTGCATACACTTCTATGATTTCTTCAAATTTAGAAGGTATGTTCTGTATCCTGAAAAACAGAACAAATTTAATGTGCAGAGGATGTCACCAAACTCTAACTCCCTCCCTGCTGACCTGTGAACTCCAGAAGAGGTAATTGTTAAAGCAATCACTTTGACTCTAATTTATTTTATCTTTCAGTTTCTTCATGTCATTGTCAGGTGAATCTGAAGTCCACCTCTTTGGGAGAAGTGTCTAAGTGAGGATGTGATTTTAAACCATAACTGAAGGTTTCACATTTAGTTTGCTACTAGGGTTTGGGAGGTTGTTGGTTCCTCTAGTGTATTGGTGGATCTGTTTCTTCAGTGCTGGAGTTTCTCTAAAGGTACCACAGCCATCCTCTATCCTCCTTGATCTTATTTAACATTCAGACACAAAATTCCTTCAGTTCAATGCAAACCTTTTCTTTGAATCAATTGCCTCTTCCAGCAAATTACCATCTCAGGCCTTTAGTCCAAGCAGCATCATACCAGGAAGGGCAAGATTGTTTTCAGTCTCACTGCTGTCTGCATGTAAGATAGTATAACTTGCAACTGGGTTTATTGGGAAGAATTCATACAAATATGTTTAAGGTGTACTGTGAGGAGCAGGCAGGAGTCTTGGGGAATAAAAGCAGTGTTTTGGTTCAGGAACCTGATAATGTTGTAAGTATACCTAAAAAATGATTTAAATTGATATAGCCCTCTCCATTAAATTAATGAAAGTCTCCCATTTTGGGCTAGTAAGAGCTTATTTGAGGCTGTTATGCCCACAGGGATACTGCTGATGTGAGTGCTGGTGGATCCTGTGAATGGCTGGAGTCACTGGGTAAGGTGTGGGAATGGGGGGTCAAGGGAGGAAGAGCAGCTCCCCTGGTGAGAAGTTTCAGGTGATTTATTTGGCTCTTTCTTACCTGAGACAGCAGATGGTGATGGAAGTTGGCAAGGGAAGACCCTTCTCCAGGAGAGGACAGATAGCAAAAAGGGTACTTTCCTGGGAATTTTTGCCTCCTGTGTATTTCTTTGACCCACATCTTGCCTGAATTACACTTGTCTCCATAGCAGCAGTAATTGTACTTCCTATGGAAAAAAGGAGGGGCAGGTCATAATTAGAAGCAGGTCCCAAACATGGTTTTCTGCTCAGGATCGTGTAAGGTTAGAACTGAAACTTCTTAAGTCTCAACAGTTTTGAAAGCAAATACCTTCCTTGGTAAGATACAGGTAAAATTTAGGGTATGTTTCCTATCCAGTGAACTACAGAAATGCATTTTGCCATAGGACTATCACACAGATACTTAACAGGCACATCAGGTTTATACAATACAATCACAATTGGGGTGCCAGGAGAGACTCTCACGGTGCTGTGAAGGGAAGGATGATGGAACGAGGCACTGTGGGCACTGCTGTTCTCTCCCTCTCTCTCATTATCATTTCTCTTCCCCCTGTTGTCCCCTCCATTTTCCCTTCTCTTCTCCAAGGCATGGAGTAGGGCTCTCACTTGAAACACCAGAGGATGGCATAGATAATGATGGAGTGTTCAACCCTTTATTTCCTAGAGGGTGTGAAATAGATGGAGTTTTATCACAAGACTTGGTCCATTAATCAAGAGAATTGCCTAATTCCTGCACTTCAAGGGAATTTCCTCCTCCCAGAGTAGAATTTTCTGAACTCCTTTCTCCCTTTTGCAGGCCACCCTGGCTCAGCAGCTGCTGTAGCTCAGTCACTCATGCAGAGTCTCATCTGTAAACCCTTGCGAGGTGCTGTGTCTGCCTTCAGCACTCTGGCCGGAGGGAGGCAAAGTGACACACACAGGATCACTGTAATGAATTGAAAGCTGCTTTAATAAATTCAGAAATTCAAGGGCTTGATTTTATTATCCTTCATGAATTTGCCAAGGGGCTCAGCTATTAGGAGCTTGGTCTGCAGTGCTCTGGCGGTGTGGGTGTTATTAAAGTGCTGGCATCTCACACGCTGCCGGCCCAGGCAGTGCTTGGGGAAGGGCAAGTTGTTACTCTGAGTCTTCATGTACCTGCTGAACACTGTCCAATTTAGCTGCTACCTAAGTAGAATGACACAATGAACTGAATTCTCATTCTGCTTGGGTAGCCTGGTTAGCAAACTGCTCAGCAAACCACTTCCAACAGGACCTTTTCTTACTTGCAGTGTTTGCTTCTGGGTGATGCTCATTTGGGTTGAGCGGAGGGAATTTCAAGGTGTAACAAAGGTATCGACTTAGAAGTTATTGAAAATGAAGGATTATGCAACAAACGTGGTAGAACATCAGATAGTTCTAGGTTGCAGCCAAAGATTAATTTAAAAAGATACTTTAAAAGGTTTTTTATCCATTGAGTTGTAAGATTGGGAGTTGTCAGGTATGTCATATAATGCACAGCTTGCTTCTGATATTCACTGACTGCAGGAAAGGAGGACCATATACTGGACTGTCAGCTCTACAATGCAAATTTTAAAAACACCAGGAGATCAAGGAAAGTAAGGAAATAAAAGGTGTTGGTGTAGCCTGTCATTTTTCTGGATGATTTTGTGCCAACTGGCAAAATTATGACCATTATTCACTCTAAAGTAGTAAAAGGAATAAAATATGCTTATTCATATGTTTGGAAGAGCAAACTCTGTTCCCCAGGAACTTCTGCCAGTGTCCTGAAGTCTGACCAGTTCAGAATGGATTCATAAGGCTGTTTCTAATGGAGAAGAGGCGTCAGTACCCTGAGAAAGGCTCTGGGGATGGGGCACAATTCTCTTTGGGCCGTGCTCGCACATGGCTCTCCAGGCACAAAGTCATATTTTGGTTTTGCTTTGCTGATTACTTGAGAGAATGAATTGGTGCCTTTTGAAATGGACATGAGGATTCTGTTCTCATGGTGGAGGAATTGGAAGTTGCTGGGATAAGAGGGTGGTTCAAGGATTTCCTGGTAATTGAATCACTACATACTTAAAGTGTTCAATCTGGAAAGAGAAACTGAGATCTTAATAATTAAACCAAAAAATCATAGTGCATTTTCTTTTATCTTATAGAGAAGTCTGATAACTCCCTGACTTTGAAAGAATTAAGAGCGTTTGTCATTTCCTCCAGACACCAGGCATTTATGCTGCCCTTTTTGTGGATATTATGGCTTTGAAAATAGTGCCAACATTATTTCTGTTTGTCAACAGCAGAAAAAAAGGTAAATATAGCAGAAATGTCAATCATTGGAGTAAGAAGTCAGGAGGAATGTTCAGGGAGGAGTGGGCTTTGGTGGTCTCAGCTTCTTTATACAATTTTGCCATAACGGGCAAAAAGTCCTTCATAACAATGTTTAAGCCATTAACTGTAACATTTCAGGCTCACAACAGCTCCTGCATTGCTTCCAGTTAATTATCTTTACTTGGGAAGAATTTCAAAAACCTCCTGGTGATTATGTCAAAACACCACATTTTGTAATCTGTCTGTGAGTTTGATGGAGCTTCATTCTGACAGCCACGTGGAGAATGGCATTGTCTGATGCTGAGCACTTATTTTCTTGTCTTAAGCACCTACTGCCATGTACAGAACACTTCAGAATTATCAATACCAGTTTTTCAATTTATGGAAATCTGAGTTTTCAGGGCCTACTTGCTTTGCTATTGGTATAATAGAAGGGCATAGCTCCATGAGACACCAGCTCTGGGGAGTAAAACCAGCAGGAGTTCTTTTTCTGCACAGCCACACCTGTTCTTTTCAGTCCATACTGCTTTTCAAAGCTTTATTTTTCACTTGCATCTCTGTTGCACTGTCAATAATCCAGGGGAAGGTGAGGGAACAGAAACTTGGAACACAGAGCCGGTGTCTGAGGGTGGTGTGGGACAAGGTGGGACCTCCTGAAGGCAGCTTTGGCACTGGTGTCTGAGCTTCATGTTCATGGCAGAGTGACAGGCAGTCACTGTGGAAGGGAGTGATGTCTGAGCATCAAGGCTAGAGCTGAAATACCCCTGCCAGTGTTCCAGCCTCCCTGGGACTCAAGGCACAGTGTCCTTTGTGACTGAGGAGTTGCAACGGAAAGAAGCAACTGTTGTAGTTTCAAGGGACCTGGCAGTGAATATTTGTTGATCTGTGTTTTGATATTACATTTGCCATTAAGTTTATTTTTACCTCTGAGATGCTACAACGTTGGTCATTCCTCATAGCAAGAAAAACTGCACCTCTGCACCATTTCAATAACATAAGCCCAGAGTTAAATGGTGGTGTGTTCATACCCTGAGGATTTGTAACTCTCCTGAGCCTGTTTGTTTATTAGAACAGTCTCAGCACAGCCCCCAGAGCTCAGGCTGAAGCTCTGTGATGTTGGAATAACAGGCTGCTTGGAGATGGCCACAGTGCCCAGCTCTGCCTTCACTCTGCAGCCCCAGCACTGGCAGTGAGAGCCCGACGGGAAGAGACATCAGCCACACGGTAAATGTGGAACTGCCCAGCCCTTCCACCTGCAGCACGGCCCTCGCTGTTCCTGGGGACAGCAACTCTCCCTGTGCCCAGGACAGACGGGCTGTCCCTGTGCTCGGACATACCGGCTGTCACTGTAGTCAGAGACAGTGGCTGTCCTCGTGTGCCCGTGACACACAGGCTGTGGGCTTGGGCATAGCAGCTGTCCCCATGTGCCTGGAACCAGTGGCTGTCCTCGTGTGCTGGTGACACAGTGGCTGTCCCCGTGTCCCCATGTGCCGGTGACACACAGGCTGTCCCCGTGTCCCCTGTGCCGGTGACACAGTGGCTGTCCCCGTGTGCCCGTGACACACAGGCTGTCCCTGTGCTTGGGCATAGCGGCTGTCCCCGTGTGCCCGGAACCAGTGGCTGTCCCCGTGTGCCCATGTGCCGGTCACACGCAGGCTGACCCCGAGTCCCCTTGCGCCGGTCACACACAGGCTGTCCCTGCGTGCCGGTGACACTCAGGCTGTCCCCGTGTCCCCGTGCCTGGGGCTCCCCGCGGGGCCCGGCCGGGTGGCACCGACAGGGGGCGCCATAGCCGCCCGTGCGCTCAGCGCCCCCTGCCGGCGCGGTGCGTCCGTGCCGCCGTGGCCCGCGGGCGGGGGCGGGGCCGGGCGCGCGGCGGGGGCGGGGCTGTGGCGGCGCCGCCCCTGAGCTGCCGCGCCGGGCGGGCCGGGCCGGGGCCGTGTCCGGGTTCGGGTCTCGCCGCCCGCGATGCGCCCGGGAGCGGCCGCGCCCCGCGGGCCCCGGGCGTGACCGCTGCGGGCGGAGCCGCCGGCTGGGCACAGCCCCCGCCCATGGCCCGCGCGGCCGGGCCGGCTGCTGTCCCGCGGGACGCGGCGCGGGCCTGGTGGCGGGGCCGGGCAGCATGACCGCGGGCTGCGGCCCCGCTGCGCCCGCCGCCCCAGCGCCACCTTGATGCTGCACGTCCCCGCTCTACAAATATGATGAAATGGCAGCCCCGGAAGAAGGTGAGTGCCGGGAGGGCCCGCTCCCCTGGCCCCGGCCCCGCGGGAGGTGCCGCCGCCGCTGCGCTCCGTGCCGTGGGCGGGATGCGGGCGCTGCTCGGGCCGCTCCCCGGCTCGGCTGCGGGGCGGGCGCGGCGCTCGCCGGTCCCGGTGCCCGCGGAGGGCCCCGCGCTGGGCGGTGCGCGGTGTCCGTGCGGGGCCGCAGCGTTGGACGCGGCGCAGGACGCTTTTCCGTGGCGCTTGGCAGCGCTTTTTATGGGTATTCTTTGAAGGGGGAACCCAGCGAACCGAGTGTGCTGTGCCGCCCCTCTGCGGCAGTGACCCTTTGCTCCTGGCAGCTGTGGACTATTAAACTTTTTCTTTTCTTTTCTTTTCTTTTTTTTTTTTTTTTTTTTTTTTTTTTTTTTTTCGTTTGGGAAAGCCTGCTTTAACCAGCAGGGCTCCTTCTGTAGCATGTTGTGTGATACTGTGTCTTACATCAGGGAAGAAATAGAAATCATATGTGAAAGGCATGAGAGTGTCTCTGGCTGTGAGTGTGAGACACGAATAAACGGTGTTAGACTGTCCTGGTTGGAACGTGCCTTGTGCCGCTGCAGCTCCGGCTGATCACTCAGGCTTTGTACACTGGTACCTCATCTCTTTTCAGCTAGTCTGAAGGTGTTCCTTTAGGCTTTTTCCAAGCAGGTGATTGTACCTAGTGAGAGGAGTTCTTATTTCAAGTCATTGCCTCATAAGAAGGATAAACAGATGACAGTCAAGCCTGGTGGGAGTGTTGGTGCATTTTTCAGGTCCCTCTGTGCCTCCTTTCAAACTGGTTTTAAGATGTCTACAAGCTGTAGATTTTTAAATGTCTGTTTTTACTATTTTCAAGTGAATGTACAGTCACTCCTGTGGTTACGGCTGTGGAAACCCCTCCAGGCCATGGTTACAGCTGTATTGACTGAACCACTGAAATATTATTCTTGGCTGTTGGCTGGACTCCTCGGCTCTGGAAGATTCTGTTCAGAGTGTCAGGATTCACTCGGCAGTATTGGCTCACTCGCTTATGCTTAAATCACCATGCTTGTATTATTTTTTCTGCGTTATTGTCTGTGTCCAAATCGAGTTGATTTTGGGCAACCAAATTTGATTGTGTAGCGGGTACACGAGACAGCTGAACTTCTCTGAACTGTCAGGCATCTTACTCGTTTGAGGAAAAAATAATTCCTGTTCCTGCCGTGATGTGATGCAAACTGTGCTCATGTTGGACCAGGCTGTGTTTTCAGCTGTGGTCCCAGTGAATCTGAGCAGAGGTTATTTAGTCCGTGCTGGCAGCAGCCTCACGTGAGCGCGGCTGGGATTTCTGCTGGCCCGGTGCCTGTGCAGCGCTGCCGTCATGTGCTGCTCCGAGCAGCCTCGGGAAAGGGGCTCGTGCACACCACAGAGGAGATTCTGCTGCCCCAGGTCTGAGCAGCACAGAGAATGAGACTGTGCAGCACCGAGTGGTGCCGTAGCCCTGGTGCTGCTGGTCCTTTCCTCAGGTGACTTCTGAGAAGTCTGCCTTGTCTCTGTTAGAATATCCAAATAAGAGAGCTGAATGCATGTGCTGCTTCACTGAATTAGGAGTTTCCCTTGATTTATTTATTTATACTCGTGTTCTTTTGCTTTACCCATGTTTTTGTTATTAAATGCTTAAGGTGTTTTGCTCATTGAGAGATATTTGCTTTCACAGCTGTGAAACGGTGCTGTATAGAATCTCATGCAGTTTATTAGTCCTGTGTGTAACCCTGGAGTCTGCTCCTTTGTCTGGTGATTCCCAGATACAGCTATTGCCTGGAATGTGTAACGGGTTCTCTTGCTTTCACTAAGTGAAAAACTGAATTTGCTTGTGATTGAAATACTCTTGTTCTGTTGTAAACCATGTGTGTTCTCAAGTTTAAAAAAATATGGTTGTTTACTAATTTTTTCCCACAAGCATCAGAACCAATAAAGACTCTTTTCCTGTGGACTTCACCTCTGGCTCCACTTCCTTCCAGGTTCCCCCTGCATCCTTGTCTTCTAGTCCAGAGCAAGGTCCATGCTGGCCTGGTGCCCGGGGATGCAGGCACTGGGCCCAGGATCCAGGGCTGCCAGCGCAGTGTGCGAGGCTGCTGCCTTGGGAAGTCAGGCTGGAATTCCAGCGTGAGCCATCCTCTGCATTTGGGTGAGCACAACTGTGCTGACAGCCTCTCAGGAGCCAGTAATTACACAGGATCTGGCTACAGCCATGACTGATTTGTTACATTGATCACATTCTTTGAAAAGCATCAAATTACTCGTGTCAGTGTCAGCTCAGTTTGCAGGAATTGCATAGAATAGTAGAATTATTATGTTTTCATAAGATCACTGTCCAGCCCTTAACCCTGCACCACCTTGTGCACCACTACAGATGTACCCAAGTGCCACATCCACATGTTTTTGGATGCTTCCAGGGATGATGACTCCACCACTGCCCTGGGCAGCTGTGCCAGGGCTGGACAACCCTTTCCATGAAGAAATTTTCCCTAATACCCAACCTAAACCTTCCCTGGTTTAACTTGAGGTCATTTCCTTTTACCCTGTCACTTGTTACTTAGGACAATAACCCCGAGGTGGTTACAACCTATTTTCAGGGAGCTGTAGAGAGGGAGAAGATCCCTCTCTGAGCCTCCTGTTTTCCAGGCTGAGCTGCCCCAGCTCCTCCTGCCGCTCCTCATCAGATTTATGCTCCAGACCCTTCCCCAGCTCTGTTCCCTTCTCTGATGACCTGTTCCATGATCTTCTCTGGCACTGAGGGCAGGCTGAGAGTCCCTGGAACTAAATCTTTCCCTTATCAAAATGTCTTTTTGAAGCTTTCTTTGGCTCCAGGGTACAGTTTGCTAGCAGAGCCACATATGCTGCCCACAGAATGCTGGCTCCAGTGGTTCCCACATCAGTGAAAAGGTGATTTTTGCTGGATCCCATTGCCCTGGACTTGCCTTGGGCTGCTCTGACCCACTGTTGGCTAGGATTTGCTGCAGCCTGTGGGCTAAGGGGAGAAGAGAATGGCGTGGATGGTGGTGTGATCATGTTTGCTAATGCAGAATAGTGAATCTATTGATAATCATTTAAAAAGTCATTATACTTGTAAGTGCATAATGGGATACTGGAATTCAGGTGAGAGCACTCATTTCCAAACTGTTCAAGCCAGCAAGTTGTATAAAGTGGTGCTGCATGTTTATGAAACGTACCTTGTTTTTATGTAGGAGCGGTGTGGGAAATTCTGCTTGATTGAGTCTGATAACAGCAACTGATTCAGATACAAAATTGCACATAGGAGTCAATTGCTAATCAATTCTGTGACTAAATGCTGGACAAACCCTGAACTGACTGTGTTGGGTGTGGATGTCACGAAGGATTCAGTAAATCATCAATAGCAACACAGTGCTGAGCTGCAGTATCCCTTTGTTCCTGACTCCCACAAGTTGGGCATATTTACCAAGAGCATTTCAGTAAGAAGATTCATTCATGTGTAACGCCTCTGTGTACAAACAGCTCCTTCAGTTTTCCTGGAGTGCAGAAGAAAATATGCTCTTAGTAAATTCATGCAAATCTCATTATCTCTCTGCCATAACTTACTCTCTTGGAGATCTGTATTGGTTTTTTGAAGTCTGAGTCTATATATTATGATATGTCCAAGCCCTCTGTTTAGATTTTCAGTACGTGCTCAAGACTGGAACAGTGCATTTCATCTTGGTCACTGTGTAATAGTAGGATGCAAAAGATCAGATTATTTTTGTTTTTTTCTTCTAATCTGTAACTTTGTGCCACCATGCCTGGCTCCATCTGTCCCTGCTGCTACTGAATCTGGGCACACACATCCCCTTCTGCATGGGAGAGGAGCTGTTTTCTCACTGTGCTGTTCGGAGCTGAAGTGGGATTGAATTGGGAGTGTTTGGGTTCCTGGGACAACCTCTGTTATTCACTAGAAACAATGAAATACCTTTTTGTGACCTTGTTCTTGTCAGTAATGATGTCTGCGTGACTCTTACAAGGAAACACAGTGGGGAATCGACAGTGATTGCAATCTGTATTGTATTGCAGCTAGAATGTCACAGCCTGTAGAGTTCTTTTCCATAGGGAATGGAATGGGCTGGCTCCTGGGTGGGCTGTTGGCATAAGTCACTTTTTCACTCTGTATTGTGAGGTGAAATGAGTTATGCTGTGGATAAGGACTGGGGAATGCTTGCAAGGCTGATAATTCCTGCAAAGGACTATAAGCTTAGCTGACCTTGGTGTCCTGCTCTGGGCAGGTTGGCAGGTGATGGACACCACTGGGATTGGTTGCATGAGGGCTCACTGATGTGGCAAATGCCATGATTTTTCTAAGCTGGAAAATCAAACCTGTTTTCCAGAATTCTGTTCACATTAGTTGAAAATACGTAAATTGATTTTTTTTAAAAGTATTTTCCCCTTCTTTTTGTTCCACTCCTTTCTCACCTTTGCTTCTTTGCCCCACTTTCGTAACTGGCAGTTATCAGAAGAGTATTCACGAGCTTTCCTATTTTATATTTCTTAAGAGACTTTTAAAATCTAAATCTACCCTCTTAAATGCTTAAATAAACAGAAATGGATAGTATTCCTGACCTGTTAAATATTGCAGATCTTTTCCATTTAAGGCAATACAGCCCTTGGCTCTGGAATGATGTTATGCCTGAATTCATAGCGATCTGAGCTGGTAATCCGTCGTTCTGTTGTGATGGACCACTGTCCTGCCTTCCTCTGAACTGTGATTGAAATCAAAAAGCTTCTTCCAGAGAAGGGAGAGCATGAGGGCACTGCCTCGAGGGAAGGGCTGACTGGGTGGGAACAGGGCAGGTAGGGCTGATTTGGGTATTTCCAGTAGAAAAATCTGCAAAGTCCTGATCAGTCTTACCCCATTTCACATAGATTTCTGGAATGAAATGTGCAGTTTGTAACTACAGTGCGTTATCTAAGTTTTTTTTTAAAATATCTGATAGGGGTTTCTACATCTTTTGACAGGCTTCCAGTCTTACAGGCATAGTAAGATACGTGACACCTGCTTGGTGTTGCAAGCTCTTTTTCTGTACTGTGTGCTGCAAAGACCCAGCAACTTTTGGGGGGACAGTCCCCCAAAACATTATAATTTTGTCCCTCGCTATCAAATTGCCGTTACCTTTTGTCATCCCTTGTACTTGTGCTTCAGGATCTTCTGCTGTATGGAGTCCACCTGTCTGTGCCCGTTTAGAGTCTTAACACACTGAGCACTCTTTGATAATACTGTGTAACTCTTGGGTCAGTTGTGAGCTCTGATAAGCTTGCTTTGAAAACTCATGTTCTGCAGTGCCTGGAGGATGCAAGCTCAGCCCACCACTGATGGCTCAGCTGCTGCAGAAGATCAGTGGGCACTGCGCTCCTCCTTCCACAAGCTTGGAGCAGGATCTGTTTTGCTGTAGTGCTGGAAGGCTGAATTGGGATATCATGTGGTAACAGAGATGTACAGGGCAGCAGCAATCCAGTGGATTCTGTTCCCACAGTTGGTCACAAGAGATGTGAGATTGTACATATTTGCTTATGAAAAATGGTGAATAACTGGTATTACATGTTCCTGACAGACATTTTCCTTGTGCACAAGGAGAACAGCTGACAGACATTTTCCTTACGCACAAAAGCAACAAATGCAAATATTAGTTTCTTGTAACCTCTGGTATTTTGTTTGCGTTTATACAGCTCTTGCAAATACTGGAGCAGCTGTTGCCATACTTGTCCTTATTGCCCAAAAGGAATGCATATCCAAATGCTGTCTTGGAGTCTTTGATTCACTCAGCAGAAAAGAACTGTATGTCCAATGCAGCGTTATAACAGTGTTATAACTGATCTTCCTTTGATGTAATCTGTGGATCTGATCTATTCCTCCTCTTCTGCATGCACTTTAAAAAAAATCCTTATCTTTTAGGCTTTCATAAAAACCTAATGATAGGGCCATTAAGTAGGGTTTGGTGATTCTTGTTAATGTTATCAAAGACAGATGCATATTTTGGCAGAGCAGAACCGTGGGTTAATCAATGTGATGGCAACATACAATTCACCAAGAAAATATTCCTCCTCTATTTCATAAATAGAGCATTTGATGGGGATGTCCTTTGCAGTAAGTGCTGTACTGCAGAATTTCAGTGTAGAAGATAATTACTTGTAATTATGGAAATTTCTGCAAGGGAAATGGTTTGAATTTGTTCCTGTTAGGAAATGGAATTGCTCTACTTGCAATATTTGAATCCTTTTAGAAGATTAATGCAATCTTCCTTCATTACTGTGTATGGGTCTTGTAACCTTATACACCTGAAATCATCCCTTCAGTCCTGCTCATCCATTTAAATTTCTACTGGAGCTTACTTTGGTTTAGAAGAAAAATCCATGACATGCACAAAGCTTCTCTTAAACTGGGTCTGTTACTTTGAGAGCTTACAAAAGAGGTTGAAAATGAGCATGAAGTTAGATGTAGGTGAAGGTGAAAGAAGAGGATGTGATAGTTGGCTAAGGTTAGAACTTATGCCTTCCAGCAAAGGTGCATGATGTGCACATTGTACCTGCATTGCACCCTGGAGTCAGGCTGGATTTGTAAGCACTGCTCTGCACAGCTCATCATCTTGCTCTATTTGTCTATGTTTGTCAGAGTTCTGTATTTGAATTGAACACTGGAAAATAATTTCATGATTGCAGTCTTTCTGATAAGCTTCAATGTCACTTCGCAATGTTTTGTGGAAAAAATGAAGTCTTTAGCTGCCAAATTATATTAGTGCTTTTTAGCATAGTTGTAACATTTTTCTCTACATTACTTTATTTAAGCAGAAATACCCTGCTCTGGTAAATAGACCCTTGTAAAAGGGATTCCTGGGTCAGTTTGTAAGAGCAGCAGCAGCTTGTATTGCTAAATACATTTAACTGGAACTTGGAATATTAGTTTGACAGGAGCAGCTAAGCTTACAAATCTGAGAAAATACAGGCAAAATGAAATTGTACAGTTCCATGATACAGGTTGGGTGGACTGGTTCAGCAACAGAGTGTCTGGGAAGGAGGAATAGAAAAGGATTCCCTATTGTGAGGCAAACACAGTGGTTCATAACTGGGCTTAATGTGGGGTAGCAGCAGAAGCCCAGCATAGAGGGATTTTCTGCAGAGATGCTGGTTTGAAAAGATACGGAGTAATGAACAGGGAAATGTTCTCAGATTGCTTTCTCCTATACTGAGAAAACCAGGGCTTTATAAATAATAAAATACCTGGCTGTGTCATCAGTTTAATTGGAATAATCTCTGAGACCATTACTCTTTGGTTAGGCACAGTTAAGTGTTGGTACCATTCCTAGTGGGGTATTTATGAAAGCTGTATGGATTGTGCTGTCAGCATAGCTTGGGTTTGTTCCCCAAAAGCACAGCTGCCTGTCCTGAGCTGCTCCCTGCTCCTGCCCTGCTCATCCTGGGGCAGGCACTGTGTGGATCCAGTGGCTTGGAAAATGTGTTTTATTGCAGAGGGTTTGGCTCCTCAGCACCTGACTGTGCTCCACGCCTTGCTGTTACTGATGTATTTATTTTTTTAAAATGAGTAGTAAGTTGTGTTTTCAAAAAAACCTGGTTTTTCCATTATATGAAAATACAGGTCTTCCTGTCAGAGTTACTTATTGTTTCTTTTATTCTTGTTTTTATTATTTAGTAGCTTACTACGGTTAATGGAGTAAATGAGGGTTGTGAGATGAACCTAAGTGTGACAACTTACTGCAAACTCTGGTTACAAGCTTTCCAGGGCAGCACAAACAATTCAGTGCCTTCAGCTATTTGAATAACCCAATTCTTGGCTTGCTTAATTTCTTGCCTGGTGTATGCTACACTGAAACAAAATTGCACAGCAGAGATGGGAATGTTTATGGAATAGCCTACTCTGAAACTATGGAATCAGAATTAAGCGTAGTGGCTTTAGTTGCAGATAATTTCTGTCCTTTTAATGGAAAACAATTTGTAAAAGCACTTTTTGTGGTTAGTGTACAAGTCGTTGACACAAGCTGCTGTTTGGCCTGCCATGGAGCAGCAGAGCAGCTGGGTATTGCAGTGGTGGGTGGAGCTGAGCTGGAGCTGATGCCTCAAGAGCTGGGCAGGTTGTGCAGCCTGGGCTTGGTGGTGCCTGAAGAGGGCAGGTTGTGCTGCCCAGTGTAACACACTGAGAAGGGCTTGGTGACCAAGATTCTTCTCTTGGCCAGCACTCTGGTGCAGGGTCCAAAGGGATTGTGCAGCTCTGGGAGCTGCCGCCGCCTCAGATTAATTGAGATGGTGTGTATTTGTAAAGAAGCATGCCAAAATGTATTCTGAGCTAAACAGCCATCAGAGGGATAAAACCAGCTGTCTGATCTCCTGGTAAACCATGATGTTTGTGTTTTAGATTTCTTTGTATTTTTCTTTGTACTTTGCCATTACTTGTTTCTTTTTGGATTATTTTGTAACCTGCCAGGTGATGATATCAGCTCATCTACCCTGAAACCCAAGTCTGGAATGGAAGGAAAGGCAATTCCTTTGATTCTCTGGCAGCTATCCACATTTCCCTGACAAACCTGCTGTGTTGTGACTTCCTTCAGCAAACACCATTTAGAGAGGCTGTCCATGTGCCTCCTATATAGATGGCTGCAAGAGTCTATTCTGCCCTCTCTTAAAGTGGAATCACACCTAAGCAAGCATGAATTAACCTCCATAAAACGTTCTACTATTTTTACTCTTAAGTGGCAGGAAGGAGGGACTTAACTGATATATAAAATATCCAGCTGTGTTATTCATGTTAATTAGGCCTTTACAGAGACTCTTATGACTTGGCATCATCCCATTTTCCATAGAAATGTTACTCTGTTATGGTTGGAGAGCCCTTTCATGAATTTCTGGGTTCTGAATATTACCTCTTGCTCAGATGCAGACTCATGACAAGGATATCTGGGCAGAGAAATGGCTTTGCCAGTCTCTCACAACATGTAATAGAAACCACAGCTTTCCCCCCGCCTCAGACTTGCTAGAAATTCTTCCCTGTGAGGGTGAGGAGGCCCTGGCACAGGGTGCCCAGAGGAGCTGTGGCTGCCCCATCCCTGGAAGTGTCAAAGGCCAGGTTGGGATCGGGCTTGGAGCAGCCTGGGATAGTGGAAGGTGTCTCTGCCCATGGCAGGGGGTGAAACAGGATGAGCTTTAATGTCCCTTCCAGACCAAACCATAGAACCAGTGTTTCCATGAACAGTTCCCTTCATGTGGAAGAGTGCAGTCCCTCAGCCTCAGCAGTCCATACAGATCACCTTTGATGCTGGAATCATTAGCTCCTTGTTAGAGTAACTGCTGCTCTTGAAAAGTCTGGGGGTAAGCTTTGTTTGGTGTAGAAAGAGTTGAGAAATCATTTTGAAGTCATGTTTAACTTCTGTCTGGGATTTTCTAAGATCAGATCAATGCAGCTGAGATTAAAGAAAGGAAGAAAACATCTTTCAGGAAGTAAAGTAGCTCCCACAGTAAGTGTTCCTATTGAGCTACAGTTTTCTTCAGCATGCCACCAGTTATTAGCAACACTATAAAGAATAGATTTCTTAGGTTGTATGAAAAGCAGGTTGAGCTGTAGAGTATTTTGCAGTGAAGAAATGTGCTTGAAAGTGAGCCAAAAGCTGTCATTTCCCTTTTCATCTATTAAAAAGTACATTAACACTGTCAATCATCAGGCTTCAGAGGTTAGGCAAATACAGTCAGTATCTGCCAATAAAATCAAAGATTTAACACATCTCGCTATCAAAGTTAGATTAAAGAGAGAAATTTGCCATATGTGCATAAACCCCAGCTGTGCTCCAGCTCGGGTGACTCTAAACAAGTCCATGAGCCTTTGAAATGTGCAGTGTTCCTGCAGTTCCAGCAGTGTGAGTGGCTGTGCAGGGCTGGGCAGCAAGGCCAGCACTCCTGGGCATCCTGAGAGTTCTTGTCCTGGGGAAGGGTGGCAAGGGCACCTGTGGGGATCAGCGAAATCTGTCAGCACTTGCTCACAGGGTGTCCCAGCTGTAATGCAGCTGGTTGGATGGTGATGAGTTGTTTGAGTACAGGTGTCACTTTTATATGTTTTTTCTTAGACATTGATTCTGTTCTTTGTGTAGCTGGCAGAAGTTAAAAGTGTTTGGTGGATTCTCTGTGCTGCTTTCCTTTCTAATTGGCATTATCTTCTGAGCAGTAGCAGCAAAGCTCATCCAGCACTCCAGACTAAAAGTCAGCAGAGAAATTCCCATCATCCTCGATAGCTGTTGAATTTGGGTCTGCCCAACCATTTTATGCCAGGGTTGATGAAGACAGTAGTGCTGAGTAGTATATATTATTTTTCTGACACTGTGGATTAAGCTTAGGATCTTGTCAAACCTTGCTTTTACTGTCTTTTAGGAAGCAGGCTTGTGTGTGTGTATTTGTTTGTGGTTTGTTGGGTTTTTTCAATAGACCTCCTCAGAAGTCCTCAGAGTCTGTGGAAACATCCATTTCCCTTCACACTCCCCCCTCTCCCACCACAAAGCTTTTTAACCCTTTAGCAGCAGTTGCTTTGCTCTCTCTGCAGATAACTAGATATTGCACCAAGTGCATGCTTGTTTTTATGAGAAAGTGTTTCCTGGACCCAGTGATCTCTGTATTGTACATTACTCAAACTTCTATGAGCTAAACAAGAATTTCTGGGGTAATCATGATTTTTTTTAGTGGTTCTGAGTGTTTGCAGTGAATGTGAGAATGTGCTGGTGGTTCAGGATGGCCAGTCTTGCCACCTGGGTCAGGGAGCTCTGGAGAGCTGTGCCTTTTTCTTGAGTCTTTTCCCATTTTGGCCTTGAAGTTGGATTTTTTTTTTATTTGTCCCGGTTGGGGAATAGGACATCCAGATCATATGAAATGAAATTGTAAACATGCTACAGCTCTGCAAGTTAAAAGCAATTCAGCTGTTTTAAATGTAAATGGCGTAGGATTATATACGTGATTTGTTATAGCTTCCTAATTCTGCCTGCCTCAGCACTTTCCTGGCAGTTAATTGCATCAGGGCTCGGAGAAACATTCCATAAGCTGCTGAAAACAGCTTTGCCACAGTCTGACACACTTCTCCCTTGGTTACATAGCAAATAGACACTCTGGGATAATTAGTAAGGAGGAGCTCCAGTGGCCTGGGTACTGTCCTCAGCAGCCTTTTGCCTATGAAATCCTCTCTTGTCCAAGTCTGGAGGTCTTTTGTTTTGGATATCGATGTGTGCAGTGGTTAGAATGACTAGATCTGTGTTTTGGTGGGTAAAGGAATGTAGGGAAATATTTGATATTTTACACAGGCATTCAGTAAGGGAGATAAAAAGTTCCCCAAAGTCACAATTGCTGAAGCTTTTCCCTAGTTTTCTTCAATGCACAGAAGTCCTGGGAGAGTAGGAATGCTTTTAGGTTCTCACTTTTACAAGAATCAAGGTCTTAGCAGCAAAAATTCCCAGTTCAGTTTGATCTCAGACAAGGACTTGATGGCATTGAGATGGGAACTGCCCAGTAACAGCATGCTTAAGTTCAAGGCTCCAGGATAAAGGTTGAATCACTGTCTTTTTTGTCTTCATTTTCACATCTTCAGCATTTATTTTCTTACCTCTGTAGGTCAGCATCCCTCTGAGTAGGTTGTCTTTGTGCTCACAGTCCTGACTGGCTCTGTACATGGCTTTAAAAAGCAGGATTGATAAACCCCAAACTGTTAACAATTAGTGCAGTCTGGCGAGCTGCTCTGTGTGCTAGGCTGTCTGATGTGAAATAATGCATTAGAGGAAAATTTTCCTAAGGGAAATTAGACTCAGAGATGCAGGTGGACCATGTGTCTCTGTCTCCTTGAGATGATGTGTCTTCTGAGGCATAATTAAAATTCTTTACAATTATTTTCACAATACACAGTGAATGGATAAGTGTGACAGTTGAATGACAAGCATATATGCAGACTAGGACAAGCAGAATGGGTGAATACAGTTTTCTGACTAAAACTTTTGTTATGAGCTGAATTCACAGCTGTTAGGATAGGGATGTGAAAATGAATCTGCCATTCTAGATGCTGATTTCTTTTCTTCGTGCTTCTTTTTGTGTGTTGAACCTCTTACTAGCTCTGACTTTCCTCCCAGATCCTGCCCCATCCAGGGGCTGTGGTACATTATGTCTGTGGCAGTGGAAGCTGAGGTGGTGGTCTGTAGCTCACTCTGCTGAGTTTAGAGAGAAGAAATGTCCCTTGTGATGTGGCAAGGCAGTAACAGATCCATTAGCCTTTACACAGGGCTTTTGGCTGCCTCAGTCTCCTGTTTGCTTAGAGCATCTACACCCTTGAGGCTTAAAAGACTGATGACCTGCCAGGTGCCACATTTACTTCTTAAACAGGTTAACAGATTTTTCTAGTTTTAACCTTAATCTTACCTTGTTAATCATCTCAGCATTGACTGATTTATGTTTTTGTTCCAATAAGCAGTTGAAACTAGGATTCACCCCATTATAAATGTTAGCTGTGTTAATCTGTACTCTCTTGCATTGCAGCAAAAGTGACCTGAGATCTTGCAGGCATTTCCAGAGACATTATTAACAAGTCTGCTGGAGTCCTTATGGTCCTGATAGAGGTTGAACTATCTACTTCCATGAAAAGTCTGTGGCTTCTCTAATAAATCCTAGAAACCTTGGACCCCACCCCAAGGTAACAGTGCAGGTTCCAGTGGGATGCAGGCATTTCCTTGCCTGGTACTTATTTTCATTGGAAAATACTCTTTCACAGAATCACAGAATAGTTGGGAGGGACCCAGAAGGATCAAGTCCAACTCCTCAGTGAATGGCCCATATGGGGATGAACCCCATGACCCTGGCATTATTAGCACCATGCTCTAACCAACTGAGCTAATGTCAGGCTCTCACTTGACCAGCACTGGATCTGCTGAGGTGTTCAGCCTGGTCTGGTTAGGCAATTTGAATGCAGACAGCACTGATGCTCTTGTGCAAAACGTCACTTAAAGCTGCATTGAAATCAGATGTCCCTTAACCACCTGGACCTGTTTCAGGGGTTTTTACACTGCAGATCTGTGCCTCATTCTTCACTCTGCCTCCACCTGAAGGGGAAGCTCTGGGGTGCTGAGGCTCAGAAACTGGCTTTGTTATGGACCGACTTCCAGGAGTGTTTTCATTTCCATTTATCTCAAGGGTCTCATTTAGGAAGACATGAAGGGAAGAGCCTGTCTGCTATTACTGGAGTGTGTCCTGCATGGCCTCCTGTCCCCTGGGGTGGGGCCTGTCCCCTCTCCTGCAGCTGTTCCGCTGCAGCCCCGCTGCCATGGAGACGCATCACCAGTGGCCATTACAGTGGTGCTGAGATGGCAGCTCCTGCTGTGCCTGCCATTCCCATCATCCTGCTCCCATCAGCGTTTTTCTGGTTTGAATCCTGCTTTGATGAATTCCATCTTCTCCATGCTCACAGCACAGTGCCCTTCCAGACGTGCATTCTCAGATGTAATGCTTTGTGGCCCAACACAAGCTCTCTCTTACTTTCATACCTTTTAATCATTGAAATGCAGCATTTTGAGCTGTTTCTGCCATCTGTTTTTTTGCATAAGGCTTCTCCTGGCTTTCACATGATGTGTCAGAAGCCAGGAGATCTGCATCTATCCCAGAGGAGAGGTGGTGGTGGGCCCATGGGATCCAGCTTGGGGTACCTGTAATTCCAGTATGATTAGGGACCCACTGTAATCCCCGTGCATAAAATGGGAAGTTTTCTGCAACAGGCAAGTCCTTGGATTCTGATGAAGGTACCTTCCTTTGCCAGAACTGTAGCAAAGAGTACACTAATCAGGCAACACGTCTGTGGATAGAATTTAAAGGTTATTTACTTATGGCTGTTAAATTGGAGTGAATTTGTTGTAGTTCAGTTTGGAAATTGTTCCAAACTGGTTCTGGGTGATGGCAGACAGGTCCTGTGTAGCCTCTGGAGGCTCTCACACTGGCCAGGGCCTTTGGTGGAGGTGTGAATAGTGTCTCCTCCACTGGTGGGATGCCAGGCACTTGATCAGTAAAGCAGGGTTCATATCACTTGCAGCTGCTGCAGGGTGGCCTGTGATAACTGTGAAACAGCTCTCAGGCTGTGGGCCTTGTTCTGTGCACTATTTTCCTGGGGTATTTATTTATCATGAGCTACTACAAGACCTGTAGTTCTGTAAAACCCTGAGACAGTCGCCTCGACTTCTTCAGAGCATCTGGCAGGAAACTGCCCTAAAATCCTGGTGGCTGTATAAAGCACTGATCAGTTAATTGTTTTAATTTTCATTGTGGTTCATTTCACCTTCTGGCTCTCTAGCATTCTCAATACAATTCCAGCTTTGTTTCGATGTCACGGTGTAATGTGTGGTGGCTGGTGACAGTGCTACACACGGAGCTTGTGGAGTCTCTCTGAATTAGTTTGCTCGCATCTGTGCGAAGAACTGGAGCCAAAAACCTCTCCTTTCAGAGGATTAGAATCACATCATTACTGGAGGGAGTTCAGAGAAGAGTGAAAAAAGTGATTAGGGGCCTGGAGGGACTGATGTATGAGGAAAGATCAAAGGGGCTGAATTTGTATCATTTGGATAACTGACTGAGTGGGGAACATAAAAGTCTGTGATTATGGAATGTGTATAAACTGGGATGTGTCAGGGAGAGATTATTCAATGTGGGATGATGGGGGCAATGGAATTACAGTAGAAAGGGGCAAACAGCTGTTAAATAGGAAAATTTCCCAACAATGAGTTCGAGTGTTCAGTTGTCTCTTGCTGTAAATCCAGTGAGTTGAGCTATTGCTTTTTAATTTACTGATGAATGCACGTAAAATGTTTCAAATAGAGATAGGATTGTAAAGCAAAGACTGGTGCAGCAATGGCCCTGTGGTTGTATGTCCCTTTGGCCTCAGGGGCTGCATCTGCAAGGCCCATCCAGCTTGGGTGGGACTTGCTGAACAGAGCAGCACATCGTGAGAAAAAAGGCTTTTCCTGGCTTTTCCATCAGATTAATGTGATCAGGCTGACAAGAGGTCACCTCTCTGTGGCATCTGTCCTGCTGCAGGTACTTGGGATTTCAGAAGATGAATACTCACACAGTAGCTATGTTGCTTTGGTGCATCAGTTTGGACTGCCTAGACTTTAAAGTGGGATCTAGGATCTTACTTCCAGAACCAGCAATTGCAATAATTAGTGATTTTTTTAGGTGATATTTCATGCCTTCTGCCAGGTGTCTGTGCTTTGCATTTCATGGCAGCTACATTCCTACCTCTCCCAGCGAATTGCTTTCTTAACAGCCTTTAAATGAGCCTGGTCTGCTGTATGAATTGACTGGTTATCTTCTCTACTGATGTTAATAATATCCTAATAAATGCAAAACATGTTTTGGAAATTCCAGCCTTCAGTTGCAGCTGAATCTTTCTTTGCCTTCAAGCTAAAAACCTATTTTAACTGAAGTGGTGGCTTGAAAGTTCTTTCCTGCCTGCTTATAATACCAAAGCCTGGGAGGAGGGTTGTTGTCATCACTAACTGCATTTTCTACCTTGTTGTTCATTTAAAGCAAATCTTTTACATTATCTAACATATCTTTGCCAGTATAAACTGTCATAGCACTCTATTTTTTCCTGTCTAGCTGGGAATAATAAATAACCTGTTTGAGGGAATGCCTGTGCTTCTGGATCAGCTTTGTCCCTGCTCTTGGAGGCTGTGCTCAGGCACACAGGGTCTGGCAGGAGCCAGGAGGAGCTGGGGGAGGATGAGGCAGGTCATGCGTGCACCTGATGTGAGGAGATGCTTGGCAGGCGATGTACTGCGTCTGGTGTGTGCAAAAGAGAGGATCAGTGTGTGTGTGTGTGTAGGATAGGGATGTGTGTTTTTAAAGGCAGTGGGATGGTGTATTCTCTTGGTATTGTGTATTTCAGAGCAGAGGCTTATTGACTCAGATATGTGGAATAGTGATGCCTCGAAGCAGGATTTCCTTTGGGAGCAGTCACGTGAAAGGGCAAAGGGGAGATGATTGAAATCGAAACCTCCCAACCCTGCTGAATTACTTTTTCTTTTTTTTAAAATGGGACTGTATTACTGAAGGAACATTTACCCCTACCCAGGTCTGTAACTGCTGCGTTCCTTTCTAGGATAGATGAGAGATGAGAGGTGGCAGGAGTAAGGTGCTGCGTGTGGCATGAGAATTGCTTCTGGTTGGAACTGCTGTGTCTGCTGGGTATGGAGCAGGTGTTCTTGTTGGGAATAGGGTGGCTATTGGCTGCTTTTCTCTTGGATTGCTATGCTGAATCTCCCAGCTGGATATGAAATCCACAGTCACAGGATTACATGTCAGCATCGTTGTTTGTAAGAGTGGATTTGGTGTGAGAAGTGCCCGATGTCTGAGGTGGTATTTACCAGTGTCGGTGTAGGACAGCAGCTGATGGTTGGCTGACAAGCAGGCAGCCTTATGGGAAGCAGGTTTTCCCAGACAGGAAAATTTCCAGGTTTTCTGTAAAAGTCTTTCTTTGTGGGTTTTTGGTTTGGTTTTTACTGTGGAGAGACTTCTAACTCAATGTCAGAATGCAAACACCAAGATGGTCCTCAAAAAGGTTTGTCCTAGGCAGGCTTAAGAGGCTTCAGGCTCAAAGCAGTTTTTCTCAAGAGACTGCTAGAGGATTTCTTGATCTGCTGAAGTATGTTTGACTTATTTTCCGGTTGTAGAGTCCCTTGTGCAAGAACTATCACATGGCCATTTTTCAGAGCTTGGCTGTACGTTTGCAAGTTTGCAACAGTAACATAAACATGTGCAGAATCTTTGTGTTCATCCCCTAAGGGATGGCCTTATCACATTCCTTATCAAATGATAAATATCAAAATATCAATATTTTGTATTACAGAAAAAATTAGAACATCTGATAGTAAATATCCTATAATATATTTATTACGACTCTTTCTATTATATTCAGTGTGTGGGAATCTGTGTTCATTCTTCACAGATCCTGTTTTTCTCATATTTTTATGCCCAGGGACTGACCAGGAAAAGCTTTCAGAATTGTGATTCCTGAATATGTTGTTTCAGAAGTGCCTTGTGGCAGTGAATCATTGCTAATGGCTGCCAAGCTGCTGCAGACCTCATTGCACAATGCCATTAATAGTCAAAGAATTCTTTAAAACCGAGCAAAGATTTTACAAGGTGCAGTAGTTCTGGTCATTATTACTCTGTTAATTGTGTTATACTTGCTAAGACAGTATTGTTTCTGCTTTCCTCTGTGAACCAAAAGAACTTGTGATGAAGAGTAGGTTGTTATCCTTGCTTGTAGCATGAAGGGGAGCACTGAAATATTGATGGCAATGCTGATGTCTGAGTTTACTGCGATGACCTTCTGCTCCCTGGGCTGCAACTCCAGATGGGGATTCAAATTCGATGAGCATGTGGCACATCTCACTTCCAGCAGCACGCAAGCTTTTCATCTTCTTGACAAGGGAGAGCAGGATTCAGCTGTTCCTCCTGCACAAGTTGGTGCTGCACTTCAGTGTCTCTGCCTGTGCAGAAAAACAGAAAATGGAGGGGCCAAGGAGGCGTTGTGGGCAGACTTCTCTTTCTCTCCGATAGCCTTGCTGATGCAGCCCAGCATCCACTGGCTCTCAGCTGCAGCACCACACTGGTCACTCACACTGAGTTTGGTGTCTATCAGGTCCCTTTCCACAGAGCTGCTCCCCTCACAGGTCAATCCCAGCCTGTGCTGCACTCCTGGATTCTGTTTCCCCAGGTGCAAGACCTTACTGAACTTTGTAAGGTTTTTGTTTGCCTGCTTTTCCAGCCTGTCTGGGTCTTCCTGCAGGCTGGCTCTCCCTTCCCAAATGTCCACCTCCCCACTTGGTTTGGTGTCCTCAGCAAATGTTGTCAGGCTGTACCTCTCCACCACTGTGTTCAATCCACAATTCTGCAAGCTTTTCTTGATCAAGTCCAGTTGTACAGCAATGGTTTGAGGAGTGAAAATGTGCCTGCTGTGAGAGACCCACTGGGTTCACAGATCCATCAGATTCTGCATAGTCTAGATTCCAAACAGACCAAAATGAGGTATCAAAATATATTATTTAAAACATCTTGATGCTTAGTCACCCCCTCTCTTGCATGTTTAATTAACTCCTCCTTCATGTGGTTTCTGAGTGCAGAACAGGAGCCAGAACAGTCCTTTAAAATCGTGTCATACGATTGTCATTTTTGCCTGTGAGACTGGTCAAGTGGAAGGAGCAGAGCATGGCTGGAATTTACAACCTGTGACTCTCTTCACTGAAAATTGTAATTTTCAAAGCAAATCTCTGCAAGGGAACCATGTTACTGTGACTTTTCATGCAGTATAAATAATGTTCTTTTCAGTTTACATCAAACAGAGCAGGGCATTGCTTCCTGATCCAGTGGAAGCTCTGCTAATTGCTTCTGTAGCTTCCATTTATAGATCAGACTTCTATGACTAAATTTAATTACTTACAGCTGAATCCAGTGGAAGTAATAAGTTCAAAATAACCTCTGTCATGCTGCCGTGAAAGCAGCATGTTCCCACAAAAAGGCACTTCCTAATTGTTTCATTTTTCAGGAGAAGTTTTTAACTTTCTTTCACCTTTTCATTGTCTGCTTAAGCGAAGAGTGGAGCTTTGCAGGACTCTCCCACTCAAAGCTGTGGGCTGTGATGAAGCTCCCTTGTCTTGCCTAACAGCTGTTGGAGCATTTCCTCAGGAATGGGTCTTGCATTCTGTGCAAATAAAGGAAGTGTTGTGTCTGCACAGCACAGAGAGAAGTGCCTTGGCCAGGGTGCCTAAGCCCAGCATTGCTGTCTGTGAGCCCAGCACTGGGCACGTCCAGCTTACACTGGCTGGGCTCTCTGAGTGCCCAGCTGGGAGATCCAGGTGCCTGATGTGATAGAGATGTCTCCAGCTGCAGAGGTTGGGTTTGCTACACCTCTGAGCCATCTCTTGTCTTGGAGGAACTCATGCTGTCAGTCTCCCTTGAGTTCCTGGGCAGCAACATCCTTCATGCTGTGCCACAGAGGGAATATAAAGCAGTATAGTTTCAAAAAAGTTAAAAATACATGAAAATAATAAAGTAGTGAATGTTCTCATTTCCAGGTTGTACTGAGTCACAAATAGGTGGGGTGTGGAGAAGGGCTTTGGGGACTGCATGCCTGTCCTGCTCCTCCCAGGGGATCCAGGCTGGCTGTGGCCAGAATCACCTGCAGGTCTGCAGGAGCTTTTGTCAGAGCCAGTGTGGTGGTTGTCATCTTGCACAGTGATGTCCTTCTTGAGCTGTGGCACCCTGATTGGAAGTATATTTGGAGATGTGTGATGAGAAAGAACAGATGCCTTGAAAGATTGTCATATAATGAGAGAAAAGCTTGGAATTATTTACTGAAGTGTTAACAAAGACCTAAGGGATGATGTTCTCGTTTTTCACTTAATTAGGCAATAATTAAATGAAAGACTGCTTAACTAATCTGAAGAAAAATTTGCTGCAGGACAGTGCAGGGACACAGTGACACTGGTGCAGTTGTGGCAGTTGTACCTTTCTTTATGTCCTTGTTTCTATTCCACTGGATACACACTGTCTCAGACCTGCATTTTCTGATGTTCATATGGTGTGTTAGCATGATTGATCTGTGGCTGGCTGTCTTTTTTCTGTTGCATATGCATGAGTGCACACACGTGCTCACTTAAGTGAATTTGATTTCTTCATTCCTTGTCTTTTGCCTTTGTCTGGCACGTTGTCATTTAAATGACCAGTTCCTTCCAGACTCTTAAGTGTCACTTTCCATTTCTTTTTGAGACATTTCCCTTGCCTTTTCAGCACCCAGGTGTTTTCTGACTCTCTGTATCCAGTTACTGACAATCAGCAGTGCACAAATCCCACTGTGTAAGTGATGACATTCAAAAGTCTTTGAAAAGTTTGTTGTATCTTGCAAATAATGAATGTACGTAAATAATGCCTCAGGAAATTTACTGCAATTTAATCTAGACTCTTTCATTTAGATGATTTTTTTAAGAGAAACGATATAAAAAATGTACTATTGTGAAAGCCAAAAGAATATGTGCAAGTGTAGCTGTATTACATTTAATTTTTTTTCCCCTCAAATAATCTGATACATAACAAAATTCCTGTCAGCATAGGTGGAAAGGGGAATTCCTTGGTGACTGCTTGCCTTTTCCACAGGGAAAGCTACAGGCACGCAGCTCTGCTTCTGAATACTGCTCCTTCTTCCCGGGGAGGTGCTCAGGGGAATAGCTCAGCTGGGAAGGATTCCTCTGTCATTTAAAGGATGAACTAGGAGGTAATTACTCATGCTACCAGGTCACTCAGTATTGATGGGGGCTGTTTCAGGATATTAGTATGTGGGAAAGTCCTTGATGGTTGAGAATTGATTTAAATCCTACAAGCTTTGTTGTGTGTGACCTGCCTGTGTGCTCATATTATCTAAAGCAGATTTCCAGGAAAGCAGATTGCCCAGACAGATTGAGCTGTGCTCTCTGATCCCATCATGGGTGGTTGGGTGTGGCAATTGTGGAATTCCGCTTGGAAATGGAGGGATTTTTACCTGCTGCCATGCAGTTATTGATTAAACAGGCTGGGTATTGATTGCTGCACAGGTACCTGCCCAGCAGTGAATGCTAAAAATGTGAATAAAGTAACACTATAAACCAATAAAATCTGAGTGGACATAGCTACCTAGCAATGATGTCTGTGCAAAGGCTGTGCAGTGTTCATCCCCTGCTCTGGTGAGCGAGTGGTGTTTAGTGCCTCAGAGCTGTGGATGAGGCTTGGAGATACTACAGACAGGTGAGCCTCTGGATCTGAGCTGGGTGAGCCTGAGTCTGGGTGACAGGGTGGCAGATGCCAGCCTGGAGCCAGCCCAGCACAGGAGAGCTCCCTGGTTCTCTCGTGCTGAGGAGCAGCTCTGGGGCAAGGTGGTGCTGGGCAGCACTAAAGCAGCTTCAGAACCTGTGGGACCTCATGCACAGAGCATGACTGAGGTGTCTACACGTTTTTATCCGAGCTTAGTGTTATGGAGGGTTGGTTGGTTTGAGTGTTCATCACTCTTCCCTCTGGACCCTGTTCTTTGGTCTGTTCAGACCCATTCAAATGTCTTGAAGCGTGCTGTGAGTGAACAGCTGATGACCCAGTACTGACACAGAGATAAATTATTCAGTGTGTCTTATTTGGGAATTCAAGGCTTCATGATGAAACCTACAAAACTGTATTATGCCTCTGACATTCTGAGATTTCATCACTGTATCTTCAATTATTCACTAAGCCTGCTTGTTCTCCTCCCAGCACTGTGAAGGGGCTGCAGGCCAGTGGCAAACAGCAGGCAGTGCTTTCTTCTCTTTGTTCTCCTGCTTGCTCTTGCTACCTTGTGGGGGAGGCTTGCCTGGTGCTTACTGTATTAAACCTCTCATCCAAAGTTCAAATTCGTACAGTTCACAGACAGGGAAGAGTCTACAGCCATCCCTATTGCTGGAGTTTCTCAACAAACTGTAATTACTGTGAGCTTTCTCCTTCCCTAGAGACACAGCTTTCACTGTGGCTGCGTTTATCCTGCACGGATGCTGCAGCTGAACAGCAGTGACCTGCTTGTCAGAACATCCTCTCGGAAATGCCGAGAGAGAGGCCAGTGGAAGAGGAAGTTGCAGGAAGTGCTTAAGGAAGGGTTTGTCCTCAGGGGCTCAGCTGGGGAGGTCTGTGCTGGTGGTGCTGCTGCCTGGTGCTCAGGGTTCTGGCTGGAGCAGAGCTGTTACCATGGGGTGCTGTGTTGCAGAATGCTGAACAGATCCTCAGAACCATAAGCCTCAAGCTGTTGGTTTTGTAGGGGCAGTGGCCGTGCCTGTTAGTCAGGAGAGAATTAACACACTAGATGATTCTGCTGCTCAGCAGCTCCAGTGAACTGGGACTCCCTTGTCCTCTGCCAGGCCATGGTCCTCGAGCCATTCTTGGCTTTCTCCTCCAGCATTCTTGAGCTGTGCCTCTGGAAGTGCAGGATCTCTCTTGGCTTAGCATGTCCCCTCAATTTTGTACATAGAGAAGCTCTTCTACCACCTGGCACCTGCCTGCACCAGAGTCCAGATGTAATGAGTTCCCATTAGCTGGAAGGAACTGTGACACAACAAACATTTCTCTTTGGTTTTGGCCTCTCTGTAGTCATATCTGCATGATTTGCAGTTTCTATACAGCCCTGATAACTTTCTCAGGAGTCCAGACTTGAGCTCTGCAGGCAGGCAAGCCCTGGCCTTGTGAGAAGCCCTTCTGCTGAGTGTGTCCCAACAGAGCAGTGCTCTGGTATCTGCTGTGTTCCAGTGTGTGGAAGTTTTAGTCTGTGGTAGATAATTTTAGAAAGGAAAACTGAAATTAATACTATGAACTCACTGCCTGACGAAGGAGAAATTTTCCTGTGGATGTACAGAAAAATGTCTTCATTTCTCCTGGGGTTCCTGGGGATGGAAAGTCTGAATCAAGGCTGGAGTCTCCATACCAAGGCATGCCAAATACCTCAGAACTTAGAATATTTTCTTCCAAGCCAAGACTTTACACAAGTAATGGAGTTCACAGGATATGTGAGAAAGACCAGAACTTGTCTACATAGACACAGCTTTTGCTTTCTTTGTCATCACATGAGTAATTTTAGCCAGATGAAGAACGGAGAGAATGTAAGAGGAGGGAACAGAGCCTGCCCTTTACTGGCTTGCCCTGGGCACAGAACTTAGGCATGGTTGTCATTAGAAAGCATGCAGCCTCTTAAATTCAGGTATGTTCTGTAATAAAATGCTCTCTCCTGCCCACTCCAGTTATTTGAATTAAGTACAGTTGTAACTTAAAGGTTACTTAAAGATAACTTTCAAGGTAACTTAAAGATGTTGGAATAAGGATTTCCAGGTGATGTTGCTTAGGGCAGCTTTCTGTTTGTGGAAGAGACACAGGGAGTGCCTCTGCACAGGGGAGCTGCTCACGTTCTCCATAGGGGAAGTCTTGCGCCTATGTTCTGGTTTCTGCTGGTGCTTTTGGGTTTACAATAGGCACACATTTGGTAAATGGGAATAATAAGAAATTTGGCACTTTGATGGAACTGACTCAAATCCAGTGAGTTCAATAGCAAAGTTGGAAATGCAGCCAGTACTCCTGCTGTTCTCCTGGCCCGTAGGAATGGAAGCTGCTAACTAGCATTTGGAATCTCTGGTGCCATTTTTTATATGATGAATAGAGGAAGGTGGATTACATTGTTTTCTGGTAGTCCAGTACAGGCAATGCAATGCTCTGTGTTCGTAGAGCACAGATCTTTACTGGCAAGGGAGACTCTTCTTTCTTGGGGTTGCAAAGCTGAGAAGAGCTGGGTGCTTGCTGAGAAGGGCAGAGTGCTCTTCTACTGCTGTTCTGTCCCTTTTCTGAAGGCACAAGTGGATCATTCTGATGGGTTGTTCATCTCGTGGCTGGTGCAAGCAGCCTTGTGAAACCCACAGGGATCGTGGTGAAAACCAACTTTTTGTGCTGATTACAAGTGCCTCAAGTTGGTGCTGATCTGTGTGAGATGGAAAAGTCCTCATCCTTTACTATTCTGCCCTCAGTAGGGCTCCTTTGTATGCAGGATTTTAGAGTGTATTAGAAAATGAAAATGGCTATTTTTGGACTTGGCTGTTGCAGCCCCACTGAAGAATGACACCTATTCTGGAGTCCATCCAGATCCTGTTCCAACAGCAAAACAGAGAAGTGGTAGGGCAACTAAAATAAAGCAGATGTTTAGCGGGGAAATATTTTACAATTGGCCAGTTTGATGGTACCTCTTGACCCTTTCAGGGCTGTTCAATAAAACTAGCAGTTTCCATAGCAACTACTAAATTACTTGGTGCTTCAGAGATCTGTGATAAAGGAGGCGAATCATTGTAGGGAAACACGGTGTTGATGTTTCTCCCCTTTGCATTACAAGAGTAATGATCTGGCAAAACTTGCTAAATGGGACGCCCCTGCTGAAGAATTTTTCCCACGTTCACTCGGGCCAAAGAGATTTATATGTTTAGTACTTTTGCAAATTTGATTTTTCCCCTCTCCCCTGTCATCAGCTTTGTCCTTGGCAGGCTGTGCTGGCTGGGTGCTGGCAGGGAAGACAGTGAGCCAAGAGGCAGGAGCCTGTGGCTGCAGTAGGTGTGTGCTGGGCTTCTCTGTCACAGCCCCTGCTCAGCATCAGGTGCTTCTTCAGGGAAGATGGACCAGCTCCCCTCTGCAGGGACACTGCAGCCACCCACCGGTGAGCACGTGGCAATCACTGTTATCCTGTGCTGTAACTACTGTATTTCATCTTCTGTTTTCTGCTCTGCTGTCCTGGAGATTGTGCTGCTCAGATTTTTTTTTCTACTTCACCAGTAAGATAGGATGTAGCTTAAGACCAGGGCAGTCTTCAGAATGGACCCATGGTGATGTGTGATAAGGAAGTGGCTTTGGGGCTTGTTTTCCACAAAGCCTAGTGTAATTCTGGGGGCTCTCAGGCTGTGTTTCACCTCTCTATGAATGTTTGGTTGTATGCAGAGCTGTTGCTCCTGTGGAGTCTGTCTCCTGTGTTGGAAAAACTGTGTTAAAATCCTGAAATGCTTGTTTAAAGTATTGCCCTTTACTCATTCTCGTGACACACAAATCACCATTTGCATCTGATGCTGATCAAAGTCACAAGAGGCTGGTTCTGTTTTCCTCATTCTGTGCTTGGGCACTGACAGGTTGGTTGTTACTCCTCTAGAGCACTTTCCTCCACTCATGGCTGGTTCTTGCTGTTAAATGAGGGTTAAGAGTTGCAGCTGATAAAGACAGGAAGATTGTCTGCTGGCACCTGCTGTTAGGGAAGGAGAGAGATGTCTTCTGAAGAGAGGTTCCAGGATGTAGCTGCTGTTCCTAGGGTGAGCCTGAAGTGTGTGAGAAAGGAGTAACAAGGATAAGCTCTGTGAAAAGCTGGGCTGTTTACTTCAACTAAGTAAACAAAGCTTTGATTCTTTATTTACTGATTAAATTCGATTTATCTCAGGTGGGCAAGTGAGCTGTGCACAGAATCCCATTAGCAGGCAGTGGAAGCACAATTAATAAGAACGATTAAATGCTCTTTGGATGAAACAAGGCAAGACATTTTACACACACACCCATCTTGTTTTTCTCTGTAGGCTCAATGGGGCTTAGAGGAAATTTCCATTTCTACATAGTGTAGTTCTGTAAGAGGCACCTTGGAAACAGGTAGAAGATAAAGAAACAAAGCTGAAGAGACAACAAATCTGTTTTGCTGATTCTCCAGGGCAGGCTGACAGCTGTGGTTCAGATGTCAGCCAGCTGTAGGACTGTGAAGGAAAAGTGTTACCTGGGGTGCAACCTTAGTTTTGGGAAAGCAGGAATTCAGCTCGTGTGGTCAGCAGCAGTATTTATGCATGTGCTCCATGTGTTCTGAATTAAAGTGCAGTCTTCCCTCTCCTCACATTCCTGAAATCCCACAGCAGAGATTTGTCAGTATTTTTCTCTAAAATTTGGCTGTAAAACAGTTAGAAGGGGAGAGAACGGATTCAACCTGGTGCTTGGCCCAGAGAAGCTGTGGCAGCTGTTCACACATTCCCTCCCTTCTGTTGCCCTTTGCACAGCCCTGGTCAGCCGTGGGCACAGCTGGTGCGGGCAGCCGTCAGGGGCAGCGCTCTGACTGCACGAGAGGTGTTCTGCAGACTGAGAACAGGCATTAAATGCATCACAGATTATTCCTGCTATTTTTGGCATCATCTCCTGATCTGGCAAACCAAAGGAGCGTGATGGAAGAAGCGTTTTCTGTGTGTTTGCCTTTCCTGCCCCGATGGCCAGCTGTCCAGGGTCCGCAGCTGACAGCAGCATGAAGGTGGTTGAAGTTTCCTCCCCTGTGTACAATGGCAGCCTTTGTCTAAGACAGAGGTGCTTTTTTCCCCAAGTTTTCCATGTTTATTTGATCAGAATTTTCTGCAAGTTCTTCGGATGCTGTTCCAATTTTGTTTCTCTGTTTCTTACCCAATTAATGTTGGCCAGCATTGTGCCATGTCCATGAGCCTGTGGCATGAGGTTTGGTGGCAGAGGGACCAGGTGAGCCCTGGCAGGGCAGTGTGGCAGCAGGGAAGTGCAGCTGTGATGGCAATGGGATCCCTGCAGAAAGGGGGGATGCAGAGGGAGGCACAGGAGCTCCTGAGCAGGGAGGGGAGATCCCAAATGTAGAATCTGTTGCTGCATTCCTTGTCGGCAGAACATTGGCTTGGTTTTATTTAGCAAAACGTTGGGGAACTTAAAGTCCCCAGTCATTATCTACATGCTGTTTCTTTGTACTGTATTTTTATCTTCGTTGCATATTTTGTATTAATTATAAACCAATTACTGTTGCCTAAAACAGTTCTTGCATATTGATATTAGAAGATTTAATAAAAATTTTCGCTCCCCTCTTGATATTGGCCATTCAATTATGACATTTGCATTCTAATCCTGTTTCAGATTGCACAGGGAAATCTAATATTCAGGGTCTAGACAGTTACCTAGATGAGATCTCAAATGATGAGGATCAAAAAGCTAATAAGCATGTTTATTTGTGTTGCCTGGGCACTGCAGCCATCAGTCCAGTGGCAGCTCCTAGCAGGACAGACAGGAATTCTCCTTTTCCATTAAATGGGCTATAATAAACACAGATGGAAAATATTGGTGTGTACAGAAACTACATGGGTCAGTAAATTGAGCAGAAAACATAGAACTTGTGCTTGGAATTACAGAGGGGCTGTGCTTGCCTGGGCAGATGCTGACTGTGCTGTGGCCTGGCCACCAGCTGCCCCCGCAGAACTGCCCTGTGCTCTTCTTCTGTTCGTACAAGTTTTCTAAAATTAAGCTGAGGGTTGGGAGAAGCACTAGAAAACTTTTTTCCAGCCATGAAAACATGGAATGTTCTGAAAACCATGGGGTGAAGAGGCAAGTCTGCAAAAATGGGTGGTAAAACCTGAATGAGGTGGGAAGACTTACTCCCCTTTGGGTGGGTCCTGTGTCAGGAGTGATGCCACTTCACCTCACTGGGTTCTGTCCTGTGGCCAGCAGTGTGAACAGCCTCTGTTACAGCAACAGTGTTCTGCATGGAAGTCTCAAGTGCCAAATGTATTTTGCCAGTTAATTAATTAAAATAACTTATTTTTGCTTCCAGAGCATCAACAGCGCATTCAAAGGTATTACGGTTAAAAAGCACTTTCTATTCCTTGTCCTCCCTCCTTCCTTCCCTTGGCTGCATGAAATTGGGTAACCAGGCAGAAGCACAGCTTGTGCAGAAGGCTGAGCCCACCTGGCTGTGGTGTCTAATTCTCAGAGATGTTTAGGAATGCTCACTTAACAGCCTCTCCAACATGGTATCAGAGACTTGATGAGATTGGCTGCTTTATAAAGCTGCTTTGGACTCTGTAATCCTCTTCCCTTCCCGAAATGCTCCTGCTGGCAAGAGCTGCATCCCTGCTCTCCCTGTCCTTCTGCAGGCAGTGGGTGTGCTGGGCAGAGCTCAGGCTGGGTGCAGGTGCTGGGAATCCCTGACACGCTGTGGTTCTGGAGGTGGCAACAGCACAGCTGTGTCCATCCTGCTAACACGAGGACAGGAGGAAAGAGCTCCCATTGAGGGAGATGCATCTGGTGCCAAATTCCAGCTGAGAGTGAGGCTTTCTTCTTGCACAGTGCCTTGTTCCTGGAAAGTGTGATGCAGAGACTGCAGAAATGAAAGAGATGGTTCCAGCTGTCTGTATCACACTGAGGATGCAGAGAGCCAGGTTAGAAAACACCTGCTGTTTCCGTCTTGTCTTTAGTGAAACATTGTCTCTCTGCTTGCTTTAATCTTCTTAAAAGGACTTGATCGTTTTTTCTTATTTGGGATCACTGGAAAATTAATGTAACTGTTACTGTAGAGTGAGCACTGTTGTATCTTCACAGAATGTGATTTAAAATTTAAAGCTCTCTCAGCAGGGGAAGGCTCCGTCTGTGTCGGGCCCGGGAGCCGCTCCTTGGCTCACTCCTTCAGCTGCAGCTGCTGGCTCCCTGCCTTCCCTTTTCCTCTCCTCTTCCAAAGGGTGATTCTCACCATTTCCTCTTTGCAGACTTCTTCCCTTGATACAGTGTCTTCATTCCAATGCTAAACTAACTTGTGAGTGCCTCTTGCAGAGGAAATAGGTGATGTGAATGCTTTTTATTTGTTTAGTTAAAGGTCCGTGGGGAACACAATGTGCAGAAAGCATTCTTGTGTATGCTGGAAACTGGAAGAGGAAGGAAGGAAGCATTTTTTGCAGGAGAAAAATAGGCCAAAATCGTACTTTCTGTTATGATTAATAGGTTTCTCTTTTGGGCTTTGAATGTTGTGTTTGTATTCAAATTAAGTGGTTTCCAGGGGCACTTCCAGGAATAGATGTGGGGAGCGGATAAAAACCCTTTCCGTAAAGGATGTTCAGAATGTGCGGAACTGAACTGTACATTCGTGGGTCTTGCTCCATCTTGTCTCCTCCTGCCACCTGGAGCTTGTGCCCCCCCATGTGCAGGGTTCAGAGGATGGGGACTCTCATTTCTCAGCATTCAGGAAGTGCCAGTGAAGCACAAGATGCTGAAGATGCCCACTCACCACATGGAGCTCAGTGCTGGTGGCTGTGTGTCTGTGCCCATCTTCTGGAGAGCTGAATCAGGCAGGCACAGCTGTCCTGGACCAGCCAGCCTTGTGGGCTGGAAAGGTCCCAGTCAGAGTCGTGCTGTGTCCAACTCCCTCTGTCATCAGGCAGTAAAGAAAGTGATTAGCTGGTAATTCTGCAAAAACAAGACTTAAAAGTGTACAGCATGATTTAGGTGACAGCTCACGCTCTGCTGGGAGGACTTGTGCTTGGTGGCCGCTGCATGTTGTTAGTTCTTTGTGTTTTCTTTGATTTAAAGCTTCATGCTTGTAATCTAGTTAACACTGAATTGGGTTTCCAGTACAGTGGCTTGTTTGGTTCAATAAGAACACATTTATACTGAAGGTTAATGAAAAGCATTTTACTTTCATTGAATTCATTAAAAGGGGTTCTACAATCAAGACTTACTAATGGAAAAGAGATTAAATATTCATGTCTCTAAATTTCTCACATCATTTCTGATTTTCCTTAATCTCTGCCTTCCTGGATTGGAGTCTAAAAATGCCTGAATGCTCTAATGAGTTCAAAAATTAATTAAAGATGTCTCCTGTTTAAGTAAAAAGACTTCTGTAGATGTAAACCTAATGTATCTTGAGTGCAGGTCTCTGTGCTATTATGGATGAAGAGAGAGTGACAAGGTCCTAGCCATGAGACCCATACCAGGAGCCAATCTCAAGTTTCTTTTAAAGCACTTTAAAAGAAATACAAATAATGCTTTATCCTCTTTATTTGTGCTATTGAAATAGCACAAAGTGCAGCATAATTTGCATTAGAAAGGTATTTGCTGGGCATGAAGATAAAACCTGAGTAACAGGCACCAAAGGTGCTTAAAGATTCAAGACCTTTTTATAACACAGTGTCCAGATGTGTGTGCAACAAATAACCTGAGTACTTTGACAAATATTGGATTGTGGTTTCTGTGGTCTTTTTTCCCAGTATCTCCCAGGGAGCTCTGGATACCCTTCGGGCCAGGGCTTTGCCTGTGCTCATTTTGTGAGCAGAACATGTGTCTGAAGTTCCTGCTTTGTGTGTTGGTTCCTGGTATGCCAGGGTATGGAGATGTGGGAGCTCTGTTTGGGAATGCTTTGCACCTGTGTATTGATGTTGCTGATGTAGAAATGGAGATAAAAGTTACTTTGGAGGTATAGCAGGTTCCCATAAATGGTTTTCTGGGAAAGAAAGAAACGAAGAAAAATGCTCTTGTAAACAGGTTCAGAATTAAAAGTGTCTTGCCTCAGTCTAAGAAGTGTTTATAGATCTTTGTTTACATATGTATGTGTATATGTGTGTGTGTTGTATCTATAGTGCAAGTGGGGCAGTGCTGCACAGTGTCTGCCTCAGTGGATGTGCATGGAGAAAGAAGGCTCAGCTCCTGGCTGCATCTTTGTGTTGTGTTTCATTGCAACTTCAGTTTTCAGTACATTTTGGGCTCTGCTAGTGCTGGGTGTTGCTATTGGACTCGTTGGCAAGAGCTGATGAGAGAGGAAGTGAGTTGCTCCTGTGCTGTGTGAGCTGAGACTGGAAAGGAGGGTCTTGACAATAAGCATCTGGTTATAAGTAGTTAAGAAAAAGTACTTGGCCAAGTCCAAGGGGAAAGCTTTGCCTTACTAGCAGTGACCAACCCTGGTCTCCAAAACAGTTCAGAGGCCTTGCTAAAGCCGAAAAGGTGATCACAATGAGGGGGTACACGCTGGTGGGATTCACAGACCTGACTGCCGTGTTGGGTGGCATTGACTGTAGCCAACGTGACGAGCGAAGCCGGCGTGCTGTGGTGTGGCCTGGTGTGAGGGCAGCTGTGTCACTTGTGCCTGTTTGTGATGGTTCAGTGATGGCATTGCTCTTGTTCCTGCAGGCATACTTCCGACAGGGCGTGGCCCTGCAGTACCTGGGACGCCATGCGGACGCGCTGGCCGCCTTTGCCTCGGGGCTGGCGCAGGATCCCAAGAGCCTCCAGCTCCTGGTGGGCATGGTCGAGGCCGCCATGAAGTCTCCCATGCGAGGTAAGCACACGGGGATTCTCAGGGGTGTCACCTGCTCATGAGGTAGCCAGAGGTGGGAGCTTCAGTCCTGGCATCTGAGGACAGGAGAACCTGAAGAGAAAGATTTCAAGATTTGGCTTCTCTGCTGAGTCAGGAGGATGCCAGGAATGGAGCAAAAACTGTCCTTCTGGTTGAGTGGGACAGTGAGATGGTGATAGCCAGCTTGAGGGGCACTGGAGATGGATCAGACTGGGTTTGTACAGCAGTTCCCATGGAGTCCCTGTTCGTTTTTCCTCTCTCCAGTACCAGTGCAGGCAGAGGTGTGTGGTGCTGTGGCCTTGGCTGTGTTGTTAATGGAGCAACTTCCCGCAATGTTTTGGTTGGGAACAGCGCATCTGAAATGCTCCAGGCCAGTGTTTGCCCAGAAGAGCACATCAGCAGCTTTTCTGTGGTACCAGTGTCTCTCAAAACACAGCATTCCAGAAGGCAAAAAGGCTGCTCTTCTAATTCAGTTCTCTTCAAGCAGTGTTTGAAATCACAGAGACCTTGAAGCCATATGAGCTGTGCAGTGTTTTGCCTCTCTTTCATAATGTCCCCGTTTCCAGGACTTTTTTTCTCTAGAGGAAGGGGGTTGTCTCCTCCTAGCTCTGTTTTTCTTGCAGGCTTTGTGCTGCAATGCCCTAATGCTGTTAGTCAGGAGGGAACATGGCAATTCTCATCCTCAGCAGATGGTGCTGGGGGCCACAGGGCTTAGGAGCCAAGGAGCACTGAAATGAAAAAATATCCTTGTTGGTGTTTCCTTTTTTGCAGTGGTTTTTTCCATCCTCCAAAATGAATTCATCTGGAAGTTTCTGTCCTATATAGCAGTTACCTGGTGAATGCAATTTCATTTCCTACTCAAAGATACTATGGCTACTGCTTAGAATGCAGGTTATATGTTATTCTGTGGGAGCATCCCCAAATTTGGCAGGATGATCTCTGGCCCACTGCCCTGCAGCTGTGTATCAACTGTGCTCCCTGTGCAGTTGGACAAATTGAAGATGTTGGGCAAGTCCAGTGCTGTTGTGCCATAGGAGCACTGTCTCCTGCAGAAGGAGCAGCTTCTTTCTGCAGTTTTGGTCACCTATCTTTGCCCACATCATGTGCCTGGGTATCTGGACAGGCACAGACATTGCAGACGTTCATCTGCAGGTTTGTGCTAAAAAAGCAAAAACTGCAGTGCTTTAAACACTGCAGATGGCCCATTTCCAGTTTCCTACAAATTCCAAATCTTCTGTATTCCTTCTGCCATTAGACCAGGCTTCAGAGCTCAGTATGAGACTGCTCTGTGCTGTGACTGCTCTAAGCTCTATTCTTACACTGCCTTCCTGAAGTGCTTTCTGCGAGGCAAACAGCAGCTTGCCAGGTGATCTCTCTTGATGTGCCACATCTTAGATGGTACCTTTGGGCCTCAAGCTCCCTTAATAAATCTTTGCTGGATTTGGGCTCTCTGGCCCTTAAATCATGTGTCATTTGTTTACATAAAAATCAAGATGAGTTGTGAAGGTGATTCCTGATGCAAATAACTTAGTTTGTTGAGTACCTCTGTCTTCGTTTTTGCGCTTCAGAGTCCCTGGAGCCCACCTACCAACAACTGCAGAAGATGAAGCTGGACAAGAGCCCCTTTGTTGTGGTGTCTGTGATTGGCCAGGAGCTCCTGACTGCAGGCCACCACGGGGCCTCTGTGGTGGTGCTAGAGGCTGCCCTGAAGATTGGCACTTGCAGCCTGAAGCTGCGGGGATCGGTGTTCTCTGCACTGAGCAGTGCCTACTGGTCCCTCGGGAACACGGAGAAAAGCACTGGATACATGCAGCAGGACTTGGACGTGGCCAAGAGTTTAGGTAAGAATCCTCCTTTCACTCCTGGAGTGCTGGGTTGGGACTGGTGAAACAAATCAAGAGCTAGGTTAATGATCACCATCTCTCTTGAATGCTCAGGTTTCTGTGGGTTTTCACAGGCTGCTAAATCCAATCTGAAGCTTCTGAAATGTGCAGGCTGCAGGTTTGTGCATCCCTGTTTGCCTGCCTGTGTGAAGGGGCAGATGATCAATGGATGTGCTAAGGTTTTACAGGGTCTTCTAATTACCTGATGTCATGTGTGTGGGAACTGCTCTTAGTCCCTGTGTAGACTTGGGCTCAAAGCCTTGAGTTGAGTCTTAAATGAAGTCATCTGCTTTTCCAAGTATTTGATGGACAGAAGTACTCACTCTGAGATTCTGGGGCAGTAGCCAGGGAAGGAACAAATCAGTAGTGACACAATGATGAAAAAAGTGTTTAAAAATAAACAAATTCAAAAATTCCTCTTGAGTACAGTCTATTCTGCACAATAGGGAGAGCATTCAGCTTCTCAGCGTGCTGTAGGAGAGCAGACAGGTGTGAGACAAAGGTCTGACTGCAGAGCTGGAGAGACAGTGCCCAAAGGCTTGAGCCAGGAGCATTCACTGAGAGCACAGGGACTGCTCTCTTGAAGATGGTTGTAGGTGTACTTTGTACATCTGAGCTGAACTGTGCTGCAGAATTGCTTTCTGGAGAAAGCTGGCATGCTTTGTGTTTGTTCTAGGCCTTGGCCATTGACTCAGCTTCACAGTGTCAAGCGAGGAATAAACAGGGAGGAATGGAAAATTGCCAAGTGGTAGGCCACAGAAGGAAGTCAAACAATTCTAAAAATAAGATTGATGGCTATTGTAGAAGTTTCTGAAGGCCAGCAAAGAGGAAAGTTTGGCTGTGTATTAAACATAAAGATGAGTTTGTTCTAACGCTGGTTCTCACACCAGATCATCACTTGTGCCCCATGTTGCACTCTTCCCACTGGCTGCTTCCAGCAGTGCCTGTAATAGCTCATCTTTGTTTTGTTTGCATGTGACACAGGTGACCAGACGGGAGAATGCCGAGCTCATGGAAATCTGGGCTCTGCATTCTTCTCCAAAGGAAATTACCGGGAAGCCCTCACCAACCACAGACATCAGCTGGTGCTTGCCATGAAGCTCAAGGACAGAGAGGTAGGAAGCTTATTAAACACTCTGAGCTGGTTGTCTGCACTGCATGGTTTTCCAGACAGATCTGAGCATATCAAAAAGCTTTGTTTTACCCCAAGAATTTGGAAGCTATGTGACTTCTCCTGCCTTTTGTAAAGGAAAGTCTTGGTGCCAGTAGATCCAGTATGTGAGTGCAAGGGGCAGGCTGCTTGGGTTGTCCATTTGTGTCCTCCATCTCTGGGCTCTGAGCAGCTCCTTTTGCCTCCCTGTCCCTTACCATCCATGTTCCCACAGCACAGAGGCTCTGGGCTCCAGGGGTAGGAGCTGCTGCTGGGTCAGTGTCAGTGCCACGTTGCTGCAGCTGAACCCTTGCTGTTCTCAGCATGATTCCCAGTGTTACAGGTGCTGCTGATCCAGAATCTGCTAAGCTGCATCCTAAGCTATGCCTTTTCCAGACGAAAAATGGGCAAAATCCCTGTCCCCAGTGTTTTGCATAAAATACATTTGGTCTAAACACCAGTGAAAACAAAAAGAGCCTGTGCAAACCTGAAAACAAATTGTGCATGATCTGCTTTGCCTTGACCATTCAATTCCTGAGCCGTTCTGCTGGGCTCCCTGCCAGTACAGGGAAGTGGCTGCACGGACTGAGGAGGCTGTCCCAAGGGATTTCTACTCAAAGTTCACTGTAAGGACAGAATCATATTTTAGTGCACAGATACAAAACCTATCCCCTGCTCCAGGGATTCCCCTCTACTGTGAGTGGGCAAATGGAGACTGGTGGTTGCATGGCACAGGGAGGAGCTAGAGGCAGCAGGGCAGGTGAGAATTCATGCAAGCACAAGTAGTTTTGGGGGAGATCTAAAAACTGAGGAAGATCAGTTTCCCACTGGTAAATTGTGGAAAAGATTTGCTTGAATTTGCTGAGTGCTTTACTGCTTTAGTAACTTACTTGGTAAGTTAAATATCAAGTAAACCTTGGAAAAATTCATCTTTCTGTAGGTTGTGGAAGGACTGTGGCTGGGGGAGGGACTTCCTAGCCATTTTCTTGATTATTTTACCAGCTGGAGAACCTCCTGAATGACTCCTGATTTCCTTGTTTCTGCTCATGAAGAGCAGAAGAGCTGTCGGTTGTGATTGTTTGTACAGTTTTCTTGATGGGGGTCCCTGTTGCTGCTAACAGGGTGACAAACCTGTGTGGCTGCTGCTCTTCTGTGGGGCTTCTGCACCTCCACATCTGCCACTGGGGGGCCTGGAGGCAGCAGCAGGGGAGTTGATGTGCTGCCATGAGCACAGCAGCCCCAGAACCCCAGGCTGGCCTGGGACGTGGGGCTGGAGCATTTTGCCTGTTCTTCAGGCCACTGATTTAAACAGATCTCACTGGTCCATCTGGGGGGAGTCCAGGGAATGAGGGCTAATCGTGATAGTCCTCAGTTCATGACACATCTGGGCACATAATTAGCAGTTATTGACAACAAATGACTACTTGGTTTAGCAAGAAAGCTGAGCTTCTTGGATTTCCTGTAGGATGTAACCCCAGGAAATTAATTTGGCGCTTTCTGATGACATCATCTTGACCACAGAGCTTCCTCTGAACAAAAAGCTGTTTTTCTTGGCCTCCTTTGCAGACATTTTTATAATGCAAATGTTATAAAGTTGCAGTAGGGCTGATGTGAATTCCAGCAGAAGGGAATTTGGTGTGTGACTGTAATGAGGTAATTGTTTTACCCCTGACTGTACAGAGAATTGGCAGAAAAGGTAAAAAGTGCTCCTTTGTACAGGATAATGCTGTCTTTGGAGGGGCTGCAGGAGCAAATGTTTGTACCAGGGGCTTCTGCTGGGTAGTGTCACCCATAAATGGAGGAGGAGGTTGCAGAGGGTCTGTCTGGAGCACTGAGGTCTGTCCTCCCCTGTGCAGGCCTGGAGAAGGGGAGCTGTCAGCTGAGCAGGAAAGCATCTCAGCTGCTCACAGGGACTCAAGATTTTACACGTTTTTGTTCTTTGGCACAGGGAGTCTGTGCAGCTCCTGTTACAAACACAGGCTGTGTGTCCAGGCAGGCCATTTGCTCTTTCATTCAGTGTGGGGAGAAGTTTGAGCTGTTTTGTTGTACCTGTGCCCAGAGAGAGCATGGGGCAGGTGTCACTGGGATTTGGCATACCTGTGGTATCTCTAAGAGGGAGTTTGGGGGGTTGAATTTGAAGGTTGAATCTTTGCTGATGGATGAAGAGTTGCAGCCCTGTCCTAGAGCAGCAGCAGCCTCATGTTCTGTGATGTGTTCTGTGCTCTCTGTGGCTGAAATGTCAGCACCAGACTGTCCAGCAGTTCTCATGCCGAGGGAATCCCATTCTGGTAGCTTGGGCTGCTGCTCTTTTTCTCCAGTCTCTGCTTAGTGCTCATGAAAGTGCTGGGAGTTGTACAAAGAGAGGTTCCCTCAAGCAGCAGCCAAGGTACTGGAATGTGCCAGAGGAGGAGTGGCAGATGATGTTAGCAGGGAAGACTGCATCACGTTATTTTAGCTTGTTGTCTTTTTCCTGTCACAAAAGCTGGCTCTGATGAGCAGCAGAAGCTTGCAGCCTGTTTCTTCTCAGAGTGGACTAAGGCCTGCAGTTAGGCCAGCCCATAATGGAGGTGCTGAATGTTATGTCTGTACTCCATTTCTGAATTAATTGCTTTGGTTTTAACACCAAGTAACCTGATCTCCTGGAAACCGTTGGGTAGTAGGGTGTGTTGATGCCACATCACAGTCTGAGATTTAGACAAGGGTTAGGCAGCTGATGAGCTATGCCAGGATCAGAGGAAAGATTGGAATCAAAATGTAAATCTGAAAGCTTTCAATGCCTGTAACACTAGTCCCCTGTGTCCCTTTTCATTGCCAGCTGCTCCTCAAGTGTGCAGAGCTGTCTTGTATTAGGAATTCTGTAAGGCCAGAGTGCCAAGGTGGAGCCACTGATGTGTGATTTCTTGAGACAGGTTGAGGTGGTCCTTTTTGATGACCCTTTTGAAGGTCCTGTGTTCCTTCCAGAGCATTTCATTTAGAGAAATAATGCTTGAGTTTTGGAGCTGTGTGAGGCTGACAAGCAGAAATGGACGGGAAAGGGAAAGCTGTGGAGCCCCTTCTTGGGTCCAGTGTCCAAACCCTCACAAAGGCTGTGCCTGGGCCCTGCCTTGCAGAGGCCATGGACACCACAGGAACTCTGCAGTGTAATAGCTCCCTTCTCTCCTGGGCCCTCAGACGCCTTCGATTACAGCTGTGCTGTTCAGAAATAGCAGGGCACTGTGGCAGGATCATAAACCAACCATCATCAAATGAATGCTTGTGCTGCCAGCGTGGAGCTCTTGGGAAGGAGGCTGCTGCCAGAAAGCCACTGGGTGCTGGCAGCCCCTCTGTGTTGGCTGGCAGGCACGCTTTGAGCTGAACTCTGCCTTTCCTTAGGATGCAGCATCTCTCTCCACCATGCAGGAGTGAACAGAAGGTGCTGGGTGAGAAAGAGGATGGTCTGCACCCCTGAATTCTCCCTAGGGCTGGGATGAAGGTGCAGCCGAGCACTTTCTGGTGCCCCTTTTCTCAGCAGTGTGGCTGAGGGAAGGGCAGAGAGCCGAGGACAGACTGACAGACTGTGTCAGTGCTGTCCTGCCCCTGGGTTGACTCATGATGGCCAACAGCTTGCAGCAATCATTCCTGGGCTGGTTTTGAAGGGATTCCCCCCAAATCCCTCTGGAAGCAGCTGTTTGTGGAAGGGATAGGTGCAGAGCTGCTGGGGCTCAGTGCCCTCCTGTACTGACCCTTTGTGTCAGCCTCTGGCTGCTGCCCCTGGACATCTCCAGGAGCATCTGTGGCTCTGGGAATTCTCTGCAGCAGGTGGGTGTGCTCAGTAACTGATGAGCCAGGTTTTGCTGTCTCAAGATGCTTTTTAAAACGTTTGCAAATGTAAGGCAGAGTTCATGTTTGCAGCTTCAGCAGATTTTGTTCAGAAAGGCTGACTATTTGCAGGAAATAGGGATGATGAAGATGATAATTAGAGCTGGGTAGTTAAGTAGCACAGAAGAAAGATGTTTATTAAGCAGGCTTTGGTGGGTTTTCTGTGTCAGCTTGCTCCAGCATATCTATGAAGGGTCTTGTGTGGCAGGGGAAATACCAGAATGTGAATACTGGGAAGAGAAACCATGGGCTTGCAGGCCAGGAGACTCCAGAAGCCAGCTGGGTGCTCTGCTTCCTGCTGCAGAGGGCATTGCCATGGAGCTGGCTGCACCTGGATGTGGCTGGGAGAGGTCACCAACCTCTCTCCATCTCTGCAGGAGGAGTGTTAGGGAATATGGTTACTGGGACAGACATGATCCCTGCTTGGATTCTGTTGGGAATTTGAAGATTCTGCAGCTGTCTGAATGTACTTTGTGAGCAGCTCAGTCACTGGTAATAAACCATATGTAAGTTTACAGTTTTGGTAGTTTTTCCCAGTCCCCTTCAAAGCAATGAAACTCAGTATAAAACTCCCTCATTTGGTAAACTGCAGCTCCTTGCAGTCAGGCTGTGCAAATCAAAGATCAAATTTCACCTTCTTGTTTCCAGAAGGAGATGCAGAAGGAAAGATAGATCATTCCTTTCTAATGAAATCTGTAAATTCTGTAAAGCCAAGGTTTTCTGCCCTTTCCTGAGGGGAAGGGGAAATGCTTTCCAGGTGTCCCTCCAGCCCTGCTTTGTCTGTAAAGCCACATCTTCAGTCAATAGCAGGGCTGTATGGATTCAGCCTTTTCCCTTAACTTGTATGAATTCTGGTTTGGGGCAGCAGAATGGGGTTTTTTTTTCTTTTCTTCTGAATTACATCTCATAGGGGATGTGCTCCTTATCAGCAGTCTCAGATGGAGTGTGGAGAATCCCATCCATTCATGAGCTGCAGCTCAAGGGAGCCCATGGCAGTGTCCCTGCCTGTGGGATGTGTGTGGCTCTCAGCCATACGAAGAGGTGGTCTGGCCCTGGGGCTGCCACATTTTTCAGCAAGGAAAAATCTGAAAATCTTATGACCACAGTTGTTTTGTTATGTTTGCAAACAATCTGGAAAATGAGGACAGGATATAAATACCTCACAAATGAGAACTGGAAAGAGTCTTCAGGCTAAAGCAGTTTGTCATGCCTGGAAACATAGACTGAGATGTCAGAGACTGGCTGTGATGGGGAAATGATTCCAGCCTTTCAGTGCAGACAGCAGTCTTGCTTTATTAGGGATCCAGGGCACACTGCCTTGTGCCCTGGAGGAAAGCTGAGTGCCAGCTGCTGGGAGAACACTTACACTGGAGTTTTCTTGGGAATTGTGGGTCTGCTAGTGCTGCATTACAGCTCAGACTGAATCACCTGCGTGGCTCAAAGGATGAGTTCAGTGATGTGAATCAGCCTTAGGGCCTGACCTTCAGCATTTGGATTTGTATCCGAGAGTATAAATTCTCTGCCCTTCTCTTTCTGTCTTTAGCAGGTTTTTTTAGAGTCAGCTTGACAGGATTCATACAGGTTTGTCTGGTTCAAAAGTGATAGGATTAAGCAGAAAGAAGAGAAATCTGACCGGTGCAGGAAATTTGGGAATGCACTAAAAGGCCATATGCTTTGTTTTGTTTGGACTTGTGACTCAAGAGGGAAATGTAATACTTCCTGAGGATCTCCTTTAAATGTCCCCATTTGACCTCCACAGCACATGGATTTTAGCTGAAGGAAATGCAGTCTTCTGGTTTTACTTTCACAGTGTCTGCAAAGCTCAGCACGCTGGACCTGGCTGCAGTAAAGGAAATTAAGCAAAAAAAACTCATGCAAGAGCTGCAGCTGCAGCACTCTCTGGCTTTTCAGGAGGTGCACATCAGCCAGGGCTTTTCTTCTCTGCATTGAGTTTGCAGTGAGGAGATGTCCATCTTAGGAGCAAGAGTAGCAAAAGCTGGCACAGGTCATCACACTATTGTAGGAGTTGGAGTTTTCTTTGCCTGCTCTGAACTTGTGAGATCCAAGTTTGTGACTTGCTGGCTTGCTCTTCCTGTCTGACTTTGACTTTGACCAGGGCATGAGTCACTCCTCAGGGTCACCACCACGGAGGAGCTTGAGGTTTTAAATGAGGACTACTTACATCACCACTAAAAATGTCAAGTCAGCCATCCTCCCTAAAATGATTGCACACAGGAGCCTTTCAGACTGTCCAGAAAACGACCAAATTTGGGCTGCTTGGGGTAAAGATAGATCAACCCCATGTGATTTATAGGCTTGATGTTGAGGTCTCCTTCGTAGTGTTCTTGGGCTGGTGTGAATTCTTTAAAAAATGAGTGGAGCTTTGCAGGGCTCACCCAGAAAGGCAGCCCACTCCCCCAGGTCCCCAGCACCACATGGTGAGGGGTTTTGTACCAGTCCTCACAGTGAACCTGAACAGCCTGGTCAGTATGAGTGACAGGCAGATTTAAAAAATGGAGTGGGATAGTTGGTGGTTCTTCAGCTCTCCAGCAAAACCCTGCTAACTTGGTCAAAACTATTTGCAAAACTATTCTGTAAAAGGTAAAGCTCAGGTTTACTTTCTCAAGTGTTCTAGGCTGGACTAGACACATTGCTCCTAAATGATAATGGAGGAGGTGGAGTCAATGGATTTTCCATTGGAATGGAGCAGCATTATTTTGATGCCCAAATAAGCAGCTGAAAGTCAGCATTCCCTTTGAAGAGGAGTGACTATGAATGGTCTGGCAGTCAAGCCCCCAGTGCTGCTCAGGTTTGCCTGGATTCACGTGCTTCACGTGATGCTTTTGCCATGGAGCAGGGAGAATGAGAAGTCCTCTGAAACATTAACAATTTCCTGAGCAAGTAAGAACAGAGAGGGCTGGGAGCAGATTGTCAGCACAGTCCATGGCAGCCTCTGTTGTGAGCAGCAGCTCTGTGACACTTGCAGAGCTGTGGATTTTACCCATTAATCAGGTGGGGGCTGGGACCATCTCTTTGTGCTGTGTGTTTTCAGTCTTTCTAGTGTCATTAATTCCTGGTTGTTCTCTTTCAGTTAGTAGTTACAAAGCTTCTTTCAGGCTTTCAGATTCTAGTGCTCCTCGGTTCCATGGCTTTGGCTTTTTTTGGGTTTGCTCTTTGGTAGCCTCTTGTAAAAGACTGAGACCTTCTACAAATAAATAGGGGTATTGATTGGCAGGGATATTGATTTCACTGTATTTTTTTCCTCCAGAAAATAATTACCTAAAAGCAAATCCATTCCTTCTTTCTGCGTACTGATCATGTACAAGAGGGGAGGATATTGCCTGCTGCTTCTTTTCCTATTTTCAAAGGGAGAAGCTAGATGTGGTACTGGCACATCAGCCTCACCTTTAACGGAGGAGAGAAGGACAAGTTTTAATTTTTATGGGGCACCTGCTCTATTTGGATGTGAGGCTTGTCTTAGTGCATAAATCAGGAATTGTCCAAGCCAGGCTGAGGCATACCTGTGGGTTCTGAGGAAATTATGAAGGGGCTTAATAGAAGTGAAGATAAAGCACAATTTACAGCAAACAATCATTTCAGCAGGTCCTGGAAGTATCTCTATCTCAATGCTGTCCTGCTTGTGTGCAGAGGAGTTTCTTGGTCCTTACCTGTAAAACAAAGAGCTGGGATGTGTCCCTGGTGTCAGTTAACCTGTGCAATTCCAGCCTGGAACAGTGACACAGTGGGATTTTACTGTGTATGGTGACACCCACAGCACTCAGCCTGTGCTTTCAGAGCTCTCTGTGTGTCTGTTCTGGAACAATCTGCTCCCCTCAGTACCCCCAGAGCACTCCCAATGAACCAGCACACTTTTGCTTGCATTCAAAAGGGGTGTGTGGCTGAGGGGTGCAGGTGATGGGGTGCACATGAGGAGGTGCACTGGCTTTCAGAGGTGCTGCTGCCTGCCCCCAGTGCAGCTGTGATGAATATGCATGGCTGATCTGCTGGATACAGTTCCTACATTGGTAGGATCGGGCTGCTGTTACTCTGTGCCCAGAGGGAGGAGGGAAGTTGAAAGAAACATCATACAGTGGGGTATCCTCCATCTCTGATCAGTCCTAATTAGTGTCTGTGTTCAGGGATTAAGGGTACCTTACAGTGAGATACCAGGCAGAGCAGTTTCAGTTCACCCATTTTAGGATGATAATAGAGTGTTCTTATTTAAGCAGGCTGTGCAGTCAGTTGAAGACTTGTTTAAATGTAACATGATTGGGAAATGACCATTCTCTGGCAAGGGTGGAATACCTAAGGGATGCATCTCTCCAAACTGCCAGGTGCCATTCTGTGATGCACATCTGCTTAACATCAGACTCTGCCTTACTCAGCTGAAAAACCTGAGCTGGCTGTTGTTTCTGAGAAAAAGAGAGCACTTAGGAACCTTTTTCAGAGCTCCCTTCTGTGCCTCAGCTCAGTGGCAGAAGAATCTGCTTTCTATTAAAGTGATAAATTGCTTAATTGGAGGTGTAAGCAACCCCCACTGTAAAATTTGTCTTTGACAGATACATAAAACATTGATTTTCTTCGTTTGCTGTTGCAAACCCCCTGTGGTATGGAGCTGTAGTCTCCCATCAGCCTGTTACCAAGCAGAGGTGTGTGCTAGCAGAGATGGAGTCTGTTTGCCATGTGTCAGCTGTGTGCTCTCCTTGTCACAACAGGGCTCTTCTGCCAGTGACATGGGAATACCCTGTCCCTCTTGGCCCAGTGTGTGAGCCACTTGGGGTTCCCAGTGGATCCTGTTATGTGGAGGATTTTATTAAATACACAGTGATGAATTTATCTTCTGGAATTCCTAATCCCCTGAAGTGAGTCGCTGGAGTCACCCAGCAGATGTTATCACCAAATTCTTCCTAAACACTGCTGTAAGGGCAAGCTCCCCTGACTGCCCCCAGAGCAGATAGAGCACTGAAGAGAGAGATGGTTATCTTGCTGGAGGATTGCTGCTGCAGGAATCAGGCCCTGCCTGGGGAAGCCAGGAGTGCCACAGGCTGTCCTCATGCAGAGTCTGAGAAGATTGAGAAGTGCTGTTCTCAGATCAGGTAACAGCAGAAGCTGCTGGAGAATAAAATGTGAGGACCATTGGAATGAAGGACACATCAGGGGGTAGAGGTTGCCTTCCTGCCTTGTCTGTCTGGGTGAGCCACAGCCCAGCCTCTAAAATCAGCCCCAGCTTTCTAACCAAGTTGTGCTATTTCTTGTTCTTCACCCTTTATTTTTCTATTTCTCTTTTTTTCTCCTTCAACTTACTTTTCTTTTCTGCTTCACTAGTCCTCCTGCCACGTCCTGGTTTGGATAATCCAGCCCTGGGTGCTCAGGCATGTCAGCCAAGTGTTTTTGCATGCTCTGAGAATGGTTGCCAAGCTTGTACCCTTCATTCTAGGTCTTTAATGTGAGCCTGGGCATGCTCTTGGGCAAAGGAATTAGAAGCCCTAAGAATAAACATTTCCAGCCTCACAAATTTCAATTCCTATCATCTGCTTCCCATTCTAGGAGACATCCTAAAGATTTCTTCCCATGTGCGGGATGAGCAGTCCCTGCTTCTGTCAAGTTTTTTCTTGTGCACACACAATCTGAAATCTGCTGCTTTCCATTTATGCCTCTTTTCCCCAGCCATAGCCCATTAACATCATCTGAGTCTCTGCCTGATGGCTCTTGGCCAGAGCTCATCTCCTCAGCAATCTGCACGCATGGATGTCCACTTTTTTTATTTTAGCAGCCCCAGGAGACAACAGATTTCACTGACTCCTTGTTTTCCAGAAAGGCATTTCTATTCTCTTCCCAGCAATAACAGAAGTTCTGTTGCTGGTGGTGACTGGTCTTTCAGAACTTCTGAACTTCCAGGCTGGATCAGTTCTCATGACATTGTGCTGGGATTGACTTGGTCCAGGGGGTGCTGCTTCCTTGTTCCACAGCAGTGGGCATTTTGCTCCCCAGGAGGAAGAAGAGAGCTCTGATACATCTTGAGGCCTGCAATGGGCCCCATTCAGTACTTTGGTCTGGGCTTGTTCAAGATGGCTGCATGTATCTGGATTTTCCCCCTTTTTTTCCCTAATTAGGTTGCAAATGACTCAATACTCTGTATATATTAAGCATCACGAAGATTTGTGTAAAAATGGATTAAAATTCAGAGCAACAATCATTGTGTTGGTTTTGCAGCAGCCTCCAAACAGGCCCTTTCAAACCCTCTGAGAGCTCTCCCTTGTGGTGTCAGCCAAGAAGTTTTGTCACTGTGCTACTGAAGAGCCTGTCCAGGGCCAGACCACCCCAATTCTGTGGCCAGTCTGACCAGCATGGAGCAGCAGCCAGTCCAGCTCTGCCTGTGGCCACACCAGGAGCAGCTGGTCTGGCCTGCACTGAGGAGGGGCTGGGGCCAGCACTGCCCTCCAGGAGCCTTGAGCAGCAGCCCTTGGCCAGCTGCTGCCCTCATCCTGACTGCTCCTTTTGGGAGGTTTGGAATTGGGTCACAGCAGCAGCTGGGCAGCAAAGGAAATGCACACAGAGGAACTGCAGAGGAGTCAGGGTCAGCTGGAGTGAGCAGCCTTGCTGAGGCAGCAGGCGTGTGAGGAGTGCATCCCTGTCCTTGGCTCCTTGCCCTGCTGCCCAGTTGGGAGCTCTGGCTCTGCCAGGTGGAAGGCAGGTCTGCATCCTGGGAGATGCAGGGGGCTAAAGAATCTGATTCTCAGATAATTTCTCTCATTAAATACAGCTGATTCTGGATGGTAAGAACCCAGGTTTGCACAGAGCTATATTTAGGTAGGATGTGCCTAAGGGACAGAGGCTCCAGCTACTGAAATCTCCAGCTGGTGTCTTTGCTGCATTCCCAAGGTTGTGTGGGGCTCAGGACCCTGATGCTGCACAATAAGAACTGTGTTCTTTGGAGCATGGTGTGCTTGGTGAAGCAGAGGTATGGAAGGATGTTGGCAACTGCAGAGATCACTCTCTCTGTCTCCTCAATAGTCTGTGCGTCTTTGTGGTGCTGTCCTTCCCCTCTGCAGGTACAAACACGCTGCACACTTCAGAGAAAGAGGTAGTCCCACCTATGTCCTCTTGAGTCAAACCCATCCGTTCCTGCTGCCTCCACATAAGATGCCCTGAGGGGTTTAGACCTGCAGAGAGCAGGTTTTCTAGTTGATAGTCACATTCTCTCTCCAGGATGGTCTCTCATGGTTTAGATTTCTAGGATTGGGGCCATCTGACTTGTTGCCATGAATGCTTGTACTTACATTGTCTCTCTCACCCCTGCAGGCAGCATCCTCAGCACTGAGCAGCCTGGGCCACGTGTACACAGCTATCGGGGACTACCCGAATGCCCTGGCCAGCCACAAGCAGTGCGTGCTCCTGGCCAAGCAGTCCAAAGACGAGCTCTCCGAGGCGCGGGAGCTGGGCAACATGGGAGCAGTGTACATTGCAATGGGGGATTTTGAAAACGCTGTGCAGTGCCACGAGCAGCACCTGAAGATCGCCAAGGAGCTGGGGAACAAGCGGGAGGAGGCTCGAGCCTACAGCAACCTGGGCAGCGCTTACCACTACCGCAGGAACTTCGACAAAGCCATGTCCTACCACAACTATGTGCTGGAGCTGGCCCAGGAGCTGGCTGAGAAGGCCATTGAGATGCGAGCCTACGCCGGCCTGGGCCATGCAGCTAGATGTATGCAAGACCTGGAGAGGGCTAAGCAGTACCACGAGGAACAGTTGCACATTGCTGAGAGCCTGCAGGACCGAGCTGCTGAAGGCAGAGCCTCCTCCAATCTGGGTAAGGTCCTGACACGGAGCAGAATTTGTCAGGGGATGCTGAGACTATCAGAGGTGCTGCCAGAATGCCCAAGATCTGCTGTGTGCTGTCTTGTTAGTCACCCCAGTTTCACCAGATTGCCTTAATAAATTAAACAGACCCTTGGCAGATAGTGTGCTGCTGTAATGTATTCCATGTTCAATTATTAAATTCCTTAGAAAAACACTAGAAAGCACAAACTCGTAGCAAAAGGGAAATGAAAAGATAAAATGCATTTGAGGAGCTCTTCAGGAGTCAGGAATAAATGTAGTTCTTGCACTAATGCAAGAAGCAATGTGGCTTGTTACCTGACCATTTCTTTGGCAGCTTGTCAGCAGGATGTATTGATATATTGCTGCCCTGTAAGTTGAGAGACACGAGTCAAATCCTAACTAAGCTTATTTTCTGAATATACTCATTGCAGCACTAGAGTGTAGGAGTCTTACATTCTCCTAAGGAGCAGCACTGGCACGCTGCTGGCAGGCTGGGACAGACTGAGTTACATTCAAGTGAAGCCTGTTTCTCCTGCTGCTTCACAGCACCAGATGTGGCAACGACCAAGGATGCATTTCCATCTCTACCATGGCTGTGGCAGTTGTGCTGCCAATGTTCCAGCTGTCGTTTGGGATGTGTTCTCAGCTGGCTGGGAACAGCAGAGCAGGGCTGGTGCTGGGATATCAAAATAAGTGTTTGTTGGCAGCTCCTGAATCCCAGCCCTTGCAGGCTGCCCCATGCTGTAAATCAGCTCCTGTTTCTGCTTGGCAATTGGCACTCGGTTCATTTGTAGATGCTAATTGTACTCTGATGTTATCAACAGCAGGTAATTGAAAAGAGCTTGATGAATTACTTAATTTCACTTAGTAGCTGAGTCTTCAGGAGCTGAACGGAGAAGATAAGGGGAACTGCAGAAAACAAAACAGTCACAGCTTTTTAATTAGTGTTGCAAATCTCCTCCTTTACACAAATTGAGGCAGATCCGTGGGGCAAAATAGGTTTGTGAGGCAAAAATGCTTGTGAGCAGCTTAGCATTGAGAGAGCAGTGAGCATGGGCAAGGTTTCTGTTAATGTGACAGCACCCAGCAGGCAGGAGGGCTGGGAGAGGAGACCTTGCATGAGCAGCAAAGCACAAACTGCATTCTCCATCTCTGCTCCAGTGTGGGACTTTGTCCTGGGGAGTGTGTGGCTCCAGTCTCGGGGAGTTGCAGAGATGTGAGAGATGGACTGGTGCAGCAGAGAATGTTTTTCAGTGCTGGATTTTAGCCTAAATATAGCTTTCAGTTGGTATGCTGACTCAGCCACTCCACACTTTGTGTTAGAATAGTTCTCCCAGTGTCTGAGCACGAGGTCTCACGTTTCAACTGTTATTTGGCTATATTTTTTGTCTTCTCTGTCAGAGTCAAGTTATACTGGAGAAAGGGAACATGCAGTTCTTGTTGAGACAATCTATTACTGTTGTTTAAATCGCATCCAGTACCAATCAAAAAGTCAAGTTTTAATTGTCTCTTTCATCTAATCCACATGCAAAACAAAACCTCATCAAAATAACCATGCTGACAGGCAAAAAAAATGTATCTAAATGTGTGTTTCCAGGCCAGAATGTTAGAGTTGGCCTCTCTGCTGAAGCAACAGACATTTTCTGTTGCATTTCCCTAATGCAGATGGAAAGCACCCTTCAGTGTACAATCCAGTGTTAAGCAGGGCAGACAGGGACTGTAACAGAGCCCAGCTGCTGCAGTGCTCTGCAGGGAGGTACTCTGTGCTCTGGGACGAGCTGAGCAGGAGGTGCTGGACTGAGGGTCAAGCACAAGCTATCAGCCTTTCATAAGATGTGGAGTTTAACCAGAAGTCTCAGGTTTCCAAACACTCAGGCTTCATGTAGAGACCTGGCTTTCCAGCCTCTGCAGCTTTTAAGGGTTCCCACTGTGATGGAGAGAAGGCGCTTCACATTATTAATAGAACACAATTTAAAGTCTCTTGGTGCTGCCTCTTTGCAGCTCCAAGAGAACTTCTGTACCTCTCTTCATGTGCTCATCATGTTCCCCAAAGATGCCAGATATTTCCTCTTGAAGCTTTTGCAATTAATGTCAAAAAACATTTGCAGGGCTTCCTTCAGTGGCTCCCAAACCTCCAGGCTTGTTCACAGGTGTTTGCAAAGTAGCCACAGGCATTATTGGTGCAGAGTTTAATTGAAGTGTAGGTGGCATCATCAGCAGAATGAGAGCTCCTGTTCCCTTGTGATAACAAATGCAAGATGATTCGAATTGAAAAGCAACTGCAAGTGCTGTCTCACTTAAAGTGTTGAGTCTGAGCTCTGGAGCCACCAGGTATCACTTCTGGAAATAAACAGCAATTTTATAAGGCCAGACTGTCTTGTATAACATAAAACCTAAACCTTCCCTGTGAGAAGCAGGGAGGCAGTTTGTTCAGGAGGGCTGTGCCCTGCCTGCTGTGAAGAGCCAGGAAGGGGTCGTGCTGCAGGCAGTGCTGGTGTGCAGGGTGCTGCAGAGGCTTGGTGCAGGACACGGTGTTTGCTGAGCTCGTTTCTGTTGTTTCCCAGGCATCATTCACCAGATGAAAGGTGACTACGACACGGCGCTGCGGCTGCACAAGACACACCTGTCCATAGCTCAGGAGCTGAGCGATTACGCCGCCCAGGGCCGGGCCTACGGCAACATGGGCAACGCCTACAACGCCCTGGGCATGTACGACCAGGCTGTCAAGTACCACCGGCAGGAGCTGCAGATTTCCATGGAAGTCAACGACCGCGCTTCTCAGGCATCCACACACGGGAACTTGGCGGTGGCCTATCAGGCGCTGGGTGCCCATGACCGTGCCCTGCAGCACTACCAAAACCATCTCAACATCGCCCGGGAGCTGCGGGACATCCAGAGCGAGGCGCGAGCCCTCAGCAATTTGGGCAACTTCCACTGCACGCGGGGAGAGTTCGTGCAGGCGGCCCCGTACTACGAGCAGTACCTGCGCTTGTCCCCGGAGCTGCAGGACATGGAAGGCGAGGGGAAAGTTTGCCATAACCTTGGCTATGCCCATTATTGCCTCGGCAACTATGAGGAGGCTGTTAAGTACTACGAGCAGGATCTTGCCTTAGCAAAGGATCTTCACGACAAGCTGAGCCAAGCCAAAGCCTATTGCAACCTGGGCCTGGCCTTCAAAGCCTTGATGGACTTCAACAAAGCAGAGGAGTGTCAAAAGTACCTGTTGTCCCTGGCACAGTCTCTGAACAATTCCCAGGCCAAATTCCGAGCTCTGGGGAACTTGGGGGATATTTTTGTCTGTAAAAAAGATGTACATGGTGCAATAAAGTTTTATGAGCAGCAGTTGAGCTTAGCCCATCATGTTAAAGACAGGAGACTGGAAGCCAATGCCTATGCAGCCCTGGGCTCTGCATACAGGATGGTACAGAAGTGTGACAAGGCTCTGGGTTACCACACGCAGGAGCTGGAGGTGTACCAGGAGCTGGGGGATATGTCGGGTGAATGCAGAGCACATGGTCACCTTGCTGCAGTGTATATGTCACTTGGGAAGTACACCATGGCCTTCAAGTGCTATGAAGAACAGCTGGAGCTAGGGCAGAAGCTGAAGGACCCCAGCATCGAAGCCCAGGTCTACGGTAACATGGGCATTACCAAGATGAACATGAATGTCATGGAGGAAGCAATTGGCTACTTTGAACAGCAGCTGGCCATGCTGCAGCAGCTCAGTGGGAATGAATCCGTGTTAGATCGGGGCCGAGCGTACGGGAACCTGGGAGATTGTTATGAGGCTCTGGGAGATTTTGAGGAGGCTATAAAGTATTATGAACAGTACCTGTCTGTGGCTCAAAGCTTGAACCGTATGCAAGATCAGGCCAAGGCCTACCGAGGCTTGGGCAGTGGGCACAGGTAAGGAGCTGCACGTGTGTTCTGATGCCAGTGAAGTGCAAGCACAGTGGTGTGGTGTGGTACTGATGGGGTGCATTTGGGGGCCTTGGCACACACACACAGGGATGTGACACAGGAGCGAGTTAGAGCCCTGTGGGTGCTGAGAACTGTGCTGAGAGCTCAAATTATGAAGCTGATTCAAAAGTGCTGGGGATGTTTCCTGGGGGAAAGCCTCCGCCTAGAAGGTTTGAGCTGGCCTCCGGGGGAAGTGGCAAAACACCTTCTCTCAGGGAAATACTGACAAAATAAACACTGATGTTCTCTTCCCTTGTAGGGCTATGGGAAATTTACAGCAGGCTCTGGTGTGCTTTGAGAAGAGGCTTGTAGTGGCCCATGAGCTGGGGGAGGCATTTAACAAAGCCCAGGCCTATGGGGAGCTGGGGAGCCTGCACAGCCAGCTGGGCAACTACGAGCAAGCCATCTCGTGCCTGGAGAGGCAGCTGAACATCGCCCGCGAGATGAAGGACCGAGCCCTGGAGAGCGACGCCGCCTGCGGCCTGGGCGGGGTCTACCAGCAGATGGGAGAGTATGAGACAGCCCTGCAGTACCACCAGCTGGACCTGCAGATTGCTGAGGAGACCAACAATCCCGCGGGCCAAGGCCGGGCTTACGGCAACCTAGGCCTGACCTACGAGTCCTTGGGCACCTACGAGAGGGCGGTGGTTTATCAGGAGCAGCACCTCAGCATTGCAGCGCAAATGAACGACCTTGTAGCCAAAACTGTGTCGTACAGCAGCCTGGGGAGGACTCATCATGCTTTGCAGAACTACTCTCAGGCTGTGATGTACCTGCAGGAAGGTAAGAGGCTGAGTTACACAACAGAGCACGCAGTGGTAGGGTCAGAAGGGTGGGAGGGAGACCCAAAGACATGGAGAGATGAGATACATGGCTCTAGCAGGATGTGTTTGACAGTGGCCTTTGAGTCAGAAGCTCTTGCAGACATCCATGGCTACTGCTGGGCATCTGTGTGAGTAGCTGTGTGGAGCTCTTATGGTCACTGTGCCATCTCAGTTGGAGCCTTCCTGATGTCCTCTAGACAAAGCATGATCTGTGCCTTCCTGGGGCATCTTAGGTGCCTCAGAGCATGAATCTGGACTGTACCTAGCAGAGTCTCTTTGTAAAGCTCATTTGTACCTGAAGGTATAAACCTGGAGGTGTAAATGGCATTGCATACCAGGATCTGGCTCTGGGAAAACCACAGGGGATTATGATGAATCTCTCTGATCCTGAGAGGTCTGTCAGGAGAGATTTATGCTTTGCTGGTAGCCACCTGGCTCTTCTTATGTGTTCACCTAGGAGTGAGACAAAGTAGGTGAGTGTCTCTAAAGTCTGAGTGAAAACAAGTGCTGTTTGATAGAGAGGTGAGGGAGATTCAGCCTGAGGTGTCCAGGAGCCGTCTGCCACTGCTGAGTGCTGGGTCAGAGCTGGCCTGGGAGCTGTGCTGCTGCAGGGGGTTCAGGATGCAGGCAGCAGCTGATCAAACCGTGGGCTCTGATGTAGCAGATGAGCAGTGTGGCTGGAGAGTATGAAGCTGGAGGCTGAAGGATGTATTACATCAGTTAGTTTGGTTTTCATGGAACTGACCTTGGCAGGATTCCAGTAGGCTGTTGGAAGGGGAGAAATGAAACACAGCTCCTTCTCCTGGTGTGCTGCAGAATTCCTGCCTAGCCTGGGAATGCTAGCTGCTGCTGAGCTGTGTGGTGACAGCCAGGGCCCTGCTCCCCAGGCTGGGGGAAACCTGAGGTGCCTCAGAGGAGGTGTCCCTGTTGTCAGCAGGGGCCACCAAGGCGAGAGGTTTGGAAGTGGGGACAAAACAGAATCTGCTGCTGGAATTTAAATGAGCTCCAGGTCATTCAGGCTAGGTCCCTGCCCTCTGCTCTGGCTCAGCACATAAACCATGCAGAGCCTGCCAGAGAGCCAGGGAGAGCTGATGGGGAACAAGCCAGCAGTGTGGCAAGAGGTGTCTTTTCTGGCAGTGTTTGACAGCTCAGTGTGATTTTGTTTGTCTGTGTGGCTTTTAGAGTTTAAAAGTTGAACTTTCTGATAGGGGCTTACTGAGTGTGTCTCAGGGAATGGTGCCTTAACTTCACTTAGGGAAGGTTCAGTCCATGGAAGTGTCTGTCACCTCTCATGCTGGTGCTGATGAGAGGGCTGGCAGCAGCTGCCTGGCACTGGTACTGCCCCGCTGGTCCTCCTGGTGCCATCCCTGCCCTGCTCACCTTCCCACCACTGGTGCTGCCCCTCTTGCTGTCCCAGTGCTGGCAGCTCCACAGCAGTCTCTGCCTGCACAGGAGATCATGGACAGAGATCACTGTCCCTTCTCCCCTCTGGCACTCTCTCACTCTGGCTCTTTTTCAGGACTGAGGCTGGCAGAGCAGCTGGGACGCAGAGAAGATGAAGCAAAAATCCGTCACGGCCTTGGCCTCTCCCTCTGGGCGAGTGGGAACCTGGAGGAGTCCCAGCACCAGGTATGATGGCATGGTCTGCCCCATGCTGGGGGCTTGTGTCCTCCAAGGCCTCTGGGTCATTCCTGTCCCAGGGAAGGTGTGAGCCAGACCTCCCCAGCCTGAGGGGATGCTGCCCTGGATCATCCTGCTTCCCCAGGAAGTCACTGTGGCTGTTTTCCCTCCCAGCTGTACCGGGCCTCAGCACTGTTTGAAACCATCCGCCACGAGGTGCAGCTGAGCACAGATTACAAACTGTCCCTCTTTGACCTGCAGACATCCTCCTACCAGGCCCTGCAGCGAGTTCTTGTCAGTCTGGGTAAGAGATGCCTTCACATGCTGAGGGTGAACTCCAGGCTCATGCCAGCAGTTCATCTGGATTTGTGGGGTGGCAGTTCCTGATATGTCCTTTGCTCCACAGCTGTCCAACACAGCACAGCATTTCTGTTCCAGGACAGCAATATGGGTGTCTGTCTTTGGGTTTGGGGTACCTTTGGTTCTTCTTCCTTGCTTCCCTCATTGGTTTGCCTTTCTGTGGCTTGTTGTGTTGTTGCCTGCAGCAAATGTACTCTGTGGGACTGTGTTCCAGTGCAGAGACTGCTCTTTTGGGAAATAGGTGACACTGCTTCCCCAGGTTTCTGTAGGGATTGGGATAGCAACTGTCCCTGTTCCGTGACCATGGCACTGCAGACCACACTTGTGTCAGGTGTGAGAGATGACTTTGTCTTTCCAGGTCACCATGATGAGGCACTGGCAGTAGCAGAGAGAGGACGAACGAGGGCTTTTGCTGACCTGCTTGTGGAACGCCAGACTGGGCAGCAGGACTCAGATCCCTACTCTCCTGTGACCCTTGACCAGGTCCTGGAGACTGTGAATGGCCAGAGGGGACTTGTTCTCTACTACTCACTGGCTGCAGGTTATCTGTACAGCTGGCTGCTGGCTCCTGGGGCAGGTGAGCTCCTTTTTGGACATGAGAGCCTGGGAATGGGCCTTACAAAGGGAGAATAGGAATGAATTTGGGATCAGAGTGAATGTAGGAGGGATTCATTTCCATCTCGTACCTAAAAGCTGAAAAGACTAAAAGGTGCAGCATAGCCACAGCAGTAATGACTCAGAAATGCTTATTCAGGACTTTGATGTTCACCTGGAGATGGAAATGTTTCACATGTTTAATATTTTCATTTTTCAACCTCCAATCTGTGTGTATTTCCCACAGGGCAGGACAGAAGAGTAATGAAATTCCAAGTATGTTGGCTCTATGAGAATCTTCTATGCATAAGAATCCCTACTTTAATTATATTTCCATGCTTTATTCTTCCAAAAGCTTTTGACGTTTATTCACTGAAGTGGATTGCAGAAAACAGAAGGGCATCCCCACTTCCTGATATGCTATTGAACTGCCTGATCCTCACATGAATGTGGAAACACTTATCACAGAGGAGCAAGGAGGATTAATTTGAAGAGGATTGCTTTTTGCAGACAGCTGTTATTCATTATCTAATAAAGTGATGACTGTAAATTTTAACAAGTTCTTTCTGGATATAATTTAATAATTGCAGCCCTTCATCATGACAAAGCTAAAGAGATAAAAAGCACCATTTATATTGCACAAAAAATACTTCAGAAAGGGAAGGAAACACACATGCCTGACTTAGATGGGATGGCAGTGGTTGGAAGAGACTCTTTTTGGGAGCATTTTGCAGTGTTGCATGTCTGAGTGTAAGATGGGGTTGCCCTGCTGTGCATTCAGTCACTCATTGGTTCTTCAGGCCTGTAGTTTGCACAATAGAATGCCAATAATTCTATAATGCCACTATCAGGCTGAGGTTATTAAAATTATATGGATCAAGTCTAGGATTTGCCACTGGGCTTCATGATCAGTCTCCTCCTTGCCCAAAGTGAGTCTTGGAGAAAAGCAGTTGCAGTGTTTGAGTCCCTGGGTTTGTGACTGCCTCTTTGAAGGTTCTGTCAGGTGATGGGAAGGGGGCAGGCTGTGGTACTTCAGGGGTTCTGCTCCAGAAGCTTTGCTGGGAGCTCTTCAGCAGTGACTGGCCCAACCATGGTGACGTGTACTTATTCATGACAGAGGGAGCAGCTTCAGTGGCAGCCCAGGGTCCTCATTGTCCCACCGATGTGGAACCCTCAGAACCTCTTGGCTGTTGCTGTGTTTGCTGCTGTTGCTGCAGGAGGAGTTGCCTTATTCTTTGTTCCTCTGCTCTTCCCTATCTGGTGTAATAATTGATGCTGCTAAGGCATCCAGAGCAGCCTTTTACTGTTGATCACAGGCTGCAGAATTAATTATATCAGGAAGAATAGGCCAGTCTGAAAGTAGGAAGGTTTTATCTGCAGTAGCAGTGGAATTCTCAGCAAAACAGGAAGTGGCCTTTATCTGGTTTACCCATTGTGAAATGCTATCTTTTAATAACTCACTGTGGTTTAATCCATCTTCTTTCCTTTTATAGAGTGAAATCACTGTGTATCAAGTGAGGAGGTTCTGCTGTAGTAACAACACTCTTGTTCAGCCTTGTGTGTTCGGTTAATTTGCTCAGAGGCTATTAATAGGTATTTTTCATGTGCATCAATTGAAATGTGAATTACTCTAGTAGGGGCTTGGATGGAAGATCTGGTTTATAATTTATATGAGTGCTGCAATAGCAAAGGCATTCTGAGCATCTTGTAAAAGCTCTCCTCTGCCTTTGTGCCTTTGAGCCGTTATCTGCAAAGTACAAACCCAGATTTTAAAAACAAGGCTGGAAATGCTGGAGAAGTTCAGTGGAGACCTGGCACAGAACACTTTGCCCCAGTTATGCTGGAAATACCAAAAGCTTGGGGCTGTGCTATCTTCTTAGACAGCTGCTGGCAGCACTGTTCTAGCCCTGCAAAAAATAACCTCCTGATTCTGGTGCCTTGCAGGAATTCTGAAATTCCATGAGTATTATCTGGGTGACAGCCTGACAGAAAATGCTGGGGACTTCCATGAAGCCAACAGCGTGGCCCTGCAGACACTGACAAACTCAGCCCTGGAGCAGCACATCTCCAGTGTGAGGGAGGCTCTGGGGGTGGACTCCTACTACACAAGGTGAGCTGGGATCAGGGGGTCTGACAGCCTGGTCTCTGCTCTCCCACCTGAATTTATGACATTTTTGAATGAGCTAACTGGCTGAGAAGTCTGAGAACTGAGGGTCAGAGGAGGGGCAAATTTTCAACGCAGCAACAAAAAAATGGCTTTGTTTTTGTATCCATGATTATTTTCCTGCCAAACAACTCTATGCACATGCAAATAAGATCCAAACCCAGAGGCTGTGTGGTAAAACTATAGATTGGATGAGGAGGCAGGTGCCATGTCTGACTGCATATAGACAGATTTCATCCTGCTTACAGTTTCCAGTGTAATTAATTCTCTTTCAATGGTTTGCTTTGAAAAACTGCAAATACCATTGGAATTCTAACCACCCCCTCCAATGTGGCTTGTGGCTATAGCTGAGTAAATAATTTAGAACCCACATGTTGATTGTTGAGTCTTACCCTGCAGACATGCAAATACACAACATCCACAACTGAAATCTGCAGTTGGGCATTGTAGCAGTTTTACAGATACAGTTTTTAGTTTCATTAACTATTTGTCACCACGGATTCTCCTCCTGGCAAAGGCTGTCCTTCAGTCTTCAGGTTCTGGGATGAGTTTTTAATTTGCTGGGATGTCAGCTTCTTCCTCACTTCGTGGTGATGGTAGGGGTATGTTTTTGGTTAAGGATTCTGGGTTTAATGCTTGTCTCCAAGATCCTTGGACCAGTGTGGCATGATCATAGGCAGACGTTCTTTCCCCATGTCAAAACTAGTGCACAGGGAATCAAGCAACCAAATCTTGGCTGTTCCATGTGGGTGAAAATCACTTTCTACTTTAAAATTTCTTCCCCATGTGGTTCAAGTGCTTCCCCCCAGCCCTGCTGATTCCACTGCTCTCCAGCCCCCCAGGGCCCCAGCAGCAGCTGCCAGCCTCAGTCCCAGCCCCTGTGCTCTGCCCAGCACTGGAGAGCAGCAGGGTGTGAAAATGCACAGCACATGCGAGGGAATTTGGCTGCTCAGTCCCTGGCTTGCTGGGGTGCTCTGGGGTTCAGGTTGAACAGTTGGTGCTGTCCACGCTGCTGTGAGCAGGGTCAGAGGTCCTGCTGAGTCTCCAGAGCATGTCTTCACACTTTCTGGAGGGGAAGGGATGCCCAGGATGTTCAGTTCCACACTGCAGCCTTCAGGTTCTGCTAGAAAGGTTTCTTTTCAGCTGCTCTAATTAATCCTCAAAGTAATGCATTCTTGCCAAAAAAAAAAAAAGTGTAAGGGATTTTAAAGTCTGCTTGAACTTGTGTTGGAACAGACTCCTCTCTCTTTAGGGAGAGCATGTGACCTGCTCTCTTGGGTTCGTGAACTCAATATTTTTGCCTCTTTAAGGAGCTGTGAGTGTTACTTCAAACTGTGCCAGGACTCAGAGCTGAGCATGCCTCAGCTGGAGGAAAAATGTGCCGGGAGCAGCTGTTGACAACCTTTTCTTCTCCCTTTTTTCCCCTGTGTTGTTTTTTTTAATCCCCCTGTCTGTGGTTCAGCTGTCCCCATTTCAGTGTTCTTGTAGTGATTGGCTTTTGTCAGGACTTCCCAGGTTATAAATCTGACTGGGAAGTTCACTAACAAGAGATCCATGGTCCATACAGGAACAGAGGTACAGCTCTAGTTGCCTGCACCAGTGTGGGTTATGTGTTCATTTAATTCCTGTGCCCTTTATTGGGAAACATGCCCTTGAGGAGAGGCTTCAAGCTGTCAGGAAACCAAAAGGAAATAGAAATGAGGAGGAAGCTTCAGCAGGTAGCATCATAGGTTTATCTTCAGTGTACAAATTCCAAGGTTTGTGATGTGCCATTGTTGTGCTTTAGGAATGGTACTTTCCAATTTAGTTCTCCCACTGAGACTCTCCAAACCCCGATACCACTTGCTTGCTCCCTCCCTCTCTTCCTCCTGGTGGCTGGAGAAGAGAATTGGAGGCATGAAAGGTGAAGATCACAGGTTGAAATAAGAACAAGTTACTGGAAACAGCAATGAGACAAGAAAACAGACAGTAACAGCAACAACATTGATAACAAAAAGTGTACAAAATGGAGAGAGTTATTCACATGCAAAATGCTCACTGAGCCCAGCCCAGCCCACCATGAGCACCCCAACTGCACAGAGAAAATTTAGATATTAATGTCAAGAGATTGAGAATTTAGAATTATTGGGCTGTTGCTCTGCATTGCTGCTGCACTTGGGGCATTGATAGAGTAAATGGTTCTGTGCTTTTCGTCTTTGTGTAACAGGAGTGGCAACACAGCTCCCTCTGCTATGTCACTCTTTGCCAGTGAAGGATGTGGAGCTTGAAGTTACTGTGGAGATGTGAAAAGGATGTGCTCACACATGTTCTGAGGCAGATAAGGGTTGAGCTGGTGTTTCCTGCAGACTCAGCTTTTCAGTGTTGTGCTGCAGCTTTAGAAATCCCTGCCTGCAGTGCACAGAAATTGGGTCTTGCATTCCCACCTGTGTGTGCCACTCATAAAACCTCGAGGAATCTCAGAAGAGGAAGAGATGGGGCTGCTACTGTCTTATATGCCTAACAAAAGGAAAGCCAGGGAAGATTTGGCATTAGCATTTGGTTGAGCTTCTGTTTGAAAAACATTTTCACTCAAACTGGCCGAGCATTTGTCATCAAGCTGTTGCTCCTTCTCGCATCAATGACCTCTTCATCTCACTGATTCCCCCCCAGAGCCTGTGCTAGCAGTGAGACAGAGAGCGAAGCTGGGGATATCATGGACCAGCAGTTTGAGGAGATGAACAACAAGCTGAACTCCATGACTGATCCAACTGGCTTCCTGAGGATGGTCAGCAGGAACAACCTGTTGAACAGGTGAGGATGCAGCACTGCTGTGGGGATCAGCAAGCAGGTGAGGTCTTGGTGGTGGGCTTCTCTCTAAATTGCAAGTTTAGGTGCAGCCAGTGCCAGTGCTCAAGGGGAGAGCCAGCAAGGACTGGTCCCAGTTTAATGATGACTGGCCAGAGGAGCAGCCGTTCTGAATTTGCTCTTCTGGCCAAGTGCTGATTTTGATACTCCAAGCAATTGCATGGTAGCACTGTTTTGTCCCTGCTCTGTGTGAGATGTGGAACTTGGAGCTCTCTCCTGCACACTTGTCATGGAAATACATGTTTCTGTTGATCTCAAGTGTTGTACCAATTAGCTGGGAATATGCTGCATTTCCAGAGTTACACGACTGTACTAGCTGCAAGTCTCCACTCATTTTCTGCCTCTTACAGCTTGTTCTCAGCCTTTCACATGACTGTGCTGATTAGGGCTTAGGGCAACCATTTGGAAAGAAAATTGAAGACAGAATTTTTTCCAGTGTGGCTGCATGATGCAACCCAGGGTTTCTGACTGGATCTGTGCTCCATTGTGGTTTATGAGCACAGGATACCCTAGGCCTTTCTCAGCTGGAAAAGCAAATGTAATCAGCCTGGAGTGTTGTGAGCCACCACTGGAGCTTGTGAACTGTTACAGCATCCCCACGAAACTGGGAGCTGCCTGCTGGCACCAGCAACTGGCCTGGTTTTCTTCTCAGAATCCCCAATCATATCTGTTCAAGCTGCTGCACTGATGAAGGACCATGAGTACTTGCTAGTTTTGGATCACACAGGCAGATCCCCCGAATTGCTGAGATGTTTTGCTAGTTCATCAGGCTCAGAAAGACAGGAGATTGTCCCTCTGATTACAGGGATGTGTTTCTGCTCCATAGGAGCCACGTACATTACTTTGAATCCAGACCTAGGAGCTTAGCTCAGGTGTCTTGTCAAGTCAGTAGTTTGCAGCTCTTAGAAGCAGCCCAGGGATGGGGCATGTGGGACACTTGACTAAAAGCACCCTCAGAAGAGAATCAGGGGGAGCATTAGAAGCAGCTATGTCTGTGACGTTCTTGCCATGAGCACTGAGGTGAAAAGATGAGGGGACACTGCTGGATGGACTCCCTGCCTGCCCCTCTCCTTTTGCCTGTGAAGGGGGGTAGACTGGGGGCTCTGGGGATGGAGATAACACTGCCACATCTGTTTGCAGCTGGCTTGCTGAGCCCTCAGTTCAGGGTAGGTGCTTTTAAGCAGAGAACAGTAAGATTTTTTGGCAGTTCTGCTTGGAAAAGCAAACTTGGAGGGCGGGCAGTTCACTTAGGGAACTTTTGAGAAGAAATGGACTTTGGAGGAGAAAGAAGCACTGGAGGAACATTGTGGTGATCTCAGGACTGGGCAACGACTGCCACTGGTATAGCCACCAAGAGTGGCTTGTGTCTTACTGCAGCTTCTGGAGAGCCATGCAGCTGACCCTCTCCAGGGCAGAGGGATGGGGCATCCCTGGGGGGCTGGCAGATGGGGCAGCAGTGGCTGGGGAGTCCTTTCTGTGATGCTTCTCTGCCATCCAGGGTGCAGTGCTGCATCTGCTGACATGCAGACCACCCTGGCAGAGAGTGCTGGGTGGGCTGTGGGTTTTTTGCAACCACTAGCGGCTTCTGGAGATACTTGTGGATCCTTGAAAGGATCCGCAGGGAGCTCAGATCTGACTGTTTTTGTAGCTTCCCACAGCTTTGTATGGTGTGGGTGTGTGGGTGTGTGTGTGTCAGGCCCCGAATGTGGGTTTAGGGCTGCATATTTAGGAAGAGTCTGTTTGAGGAAGGCTTGATGGGTATCCAGCTTCCCGAGGCTGTCAGACCCATGCAGCACCAGGCCTGACTCCCACCCCTCCCAATGGCTGTGCTTGGCCATGGGGAGTATTTGACCTGTCCAAAGTCCTAATTAGTGCCAAGGCAGGAGCAGCTCTGTGCTGGTTCTGGGATGAACCCCTCCTTCCTGCCCCAGTCCAGCCACTCATCCTCAGCAGGCAGAGGCAGCACCTGCAAGGCTGGTGCTCAGCCAGGTGTCTGACCCAAGGCTTGCACAACACACGTTTCTCCCCAGTTCTCTGAGGCTTTGCTTTGTTCCTGCATCTCCAAGACAAGGGGAGGGAGCAGAGCTGAGCCCTGGCTGTTTGTGCTGTTTCTGTGCTTGCTGCAGCCCAGGCTGCCTGTACAAAGGGTTATAAATCAGCAGTGCTGCAGAGGCTGAGCAGAGGCTTCCAAATGAAAGATTTCACTGTTCAGACATCAAGGGATCCTCTGCATTGCAAGAGCAAGGTAGAAATCACCAGTGCACCTGGAGCCTTTTGTTGGCTTCTTTTGGGGGGAAAGGATGGGCTGGCCAGGGCTCTTGGTCAGCTGCACCTGCCACAAGAGATCTCTCCATCCTCCCCTGTGGGTTTGCTCATTCTTTGTCTACACACACACACAGAGGCAGGAGATGTGAGAGATTTATGGTGCTTCCTCAGTTTTGTTCTCATAAAAAGCAATCCGAGTGGTGATGAAATAAATCTAGAGCTGCTTGGCTGGGAAACCCAAGATGCAGGAGGGCTTTGCTGATTGGAGTAATCAAGCCCCTATTCCCTGCAGTAAATGAGTGTGTAACAATCACTGAACATGGGCTGTGGGGCTGGCAAGTGCTGCCTGCTGGCAACGAGCTGCTCAGGGAGGATCAGGGCACAAGGTCCTGGGGGAGGACTGGGATATTCCTGCACAGATTTTCTTTCCTGATCCGATTTTAAAATCTGTGCTCCATGAAGCTGAACCCTGCAGTCAGGTGCTGCAGGGAAGCAGGGCAGATGAGTCTGGGGGGAGCACACAGCAACAAGCCTGTGCTGATCCCCTGGTGCACAAATCCCCCAGACGAGTTTCCAGCAGCTCTAAGCAGCAGCAGGAGCAGCATTCTCCTACTGTCACTGGAATCTCTGGGTCTGAGAGCATGGCAATCAGACACCAGGCTTCTGTTGATATTCTGAGGTTATTCCTGTGTGCCCATAAGATGGAAATTCCTTGTGGGTGGTAAGAGCATTTTTTTCTTCAGAGAACTATAGGTTTTAGGCATGATGTGAGCTGGATCAGCAGACTGGTTGCAGCTGAGGAGAGAAAGAGAGGGGGAAATGCAGTTCTCTGAGTCTGTATGTATCAGAAATGGTTGGGGTATGGCCCAGACCTCCGTACCTTTCCTTTGAGGCCTATCTGCTCCAAGTTTCTGAAAGGTTACCCTTACCAAGTAAAATGGTTGTTCATGGCCCCAAGCCAAGGGTAACATTTCTGGGGAGCACAGCTGCTGGACTAGTGAGCCCAGAATGGGGCAGCTTCATTTCCTCAGCAGGGCAGTAACTCGTGGCTGCTGATGCCAGGATTGCGTGCAGAGCTCTGTGGGAATGTCAGAAATGGGCACCAGGTGTTGCACAGCAGGGCCAGAAGTGCAGGCAGAATCTTGATGTCTCGTGGTTTGCCTGTTGTCACATTTCCTCTGGAATCACACTGGGTCACAACCCAAGAGCAGATCCTCCTGTGGCTGTGGTCAGTTGTCAGTGGCTCTCACGCCTGCCCGCACACAGCTCTACCCATAGGTGTGCAGGAGCAGCTGGGAACAGCACTTCAGGCACTGGAGTGTGTAAAGAAGCTATAGCAATGTCATATGCTGTCTGCAGCTGCTTCATCCTGCCATTAATGTCTCTGTTCACTGAGGTGTGGAGCTGAAAGTCCTCCCATGAAGCTCCTACAGAGCAGAGTCCCCTGGATGACACGGCCCAGCTCATGTCACTGTCAGAAGTCAGGGCAGCCACAGGGCAGCTCAGATTCCTGCAGCTAACCTCTCCCTTGGCTTTTGCCCACAGGAGCTGCCAGAGCATGACCAGCCTGTTCAGCAGTACCATGTCTCCTGTTAAGGATGGAACATCATCACTCCCAAGGAAGCAGACCTCTTTCACCAAACCCCCTCTCCGTGCTCTCTATGACTTGCTGATAGGACCCATGGAAGGAGTAAGCCTTTGGCACAGACACACAAAACTCTCTCAGCATGGGAAAGCAGGAACAGACAGCTTGGGGGTGGTTTCTGAAGCGCGGTGTTTTCACAGAACAGTCTGGGTTGGAAGGGGTCTTAGTGACCATCTGGAGTTGAGAATCTAGAGACAAGGACCTAGTCCTGCATACTTTTGACTTTTTGTGGGCTGCCAGGTAAGCTGGAGCAGGTTTCAGTGCTTTGAAGTTACTCTTTCCTGAGGTGAAAACAAATTGTTTTTATGATACACTGGATGAATACATTTCCACAGTTACATGGGACCAGGAACAGTTGCCACTTTTTGTGCCCAGCTGCATGTTCCCCATTGACTAATCTTTCTCCTTCACTTCTCCATCCACAAGATGCTTTCTGTTTAGATCTGCTGGTGGCTCTGGGTGGATGACGATGTCAAGTGTCTGGAAGTGCAGGCCATGGACACAATCTGTCTGTAGATTGTTCCCTCTTCAGAGGAAATGGTTATTTAGAAATTCAGTATCAGAAAGAATATTCTCTGACAAAGGATAAAGTGATGACAGTACTGACAAGACATAGGTGCTTGGGTTAGCCAGGGTTTCAGGCTGGAGTGGAAGGAGCTGCAGTACCAGGGTGAGGCTGGGCCCCACGTGGGCTGGTGCCAGGATGGTGACCCAGAGTGGACGGGTCAGTGCCCTCAGCACTCACTCATCCCAGTGGAAGTGGCTGGGCACAGGTGAGCAGCAGTCCAGCTGCACAGGACATGTGCTCCTCTGTCACAGAGCGTGGTTCTGATGTGGGTGTTTCCAAAGCCAGCGTGGAGTCAGACTAGAGCCTGATGCTTGGGGAGTGCAGGCAGGGACACTGGTGGAGTGAAAGGGCCAAACGAATTCTCTCTCCTTTCTTTTCAGGGTTTGATGCATTCCAGTGGGCCTGTTGGCCGCCACCGTCAGCTGGTCCTGGTTCTGGAGGGAGAACTGTACCTCATCCCCTTTGCTCTCCTGAAGGGCAGTTCCTCCAACGAGTACCTCTACGAGCGCTTCAGCCTCATTGCAGTGCCGTCCATCCAGTCACTGAACCCCAGCTCCAAGGTCTGACACTGATTATGGAGCCTCTCTCACAGAGCCTCTCCTGTGGGTGCAGGTCCTGGTACATGCTCAGGAAGCAGCAGCTCTGTCCTGCTGTGCCAGACACAAAAGCAGAAACCACAAACAGGCTGCCCTGGGTCTGAGGAGCACGCTGAGCACCACAGCTCTGAAGTAGGTTCTGATGTAGTTCCTGCAGCACAAAATCACAGCCCCAGGCATGCCAGGAAGGACAAGGGATTATTTGGATATCCTCCTCTAAAGGATTGCATGTGCTGGGTGTGGAACTACATGGCAAACTACAGAGATGTGGGTGTCTGATCTGTGCTGAGCTTCCTTGCCAAGCTGACTGTCCTGTCACATTGCTGGTATGTTCACCTCCATTTTAGTGTTCTGGTGTCCTAATGTCTCAGGACACCAAAGCTGTAAGGGAAAGCAAGTCCCACAGGTGAATCCTGCAGAAGTATCTTCGTGCTAAAGTTTGGCAGCAGCATTTCTAATACCCAGGTCTCTGGGAGAATGCACCAGGTCACATCTGCTGTTGCTGGGCAGTGTTTTGCTGCATGTCTTGGTTTGCCCTGGGTTAAGCACAGTCAGTGGAACAGCAAAAGGGTCTGAACCTTGTCAGCATTACTGCTATTCATTCAGTATCAGCTGCATGCAGCACCTGCTGCTGGCACTGCTGATACTGATCTTGGAAATACAGGTAAAGGAACCATTTAGTGACTGATTGCAGGTAGTGTTCCAGTAATGGGAGAAGCTGGAATCTTCTTTATGCTTTTAGCTCTGCTGCAGCCCTCAAAGGGACCTGGGCTATATCTATTGCTTTCTGTTCTTGCCTATCTGTTCATCCAAGATCTGGGGGTAGAAGTCTTGACCAGACTGAAATGGAGGTGTTCCTTGGAATACTTAAACAGAAGAGACTAAAGAAATGCAGTCTTCCTGTAATTACGACAACCAGACTTCTGTTTAGAGCCAGAGGGACAGGATATTTTATTACCAACACCATAAAATATGGATTTTTGAACCCCATTTTTTCTTTCTCTTTCTCTGTGTAGTCCCATGTGAGGAAGAATACTCCTGCTTACTCCAGTTCTACCTCAATGGCAGCTGTTATAGGAAATCCCAAGCTCCCTTCAGCAGTTATGGACAGGTGGCTGTGGGGACCTATGCCCTCTGCAGAAGAGGAAGCCTATATGGTATCTGAGTTACTTGGCTGCCAGCCCTTAGTCGGCAGCTCATCAACAAAAGAGAGAGTCATGAGTGCCCTCACTCAGGCAGAATGTGTCCACTTTGCAACCCACGTCTCCTGGAAACTGGCTGCCTTGGTCCTGACACCCAACACTGACAGCAATCCAGGCAGCAGCAAGAGCTCTTTTGGGAACCCCTACACAATCCCAGAGTCTCTTAGGATGCAGGATGATGCCAGTGATGTGGAGAGCATCTCGGACTGCCCTCCTCTTCAGGAGTTCCTGCTCACAGCGGCTGATGTGCTGGATCTGCGTCTTCCTGTCAAGCTGGTGGTTCTTGGCTCTTACCAAGAGTCCAACAGCAAAGTCACTTCTGATGGAGTCATTGGCTTGACAAGAGCATTCCTGGCTGCTGGGGCTCAATGTGTCCTTGTGTCACTCTGGCCCATTCCTGTGGCTGCTTCCAAAATGTTTGTGCACGCCTTCTACTCCTCTCTCTTAAACGGGATGAAAGCCAGCGCAGCCCTCGGAGAGGCAATGAAAACTGTGCAGAGCAGCAAGCAGTTCTCCCATCCAGCCAACTGGGCAGGTAGGAAGAGTCTTCTTCTGGACAAATCAGATGTGTTTTCTAGGGAGCTGCCAAACTATATGAGCTAAGCAAGGAGCAGAGCTGGCAGGGAATTGGGAGCAGCGTGTGCCCTGTGCTTTCCTGGAATTCAGCCCCTGTGTCTCAGATTCAGCTGAGTGTGGCTGAATGTCAGTGTCACAGGACTCATCAGCATTTCACTGGGCACAGTAGGTGGGTATGGATTGGGTATAATTTGAAGCAGTTGTGAGGTGAAGTGTGTTTCATGACTGGAAAAAAATAAAGTGCAGTACAACAACTCATTCTCTGTGTTTGAAATCTCCAGGCTCTTCCTGTGTCTGTGGGATGGAGTCAGCTGGAGCACACATATAGAACATTTTAATGGAAAATTTAGTGACACTTCAACAGGAGGCAGGAGAAGTGCTGCTAGAAGCAGCAGCAGAAAATAGCTGTGATTTCTGTGACATAAATCTTGTAGGGCTTATTCTTTTGGTCCTTTTAGAAGAAAGGTTTCCCTTGCTTCCATTGGGAATGTCTCAGCAGTGTCAGCTCCTTGTGCAGTGCTGGTGCTTGTTCCCTCTCAATTAGATCTGTACGTTGAGATATGGAATGACAGAGCCTTGGAGTTCAGCAGGGCTGTTACAGGGATATGTACAGATAACCTGATTTTTCTTCCTGGCATGAGGCCTGGTTTTTGAAAGCTGCAGGCATTCCCCAAATTGATTTTTGCACAGGCAGCAGAACTATGTTATTTAGCTCAGGAAACTGTGGTGAATGTGGCTCTGGTGTGAACTGCACATGGCTGGAGGAGCAGGAACTTGTTAAAGTGAGTCAGGCTGACAATGATTTCAGGCATGTTGAGTCCAGCATTAGGATGTGGTTCTGGTAGTACCAGGTGTGAGCTGAGTTCAGGTTATGGTCCACAGTTCAGTTGGGATTTTATTTTTCTTCCAAGATTTTTCTGTCTCAAAAGAAGAGAGCACCAAAAATCCCCAAAAGTGACCACTTCCTAGGCAGAAAAGGAGTGTGGACACAGTGCTTGGCATTGCCAGCAAGCAGAGGCTTTCAGCTGCTCAGACTGTCTGAGTACTGCCCCTTCCATGGCACTGTGCAAGTTCATCACACACAGCCCCTGACTTCCCCTGCTGACCCTTGGCTGAGTCTTGGACAGAGCACCAGAGCCAGGAGCAGCTGCATCCTCACCGTGGAAATGAGAAGGGAGACGCAGAGCTCTTTGTGCTGACATCTGGGGAGTCTGGCATTGAATGGTGCATGAGCCAGGACAGGTTTCTGACCAGGACAGCAAAAGCTTTTCCATGTTCTCCGTTCTGTTCTACAACCACTGTTGACATGTGTTGATTTTTGTGGGTGTAGAGGAGACCTGGAACATGCCTGGACAAGTTTAGCTGCAATCCAGTGGTTTTCTGCTTGCTTGAACAGGAAGATGCTATTGATTTAATAGCAGGGGACAGTAAGAAGTATCTAGAAACTTTCTGGAAGTTCAGTCTGCACCACTGGGCAGGGAGTGGGCAGCTGCTCTGGGAAAAGAATGTCCCCATGCAGGGTGCAGTGAACCATTCACTAGTCTGGGGGCAGAGGACATCTGTGTCTGGTTTGAACATTTTCCGTAACAACAGGAGATTGACTGTCTCTCATTCTGAATCCTGCAGGCTTCATGCTTATTGGGAGTGATATGAAGCTGAACAGCCCTTCTTCACTGGTAGGACAGGCCCTGACTGAGATCCTGCAGCACCCTGAGAGGGCCCGGGATGCTCTGCGTGTCCTGCTGCATCTGGTAAGGGACAGGAAGCACTGCCACAACCATGAGGGGCACGCAGCCCATCTAGTCCTGAGGCACCTCACCTGTGTCTGCAAACCATGAGTGGAACAGCAGCACCCTGATATGCAGCCACTCCCACCTGAAAATATATATATATATATACCTTCATCCCCTCTCCCGTGCTGTGACATAGCCTCTTGCAAAACTCCGGGTCAGTTTGGAAAGACTGGGACACCTAAGGAAATGTTCAGTGTAAAAAGAAGCAAAGTAAGCAAAATTTTAGATTGTATTGTGACAGAATCCTCCCCAAACCCATCTGGTTTGCATTAGCTGTTGAATTGGGTTTCTGCTTAAGGGGTAAGCATTGGGATTAATTGTTTATACAGGGAAATAGCTATGAACATGGCAGTCATGGAAACACAGAGCACAGTCACTGCTGTCTTTGTGTGTTTGGAAGATAAGAGGCCCTTCTGTCCCCATCTGTGCCACCAGTCTGTCCTGGGGAGCAGTGGGACTGGAGCCAACTGCCAGGTGGCTGCAATGATCACTCATGACTTCTAATACTTTTCTTCCCAATGCATCATCTGTGGTCTCACAGGAGTGTGAAGTACCCATAGAATGATGGAAACCTGTGAATGTTGCTGGTCTTCCCAGTTGCTGGGGTTTGTGGACACCCATCTCTCTTTCCTGTTTGCCATGTAGCTGCAGGCTCTTTGTCTGGTAATAAGCAGGCTGGAACCCCAAGGTGAGTCATCTTTTGGGGAGAAATGCAGCTGCCAGCCTTACAGGAAGCTATCCCAAACAAACTGCTTCTTTATTTCCTGTGGCATTATTGTTCCCTGCGTCCCAGAGAACATTGGCACCCATCACTGTGATGTTACAGCTGTGAATGTTGAGTTACTGGAGCTTCTGATTTCAAGGCACTCCCCTGTGTGAGACAGGTCAGGATCAACCTTGAATTTGCTGTCTCCCAGCCTGCTGTTCCAGTCTCTTCTCTGTGTAAAAAGAGTCAGTCAGTACCATCATCTTGTACAATAAGCTGTGTCATTTCCCCACAGGTGGAGAAATCATTGCAGCGAATCCAGAACGGGCAGCACAACTCCATGTACACCTCCCAGCAGAGTGTGGAGAATAAAGTTGGTGGCATTCCAGGCTGGCAGGCACTCCTCACAGCAGTGGGATTTCGGCTGGACCCACCAGCCAGTGGCCTCCCAGCAGCAGTGTTCTTCCCAACCTCGGACCCTGGGGACCGGCTGCAGCAGTGCAGCACCACCATCCAGTCCCTCCTAGGTGAGAGGAGGCAGCTGTGGGCCCTGACCAGGCAGACATCAGCCTTTCAAGCCTTTCCATGATGTCAGCATGTGAAACAGGGATGCTTTGCATCAATGATATCAATGTATTGGACTGGGAAGAAGTTCTAAAAGTAAATGTTAACTGAAAGTTTTGTCACAGATGAGAATCATTTGTTGCTGGGTTGAGTAAGCATGATGTGACTGTTCCTCTCTCCCAGCTCTCAGTCAGGAAACCTGTCATTAGAGGCAGAGTGGGAAGACCTTTTGCTTTCTGGAAATTGCTGCTGCTGCTTCCAGACCTGTCCAGTGATGTGGGGGAGAGGTTTTAGGAATTAGCCAAGTGTGTGTTCTGTTCAGGTTTGTTGCATTTCCTGCAGTCAAGAAACACATACAGATATTTCTGCTGATGTTTTTCAGGTTTGCCTAACCCTGCACTTCAGGCACTTTGTAAACTTATCACAGCTTCAGAAACAGGAGAGCAGCTTATCAACAGGGTGAGTTGGGAGGTTTTCCTCCAGTACCAGGTTCCAAATGGCTCTTCCCAGGTCAGTAAATTCAGAAGCACGTAGAATGGTTGATACCCTGGTTTATCAACCCAGAGCTTGCTAGGAGACTTGAGGGTTGAAATTCTAAACTTGCCTGTTTGTGTGAATGAAAGTGTCCAGAAGGAAAATACACAGGTGGGTTACTGGACTGTGTGGCCCTTCCTGTTCAGTGACAAGTGAAAGCATGATCCCTCCAGCAGTGTGGGGGAATTGAGTGACAGAGCCCTAATTGCTGTTTGGCCATCCTGCTTAGGCCCCACATTGGCTTCTCATTGCCCACTGTATTTAATGAAGTCCCAAGGTATGGCGGACTTTGGACAATGCCAGGTCTGTCAGAGAACTCACTGAGCCTGTGCTGCTCCTGCGTGCGCTCACAGCTCCTTGGAAAGGATTTCTGGTCTTTAGGAGAAGGGCAGTGGTACCTGTGGTGATGGGACTTCTCCCTGCTCCCCTCAACCTCCTTCACGCTCTTCCCTCTCCCCAGTCTCTGGAGCATGCCTAGCCTAACCTGACCTTTCTGTGCGCCACCAGCCTGGCTGCTTTCCATTCCATGGTTCTTACTGTCCTGAGTGCTCCTGTAATGAGCTTTCTCTTCATCATTTGCCTGCTTTAGTACATGAACACACTCACACAGGGAATGGGCCTGTATCTCACTGTCTGTCCCCTTTCCCCATGCAGAAGCATTCCAGGCAGTACTGTGCTGGGGAGCTGGGATTGGTTCTGTGGGGTGTCGGGCTGCCCTTCCTTCGGTCACGTGGAGTCTGCACAAAAAGCCAGAGGAGAGCCCCAGCTTCTCTGTTACCCACTGAGCAGCTCTGGCAGCCTGCTAGGATGAGTCTGCTCCAAGGGAAGGGTTCCTGTTAGGATCTGCAGCAGAGTATGAGGTGTTTCCAATGTCCTTGGTGGTGTTTTGCCTCTTGCCTTGGCTCTCATTGGGGCCTGAGATGTGTGTGGTTAACTGCAAGGTTATCTCTCTCATGGCCACCCAAAGGAGACCAGGTCCAAGGGGTGTGAGGAGGAAGGGACAGCATTCCCATGGCTGGAAATACCTTAGAGTGCTAATGAAGTGGCTTCATGATTGCTGCCCTGCCTCAGATAATTCAATTATCCAAGGAAAAACATTCAGCTGGCTGTGCACAAGTAACAAAAGACACACTCACCCTTTCCTCACTGCCCCACAGAGCAAATACTGGCAGGGATATTGCACTGGGTTTGCAAATGTTCTTCCATGCCCAGACCCCTGGCAGAATTCCCTTTTGCACCAGTCTGTCCTGTTACATGTTGGTTTTCAGCTCATCTCTCCCCTGCTTTGTGGTTATTGCTTTTTTCCTCTCCTGCCCCTTGGCAGTTCATGGTGTGAGCAGCTGGGGCTCTGCCTGTCCCAGAGGAAAGCAGACTTTGTCCCAGACAGAAGCAGGACTCAGACATTTCAGTCAGTGGATGCTGCTCGTTGGTTTTCTCGAGCGGGTGACTGGCATCACAGGGGAGCAGGTGCTCTTGGCATTAGTGAAGCAGCAAGGTGGGAGCCTGAGCAGCTGCACTGGACAGTAAATGCTTATTTTGAGTGCAAAAGAGAAGGCAGGAGCCACAAAAGAGTGAACTTCAGACTGCTGCATGTGCAAGGAAAAGTTAGGGATTGCTGACTGCACTGAGTGCCAGTAGTGTCCCAGAGGAAACAAGAGAAGGGCTGTTTTATGTTCAGCCTCCTGCCAGAGTGTGGGTTGGCCTGAGTGTCTGCCTGCTGAGTGTCTGAGCTGTCATGAGCTGGGCACTCCCAGATTCCAGCTGCCTGTTCCCATGCTGCTGAACTCACAGCTCAGGCCATTCCCATTGCTCCCTTCTTTCTCTGGCCAGAGCATCTCGCAGTCAGGGTGCTGGTTCACACACGGGTGTGTCCCTGCAAGGTTCCTCAGCACAGGCACTGTGTAGCACAGAGTAACCCATGTTCTTTTCTCCTCTTTTCCTTCCTTGTCACCTGCTGCCCGAAGGCTGTTAGAAATGTGGTGGGAATGGTGAGTATGATGTGCACGGGGATGTCACTGCGGTGCAGGGTGACATGCTGGGGTCACTGCAGACCCGTGCCCTGTGCTGCAGCGTGTCTGCACCCGCTCCCAGGCCTGGGATTTGCTCCACAGAGCTACTGTGGAAAAAGGCCTGTGTAAGCTTTTGTGGGTTGTGAGACATGGGTGGTCCTGAGCTTAGCTGGTCCCTGATTAATGGCTTTCCATCCTTGCTGCCCTGGCTGTGTTGGTGAATTACACGGGATCCTGGCATCTTAATTTGTGTCAGATCTTCATAAACACATTTTCTCTCTAGCTTGCTACTCCTGTCCCTTGGGCACAGTTGACAAACTTCTTTCCTGGAGGCCGTGGAGATATTAGGAAAGTTGTCCATGGTTTCATATGACTTGTTCTGCCCAGTTAATCAGTTTCTTAGGATTTGCATAAGGAGTATGGCTCAGTCATGGAATGGGCTTTAGTGTATTGCTGTGAGCAGCCCCAGAGTATCTCTTTCCTTTTCTTTCCCTTCACAGATGTTCCTGCTGTGCTTCCTTCTTGCTCAGTGTCCACTGGCCACCCCCCAGCCCTCACCCCTGGTCTGTCCCTGCCTTTGCTGCTGTTCCAGTCTGTCTGATGTTGCTGTCCCTGAACTGTCCTTCCTCCCAGACCTTCCCATCTCACTGCTCTGTTCAGGAGCAGCAGCTGAACTGGGTGTCCAGGGAAAGGGTGTCCTGGGAAAGGGCATTGCCTTGTCTGTGGCTGTAAGAGAAGCAGTGATGTGACTTGTAAGGAGTGGCTAATGTCTGTATTGCTGTCTTCAGCTGCATCAAGTCCTGGTTCAACTTCAGGCAGGCGAGAAGGAGCAAGATTTCCCCTCTGCACCAATCCAGGTCTCCATCAGTGTCCAGCTCTGGAGGCTGCCTGGCTGTCATGAGTTCCTGGCAGCTCTAGGTAGGAAAACATTTCTTTCTGTTGTCTCTCTAAACCCATTGCTGGTGTTTCATGTGGGGGCTTGAAGCACTGATAAGGCTCAGAGCTTCACATTAGTCTGCCTTCTGCAGCCCAGCCTGCATTTGCCAAATTCCGAGGTCTGTGCTCTTCGGCTCCATTTCTGTGAGAAAACCTGGAATTAATAGTAAATGGTTTGGCATACAGGACACTGTCCCCAAGATGTGTTTGGTATATCATTTCCTGACAGCTCCAAATAATTAGCAACTAAAGAAGTGTTGACAGAAGTGATTTGTTAGTGAGTGTGAATGTTCCCAGTCCAGCGCCACAAAGCTCCCAGCACCTGGAGAAGGTGTGCTAAACAATAAATAACAGACAACAAACTGCACATGAGAGGTGAAGTCATCCTTCTGAGGGTGCTGCAGGCTGTCATACCTCTCTGTTCTGTCTGTGTTCTAAATTAGATTACTCTTATTTGAGACAGAGGGTCTTTCTGTGAGCTGTAATTTTCTGTTTCATGTCCCACTACAGGTTTTGACCTTTGTGAAGTTGGCCAAGAGGAGGTCATTCTGAAAACTGGGAAACAAGCTACCAGGAGGACCATGCACTTTGCTCTACAATCCTTGCTGGCACTTTTTGGTAAAGTTGCTTAGAGTAGTTTTTGCTCTTGTGCCACCTGATCATGTGATCAGAATGGCTTCTGCTGAAATCTCACCTTTGCAGAGGTCACACATGTGTCACACAGACCACATGTGATACAGAGACTGAAGCAAATGTTATTTTTGCATGGGAAAGACTTGTCTGAGCAGAAGCTGGAGATAGAGTCCAGTGACTGCAGGACATATAACTCATCCTTGGTTTTGAGATATAAAACAATAAAGAACTGACAACTTCCATCTAGGATACCTGGACAGAGGTTCTTACCTGGGCATTTCCCAGGTTGTGCACTTCTTTTTCCTTACCTAAGTAGTAGTTGGTTGTTCTGAGGTAGCATAGAGCCTGAGGGCATGGTCTGTAGCATTTTGTCTTAATTCTGCTAGAATGTTACCTGGTTTTATTTGATTTTATGGTGTATCTAGGTGCATGTTTGTACACACTGTTGTCTTTTCTTTTTTAGATTCTACGGAGCTGCCCAAGCGCCTTAGCCTGGACAGTTCCTCATCACTGGAGTCATTGGCTTCTGCTCAATCTGTTTCCAACCCTGCATCCCAGTATCAAAACCCTCCATTCTCTCCTACCTGTCCAGACAGCATTGCCTCAGATGCCATTTCTGTGTACAGCCTGAGCTCCATTGCTTCTTCCATGAGCTTTGTTTCCAAGCCAGAGAACACGCTGGATGGGGCGGACACAGAGCACGGCAGGATTATGAGAGGCCCAAGAATATCTATCCACACAGGTCTGCAGCTCAGAGCCAGCTGTCACCACAAGCCACTGCAGCCAGCAAAGATGAGGAAGAGTATGAAGGTTTCTCTATAATCAGCAACGAGCCTTTGGCCAGTTACCAAGAAAACGTAAAACCAAGGTTTTCCCCTGATCACAAACAGCCCAAAACTAGTCAGAATGGAGGCATCAAAGTGTCTGTCAACTCCAAAGGGAGCATAAGTACTCCAAATTCTCCTGTTAAAATGACTCTCATCCCCAGCCCAAATTCACCTTTCCAAAAAGTTGGGAAACTTGCAAGTTCTGATACTGGGGAATCTGACCAGTCTAGCACTGAGACCGACAGCACCGTCAAATCCCAGGAGGACAGCAACCCAAAGCTTGATCCGCAAGAGCTGGCCCAAAAAATTCTGGAGGAAACTCAGAGTCACCTGATTGCTGTTGAACGTCTGCAGAGGAGCAGCAGCCAGGTGAGCAAGAGCACCAGCTCAGAGGAGGGGGCGCCCAGCCCGGGCGGCGTGTCCGCCTTCCGCTCCTCGGAGACCAGCGCCTTCAGCCGCCCGCTCAGCTCCAGCCACAGGAACCAGTCTTCACCTCTTGCAATCAAACCAAAGCCTCCCACCAGGAGTTCATCCCTTCAGAAGGTGAGCTCTGGCTATAACAGCCCCACGACGTCGGAGATGTCAAACAGAGAAGGCACAGGTCAGTACAGTGGGCAGCCATCTCCAGGTTGTGATTCACATGGGTCCCTAACGGAGCAGCCTCCCCTTAAGCTCAAGTACCCCAGCTCTCCTTACAGTGCTCATATTTCTAAATCACCCAGAAATATCTCTCCGAGCTCAGGGCATCAGTCTCCTGGTGGCAGCACTCCATCTCCTGCTCTTTCTTATTCCTCAGCTGGTTCTGCTCGCTCAAGCCCAGCTGATGCCCCAGACATAGACAAATTAAAATTGGCTGCCATCGATGAAAAAGTGCAAGCAATTCACAACTTAAAGATGTTCTGGCAAAGCACTCCCCACCACTCCACTGGCCCAATAAAGATTCTCCGAGGAGCTCCTGGAACAATGACTTCTAAGAAAGATGTCCTCAGCTTGCTCAATTTATCTCCACGGCACAGCAAAGAAGAAAGTGCAGAGAAGCTGGAACTGAAGGACCTGTCTATTGGGCAACACCTTGCTGCTTCCCCACAGAAGATCCCTCCAAATGGACACAGATGCCCTGAAACCACAAATGCCATGGCATCAGCTCATTCCTCACCTGGCAACACTCTGGGAGCCGTGCGTCCCCTGAGGCTGCCAGCTGGCAATGGGTACAAATTTTTGTCACCGGGAAGATTTTTCCCTTCCTCCAAATGTTGAAATGTCGTGAGCACCAGCTGATGACTTACAGTCTTGCTGAAGTATTTGCTTCTGCCCACTTGCCTTTACCAAAACAGAACCAGTAGCTCAGCAGCCGTGGTCATGCCCTCAGCTGGCAGTGCCCAGGGATGGGACAGGCTGGCCTGCTGTCACTGTGGGGGCACACGGCCTCACACACATGGGTTTTCCTTTCCCTTATCAGGACCTTGGCCAGACTCACCTGATAACTGGTGCTTTGTAATATTCAGTATTTGCAGCAGCAGGTGCAAAGCATCTGGTTGTCTGTTCATTAAATACTGGCTTTTAAGCCAGCTCCTCGTATTTCTTAACCAGAAATTTTTCAGCTGGCTTTTTGTACAGAAATTATACGTATCAGGGGTTGGAGAGGAAAGGGAGAGGAGGCAGAACATTCCTGTGTACCACAAAGAACAGAGGTACAAGTCTCTGCCTGGAGAAGGATGAGCCATTTACTCGACTGCTTTCAAAGGCTGACAGAGGAGAAGACCACATGCCTCTAGATACCTCTGCCAGGTTGGCCAAACCAGAAACTGCTGTCAGTAAAACTCCATAGCAGCAGGATCTGGCAGTTCTATTGCATCATTTAGAGGCTGGTGAAACAAAGGCAAGAGGAGAGAGGTGCCCCGTTCTAAAATCTGCATCTCAGGTAACTTTTCTGGAGGGAAGCCTCTCAGATGAGATTTTGCTGGTTGGTCTGCTCTAAGGAAATGTTTGGGGCCTAACAAACCAGGTGAGTCTGAGTGTGAGGTAGTGAGTGTGTGTCAGAGAGACAAGTTCTGGTTTTATTGAGTGCTCTGGTCTCTCTGGCACACCACATTGTGAAGGTGAACTTTTTATTCTGGCAAGTATTTGGGCAGTACTTCTGTCTCTGTCTGCTCACTGAGCACAGAAAAGGATTACAGATGCTGCAGCTCAGAACATTATTTTGCAGTTCCACAGCAGGCAAGAGTGTGACATCAGTGTGTGTGATTCAGACATCACCTGACCAAAAAGACCCCTCCTTGATCCTGCTAAATCATTGCCAGGGCTCAGCACAGGCAGGTCTGCGAACATTTTCCCTGCTCTGGAGGCAGGTTTGGTTTGGAGCAGGTGTGGGAACAAGTTTCATTTGGAGCAGTGTAAGCAGCTGTTGGTGCAGCTGGAGCCAGAACTCGAGGCAGCAAGAGGAGGGGCTGGATGCAGAACCTGAGTGCCCTGTGACGTGTGGAGCAAAGAGGACCAAGAGCAGCCCCAGGGTGATGTGTACAGCTTCCCTAGGCCAGGTGGGGTTTAGAGTTAGGGGTCAGGCTGGAGATGGTTTCTAATGGCTGTGGAATGCAGTGATGGGATCAGGATCCCAGTGATCATTTCCATGCACTGAAGCCGTGGGCATGCAGCAGCATCAGCCCCACCACGTGAGCTCAGATCCACGCAAGGGATTCACAGGCTATGAAGTCAGAGCACTGGATCACCAAGGCTTTTGGTGTCTATTCTGCACTCCCAGAATTGGCTGAGTGACTGAAGGCTAATCACTTCACCTCTCTGTGCCTCGTCTTCCCTTTCTATCTAAATGGGGATAGTAATACTTACCTACCTACCTCACAGAGGTGTTGTGAGGCTGAATTCATTAGGCCCTGAGTTTTAGCTGGATCTTAAGTCAACTTCCAGTCTTGCAGCTGAATGGAGAGTGCAGGTGGCTCTGTGGACGTACCAGAGGTACGTTGCTGATGCAGAGAATTGTTGTGCTTAGCATGGCTGGATGCTCTTGTTGTTATTGTGGATCTGATAATTCGTGATTTTCTTAGGGATCTTGGAGGAAAAGCTTGATAGCAGGGCAGAGAATTCAGTTCTGATACGGAGACATGAAATTGCTTAGGCTCAGCTTACTCACAGGGCATAATCAGATGCTTGTTGTGGGAATATTCTGGAGTCTGCTGGTTTTGGGAGAATGTTTTCCTTTTTATCATTGCAAGAAATGAACACAAGCACTAAAGGCAAAGGATACTGGGCTGGGCTGTTACAGCCAGCTAATAAGGGAGGGGGGATCACCAAAGTTTTCAGTGCAGAGAGGAGTGGTTACCTACTCGTACACAATGTAGCAGAACAGTTGAGTCAATCTGTTCAAATCATTATGATGCAAATTATTTGTCTGTACATGACATCTTCCTGTGATGGTTTGGTGCTAAACATCACCTTCGTGTCATTTGGCAGGAAAAATTAGAATAGTGGGCCAAAATGAGTCAGCACAGCATCTGCCCCTTGTGGAGACAGTGATGCTGTTGATCATGCCACTTGCTGTGGTCACAGGACTGCTGAGAGACTTCACATGACCTGCTCTGTTTCTAACCAGCATAAACTTTTTGAAACGACATCCCAGGAACACCCAGGATGGAAGTGGGCAGCTTTTTGTTTATAGCAACAGCAAATACTCCCTGTAGTGCTGCAAAACACGCCACAAATAAGCCTCTTTGTTGTAGTTTACTTCCATAACTAAAGGATCTTTTAACCTGTAGAAATTCTATGCTGCCATTTTGTTACAACCCATTTCTGTGCTCCAGCAGGTTTCATGCTGGCTTAAAGCTTTCAGACAGAGCTGAATCGGGGTGGGGGGTGTGGGGGAGTGGTTCTTCTGTTGTTGTTTTTAAGGAGGGGGGAGCATTAGAAGCAGGGAAGGGTTCGGATGTAGAGAAAGTTCAGTATTTGGGAATTTGATGTTGTATAAATATGGAAGGTGAGTGTCACTAGAACAAGTCTTTTGGGAAATAGGTCTCCTTTGACTTGGCACAGGTCACTTCCATTGGCTTGCCGGGAGCCATGAAATGCATGCTTACTCGTGGCTGGGAGACACTGCACACCTTGTCCCTCACTCCTCCACCTCCTGAATGAGAAACAACCCCTTTGTGAGGAAAAAAGAGTTTTATCAGGTTTGCCCAATACGTGGAGAAATTCAGGAAATGAATGTCCCATGTTCTTCATTTGCTGTTAGAATTCCTTCTGTGGGTTTAATGCATTTGTCGTTGTTGTATTTGTGCATGGTACAAGTGACAACACTGCGTAATACAGTGAGCAATAACAATTAGGTATTAACCACTTTCACATTAAACCTGCCACATGCAACCATTCCCCAAGGCCATAGAATGTTTTGGTTTTGCCCTGTACGTTTTATTGTGTGAGATTTCAAATTTTTTTTATTGACTGTCTTTAGCTCCAACTAAATGGGAACAGTAAACAACCCCTGTGATCAAAATCTAGCTTAATTTGATTCTGTTGGTTAGCCTGTACCTCTGGCCTGATATTGGTTTTCCTTCTCTTTAATCATACCTTACTGAAACAAGGAAAAAGCATTGAGGGGGTGCTATACCCACACACATCACTCTAGGCCATATTTTCTTTCATTAGGGCAAGCTCGTTCTGTGAACATCTCTTCCAAGTTGCAGAACAGATCCAGGGGCACAGAGGTGCTTGTGAATCTGTCAGGAAGCACTGGTAGTTTCAGCTGGATGGTGTTAATGGGTTTGAGCAGTTTCGGGTTCATTGCATTGCCAGGCTGCCCAGCAGGGCTGTGCACGTGTGTGTGGACACTGGTCCCCTGAGCTGCAGAAGAGCACTGCAGACAGTGACCCAGAGAGGATGGTCAGCAGAGGCTTCCCAGCAGCAGCCCTTCAGCACTCGCTCTCCCTACGTGCAGTGTTAGCCATGTTTGGCCTCTATGGACTTTCTTTGTAAATTAAAACTCTGTTTCCAGACAGCATTAAACTTTTTATATTATGAAATTTACCATGTAAAAAGATTTTCATATTTTTATTGAAATTGCTAAGGCATTTGGCCTTTCTTCTTTGTGATTTCAGTGTCTATTAAAGCATGAGTTCTCTCAGTGCCTCAGTCTCTTGATCTGGAAGGATGTTGGGGAGGGGTGGGTTTTGGCTCGCTGCTCTCTGCCCACACGCAGCTGCCGTGTGTGACTGCATCCTGTGGCAGGGCGTGGCTGAAACTCACAGCAGCTCTCCTCAGCTCCCTCTGGAGCTTTCCTCCCGTTTTTGTGCAGTGCAGTGTTCGTTACCAGAGCTCTTTGGAAATTGCTTTTCCTTTTCCCGACAGGTGCTGGGAGCGCCGGTGTTTGCTCACATCTCTTGTACTCAGCAGCAAAAGGACACGCAGGGCTGGGAGGAGCTCTGAGGGTTGGGAGAGAACCCAGTGCTGAAGGGATGAGTGTCTCCCCATGTGATGCCAGCTGGAAGTTGATGAGTTAAATCTTCCTTCTCCCCACCTGTGAAAGGTGCCCTTGTACTCAGGGGAAGTGTTGGAGACACATGAAACTAGACACACAAAGCTCTGGGGCCACAGGACCTTGGCACACTCGGCTTCTGAGAGCAGCGGGGGGCACTGGCAGCGCTGGTTGTGCCCCAGGGTGAGCCTGGGCTGGAGCCCTGCCCTGAGGAGCAGCTCCTGGGGAAGCATTCCCTCCTCCAGAGGGGCTGTGGTGGAGCTGGGCTCAAGTGGTTTGCCTGTGCCAGGGCTGGAGTCAGCAGGATGTGGCCACTTGTGACACTGCTGTGTGTGGCAGGAGGCAGCTGTAAACAGAGGGTTTGGGGTGAGCACAAACTGCAGCTGGCTGAGCAAACACCACACAAATGCTGTCCATATGGGGAAGGAGCAGCAGCAGGGGCTGCACGCTGCCAGCGTTTTAAAAAACCAAATAAAGGAAAATCCTGAATGCTTGGGGAAACAAGAGATTTACAACCCCCTCCCACTGTGCCCCAGCACAGCCCTGATCGCTGCTGTGCCTCGAGGCCAGGGCAGGCCTGAGTCACCGTTCAGGGACTTCCATGGAAATTCGTGTCTGTAGGAAGGGCCTGCTGAGGGTTTGCCTTACAGCCGTTTTTGTGAGGAAGGAGTGTTTGGCAACACTGATTTTTTTTCTCTGAATTTCTTCTCTCCTTTGTGTAAATGCCTCATTGGTTCTGGCTCCTGGCAGAGGAAATGTGAGGGATGATGGCATCTCCAGGGAAAGGGGAGCTGGGGGGCTGCAGAGAGGGTCACCTCGGGGGAAAAGGATGAACTGTGGGAACACAGGTGTGGAGCTTGTGGTTGTTTTTTTCTTTCCAGTTTACCTGGTTTTACGTCTGTGTGCATTTCACACAGAGGGAAAGCAAAAGTCTGCATGGCTGTGGAAAACATCAGGGGAAAAAAATGGAATGCTCAGGAACTAGAAAGCAAATCAATATATTTAGATTACATTATTTTAAGTAAATCCTGTAGTGTTACCTGAATTACAACTTTAGAAAACCTCAAAGTGGAAGTACATTCCCTGGCTGCTTTGTTCTTAGGGCAGCATTTTGCCACAGGATAACTTCAATCACTGTGGAAACCAGGATAACGCCAAATTCAGCACACAGAACATGCCTTGGGTGGTCCCATCCCTCTGCCCCCCACCCAGAAGCCTCGGTAGAGCTTATCCCACCCACTCCTGCCAGTGTCACTGCCTGTCCCGGTGTCACTGCCCCAGCATCCCCGAGGTACCACTGGAATTCTTCTCCTCCAGGAGCATTGTTCCAGGTTCCTCACAGCTTGGAAGAGCTCCTCTTGGGGCAGATTTCTGCCTTCTTTCAATGTTTCTGAGCTTTCAGATCTGCAGAATCCTTTCATTTTGTATTTTTAAATGCCAACTGAAGGCCCCAGCACGGTGGGACCTTGTTTGGTTGTCAGGTCGTTATTAATTCCTGGTGTCCCTGTGAGTGCGATGGAGGCTCAAAGCAATGGCCTCACAAGAGGGCGGCATTGGCCGCGGAAACCGAGTCCGATACGATTTGGTGTGGTTTCATTTGCCTGCCAATAGAGGGGCAGCCCAGAGATAACGGGGATCCGCAGGTAAAGGATTTTGTTCGGAACCGATTGCAAAAGGCGATTTTAGCTTTTCCCCCGTGACAGAGGAGGTGCCGCCAGAGCAGCGACGGTGCCAGGGCCGGCAGTGCCGCGCACGGTGCTCGGTGTGAGAGCGGGACCCGGGCTCCCCGGGATTCATCACCGCTGCACCTTCTCGCTTCCCACACGCCGGGAGGGCGCTGGGGCTCGCCCTGCTCGGCAGCGCCATCGGTCGGTGCGGGTCCGACAGCGCCGAGCAGGCAAACCGGGCTGTCCGGCACCGGCCCGACCCGACCCGCCCGCCGGGCTGCGGAGAGCCCGTGCAGGGCCCGGCTCGGCACCCGGACAGCCGGAACCGCTCCCCGTGCGGCCTCCATCCCCGGCCCCGCTCTCTGTCCCCGCTCCCCGTGCGCGGTCCCGCTCTCTGTCCCCGCTCTCTGTCCCCGCTCCCCGTCCCGCTCTCTATCCCCGCTCTCTGTCCCCGTTCCCCGCTCTCTATCCCCTCTCTCTGTCCCCGCTCTCTGTCCCCGTTCCCCTCTCTCTGTCCCCGTTCCCCGCTCTCTATCCCCGCTCGCTGTCCCCGTTCCCCTCTCTCTGTCCCGCTCTCTGTCCCGCTCTCTGTCCCCGTTCCCCGCTCTCTATCCCCTCTCTCTGTCCCCGTTCCCCGCTCTCTGTCCCGCTCTCTGTCCCCGTTCCCCGCTCTCTGTCCCGCTCTCTGTCCCCGTTCCCCGCTCTCTGTCCCGCTCTCTGTCCCCGTTCCCCTCTCTCTGTCCCCGCTCCCCGCGGGCCGGGTCCCTCACGCTCCGCACCGCCCGCCCTCGAGCGGCGACGGCCGATGACGTCACCGCGCCGGCAGGGAGCGGAGGGCGGTGGCGCAGCGGAGCCGGCCCGGCGCGCTCTGATTGGCCGCCGGCGGGTGAGGTGTGCGCTCGCGGGAGCCGCGCGGGCCCGGATTGGCGGCGCCCGGCGCGTGCGCCCCTGCGGGCGAGGCGCGAGGCGCGATTGGGCGCGCGGGCGGGGGCGGGGCGTGTGTCGGGCGCGGCGCGTGCGCGGAGCGGCGGGAAGATGGTGCTGATCAAGGAGTTGTGAGTGGGGGCGGCGGGGGAGCCGGGGGGGCCGCGCTGAGGGGAGCCGGGGCCGCGCCGCGCCGGGGGCACCGCCACCGCCACCGCCACCGCCACCGCGACCGCCAGTGCCGCGCCCGCGCCGCGCCCGCCCCGCCCGCGCCCGCCGCCAGCGGGGCCCGCCCGCGCCGCTGCTGCCGTGTGGCCCCGGGGTCGCCGCTTCCTCCGGGCCGCGGCGCCGCTCCGCCGGCACGGGAGGGGCCGCTCGGGACGGCGGGGACGCGGCCCGAGCGGTGCCGGGCGGTCCTGCCCGCTGCGAGAGGCACCGGCAGCGCCGCGAGCTCCGTCCCTCGGTCCGGGCTGGGGAGGCGGCGGGGCCGCGGGGGTTTCTCCCCGCTGTCCTCAGAAAGCGGCTCGGATGGCGGCGGTCACAGCCCTTCCCTGCTCCCGGCTCCCGGCTCCCCGTTCTGGTGCTGCCGGGAGCTCCTCGCCACTGGGTAGATCTTTGCAAGGGGCTCCTGCCAGCAAACTAGGAGCTGGTTTGTTTGTCTGTCCCACCTTTTGGATGCTAATTCCTTCAAAGTCCAGTATCTGTAGCCTCAGTGGCAGTGAAGGTAATGTGCAGGTTCAAAAGTTTGTAAACAAATTTAGCATAACGCAAAGTTATTATGACAGAGCTGGAGGTCGATTCCAGATTTCCTGGCTCATTTGTGCAGCTTCTACCATATTCCACCCCTTTTTCTTCTGTAAGGTGTCTGGCGTTGAACTTCACTTGGGTTTGTTGCGTTATATCCAAAGCCTCTCTGTCACAGAGTTTTCTAAAGGAAAACTCGAGTTGACTCCTTTTGACACTTCTTTCTTGAACGTCTGTGTTATCTGCAGGTGAAGTGTAATGATTCATTTTACTGAATTGTCTCTTTTCCTCTTTCAGCCGAGTGGTTTTACCTTGCTCAGTGCAAGAGGTATGTCCTGATCCTTCCTGCTCTATTCAGGCTGAGGGGTGGGAGGAAATCTTGTGTCAGAAATCTGACCAGCTTGAGTCCAAGCATTCCCTGTGCTGTGGCTGCCCTGCCTGACAGAGATGAGTGACCCAGGTGTGAGCCCTGTTCTGGGTAAGGAATTTCCAAGGAAGCAAATGCAGCACAGAGCCTTGAGGTGTGCTGAGCCCTCCACTGCCACCAGTGCAGTCATGCCCTGTGGCAGCACTGAGGGATCCCAAGCCTTTTCCTGAAGCCACAGGTGTAGGAATTGTCTTCCCAGATCTGAAGGCAGCAATTCAAATGGCACTGAGGTATATTTAAACAAGAGTCATGATAGGATGTCTGTCACGACAGGGTGTCAAACATGCTTCTGAAGGAAACATTACACTTGCTCTGCAGGGTGCATTTGCTGGGTCCTGGAAGGGCAGGATTTCGTTGGTTGAAAGTGTGAATTGGGAAGGCTCAGAGCTGGAAATTGGTCACTTTAAAATCTGTAAACTCGAAATTGATATTTCTTGGTGCAGTGAAAAATGTCAGATATGCTTTGCTCTTGGGATAGGAAAAATTAAATATAACAATTGCAGTGTGCACCAAAGTGTTGGGTTGCTGTGGAACAGCCTGGGTGTAGACCTGGTGTTTGTGAGCTGTAGATATGTGTTACCAAAAAGTTGTCAGAGTTTCCTAAATTTTTTACATGGTGTATTTTACTTTGCTGATAATCTTTTTTGTACTGCTGAATTTTCACAAGAAACAGCTAATGTTATTTAACGTGTTCAAAGTTTTAGCCAACTTCAGTGGTAACATTTGACTTTTCTTCCCTTCCCAGTATCAAGTTGGGCAACTTTATTCTGTGGCAGAAGCTAGCAAAAACGAAACAGGAGGTGGGGAAGGAATTCAGGTCTTGAAAAATGAGCCTTACGAACAGGATGGCGAGAAGGGACAATACACTCACAAAATCTATCATTTAAAGAGGTGAGAAAAGCCTTGATGCACGTTGTAGTCCCTTGGTATTGAACAAGAAATGTTTAAAGGTGAGAGTAGCCTTCTATTGTTTGCTATTCTGGGACACTTGTGTGTGTTTTCCTGGCACTTTGTAATTTGCTGAATTGTGCTCTGGTGAGTGGAAGAATGAAATAGGGTGGATTTTAAATATGTGGGATACTTGTCTGGGGCAGCTGAAAGAATTGTGTTTGCTTGCTCTAGACAGGAGTCAGAGATGAGTGGAACATAAGGTTCCTGCTGCAGGTCAGGAGCTGCTTGCCAGGGAGCTGGAGGTGAGGGCTCTGTGCAGGGCTCTTCCTCAGCAGGTGTCTTTGCTGCTCTGCAAGAGGAAGGGTAGCACAGCTCTCACTGTGATCACACAGCTCACTCTCAGTTACCTTATTATTACCTTTCCCATTTTTTTCTTAATTATGTTGTGATCAGGAAGGTTTTTGAAGTTCCTGTATATTTCACTGCAGGAGACAATGCACATCCTAACCCCTCAAATGCTTGGGTAGGATGTGCCTTTCTTACTGGAGTGGAAGAAACCAGTGAGGAATTTGAGCTGGCAGGATTTTAAGCACGTTGTCCATGTTTGTTTTCCCAGTAAAGTCCCTGGGTTTGTGAGGATGATTGCTCCAGAAGGCTCCCTGGTGTTCCATGAGAAGGCCTGGAATGCATATCCCTACTGTAGAACAAGTGAGTCTCCCTCATGTGTGTCCTGGTGTTGGTGTTGTTGTATGTGAGACCTTTCAGAAACAATTGTACCTAATAATGCTCTGTTTTCTTTTCCTTTTCATTGCACGTGTTTCCAACGACACCAGTTGTGACAGTGAGTATTTGAAATCCTACCAGTCATATATTGGGGCTTTCTGAGATATATTTTGTCTGTTACTACCACTGTAATTGTCTTGCTTGGACTGCTGGTGTAGAGCTCCCTGTTACTTTATTTGTCTGCACATGGCTATAATTAGGACTGTAATTTGTCAGAGAAATTACTTAAAATTCTACATCTTCTTTTATGCCTTTAATTACCATTACAGATGCATAATGTCTGTCCTGGTAAGACACAATGCTAAAAAAAGTAGGAGGGGTAAAGCAATGTATCATAGGCTTCTACACTCTTAAATGCAGGAAGAGCAGTGAAATGGAATCAGTCCCTACCTGTCTGAAATGCTGGACAGTGAATTCCTGCCTCAGTTAAAATGGGGTAACTGTGAATCTAAATGGATCAGCACAGCTCAGGATTTGGGTTTGGTTTTTTTAAGATGCATGGGAGGCACATTGTTAAGATTTTAATGCTGTTTTACATGTTTTGGTGACCTGTTTAATGAAAACTTATAAGTTAAATGTTAAACTGCTTTATCTGCTCACTTGCAAACATGGTTTAGATTGTTACCAGGTGGATGTGACACGAGGAGTAACAAGTGAGTTTGAACTGGGCTTGACTCATCATGATACCTGTGCACACAGGTGTGTGCCCTCTGACTTCTGGAATCAGCAGGGCTCTGTCATTGTCTTTAGATGTACAATTTGGTGGCAGCTGGACCATTATGATCCAGCTTTATGATTGTAATTGTGCTGTACAGTGACATCTAACTGCAGGATTCATGATTTGAAAATTACTTGAGCATAGAGGTAAAGAACTTGAGGGCTGAGGAAGCAGGACAGCAAATGACAGGGTTATTTCTGTGTGTGCACAGGTAGAGCTGGATTTCTCAAACAGGACTGGTTTTAATTTAGTACTCAATGCTCTGGTTTAAGTGTATCATGTACCTTTTTTTGTGTGTAGGTAAGGGAACTGTTTCTCTGGTAATTTAAATAGATTTTGTTGCTGGTCAGGGATTAGCAGTGGCTTGTATGTAGATTCCATTTATCTAAACTTAGAGCAGAGAGGTGTAATCAGACTCGTGCTTTCTGCTTTCAATTCTTACAGAATGAATACATGAAAGATGACTTCTTCATAAAAATTGAGACCTGGCACAAACCAGATTTGGGAACAACAGAGAACGTGAGTTTGGGTTTGGATACCAAACCTTCATGCAATTGTACAGTTAGTACAGATAAAGTATTTTATACCTGGTGGTGGTGGATAATTACTGCATAAGTCAATGCCTGACCAGTGAGTAAAGCAAGAAGAGCATTTTCAGGTCCTTGCAAGGTGGTCAAGCTATCTCATCTAAGGAGATACAAGGACAGAAGGGTTTTGCTTTTTATGTCAAATTAGATGCTTGATTCTCATGCAAATACCTAAATAGCTTTTCAGCAAGTACTTTTTTTATTTCATTTTCTTTTACCTTAGACATGCTGCTGATAGTTAGGCTGACAAGTTTATTTGCAAACAGCTTTTACAACAGATTCCACAAGACCACTGGGGTTGGTCTGTGTACACTCTGTAGTTCCATACTGAAGCTGCCTCTGTAAATTGTCCCACCTGGGGATATTCTTGTTTTCCTCCCCAGACACCCAATTTGGTTCACATGTCACTTCAGGAAAATTTTGATCAGTAGTGACAAACATTTATAGAGCATCCAGAGAGGAGTAGTTGTCAGTCTGTTTCCAGTGCTCTGGTTGTGCTACAAAGAAGGAGGATTGTTCTTGGACAGCTCTGCTGGCTGTAACTGATTTAGGTGTACTGGACAGACCACAGATGTGGAGCTGATTCCATCCTCAGACCTTTACACACCCTCAGACTACACCTGCTCCACCTTCAAGGCAGTCCTGTGATTCAGGGAACCCAAGGGATCAGTCAGGTTATTGAAATCTGCATATTTGCTTTTGGAATTTTCACAACTTCTTTCTAGCTCGGAAAGTTCATGCAGATTATGGAATGGGTAATGTTTCTAATTAGAGCTTGATTTCATTAGTGCTAACAAATGTGACAGATGAATAGAGCTTAATCTTAAATCCAGGTTTCCTGAATGCACAAGAAGGGAAGGCTTTGTGCTGGTTTAAAATTGATTAGTGTGTGAATTGAACTGTAATTGTGGAGATCATTCCCTTTGAGAAAGGCAAAGGAAGAAAGGGTAGGTTTGGAGAATGCTGCCTTTACAGCATCCTGAAGAACTCCCTGGCACACACATGTACTGCACAATCTCTGTGTGATTCCCAGCATGGGAATAATTCCTTCTTTGTTTTTTTTTTAATTTGCAGGTGCACAATCTAGATCCAAACACATGGAAGAGTGTTGAGGTTGTCCATATTGACATTGCAGATAGAACTCAAGTAGAACCAGGAGTAAGTAAACGTTCTGCTGTTGGGATTGGGATGCAGCATGCAGCTGATTCCACCTGTGCTTTGTGTTGATAGTGAATAAGCTAAAATGGTGTGGATTTCACCCAACAGAGGTCGGAAAAGTGTCTTGAACAGAACCATTCATTTATGTGTCTGCCTTACTTCTTTGGTTTTACTGCTGATTCTCTGCACATCTGGATCTGCTGGTGCTGTTGTCTGGTTTGTTAAATTGCAACAGCTGGACTGTTTTTGGGACAGTAGGGAGGTGGAAGGCACTAATACGGAGATTGTGTTTGCACGGTAAATGTGATTGTCTTGGTTTTGTGCAACTGTTACGCTGTTCAACTGTTATTTTCTGGAAGTAGATACTTGGATATCCTACATTCTGGGGAGAGGACTTCTTTGCAGGAAGTCCTTGAAACTATTTTCAGTACATTATCCTCTTTTCTTTTTTCTTTTGTGTATTTGACCTGAGTGCAGAGTGGTCTCATTCAGGGTCTTAAGTCTCTTCTGATGTTTCTACATTTCTGTTTTCCTTTTTATTAACTTCTAACACCATTGCCTCTTTTAGCAAATATTTTGAGCAGTTATTTTCAGATTTAAACTCACAGTATAGCCCACTCTTATCAGGAATACTTGGGATTCATTTTCACCATGTGATTCAAATTTTTATTTCCATTACATCTCCCAGAAACTCAGTTCTGCAAAGTCCTGACTTCAATAACCAAAGTCTGGCTTTATGCTTAAACTCTTAGCAGACACTGGTAACTCTGAGTTACCTGCAGACTGACATCCTTGTTGTTTCCTTGTCTTCCCCTTCTGGGATTAGACATCAGGAATTCTGTGGGACCCACACTTGGAGTCTGTTCTGTTATGAAAGTTTGCAGTTTGTGGCCTTTGTCTTCTCTCTCTTCACTTCTTAGGACTTCAGGAGAGACACTCTCTATTTGTGCTGATATCTGTATTGAGTTTAGGTAATGGAACTTCAATTTTTTTTTTCTTGGAAGTTCAGCTACATCATAACAAAATTGCCAAGATTGACATGCTGGCCTCTTTGTGCCTTCAGAGGACGCTGCTGGTCTTGGAAAGTAAATGTCCCTTAAAAAGCATCACCTGTTTTCTCTGTGTTCTGTTTGTCCAGATGTTCTTTTCCTGCAGTTTCTTCATCTTTGTTCAGTGATACTCAGGCAATCACCAGTTCACTCTGTGGGGTAATGTCTGAAATCATGTGCTTTGTGTGTTTTAGGGTTTTTTTGTTATGATGCTTATTTGGGAATTATCATCCTAAGTGGCTGGGTGAGGTTTTTTTTGTCTGCTCCATTTTTTAGAGAAAAGGAATAGTCAGTGCTGCCAAAGGAAAGTTTTATTTGTACATTTATCTTCTCAAATGTAGTTTTACCTGGAAAAGCAGCTCAAATGTAGGACCTTGGGTAACAGTGGAACTGAAAGAATGGAGCTATGTGTATAAAATCCAGCAATGTTGAAAAAGTTTTCACATATCCAGGATGTATCCTTTTGTTCTGTGAATGAACCTTGTCCACCTTCCTGTGGTGCAGCAGTTACTTTAGTTTCAGAGCTACAATCAGCATAAATATGAAAATACAAATTTCTTTAGGCTTCTAATGGCATTCAGGTGCTGACTCGTGCTCAGTACGTACAGAAATAATTTGGGTGACAGCTGTGACTTTCTTTAGATATACATTTAACCCTGCCTTCTCTTAATCATCTCCAGCATGCAGTCTATGTCACTTTATGTTGTTTGTATATAAAAGTGACTTCCCAGGAGAGAAAGACTTTTTAAAGTGTAAGCAAAAATGAGCACATGATTAACATCAGAGGAGGCTGTGGTTTTGGAAACAATTTGTAGAAAAGTAGAGTGTAGCGAAAACAAATTGAAATCAGGTTTACAGCTATTTTTGTACCATGGGGACATTAAATGTCTTGTTTAGGTCATAGTGGATCTTTATTGTATTGCTTGAAAGAAAGTTCTAAAACTACAGTTTTGTACAAATCAGTCAGATTACACATGACTTAAGAGTTTGGATTTCTGGGTGCTATCCCTTGTTCTGCAGTTTGAGGAAATACATTGGAATATAGGAATTGCTCTTATGTAGTCTGTAAAGAAGTGTTAGAAGACTCTCCAGTTTGAGAGCTTGGTAGGTGGATCTCTCCCATTTCAGACCTAATTTATCCCATGACAGGCAGCTAAACAGCCCTGTGTTATTAGTGCTGAACTTTGGAATCATCATGCAATGACACATCCCATGGAACAGCTTATCTATGTATAAATATGATGTGCTTTTAGTTTTTTGCCCCTCTTTGCATCCTGTCCTGGGTGTTTATAAACATTCATCTCTTGCAGCTTCATTCCTGGAGACCTTTAACTTCTTGAACCTTGGCATTTTTTCAAAGGTGATCTCAGGGAATGGTTCCCCTGATAGCTGTGCTGTAGCTGCAGGACTCTGCAGGAGATGGAAGTGATTGCAAGCTATTTTTTATTAAAAGCCATTTAGCTAAACCTACCTCAAACCCACTGTGTGTCAGTGCAGTGTGCAGGAGTGCTGGTGGCTGTTTGGGTTATAAGAGAAGGGAATCATGCACTGAGTTGGGAGTAGGACATACTCAGATAAACCTGATTTTGATCTGTAGTGCAGTGAATGAGCACTCACAGAGCTGTGGGTGACAGGGAAGTGCTGGTGTTTCCTTCCACAGGGTCTGTATGTGAGTTCTTTGCTCAGTAACACCAGTGGTATGTGCATTCTCTTGTTTAAAACACTAATGCAATACTGAGCTGGAAAACCAGAATTTGTGTCCACCTACCTAATTAGTGTGATGTCACTCCATGTTCAGGAAGTGCTTTTCATGGATTTGCAGATCAGGCATCAGACTTGTATCATTTTCATGTTAGGTCCTAAAAGTTTTCTTAAAATCATTCTGTCCTGTATATATGTTCTGAATTTTTATACCACTTTATAGTGATCCCTGAGTTCTCAGGAGCACTGTTACCACTCTGAGCAGGTCTGAAGACTCAGAATGAGAATTTTAAAGAAGTGCCCAGGTTCTGGGTTTGTTGTGATATTACTTCATTGTATGTGGTGCATGGTCTCTCTAAATCATTCCTTATAATAGATGGTTGCATTCATGCATATTATATTGAGAATTGGAGCAGCAACTGCCTGTGAAATGATATTTGTGTATTTCTTTGAAATGGTTTTGCTCCTCTGTTTTGTTATGCTGCTGCTGGCTGATGTTTGGCTGTCTGACTTTCCAGACAGCTTCAGGGGTTTGAGCTGTAATATTTGCTCCAGCAGCTGCCTGTTTTTCTTCCTAAGAAGGACTTGTTGTTGTCAGGAGTTAAGCTCTTGCTGCACAGATATTTTCCTTAAACTCTGCAAAGAACTGTTGTTTATTTGTACTTTGGCTCTAGCCCAGTCTTCTTCCCTGCGTGCTGGTAGGATCTGTGTGTAGAGAAGAGTTCCTGCAATGCTCTCCTGTCCATCTAGGCTTTAGTCTAGAAAGGGTTTTTCCTGTCCTTAGCAGGATTTGGGTTAACTGAGTTCTAAAAGGTCTTGGTTCAAAGCTTCTGTCTCTAGTATAGAAAACTTTACCATGACTCATCTGTTTTCTTGGAATTTCTGTTTTCACTCCTACATTTTCCTCATAGATAACATTTTCTTCCCCAGTGTTTCCAGCTGTGGTTATTTTTACGTCAGTCCTAAATGCAAGAGCACAGTTGATTTTTACCAGCATCCCTGTGCAATGGCAGGTAGGATGGCAGGTAACAGCATCAGGGACTTGAGTGTCCCTGGGGTGTCCAGACAAATCATTCCACTCCATAAACCAGGCAGATCAAGGCTGCACGTGTAGCTGAGTTTCAGTGCCTCATGCCCCACACCACCACAGTGAGCTCTGCCTTGGTAGGATGTTCACACAGTGAAAATAATTCAGGGTTGTCTCAGTGCAGTATGTGGGTTTTTTAATAAAACTGGCATTAAGATGTGGAATTCTCATGTTTCTGTTTGGCACATTGCTGCCCCAGAACAGCAGCAGTTCTGCAGCAATTAGTTACTCAGAGCAAAATTGTTTATCCATTGCTATAGCTTGATCCACTTCAGTATCTTCCATCCAGGGGCTGAGTGAAATTGTTAAAAGTGAAATTGTAAAAATTTAAAACAGTCAATGTATTCCTGTAAAAACAGGAATTCCTGCTGTAGTATTTGCATAGGTATCTTAAAGGTAAGATTTAAATGTAGAGAAGATTGCTCTTTTCCCACCCAAGAATTGTTAAAAAATAATTTTTAGTAAGTGTCTCACATTGAGCCTCCAGGACAATGCAGAACCTGAGGATTGCAGTGGGTTGCAGCTGTCCTCTCCCACAGTATTTGGAAATAACTTGTGAGATGAGAAGTCTGTCTCAAACACAGCCAGTGGCTCTGGCTCAGTGCAGTGGGAAGTGAGTCAGGGCTGGATATGTGTATTTGCTCTTTGTGATGTCTGGGGGCTTTATTACAGTAAAATCATAAAGAAGTGGTTTTTACTAAAATTCAGATGACAAATATGGCTCGTAGTCTTTCTGCAGTTACAATAATTCAAAACTTTAAATGTTGAAGTGTTGCTGTGCAGTGCTCATGTTGGTTCCTCAGGCTCTGAGACAGGGCAAGGATTGTAGAGCACCATGGCAGCCCCTGCTGAGCTTGGCTGACTTGTGTGGGTTCTTTAAACCAGAATATTGTTTTAGCTTGGAGGAGACTCCTGGTTTGTGGAAGTTCATAAAACACTGATTAGCAATGGGATTGAAATGTCTTTACTCACTTGGCTGTTTCTAGGAAATATCTGCTCAGTTCCTAAAGTGTATGTTTGAGTCCTTAGTATGGAAGTTTGTCTGAACACCTAGTAATGTTTCTTGGATAAATTAGGGTTTCTTAAGCCTATTTTAATATGCAGTGTAGGTTGGTATTTTAAAAGAACTGGGAACAGTAAGAGAAAACTGGAGAGAAGAAAGTGTAACAGCTGATGCTCTGTAAGTGAAATTCAATTCCTCTGAGAGGACTTCATGGGTTTTTCAGCTCCATTTGGCTTGCAATAGGTTTTTGTAAATGTCAGAATGTCTGTGAAAGCATTAACAGTTATTATGTGTGGCCTTGCTCTGTGGATTCAGAATTGAGTCTAGAAGTAGCCTTTGTTCCTCTGTGCTGATGGAAGAATCTGGAACTGAAAACTGATGTGGTCTTCAGCAGCCAGGAGCTGCTTCTCTTGGAGGTGCTTCTTTCATTCTGTGTTCTGCAGATTTTGTCCTTACTGAAACTTTCTTTTAAAACGAGACCTTAAACTCTGCTGAACTTTTTTGAGCTTTTCTGTAGCACCTACCAAGCATTTGTTCTGCTTTGGAGCAACTTAAATTGTTACAGTTGGGTTGTGTGGGTGTAATGGTAATTTTGGATATATGTTTTTTTTATACACAGGATATACCTTACTTGCTTTCACTGAGCCCGGAGTTTTTAATACTTCCCTAGTTTCCATGGCAGCATCTTTATCAAACAATCATTTTCATACCCCTCATCATTAAAATTAGGTAAATCCATCTGTTGGAAGCATTTGTCCCTTTCAGCTCTGTACCCATTGGCTTTCCCCCCATGCACAGGGGGTGAGCAGAGCTGTCCACGGTGAGGCAGCGCCACGCAGGCTCTGCCCTGGCTCAGCCTGGGATCTCAGAGTTTCTGTCTGTGTAAGGGACTTGCCTCTGCCTTCTTCCCTCCTGTTCTGCCTTCTTCTCTCCTGCTCTGCCTCCCCAGCAGTGGACACATGTTGCAGCCTGAATAGCTTTAGCACTCTGGTTGCTGAATTATTGCCCTCTCCTCCCCTCAGGGGTCCCAGACCCAGTGGGACAGTGCAGATGTCACAGTGTGCACAGCACAGGGCAGCTGTGGCCTGAAGCAGCCCTGGAGAGCTGTCGTGTTGGGAGCAGGTGTGATGGAGCCATGGAGTCAGCCTGGCAGCTGTGCTGCACCCATCCTGCTCCAGAGCACTCAGGGAATCGTTTTGGCAGCCACGAGCAGAAGCTGAACACAGTGGGATATTGAATTTGGTGGTGTTTTCTGACTCTCAGAGTGTTTTATGTTACAGGACTACAAAGCTGATGAAGATCCTGCGTTATTCCAGTCAGTTAAGACGAAGAGAGGACCTCTGGGGCCAAACTGGAAGGTACTGGGAGCTGTTGTTACAGCCTCTTTATCAGCAGAAGAACGAAGTTCGTGGTTCCTTCAGAACTTGGTTCAACTGCAGTTGAGGAACAGATTTCCTGTGGCCCAGCACATCCCCCATGTGACACCCCAGTGACACCCCAACAGCAGCACAGAGCTTACCAATACCCCCTGCAAGCCATCAGAACCTGTCCCAGGAGGGAACGGGCTGTGCCACACCAGAGATCCCCATAGGAACTGAGCAGCCCTGGAGTGAATCACAGGGAGTCTGTCAGGAACAGCCCCAAGTTACTGATTAGAATGTGGCTTTTCTGTAATAATACTTAGAATTACATTTTATTACCATAACAAAATAGTTAAATTTAATTATTTTACTATAAATTAGTGATATTATTTATCATTCTAACGCACTGATTAGAATTATAATTTCTAACAATTAAACTTCTAAGGTATTAAAACTTCTTTTCTATTATCCCAAACAGAAGGAGTTAGCAACTGATGAGGAGTGTCCCAAAATGTGTGCTTACAAATTGGTGACCATCAAATTTAAGTGGTGGGGACTGCAGAACAAAGTCGAAAACTTTATACAGAAGGTGAGTGCTTCTGCCTTTTGGGGCTGTGTTGATGTGGGGGTTTGAGCAGGAACAGCAATGCAGTTTCCTGTTACTCACAGCCAGGCAGTTCCTGTCCATTTCCTCAGCCAGTCAAACCATTTCTGCCTTGGTTTGCTACAAGTGGGCCTTCTCTGGTGGTACCAGAACAATTCTCTAGGGAAAAAAAAGCAGTCTTCAGGTACTGGCTGTTCTGGTTTGGCTGCTGCCACCTTGGAGCTGGAGCAGATTTTAACAACATTCTTCATACTTTTCAAATAATGTGAATTGCTGAATTTTCTTGCAACTTTTTTTTGATAGTGAAATTTGTTCATTTTTTCCCTGTAAAAGCATTTGAGAAGTGAGGTGAATTTAAATTGGATTCAGGGGTGTGAGGTGGCTCAAACTGTAGCAGTGTGAACCAGCACTCACCTGAGGATTTTAACTCTTCAAACTGAGCAGCTGCTATCACTTCACCAGCCTTTAGCAAGTCCTACCTGTGATCTAATGCTTCTTTATCTTCTTAAAGCAAGAAAAAAGGATATTTACCAACTTCCACCGCCAGCTGTTCTGTTGGATTGACAAATGGATTGAGCTGACCATGGAGGACATCAGGAGAATGGAGGATGAAACCCAGAAGGAGCTGGAAGCGGTAAGAAAGCTTTTTCTAAGGCTCAGGTGTGCTTCTACCTGCAGATTTATCTGCGCAGAAACTGAGGCAAGTTGTGTGGTGTCCATGCCTGTGTGTGTGTTTGGGCAATTGTGGCCTCTTGAGTGCAGCCCCGTGTGCTTCAAGCTCCTGCATTCTGTGCTGCCAGGCTGGAGGTGGCTGTCAGGTAGGTACCTCTGCTGTCATTAAATGCAGGATGTCTGCCCTGACTACCTCTGTGTTTATGGCACCACACCCATTGCACTAAGTCCCGTTCAGGGCCCTTTTGTCACTTGTTGGTTGGAACTCAAAGCTGTCACTGTCCCCTTCCATCGTGTGTCTTGCTTTGTTTCATTTCTAGTCACCGCTAGATCTGATTACTGTTTCTCTTCAAGCATGTTTTCAAGCAAGTTTATGTCACCTGTCAGCTGTTTCACTTCTGATTAGCACACCAAACCAAAGTTTTACTTCCAAAAAGAAAGTCAGTAAAATCAGCTGAGATCATGTCAGTTTTCCTGCTTTAGTGGCTGTGAGGACCAAATCCATGTGGCCTGATGTGTTGTGGGCTGATGTCTGGGAGAAAGCTCAGACCTGGGGCAGTGTCAGTGCTCTTTCCACTCAGAGGCAGAGGGCCACCATAGGCTGGGAAGGGAGCCTTCTTCTGTAGAGTCTTTCCAGAACATGCCTTTTGGCATGAACCTTTCCCATATTGAATCCTGCTGGCATTTTGCAGTTCTTGGATTTGCAGTTGTATTTCCTTCCCATTTTGACAATTGCTTCATGCCCCAAACCCAGTCAGGTCACCCAGACAGTTCCAGTGTCTCAGTTCTTCCAAGACACAATGTGTCTTCAGCTGCAACTTGCTGTTTGCATGCTTTGACTCATTCCAGACACCTCTGACCTGGTTACCCAAAGCTTCAGACCAGCTGTGGGCAGGGGCCCTGTGACACATTCTGTGTCTGTGTCTGGTGCATCTTTGCTCTTGGTACCAAACCAGCTGCAGCTCCTCCCTCCCCACTCGTGCTCTCCAGGGACTTTCCAAACAGTGTGGAACAGCCTGTGTTGTGTAGGGATGTTCCCTGCTTTTGGAAGAAGTGTTTCTTCACTGTCCTGAGCTGAGCTGTAGCACTAAATGCTCTTTTCCCATAAGCTGGAGGGTTTGGGTCAGCAGCCCCAGAATACCCTTTGGACAAGGTTGGTGTTCACTCCCTCTTGCAGACCTTGTGCTCTCTGGTGGGCATTTGGGTATTTTTGGCAGTTGTTCTCTCAAATCACGGGGGTTTCGTCTTGAATTCTAATTTGTGCCTGATCCTGCTCCTAGAGCCACCTGTTCCAGGTGTGTGTGAAGGAGGAAGTGTAACAGCTGTCCTCTGTAAACTGATTTTTGCCAAAAGGGTTCCCTTTTGCACATCCATAGTTCTTCATTTGGACTGAAACAGACTTTATCCAGTTTCCCTGAGCAAGGGTAGTGACAGTGAGGAGTGCACACCAGGGGTGTGATGGAGAGAGGCAGCAGAACCTGGCACACCTGTGTGCATGATGAAATTGTTCCTTTGTGTCTCTGTAGACTGTGGATGTTTTGTTTCACATTTCTCACTGGTAAGTAGCTCCTTTTAAATATTTTTTCCCCAAATATTTGCTGCTATTTTAGTTCTTACCTTAAGCCAAACCCAGCTCACATGTCTCTGGGTGTAACATTTATCCTCATTCTTAAACATCAAACACATTTACTTAATATTTTCTTATTTTGCAAAGGCAAATTGTTTTTTGCAAATAGCTTGTTGTGTAAGAGTGTCAGGAATCTGTGTGTTGTTGAAAAAGCTGGGTTGTTTTGGTTTTTGTTTTTTTCAATAAGATAAATGTATTGATGTTACACTAACCCCGATTTTGTGGATATTGTGAAATGTGAGAGGAGTGAGGACCTACTGTCGTGGGGTTTTTTCAGTTGTTGCAAGAAGGGAATCTACAAACCCCTATAAATGATGTAATTTCCATGGGTTTGTGGTGCAGTGCATTATTGGACAACCTAAAGGCAAAAATACCACTGTCAAATAGTATGAATTCTAGTTTTACCTAAAATAATTTGTCATTTTGTTTCATATTCAACTACTCCATCCATTATGCTCACCAGTAACAGCCATTGCATCCCCAGTACACCACAAAGTGTGTTTTATGGCCAGGACCTCTGGGAAGTGAGTGCTCAGGGAGGAGGTGCTCAGTGTGACACAGATATGTCCATGCCCCTGTCCCTGCAGAGTGGTCAGGAGTGGGCAGGGCTGCCCTAGGCAGTTCTGTGGTGCTGAGAGCCAAACCAGGCACAAAGCAGGGCTGGCAGTGCATGTTCTTTCCCACACAATGTCCTGGTACTCTTCCCCTTCTCATGAACACCCTTTCTTCCTTCTGCTCCGAGCTGATCTTTCTCTGGGTTCTGTGCACATTCCAGTTCTTTTGTTGCTCCTGTGCTTCATCTTCAGTCAGTTTTTATAGTTGGGATCTCTGCTTTTGTTACTTTCTGTTACTCTCTGAATCATCATCAGTGTTCTTCCAGAGTTCCTCTATCCCAGTCCATCTTTTTCTCACTGTTTATGTTTCACTTGGTGGGTTCTGTCTCTGGCTGCTGGAGATGAGAAGCACCTCTGCTCCATGAAGCATGCATCAGCTCATCAGTGCAGAGTAGGAAAGCATCTGATCCAGCCAGAGCCCTGTGACCAACCTCTCTCATGCCTGTGTGAGGGTAGAGATGCCACACTGGGTATCCTGAGCAGTGATTCCATGCTGGAGCATCGTGGCCTTGGTAAAAATCCAAGCAGCATCGTTTTCAGCTGCTCTCCAATTCCCAGGTCTCCTTGCCAAAAAGAAATACCACAGCATGGCCAAACCCCTGAGCTGTAGCTGGTGCTGGCCCTGGCCAGAGAGGAGCAGCTCCTGCAGGTCATCCCTTCTCTCATACTAACCACGGCGCGGCAGGTTCTGTGTGTGGAGCTCACCTTTTATTTCACTTCAGATGCGTAAGAAGGGTTCCGTTCGAGGCACTTTGGCTGCGGACGTCTAGAGGAGTTCTCTGTAGGTTCTGAGGCAAAGCGAGCTGTGTAAGTCAACTGCTGGATGGAAAAGGAGAAGAGGGATTAATGTTCTTTTGGATGGGAATTGCTAGCAGAAATCATCTTAATGCACACAACCCATGTGGGCTTAACCTTCCTCCTGCTCAGTACCGGTGTGGTGATCAGCAGGTGGGACCGACCCACAGTGCCCAGGACACACTGGACGGGCACTGAGGCAGGCACTTGGGCTGGGGGCAGAGCTCCTGCAGTGCTGGCCACCTGCCCTGGTGCCTGATGCTCACCCAGTGCAGACCCCTGAGGTGTGGGATGTGCTGCTGTCGTGGCGATGGCGCTGAGCCCCGGCGCCGGCCCCTTCTGGGCACCAGGCAGACACACCAGCATCACTTGCTGCACACCCCAGGAGCAAAGTGATCTGTGGACTTAGTCCACGTCACTTAGGGAAACTGGAGCGTCACCTTCTAGCCATGTTCAGTTCTTGAAATCCAGTTCCACCCAGTCTTTATAGACACTGAACTGTGTCAGAACCGTTACTGCAGGAGCAGATTCTCCAGGAGTTACAGGCCCTTGGTGCTTGTGCCCAGCTCTTGGTGCTGCTGTTCCTCACAGGGACTGCTGTAACATCCCAGCCCAAGGGTGCCACATCCCACTGATCTGTGTGGGCTCCCCAGTGAAGGGAGCTGCTCCCACCCCTGGGGGCAGGTCCTACCCAAGGACAGCTCCCACTGAGATTCCCTCAGGAGCCGGCATTGCTTTGGTGTGACTCAGTCCCGCTGGTGTTCTGAGGCCCTGTCCTGCTTTTTCCCTGGAGATAATCTCCCTGCCTGTTTGGAGCTGTGTCCGAAGAAGCTGCTAATGCAGAAATTGCCCTTCCTCTCTCTCCACAGCTGCGTAACCAAGGGCAGGTGAGAGGAACGAGTGCTGCCAATGACGAGTGACGCCGGACGGACGCCATGCGGGATCCTGGCTGTGTGTGTGGGTGCATGACTCTGTATATAACTACACACACACACGCACACACGAGGGGTGGTTACAGTGTCTCCGGGTGCTATACCTGTCCTAGCAAAGATTCCAAGGAAACTGCTTTCATTATGTATACCCCAAGCAAATAAAAAATCAACTGAGTAGTGTCATTTAAAGGATGAATTTTGCTAACTGGTTATGTTCATGAATGTCAATACTGGACCAATTTCTGCCCTACTTGTTTTCTCTCCTGTCCGAGTCACTCTGCTCTAACTCGCCCATCTCTCGTTGTAAAGGAACACTCAAACAAGTTAATTTCAGTTTTATGTCTTCCCTATGTGATGAATTTTTGGAATAGGAACAATGAATGTATTTATAGCTATTTATTTCTGGATTGTCATTATCCTCTAGTCAAATCAGAAAAAAAATTTCTATTAGTGGAAATTGGAAGACTTTTACTGTTGAATAAGTTTAACCCAAACTTTACCCACTCACTGACTTAAAAGGAAAAAAAAATCATGTTTTATTGGACTTTTGTACATTGAAATGCTAACAGTTTTCTTCATTAAAATTGGCAAGATTAAGGAAAAATGGCTTGTGATTTATAAAGTAATTTGCAACTTGAAATTTTCCAGAAGCTGCTTTTTAGACAAGTACACTGACAGTACCTGTAGAACATTTTCCAGTGTCTCTTAGGCCAGGCAGTGAGGACAGGGACAGCCCTTCCCTGCAGGAATCCTCCTGCCAGTGCAGTGGCTGTTTTCCAGAGCTTCCCTTTGGAGCCCATGCAAGCGTTCTGGATTTCACACACAGCAATGGAAAATAATTGTGATTTTAGCTGTTTTCATGTTGGAAATACACTTTGGGAGATGTAGATTTTCAGATATGATGACAGTTTCAGTTGTAGCCCCTGACATGTTTCCCTACTGTCTGTGAGGGGCTGATGTGTGAGAGCCCCTGGGATAACAAATGCCTCCTGTAGGAAACTCCATAGGGAAAAGGTCTTCAGCATATTTAAGGAACTATTCAGAGCACCTAACAGGGGGATATTATCCTAATGCTTGTTAGATCAAAGAAAAAGTATTTTAAAAGCACTAGTTAAAGATCTATTAATGCCTGGTTTCCTCCCAGCACCCTTGGCAGGGCAAGCCTTGCCTGACTTCCCAGGAGGGCTCTGATTGCTGTTACCATCAGTGACAAAACATTCCTGCCCTGGCAGCACGGGCCAGCTGTGCTGTGTCCCTTGTCCTGGTGCTGTGCTGGCACTGCCACACCTGCCCGGCGCTGGTGCCTCCCCTGTGCACTGCACCTGCCCACCCTCCAGCCCCACAGTGATGTGTTTAGTTTCCTTTCTGGGTTAGTTCAGTGTTTTTTTTGTCCTGTACCACCAGGAGGTTGGGTTGGTAAATGCAGGGACGTGGCACACACAGAGGTCAGTGAAGAACACCTGGAAGCCAAGGGCTCAGGTCTCCTCAGTGCTGGAGTTCGTGTCCTGCCATTGTTGATGGGTTGCAACGCAGAGGAAAAGGGACCCTGTCACTTCATGGATTTGGAGTAGTTGTGAAAATTTGAGAGAATCTTGTAGTGAATGTATAATGTTTAGTTTCTTTTGGCAGTCTCTGGTGTGACTGACAGTAAAACAGGCAATGAAATTTAATTAAATAAATTTGATCATAAAAAGCTCTGTCTCTTATCTCAGGCACTCATATTTTGCTCCCGTGCTTGTGTTTGGGGTCCCAAAGGCCACTCTGGGGTTGGGTTTGGTTTGGGATTTCAGGCTGAGCAGGCTGGAATCTTGATGCTCCTGTGCTGTGGCTGCCCCTGTAACATGCTGGGCTGGCAGAGGTGGCACTGGGCAGGAGGAGGGGGCTGCAGGTGGGAGGTGCCTCCCGGGGGTGCTCAGGGGCATCTGCGTGTCCCTCCCTGGCTGGTGCCATCCCTGCTCTGGGGCAGGGTTCTGCCTGCTCACCTTGGTGCAATCACCTGCTGCAAATGGAGGCTTGTACAGCTCCTCTGGAAAATGCAGAATTGAATTCTGTCTTTACTACCAGCTTGTTTAGCTTCCAGATGGTGAACCAACAGGAAGCAGTGGAAGTGTAACGTAGTTTTGATATAATGGATATGTAAACGTGATAGTTACTCACTGCAATAGACTGCTGTGAACCATATTCCAGCAGCAACCTTTGAAATCCATCACTTGACTGCACACAAGTGTGATCTAAAGGGGACTTGTAAGGAATTTGCTTTTTTTTTTCTGGAGGATTTTTAATCACTGAAGAGAAAAGGGAAATGATTTCTGTCTTTTGCCTTTACACGTAGAGTGAGAAATGTCAGGAAAAAAAATCTGCTGAGATTTTGGGTCTTTAGGGATTTTCCACCCTCAGGCCTTTCTAAATACTCTCTGAGCAATTGAAAATGTCCTGTAAGACAATTTACTCTTCATCTCCAAGCCTCAATCAATTCAGCCATGTTTAGGAGCTACATCATGTCCTTGAAATGTGGTGCTGTGGTTTTATGGCAAAATCTGAAGCACGGGGCTGTTGCTGTGGTTTTTATTCAGTTCATACAATTTGAGAGTCTTCTCTGTTGAATCGTGTCTCGATAGAGTCATTCGGGAAAAGATTTTCTTTGAAGTTTTGTAACTTTTAATGAAAGACTTTTCTACTTGCTTGAATTGATATGGAAAATTAATTTTAATCAACAGCACATAATTGTCGGGAAGCAGAGATTATCCAGAGTGATGGCTGCAGACATTTTATCCCTGGGAGCCTCCTCTTCTCCTTGCTGCCTGCTGTGGGCAGAATTCAGTGTGCAAACCCTACCACAAACAAAGTTCTGGCACGCACAGTAGTTTTAAAGATTACAATGATAACATGTCAAGCCCAGGTTTTGGAGGCAGATTTTCATTTGCTTCCGCATGAGGCATCACCTGCATGAGGACCCTTCATGTGAGTTCAGTGAAATCCTGTGTTGCTGCCCCTGTCTCCTCAGCAGTGGCTGTTTGAAGTCCCAGCCCCTGGCAGCAGAGCCTGGAGGGTTCCTGGTGTGAGGGGATGTGGTTTCTTTGCAGCACACCTGATGACAGAGTCCAGAGGTATTTCTGCCACTGCCCTGTGCCTTTTTTTCTTGTTATGCTGGTACTTGTTCTGATGCTTGTAGTCACTCTGTTCTGGTGCTCTTACCCCACTTTTGCAAGTTATGCTCTATTTTTTAAAAACCTCTCGGCAGGCACCAGCACAGCCCCAGATGTGCTGCTTTTACCCTTCAGGGACAATATCTGCTGTCCATGCTCCAGAGCAGCCTTGGGTTTCTCATTGCTATGAGCACAGCAAGCCCTAATTTAATTTTAAAACTTAATTCCTCAGGTTGGAGATGTGTTTCTTTCCTAAACCCCATCTACCTTTATTCTTTATTTTTTCTCTCTAAAATGGCTTTCTGGTTTAGAACTGCATATCCAAGACACACAAGAAATTCGAGGTATTTGTTGAATCTGTACTTTACAGAGCTTCTCCAATCCCAGCTAAAATCTGGATATGCTAATTTACCAAATTTCTGTTTCATAAGCTTGGCTTTAGCACCCTCTAGAACAACACCTAATGCTGTTGCTCCTTTTGCAAAAGCTCTGCCTCCCTTGTTTCTCACACAGAGACACAGTCCAAGGTGAATTAGGGGAATGTGATTATCAGGACTTCTGAAAAACCCAGTAGTCACTGGCTAAACTGTACCGTAAAAAGAACTGAGCTACACCAATACGGGAAGTCCCTGAAAAAGGCTGGAAGCAAAATGACCATAATTGAAATCTGAAAGCAGCAACTCCATAAAGAAGTAAGCGAAGAGGCGGCTCTTTGTAAATGATGATCTAAAAAGTGTTCTGGGTTGTGAGACCTCATTTCAAATGTATTCATTAAATAATATTTGAATCATTTAACAGTTTGAACTCTACTGCACTGCTAATATCTTCAGGGGATTTTTTTTCTTCAGTAACAAAGGTGCCTTTGTTCCCGCTCAGCGCTCGGGCTGTGCCTTGGATATTAGTTGGAAACCTGATCACCCGACATCACTCCGAGGCTGCGAGTACAATGTGAGTCGTCTGCAACCCGGATTAAATCAGGCCCTTTGTACAGATGCTGAGGGGCCGTGATGGTGGAGGAGCGATGGTTGTGGGCAGCAGGAGATCGTTAACCCTTTGTGCCTCTGGCACAAACACGGGAGGTTTGGGGGAGGCTGTCGGAGAGGGGCAGGGGCAGCCGGGGCAGCTCCAGTGGAGCCGGAGTAATTCCTGCTGCAAAGCAAATAATTCCTTAGGCGGGGCAGGTGAATTCGTGCTGCTGGACCGGGTGCTCGCTGCCTTGGGATGCCTCTGCACCACAGTGCGTGGGCAGGGGCACTCGATTTAAATTGGGAAAGTCAGCACTGTGAGCCGAGGTTCACCAGTGGCGCAGGAACGCACCTCGTGCTGTTAAACCTTTGGAAGTAACATGATAAATAATAAACACGGGAGCAGCTTTATTTGCCTGGTGGCTTTGAGTTCTGGGCCCCGCGGTCACCCCAGGATGTGCGGGGTGTTCTCCAGCAGAGCCAGGAGGGCAGGGAGCCCCGGGATGTCCCTGACGGCCGGACTGGGATGGACGGCAGCGGCCACAGGGGACAGCGGAACGCGGGGGATGCTCGGACACAGCCTTGGGGGAGGTTCTCCAGGAGAAGCCAGCCTGGTCCCCAGTGAGTGGCTTCCTGAGAACCAGTGACTTCCAAACCCGCACGCAGTGGTCCCGCCGTGCCCAGCGCTGTCCCGACAGGGAGGCGAGGGGAGGCTGGGACAGCGGCGTGTGGCATCCCAGGGGATGCAGGATGAGGAGAGGAAGCACCAAGGCGAGTGCTCTCGTGAAGCTAATACTTAGGGGAAATTAAGCCATCAGGACTTTATAAAACACCCTCTGGCGCTCTCCCTTCATAGTAATTCAATTTATAAGATGATGAAAAATGAATTAACTTTGGTGGTTTTCTGGCATCACCCACAGTGAGCCAGACTTTCCAGATGCTCAAAGAGTGCTCCTGCTCCACCACACTTACATAAATTCCCACCTGGTTCAAGTTTAGGAAAACAGCAGAACAAAGTTGGTCACACAAACTCCACCATAAAACACTGAGGAGAGTTAAACACCGATTAGCCATACAGAGAGGTGCCATTTTGTTATTTATGTTTCACTGAGCTGTTTTAGGAAACACAAAACTTTTACTGTTCCTGTAGCCAAACTAATGCACTACTTCTGTCTATTTCTGTTGTGCTGTGTGCATATATATGCATATAAATAATTATTTTTCCCAATGGAATGTCTGATCCTACATGTGTGTTTTAGATATGGGAATTTGAAGGGGAAAAATAAAAGCCCAAGCAGTGGACTGTGCTATGGACAGGAAAAATTGTTTTAGGTTTTCCTATGTTTTTACAAATGTACAGTCATAGTGTTGTATGATCTTAGCACTATCCTGTTTTTTAGTCATCCAAATTATATGTTCAACCAAAACATACTTTTGATGTTTATTGTATGTACACCAAAGTGCCCCATGCACTGCAAAGTTTTCACTTAAGTTGCATAAAAGGGACCCAACATACTAAACTGGCAAAAAAAAAAAGTTGTTTGAAGCAATGGAAAACTCTACTGATAATGTGAAAATATCCATACTGAGGGACCTGTAAATGCAAACAGGAAAAATACCCAGCTAAAGGGTGCAGCCATGTAAAGGAACTAAACCAGCTGACCAACCTTGCAGAAGAACTGAACAGGAAAATCCCTGTGAAGGGCTGAGTTCTGAAATTGCTGTCGATCCCTATGGGAAATGACTGAGGTGGTTTTAGTCCCTTAACTCTGTTTATTCAGTTATGCATTTTTAAAAATGGGAAGCAGTAAAGCGTCTGAAGGAATTTGGTTCAATCTCTCCAGAAACCACATTGTTGGTAAAACTAAGCATGAAATCTTTACACCAGCAAGGTGAACTTCCCAGAAGCTGAATGCAGATAAGGTTTTGAAGATGAAATTGTCTTTAATCTCAATTACAAACCGTGTCACCTCCAGCCCTCAAGCAGGGAAGGACAAGGAGTGGCAGAGGTCGGATTGCTGGAAGTCCCCACATGTTGCCTCCCAGCTCAGCAGTGTGACCGTGCTGGCAGCAAATCCCTGGGAGCCTGTGGGGCCCCGTGTGCCACAGCCTTCTGCCCACAGCAGGTCTGCCTGCCCTGGGCACAGCCTGAGCCGTGCTGGGCTCTGGGACCTGCCCAGAACAGAGCCATTCCATACCCCAAAATCCTTCTGTTCTCGGGAGCTCAAGCAGATGCACAGAGACGGGCACCATCCCCTGCGGAGTGACACCTTCCCTCGGGAGCTGGCTCTGTGCTCCCTGCACTCACAAGCTCGTATAATGATTTTACACATTCGCCTCCTGCGTCCCTTCCACCACCACGTTCGCTGTGGTTTGAGAGACAGGAGATACAATAGTTTCCCTAAACTGTTCCAGGCAGAAATGCTGAAAACTTTTCTGAAAATATCATCTGCTGGATTTGAAGACCTGTCCTTCAAAAAATTCCAATTCCTTTCACTGAATATCCCTGCCAGGAAAAGAAACCCCTGCCACGAGAAAGCCATCAGCTCTTTTGCAAAGTGGCTGTTGGCAGCCTCTGCTCCAGGGTCAGGGCCCATCACAGGGGCTGTGTGACACGGAGCAGGCATTGGTGGCACCACGGAGGACAGGGAGTGGCTACAACTGAAGTACCTGAAGCTGCACTAATGACAGGGCACCTCTGGAGAGCCGGGAGTGCAAACGCCGCAGAGAAGTGAGCTTGGGTTCCCTCCATGTCAGGGTTTAAGAGGCTCTTGCTAAGGGCTGGCTGAGCTAAAGTGTCTCGAGCATATGGGCTTATTTTGTGCAGTTTCTGTGGTGGTTTCTTCGTTAGATTTTCAGTGGTAATGAGCCCACACAGTAGATTGCTGCAGGGAGAAAAAAATCATTCTGAATAGGTTTGCTGAATAATTATGAACTGAGCTGAACTCTTACATTTGCTTACTAATTGTATGGTCCGTGATGTTTTATGTATGATGCATTCATTTTGTTAAAAAGGAATTTTTTTTTCGTTTTTTTTTGCTGAGCAGCAACTTTTCTCAGTGCAAGTTAAACTGACACAGTGGAAAGAGCTGGATTTAAGTCTGATGAATTGATGTTGTTTGAATTATTTTTTTTAAACATCAGTCCCACTATTTGGTTTTCAGAGCTTGCAATATGAAACCCAAAATTGTGCTATTGTCTGGAGAGTTGAAATAAATGAATCCCCTCAACTTTGGATTTGGCAGGCACAATTACTATTGTTAATTTAGAAAATAATCCCCAGCAGCTACAACTATTTAAATAATGCCTTTCCTTGCTTTTCCCCCAAGATGACCAAAACCCAAAGAATGAAAGTAAAAATATGTTTTATAAAATACACTTTTCACTGCTTGGTCTGATTGAGGGAGGCTTCCTTCTCCTTGGCTGGGGACTGTGACCCTTTGTGACACGGGTGACCTGACAGTGCTGGCCACAGCCCAGGGCCACGCTTCCACCAGTGCTCCCAGCCCTGTACTGGACAGTGGGAGCTGTGGGGCAGGGTGTCAGCCCCAGAGCACATCTCGGGTTAGAAACAGGGGCTGAGCCACCTTCCCACACGCACACCACGGGCCAGCAGAACTCTGCAGCTGCTATCCGACCTTGCCATTCCAAGCAACCCACTGGTTTTACTGTCAGAATACTCAGGCTGAGATTATTTCCATGTTTGCCATTGTCCAGTTATAGACACCATCTGGCTCCCACCGAAGCCCACAGAAGGAGTGGTGCTGGGCGAGCTGGGCCAAGCCATGGGTGGGGATGTGATGTCCCTCTCCAGCGAGGCTGCGGTGGCTCTGGAGGGAGCGGGGCTGAGCACTCGAGGCATCACCGTGGGCTCGGGGCCGTTCTGCGCCCACGGCTCGGAGCGGCCCGGGAGGGAGCGGCGGCATCGCGGGGCGGCATCCTGCCCGCCCAGGGCCCTAGAAAAGCGGCAGGACGGGCCGGGGAAGGGAGCGGCGGGGCCGCTGCCCCAAGACGAATCCGGGCAGCCGCTCCCGGCGACTCCGCCCGACGCCCCCCGCACCCGAGACCCTGTGAGACCCTGTCCTTCCGCGGCGGGGAACGCCCGACTGCCCGCCGCCGGGGCGGAACGGGGGCACGGACCCTGGGGCGGAGCGGGGGCTCTCCGACCGCCGTCGGGGCGGAACGGGGGCGGGGGCACGGAGCGGGGCTCGGAGCGGGGTCTCTCCGCCCGGCGGGGCTCGGAGCGGGGCTCGGAGCGGGGTCTCTCCGCCCGGCGGGGCTCGGAGCGGGGCCTCTCCGCCCGGCGGGGGTGCGGCAGGGCCGGGCGGGCGCCAGGGGGCGCTGTGCCCGTTCGGAAGAGCCGCTCCGACGGCGCGCACGCAGGCGCAGAGGGGCCGCGACGGCGGCGGCGCTGGGGGAGCCCCGGGCTCGGGGCCGCCTCTGACCGGGAGCTGCGCCGGGTGCGGAGCTGCGGTGCGGGGCCCTGGCCGGTGCAGCCGTCGGTCCGGACCGCTGCCCCTATGCAGGGACGCGGCGCAGGGGCCGGCGGCTCCGTCTCTCAGTCCCTCCCTCCTTTGCCGCCGTTCCCGTAGCGAGGGGCGAGACATCCCCTTCGTTCCTTTGTGCCGCGGCCGCGCCGCTCGGGCTGCGCTTTCCACCGCGGTGCCCGCTCCGCAGCTCGAGCCCCGCGCCCCCCTCCCCATCCCCCCTTGTCACTTCGCTAAGTAATAATTTCCACGTCCAATTCCATTTCTTCGCCAGTTCTGAAATCTCCAGGCCATCAGCAAGGAGGATAGTTCACATGAAAACTAATTACACAAAATCAATATTTAATCACAGCGCAGCATCCTGATCCTGCAGAAAAAAATCCCGTTAAAACTCTCCTGCCATATACAAACAGTCCTCAGCCGCTTATTTATAGATCTCATTTTTTTTGGTGGGAGCAATATTCATTACTATTTCTTTAAACTATCGACATGTGCATCCACGAGCACCTGAAGCACCGTGTCCCGCCGGCGGTCTGTGGGCCCCCGGGCCTGCTGGGAGTTTGTTCCTCCGGGGAAACGGGGCTGTGACACCCCTGCTGCCGCGGCGCCCGCTCCCCGAGCGGCTCCGTGCGGTGCCGGCTCGGGGCGGGCCGGCGGGGCCGCTCCTGCGCCCGGGCTCGGGGCTGCCGGGCGGGTTTCGCCCCCGCGGGCGGTGCGGCCGGTGGCTCCCCACACCCGCCACTTGGTCCCAGCTCCAGTGCCCCCCGCCCCGCTCCGGGACCCCGCTCCGGGATCCCGAGGCACCGCACACCTCCCCGTCCGCCCGCGCTCCGTGCGCCGCGGGAGCAGCGGCGCCGCCGGGCACGGGGGGCGGTGCGGGGCGCGGTGCGGGCGGGGCGCGGGGCCGGCGGCGGAGCCACCTTAACGGCAGCCCCGCCCCGGACCGCGGCGCTCATTGGCGCAGCCCCGATGGCTGAAATTCATCGCTGAAATGCAAAACTTGTTGCTGCTCCGCCAGCGCTGGGTGAGAGCGCGGCAGCGCGCGGGGAGCGCGGCGCAGCCCTCGCAGCGCCCGCCCGGCCCCGCGCCCCGGCCCCGCCGCCGCCGGAGCGCTGCGAGCCGCGGGAGCGCACGGCCGGCCGGCGATGCGGCGCGTAGCTCCCGGGCGCCGGAGCCTGTGAGCGGCGGCGCGCCGCCCCGTCGGCTCTCGGTCAGCAGCGAGCGGCGAGCGGCGGGGTGAGCGCGGGCGAGCGGCCGGTGCCGGCGGCGCGGCAGGATGTGAGCGGGGGCGGCCGAGTGGCGCGGAGCGGAGCAGCGGGGAGCGGCGGGCAGCGGGACGGCGGAGCGGCGCGGAGCAGCCATGCCCTGCTGAGGAGCCGCGCAGGATGTTCGGGCTGGAGCAGTTCGAGCCGCAGAACAGCGGCCGGAGCGGCGGGCAGGCGGAGCGGGGCTTCGGCCAGCCCGGACTGAGCATGAGCGCGCACTTCAAGGCGCCGGCCTTCCCCGGCGGCGGCCCAGCACCGGCGGACCCGGCCCTGGGAGCGCTGGGCGAGCCGCCCCTCCTGGGCATGAACATGAGCCTGGCCGGGGACGCTTACGGCTTCCCGGGCCGCGGCCCCGCCGAGCTGCACGGTGGCGGCATGCAGCCGCCGGTGCACGGCTTCTTCGGCGGACAGCAGCCGCACGGCGGCCCCGGCGGCGCCCCCCACCCGCACCAGCACCCCCCGCACTTCGGCGGCGGCTTCGGGCCCGACCCCGGCGCGTCCTGCGTGCACGGCGGGCGCCTTCTGGGCTACAGCGGCGCGCTGGGCGGGCAGACGGCGTTCGCCGACGGCTACGAGCACATGGCCGAGGGCCAGGGCGGCGAGGGCTTCGGGCAGCAGCGCCCCGGGACCTTGCCCGATTTCCAGCACCACGGCGCCGGCGCCGCCAGCCACGCCGTGCCGGCGCCCTGCCTGCCCCTCGACCAATCCCCCAACCGCGCTGCCTCCTTCCACGGGCTGCCGGCGGCCGGCTCCTCCGAGCCCCACGGCCTGGAGCCGCGGCGGCTGCCGGCGCAGGGCGGCGTGGACTCGCTGGAATACAATTACCCTGGCGACGGCCCTGCCAGTCACTTCGAGCTGCCCGTCTTCTCCCCGTCGGAGCCTGAGGGGCAGCTGCCGCACTACGGCGGCGGGCGGCAGGTGCCGGCGGGCGGCAGCTTCGCGGGGGCGCCCGCCCTGCCTCGGGCGCCGGGCATGGCCGTGGCCAAGGCGCACCCGCCGCAGCAGCACGGCGTCTTCTTCGAGCGCTTCGGGGGGGCGCGGAAGATGTCGGCCAGTCTGGAGCCGGGGGCCAACGCCAGGCACCCGCTGATGCAGCAGCAGCAGCCGCCACCACCACCGCAAGCACCGCAGCAGCCGCCGGGCTTGCTGGCCAGACAGAACTCCTGCCCGCCAGCCATCCCTAGGCAACAGCAAACAGAAGCCAACGCTCCCAACTCCAACCTGCAGGACAATGGGCCCATAATGCAGAACCAGCATGCACAGTTTGAATACCCTATTCACAGACTGGAGAACAGGAATATGCATCCCTACACCGACCCCGTGTTTAATATGCAGCACCCTCCTCCGCAACAGCCACCAAATCAAAGACTGCAGCACTTCGATGCCCCCTACGTGAGCGTCGCCAAGAGGCCGCGGTTTGACTTCCCCAGCACTCCTGGCGTCGAGCGCTGCGCCTCCTGGGGCGGCGGCATGCACGGCCCGGCCATGGAGAGTCACCTTTCCCCGACGGCCTACCCTGGCCTGCCGGGCGAGTTCACCCCGCCGGCACCTGAGGCCTTCGGGGGCCCGTTGCCACACGGCGGCCCTGAGCACCCGGCGCTGGCGCAGCGCCAGAACGCGGCCCTGGTGATGAAGCAGATGGCCTCGCGAAGCCAGCAGCGCCTGCGGCCGCCCAGCCTGCAGCAGCTGGGGCATCATGGTGAGGTGGGCGCACCCGGCGGCCTGCCCCCGCCAGCCTTCGAGCGGGAGGCCGGTGGCGGCCGCAGCTTCGATGCGCCGGCGCCGCACCTGGCCCCCGACAGCGCCTGGTTCGCGGGGCCGCCGCCGCCTGGGGAGCTGCTGCCGAGGCGCTTGGCAGCGCCGGGGCTCCCGGCCGAGGCAGCCCCCCACGAGCTGGGCCTGCAGCCGGGTGGCCCTGCCGTGCTCTTCCGGCCGGGGGCCAACGGGCTGGGGCTGCAGGAGCCCTTGCGGATGGCAGGCGAGGGGCCGGCACAGGCCCTGCCGTCGCCCGGCGTCCACCCGCCCTTCACACCCACGATGGGTGGCCTCTCGCAGCTGCAGTCACCAGGCAGCGGCGTGGCACTGCCCAGTGCCCCCGCTGAGCGCCGTGGCCCCGCCGACTTCGCCGCTCAGCCTGGCTTCCCCTTTGCGGCGGCGGCGCGGCAGCCGGCGGCCCACGGGGCTGCACCTGCCCTCAGCGCCTCGCCAGGGGCCTACCCACCACCCCCGCCCGAGTTCCCCCCGCCACCCCCGCCGCGGCCCGCTGCCAGCAAGCTGGGTGCCCTCTCACTGGGCTCCTTCAGCAAGGCGGCCAGCAAGGACAATGTCTTCGGGCAGAGCTGCCTGGCCGCCCTCTCCACTGCCTGCCAAAACATGATCGCGAGCCTGGGCGCTCCCAACCTCAACGTCACCTTCAACAAGAAGAGCCCGGCCGAGGCCAAGCGCAAGCTCAGCCAGGCCGAGCCCGACCCGCCGCCTGCTGCCCCGGACTACTTCCCAGCAGGGCCACCAGTAGGCGGGGGTGGCGCGGGCAAAGGTGCGGGCACTGCCCCGCTGCTGCCCGCGGAGAGCAGCCTCTCGCCCGGCTACGCGCTGGAGCCCGTGGCCGGTGGCGAGGGGAAGGCGGGTGGCGGGCGGGGTCGGGGTCGCCGGAAACGGGACAGTGGGCACGTCAGCCCCGGCACGTTTTTTGAGAAGTTCTCAGCTGCGGAGGGTGGGGGAGCCGGTGTCAGCCCAGGGCAGCCGGCAGTGCCGGTGGCGGCGGGGGCCCCACCGGGGGCTGCGGGCGCTGAGCGCGGTGGAGGCACCCCTCATGACAAGCCCCTGACCTCACCATCCTGGGGCAAGGGCAGTGAACTGTTGCTGGCGGAGCAGCCCGACCTGATGTCCTCCCTGGACAGCGGCATCCAGAGCGTGACCAAGTCAGACGGCAGCTCCCCACACGTGGACTTTCCCGACGAGGTCAGCACCAGCTACGGCAACGAGGACGAGGTGTCCTCCAGCTCTGACAATGCCACCTCCAAGCCCACCCGTAGCCCGCTGCTGGGTGGCTCGCCCAAGCTGCCCCGTGGGGAGCACGCACTTCTCAACGGACAGAAGCCCCTGGCCCTTGGCCTTCTCAGTACATCTACCTCGACCCCCGACAGCTACGGGCTCAGCACCACGGCGGGCGCTCACCCTGGCACACCAAGCATGGAGCAGGTGCGGACCCCCACGAGCACCTCGGCCCAGGATGAGATCCACCCCCTGGAGATCCTGCAGGCACAGATCCAGCTCCAGCGGCAGCAGTTCAGCATCTCGGAAGACCAGCCCTTGGGGTTGAAGAGCAAGAAGGGGGAGTGTGCGGGGCAGAATGGGGACAGTGACCTGGGCAGCTGCTGCTCGGAGGGTGTCAAGGGCACCATGAGCACCATTGACCTGGACTCCCTGATGGCAGAGCACAACTCCACCTGGTACCTGCCTGGAGAGAAGGCCCTGATGGAGGGGCAGGAGGAGGACAAGCCCATGGCGCCCTGGGAGAAGCCCAAGCCCCCGAACCCCAGCAAAGAAGGTATCACTTGCCCCACATGGTTGCTGGCACGGGGGTAGGGGTGGGTGTGGGCTCCTCAGGGAAGGGAACATGATGGGGCTGCAGCTCTGGTACTCTGGACACACACTGGCTCCACACCCTCCCCACCCTTGGTGAGTGCCTGGCACTTTCCCAGTCTGGGCTGGGGCTGCAGGATGCTGGGTGGCTCTGCTGGGGGGACCAGTGTAAGGGACAAGTGCCTGCTGCCTGACTGGTCCAGGTGACAACTGCCCCATGGCATCTCTGCTGCCAGCCCTGTCCCTGTCATGCCTCCTAGGGAATGGGCAGGTGGGGATGCTGAGCAGAGGGGCTCCCAGTGAGCCCCAGCTGAGCTCCTGGGCCTGGAGTGCTGCAGGAGAGGGCTCCTGCAGGGTCCCACTGGGCACGGGGTGCTGAGGAGGGGGTTCCCACAGAGCCTGGTGCCAGCTGAACCTTCCAGCCACTTTCCCAAAACTGTGACTGTGACCAAAAAACACGAGTCTGGTGGTAGTGGTGCCCCTTCAGGTCCAGGTGCCCCCTGCTTTCGTTTGGAGCCCACAGCAGTGTGATACTGAACTGAACGGCTTGTAACAAATTACTTTTCATGTAACTGAAAGGCAGTTTAAAATAAGGCTCTGGGTCTGTTAGTGTAAAACTTGCTTAGTTGGCAGATGTTTAATTTTGACATTAGTTGTCATTTTTGATCCTTCCTTGTGTCCAGAGGGCATCATAATTCCCCAGGCTCAGGAAAAAAATATTTTAATGGAAAACCTCCTATTATAAAAGCTGTTTAAGATAAGGATGATTATAGATTCAATTGGTTTCTGTTTTATCTTCTCAAATCCCTATTTTGCAACCTGCCTAGCTGTATGTGTGATTGTTACAATGGGTGCACATGCTGTACCTGCTATCTGAGGGCACACGGGTGGGTTTTGGTGTGCTAGAAATACATGTGTGCAGTTTACACAATATAAACTCATTATTTGTGCCTGGGAAAGGTAATATTTTGGTACTGCAGTGTAGTTTGAAATTGTTTTCATTAGCTCTGATAGTACAGTCTGACTTTTTACAGCCCTCCACATTTAGTAATTTTTCTGAGAAAGTTGTTGGTGAAATTAGAAGGGAGCTGGTTTGGAAACTGGGCTGTTTCCTAACCCGGTTCTGGTTGGCTTTGCAGCTTTGGCTTTCTGAAGCGTGAATCCTAGCCCCCACGGTTTGTCTCTTTGTTCATGTTTAATGCCCAGCACAGGAGACTCTCATTTCGAGCAGAGTGTTTAGCATGCACGGCAGACCCGAGGAAGCCCATCAGCATTCTCCATGCTTCACCCAGGCAAGGACATAAATTGGTTTGTTTGGGGCCCTTCTTTTCCATTTTTAAATGGAGTTGCACACAGCATCCTTCCTGGCCCCTTCTCTTTTATTGTTTCTTGTACACAACATCTAGATCTGACTGGATCAATAGCTAGTTAGCACAAATCACAGTTCCTGTCACTTCTGCCTTGGCAGGCTCAAGCACATATATATGTTCTCTCACACCACACGCACCCCGTTACGTGTGCACTTTCACACACACACACACACACAGATACACACAGATCTCACACCGTGCTGCCTTTAGAAATAGATTTTGAAAGAATAACTTATTCTGTAGATCCCAGCTTCCTGGATGAAAAAAAAAAAATCCCGAGCAGTGATTTAATTCTGAACAGCACATTTATTAAAAGTGTAATTTGGCTTAAAATGATCTATATTTTGTGTGTGTGTGTGTCATATGGAGCGATGCTTCTGCAGTGTCTTTTAACAGCAACTCCTCCAGTCACTTTGATCACAGCTATTCTTAGTAACAGCTAGTGAAAGAAGTAATTGCTTTCTGGTCGCGATAACCACAATGTTGGTGTTAAAACAGTTCATCACTTGGAAGGAAAACTATTTAATCAGTGTTCCTATATAAGGATATGTTTTAGTATTTCAGAGGCTTAACATAAAATAGCAAACCAATTCCACAACAATGCAGAGGCGCTCGGGTTGGTTCATGCTTTAGTCACTTGAGGGATTTGAATGGGCTGGTTCCTCGGATGAGGAAATTTATATAGACTCACAGAGAATTTACTTTAACTGTTGTTGGAGATGATAAAGACACAATGGGTCAGATAAAACAGGTTGTTCACCTTGGTCAGTAGAAATAATTTAACTTCGCATTGCTATACCCCTGAGTGTGTGAAACTGTTTAAGAAAAGGCTTTCTTTAGGCACGGGCTGAGATTTTAAACCTTCTCAGTCGGCTGGGGTCTGCACTGTGGTGTTTGTTCCAGCAGTAACCCAGTGTCCGGGTGGATGGGCAGGCTCCAGACAGCACTCCCATGAATTCTGGCAGTTCTTTGGCGTGCGGAATGGCCGTGCTGGAAGGTGAGCATCGTTTTGGGGCTGGGCAGTGTCAGTGAGAGCAGCATTAGACCTGGGGTCCTCCCCAGTGCAGGCATTGTTGGGGGTGTCTGGTTTACACCTGCCGTGAGAGGGCAGGCGGTCGGGGATTTATTCCCATTGTGGCACTGCTGCGATTGGCACCGGCGGCTCCTCAGGTGCCGGGGAGGCGGAGGAACGGGCAGTGGGTGTCAGGGCAGCTTCCCCTCAGTGCAGTGCTGGGCACTGTGTCCTCTACCTGGCACTCTCCAGACCAGAGGGTCTAGCTTCAGTGCTGGCCATAAAGCAAAGAGCAGGCTCCCCAAAACATAGGATCTTCTCAAATACTCTGTTAACACGCAGGTTATGGGGGAAGCAACTCAAGTTGTTTCAGTGGCTGCTTAGATTCCTTGGAGCTCACCTTTTTTCCCATAATGGCATTAAAATGATTTGCTGCTCTCTTTCTGGGAGCTGTGTGAGCTGTGGGTCTGGAGGTTGCTGAGAGCAGCCCCTGGTGCTGCTGGTGCCCCTGCGAGGTGTGACACCTCCGACGCTGGCCTGCCGCGAGCGCTGTGCGTGCGTTCACGTTTCATTTCAGAATGCAGTATTGGTAATACTGCCTGGACGTGGCTCTGCCCTGAAATGTGTTTTCTGGAAAGAGTTTTCTCTGATGCATCATTTCTTGTACCAACATGTTTTATGTGAAGGAGCTGGTAGGTTTTGGGTTTTTTTTCCCCCAAAAGTGCTTTCTGGAATTTCATGTTTTCCTCTGCCTAGCAGCTTGAGCTGGGAGTGAGAGATAAATAACATTGAGTCTAGAGGGGTTGTCTTGACTTCCAACACCACGGCTCTAGCTGACAAAGACCAACCAAATCAAATTAATTTATAAATCTGGGTCCAGTTCCATGGGGCTTTTCCTCGTTTCACTGAACCAGAGCAATTTCCCCTTCAGTGAAATGCATGTTAGTATTCTTCAGAAACCCAGTAATTAAGTGCTGGTGGGATTTTGGTTTTAGTTTTCAACTGAAATTTTGAAGGTCCTACACTGCAGATGTCAGGTGAAGACATCAGTATGTACCTAGAACTGTGCAGGTGTTGATTGGAAGGAATGGGAATATATTCTGCTGCTCGGTGGCTCGTTGGGCTTGTCGGTCCGAGCTGACGGGCACGTGCCACGCAGCACTGTTAGCCTTCATCTGGGAGTTTTTGTTAATATTTCATCATTACACCAAACCTGTCACTGGAATGAGCCCACAGGCCAACCCTCTTGCTGGAGCAGTGTGTAACATCTGTGAATTACTAGAAATACATTAACAAAGGTCAAATTTGGTCCAGATGCGGCCGGGAGCCTTTGTTTTCTTTTCCTTTCCAGTGCATTCTGCTGCATGCTTTATTTTAAATACTGCTTCGTTGTTTTTACCGAGGGACTGGGTTTGTTTACTGGGACCGAGTTTGTCAGAGCTCTGGTGAGGATTTTCAGGCACTGAACCCTCACTGCAAGCGATGTGCTGTGAGCGGCTGCGTTGCAGTGAGCGCTGTGGAAGCGAGTTCAGCGGCAAAGCTCAGCGCCTTCTGCAGCGAGGGGACTGTGATTCCCAATGCTGCTTTGTTTGCCTCACTGGCCCGCTGAAACTTACCCGATTTTAACAATTTAGTGAAAAAGGAAGCTATTGCCTTTGTCTTGAAGTTAAACGATAAACTCCACATATATCAAATCCATATCTTTATTAAATCATCTGGATTAGCAAGCAGAGTGACGAGGGAAGAACGCTCCCGCTGCTTATCCTGGGAGAGAGTTTGGTGTGCATTAGATTCAGATTCAATATGATGCTTTAAACTTTTCTAACCTGTTAAAAAAATTAATTGGAAGGGTTGCCCCTGCATGGCCTCACGTGAATGACAGAAATTCTCCATTGTTTACCTTGACTGACTATAATTTTTAATACTTTCTACTAGAAAATGGTCCTGTTTAGAAATGTTTTCCTTTGTTGTATAAACATTCAGTCGCAGTGTGCTTGTCGACCTTTATGGCAAATATTAGAGAAAGCAAGGGACAGAATCTTCAGTAGTATTTCCTCTTGCTGTGATATACTTAAATATTTTGTGCGGGAAGTGTGTAAATTTATTGTCATTTCAGTAACAACTCGAGCCACTGTCTGGCTGTTAATTTTTGGTCTCTAGATTTACCTGTTCTCATTTCAGTGGACAATCTAGCTGTGTTTGAATTAATGCAGATTACTTATCTGGTTTGCATCCTGGCGCTTTCTTGCCCCCAAATCTGTTATTTTCTGATGGCCCATTCAGTTGAAAGGTGAGTTTTAACGGGGTTGCTTTGCACACACTTGGTGTGAGGATGCGCGTGAGACAGACTTCGAGGGAGCTGTTTCTTGAAATTGGTGTGTGAATGTGCTTCAGATCTTTATGTATGATGTAAAAGGAAATGAATTAGACTTAGTATTTATATATGAGCTTGGATGACAGCATAGATTTATTTTGATCTGTGATGTATCACACCATGTCTGCTCTTAATTTTTAAGGTACAATACCTGTTTTTTTACCAATGATCTAGTGGAATGCTCGACCATAGAACTGCAAATAATATTTTGATAAAAAATGTTATTAATTAGCAATGTCTGTATATACAGTTTGTTGTTACTTGTGTAGAACAAAGAATAAGGCATCAAACAAAAGTCAAACCTAAAACTATATAGGCTGCTTTTATTTGAACCAGCTGACTCCCAGCCTCGGTAGTGTTCTATACCAGGGAGAGGTTTTGGTACAGTAAAATGCCTTTATGTGGCCATATAAAATTTTAGTGCTAGACAAATTACTGTACATTTTCAGTCAGTGGTTTCTCATGTATTTCTGTTAAATCTGAGTGTGAGGAGAGTCTCCTCAGAAAGTGCAGAGCCAGCTCTAAAATGAATCTTCAGGTGGCCTAACGTGTATGCTTTGTTAACGCTAAATTTACTGAAATATCAGAAACACTTCAATGACATAATTTCTCAAGCACATTGAGAATATTGAAAGAGACTGTCAAACTGTAGGCAGAGGATCATTCCCTGTTTTATCTCTGGCACAGAATGGATTGTCCTGGTGCACATTTCAGGCTGGAGCGTGTTGGATGCAGGCAGTGCGGGCGGTGGGCATCAGGCGCTGGTACCCACCTCGCCATCGCGCCGTGGCTCCGGCCAGCATCCACCTCCCTGTCCAGCTGGTCCAGCTTCTGCATTTCAAAAACCCTTGAAAAGAACAATATTTGCACCTGTAAACACATGACGAAGGTTTGCAGGACATGTTTAAGATCGCTGTGTTTGTATATTTTTAAACACGGAATTATTCTTGTTTTGCTTTTTGAGGGGCGTTTTTTAAATGAGAGCCTCTGTTAGTGAGGGCTGTTCAGAACATGCCTGCCTGTGCACCAGATCTTGGGTAAGGGACATGGGGAACCTCATGGAAGTTAAATAGGTGAAGCTGTGGAATTGTCCAGGAAATTCAAGGTCTGCCTTCACCTTCCTGGTCTTGGTTAGATTTCTCAGCTTTTAAAATGTAATTCCGAATTTTTGCTGTTCTGTAGATAGACCCAGTTTACACACAGTGATGAGATTGCTGCCTTATATTAAAATACTGTGATTCTTTGTAGTTTACTGCTTTTCCTTTGCCAGATGCTTATGTGTTGGTGCAGTTAAAACATTCTGAGTTATTAGTGACCTTTTAATACAAAGGATTTGGGTTTTTTTTACAAATTTAAATATATTTTATGGATTATGTGCCAATGTTCCAAAGTCAAATGCCTTCTAAATTTAAAGCTGAGAATTGAACAGCTGGAGGTCTAATCCATTAATTTTTACAAGCTGACTTTCTTAATACTTCAAAGAGAACATCTTAGATGATATTGCTTTGCTGTTCCCCTCTTCAACACCCCTTCTTCTCCCCGCCAGTGCCCTCTCCTCTAAGGCTTCACGTTCCTCTCATCTCCTGGCAAATGACAAAAGCATCTGGATGGGGTGAATGCATTTTCCTTAGTTGATGTAATAAGTTTTAAGACTCGATGGTCTAGAAATGTGCCTTTCTTAATGTTGCACATTTTATCCCCAGTAATGCAAAAATACGTGGTCACCCCTGTTCTGTGTTCCTTTCCTGTACTTGGGTTATTTTTTGCAGCAGCACACGTGTTGCCATAGGAGTATTTGTGCTCCGTGCTTGTGCCCTTTCAAGACACCTGGCTCACACGTAGGGCACATCCCTCTCTGTAGGATTGGGTCTGATCCATGCTGGCCATTTGGAAGTGATGTTTTGCCTTGCCCATTTGGGCAGGAGCTGCTCTGGCACCGCCGACGGTGCTGCTCCCTGGGACGCACGTGCGCGCCCCATCCGTCACGGGCAGCTCCCGAGCAGGAGCCGAGTCTCAGTCTCTGCTGCAGGCTGAGGTGCAGCCTGGATGCTGCAGCAGGGCACTTTGTGTCTGTTTGTTTTCAATTCCAGCAAATCTGTTTGTGTCTGTTCAGTGTTTTAACGTAACACCACCAAGCATGACACTGGGCGGTCCACATTTTTTATTAGCTTTTAGCATTTGTCTAAAAAAGCTTTTTTTTTTCTGTTTGGTAAGCAGAAATCTGGTTATGTTTAAGTGCTGCTTTGATAGATTTTTTACATCAAAATAAATACAGTTTATTTGAGTTTAAACACAGACAACACGTGTGGGAGCTCGAAGGGCTCTGCTAGCTCTGACTGTGAGCGATGTGAGGGATGTGCCACAGCCCTGCTCCCGTGGCCAGTTTGTGTGAACTTTGGGATGTTTATCTTTTTTTTTTTTTTTTTTTTTATCTCCCCCTGTGTTTGGAGCATTCCAAATACAAAATGAAGAACTTTGGGTTTTTTCCTTTTAACTCTCCTACCTTCAGTTCTGACTGCTGGGCCTTTAGGACTTGATCCCCTTGATCCCAGCAAAGCCTGTGATTGGTCAGTAGTTGGAAACCAGCAGGGTTTTTTTGTGGTAAAATATATGTTTTCAGAGCTAAGTCTGCATTTAATTAATTTTGTGAATTAGTATTCACAAAATACTCGAAAGCATTCTGTTGCTAATAGAAAGATCATCCTGAGGCTGGGGAAGCACAGTTAATTGAAAAAGCAGCCATTTGTAAAGTGAAGAAAATTTTAAAACATTTCATACCCTAATTAAGAATGTACTCCTGAGTTAAAATTGAGAATATTAATTTGCTGTGTGAAGCAAATACACCACAAAGCCCTGGAAAGAGTCATATCCTTCCTTCCTCCTTAATCCTCTCCCAAAATGCAGTTTAAGAAGAAAGGCATGACTTTTTTCTTTTTTATAACCGTAGCCTGAAACCATTTTGCTAGAAAGATGTAAATTGATCTATTAACATAGGAAATGGAGGTTGAGCTGGGGTTATTATCTGGTCAGAATTTTAGGATCTCTTTCCTAGAAAAATCTTCCACTAATTTTTTTTTTTGGGGGGGTGGGGGGTGGATGGGTATAATATTCCTCTGTAATGGCATTTAAAAGCCTTTTGGTCTCAGGTGAGAGCAGTCAGAAGAGGCAGAGGATGCTGTCAGTGGGGGTGTCTGAGGCACAGCTGCGCGTCACTGCAAGCAGTGCTGGTCCCCAGGGAAGGGGCTGAGCCTTCCCTGCTGTGCACTGCTGGAGGTGAGGCTGAGAGTGGCTGGCTGGTGGAAACAGGAGGGGAGTGAGTGTCCAGAGCATTCCTGCTCCTGCCTGGATGGCTCGGTCAGTCAAGGCATCCCCATCGTGCTTATGGAGATCAGCGTCTACATGTGATTTAGAGTGCAGCAGAGTCCATATTCAGGTCCCGCTCTAGGATTATTTTTATTTAAGATCATATTTATCGCACCATAAATTGCCACAGTGCTTTAGAAACCTGGGAGATGCTCCCACTGCTAAAGATTTACTGTGCAAATGAGATAAACCAGGCGTTGTTGGGCTGGACAGCTGCCGGTTCACTGCCGGAACGCTGTGCAGTGCCACCAGGGTTGGGCAGAGGATGCTGGTGAGGTGCACAGTGGAACTGGAGGGACCCTGGGGCACTTGAGTACCCAGCAAAGGCTGGCACTGAATGGTGCTGGGTTGGGAAGCGTGTGTGGGCAGGGAATGAAGGGCTGAGAGCATCTCATCCCACCTGGTGATCTCATCTCTGCGTGGATTCCTTCTTCGCTGGGGATGGCGCGGCTGCACTGCCCTCTCCGGGGCAGCATTTCTCCTCTCGTGGAAAAAATAAACCCAAACCCCAGTTACAGCACTTCTGATCTGTGTGTGAGCGAATTTCTAAATAAGTTTGTCAGTCTTAGCAACAGGAAAAGAGACCTAAATGTTGCAGAAGTAGTTTGGTGCGAGGTGAGTTTTCACCTCCTCCAGATGCCTGGGGTTGGAAGCATCACCAAGGATGGGCTTCATCTCCCTGCTCCCCTGGGTGATGAGAGAGGAGGACCCAGACCCTAGGTCTGAGCTGCCCAGTAGATCACAACCACCTGGTGTGACTTATTCCTGAAGTGGTACTGAGCTAATAATTACATAAAACGTGTCCCTTAGACCTGCCAGGCAGTCAGGGTAACTGCTTGCATCTAATGTTACAGGTATTTTTAAACTGACTCAATTATTTTAATTTTTATTGGTGGCAAATATTAAGCTGAAAAATGTTTTTTGCCTAATCTGAAGAGTAACCCAAAATTTCAGACCAAATACAGTTTTAAAAGCAAGAAGATAATAAATGGGCCTTGATTGTATTCTACAAAAGAAAAAAAAAAGGAGTTCCCCAGTAATTGTAGTAAAAGCTGCCACAATCTATGAGACAATAATTCTGAAACCCTTTAAAAATAGTATTATTATTCGAAGAGCAAAGCAGCTGCTATTTTATGATGGAACAGATTTTACTGTTGCTGGATATGGGGTCAAATGCTTGCAGCACATTTTTGATTTAAACAAACCAAAAACACAAATGCTTTTTTGAAGATAAAATCAGTATGATTTATTTCTTTTTTTTTCCTGGATGCTATAGTTCCGTTCTCTACCTCTAAATATAGGCACATGCTGTTCTCTTTGTGCTGGGAGAAACCACATACAGCCCAGCTCCCTGTGCTCTCCCTGCCATGCCATGGTTCTAGAGGGAGAGGGAAAACAAGGGCTGTCCCAAGTACAACTGAAATCTCATATTAACTACTTTGAAATAGGCAGATCACAAAAAAAGGGAGAATAGCAAAACGTTCCTTCGTTCTGGATTATTATTATTATTATTATTATTATTATTATTATTATTATTATTATTGACGTTTCATCCCATCATTTGCCAATTCCTTGTGCTGTTGGCAGGGCAGGTACGAGGCCAATGGCTGGAAAATGTGCAGGGGGCCTGGGCGGTGTCAGGGAAAGCTCAAGGGCAGCCCTGGTGATTTGGGTGAGCTTTGCTTTTAAACTCTGTGCATCAAAGTCATGTTGTATGTTACATGACAAAGTGGTGTGTAGATAAATCCAGTTCATGTATTATGTCCTGATGTTTCCTATTTTAGCTGAGGTGTGAATGGGAAGGGCAGAAGGGAATTTGCTGCTCCCAGTGCTCTGGGCCCCCAGGGCAGGTGAGCACTGTCCTGGCTCTGCCAGGACTCCTGCTGGTGGGGCACAGGAGTCCAGCTACTGCAGACAGCAAACACCACTTTGGAAATGGGAGGTTTTAACAACACCACAAAGTCTTACTCCAAATAATTTCCCATATCCTCTAGTGTTTCGTGTAGTTTTCCTCGAGTGGCTGATGCCAATGGCGCTGCAGTGTTTCTCTCATAGAAAAGAACAGATAAAAAATCTCTTCTTTGAGCCAGTCGTGTGAGCCTCAGAGCTGGGAACGTGCATTGGGAGATTGTGATACAATTACATTTTATGTCTACCTATTAAGCATAATGAAGGGTTGGTTGCTGGCCTTAAATTTGGAAAGAGCTTACTGTAGAGCTTAAACCAGAAGTAGATTCCTGTAATTACTGCTTTGCCGTGCGGAGTGTGGCGAGGTAGAGGGAATAAAAACTGTTCATTGTCCAATTGTATTTCCATAACTGCTGCACTTTTAAATGTCTGTTTTGAAAGATAAAATTTTTTGTTATACTAATTTTCTGAAGTAAGCTAATATGAGCCAATGCAGGGGAAAAAAAAAAAAAAAGAGGTGAAGAATGTCAAATGAACAATGCTTAGAAAACATGGAGCTTCAGCTTCTTCAGTGAGCCCTGCTGCAGTGCTTGGAAAGTCAGTGGCTTTGTTTGTTAAACACAAGGCCACTGTGCTGCTACGGTTTGGGTTCACTTGAATCTGAGATCCTTGATGATAAAATGAAGAATTTTAAAAACTTTGAATTTTATGTTTGCTTTTCTTTGTACTAGATTAGGTAAACGGGGTAAAACTCGAAGCAGTCGGTTCCGAATCTGCTTTTGCTTTTACTTGACTTTGTTCTTGCTTTGTGATGGCAGAATGTCAGGGAAACTTGGATCCCAGCATCAGTTGTTTGGAATTATTGTTTGGATTATGTTCAGTTTCAAATGGTACGAAACTGTAGTGAGAAATGAGCATTTGTTTATGCTGATAAAATGAGTCTTTCATAGCCTACACTTGTTTTGGTTGTACGCACTAGTACATGTTAGAGCTCACAAAGTCCGTTTTTTCAGAGTGATAACACGGCCCCATTCTGCTCTTTGTGTGAATCTGGGACTGGGAACTGCATCAAAGAGGAGGTGTTTCTGCTTCAAGTGAGGAAGAAGAGAGGGAAGACCGAAACTCTTCTTGGCCCTTGGGGAAAAAAACACCCTAAACCACATCCTTTTTCCTCTCCCCCTCAAAAATTTGGCTTACATCTTTAAGAGAGGTTTTTTTCCTTTTCTTTTCCAACCATTCTTTAAGGTGTGCTCTTCTGGCCTTTCTCCAGTTTGTGGAGCTTCTCTTGGAATACGTTTTAAGGGGTTATGTTTGACACGTTTCTCAAGGCTGCCTTCCACAGTGGTCTGGCCCAAATAGAAATGTGAAAAGTTCCCACTACTGAGCTGTAAAAGAATACTGGAAATGGGTTATGCAGAAAAAGCCATTTAGATAAAAATGCAATTTTCCCTTCCACATACACTGCTAAAAATTAATGGCACATTCTTCCTAAATGGGTAGTTCTGTATTATATTTTCACCTTAATGAAATTCTTTCCAAAACAGGAGAGTTTCATTTAAAATTGTAGAGCAAAATGGATCTGTCTTTATCTGCAGTGGTCCCTGCTTTAAAATACCACAGGATTGAGTGCCACGAGCTGTCTGGACACTCCGTGGAAAACAGATGTTGGGTTGCAAGGTGGGTGTCCCAGTCTGACTCTCTGTGCCATCACAGGGTGTGATCCTTACCCTGCTGTCACAGCTGGATTTGGGCTGTCACTGTGGTGCTGTGTGCTGTGCATTCCAGCTGTACTTTCACGGCTCCGCTACCTGGCCAGCAGCCACCACGCAGTGGGGACATGAACGTGGCACTTAGCGGGGCATTTCTGCCAGAAATACCCCAAAAAGGAGAAGGGCCAAGCCCCCTATGGCCTTAGCCTGTGTTGGTTCATTGTTGCACACCTGGGGCACAGGTGGTGAGCCCGAGTGTGGCATGGCCTGGACCAACAACAGCAAAAACACACAGACAGCAGCTTCAATATGTTCCTTTTCTGTAGAAGGTACACAAATGCCTAATGAAAGAAAGAAGGGGGAATCATCTGTGGTAGCTGTGGAACTGAAGTGGAGATGTCCCCAGGAAGACTTGCCAGTGCCAGCTAAGAGAAAACTAAAACATATATTCATGCTTTTTAATGGTTTCATTTTTGGTGACAGAACAGAAGTATGCGGATGGAGTAGGGCCGATAGACTCTGCTTTAAACAGCTCTTCACTGCTGAGTTGCAGTGGAGAAAGTGCTTTTATTAAATAAATTGTTTGGTGTTTTCATAGTTTTAATAAAATGGTTCCCCCACATACAAGCAATGCTCATAGTGAAGGAGACAGAGACAGGATTGATACAACTCAAAGTCTCCATGTTAAAAATAAGAATTTTGATGGTAGTGATGCTGCACAGCTTTTGCATTGTTTTTGTGACAAATTACCCTTCAGGGGAACTGTGCTTGGGCTTTCCCCTAAAAGGTGAAATACAGGAGAAATGCAGTCTGTGTGACTCTTACTCCCAACTAACACTGAGCTTAATCCAAGTTCTGTTTTTGAAAGGGGTATTTATAGTCATCTTCCGATGGTCTCCCAGTCAAACAGCAGCAAATACGACACTGCTCGTTAGGTGCATTACAGAACAGCTGTTTTTTTAGTCACAAATCTTGTCTTTTGTGATTCACTTTCTGTGAATCACACTAGTTCAGGGAAGAGTGCAGATCACGACTTTTACAGCCAAATATGCAATTCCCTGGAAGCAAATGTTGAAAATTTAAATATTTTAGTGTAGCGCCTTGTGACTTCCAGGTTTTGTATTAATGGGACATTGGCTCTTGATTTTTCCTGCGAAACTTCACTCCCTGGGACAAGCATGTCCATCAGCAGGCGTGTTTGCTCCCCAGTGTGAGTGGTTCACACTCAGCATTGCCTGGTTCCACTTTAGGTAGGAATTTCTTCAGTGTCACTGTTCTATTTTTCCATGGTTTTTTGCTGTTGGTGCTCAGTGTACCTGCAGGCACACAGCATTTCAACATTGGCTTCTACAGTAAAAATCTTGATGGCCATTGTTTCAATCAGAAAAACCCTTCTCATCTTCAAAGTCACTGTTGTTACAATAATTTTCTCTTTGAACATGTCAGGATTCTGTCTTTGATTATAGACTGGATTGTCTCTTGTCATTGCATAATGATTTTTTTTTTGGTAGGCAGAGAGATTTTTTCAGTTCCTCACAGTTCATTCCCCATCCCAGTACTTCTTTAAAAAGAGATTATGTTGAAACCAGGTATTTAAGAGTATAGATCCTCAAGAAAATAACTGGTTTTGACTTTTTATTTTTCCTGGGAATTTTATAAAGCTGATGTGAAATACAGATTTATTTTACAAGCTGAACTTAGACTTTTAAAATTTCCCTTTCCCCTCACCCCTTCTTTTGCTTCTGATTGGACCAGGAGTCGTTATTACAGATACTTTCTGCTTTTTCATTTTCTCTTTTTGCAACTTACACCACACAAAAAGAATTGATGTCTGTGATTCTGCCATGGGTTGGATGGTTGATTGGATGGATGGTTGGGTGAATGGTGGTTAATGTGGCTGCCTGACTGGGAGGCCTGAGCACTGCTGCCAGACCCTCCTTGCCCTGCTCCCTGTTGAGGACTGATCTGAAGCTGTGGGAAGTGCTCACTGAGGTTCTTTTGTTGGAAGCTGTTTTGGGGTTTGGTGGTCTGTCCTCTCTCTAGGGACCAGAGTTTCCATTGCTGTGGCAACCCTCATAGACCTTGCAGCTCTCTGAGCGTTGTGGTGGGATGAGGGTGTCCTGGGAGCAGAGCTCCTCTCACACTCCTGCTGAGGTGTGGAGGGACTTCCCAGCTTTGTGGCCTTTCATGGCTTAAATTGTGATGCTCTGCACTAGTACAGTGTTCACCTTGGATCAAAGGGCAGGGGACCTCCTGACATGGAAGGTCCTCCCAAGCCTCCTCAAGCTAAGTGAAAGCCCAGAGGCAAGAGTGTTTGTAATTGTCTTGCTTTAGGATGTGCAGTCTCTTCCATTGCTGGGTGATGTTGATGCCACCATAGGAAAAACTGTACAAAAATGGGGGACAGTAGAACTGCATCAGGCACTGAAGAGATTTATCCCTTGGGAAATGGGAATTGAGTAAGAATGGCAGGAGACCCCGAGTCCAGGTGAGATCTGCAGATCTGTGCCTGGTTGTGATTGTGTGTGTGCAGGCTTCCATCTGGTCACTCTAGAGCTGTCATATGATGGGTGTATTGTCTTGGTGTGACTAAATCCAAGATGCCTCCTCAGTGGGGTTTGCCTGCATGTGTCCATGCAATGGAAGCCTTTGCCTCAGCATCAGTAAATCCTGACTGTGGTTTTGTCCTTGTGTTTTGTAAGGAAGGAGGTAAAAAGGATTCGCTGTGTCTTTAAACTTGCAGATCCTCAAAACCTCCCTGGGAAGTAGAAGGGGGAAGGGACCCTTTCAGGATTAATTAAACAGAGATGTCTCGCTGTAGACTTCAGGGTTTACTGATAAATGCCAGCCCCTCACCCACGTCTGGTGGTGCTGCTGTTATTTAATCAGGGCCTTGACAAGGAATCTGAGCAATCTTCCCTTTCTCCTCCTCTATTCCATTTATCTGTCCTCCCAACCTGTTTGTTTGTGTATGGTTAAGTTTTCCATGCCAGGGAGAAGCAGAGTGGAAATGTCAGGGGTCAGGCTGGAGGCAGGGCAGGCAGGAGCAGGCAGGGAGCAGAAAGCCCAGCTCTGCAGCCTTGGAGTTTCTGAGAAACTGGAGATAGGTTGTTCCAGGCAAGATTAACTCCTTCAGCACATCTGCCTTCTGCTCAAGACCTGCAGCAAGGGAGGCAAGGAGGGTGCATTAAGACACTGAACTCAGACTCCATCCCTCTATCCTTGAGGTCCTGTGGGTAAAGGGTGCTCCTGCTGCCATTCTGCTCACCCTCTTATTGAAGCCTAGCTGGCCAATCTGCCTTGGCAGCTCTGCTGCTGGGGGGTGAAGCTGTGTGGATCCAGACCTGAGGAGAATGGCAGATAGCAGAATTCATTGCAGTACTATTATAGATACCTGAGTTATTTATCACGTTTCCCAGTGGACAGAACGTTCATCCACGGAGGGCACGATGCTGCCGTTCAGAGACAGGCCTTTGAGTAGACACATGACTTAGGTTTGTCACTCAGAAGTTACCTAAAGACCAGTCTGCGTGCCCTTGGCTTCAGAAAAACCAGTTTTCATGTTGTGCCAGTAGACTTGGTATCTCACAGGCTCAGCTGTGTGTTCTGTGGTGGCTCACAAGTGCATCAGCCCCAGCTGATGCTGCCGTGATGCCTGGGGTTGGGTGAAGTTTTGGCTGCGTGACTCAAGTTGTTGAACTTGCACTTCACTCCACCTGTGCAAGGGAAAAGCCTAATTCAGGGTGGGGTGGAGGATTTTGTTTGTTTGTTTGGTGATGCCTTTGCATTTGTGCTGTGGCAGCGAAGCAGGTGCTGCAGAGCTGAATCCTGCCTGGTTTGACAGTGTTTGCATTGCAGGCAGTGCCCTGCTGGGACAGCTGCAGGTAGAGATTACGATGTCCTTACGCCCTGCTGCTGGGACAGTCTGTACCTCTGCACTGACCGGATCCAGAGCAGGTTAACAGCAGTTGTCACAAGCAGCTGTAGTTGTAAATGGGACAGGAATGAATCACAGCATCACAGAATAGAATCAGAGAATTACTTGGCTTGGAAGGGTCATCTCATTCCAACTGTGGGCAGGGACACCTTTCACTAGACCAAGCTCCATGCAGCCTGGCCTTCAACACTTGCAGGGATAGGGCAGGCACAGCTTCTGGGCAACCTGTTCCAGTGCTTCAGTACTCGCTGAATGAATAATTTCTTCCCAATATCCAGTCTAACCCTGCCCCCTCTCTTAGAGGGAAGACATTCCCCCTTGTCTTGTCACTCCAGGCCCTGGTTAGAAGTCTCCCTGCATCTCTCTTGGAGTTCCTGTGAGCTGCTCCATGCAGTGAAGTTCTGGGGATGTGCTGTGCTCCCTGTGCCAGTGCTTGGGTGCTGCTCAGCCCCATGTCCCTGCCCTGCCCAGGACAGGGGCAGCTGGGGCTTCTGACCCCCACTCCCTGGGGAGATGCTGCAGGGCAGAACCCACACAATCCCCAGCATAGTGGGATGAACGAATTATCTGCTGTTCTTTCATATTCCAGGAGTATTGAAATTGTTGTGGGTCATAAATCACGTGAGCATATGGCCAGAAGGAGAGCACAGGCCCGTATATCAGCTTTGGGCTGGAAGAGGAGACCCGTGTTGTACAGGCCCATTTTGTTGATTTACTGGCCTGTGAAACTTTAGAGTTAATTTTTTGTAGAAGCAAGGAAAGTCTGTCTACCTGTGACTTTCCTGCTTGAACAGCTGTTTGCTCCTGATTCGTTGCTATTCTGAGAATTTCATGAAGACTCTCCACAGTGATGTGACAATTGGAAGTAAAAGATGAGCTTATATTTTTCTTATCCTAATAGTGGCACTTACAGCCATACCTAAGAACACCAGGTTTCTTTATGTGGCTTTTTTAATGCTGATTTTCCCTCATTGTTGTTCCTCCTCATGTGGTCATGCATTTCTTCTGATGGTTTTTTCCTTTTCCTTCAGATAGATTTAATTTTTAAATATGCTGAACAATCAAGCCCTGTTCCTCCATCAGGCTTCTGGGCCCCAGCTCAATCACTACACCTTTTTGCTGCTTTAGGGGATGTTTCTGAATATGCCAAATCAATTATATGACAACATTTTTATCTCTTTCTGCAGACAAAATTTGGGGTATACCAGAATCTGGGATTTTTCTACATCAGAATAGATCTAGCAAGAATTTGCCCAGGAAGGGCTGGGTTGATACTATCAGCTCTCAGTCTGATTTGCCAGCATTTAAATGTTTTCCAGCAGAGATTTTGACCCTTCTTTAAGAAGCTCAGGCCTCCTGACAGTTCTGCTTTTTATAATTATTTCTTGCAGACTCTTTAGAATTTGCCTGTGAATTACTTGCAAGGGACTTGCAGTGATTTGGAAGCTCCTGTTTTTGGAGTGTCAATGCTGCTGAGGACAGAGCAGATCAAGGAGTGCCCATAGCACCACAGAATGGTTTGGCCTGGGAGAGACCTTAAAACTCATCTCATTCCATGCCCCTGCTATGGGCAGGGACACCTTCCACTAGACCAGGCTTAGAGCCCTGTTAAACCTGTTCTGTCCATCTCTGAATTGTGCCTCTGCAGGTGCCACCTTGGACCTGGGGCCTCTGGTCTCACTTTTCTCTGGATCTGTGAGTGGTACAGTTGTTTGAGGACCTTTTGTTTCCCAAAGTCTCCTCATTCACCCCTGAGACACCAAACATCAGCTGGAGGTGTCCCTAAAGAGAAATGGGATGTGTTTCAAGGTAGGCTATAAATAAATGGCATAAAAGAGCTAATGATCCTTGATGCTGGTTCTTCTCACTATGTTAGCCTTTGGTAAACTCCCACTGTATTTTCAGGAATATCCTTGAACTTGCGTGGTTTAACCCCAAGCATTACTGCACATGATCACCGTTTCTTGGTGTGCAGGAGCCTCAGATGTGTGAGGCCCCTGGGAGAGATTGACTTTGCCTGTGGCAGTTTTGTGATACGGTCTCTCGTAATTGTGAGTTATAGATGGGGCAGAGGCACCTCCGGGAGCTGCAGGCAGAGCCAGGGAGGAGACAGAGGGACCAAGCAGATCCCTGTCCCGGCCCTGGCAGCCAGGCTGGATGCAGATCTGGCTTTGGGAAGTGAGAACACGGGTCCTTGGGGAGCTCATGGGGAGCAAGGTGACGAAACACCTACAAGTATTTGACCGACTGTGTCTGAGCCTTACAAGAGACTGATAATATTTCAGGGCTAATTCCCTTCTTTTGCTTTTGCTAAATGACCACAAACAAAGTTCTTTGAAGGGAATCTGCATCTTTCATTCTGTTTTCACTTAAGGAAAATAGCTTTTAATGTATAACCTGCAGGGCTTAAATATCCTACTTATTACTGTAATACCTATTTTTCCCTCCAGAATTGTGTCAAAGCTCTTGCACTAATGTGATGAGGGAGTGCTGGAATTTATGTTTCCTTTTCTGTTTGGTCTGTGCATAATCATGAGCTATTCACTGCCTTTACAAATCCATTGGTACACCCCCTTCCCTTGCTAGTGGAAGTGGGCATTTTATCTTCTTTTTAGAGGCCTGCTCCGTGTGAAATGTCCAGGTGGTGATTTAATGCAGAACGTTTAAGCAGCATCTTTTTTCAATTTTGGCCTGTCCTGAAGTAATGCTAGACAGTGTCCAGAACTGGTTTTATTTAAGTGAGGGCTTGCTGAACAACTTCATGCGACTTCTGTGCAATCAAAAAATTCCACTTTGGATTTTATGGAAAACCTTTTGTTTGGTTGTGCATTCTGGCAGTCGGGAGATGGGTTTTGCATGGGCTGGAGCTGTGTGTAAAACCGTCATGTGATAGTTTGCGTACATATGAAATAAATTTGAAAGCAAAACCCAGCATTTCCTTACTCATCACGGATGTGTCATTTGTCATTCTTGGTGAAAATAGGCTCAGAGCATTTAGTTAGTGCAAGCAGGTGATGTATGCCAGCAGCACAGAAAACACAGCATCAGTCAGCCAATATTCTTTCCTGCCATGGAGGTGGTCTTCTCACGCTGGGGGCTGGATTCAGGGACAGGGGCATGTCTGGGACAGCCACAGCCCTTTGGAAGGAGGGGTTATGTGGGAGAAGCCTCTTCCCAATGCCAGCTCTGAGTGCCAATGTGATGGAGCTGGTGGGTGGGGCTTAGGCAGCTCAGTCCTTTCAGGGATGAGCAAAGTGTTCATGCTCTTTGAGGAGGGAGAAGGCCCTGGAAAATAACCTGGAGCTCTCCGAGGCTTCACTGGCAGCGTGTGGATGTTGTGAGTGTTGGGTTGGCTGTGCTGGAACGGGCTGCAGTTGCTGGACTCATGTTTATTTTCTCTTGGAAGTGTCCAGACACTGACTGTTGGTGGCAATTGATTTGGTTTGATTTTTAATGCCAGTTTTCCTTGCTTGGGCAGAGCCACAGTTCTCATACCGTGCAGAGCTGAGGAGAGCAGTGTTGGTGATGGCACTGGGAGCTGCCCGGCAATTTGAAGCCATGCAGTTGAGTTAGGCCCTGGTTGAAGGTTTAGCTTTCCAAGGCTGTCACTGATGAGCAGCAGTTCACCTGCATGGTGAACATGCACTGCAACTGGGGTGAGACCTGGTTTGCCAGAATAATCTTTTGTTCTGTGAGAACCAAACCCCAACATCAGCCACTTCACCAGGGGAGTAGGCAGGATCCCCCTCTGCGGTTTGTGTTTTGCAGGGAAGCCAGCCTGAGAGTCAGTGTGTTAAACTGAAAAGAGGAACTGAAGGTAGCCAAAAGAGAGGAAGGATATGAGTTAGGAACAGTTCGTTGTCCCTGTGGCCATTTAGCAAGGTACAGGAGCTGGTGCTGCCCCAAGGCCCAGACCTTCTGGCTTCTCCAGGGATGCAGAGCTTACCTTTCTTCTTGGAGAGTCATAGAGCTGGAAAACAGTGATTTAACAGTGGCCTCCAGAGAAATAAATAGGTGTAGGCAGTTTCACACTTGCCTGTGAAGCCATGGTGGCCTGTTGCTCTCCTGCCAGGCAATGGCAGCAAGGTGGGGAGCAGTGTGTTCCCCATCTCTTGTCTCCTCCTGGCACGGTAGAGGGAATGTGGTTTTTAGAACAGCAATGTCATTGTCCTCATCCACACATCCTTCATTCTGTGTCTTCAAGGTCATGCTTCATGTAAGATGAGTGCTGCCTTTCCCATTGATAGGATTAGCATTTTTCCTACTTCCAGTTTTTTTCACCGGTTTCTTCTGTTTCTCTCTGTGAGCATGTGGCTCACAGCCCGACTGTAACCCTACAGCCTGACAGCAAACTCTTAACGCTGCCGTGGGTTTGGGCAGCCTCCCTGTCGTGGCGTGCACATCCTTCCATTGCTCCTGGTGAAAACAGGAGCAGGAAAAGAGGTCAAGGGAGAAAAAAGAAAAATATGTATTTGCAGCAAGCACTATGTGTCTCCTGTTATCTGAATTCTGTGCAAGCAGCGAGCTCTGATGGAGCCCCACGCCAGCTTGGAGAACACTGAAAACAAAATAAACATCTCTGCAGCAGGGGCTGATACACGCTCCCTTTAGAGCCTCAGGCACCTCCAATTAATCAAGCTGTCTGTGGAGGAAGGGGCTGTGAGGACCAGAGGATGCTGATGGAGGGGTGGGCAGCAAGCAGCATTAAGGGTGAACAGGCTGTGTTAGCCTGGGCATGCCGTGCCTTTGGGTGAGTGCTGTCTGTATTGCAGCAAAGTCGGAGCTTTAACCCTGGTTTGTGGGATATACGAGTGCTGTGGGACGGTGCTCAGCACTGTGCACGCATGTTTGATGAAGAGCCTTCCCTCCTTTTGTGAGAAAGGCTCTCAGAGAGCGCTCAGCTGGCTGGGCCTTGACAATAAATTGAGGGGCTGACCAAGCCAAATGGCTTCTTGAAATGTCATGGAGTGAAATGTGGCCCATACCCTGAAGCTGGGGTGTCTCTGCAGAGAGCTTCTGGTCAGCAACGTGAGGAGTCACCTGTCCTCATTTCTGCTGAGCTCGAGTCCTTCGCATCTGCTGTTCACCTGAAGCACCAACACTGAATTCTGTGCTTACAGAGCACAGAGCAGCAGGGGAGAGCAGCACCTTTAAGTGTCTTACAGGCAGGGATTACCCAGAATAAATGAAGAAGTAAAATCAAAGTAAGAGGAATGTTCTAGTAATGGGTAGTTGGGGCTTTTCCTCCAGTTCCAGCAGAGCTCAGTGCTGCCAGTCTGGGGCCAGAGGCAGCCCGTGCCCTCCAAGCATTGGGAACAGCAGAGACATCCAGCCTGAAGTGGGCACAGGTTGCAAGGGGTGAAGGCACCTGAAAGCAGTGCAGGTTATGGTGTGAGCAGGTGGCACGTGCCATGTTCGTGTCTATGAACAGTTGCAAGCCGTTGCCTCCTTGTATTCCAGGGTCAAGAAAATGCCTTTGTCAAGGACTTTGTCAGAGCTGCGGAGGTGAGGAAGGAGATTGCTCATTTGTTTATCAACACAAATGAACTAGTTGTGTTTAAAAATAAAATTTTGGGAGTGTTTAAAAATACAATTTCAGGAATCAATTATTCTGTGGAGACTAAGTCCAGTGTCCAGGGAAACATGAAATGTTTTCAGACCTTATTTTTCTCAAAAACTGAAAAAAGATGCTTCTGTGCTGTGTACAAATGCAGAGCTATGTGCCTGAACCAATATGTCAAACTGTCATGTGGGAGATTTGGTGAAAAACATCTTGTCCTAAGGGAATAATTTTAAACACTATATGTAGGTTTGCTGCCTCATAAGGGATCATTACTCAAATCTATTCCCTCTTATGGTAGCTTGGCCTCTGCTTAACGGGCACAGAGTGAACAGAAGCCCATTAACGCGTCCTTTAAGAGTGGTTATCAGATGGTAGAGGGGAAACAGATCTCTGATCAGGGAATATAGTGTTATTGGCCAAATCCTCAGATTCAGCCTTAACATGATCAGTAGCAATGCAGGGCCTTCACGCTTGGCTGGCCATCGAGGGCGGCGGCGGGGCCGTGCTGTGCCGGGCAGCCGGACCCTGGGCAGCGCGGGCGGCTCAGGCTGTGTCACAGCGGTGAAGAAGTGTAAGGGATGAGCCCTGGGGCAAGGAGCCATTCTAGGGATCTTCACCTCCTGTTTGTCACTTCAATCTCGCAGGAACGCTGAAATGTGGAGTGGAACCCACTCCCAACCAGACCCCTACCAGACTGTGTCTGTGCTCTCTCTCCTGTGTCTCGCTGCTTTCCGTCCTTTTGTTGGTGGTGATTTTGGCAAAAATGAGAATGATGGCATAGGGAGCACCTGAAGAGCTGCATCAGCTCCCAGTGTCTCAGCGTAGCATCTGCAGTTGCCTTGGCTACACCAGCCCTCCCTCAGTTAGCCTCCTCTCTGACGAGATGCACGCAATGTGTGGTAGCTGTGCAGGTGAACTCATTTTTAATGGGATTACTTTACTTAAAAATTGGGACACCTCTGGTTTGCACAGTGCTCGCTGGGGTTGTCACAGTTAAGAGAGCATGTTTGTTTTTTAATAATGCATAAGAAGATGCTACATGACAAAAGAGGCTTTATGGAGCTGTTTAACTGCTCAGGGGCTCACAAAAAAGGGAGAAGGAAGCTGGAGGGACTGAAGGTGTGCACATATGGTGTCTGCAGAGCAAGGTGAATGCCAGGGCCTAAGCTCACTAAAGAATTGTGTTTTTCCTGAGCTGATATGTAAAAGCAGTCTGTAGTGTGTGTATTGAATTTTTTCGTGGTGCAGAACTGGTTCTCTTCCTGCGTCCCAGCTGCAGGCTCCAACGCTGCTGGCCAGGCTCCTGGGTTAGTCACCACACTGCCATTAATGCTGTGTAAACAAACAAACAAACAAACAGCAACCTCTTCTTTTGGAAGGCTGTGTGCCTTTGCAAAGTAGAGCAGAACGAAAGAGCAGCTTCCTAAATGTGCAAGGTCAGAGCAGAGGGTCGGGCCTGGAGGGAGGCTGGGGAGCCTGGCTGGGCGCTCTCCTCTCGCTGTTTGTCTGGGGCTGAATGGCTGGAGTGTGTTTGACTGCATAAAGCTTGGTCAGAAGCTCTTACCTAAAAGCAAACTGGCTCTTGGGATCACCACAGCATCACCAACAGCGGTGGGGAAGGACACCATCATGGGTGAGCTTTTTCCAGACTTCTTTTGGTCTTTGGTCCCTTCACTGCTTTGAGTTTCATGCCTTTCATGTGAGCATGACATGAGCTTATGTTTTATCTCTATCCTCTGCTTCAGCGTTTGCTGTTTCCGAGCAGCACGCGCTGTCCTTTGTGCAGGGTGGCTGTGCTTGTGTCAGTCCCGGGCTCTGTGTCATGTCCTTTGGTTTGGAGGGGAAGTCTCCACCCAGACCATCTCAAGATCTTGGGTGTGGAGGATGGCCCTTATTAGAAGCGTACTGCTTCTTTTAATAACACAAATTCCTTGCAGTAGTTGCTAATAGAGGCAGTTGTGCAGTTTAAAGATAATTTGTTTGAAAATTCCGTGCTTTCAGTGAGGTACTTCATGACTGACAATGATTTATCTGGAACTCGGCAGCTGCGAGGCAGTGATGTGGTGACACCATCTTGCATTACCTGACTAATTTTAACGTGCCGAGTCACGTCCATCTCAGCTACCAAACTGCTCTGGACCATGGACATTGTGGCTGGGGAGTGCCTGGACACTGTGGCTGTGAGGGAGGACAATAGAGGATGGCTGGTGGAACAGGTCTGCAGGAAGAGAGTTCTGGACAAGCATCAGGCAGTATCTCACGCTTAAGAACATAATTTTCATCAAGTGGATCAGCACAACTTTAATTTTTTGCTACAGAGGTTTTTTCCTGGAAAGCATCGTGCCTTTGTCAGGACAGAAGTACTGGAAAAAAGTAAATTGCAGTGAAAATTTCCATCCAGATTGGCTTTCAGAATTCTCGTGCCAGTGCAAGCTTTGCTGCCAGCTCTCTTTGTTTTGGATTTGAATACGTCATTTTCTGTGCTCGTTAACGTTAGACAGGAGAGCTGGAGCTCCCACAGTGGTGTCCCATGGTGAGCAAGGCTTGTGTGGACAGTGGCAGTCAGTACTGGCTTTGCAAAATGAGGCTCAGTTCCTGCTCACCTTTTACTTGGGTTTTCCTCTCAAGCCAAAGAATCTTGTTCATCCCTGTGGGATAGATTTTGCTTTGATTCCTTTATCAGTAGTTTGCTTATTTATTTTATCCACGGCAAATGGCGTAGAAATAATTCGCTGATTTACAAGCAAATAAGCCTAATTTTTTATTCTTTAATTGCTTGTGGCACATGAACTTGTTCACATAGTCACTGCTGAGGACCAGCTCTGTTCTAGGTGTTGAGGTGCGTGCACAGCTGGTGCAGCAGAGCTCTGGCTCCGATCCCAGCCTGGGAATGTGCCACCTCTGCCTCGGCTGTTGGGAGTCCCCAGCTGTGGGGGGCTCCTGCAGCCCTTGTGGAAACACCACTGGGACCCCTGGGCCCCTTGTGGCAGCAGTTCAGCTGTGGGTCTCTTTCCTCTTTCTCTGCAGGAGAGGAAGAGAGCTGCTGTCACAAGGACTAATCTCGAGGCGCTGGCTCTTCCTGTGCCGAGCCCAGCATGTCCTGTGCAGTCAGGGAGACCTAAGAATAAAAACAGTGGGTACTGCGTGTCTTGTGAGAAAATACAAGCTAGGAAAACATTTCCTGTTCACGATTTTCTGCGCAATCCCATCTGAGTTTTGAATATTTTTTAAAAGAAAAATTTGAGATGTATATTTGCATTCGGGACAGTAAGTTAAATTGAACACCTGATCAAATAGGAGTTATTCAGGCAGTCTGGGTTTTTTGCCCTGTTGTTTTCCTAAAGTGATGGGACTCAGGGGTGACAGGAAATGGGAGTAGAAGCTCTGCGTGCTGGGAAGGGATCTGTGCCAACACCTCTGCCTGCTGGAATTTCAGGTATCACACAGCAGCCTCTGCTCCATGCTCCTGCTCAGCCCCTCCGTGCTGCCTGTTTATCAAAACTGACTGAAAACACCCAACACCACCTGCAGGGAGCTGGAATCCCTTTGAGTGCAGACAGTGTGAGCACCTTTGCCCTGCTGCTGCTGGATCCTTGACTGGAGCAGCCCAGGAGGGTGTCTGGAGAAAAGCAAGCGCGGGGCTGAGCTGAGATGTGCAGTGGAGCTCTGTGTGGATTTTGCACATTGCAGCACTAACACAGATCAGGGCTGAGCAGGCAGCAGCGCTGCCCTGGAGCCTGGTTCCTTCTCCCAGAGTTTATGGCATCACGTCCCCAGGTTCTTGGTAGTTCCTGTGTGGTGTTATTACACTGCTTTAGATACGGGCATCTGTGACATCCTGTTGTAATCAAGCATTAAAAGCCTTTTCCAGTTAAAACCAGGGACTTCCAGGCTAGTTTAGCATTATTTTTTAATAACATTGTGATTGTGTAACAAACTGTTCAGTTCTGTTTTTGTATCTAGTATAACAGGAGGTTCAGTGAAAGCAAAGTGAGTTGCCCCACGAAGTGTGATACCCCCACACTGCTTGGAGAAAGGTGATGGGAGGAAAAATCCTGAGATGTTAAACGTTCACAGCTGGTTTTTGGCATCTTTGCCATGTTCCACCCATTTTAGCTATTCTTCACATCAACTGTAAAATCCAGAGGAAAAAGGCCCAGGGACATTTTTTAGGATGTTCCAGTTAAAGTCTTATATTTCTGTGCTTAACAGAAACTAATGATTGCTAAAGATCACACAAAGTCCTAAAATGAAAGAAACTTCAAGAAAAACATTATCACGGTGCTCCATTAAAAGAGGGGAACAGGGAGACCAATGCTGGGACTGACCGCGAGGGCACGGAGGGTTCGGGGCTGGCTCTTCCTGCTTGGAGCTCTTCCAGCATCCGTTTCCAGCAGCGGAGGGTGCGCGGGGAAGGAAAAATCTCCTGGTTGTGCTGCGGGCTGGGACACGCTCATGGGTCCCGGGGTCCATCCCCGGCGTTCAGACATATCGCTGCTTTCTCTCAGGTGGTGTTCTTCTGGCCCGGTGAAAATGCAGCCCCAGCATGTCGCTTTGGGGTGGGGAGAGGGAGCCATACCCGTGGTGGTGACTCGGTGGTGACACGGCATCCTCCGAGCCGAGCCGGGGATGCAGGAGAGGGGCGCGGCCGGTGGGGAGAGAGAGGGTGTGGCAACGCCGCTAGCAGGCTGAGCTGAGCGAGTTGCGTGTCACGGATCTCCTAACCTCTCTCTGTGAACCCTTTCCAGCCCACGACCTTCCCCCGAGCAAGACCTCGGCGGCGGCGGCGCAGACGGGCACCCACCTGCAGTGCCTCTCGGTCCACTGCACGGACGACGTGGGCGAGGCGAAGGGCCGGACTGCGGTGCCGACGTGGAGGTCCCTGCACTCGGACATCTCCAACAGATTCGGGACTTTTGTGGCTGCCCTGACTTGAACAAAAAGAAATTATTATTTTTTTTTTCCTTTTTTTAATTTCAAAGGGCCGCTACTGCTAGGTGGACTATTTTTCTAGGTTGGTACCTGCTTAGTGGCATATGGACTGGAAAGGGTTAATTTAAAGTAAACCTCAAACTTTTTTTTAATCTTCTGCCACAGTATGTTACCAGTGTTAACCCTTCTGCAGTTAGCACACTTTTGCTTAAGATTTTCCTGCTAGACCACTTTTTCCCATTATTCTGTAACCTTGGCATACATTTATAGATGAGGCCTTTTCCTTTTTCATCTCAGTGTGTGTCCAAGTCACGTATGTCATAATAAGACAAAGATTCTCCTCTTCCTCCTCCTCCTCCTCTTCTTCCTCATTTGCTTTGTTTTTCTTTTTTTTTTTTTTGTTTTGTTTTGTTTTGTTTTGCTTTGTTCAGTGCTTATTAGGATGGCGATCCTGAGGAGCAGCAGTTCAGGAATAAACACCAGTGAAAGCGAAATGGTCAGCATTAAATCGTATGTTGAAGTGACACCCAGCCTTTGCCAGGCTCATACAAACCAAGCAGTTGATGCTCTGTTGAATGTTCAGGCATGGACCTGCCCTTTCCTGAGAGAATGAGGCTCTGCTATTAGAAAGGTTCAGCCTCATTTTGCTCTGTGCCTCCTGGTGAGGCCAGGATGCTCCTTCCTCTGTGGACCTGGGCACAGCCCTGGGATGGAGCTCTGTCATGAATGGGCTGGTTCAGGCACAGCGGGGAAGGTATGGAAAGGTTTTTCTAAATAAGTCTAATATTAAGTTTCCTTAATGGTCAAGAGTCATTATCTCCTCCTCCAAAGGCCCAGGCTCCATCTTGCTTGCTTGGGCCTGGTGGTGCTCCTGCAGTTCCCCCTTTATTGATACGGAGAAGAAAATCCCCTGCACCCTGCCCATTTTTTGCCCATTTTAAGCTCCAGAAAGATGCTGTTGATTGGCAGTGGGTCCAGTGTCCCCCAACCCCTTCCACAGCAGGTCCCAGTGCAGTGGCAGGGGTCAGGGATGGCCCAGGTTGGAGGATGCAGGGGGTGGCATTTCCTAATCTGCCAGGGCAGGGAGACCTCATGTCAGAACCCCCCAAACTTGTTCAAGGCCCCCTTTCTGCCACGCACTGAAGAACAGCATTGCTGGATGCACACAATAAAAGGAAAGCCATACTTTCCTGCTCGGGCTAGATAATGCTCAGCCGAGATGAAAGTTGGAAAGAAACCAGATAAACCCACGACTGACATGATGGGCTGATCCTCCGGTGGTTTTACATAACACTGCCCATTATTTGTGTGTCCCTGTGCCCAGGAGTGGCCCTGTCCTGCCCCATGCCGGCAGCTCACCTCCCACAGCTCCTGGAGCTCAGGAACAGCACTGGAGGGTGTGGTTTTGGTTGTGAAATAAAGGTTGGCCTCTCTAGGGTTATTTATTCATGATTTCACAAACGTGTCCCTGCTGAAGGGGCAGAGTGGAAGACTGCTTTATATTTTATCTTTGATGATTGTGCTGGGTCTTTAATTATTTTGACGTAATATTCTCGGTAGACACCAACGGAGAGGAAATTCTGCCTAAAAAGCCAAGGGTGGTCTGGAATCCTCACTCTCGGTCGTATGTGGCTTCAGAGAGACTCACAGTGTTTGGAAATGTGATTTGAATGTGCTCTTATTAACCATGCATGGATTGATTTATGGGTCTGGTCAATGAATTGACTTTGGATAAATTTGGATAGTTTTTAATCTTGGTTTTCAATATTATTTTACTTTGTATTAAAGCTGGAGCTTCCACGAGGATGAGGATTTTTGCCCATCCTGGAGCAACTGGCTGTGGAGCTGCCTCACACCCACTTGGTTTGGATCAAAAAGCTGGGATGGTTTGTACCTCTGTCGGGGTGTGCAGCCAGGAGTGCAGAGCTCCTCCTGCACCTGCAATAAAATGTCACCGTCCCCAGTAAAGAATCTCCTAGTAATCACTGTCAGCCCCCTTCTGGAAGGTGCCTCTTTGCCTGTGATTCCTCAAGTCCTGGCTTACCTAAGTATGTGTTTGATTTTAAATCCTGTCAGCAGAGCAGGGGTGTTCATGTGTGCTGCTGTGGGGGTCCCAGTCTGCAGGGGGGGCCCTGGGGTGACACTGGTACAGTACTGTGTTCCATCACTTACAGCTGAAAATTCTGGCCAAGTTCATGGTCTGGTGGCATTCCTGCTCACAGTGCAGTCCCTTGCCTTGCTGCTTTGTTTTGAGTTTTTCCTGCTGCACTGAAGAGAACAGGTTTTTCAGGCTTCCTGAGGTCAGGGATGCACACCCTGTGCCACGGGAAGGAACCTGTCAGGGAACACCGAGTTCAGATGCTTTTAAAGAGAAATCCCCATTTGAGTGGAGCTGTGCTGGCGTGGTCTCACCACCCAGTTCTGCTGGCTCATTCTCAGCAGCTTGCACTTCTCTCCTGGTGTGCTGTTCTCATCCACTTGGAACTTGCTTCCTCACTTATGGAAATGCAGAGTGTAAGGAATTCCTTGAGAATCAGTGGAATCCTGTGAGAGATGAGGAGGCCCGGGTGTCCTGAGGCCAGGGCTGTGTCTCCAGGTGCTGAGCTGTGGGAGCTGTGGCATTTGGCCACTGCTGGCTCTGCTCTGGGCAGCAGGTTCAGTGCAGGGTCAGGACTGTCAGAGAGTGAGGAGTTAAGGCAGGGGCTGGCTGTGTGCTGGGCTCACTGGCCATGGAGTTCTACTGGATCACACAATCACACAGTGCTCTTGCTAACCTCCTGTCCATTTGACCTTGGTTGAACCAGCTCTGCTTGAGGCAGCTGTTAGCGATGCCAGGACCGACCAAACCTGCGCTTTTAGGGTTTTGTTGCTTTTTTGCCAAAGATCAGAACAGAAACTCTACATTCTGACCAGGACAGGCATCATTTCCTGCTCATCACCTGGGGATGTGGTACTGACAGCATATACAGAAGGCTCAAGCTTTGTCACAGAGCTAGTGGTACCTGCAGTAATTTCATTGTACCCATTTTCTCCATTAATTTTACACTGAATGCACTGATCAGTTTTTTTTAACACGTGTGAAGTGTCAGCATGGCCTGACATGGTAACAATGGAAATGATGTAATTTTCTAAATAATAATATTCCAACTGAAACATGTTTGGGAGCTGTAGGTAAAAGGCAGTTGTGGAAGAGGTAAGTTGCACTCTTGTGGAAAGGGAAACTGAGGCACAGACAGCAGTGGGAGACTGAGGGAACAATGGCAGGGCTGAGCTGCACTGAGGTGTGACCTCTGCCCTGTGCCCAAAGCTCGCTTCCTTCAGGGGCCGAGTTGAGTCAACAGGGAGGGAATTTTATCAGATACATCTTCCCCAAATGCCAGGGTGAAATTTGTCCCCCCTGTGTGTCCTGCATGGCTTCCAGATGTAGGACAGTTGTACAAGAAGCCAAAGACCAGTGGTACGATGCACAGTCTGCTCTGGGTAGTGAGCAACAGCTCAAATGTGGCTTTGCCTTTTGCCGTGGGGATTCTCCCTGGCCAACCCGGCGCCGGAGGCTCCCACGCAGCCTCGGGGCTGGGTTGGGGCAGCCAGGACATCCCCCCATCTCCTGGCCCTGTGCCCTGGCTCCCTCTGTGTTTCCTAAAAGAATCCCTGTGCTTAGTCTGCAAGTTACAATGTCGAAGTAAACCGAGCAAAATTTCTCTTGCATTTCAATTGGGAGGAGCGATAAATACCTCTGCCAAAAAAAGGACAGAATAGGCCTCATTTATAAAATACTCTTGCAAATGCTCTCCAGATCACATTCTCTTGGGGTTACCTGCTCTCTGCTGTTTGAGCCACCAGTAAGGGGCTTTAGGCTTGTTATTTAGTTAAGGTTTTCACGGTGTCTGAGGGTGGAAAGGGGTGAGCACCACAAATTCTGTCACCCGGGGAGTTATGCTGGTCCTGGGGTCTCCTCAGTCACTCTGGGGCTGGCTGACCCTTGGAGCCTGGGATTGGGACTGGACTTCCAGGCACCACCAGTAAGGCAAAAATCTCCAGTTTTGGGAGGTGGGAGGGGTGAGGTGAGCACAGCAGTGGGACGGGCACTGGGAGGGTGGGGACAATAGAAACCAAACTGGTACATTTGACTTATTTTTGTTAAGCTGCAGTGTAAGGTTTTGTCAGCTACTGGATTCACAGCTGTTCAAGGGATGGTGTCTAAGAGCATAACCCATTTTTATAGAATTGTTTCTTCTTTAATGCTTAAGGCTAATGGAGGAAATAGTCTAATTTTGTCTTAGAAATTCTCTATTAAAATTGTTGCTTTGAGTCCATCCACTCATAGGTTCTGACTGATGAAACTGCAGGCTCTGATTTCCAGCAGTTATAACTTTATCACTATTCACTACCCAAGAATATTACAGCTTTAAAACAGCCTTAAGCAAAAGGATGTTATTTCTTTGTACTAAATTTGGTTCATGGAAAAGAAAAAAAAACACCTCAAAACACTGGTAATCCGTACTGCATTAGCAAACTCTCCTGAAAAATGTTATTGCACATGTAAAATATGAAAACTTGACTCTGCTGTGTGTTAGGCAATCCTGTAATCTTTTTTTTTTCTTTTATTCTTTTTTTTTTTTATTCTTGTTAAATTCATTTCCTAAATGCTTGGTTGGAAGACTGTGACAATAGCTCATGAAATTGAGTGTTATTTTTCTTTCTTTTTTTTTTTTTAAATATGTAAAGTGCAGTCTTCTGTATTCCTGCATATTGTACATATCTGTATATGTTTTACTGAGCAACTAAATAACAATAAATATGATGTTAATGGTGGCTACTCTATATTTCATACCAGGTTTGTTGATTTTTGTAGTCAGTCCTTTTTCCCCAGGGATGTGGAGAAGTGAACTGATACTGTTCATATTCAGGTAAGCCCTGGCCCTTGTGATGGTTCAAATCTGCCTGTGATCTGGGGAAACCCTCACCCACGTGGCTCCCTGGGGCTCCCGGGAGGTTTGGGGTGCACTTTGCTTTGCTGATTCCTCTCTGCTGTCAGTGGCAACCCTCCACCCAGCAGGATTGGCGGTTTTTAAGTTTTACTTCTTTTTCATCCCGAGGGAGGAAGAAAAGGCAGCGTTCACGGCAGCTGTGCAGTCCCTGCTCTGCAGGGAACCCACGGAAGATAAGACCTTCCCCTCTGCCCAGGCAATTCCCCCCTGAGACTGAGGACTGCTTGGGCAGCAAGAGCTTCTGGTGTTCCTCTTTGCCAGTGGTGACCACCCCCCAGGCTGTGCTCAGAGGCACTGCAGGATGGTGGCTCTGTCTGCACACTGAGATTGTTGGTACCCTCTTTGCTGCTGGGTGCTGGGGACGTCTGTGCAGCTCTGCCTGGATGCTGCCATGGGATTCCTGGGGCTGTCCTGCTCTCTGTGTGCCCTCTCTCTGTGGCAGCATCTCTCTTTCTCCTCTTGTCACTGAAGCATGTCCAGAGGGGTCAGATCATGCCTGGAGCCGCTGGGCAATGGAAGCAGCCCCCAGGGCAGCTCCCCAAGCCTCCAGCCCTGCACAGCGCTGCTCCTGCTTTGTCCTAGTTGTTCAGTAAAACTGACCACAAGCTCTGTTCATGGCTGGATTCACAAGGCTCCTCCAGCACACGAGGCCATTTCTTGGCTCTCAGATCTCCCACTGTGCAAAGGCTCTTTTGCTCCTGCCAGCAGCTGGAGCAGCCCCTCCAGCTCCGGCAACGCTCCGCCCCAAGCTCCTGCTTCCAAAAAGGCAGCAGGAGCTCCCTGTTCACTGCACATCACGTTAACAGATGAAAATCAACTGACTGGTCTTTGATTTCTGCTCGTGACACTGGTTTTACTTTTCACCTGGTAATGTCACCTCTGCTGATGCTGGCACGGTGCCTGTCTATCCCAAACACTCACCTTCATCCCGGGACACTGTGCTCAGAGGCTCACCTGAGTCTGTGTCAGTGTTAAGCATGGATTATAGTTTATTAAGTAAAGAAAAGCAAGTGGTTGGTGCTGGAGCTTTTACAGTTCTTGCTCCTCTAATAGTTTCCTATGGCCTGTGACTGTGCTGAGAGTTGAAATCTGTCTGTGGCTGTGTCTCTCTGCCCGAGCCATTTAACTGATTTAATTACGTCCTTTGAGTTACTTTCTGCATGAGGCTTTGGAATTCCTGTCACGGAGGAGACTCTGTAAATATGTGTTGTGTGTTCAGCAGTGAGGAATCCTTCGGCAGTGCAGCTGGATCCCATGTGCTGAGATCTGCTCGGCCCCTCCGCAGCCGCCCCGAAGCCGTGTGGCTGTTGGGCAGCTCTGCCCCTGCAGCACCAGCCAACGTTCCTGCAGTGCTGTTTGGGGGCTCCTGTGTGTGACTCCAGAGTCCTTTAAACCCCCTTTTCCCTGGGGTTTGGGTGAGCTGCTTGCAGATCGCTGCTGGTGCTGTGAGAGTATGGCAGAAGGCTTCTCTCTCCGTAAAAACAAAGGTAAATAAACACAGGAATTAAAGTTTGGGTTAATGACATCCTTTTGGCTGAGGAAGTTGTTAGAAACTTGAATTATGATGGGTTTCTTGTAATATTATTTCCAAAAGTCCCTAGGTCATATGCCTGAAGTGGTTACTCTCCTGTCTGGGGACCAGCTTGTAGACCCCAAACAGTTTTAACATTATGGCCAATAACTTCACAAATATTTTACTTTTAAAATATTTAAAACTCTCTGCTCAGGTGAGTTCTGTAAGGCTGTGTCCATAGAACAGAGGTGCAGATGGGGCTAATGTTTGTTCTAAACTCTCCTTTCTGAGATGTTGCAAGAGCTCATTAATGACAGTGCAGGAAGTGGAGGTGACAAGACCTGGAGAAAATAATTTAGGTCGTCTTTGGTTCATTAGTGCAGGATTGTGTCCTGGTCTCTAACACCCAGAGCTCTGACCAGCACAACCCAAATGGACAGAGTAGTGGGGGGCCTTAACCTTTTAGTGAAAAAGAATAAAAGCAACCAACCAAACATCCCTTTATTCTGGCTGTGGAGTGGGGATGATGTTGGAGGTGATGGAAGGGGATCCCTGGCTGCCTATTTCCAGCACTGGGTTTGGGCACTTGCCAAGCCTGGATGGGAGGTGCCAGGAATGCTCTGACAGGATCCTGGGGGTCCCTGGTCCCAGGAAAGTACATAGACCATGGGTGGGATGAGGGAGATGGGATCTGTGGCTCCTTTGTGTTCTCACTTGGCCTTGGACACGTGTCACCGTGTCCCCATTGCTGAGCCTCGTTATTTCCTTATAGATCGTGCTTGTGTCACACCTGTGAAACACGGAACAGAGGAGGACCCCTGGTGAATGGTTGCTGTGTCCTCTTAGGGGCTTCTGTTCGCAGTCCACAGACAAAGGAGCTGTTGAAGTGTCACCCTAAATGTGATGTTGAAACGTTCATTTCAGCCTCCATCTCGAAGGAGGCTGAGAAGTTTGATGCTGTGAGTGCTCATGTCCTGCCAAAACATCCTCCTGCTTCGGGGTTAACTGATGGAGAATATTCAGCGCTGAGCTTCAGGAGGTGGGAACTTTTCTCAATTTCCTTTTATCCTCTGCAAAATGCCCCTGTCTCCCTTCCCCCTTTCTTCCCCCCACCCCCTTTTCTCTTTATAAAGCTGGAATTCTTCCAGACTCTGCTCTGGGCTTGCAAGAAAACTTTACTGTGTAAATTTGCTCTTTGTGTTGGGAGTCCTTTGTTTAAACAGCATTGTGAGCTTGCTGGGGAGGGATGGAAAGAGGGGGAGCTGGGAGGAAGAATTTGAAAAGCCCTGACCCCTGATGAATAAAATCCAGCACATTAACACATTCTTCAATAAATTCATGATTGCAGATAAGGTGGGAGTCCCCAGGGCCGGGCTTTTCATTAACCCCCTGCTGACTAACCCAAACAGACGGAGTGTTTTGTCAGCGCTAGGACAAGCAGAGCCCTTTTGTGGCGGAGGGGCCGGGTGAGCATGGGGAGCGCTCCTCCAGGAAGCCAGGTTACAAAATGGGACTCTATTTCAGAACAAACTCCTTTTGGTTAGTTTGATGAGATTACAGAAAGGAAAAGGCTTTAACAAGGGGCTTATTGAAGCTAAGTAACTGTTCTGAATACAGTGAGGACCAGGGCAGAAAACATATGATTCCCAAGTAAACAGGCGCCTCAACAGTACGGCCAAAACAACAGAGCTGGACATGGTGGTTCTCCTGTGGCATGAGGGAATGCTCGGAGACATGAACCTGTGTGGGAGCCCTGCAAAAGCCAGTGCACAGCACCCAGCACAGCAGGGCACCACTGGCCAGGGCTGCCCTGCACTGTGTGCTGTGGTGCCAGGCTGGAGGGTGGCCTTGGAGGGACACGAGCACCATGTCTGTGGTGTAACGTGTGCCTTGTCCAAGGTTTCAGCCTTTCAAACCTTATTTGTTCCTCTGGTGGAAAGTTTACTCTGGGAAATATTTTGCTTCTGTGGAAACCTATCCCCAGAATGCTTCCCTCCCACATTTGGGAGGTCTTCTGGCTTGTTTAGTAGAATACCTACATTTTTAAATGATCTGAATTCTGTGCCTTATGTTCCCAAGTCTTGGCCAGCCAAGCAACTCAGAGTGTCACTCAGCCCAGAGAAAAGCGTTTTGGGATGAAATGCGGAAAAATCCCGAGTTTGTGTCAGGTTCCTGCTGCCTGCCAGTGATGACACTGAGCTTTTCCATTCTCCCCACTCCCTCACAAGAAAACATCTGGTGGTGGACTCCAAACCTTTCACAGAGCAGCTCATGCCCAGGTGAAGTGAATCCTGTCCTTTGGGAATAAACCAGGTACTGCTGCACAGGACCCTGCACATGAGCACCCAGAACCAGGTGGGCCATGGCACAGCCCTCCTGTGGACATGCACATCCTGCTGGAAAGCACCTTCACATGGCCCATCCTCCTCCCACTTCTGTGGTTTTGGTGTGCACTTTTCATTTACCTGCAAGATACGATTTTAAATGATTTCCCATTGCTGCTAACAGAAGCTTTTTGTTAACTTCTGTGGAAAATAATTCCTCTCTTTCAGGGGAACTGAAGTGTCCCAGCTGACTGCTCCTGGCCCCATCAGCATCGTGTCTCCTCTCCTAAAGGCAAAGGTAGGTGCTGGGTTTGATGTCTTGGAATGTGCCTGGTGCAGCCTCCACTCTGTGCTGAGCTCCTGGCCTGCTCTGCCAGCAGCTCTGTGGTGATATTGGGGAAGTGGTTGACAATTTAAGCCTGAAATCCCTTGTAAACAAACACCATGTCTGCCGTGGCCTTCTCTCCCAGCAGCAAACAGGGCAGGGGCTCCTTTGCAGTCTGTGTGAAACTATTTACATTTCTGGTGTTAATAAAGATAGAGAGAGAAATACTGTATTTGTATTAAAATCAAATTATCTCAATTCATGGACCATCAATGTCCCTTATTCTTGATGCAGTGAGATTAAACATTATCAGTTTCCCTAATTAATGGCCCACACCCTCATCTCTGAGAGGTCTCTGTGTCTGGCTCAATGCTGTGCACAGTTTTTGGCCTGAAATAACCCCAATGGAATAACCCCTAACCCCTGGAATAACCCCTAACCCTACCCATGTGCAAACAACCTCCAAAACATGCTGGCCTTAAAAGCCTGATACTGCTTATCAAGGCTCTTGCTTAGGAGCCCAGGTGAAGGCAGCCCCTTGTGTGTGAGAGATCACTGCTGCATAAATGGCATTTCATATTTTACTGTCACTTCATCTCATTGATAAGTACCTGAAAGAGAAAAACCTCATTGTTTGGGTACCTACAAATGATGGGTTCAGGCTGTGGCCATGGGTCTCTGTGGCTGAGGAGCATTCCCCTCTGAATATCCCTCCTCAAAGCCCTCTCTCCCCTCACTGCTGGCAGAGCAAAGGCAGCAGTTTAATGGTTTGAACACATGGCTCTGCTGGGCTGACATGTTCAACTGGAAGGAGCAGCCACAGCTCCTTCCCATGGAAAATCCATCTGTTCCCCTGCATTCCCTGGTGTGTGGGGTCTCAGTGCTGGGGCAGGGGGGACACTGGAGTGGGTGTTATTTGCCGTGCACCCTGCTCAGCTGAGTGAGCTGTGCATGATAGAGGTGGTGAGGAGGGGGTGCTCAGGCGTATTCCCTCCCCTTCCTTTCCCTTCATTTACTGTTTGAGACTTTGCTTTGTAAGAAAAGGCCGGTTTTTACCTTGGGGCTGTTATTTATTCCCCTCAGCTGTGCTCATGCTTGCAGAGAGGGCTGTGGAGCCCCTTGGAAGAGCTCCACGGGCAGCCTGTGCCGGAGAGCCGGGGCTGGGCTTGGCAATGGGGGCTGCAGAAGGGGTTTGTTCATGGGGGAGGTCTGGGGATTAATCTGAAGACAGGGTTTTGTGTTTCTTTTCGCCTGGAATAATTTAAGTTTGGCTCTTTCCAGGCACTGGAAACCCTCCAGCAAAATGTGTAGGGATGGCTGTGGGGCAGAGGGAGTGTGCTCACCATGCCCCAGCCAGGCCCAGGATCCCCAGTCCCACTGAGCCCCAGGAGTGGGGTCGTGTCAGTCCTGGCCATGCTTGGCTGAGGTCTGACCATCCCAGGATTTCTGTTTCAGGTTGGCCTCTCTCAAGCACTGGCAGCACATGTCCGTGGTATGGGCTGGGATGTTTTCTCTCCATCCTGGGCAGGCTGTTGTTGGACATTGATTAGCTGACCATACTTGGCTCAGTTGCTGGCCTGGCTGCATGGGAGCACAGCCTGGATGCTGCATCCTGCCTTGCTGCTGCATCCACTGTGGCTGCACATCTGCTGTCCATGTGGCTGGGGCATCTCAGCAGTGCCACACGGCCAGGGAGCAGCACAGGTAGCTCCCAGCCTGAAAATAGAGGCATTTTATCTTAATTTGAGCTGTTAAGAAGTATCTCTTTTCCTGTGATTTATGGAGCAGGATAGGCCAGGAGGCCCAGGTGGGTCCTGCACAGCCCACAGGGTGTGACCCGGGTCAGAGCCCAGTGGGGCCAGTGCAGCCTGAGATGGGGCTGGCTCAGCCTCCCAGTGCTTTGAAGGCTGTTTGTGTTTGATGGGCTGATGCGTGTCAAATGCAATCCAGCTTCCCACTGTCTGCTCTGGCAGCCCCCTGAGGTTGGCCTTTGACAGATAAAGCACCCCCTCCCCGAATTTCTGATTTCACACTGATGCACAAACATTCTTTGGCAATTTGAGCCCATTGTATTAAAGTAGTTAAATTCCTTAAGCATGTGCCTCTGAGATGACAGTGGTGATATTCATTACAGAAATACCAGGGTGGTGGCAGTGCTGGCTCTCTGGCTGTGCCAGACCTGTAGCAGTGATGGACCCTGAGCCAGTGGGAACCCTCCAGAGGCTGTGGATGAGCCACAGGCCCATGGAGCTGTGGCCACTGTGGCACACAGTGACACACAGGACATCCCTGCTGTCTGCAGTGCTGCTGCATGCACATCCCTGCTCTCCCACAGGCCTCATCCTTCCTGGGCTGGAGGAGCCACACTGGCCATGGGAGCAGGGGCTGTGTGTGTGAATGAGGGAGTGTTAAAACATGAATCTTTCTTGCCTTTGTCTTTGTGCTGGACCTCAGAGAAATCACCCTGCCTGTCCTAATGTCAGTGTATTGTGGGACTTGGCTACTGGACCTGGTCTGGGAGCCTCCTTTTCCAGCCAGGACTGCCCACTGGGTCCAGGAATAGCTTGGAAATTAAAGGATAAGGTCTCAGAAAGGGAAGTACCTTTGGCAAATGCAAGAACTGAATTGTTCTTTGCTAGGTGGAGGAGCTGGAGGGGGCACCATTGCTGGGATGTGTTACAGTCCTGCCTCTGCTCTGCGAGCCCTCAGCTCAGAAACTGCCCCATGTGATGGAGTCACTTGTGAGTTAAGATTTTGTTTCAAATGTCTGAAGTTATTATTGATGCCTGGAAAGGTTACATCTGCAACTCATTTTCTATGTCATTGACGTTCTTTTCTGACAAATAATTTCAGAAATATGCAGCAAAATGTTTTGGCCCACAACCACTGCAGCTCACCAAGTGTGCAGACCAAATCTTTACACATTTTGCAAGAAAAAGCTTAACTCCTCACGTTCTCTCCCAGCTGTGCCTGTGCAGCCAGGCACAAGGAGGACACAAAGTGCTTGCTGCTGACCAGACCTTGCTGCTTATGCAGTGCCCAGGTGGGTGACAAGAGACACAGTGGGCACAGGGTGTGGGCACAGGAGCTCTGCTCCCTTCCTGCTCTCTGCCATGGGTTGGGCTGGGAAGGGCTGACCATGCCCCTCTCTACAGTGCTCAGTGCAGGATGGAAACACAAGGGAAAGAAACTGGTAGGTGACTTGTTGTAGTGCCAGCCACATCTTCAGTTCTAGAGAAACACAGATTGGGAAGGGAATACTCATGGTACAAGTCCTTTATAGGTTTGTTGATGCCCAGGGTTTGATGTGTGGGTGTTATGTGGTCTCAAGACCTGGAAGAGCTTCAGACAACAAACCTGAAAGGGAGAATTCAATCATTTTGCTGGGGGAGTCAGACACTGCCACTGCTCCCCACCATAAGTGTCAGTGACTGCAGCCAGGCCTGCTATTCCTGGGCTCACAGGAGTGCCCCAGACTGCTCCATGCACAGGGACAAGCTTCCCAACTTCCCAGCTGCTGTCACAGCATGGTGAATTCCAGGGAGACATGATCTGGATCGTTTGAATGAGAAAGCAGTAAGTGTCCTTGACTTTGTGGTTAATGCCCAGGTGTGTGAAGGTGAAACGTGAGACTTCCCTCTAGAAATCATCGAAGCCAAGCACCATTCATGTGGTTTGCTCTGGAAGGTGGAACTTGTCTCTTTCCCAAGCACTGCCAATGTCCAGCACAGCATTTGTAACAGAGGGGAGCTTTTACAGTGCTGCTCAGACAGGGCTGTGACCTCCTTCTGGTCTCATTAAACGTTAGGCAATTGACACATTCTCTCCTGTTATCAGAATTCCCAGCCTGGCTGAGAAAGGTGCTGCTGCAGCGAGCTGGGTGAGGTTAGATGTCATCTGAGTGTCTCTGCTTGATGTGCCTTTGCAGGCAGAGCTCAGCGGGGACTGCGCTATTGGGATGAAAGCAGAGCTTAACCTACGGGCAGTTTGAAATAACTGCATTGTGGAGTGGTATCCAGAGTGAAGATGGGACTCCACAGGAACGCTTCCCTTTCCCCAGCTTGCCTTTGTTGTTGCTGCTTTGGTGAATATTAAGAGGGGTTGCTGACCCTTGCAAGCCCTCGACCTTTGTATCTAAAGGCTGGTGGAGAGGAGCCTTCTTCTCAAGCTCGCCAAGCCAGGCTTTCCCCGGTGCTCTCCTTTCTTTGCCAGCGTGACCCTATGGAAATGCGAGCCATGGAAATGCACCTTCAGAGCTGCCACCCTGGGAGCAGGCTCGCTGCACTTCCAGCGTGTGTGGCTCACTGCTCTGCTTTGCATCCCTCAGGCAGGGTCGTGTCTTCCCTGGGATGGGAATCTGCAGGTGGTCTGGCTCACATCCTGCATGACAGACCCACTTGATCAGGGGGATAAGAATGACTGAAAAGTACAGAGAAAACTTCTCTGGAGAACATGGGAGGCACATGGCTAAAGGCTGCACCTAGACCTAAGGCAACAGCACAGGAATGGCTGTGGTGGCTCTTGTGTGTGGCTGGCTGCGCACAGCATTGCTGCTTTCCATTTGGAATGCAGGACCATGCAGGCATGGAGAGAGGGACTGTCTCTGAGCTGAACAGGGCCTGCAGGAATGGGGTGATCAGAGCTGGATTTTTGTCCTCTATAATGTCAGACTGTCCTGCAAATGGCATGGGAGAGGCAAAGAGCAGTGGAGCAAATCTTTTGCCCCTTCACCCTCCTGTTCTTGCCACTGATGAAGCAGTGAGGTGTGAGTGTGATGTACCTTGCCATCAGTGGCCATCAAAATCTCAGGTATTTACTGAGAGCCTTTGTGACAGACTGGGAGCTGGAAGCCCTGGCTTCAAACCCCATGCTTAAGCAGCTAATCATTTCTTTTTGTGTTTTATGAGAAGGTACCTAGTGAAGCAAGACAGTAACTTTAAAAAGTGTTAACTTTGGTTAACACAGCTGTTTTGAGCCCTCCAAGTCTTTTTCATGGCTCTGAGGAAGCACAAAGTAAAGGCAGATTGTGACATAACAACAACAGTAACATAAAGATAGCAGGCTGTCTCTTTTGTCTGTGTTTTGAATGCTTTTCTTAATGACAGTTAATATTTGTCCTTCAGCTAACAGGAGTTTATTTTCCTAAAAATTTCTAGCTCACTGCAACTGAGTTCGCGTATTTGTATTTTGCACTCGTATTTTTTCTGTCTTACTTTTCTCCTTGTTCTGCAGTGCTGAGAGTTTGACACCGTACCATCTTCTTTTCATGTGGAATCATGTCTGCAAGTGGCAATGTAGCTCCTGTTCTTGCAGCTCAAGCTGTGAGAGCTCTTTGCAGAGGAAGGCATGTCATGCGCAGCCTTTCGCAAGGTCCCTGCCCCGTCAGGTCTTGAGATCCTTTGAACTCCTCTCCCTTTGGGGATCTGTGCTTTGCTGCCTAAGAACTGTCAGAGGATGTTACTGTTTTCCTCTGGTTGGTGAGGATGTTCCCTAAGATGTGTTCCCATTAATCCAGCTGCATTAGGAAGCGCAGTGCAAGGCTCACAGTGCTGAAGTGAATCTGGTCCTGGTACTGGAGCCCCTGTGATGGACAGTAATGAGATGCCAAGTGGATTTGCAATGAAAACCCAACTGGCTGCACATGCAGGGCAACAGGACAGCGGCTGCTGTCATCTCTGGTTTTGCAAACACTAGCAGCTATGAGGTTTTTTTAATGTTTCATGATATTTAAGGAGGTTTTGTTTCTAAAATCTGGTAAAACATCTCCCAGGCTCCCTCCTGTACGGTATCTGTCAGCCTTTTGGGATCAGTCAATATTAATTTGAGACCCTTGGGAGTTTGTTTGGATGTTATGGTGCTGAACACAGTTTGTGTGTCCAGACAGACAGATTCACTGGGTGTGTTCTCCTGCGTGGACTCACGGGTGTTTCTGTCTGCCTGCTTCCAGTGTCACTCAGTGGATGCCCATGAGACAGATGTGCTAACCAAGGGGTAGGATTTTTTTAAGGATTTTTTGAGGAGGAGGTGGTGGAGATGAACTCCTCTTCCAGGCAGCCAAAAGAAGGGATGAAAATTATATTCTGTCTGGAACATTCTCATTCTGGTTGCTAGACGCTTCCTGCTGATCTCTAGCCTGGGTTTATTCCTGGCCTGCTTCTTCCTCTGTGTTCCCATGACAGCTTCCCATCCCTTCAGTTTCCATAAGGCTTTTCTTTCCCAGTGGTTTTCTTTCCCTGTACTGTCAGTGAAGCATCCAAACACACTTATTTCTGAGCCTGAGCAATGCTAGCATCTCTCATGGGGCTGGCTCTGCAGTACTTTGTTGGTCCTGGTTGCCTTGCCCCTATTCTGGTTGGCCTCATTTTCCCCAAGCCTGGGTAAGTGGCCTCTGGAGGTTTGCAGGTTTGGTTGCTTGCAGCTGTAAGGAGATGAGGAAATACTGAAAACAGTAAAAAATGTGAAAGTAGTGGAGTGAAATTTCTGTGCAGTCTAGTAAAGATAGAAGGGATCCTCTGTGAGTGTTCCTCAGGGCCACATGTTCTGCCCCTGGCATGGAGCACACAGCACTTCCTGACAGAAGGGTGTCCCCTCTCCAGCCTGCACTCAAGTGTTTTAGAAGAGGAGAATTAATTAAAATGACTTGATAGATTTCTTGCTTGGGTGTAATATGAACTGCATCCTCTGACTAAGAGGATTTGTGATCTGCTGGTGGGCAGAATGGCCATTTATTTCCTCTTGTTGTTGAAGGTCTAATTGAGCTTTCTGACTGTACAGAGATCGATGTGCACAAGCTTTGACGGAGCTCATCTCAAAGAATGCCTCCTCCTGCCAGAGCAAACGACATGAAAATCAGTGTCAGGTTTTAGGGCTGAGCTCAGCTCCTGGCAGGAGCAGGTGAGAGCCAGGTTTGCAGCCCTGGAGCCGTGGGGAGCAGAGCAAGAGCACTGCTGACTTCAGTGGCCCATCTGCCTGTCCCTGGGGTGCTGCTGCATCCCCAGGGGTCACGGGGGGATTGCAGTGGGGATTTGCCCAGTTGAGGAATGAGGAAACTTCTCAGTTTCAAATGAGACTTCTACACTTTTCTCAACAACTAACTATAGTTTTCCTGGTATTCCCAGGCTACCTTCCTGCACCCTGTACTTATAACCATGTTTTCTGTGGTATTTTTCTCAATGAGATAATGTAAAAAATGCCACTGCTACCTCAGGTTAGCTTTGTGCTTGTGGGAAAATCATTAATTCCAAGCTGTAACCACAGCTAAAAAATATATTGCTCCTTAGACCTCTGGTTCATTGCCCTCCACAAAAAAAATGACAACATGCAGATCATCTTCCAGGAAGACTTGGATCAGGGGAGTGCAGTGCTGAGGTGCAGCCCTCCTCTCTGCTGGGGGGAGGCTCCCACTCAGATGTTCCATTTTTAATTCTGGTCATTTCTCTGTAATTTGCAGAGTAGGGGCAAGATCAATAGAGTGGCTTTGTAAATTGGTGATAGGAAACATAATTAATGGTGTTAAGGGTTTAACTAACAGTGTTGGTTAGGAATCCTAAATGGCCTAATTTGTGGCATAGCTTTTGGCTGGGGATTTGGCTGACATAATCAGGTGTCAAGAAAGACACCTGTCACTCATTCATGGGTGGGAATATTGATTAAACTGGAAAAAGCAAACACCTGTGAAGGGTGTGAGAGCTGCTGGTGGTACAGGGAGGGGCTCTGAGACAGGAATCACTTCCAGAGCCTCCAGGTTAAAGACCTGCATGGCAGAAGGCAGAATGTGGGGGTATTTTGTGCAAGTTGTTGATGGTTTAATGATGTGATGATGATCCTTGGTAGCAAGTTGCATGTTGAGGCCTGAGGTTTGCCAGCAGGGTGAGTAAGGAGGGTCCCAGCTGGTGCTGGGGCACAGTGGAGGGCTGTGATGATGTGCTGGGAGGGCAGTTTGCTTTCCCTGTTGTGGGGGTGCTGGGCTGCAGCAGGGAGCAGAGCCACTGGCCGATGTGTTTTTGGGGATGGCAGCACGTGCACAGCTCTCCTGCATGACACTTGTGTCAGACAGCTGTGGGCAAGCCCTGAGCTCCTGGCAGGGCCTTCAGGAGACAGCCTGCACAGAGCTCTGTGCAGCCCACAGGGAGGAGAGCCAGCTGCCCAGCATGGCTGGACCTGGAAAACCTCTGCAGTTGGGTGTCCCCATTGACAAGTCACTTCATCTGCATTTTCACATGTGTGAAAACAGAGAAAGGGAGGATCCTGCTGTGTCTCCAGGCTGGCAGTGTTTGAGCTCCCCATCCCTGCCGTGGGGCTGATGTTCTGGAGGATCTCCTTACAGTGCTGGTGCCTGGCTGGGTGCTGTGCTCAGAGCAGGGCTGCTGTTGAAGGCAGTGGGTGTTGTTCTGCTCCTGTGACACACCACAGCCTGCTCAGTGCTTCCCTGGCTGTGCTGTGTGTCCATTGATCCCTGAAGGATTTTTCTGCTTTTCTCCTGAATACTTCTTACACTGTTCCCTATATTCACAAGTATCAGCATGCACACTTGTGATGCTTTAGGTGATAGTTTAGCCTGGTTTCATGGTGTTTATAGGGCCGGTAGACCAAACACCCCTGAAACCACGTAGAGTTAGAGACCAAACACTCTGTTTTCGTGAGCCCTCAAGGTCTCCTAGTAGGACAGATTTTGTAAACTAGAAGTGAGCCCACCCAGCCCCTTATTGGGCCCTCCTGGTAGATCTGCTAATGAGTAGAGTCTTTAATTGTACACTCGACTGGGGGGACGGGGCTTTTTGCAGCGTGTTCTACCTGGACGGCAGAAGCCATGGAATGGGATCCTATTAAAATACCGAGGGAAACGACCCCCAACCCTCTGACCCTGTCTGAGCCTTTATCTCCTAAGAACAGAAAAAGGCATCACCGTGGTGAGAGCAGGGAAGGCCAGAGCTGGTTGGCTCTGTGGCCATGTGTCCTTTCCTTGCGTGGGGCTGATGGCTGGGCAGAAGGTGCTGCTCTGGACCTGCCCAAGCCCCTCTCTCCTGCTGGTGGGACAGGCTGGGACTGGCCATGCTGGACCTCCCTGTCCTCCCTGCCTGCTTGGGCAGAGGCTCAGTGCCTGGCCCCGTGGCTGTCTGCTGTCATGCCCACAGTTTTATTGGTGCTGTGGCCCCTCCACAAAGGGTGGGCAGTGCTGTGGTGGGGCTGTGCCCATCTCGCCCATTCTTTGGAGGCACGGTGGGGGATGGCACTGGTTGCTTCCACGCTGCTGCCTGCTGGGCCTGGATGTGACATTTGGCTGGTGCTGCCAGGCCACCAGGACTGTGGAGCTCTTTCTCTGCAGCTTGTTCTCCTGGGGCACAAATTGCATCTCTTAAAGCACTTAATAAACTAACAATGGCTTGAAAGGAGGCAGTGAACAGAGTGACATTCCAGGGAGGCAGTGATGAGCAGGAGGAGGAGAACCTGTGAGGAGGGTGGGCACAGAGCTGCTCTCAGAAAGGTGCTGGCTGCTCCTCTGGGTGAGAGCTCCTGTGACCCTCTCCCACTCTGAACTGGTGATGTGTGGTGCCTGTGGTTCACGATCCCATTGTACATCAGGAAGCAGAGTCTGAGATTTAATTGTGCTCTGCTGCAGAGCAGAGGGGGGGAATGTGCTCGAGCTCTTCCTTGGACTGATGTGGGATGGGGACTTCAGGTAATAAATAATGGGATGACACCAGGACTTAGGTGCTTGTTGAGCTGCATTGATTTCATTCAAAGGGCCTGGTGATTGTATTGATCTGAGTCTTTCTGTACCTGCAGAGCCTGGGGAGCAGGCAGGCTGGTCCCAAACACACATGGGCTCGTGTATGATGTTTTACCAGAGCCTTTTGGTGCTTTGCACACAATTGCTCAGCAGCTCTGGGGTGTTTGCTCAGGTGCCTGTGCAGGGAAGAGTCTCCCCAAAGGGTTGTGCAGTCAATCATTGCTGGCTCCCCGTAATGGATGGGAGAGCAAGAACCTCTCTATCTGTTTATAGACTTTAATTACTCCACTGTAATTGAGCCAATGCACAGGCTAACCTAACAAACCTAACAGGGGTAAAACACCCTGAACACCCCCATCCCCACCCCAGACCAGGCTGTTTTTTCCAGACATTTGTCCCAAGCCAGAACCACTTGCTACTGTAATAAGGGAAGCTGCAGTCTTCAGGGTCACTTACCCTCCCTGGCTGTGCCAGGCCTTGTTCCCCCCCTGACCCTCCTGCCTAACCTCCTCATTCTTAACGGGGGGCTCTGCTCTTGTCTCTCAAGAGCTAAACTTGTTAAAATGAATCACATTTGGCATATCTCCCTGTGGTGCCTCTCCAGATAAAAGTGGTCCCAGCTCGCATGCTCTATTTTTGTTTTGTTTCTGTATGTGGCAATTTTCTCTATACAAAACCCTCTTTTGTCAGTTTGTAGAAGAGATTATGGGGAGACAAGAGCCCGCCTTTTTTATATCCATCTTGCACTTTCTCATGGCTCCACGGATGGTATTGTTCATGGCCAAGGAACAATGACATTTTTCTGTTCCCATATCTGATGTGATTAAAGGAGCTGCAGAGCAGAAGTTACACTGAAGATTATAATGAACAGAGGAGACCTCGCTACTGGACATGAGGAGGCACAGGGGAAGATTTTAGCCCTGGATTTGATTCCTGTAAAAAAAAAAAAATTAAATAAACCAACCCCCTTTTTTTCTAATCTGCAGAAAATGACTGAAATTATGCCCCTGGTAGGACTGTAAGTGGACAAAGTGCATCCTGCCTGTGCTCTTGTGGCCCTGGATTGCCTTCCTATTGGGCTCAGTGTGTGAGTGGCCACCCTCTCTCCCCAGGGAGCTGGGTCACTGTGTCTGGGAGAGTGCATTTGGACCAAAAAGCACAAGGAAGAAGCTCTCCAGCAAACTCTTAAGCCAGGGGCTGTAGCCTTTTTAGAAAGACCAGAGAAGACCCTATGCTTAAAATTTTTTTAGCTGAAAGGAGCAGAGACATCTGTGAAAGAGCAGGAGCTGGGAAAGCTGGTTCTGCATGGCTGGGCTCCTTCCTGTGAAGTCCTTAACAGCCAGGAGGGACCTCCTGGGGGGCTTTGGAAGGGGCTTAGAAACTGCTGAGGGTTTTTAACCTTGTTTCCTGGGGAAATATCTGCACTGGGTGTGCTGGCTGTTTTCTGCCTGTGAGAGCAGGAGCCCATTTCCAGGTTTCAGACTGACGTGTGAAGGAAGAGGAGCTGCTGAGTTAATGTGAGGAGCAGTGACAGGCCTGTTCATGTGGAGAGGGGGTACACAGGAGCACCTGGGTCTGCAAGGCACCAGCTTTGCTGGATAGACAGTCTCACACTTTTATTTCCATTTTCAGAGTTGTGGAAGAAGGGCATCTGAGGTCTTTCAGTGACTGGCATCCTTGCCCAAAATTAGTCATCCCAGAGCTGGCATGGGGAGGGAAGGACATGCTTTGTATTGCAGTTGTGTTCTCCACACACTGTTTGCTGTACACATTTGCTTTTCCTCTGGATAACTCCTCTGTGGACTCTTGCAGCAGCAGCAGAGTTTGCCAATGCAGATTCGATCTGCTGTGGGATGCTGGGATGCACAGCTGGAATACTAAACTGGCTTCATCAGGAATGGACAGAGAGCATGGCAGGCCCTTGCAGGAGGCCCAGTTTCATGGCAGCATGAGCACTGCTGCTGCAGAGCCTGTGAAATGTGTTTCCAAATGCTTTTGGGTGTGACCATTCATCCTGTGGCAGTGGGAGGCCTTGGGGGTCTCTTGTTGAGTGGCTGAGGTTCCCTCTGCTCTCCATCCTCTCCACAGGAGATGGAGTTGGTGGGTGCACAGAAGTGGAGTGTCCAGCAGTGATACCCTTGGCTGTGCCCACTCTGCTGCCTGAGCCCTGCCCTGCATTGCCACCAGCCCTGGGTACCCACTGCAAAGGGATTTAGGTGCTCACGTCAGCTGGGTTTCATTCTTGGCCCGTTGGAATTTGCTTTTGCTTGGTGTTTTTTCTTTGAGGTCATGTAGGCAACTCAAATGACTGCCTCTGTGTAAAGAGGAGAAGGTTTGTTACAAAAAATTGAGTTTCTGGTGACAGCTGCTGTTGCCACGCTCAGTGTTGTGTGGCCAGAACAGAGGGGATCTCTGTCCTCAGGTCCATCTGCTCCTACCAGACAAAAAGTGAGGTGCTGGGCTGTGACAGGGGTAGTGGGGCACCCTTGAGCTCTGCTCACCTCTGCATTTCCTCAGGCATGCAACTGACTGCATTGGTTATGGAAAATGTGTTTGTGCTCTGCCCTGAAAGGAGAAAAACCCCGTATTTATTGTCTAAAAAATAAATCCATGGCAGGCTTCCAGAATGCATGTGGCCCTGTGATCCAGGGGCGGGTCAATCCTGGCTGGAGGGACAGAGGCTGGTGTCAGCCAAGCAGCACAGTACACAACATGTTAAACAAAGTTCTGTAAGGAGGGAGAAAAGCTTTTCTACCTACAAGGTTAGGCAGGGATCAATGAATCAAAGACATAGGTATTTCATAAAGCAGGTGGCAGGAGGCAGCCCTTGGATTACTAGAAATAATGTGATATATTAGCCCTTGATTTGGCAGAGTCTGCCTTATACTAAAGAGGAGGAGAGTGTAAATTGTGATGATTTGTGTAGAGTTTCTGACATTATCTTGGCATAAAAAGGGCAATCCATATAGATAAATGCACTTGATTGAAACCGTGCATGAGAATTTTTATATGCACTTTTTTTCATGATTAGAGAGGTCTGGGATGGACATGTGGAGATCTGTATAAAATGAGGGTTGGTAACTTTCTTTGAGGAAATTATTTTGCCAATACCAAAAACCTCAGGATTATAATAAAGCATCCCAGGCTTTCTTTTTTGTTGATGGACTTTTTTTCTGCATTAGTTGATTAATTCCTGTTCCATATACAAATGCACTTTGCTCTCTGTGCATTAGAAATCCTGTCTGCACGTAAGCTGTTAAAGCCATCACTCCAAAATCAGCTTGCTTGAGACTTAAGCTTTCCAGTCAAAGGGCTTTTTGTTTCCAGTTTGCAGCATTGCAGGGCTCCAGGTTTTGTCTTTTCTATGTCAGAGCGGGCTGCTGGGATCTGAAGTCTTGGACCAAGCGTGTCTAGGCTGGCAGGAATTCAAGTTCATTGCTCTGACTTTGTAGGGTAGTCTTCACAAATGTCTCTGTGTGAAAGTCAGGTCAGTGCTGGGTTCAGATCATCATGCTGGGATTTGAGGCCCCAGGTGCTGTGCTGAGTGTCCCTGAGCTTCTGTCTGTGACTCCACAGACCAGCAAATTCTGTATGTAAATGGACACAAAAGTCTCACCACAGCATGAGCCCTGGGGAGTGCTGGATTCAGAAATGGAAGGACTCTTTCATGCCAGTGCAGGTGTCTGACAGAGTTCCTTAACTCTTTGCTAAGGACAGATATTCCTTCAGATCTTCTCTCAGCAGAGCTCTGCATGGCCAGGACCCTGGCTGTGGGGCGGGGGGAGAACCAGCTGCAGCTCCCAGCTCACATCATCCCAGGAGCCCTGCACTGCTCAGGGCAGGCAGCCCTGGGCTGGGGATGGGCAGGTGGGCTCTGTGCAGGGTGCTTTGAACAGCTAATGTAACTTCCCTGGCCATAATTCTTTCTCCTCCATTATTTCATTGGCTCTAAGTGTTCCTGCTTCACATAACCCTGCAAAATCAACAGTTGAATTTAATATGACTGAGTAATTCATATGGCACAGGTACCGACAGTGGTAATTCAGCCTCTAAATTATGATCATAAATTTCCACGGCATGGCACTGCCGAGGGGGGTGATGATTTTATTGGGCAGAGCAGAGTCACTCAACTAATTAAACAGGGAAGGAGCCTTCAGCTGCTGGGGGAGCAGCACAGCCTGCACAGTGAACGTGGGGCTGGCTTGCAGCAGGGCCAGGGTGTGCCACGGTTGTGCCAGCCCATGGTTGTGCCAGCCTGGTCAGACCTTCAAAGTTGCTGCACTCTCTGTGCTCCTCTGCAGAGGTGACAGTGGTGGCTCTGTGGGCTCTGCCTGGGCCAGAGAGAGCAGCTGGGCAGCCTCAGGAGAGGGCAGGAGGCTGCTGGGGGATCCAAGGGCAGTGTGCCTCCTGCTTTATCTGCAGTGATGCCCATCCGTGCTGACCATTAGCTCTGGAGCCAGTCTCCAGCGCTGCTGTTTACTGGGCTGACTGGGAAAGATGAGATCTGAATTTCTGTCTCACATGAGCTGGGTCTCTTAGTGCTCCTAAGCAGTGTAATAAAAAGGTCTTTAAACAGCTTATAATTTGAAATTGAGGCTAAAACATACCAATTGCTTCCTGTTTCTGTATTAGGAAAGACCAGCTTCAGCCATTGTATTGTCTATGGAGCTCAGCTGTGGCTTTATGGAGCTAAAGAAATACTGGAAGCAGTGGACATCCCAAGCTGTCAGCATTGGCCTAGGAAGCATGATGTGTGTCAGTGCCTGGCATGGGAATGAAATGACAGGGAGTGTAGAGGCACTGCAGGCTGCATGCATGGGAGACAGATAGCTGGTGATTCAGAGGTGGTGATGGCACTCACACTCGTGGAGATCCTGGCACTGCTGTGGATGCAGCTGGCTGACCCTGCCATGGGCACTGCCAGGGGTTTGAGCTGAGGGGTCTGTGTGTGACCCAAGGAGTGGGAAATGAGGGGGTGCCCTGAGCACAGGCTTTGTGGGGTCCCCAGGACCCACCAGGCAAGCAGGAACTCCAGGGCACAGTGTGGGCTGCTCAGCCTGAGCTGTGTGTGCCAGAGTGGGGCCAATTCCCCAGTGTGCAGAGGCCACTGCCTGCTGGCCACGGCACTGTGGCCACTGTGCTGCTCTGTGCAGCAGCCACCACGCCAGAGCCCCCTCTTTGCCTGAAAAGTACAGGTAGGCTCTGAGTTACTGAACCGTGGGAGGGGTTTATGAGCCAGACATGCAAGAATGGTCCAAAGTTAGGGAAAATGTATTTATTACAACACTTTTCATGGGCAAGTTATCATTTTGTCAAACTTTATTAGAGAAAGTAATTAATGGGCTGTAAAAGGTGCTAGTGCGTAGCCAGTAAAAGAGCTAGTCCTGTGCAAATTGGCAGTTCATAGATTGATGGTTCCTTCTTTCCCCATTTATTAATATGGAGAATGCACATGAAGTGTGTTATATGTGTGGGCTGCTGAGCCCTGTATCTGTGCACTGGGGCCTGGCCATGGCTGCTGGGGTGCAGCAGCTCCCAAATCCCTGCTCCCCTCCAGCTGCTGGTGGCTCTGCAGCACTGGGGGTAAGCAGGGCTAAGTCCATCGTTCCTGCTGTGGGTGGGCAGTGGCCCCTGCCCTGCAGTGAGGGCCAGTGTGGCATGGCCCAGACGCTTGGGCAGCAGCCATTCACCTCTGCTTGGGCAGGGAATGGCCTGGGGCATCGAGTCAGGCTGCAGCAGCTGCCACATGGCTGAGCCAGGGGATGGTCTCGGTGCCAGCCCTTCCCGAGGCTCTGTGGCCGTGGCGCAGGGCTGGGGATGTGATTTTTATTATCTGCTCTTGGCTGAAGCAGAGCCCCTGCCTGGCCTTTCAGCTTGGGGACATCTCTGTCCCCGCTGGCTGACTGCTCTCCCAAAGGTCCCTTTCTCCTTGGCCTGATCTGCTCTGATGCCAGCTCTGTGTGTGGTGTCTTGTTTTCTCCTGGGGATTACGTTAATACCATCGATTGGTTTGTTTTAAATAGCGTTGGCTGCTGGGTCATTATTACTAGATGCTGATGCATAATTTATTGATAGAAATATTGGCTGCCTGGTAGAGGGGCATTGGCTTCCACCTGTTAACCCTTCACCTGCCCACACGGCCTCTCATCGCTCCTGTGGTCTCACAACGTGCAGCTTTTTCCAGGCTGTTGAGAGTGATTTTATTTTCCACAAGCTTCTTTCTCTCTCTTCCCCTGGAAGGGGAAACAAGCAGGTCTGCTGTTGGCTGCCTTACAGCCAGGGAAAAAACAGTGTGGTTAAGTGGCTGGGCTGACAGCAGAGCATGTGTCAGTGGCAGCTGGCACTGGTTTGTACTGGTCTTGCACCGTGCCATTGCAGACTGCTCCCCGTGCCTCTGCTGCCTTGGTTTGGGGCACTCGTGGGTTCTCCTGCAGAGACAGGCTGGGAAAGTGCCTTGGAGCTGTGAGCCTTGGCTGGAGGCAAGTGGGATGGTGCTGCTCCCCTCCAGGGAGGGAGCTCAGCTGCTCCTGCTGCTGGGGGTTGCTGCCAGCCCATATGCAGTGGGGCTGGAGCTCCGTCTCCAGCCTGGAGCTGGCAGTTTGGAGGAAACCCATTGGCACAGGTCAGGCTGCTGGCAGAGCAGAGTGCTGCCTTAGGGAGCTGTTGGCCAGGCTTGGGGAGTGCCTGATGTTTAAAAGATCAGAAACATGAAACCAGAACTAGCCAGTGAAAACAAGGGATTTTTGCTCAGGCTCCACAATTGCTGCCTGCTGCTCTGCTTCTGCTATTATAGCACTTCCTACAGTGCCAGGAGCTAATCCAGGCTTCCCTCTGTGCTGGGCTCTCAGCTGCATGGAGCTGCTGAGCCTGCAGCCAGCGTGTCACTTGCTGGCTTGGCCCTTGCCCTGAGGACCCAGGACAGACTGCTGGGTGATGTTGGAGGACAGACACACACCAGGCAGTGCCTCCATCACTGGTGGGCAGAGAGCTCTGCCCCAGGCATGGCACAGCTCAGGGCCAAGCTTCTGCCTGTGCCATCACAGCCCTGGTCCCAGTCATGGGCCTCTGCAGATGTGCCATGTGAGAGCCAGGTTTTTTGGGATCTGCCTGGGTTCCTCAGCAGGGAACTGTGGGACAGGCATGTGCCTGAAAGTTCTTGGGGACTTGGTGTCTCCCCCCAACCTCTCTCTGAGTTATGCCTTGGCTTTCAAATCAGACAAGCTGACTCTATGCAGTTACTTTATATAAATTATTTGTACAACAACCCAGAATCAAGATTATTTTCTAAAAGCCTTTTTTTTCCCAGAGGCACAGCAGTGTGTGCACTCTTGCTGTCTGCCTATCCTAAGGAGCACCTACCAAACACCCCTAAGAGGAGGGACACACAGAATCGATTCAGCTGGAAAAGACCTGAGGTTGAGTTCAAACTTTGACCAGACACCACCTTGTCAACCAGACCATGGCACTCAGAGCCACATTCAGTCATTTCTTGAATGTACCTGGAACTTGAACCCCTTCAAAGCAAGGAGTGAATGTCCTGTGTTCCTGGGGGAAAGAGTGGTGTCCTCACCTCTCTTGGGTAATGGGAGTCCCACATAGTGAATGTCCCTCAGAAACAGGACTGTGTCTCTGCTTTGCACAGGCAGTGTTCCTGTGGATCTTCTGTGGAAGAGATTTTCTGAACCTTTCTAGGACCAAGCACGGTTTGTGGAGTGCTGGGATGCTGACTCCTGCTCCTTGGTGCTGCATTGCCACTGAAACTGGCCGTGAGCCTTCCTGCCTCTGATGTGGTTCAAGCCCTCGGAGCAGATGCCCATGTCCTGGCAGGAACCAGGAAACGTTGTACAGCGTGGTGCCACCATTCCTGCTCCAGTCTGTGGAGATGAGGAAACGAGTGCCCACTTTCTCTGCAGGCCATGGTCAAGTCTTTCATCCCGGTTTTGTTTGCAGTGCTGACATTCACACAGATTCTAATTTCTGCTGCCAGCGTGGCAAAAGTCTTGCAGGCGCCTCTCCAAGCACGTCCTTGGTCTTGCCTCATCTTGTGTGGATCAATAGGCTGCTCGGGGTGTGCTGCTCACTGTAGCCTCGCTGCTGTCAGTGGGGACCCACCCATGCCCACCCTCTGCAGTGGGAGGAAGGCAACCAGATGTTCCTCATGGGCTCAGGAGACAGGAACATGGAAACAAAGCTTGGCCATTGTTCACGTCTTGTACTGCTGGTGTGCTCTGCTGGGCCAAGGAATGCTGCTGGAGCACAGCGTGGTTCAGGGCCTTGCAGCACTATTGTGCTGGGGCTTCTCTAACCAGGCCCAGAGCAATAATCCTGCTGTGGGCTCAGCAGGGCATGGATGGGCATCCTCCACACCAGACCTTAGCTTTTGACTGGGGTGTGCGTGGTGATGAGATGCAAGGGTCTCACAGCTCAGGTCTGAATGCTTTTCCAGTTTCCTCTGAAGACCCTTAGCACCCTGGTGTGCCAAGAAAATGCTCAAAGGAAGGCTGTTTGCATCGTGTCTGGTGCTCCCAGCCAAAAGAATGGAAGGAGGATATGAAAATGAGTAATTATCTTTAAAAATTATCCAGATGCCCTTGTTGACCTTTTTTTTGTGTACCTTGAACTGGCTTCCATCTTTCTTGCTGTAGTTTCTCAAAATCTTGGAGAAAATGAATTTCCAAAGGATGGGAGAAGGAGAAAGCAGTGAATTAGAATCAGATTCTAATTTCACAACATGTGAAATGTCTTGTTTAACTGACAGAGCAGCAGCCAGCCTGTTTCTCCCGGTGTTTCTGCCCGTGGTGATGAAGCTTTGCAGGGCAGCAATGGGGAGCAGCCACTGGGGCAGAGATGTGCATTAACCCCCTCCCAGCCACTGTTCCTGGCTGCAGCATGCTGAGATCCTGGCTCCACTGCGTGTTTATGTGAGAAAGATGTTTGTTTTGTTTTTTCAAATTGTTCCTGTTCCCCAGGAAAGGGAATTATAAACCCTCCCCAAGTTTTCAGTTAGCAGGTTTGTTAGTGCTGGTTCACACTGCTGTCCCTCCCCTGCAGACGGGAGCAGTGCTGGCCTGGAGCCGTGCCTGGGCTGGGAGCAGTGATGTTGGGGGGTCTTTGGTCAGGACAGCTGCTGGTGGGGTGACCCCTCCTCCCGTGGAGCTGAGGGGAGGCACAGAAGCAGGGGCAGCTCTGCACAGCCCGTGCAGAGCACAACAGGCACGTGTGGCTGGGCTGGGGGGACTGGACAGAGGGAGCAGCAGGAGTCTGTGCTCCTGTCCAGGACTGCTCCCGGCTGGAGGCTGCTGCAAATGACTGCCCCGCCCTTTGTGTCCGTGTGTGGCTTTCTCCAGAGATGGCACTTGAGGGAGTGAACTTCTTGTCTGTCCCCACTTCAACCTCCAGCCAGCTTTGCAGCTCCGTGTCAGGCACGGGACTCCTTTAGCACACAGTGTTCATTCGCAGCGAAGCCTCTGGCAGCTGTTTTCCTTGGATGCATTCCCTAGATCAAGAGTCAGCACATGTTCACTACGAGACCTATTTGGTAAATGGGCTGAGAACAGAGATAATCTTAGACTAGTTTGGTTTGCATAGGAGCACTGACGCAGCTCAGTTTGTGCTTGAATGCTGATTTGGAGCTGAAGTCAGTGCTGGGTTCGGTCATGCAGCTCCCGGTCACGTTGTTGCCACATGAACATGGATGTGCACATCTCTGGTGGATTGCCTGTTGTCTGTGTTGTACCATGGATGGGGAGGAGAAATGGAAGAAATTCAGTCATTCATAAAAACAAATAAATGAATCTTTGTTTAATGTGTACTCCAAGACCCTGCTACCTACGTCTTGCTTATGTGACCTAGAGAGACCTTTGTGCCCATCTCCCCTGGGGGCTCTTGCCCTTTTCCCAAAGCCTAGTGTTATGAAAAACTCTGGATTTTCTGAATGCATTCACTGTGTAAAACGTACTGGGGAGTCAGTTTATCCCCTCTCCTGTACAGGTGTCCCCTTTGCCCAAAGCCTGAACATCTGTGTTGGAATACTGCAGCTGAGCTGCTCTGGATGCTTTCACCAGCAGCTGTTTAAATCACTATCAACAGAATTCTGCTTTGCCTTACTCAAAAGATCACATTAGGTGATTTAACCTGATATTCTGGGTTTAGCAGGCAGATGAGTGGCTGTTAAAATGCAAAGTCATCTGCCACTGATACTCCATCACCAGCAGTGAACCCCGGGTAATTGTCACTTAGTCAACAGGACTAGTCAGGTGCAGCACAGGGGGTGCTGGAACACATGCCCTGGACACGATCCTGCTCCCTTCCAGAGCTTTCAGAGAGCACTGCTTGATGTGTTTCTGACTGTGATGGAGGCACGGGGGTTGTGAGCCAGACTGAGCCCTGCCTGGCCCGTTTGGGACCTGGCCCTTGGCGTGAAGCAGTGCAGTGGTACTGTCCCAAAGGCCCTTCTCTTTCTTGTGCTTCTCAGATATAAATTCATTTTTGTCACAGCACTGCAACTGCCAGTTAAATCAGTTAAGACAAATCCCCTGCATCTTAGGGAAGAGCTGGGTGTGAAGTGGAGGAGAAGGGAGGTTCTGTGCAGGATCTTGCCCCCCAAGCCCAGGCCATGTCCTGGCTGGGGTGGTCAGGCTGGCAGTGCCACAGAGCACTCCCCAGGTGTTTGGCCTCTGGAAACAGCTGCACATCACCAGGCACAGTTCTAAAGCTGCGTGCAGGAGCTGCTCAGGAAAAATCCAGCTCGAGGAGGCTTACAGAAAGGAAAAGGATTTGTGCCTAAACACCCACGCAGTGCTTTGTGCCTCCACCCGCTCCGACAGCGGGGGATTGGGCATCCCTGGCTCAGCCCTGGGCCGCCTGGGATTTGTGGGTGCTAACAGCAGGAATCCAGTGCTCCTGTGCTAGCAGAGATACAGCATGAAGGCATGTTGTCCTCGCCATGTGCTGTTCGTGGGGAAGAATAATCCATAAATCAAGATATTACAAGGCTATTTAGCGATTCTTCTACTGTTATACATGTGTCAACAACAAATAAAAGAAGCATTTGACGGCGTTAGTCCATGTGCCAGGAAATCCTCCTGGTTCCGTTTCTTACCTAAGGAAGGGGGGACCTAAGGCGATTTGGCTGAGCAGGCTGTGCTGCGATGCTCCTGCACAGGCAGCGTGTTCTTCCTGAGCTCTGCCAAGAATTCGCTTGTCACAGAGATGTGTAATGTGATTGCAGTGGAAAATACATGCAAATGCTTACCCGCCTTTTTTTTTTTTTTTTTTTTTTTTTTTTTTTTTTTTTTTTTTTTTTTCTAGAGGGGAAGAGATCTTGATTAAACAGTAATTAAGAGTGTTTTGGACAACGTGAGGCAGTCTCTCTCCCAGGTGCTTAATAAGTGCCAAGACTGTTGAGTGAAGTGTTTATTTAGCATAGTAATAGGAGGCGGGTCTTGCCAGGCTCACCAGAACCCAGGCTATTGTGTGCGCAGCCTTGTGTCCCGTGTGAGCCGCAGGCTCTGTCCCATCGCCGGCAATACCCGGGCAGAAAAACCTCTTCTGCCTGCTGCCCACCCCCACGGCTGCTGCTTCCCCCCAGTGTGGGGGACAAAGCTCTCTCAAAGGTCTCAAGGTGAGCCCAGAGTTGCAGGGGGCAGCCCTGGGGCTGAGCTGTGTCCCTGGGGTGATGAGTCTGTCTTTGTCACGTTTGTGAGTGGGGGACATGCCTGTAGTGGGCTTCCCTAAATCCTAGCACGGCACGGAGCAGCCTCTTCCCTTCCCACTGCTCTTTCCCCACTGCCACGAGCTTCACGGGTCTGCCTGTCCCTGCCACACTGCAATAAACCCTGCTAGAACTGGGACCAGCCAGAGGTTTCCTGCAGCATTGGGGTTAAAGGGTGGAGAAAGCATCTTGCCTTGTATTGCTGGTATTTTTTTCAAAGATGCTGTTTGCATTGATGGATTTTTGGATGATGCTCTAGGAAAAAAAAAAAAAGGGAAAAAATCAATGTCCCAGTGATTGTACCAGGAAGGGCAGTCGATTGGTGAAAAAGCTGCAGCAGGCATATTGGGAAATGGATTTTTCTGCCCTCCAGACATTAACTTGAAATTCTTTGAAATGAGGGGAAAACAGTGTGTGTCAGAAATGAAAAATTAAGGAGGTTAATGTGACGGCTTTTCCACTTTTAATTTCTTTGAGAGAGCCCTTGCCCATGGCAGGACCACTGGGCACTCCCTGCTGCTGCCCTCCTGGGTGTGCAAGGCCACTGCTGCTGGGTGTGTAAAGCAGACGGGGGACACGTCATGGGTAAGCACACTCCGAGTGTTGCAATAGCTGGATCTCTGAGGAGATCAGCTGTGGGACTGCAGCCATTTGCTCACAGAGTTAGCGAGCAGTAAACTGGGGTCTGTGTAAGGGGAAGGGCAGTGAAGTGTTTCCTGTGCCCGAGACGCTGCCAGGTTTGGCGTGAGGACACATGCAGGTGCATGCATGGGTGTGCACGTGTGCTCCCTGGTACTTTCTCCCGTGCTGGCAGCTCAGTTGCCCGTGGCACAGCACGGTGCTGGCCACTGCCCCTGTCAGGGCTCTCGGAGGGGAAAGCTGAGCAGGAGATTTCATGCCGGGTTTTGTTTTTTTTGGTTTTTTTTTTTTTTTTTTTCTGCTTTGGGTAATTGTCTGTGCTCCAGCCTTTCTAAACAAAATGCCTCTTTCTTCCCTCTGGGGACCACTTTCCCAGTCCCTTGGGTGGTCTTTTTATGCGGGTTTTTATCCACTCTGTGGTAGGCTATAGGCAGCTCTCCAGAGAGCCGGAAAAACCTCCACTCGCCTTACTCTGTTGCAGGGGAGAAAAATGAACTCCCAGGGACTCGATTTTGTTAAATTAAAAAGCAGGACGAACATTTTTAAAAGGATGTAAATTACAGGAGGTTTTCTTTCCCCCCTGAGCTGCAGGGAGGTTGATTTCCCTGTGCCCCCAGGGCTGGTTGGTGTGAGCCCCCTCTCCCTGCACTGCAGCAGCCTGCCCAGGCCGGGGCATGCAGACATGCTCTCACTGCAGAACGAGTGCCTACGGCTCCCTCTGCCTCCATGCAGGGCACTTTCCACTTCCCTGGGCTGGCATGCTGGCATTTTCCTTGGCAGTGTGGCTGGGGTCAGGATCTGTTGGTTTTCTCCTCAGGAGAGGTGTAAAGGGACAGTGGTGTTTGATGGCCGTGCATGACCAAAGGGGATAGAGGACCAGGCAAAATTACACTGTGGAGAAGCTGCAGTGGTCTTTGCAGGCACATTCTGGATACAGCCAGTGATGTGCTAGTCAAGCCTTGTCTTGCAAAAGAGGCAGAATAAACCTCTAAAGAAGCTGAAAGGAGGAGAAAGTGGCATGAAAGAACTTCTGTGCGAGGCAGGCTAGGAGAGCAGGCTGTCCCTGTGGGAAAGGAGTGTTGGGCTGGTCCCTGGGGTGCTGGCCAGCCATGTGCAGTCATGTGTGGAAGGCAAAGGCTCATTAGAAAACAAATAATTGCCTTCTTCTAGGGCAAGAGCTGGGGGTAGGTAATGAAGCTAGCCAGCAGTTTTGAAGCTGGGGTACCTTTTATATCATGGTGTTCAGGTAGGTCCCTGGAGTTAATAGTCATGGGTTGTTGTGGAAGCCAAGACAGGAATGGTTTCAAAAGTGGCACAGGTGAGTTCAGGGGACAAAAGCCTGTTTGGTCATTGGTGATGAAGGTTCGAGATATAGTTTGGCTCAGTCAGTCCCTAAATAGATAATCATGAGGAGAGAGGGTGTTTCCCTGTCCTAGGGAAGGGAGTAATCTCCAGTTTCTTGTACCTTTTCCCTAAACATTGGGATGGATGGTTGAGGCCAACCCTGGCTGGACAACCATCCCTCAGCCACAGGAAGAAACTCCAGCATGGGAGCACAGCCATGCTGGGGACCACGGCCTGCTCCTTGGGAACATCTGGAGGCTGGCAAGGACACACTTCAAGAGTGGATCTTCCTTCACCTGAGCTGGCTGAGCCATGTGGGTGTAGGCCAGGGCAGGATTTGGCACATTAAGTTTATACGATGGTTCTAATGAAGAGCAGCCGTGTGTTTCCTCACCCCCACTGTCATTATTTAGTGTGTAACTACAAGGCAGAGACAGTGGCCACTGCACTTGTTTCCATCTGTATGAAAGTTTATCACTCGATTCATTTCTGTGTTTTAGCTTTGCGGAAGTGAAGGAGAAAATCACCAAAGTTAAGAGAGAGGGAGCGGGGAACAGCGAAGGACATATGGGTATGTAAGGGAAGCAGATGGCCTATCTGACTAAACCACATCATATAAGTTTATGAGTCAGGCAGGTGCTCTTTCCTGCTGTTTTATAGTGATGTCTTAAGGATTTCCCTTTTGATATACGAGGGCAAATCGTCAGCCGAGCCCTTCTCTATCAGAGGCTAATCCAAAAGTAAATCACTCTAAAGCAGCAGGAGAGAGGTCTTGCAAGGCACCCACTATAGAGATATTCTTTTGTTATAAATCATCAGTCGTGTTCTTAAGGGATTATGCTGGAAAAAGCAAACAATATAAAAAGGTCAAATACAAATAGTAAAAATGAAATAGTTTGTTGCCTTATTCTGTCTGCTCACAGAGGAGATACTACTTGGCCAGGAGAAGAGATGGCTCTTCAGTCCCAGTGGAGTGTGGCTGGGGCTGGGTGGAAGTAGGCAGCTAAAGATGGTCTGGGTGTGCCCCTCTGGACTTTGGGGGATTTGTTCCCTGGGAGCACCTCTGATCTGAGCAGCCTGTGCCAGCTGCCTGCACCCCGGGTGCTGCTGGTGGGGAGGGGGAGCAGCCCTTCACAGCCACTCTGTGGGCTCTGCTGACGGGCCTGGGTTTATTTCTGCTGGGAGTGTGCAGGTGTGGGTACGTGTGGGTGTCCCTGGAGGCATGGCTGGAGCAAGGGGAGAAGTTTTGCTCTGACATCCGCGCCTGGGCTGAGCTTAGCACAGCCTGGCTGATGCTGTCTCACTGCTTCTGGGGAAAGCCCTCTCGCCATGATCTGGCTGCATCATCACCCTGGGCATTAAACTGCTTTGCTGCACCTCCTGGTGCAGTATCAAAACTGGAGGGAAATGCAAGTGAGGGAACATGCCCACTGCTGGCCAGCCATATGGATGTGCTGCGGAGAGCTGGTGGTGGTGTCAGCTCAGTGCCACATCCTGCTGCGCCCCTGCAGCGCTTCGTGTTGCAGGAGAGATTTATTCCTCATGCCCACAGAGCAACCTGAGCCTCTGCCTCGCCAGGTAAAGGGCACAGATCCAGGCCTCAGGCTCTCCTGCTGGGAAGCTGCTTGGCAGTGATGCCCTTGGGGACTGTGGGCTGTCTCACAGCTCTGTGTCAGCCGTTCAGCACAAACCCTGCAACGCAGGACCAGCATTAATAACTGCCTGCAGTTCACAGCATTTCCAGAAAACTGGGTTTCTCTTTTGGAGGGTAAGATGGCAAACTCTGTTCCTGCTTGTGGATCCTGGGAATCCCAGCAACTATTTGCACAGGTCTGGGCAATCTGGAGCACTGCTCTCTGCTCTCTTTCCTCTCCCTCCCATTGCAGCTGGTCCCCAGAGGTGTTTCCCATGTGATGTCTGAGAGGGCTGCATGTCTCTGGTGATGCTGATCTTGTGCCTTTTACACTGTCACGGGGGAAAGGTGTGATCCAGGAAAAGGTGCAATGCCAGGAAACAGCTGTTGCCTCTGTCTTCTCCAAATCTCAACATTTAATTTGTTAATGATGTGAGCAAAAGCACCAGAGCTGCTGTTGGGGGCTCTGACATGCTTTGGCTCTTTAACCTGACATCCCAGCATGGCAGAGCAGCGGGTACCACACACAGGTATAAAAATGCTGCTTGGCTGCCCACAGGCTGAGGGAATCCCTTTTCTGTGGCATCCCTGTTTTCCCTGCTCACCAAAGGAGGGAGAGCTTGCTGATAACAGTGTCTGGGCTCTGCTGGGGTGCTGCAGGCTGGTGTGGGCTGGCAGGCACAGGGGCAGCTCCATGGGCTGGGGGCTCCTCTGTGCAGCAGGTCCAAGGATCTGATGCCGGGCGCTGGTGGCCGCTGCAGCCTTGCTCTGCTCCTCATGTCAGATCAGTAGCAGCATCTCTGCTGCCAGGCCATGAGCCCGAGCCTCTCTGCAATTATGTGAGGCTGTTGGCTGTCCCTGACACAGACTCAGATTAGGAGTCCCTGCACTGACACGCTGACAGGTCGGCTGTGCTCCGTGTCCAGTTAAGTGTGCGATTCACAGGCACACACGAGCAGCTACCCAGCTCAGCCCTGCAGCCCCGTGCCCTTCCCCATAGCCCTGTGCCCCACAGCCCCCTGCCCTGCAGCCCTGTGCCCCACAGCCCTGTGCCCTGCAGCCCCGTGCCCTGCCCCACAGTCCTGTGCCAGGGATCCAGCATGCTTCAGGACTCATCCAGCCCAAGGCAAGGCTGAGGAGAGTTGCTGGGTCTGCAGGACCACGACACTGCCTTGCAGTGAAGCCCTGTGGGCTGCTGCCCTGGCTCTGGGGGCTGCCAGCCTGTTGCAATCCTCTCTCCAGCCCCGCAGGGTCTGAAGCCTGGCAGCAGAGCCTGGGCAGCACAGGATCTGCCAGTGCTGAGTACAGCAAGCAGTGCTCTGTTGGGCCACGTGGGATGCCCTCAACCAAACAACCATTTTTGTCTCCTAGACCCACACTTTCCAGCTCCAGCAGGCAAAGCTGCATTTTGGTGGCATCAGTGTCCAGCACTTTGCATTTTCAGTTTGTTCACAGAGCAGCTCCAGCACCCAGTGCCTGCCTGCACTCTGCTTCTTGGAGGAAAACCAGTGCAACCCAAGTCTGTCACAATTGAAAGGAACAAGGTCAAATGCAGGTTGCAGAGGCATTCCTAACTTCTGCATACTGGATTTGGGACATGGAAATATTGTCCTTTTAACGTAGTACTTAAGTTTAATGCAGTTTTATGAGTCTGTGGGAGCACAAATGATCCCCTTTCCTGAGTTTTACATTTATAACTCCAAACTGATGAACTGATTTTCCTTGAATTCAACTTCACTTTAGAGCACTGTGTTTCCTTCAGCCTTGGCCCACTCTGTGGGTTTTGTTGAGGCCTCAGGAGCTCTGAGCCCTCGGAGCTGGAGAGCTTTGAGGGCTGTATCTGCGGCCAGCTGTGGGCAGGTGTGGAGTGGAGGTGGCTGTGACACTGCTGCTTCTACCCGAGCTGCTTTCACTGCTCGTTGTTTAGCGCAGTAACTATGTGACAGCAATAACTCTGTAAATCAAACTCATGTTTTTTTCAGAACACGGACTGTGCTTTTGCCCTCTAAAGTGAAGAGAGTGGGAGAGATGGAGAGTTTGCATCAGAAATATTTCTCGGATATAACCAAGAAATTCCGAATTAAATCTTCAAATCGATATATCCAGTCCAGCTGATGTATTTGCTGTGGAAAATTGGAGTTGATCAGTTAACTCTTGGTAAATTTATAAGGAACTGAAAATGAGACTTGCTAGTCAGACATTTCAGTCTTGTCAGTGGATGTGTCCACTGCCTCTGGTGCAGGCAGGTGCCAGTGGGGATGTGGCACTCACCCTGTCAGGGCTGGGGCTTGGGATTTCAAGCCTGAGTGCTTGATGGAGGCAAAGGAGACTTTTTTGTAACATTTCCTTTCCTTTTGAAGAGAAACAAACCCAACAAGCCTCCTAGGAAACGAGATGCAGGAGGTCGGGTGGATGAAGTGAGACTGCACTGCCAAGTGTTGAAAAATTAAAATATGCATAACTTTACCTCAGGTGCACAACTCTGACTGTGCCCCCATGTGCATATTCATTAGAATACAGCCTCTAATTACCTGTCCTGAGTGGTGCAAGCCATGTGTCCATGCTGGCATGGGGGTTTTGTGGCACATGCTGTGGTGCCACAGGTGGGTTATGGTTTGAGGCTGCTCTGCCACGAGGGGCAGAGGCTCAGGCTGGTGCAACTGGCACTAAACTGGGCTGGAATTAAAGAGATGTTACTGAGGAGCCACCTTGGAGCATGGGATCCAGGACAGGAGAACAGGTAAAACGTGCTTTTCCTTGCAAGGTGACAGTGCAAACACAATGTTCCCAGGAAGGAGTTAATTCCGGTCTGTCTACAGATGTCCTGATGGAGTGAAGGCAAGCAATGATATTTTGTATCATTTTGATATCCGGTCTAAATTAGGCCCCAGGGAAAGACTGTGGCCTATTTAACCCAGCATCTGTCAGTTATCATTATTTTCAGCCAACTTTAGTAGCTCCAAGTATAAAATTTATATCTGGGGGGAGGAGAGGGAAAGAGGCTAGTAGAAGCTGGATTTGGCTACCTCAGCTTTTGCTGGAAGGACCTGCAGTGGCCTTTTAGGAGTTGTTAAATGAGGGAAGAAAACAATTATTGGGGACAGCACTGCGGGTGAAACTGGCTGTCTGGTGACCAGCCAAGAGCTGCGTGGAGAGGACACACGGAGGATGAAGGCAGGATGTCAGTGAGGTTTTTAAGGATGAGTTTCAGATCTGGATAGTGGCATTTGGTTAGTTATGTAGTGAGAAAAACTGGAATTTGCTCATAATGTAACCTTGAGAAGTGTTCCCACAGATGTGGGTGGCCTTTCTGCTGAGCAGCCTGTGAGGTAACAGATGGGTGGGGATCTCTATGGCCTTGCTGATGGAGCTTCTGCCACTGCTGAGAACGTGGGTGTAGGGCCCAGGGAGAGCAGGGGCTGGTGTCTCTGGGTGTTGGGAGGGGGCTGGTGTCCCTGGGTGTTGGGAGGGTGCTGGTGTCCCTGGGTGATGCGAGGGGGCTGGTGGGATGCAGCTGTGGAAGAGGCAAATCTCATCTTGGTGGGACTTCTAATAGAGATGAAATGCTCCACACCAGCCCATGAGCTGGAAGGACCTCCCGGGGATGCTCAGACCCTCCAGGCATTGCATTTCCATCAACCCCCAGCACAGGCAAGAGCTGCTGGAGCAGAGCTCAGGCTGAGACAGTGGCTCCTGCTGGGACGTGCTGAGACCCTGGGTGCCCTGAGCTTGGTCCTGGTGCTTTCCAGAGCAGAGGTGTGGGTGGTGTGGTGTGCAGCCAGGGTTCCCAAGCAGCGCTCTGTGTGTGGTGTGTTGGGAAGGGACGTGTCCACCTCCTGCAGTGCCTCTGGCTGCAGTCAGGCAGCTGAGCAATTTTTTAACCTGCTGTCACTGAAACCAAGCAGAAACCCTGAACTCCTGATGACTGACTAATGCAATTGCCCTTTTATTTCCTGATGCTTCCTTGAGAAGCAGAGGGACTCTGAAGCTTGTGCTGTTGTAAATCCTTGCTCAGGCTGCAGGCGTCTAGCTTGGGTGCAGAAAATGGAAACTCCAGTGGCTGTGGAGAAACCCAAGCCTCATCCTTCCTAGCAGCTTTCTCTGTGCTGTGTGGTGTGGTAGGTGCTTTGTTTTTCACACACTGGGATGTACTGGATGGATTTTGTTGAAGCAGAGACCAGGAGTTCACACCTGCTGTATGGCAGCACCTGGCAGTGCTGCTCCTTCTCGCAGCAGCTTGGGGTAGAAGCTACAAACTGCTGAAGACCACGGAGCTGCCTTTGAAACCTGCAGATGTGTGGAACTGCTGCTTGCCCCTTGTGCTGGGCTGCCCCTGGAGGATCCCTAACAAAATTTACTTTAAATTCTCCAGAAGTTACAACAATTTCTTTGTCCAGCAAGAAGGAGCTCCCCAGGTTCTGTGATTTGGGGTCAAATCAGCCTCTTCCCAGGACATGTTGAAATAGCTCCTCTTGCCTCCTGGTATCATGCTTCTTGTCATTGTGCCGGGCTGCCTCCTCTCAGGAGTGGCCTGGAAGGGCCAGTGGGGAGGCAGCATGGTGGGAATGTGCTTTTGGGTGACCAGTGGTGGGTTTGCTGTCCCAGCACGTCGCTGTCTCTGGGTTTTCGGGTGTGCCGGGCCCGGCCTTACGCAACGTGCGGAAGCGCCGTGTTGTGTAACGCTGTTGTGTAAGCAGGGCACGGGCGGGTGTCGGGGTTTCGGCACACAAACCATGCTCTGTCATGCTCCCTGCGTTTCCCCACCTGCAGCCTGGAGGGGATCTGTCCTGAGAATTCCCATCCACTCTCCTAGGGGTGTCGCAGGGACAGATACCGGATTTCTCAGATGGCGCTGTTGGTGGAAGGGCTGTCTTTAGGCAGCGAACAGTTGGCACTCGTGTCTGACTCCTGCTCCCGTGTGTAGCTGCACCTTTTACAGAGACATGGCCAAGTCCAGGGCCATCTTTGCAGGATGTGAAGCTGTGCCTGGACACTAATGAGGGTGGCTTTGCAGGAGACTCCTTGTTCAGGCAGCGCTGCCTCTCTCCCAGCTGACATTACCATGGTGCTGTGCTACCTGTTACAAAGCTGTCTTGCAGAGGGATTGCCAGGCCTCCCGTGGCATTGGCACCTCAAAGGGGTGCTCGAAAGCAGCTCGGGGGGGAAATGTATCCCCCCGCGTGCGATCTCGCTGCGGTGACAGTGGCACGGCCGGGGACATGGTGAGCAGGCTCTGAATGTCAGCACATTGTTCAGAGCGAGATTCGTGTCATGTCGCATTAGCTCAGGCCGACAGCTACCGGTGGGAAAATATTTCTGTGAGTTCCTCGAAGTGCCCCCACCTCCTACAGGCAAGGACTTGTGCCTGGAGAGGCGGCAGCAGAGCCGTGCCCAGCCACGCTGGGGGAGCGGGGAGCCCATCTGGTGCCTGTGTAACGTGGAGAGTCACCCGAGTGTTGTGTCCAAAGGGCAACGGCCTGCGCTGGGAGCATTCTCGTGGAGAGCGTGTCTGGCTGTTCAGAAGACAAAGCTCAGTTTTATTTCTTGGTAGCCTCTGCTCAGGGAAGAGGAGGTGGGGTTAGCATGACTTATTTGGTGAAATCCACCGTGCCCAGAATGAAGGGAGCAGCTGACAGCGCTGGGAGCTGAGGAAGCCCCCTCGTTCCTGCCTGGGGGCTGCAGAGGTCTGGAGCTGGAAGTGTGCTGCATGGTTCAGGAGCATTTAGACCAGGACAAGGCAGGCTGTTGTGCATGCAAGGAGCTGCTCAGCACTACACAGCTTAAATGGTGCAGGAATGGAGCTGGAACAGGGCAGCTGTAGGGGAGAGAGAAGCCAGGTGTGAGGATGTTGGCTCCCACATGGAGCGACTGACTGCAGCCCGAGGGCAGAGCCCCAGGGCTTCACTGGACTGAGAGGCTTTTTGGGATGGTCCCTCTTTAAATCCTCATCAGCAGAAGCATCTCTTCACCCATCCCTGGGACTCCTGTGTTCCACTCACAGCTTCCTCGATGCTCCTGGCTCACAGCTCCCCTCTGCCTGGGCTGGCTCAGCCCTGCCCTGCCTGCTGGGCTTGGGGGCTCCAGCCTCCAGCGCTGCCTGCTCTCCTGACATTCCTACTTCAGCATCAGCTTTTCCGAGCCTCCCCTCTTTATTTTCTTCCAATGTCAGAGAGGTGAGGAGGTCAAACGCTAATGCAGTATTTCTTTCCTTTTGTGAAGTGTACCTAGCAGATGAGGAGTGTCAACACCGATTTGTTTTTCAAGTGTTTCTGCAGGATTATTTTCTTGTTAAAAGTGACAAGGAGGTGCAGAACTGTCGGCCTTTAGCCAGAGATGTCATCTCGTCTTTGTGTAGGTGAACAGGCACGAGATGACAGAGCACCTTTTTGTGGGAAAGATGAAAAGTTGAGCCCAATTTAATAATTTCCTTAAAAACCAAAAGGACCACACGCTCCTTTTCCTTTCCTGATCCTCAGTAATGAGAGGCTGGAGAGAGGAAGACCGTGTTAGGCCACAGATAGTGCAGTGTGTTTATGCAGAACTGCTCTCAGTACTGAGGGGATGGTTTGAACAGGGTTATTCATCTGTGGCCTTTCCAAGTTCCTCTGCATCTTCTGACAGCAGAATCTGATGATGGTTCCAGCACAGATAAGGTGCTCCTGTGTAGCTGGCAGTATGGACCATGTGGGGAAACCATTCTGGGTTTCAGCTGTGCTCTCAGGACCTGCCCAGGAAGCTGCCCTGTGCTGGGTGCTGCCAGCTTGACACAGCTGAGCCTCTTGCAGCTCCATGGAGGGGCTTGCTTTTGTTCCTGGTTGCAAGAGCCCCTTGGATGCCCAGCACGGGGCTTTCTGTGGCCAGGACTGAGGGGGAGGAGGGAGCAGGTGTGGGTTGGGAGTGTGGTTCTGCTCCTTGGCCACCCTGGCCAAGGGCTGCCCATCAGCATGTGGCACTTCCCAGCACCAGGGAGTCCAGGAGACACTCAGCACTTGCTTGGGTCCCTGGTGCTGATGTTTGCAGGCAGGTAAAGAGACTAATAACTGACTTGTCACTTGACGTAGTTGTTGAGGGGCTGGCTGTGCTTTTTAAACCCTCTCCCCTTCTGCTCTGCACAGCCTCTGGTGACCCCTGAGGAAAGGCAGCGTTGTTGATCAGTGTTATTGAGTCTGGGGTGGAGCTGAGGGGGCTGGACTCCTGTGGATGGCACAGATCCAGGCACACGGACTGAAGTTGAGTGGTGTGGCACAATGCAGGGGCTGGTGTGGGACTGGGTTTGGGGTTTGTCATCTGGGTCAGCAGAGAGTCCAGGATGGCTGGAGGCGTGGCTGGGTTCCAGTCCCCCAGACCACATCTCCTTTACTGGATTCATACTGGTTCACACTGGTCGCCCTCCCTGTGGGGAGGCGGCTCCAGGGGAGGTGTCAGCCCAGCCGTGTGGAGGGGGGTGAATCAGAGCATTCTTCTGTCGTGCTTCCAAGTCTAGAAATTCAGCAGCTTTGGAGAAAGCTGTATTTAGAGGAGCAATAAAAAGGCAACTGACTCACATGGAAACAACATCAGTGGAATAAAAGGGGAGAGGCTTGGACCGCTGCGAGGAGATTCTCTGGTGGGGGGAGTGTGCTTAGGTCTGTGTGGTGGACATGCAAGTGTTGAAGCACCCAAGATGAGTCTGGCCTTGTCCAGAAATGAATTAGCAGAAATAAGTAATGTATACCCACCTTCCCGTGAGTTCTGGCTTCGTTAACAGTGATATCATGCCTTGCTTTTAATAGCTTTTGTAATCTCGGGGCAAAGTATTTTTTTTTTTTTTTAAATCGAGATAATTCTTTTGTTTGAAAAAAACCACCCTAAAAGCCCTGAAGTGACCTTTCATTCCAAGCGAAGGAGCGGGCGGGCTGATGGCTTTTTCAGATAGGGAGAGCCAGGGCAGAGCAGCCCGTGCTGGCCAGCACTCGGAGGCGGGAGCGCTGCCGGCAGCGCACACTTGGCCCTATTGTCTCTGCTTGTATGGACTAGTCGGTGGGAAATGAGGTATTTCCTCCTCGCAGCCTGCTCTCTTGGAGTGCTGGAGGCTGGATCCTGCCCTGCCCTGCGCCCCGGTGCAGCCCTTGCAACGCCGGGCTTTGGGGAGGCTCTTGCCGTGGGAGCAGCATCAGCCTCTCCTCCAGGTGTCTGGGAGGCTGTGACCCTCTGGGGCTGCTGGGGCATCGTTATTTAAACATGTTCTGATTAGCCTGCACTGTAAATCCAGCATTTTAATTCTTTCCATATGTAAGATCCAGTCTAATAAGCCAAAGTTTAAGACCATGCAATCTATTTGGAATAACCATATGGATTAGGAGTCAGACTGTGCTTTTCTGCTTCTTGTATTTACACTAATAGAGAGACAGTTGCTAATGTGCATGTAGCTTGTGCTGGTACCCATTTTTTAAAAATATGACACCAAATGGCTTGCATTAAAATATTTGAAAAGCAGTAAAACTGTGAAAGTTCCTCTCTTCCGCAGACACAGACACATCTGTGAAATGAGGCGTCTCCAGGCAGCAACATTCCTGTCCCTCCCTGTAGGCTTATCAGAGGGGCTGGAGACTCCTGCAGGGTGCTGGGCCAGCCCAGTTCCCCTCCAGCTGCACCTGCTGGGCCAGTGTAGACCCCCTGGGAATGAGGGAGAGCAGCCTTTGGGGCAAGGAAGACCTGACTGGATCCAGACCCCTCCTGCAACATCAGGAACTGGAGGAACTTGTGGCTATGGAGAGCTGGGGGCTGTCTGTGGTTGGCTGGCTTGGCACACGGTGCTGGCTGTGTGGTGTTGTCACCCCTGACTCTCAGGGTGGATTCCAGCTGGGGTTCACCCTGCTAATGCCCTCCCATGGGCCAGAGAGAGGAGCAGCAGAGCTGGGAGCTGGCCACTTGCTCAGCCACTGAGATTTTTGCATTCACCAGTCATTTATTTCACTGGTCTTTTTCTGCCATTTCTTGGTTCTCTTGGGCAGATCCCCAGTTTGAGTCTTTCTTGCTCTTTGTGTTCCTCTATCTTTACATTGCTATGGATTTGAAATATCATTTTAAAACAAAATCATCAGAGCTCTGCTTTTGAGGCTTGGTTCTTGTGCTCTGAAGTGAACATCCCTCGGGAAGTCAAACAAGCTTTTGATGGTCACCTCTTCTGCAAGGACCTGCCAGCACTGGGAGTGATGGTGGGGTTTATGGGCTGTCACAGGGTCCCCAGCCCCTGGCAGTGTCCAAAAGGCTCCAGAGTTGGTGTAACCCTCATGTCCATCCTTCATCCATTGCTTGTTTCTTGTCAATGAAGTGATCACCTCCTTATGTCCCTGCAGCTGATGGGACAGGGACATTGTGAGTGAGGCTGGGGAGGAGGCTCCAGCTGTGTCCCCAAGGGCAGGGCAGTCACTCTGCTCGCTGCTCATTGCCTCTGGCTTTGTCTGGAAGGGGGGTGGGCTGGGCTCCTCCTGCCTTGGGCAGGTGGGCACTGCCTCCTCTCAGGGGCTCTCTGCAGGTCTCGCTGACTTCAGAGGGAACAGCACCAGTCCCTGCTGCACTGGGGAAGTGCTGGGGCAGGGAGCAGCATCCTCTGTCCTCATCTCACAGCTCTCAGCCTTCTCTGTGGGTCTGGTGATCAAACATGGCCAGAAGTCTCTCCTCTCTCCTCGAGGTGTTTCTTAGAGGATGTGTTTTGGCTGAGGGCAGGAGCCTGTGCCGCTGGCTGTTCCCAGGGTACTGAAAGCATCCGGCCCAGGTTCACAAAGCAGTTGCCTTGTCACAGGAGCTGGAGTCAGACCTGGGTCTGCACAAGCACTGGAAAGCATTTCCGAGTGGGAGTTGCACTCTGTCATCCTTCATTTGCTCAGACAGAGAGGAGGGAGTCAGTGTGAGACACGGCAACTTCTTCCTCCCTGTCTCCAGCATTAATCTAAATGCCAAAACACAGACCTTTTGGAATGCACTGGCGCTGTGGAGAGCACCAGTCCCTAACCCCATATGGCACAGAAATATCCCCAGGTAGCCTCCAGAGGCACCCAGAGCTGCCTTGCAGGTGCAGGGGAGTGCCAGCACTGCTGCTGCTCCGTGCCCCTGTTGGGCCATATCGAGGAGCTGCTGGGCTGGGCTGCCTGAGGTGAGCAGGGAGCCTGGAGAGACATTCCCAGTGCTGGGCTGGAAGTGGTTTATTGAAAGGAAAGGATCATATTACACTCAATTTTTGCTGAGTTTATCTTGGTTTTTATCAGATTACACACAGGATAGCTCATCAATATTGTGATCCTGCTGACATGTAAGTGAGCCGCTGCATAATTCATGGCTGCTGCAGGGCTCCAGCACTGGGAGGCACATATTTAATTAGGCACCTCACCATTCCAGGCTTCTGGAGCAGCCCCAGGATGGCACCCGTGGGGATGGATGTGGTGGCCCTGCCTGTGCAGCTCCTGGTTCTGTCCCTGCTCCCAGCCCGGGGACAGAGACACTTTGTCATGGCATCGTGGTGAGCAGCACTTTCCAACAGGCTCCTGGGGAGGGGAAATGTCCCAGCAGAGATGAGAGGTCCTCCCTCTCGGGTTCCCTTTGGAGAGCAGGGGTGGTGATGAATGAGGGGTGCAGCAGATCTTTGCACTCCTGTCAGCTGTAACATTTAACTCTGAGAATCCATGTTACCCATAAAAACACCCTGTCCTTTGTCAGTCTTTTCAAGTTCAGATTTCTGCTCCAGTAAAATCTGAAGTTGAATTATATATTTTGTGGCAAAGTCTCCCTTAACAACTGGAAATTTCTCATTCTGGTCTTATCTCCATCATCTTGGGCTGGAGAACAGAGTCATTGCCCCTCTCCAGACCAGCCCAGCTCTCTGGGATTGGACCCTTGCTCAGAACCTGCCTCCCGTGGCAAGCAGGGTCCAGCAGGGCAAGGAACCATCACTGGGTTCAGCAATGGACCCTCCCCTGGACTGGCCTCTTCTCTGGCTGTGATCAAGGCAGTGAGTGTAGCTTCCTCTTCTCACAGTGTGCTTGAAAATGTATCTGGGATAGGAAGAATTCTTTTCCATTTTTGTGGTGCTTCCCTCCATTAATTTCCTGGTTGTAGTACATTACTCATGGATAATTAAGAGTGAGCTATTAATACAACAGTTAATATTCAAGTGCAGTGAAGAGGAGAGAACAATAAGTCAAGGAATCATATACTACGAGACATTTTAGTTTAGTGATGCAATTTTTTTTTGCTGGCTTTGGCTATCAGAGCATAGTGCTGCTTCCATTTAAGCATGGTCCTGAGAACTCCATTTATTGATAGAATACAAATAGGACATTAAATCAAGGGAAGTGAATTTGAATTGCTGGTCATATATACAATTATATACGGGATTGGCTACTTCTATCTGGTTTCTTGTATCTTAAGTTAGGAGAATTATGTTAGGGACTGCTAAAGAGAGCTTGAAGTGTCTTAAAATTAATGAGATTGAAGTCTGTCTAGGAAAAAAAAAAAGAATTTATGTTAAAATGCAGCTCCTGCTTTAGGGATGAAAAGATGACTTTGGAGAAGTTGTGCCTTGTCCAGATGGAGGAATGTGGGGAGGGTGGGCTGTGCACTGGCATTAATTAACAGATCTCAGCCTAAGTGCTCCTCCCTACCCTGCCATCCTCTCTGGGATGGAGGGATGGATGGATGGATGGATGGATGGATGGATGGATGGATGGATGGATGGATGATGGAGGGATGGATGGATGGATGGATGGATGGATGGATGAAGGGATGGATGGAGGGATGGAGAGATGGATGCAGAGAAGAGAGGGGGACAATGCCGTGTGCCTGGCTGGAGGGTGGCTGTGATAGAGCTCATCACCATGTTCACCACCCTCCTTCCTTTGCAGTCCCAGCAGCTCCCAGCACTGCTCTGCACCACCCAGCAATGCGCCTGCAGAGCCCCCATCATGGTGTTTGGGGATCACTGGGAGCATTCTCCTGCCCCCCAAAGGCCAAATGTTGGGGTGTCCTCTGTACGCAGTGTGGTGCTCTCTGGGACAGCTCCTCCTGGGGCATTTCAGACCAGCCTGAGCAGAAAACACCCTGCTTTGTCCTTGTGCTGTGGCTCTGCCTCTGCTTTGGAGATGAGGAGGGAGGCTCAGGTCCCTGACTGTGACCATCAGGAACACACAGGGGATGGTGGCACTGGCAGCACACACCTGGCCAGAGGTCACCACTCCCTGGCAGAGGGCTTGCCTGGGCTCCCAGCTGTAGCAGGGGCACGAGGGGTGGGCACAGAGGGGGTGAGATCCCCCAGTGCCATGCTGGGTGCCCCAGAGCACTGCCCAGCCCCTGGTCCATGGCACGTGTGTGCTGAGTGTGAGCAGCAGTGTCCTGCTGTGGAGCTTCTCCATTTCCAAAGGCTGGAGCAGAGTGTGTGTGTCCACAGGGAGGGCTATGGGTGCAGGAGCCTGTGGCCGAGAGCAGGGATCTGGGGGAGGGGGAGGCTTCAGCAAACAGCTCCTTACCAAAACAGCCCTGACCTTTGCAGGGCTGGAGCTGTCTGATGCAACAGGCTGAACCTTTCCAGGCTTCAGCTCCAACGTGAAATGCTTCAGAGCAAAATTGATGGTCGCAGCACTGGCCCCAGAGCTTACATCCAGAGCTTGCCCAGCCTCTGCTGGGGATGGGGAGAGGGTGCTAACAGCCCATAGAGCCACAGTCTGTGTTGTTCTCATGTGCTGGCTGATGCCTGTGAGGGGTGGGTGCTGTGGCATTCGAAGCTGCCCTCCCCTGAGCCCTTTGTGGCACAGAGGAAGAGCTGGGGGCACAGGAAGGGGCTGTGCTGTGCACTCTGGAGTACCAGCATGGCTTGGAGGGATGGGTGGAGGTATTAATTTTGACCAGAGGGCAGAGTCAGCATGTCCCTGATGGGGACTCATATCCAATCCATTGAAACCAAGTGGGAGATCATTTGCAGCACCTCTGGTGTGTGGGTGGGAGCCGCTGTGCCCTGGGGGATCAGTGCTGAGAGGGCTCCTTGCTGCCTGGCTCTCCGGCAAACCAGCGTTAGTTACAGAGATGCTGTTGTTTCTGTGTCCTGTGGTGAATAAAATTCAACAACTCTTTATTTCTGAATGACAGCCCAGGGACTGCACTTCTGCTCTGGCTCGGTGTGAAGTGGCTTCATCCCAGCGCAGCTCCTCTGGGGCCTGAAGCCCTCGATTCATTAGTTGTCAGCCTCGTAGGTGGATTCTGCATTAGGCCTTTAATTTAGTGTATTGCCATGGGCTACTGACCACATGACACTGCTCAAATGTGAGCAAATCTAACGAGGATCCGGGACTGCTCTTTAATTTGGTGAGAATAACAGAGTGAGCATGGGCCTGGAGAGTGTTAATCACGAAGGAAAACTGGCTGAAACCAGGTCAGCTGGTGCTGGTTCTCAGTGCAGCATGGTGGAGAGGGAGCACGGCGGGTGGAGGACTGGCAGTCCCACTCCACTGATAACAGGAAGCACCATGGCCACAGCAGCCTTGACTGCTGCCTTTCCTCCTCCCTGAGGCTGACCACTGTGGCCCATTTGGTGTCCAGGGTCTGGGGGGCTGCCCAGGTCCTCATTTGGTGCCCAGGGTCTGGGGGGCTGCACTCAGGTCCCCATTTGGTGGCTGGGGTCTAGGGGGCTGCACTCAGGTCCCCATTTGGTGTCCAGGGCTTGGGGGGCTGCACTCAGGTCCCCATTTGGTGTCCAGGGTCTGGGGGGCTGCCCAGGTCCCCATTTGGTGGCTGGGGTCTAGGGGGCTGCCCAGGTCCCCATTTGGTGGCTGGGGTCTAGGGGGCTGCCCAGGTCCCCATTTGGTGTCCAGGGTCTGGGGGCCTGCCCAGGTCCCCATTTGGTGGCTGGGGTCTGGGGGGCTTCCCAGGTCCCCAGCCCAGGGGGCTGTTCCAGGGTCTGGCAGTCCCCTCGTGCCCTCGGTGCCGTGGGAAGGGGCAGGTGCTGCTCCTTGGCTGTGACAATCTGGGGGTGCTGGGTGTCCTTTTGGGAGCTGGTGGCAAAGGCCAGGCCCAGCTGCCACCTGCCTGTCCCTGGGTCCTGCACTGACTCATGTCACCCAGAGTCACCAGCTCCTCACGGGAGCAGCAGCGAGTCCCCACAGTCAGATTTGTTCTGCGCAATAAACAAATCCACACTGCTCTCCTGCTGGCTATTCCTGGCTGGGGCTGGCTCCCCTCAGCACGAATCATGTGGATTTACTGTGTTATCCTGGAGTGGTGCCTGAGCTTGGCTGGCTTCTTTAAGCCATCCCTTTTGGAGGGGTGGGCTCTGGGAGAGGGGCACAGGAACCCTCTGCGGTAATTCCTGTTGACTGCAGTGACCAGCGAGGCAGAACTGATCAACTGCAGGCTTCCCTGCTGCTGAGCTCTGCCAGCAAAGTGCTTACATCTGCTTTTACACTAATGGGAACTTTATGGACTGGCGTGTCCCCCCTCCCAGGAGCAAATTCCAACAAGGTCAGGATCCAGAAAGTTGCCACTTGACACCGCCCGTGAAGCCCTGAGCCAGCCGGAGGAGGCCAGGTTGCACAGAGGACTTTCTGGGGCAGCAGATCTAATGCTGTCACCTGCAACTGATAGCCTGGAGGCCCCCCCAAAAGCCACTGCTGCCATCCCACTCCCCACTCCGTGCTGGGCCGTGCTGCTGGAGGAGCTCTGTGGATGGGCGCCAGGTCGAGGTGCTCAGCACACAGGGAGCCATGGTGGCTGTCCTGGCAGAGAGGGCTGTTCTCTGAGCACACCCAGAAGGTGATGATGTGGCTGTGCTGCTCCTGCTGCATGGTCTGGGAGTGTGGCTGTGCTGCCGCTGGCAAGTGGGTGCCAGGTGAGCAGGTTGGCATCAGGCAGCAGTGGCCCAGGGCATGACATGCACAGGGAGCATGGGTGCTGTGTGATGAAACCACGAAATGATTGCTTTGAGGCCCTGAATTTTCCTGAATTTAATGCATGGCCATTACATACTAATGGTTATTAAGGTGATTAATACTTAGTTTGTGTGGAAGGGAGTTTGCAGGAACATAACTTGCTTCTGTGCAAGAGTTACTGTTCATTTTTCAGGACACACAATCAGCCTGGACAAGGCCTGCTGAACTGAGGCTGCTTTGGCAGCCTGAGTGTGAAGCATTATGGAAGCTCTCCGATTAACTGTCTCTCTTCTCATCTAACATTGCAGGGCCCTAATTGCTTTGACTTTGAGTGAGGAGAGGGTGGTTCCTGTAAGGGCATCCCATGGAGCTGTGTGGTCTGTGTGGCTGCTGGCCCTGGTCAGGGCACTTGGGGTCAGGTCCCCGTCCTCCCTGGTGCCGGTGTGCTCAGGTGCTGTTGTATGCCACATATTGCCTCCTGGGATGTTTTGTGCAATGCAGGTGAGGTTGGAGACACCTTCTCATTGCCCCTCTCCTGAACTGGCACCAGCCAGCAATGAAAGGGCTTCTGCAGACCACCCCATGGGGCACCCCTGGGTGTTCTGGCTGCTGCAAGGCAGGAGTGCTCCTCCCGAGCTCTTCTCCTTCCTTCACCTTGCTCAAAGCTTTGTCTGGCTTCAGCTCTTTGAAACAAAGCCTGTACCACCCTCTGGGTGCCCTGTGGCACAGGGATGGCCGGGATGAGTGATGGTGAGGGCCCTTAGGGCATTGCTCTTGTTCCCAACCCCAGGCGCAGGAGCTGCCCTTGTCCTGTCCCAGGCACAGCTCTGGTGCACAGGCTGCCATGCTCAGGACTCCTGGCCACAGCAGGGGATGGGCAGCACCTCATCCCTGGAGCTGTGACACCCAGGTCTCAGCTGGTGGGAGCAGGTTAAGGTCCCCTTGGCTGATGCTGGGAGTTGGATGCTGATGGTGATGCCTGGAGATGCCAAAGGCTGCTGTGCCTCCCCAGCTCCTCCCGCGGCCGCTGCAGCTTGCAGCGGTTTGTTAAGCGAGAGGCGATTTCAGAGCAGGCAGCAGCGAATAAATTCTGTTTTTCTCAAGCATTTAGTGTTGCTTTCAGTTTGCTTTGATGATGTCTTCTCACAACTAGTGTAAACAGACTGCGCAATGGGGAGCACTCACATGTGTACAAGAAGTTGCACATGAAAGACAGAGGCATCTTGAAAGCCATAATAACGCTCTGAGTGCCAGTTAAAGGATTTGTCACTAAGAGCACTTTACAGATAGAAAGAACTTATTAACTAGTGTGACTAACAGCTTGCAAGGTTTAATTGATGTGTGTTTGTTGTCCTTTTATATCTCTCCCCCTTGTCTTCCTCTTGGCAGTGATTCCAGCAGTTGCTGGTGCAAGAGCAGCAACCTCAAAGCAGCCTGAATAGGTACCAGAAATAAAAGGGAGGCCAAGCCCTGCCCTGAGTGCCCCTGGGTCCGGGGCTGCAGCAGCTGTGGGAGCTCAGCCCCAACATCCGGATTCCCCTTAGGAACTGGGGCTGGGCCTATTTTCTTGCTCAGGGTTCTGTTATTCCTCCCTAAGTGACGCAGAGTTTTTGAAGATAAAGCTTTTCAATGCATGAATAGGATAGATAATGAATGTTTCTGCCAGACAGACTGCTCGTTGCAAGATTGATTGACTATTAAGGTCATAACGCAGCAGCCACCCACACGAAGCAAACAGGCTAATGTTAGACTCCAGGTTAAGCCGAGAGTTGGTCAGCTGTCCACGGGCACAGTGGGGGCTTCCAGTCATCTGTCAACAAGTGATTGATTGATGTGGACACCTTCCAATCTTATTCTGATGATTCTCAGCAGCTTGCCTGCCTGGTGGCCATTTTTCAGGAGTTGGCAGCACTCAGACCTCCAGGACTCCAAGCGATGACTGCATGGGGGTTAACCCTTTCCTTTGATCCCAAACGCCTTTGTTGTGGGCAACAACAGCAGCACATAGGGGAAGGATTGTTTGTGAGCCCCAGTTACGAAATACACCGTGACACTCCCCGAGTGAGAGCAGTGCTTTGACTTTCAGACGTTTCTGAGTGAGTTGGCTTGAGTGAAGCTGCGAGTGGGGATCTGCAGAGAATCATCTGGAGCAGGGAAGGTACAGCACTGTGTTTCATGGGCATTTTAATGTGCACTGGGTAAACTGTGTGCATCAGAGCTCCAGCAGCAGTAAGGCAAATCCAGGTAGGAGTGAGTTTGGTATTCAGAAGGGGAAAAAAAATAAGGATTGGCATGGCCTTTTTCTGGTGTGAGAGACAATGAGTTAAGAGAGCTCTTCTCGTTTTAAGGTTTTCTCCTAGTTCAGTGCTTTGAATTCACCAGAAGTTTGTTGCCTGGGTGCTGGCTTTATGTGTGCATGAAGAGGGCTTAAATATATCTCTCTGTATTGTTTTATGTACATGTTATACTTGGTGTGTGCCCACACACGTGCTAGTGGGAAATTGAAGTTACACATGCCGTGTAGTGCATGTTTACCATCTGTAAACAACTTCAAGGGTCCTTCGGCTGCCGTGTGTGACCTTGTGTGTTTCCTTGTCTGTTTTTCAGCAGTTTTAGTTTAACTGTTTTGGAGGGCCCTGACGCCTGACTTCACCTTTCCATGCACTTTCCATCTATGGTTTGAGCATTCCTAACGTACCCTAAAAGCCTGCTATGGGGAAACTTCAAAAGCCTCTTCTCCACGAGCTGGATCTTTATGTAACTCAAGTGCATTGTTGAGTTTTGACGGCGCGATCCAAGCGCTGCAATGTGGCAGAGCTGGCACAGAGCTATTGAAGGTGACAGGAGAGCTGTGCTCAGCTGCTCTGAGTGCTGCTGTGCTGCTCTGCACACCCCTCCCCAGCCCCAGCAATGGGCTGCAGGCTGCTATTTTTCCCATGGAGGATGGTGCCCCAGGCCCTGATCCAGGACCACTTAATGCCAGTCTCTCTCCTGGCTGAGCAGGGATAGGGTGGGAGCCAGGAGGAGCTGTTGGGAGCTGGGCTTCCATGGCTGTGGCTGAGTTCTGCTAATCCTCTCTTCTCTCCATCCCTTGCAGATGGCGATTCCTGCTTGGATGGTGCTCCCACACAGCACCACACTGGCCTAGCTGCTGACTGTCTCCTGGATGCCAAGAACCACCTCCCACTGCTGGGCTGGGCAGGGTCCTGCTCGGAGCTGCTGCCCTGGGCAGGCTCTGTGGCACTGACCTGCACCTAAGGGACAGCCATGCCCAGTGCCTGGGACATTTGGTACCCTGCTGGCCCCTGCCCATGGGCAGGTGCACCATGGTCATGCTGGTGAGGAGGCTTCTCCCAGGCCAGCACCAGCCAGACAGAGCAGGGCTGTGCTGGGGAGGGAATGAATGACCTGTGCTCCTGTAAACTGAAACAGGGGACTGAAATGCCACGTGCCTGCCACAGAATTTTTCCAGGGCACAGCAGAGCCATATGTAGCACTTCAGCCCTCTTGTGCAGAGCTCTGAGGGCTGTTGGTCTGAGTGCATGAAACACAACGAATTTGTCTCTGGGGCCTTTTGTAGCAGCACCATGGCCTTCTTCTCTCCTCCTTGCACACCCTGCACTCACACTTGTGTACTTAGTTCCTGCTTGGTGGGGCAAAAGGACCTGTGTGGACCAGGGGAAGGTCTCTTTCCAGGGGATAGTGGAAGATGAATCCATGAAAAGCCAGTTCTGTCCATGGAGTAGTATCACAAGTTGCTTTTCTTCCCTCAATCACCCTTCCCTCCTAGGCCTTGGCCAGAGGGCACCACCACTGGTTGCAGCACAAGGTCTGGTCATTTTTAGTAAAGCTTTGTGCCATCATCATTCTTAACATGTGTGGGCAGATGCAAAGTGCTCTGGGACTGCCATGAAGTATTGGTTGATGAATCTCTTCCCATTTTAGCTTTTGTTGAGCAGAAAGTGGCTTGTTTGGGCATGATCATGCAGTGGAGCAGTGGTAGGGCTGGGAGAACCCAGCCTAGGTCATTAATCCCTAACAGCCTGTGTCCTCTGGACTCTGAGCATCAGCCAAGAAGAGATGCTGCTGAGTGCTTTTCTGCTGAGTGCAGGTGGAAAAGAGTTGAAAGGCACCAGCTCTGCTCGCTGACAGCTCCTGTTCAACAGGGTGTGTGGGATTTCTGTGGAGCAGCCCCAGACAGACACAGAGCAGTGCTGGTGCTGCATGGAGAAAACCTTCCCTGTGCTCGGGGAGGGGCACCAGGGTGTCTCCTGCAGCTCATTATGTAGAAGGGAGAGACCTGTAGTTATTTCCCCTTGGCTGATCTCTGATTTAGCACTGATCATTAAGATGGTTTTGTGTATTGGAGAGTCACTCTGAGCAGGGTGCCCTGGACTCCAGCCTCCCTCCAGGCTTCCTGCAGCCCACAGTGCGCAGCCCCCCAGGCTGAGCTGCCCCTGGGCAGAGCCTGAGCGAGGGCCAGGGAGCTTGGGAGTGGATGAGGCAGCCCTGCCGATGGCCAAGGGCTGGGAGCGAGCAGCTTGGCCATGCTGCCTGCTCCGCCAGCGGCCTCGGTGGTGTCCCTGTGGTGTGAGCCCAGCCAGCCTGGCCTCGGGGCTTCTCCCGAGGCAGCGCTGGTATAATAACACTGATGAAAAGCTGATTAATCCTTGTGAACGAGCCGCAATAGCTTCCCTCTAGAACTGAAGAGATTACCACTGATTTGTCATTCTGATTGTTTCAAAGAGACGTGCAATTAGTTGCTCTAATTTAGCTGCGCTGCCGCTCGCTCGCTCGCGGAGGAGCGGCGTGACAAGGGCGCTGCAATCAGTGGGGCTGCGATGGCAGCCACTGGTGGTGCAGCTGTGCCGACACCATTTCATTTCACGTGCAGAGGGTGGCTGCCAAAATGGTGGAGCATCACGTGCTGCTGCTCGAAGGACCAGGTCCCCTCGGTGCTGTGTGGCAGGCCTGGCTCAGGCTGTCCCGCTCCGAGCTGGGCTGATGGAGCTGCGACTCAAGGGATGCTCTGCTGTGTCTGAGCAGGGCTCTCACCGGTGCTGGTTGTTCAGGAGACCCTTGGGAAGACGCAGGGAGAGCAATGAGTGTTGGCCTAAAACCCCCATAAGATGATGGGCTACATCATGGTGGGCATGACATTGCACTTAGTTTCATTATAAAATAGAAAGTCATAAGGAAATAGTGTTTTCTTATTCTGCGCCCTCCAGCTATTGGCCCTCTTTGCCAGGTGCAGTAAAACCAGTCCCAGGTAGAGGAGAAGGGGGGGGTGTTTGCTCGAGGTTGAGCCTTTCTGAGGACTGTCTTTGCTTTGGAAAAGGTACAAAGCTGCCACAGAAAATGAGGAGCTTGTGGCTCAGCCCCCCAGCTCGCTGCGCTGGGTCAGCAGCCAACCCCCTCTGGGCAGAGAGGAGGGAACACATGGGATTTCAAAATGTGTCCATTTTCAGTGAGACAAATCACTTAAAAATTCAATTCAAAATGAAGAAAATAAAAATGCTTTAAAAACAAAACCTGCCTGTGGCTATTTCTTGGTTGAAGCTGTCTCTTTTTTTTCTCCCTTTTTTTTTTTTTTTTCCCGGGAAGGCATTTTGTTTCTGGAGCGAGCTGGCTGTGCATGCTAGGGAGGGTCTTTGAGGGGCCTCAGAGCAGCTCTGGTGCTGGCTACCAGCAGCCCGTGCACCTCGGCCCCTGGCCAAGCACCACCACGCAGCTGCTCGGCTCATGTTCCCGGCCACAGCATGGCACGGCCGGGCCCGTGTGTCACTGCAAGGTCGTGGCTTTCCCTGGCCCCTCCAGCTCAGCTGTCAGCTGTCGTCCCCCACTGGGCACCCAGGGGACCCCACCCGTGGTGTGTGTCCTGGGGCTGTGCTCTGGTGCTGGTCACCCTGCCTGGACAGCTCCTGGGCACAGAGCAATGCCCAGTCAGTGCTGTGCCCCCAGCCCTCATTGTCCTTGCCCACAGGTGCTGCTCAGAGGCAGCTCCCCCGGCGCAGGTGACATCCTGCTCGCTCCGCTGCCGCTGCCCTGCTGGTGACAGCTGATCCAAAGGGCAGCCGGGGTCTCGGCAGTGCCAGCTGGGCCAAGCCGGACAAGTGCCATCGGCCGGGACACGTTCCCCATGCCTTCCCTGGATTGGGTCAAGGTTGGCCTCAGTGAACCGGCTCAGGGATGGTCTGGCACAGGGAGCACCAAGCAGGACATTTTCGAGTGCTCCTGCTCCCCTCAGCTAAATATAAGCCCCAGTGGGAAGCCTACCTCTCGCTAGTTTTATGTTTCTTGCCCCTGCGCTTCCTAAACCTGGCAGCAGGCCCAGTTGTCTCCAAGTCTAAGATGAAAATACCCTTGCAAATCCCACTCATAAAAATACCTGCTGTATTCCCAAAACATGCCTGAGATAGCTTCCAGAGAGGATGGGGAGCTAAAATAAGACGCATGAGCTCAGAGCCCCATTTTCCACTGCCCCGCGGCTCCTGTCGCGGCAGCACCACCGCGCCATGGACTGAAATGGAAGTGCTGCTGTGCAGGGTGGCCTTGGGCAGACAAGCCACAGCTCTCCCACAGCAGGCCCTGCTGCAGCTCTTCTGTGTGCCAGCAAGGCCTTGTGCCCCTGGGGACAAGCTGGTGGCACCTCCTGGACAGTTACCCTGACCAGTAGTGGTGGCCTCAGCAGAGGAAACACGGGTGAGAGTGGGGCACAGAGCTGTGGGCAGTGTCTGATCCCCACACTGGGTGAGAGTGGGGCACAGAGCTGTGGGCAGTGTCTGATCCCCAGACTGGGTGAGAGCGGGGCACAGAGCTGCGGGGAATGTTTGGTCCCCAGACTGGGTGAGAATGGGGCACAGAGCTGTGGGCAGTGTTTGGACCCCAGACTGGGTGAGAGTGGGGCACAGAGCTGTGGGCAGTGTTTGGACCCCAGATTTGCCAAGTGAGGGGCAGCAGGAAGCTGCTGTTCCCTGGGAGGCCTCCATGGCCAAGCCACACTGGCAGTGGCACCTGCCCTTGGGATGGGATGCAGGTGCTCTGCTGTGGACCTCAGCCTCTCTGTGTCACTCCTTGGCCACCCCCTGCACTGGAGGGACTGAGGGGACACACAGATCTGTTGTCCTGCAGCCTGGGCACAGCAGCTGGACACTGGGAGGGCAGTGAGCCTCACTGCATCCAGGCAGTCCCTTGGCAAAGGGATGAGCCCTTGTGGATGTGGCATGACCTGCCCAGCAGAGAATGGCTCCTGGCAGGGTCACAGTCCATGGAGCAGGGTGTCAGGCTTCCTTGGGAATCTCAGACTTGCCCTCTTCTGAAATGCTCTGCTGCAGCCTGCAAATGGATCCCAGATCTCGCAATCACACATCTCTTTTTTTTTTTCCTTTTTAACAACCCACTGCTTCTACTAGATGCCAAAATGTTTCCCGGATCAGGCACAGATGTCCCCACAGTCACGTCCCGCCATTGTCTCTGCTTGGCTGTGGCCTGAGGTGGGGGCAGACACAGCCCCAGGTTCACTGCAGCTGTAGGCAGGAATGTGGTGGCCATGAGCCCTTAGCAGGGACAGGGTCTGCCTGCCTGGAGTGGGGTCTGGGGGCCAGCAGCAGAGCCACTGGCTGCTCCAAGCATCCCAGCTAGGATGGTCACAGGGCACAGAACACTTGGCAGCCATAAAAGGCATCCTGCAGCACCTGAACACAAACATCTGCTCATGCTGCTCCCATTGGAGACCCCCTCTTGTACCTGCCACGTTGAGTTAAACCCCTTGGGGTCTGCTCTTGCCCTCGTGGCTCTTCTGTGCCGTGCTGCTCCTGAGGTTTTAGAGGGATTTTGTCCCCACAAGGCTGATCACCTTGCAGCCATGAGCTCAGTGGGGAGGAAACCCCTTTCAGGGTCAGCAATGGTGTTACTGGTGGTGCCCAGGCCACATGGGTCCTGTGGATCCTCCTGCAACAGCATTAGTGAGGGGTGCTTGCATGGATGCTTTGAGCTGAGGTTTGTTTGGGAGGGCACAACTGTCCCCCTTCTTCAGATGGTTACATCCTGCATCTCACTGACTGTGGGGCTCCCTGGCAATATTCAAAGTTCCCCACTCACTTGCATTGCCTTGTATGTCAGCAAGTGCCACTTAATGATCTGTGAATGGAGGGAATGCTGGGAATGGGCCGGACCTCGTGTGAAATATCCATCCAGAGTCTATAAATAATGCAGCCTCTTTATGCTGTGCACAGTTTGGAGCTTCATGGGAGGAGCATCTCCCTGCTATGACTGCTGGAGGAGCCTGTAAGTGATTTGGGTATGAAACAAAGGCGATGAAATGTAAAGAGAGGGACTGTTCAGTTTCTGAAATATCCTGCAAATGTGCCTCAGCCACTTCTGCCAGCTCCTGAGCTGCCACCCACCCTGTGGGCAGTGCCTCGGGCTGTGCCACATGCACCAGGGCATGGTCCCAAACACTGACCCTGCACTGACCATGGAAATACCTGGGAGCAAGGTCTCTGCCTGCCGTCAGGGCTCTGCCTCTCATGAACCCAGAGCTGCCAGGCACAGTGCTGTCCCACTGGCACTGCCTGCAGGGTCCCAGCGAGCAGCAGCTGCCCTGGCCCTGGCTCCTGAGCTGTCCCACTGTTGACAGGGCGTGTGCTCCCAGACCTCGACTGCCCCTGTGGTGGTTTATGGCTCTCTACCCTTTCCTATCAAGGAAAAGACCTGGCAGTGGGGAAACACAGGGGGATTTCTGCTGGAGATGTTCTCTGGTCACTTTTCTAGGGCAATATTTGGGTTTCCCTGCATGCTTGGAAGTGCAAGCAGAGGCAGCTGCATCAGCATGGGTGTTCAGCAGCCTGCTCTGGGCACACCAAGGCAGTCTGCTCAGAGACACTCTCACAGCCAAGGAAAGCCAAGGCTGTCACACTCAGCCACGGGTGGATGGATGGTCCCTTTCCCTGGCACATTCCACCTGCCCATGAAGGCAGCCTGCCTCTGCCAGTGACCAGCGTGGGGTGGCTTTCCAGGCATGGAGGGTCCGCCTGGCTGGGGCAGGAAGGGTTGCATGGATTTGATTAATTAAAGGATACGTTCCTGTCATAAATATTCTGTCACCGCTCTGCACGTCTTGTAAAATTTGCTGTGCCGGCGCTCACAGTGGCATTTGTGAGATTAATAACAGCAAAGCAGGAACGAGCTGGTGCTGCAGCAGCATGGCAGCGAGCAGGGCACACGGAGCCCGGCCCGGGCATGGCCCTGGTGTTATCTGTGGCAAAGCAGGTGGAGCAGCCCCAGCGTGGGGATCGCAGCCGGGGCTGTGCCTGGCTTTTATTTTTAACACCCTGCTCCCAGGCGGTGACAAGCCTTCGCTAAGTGAGGTAATAGCCAATTGATTTTGTTCCGTTTTGCAGTGGGCAGTAATAAATCACACGGCTTGTCAGGGGGTGTTTCATGTTTTCAGTGAGAGTGTGCCAGCAATTAACCATCAGAAAGCTCTTGTGGCTCCGCTCCTGAAGACGTGGCTGCAGTCTGAAACTCAGGAATGTGGGGCCCTCCGCCACCAAAACAGAGCGGTTGTGGCAGAGATTTACAGGGGGGTTTATTTCCAGGCTCCAGAGTGGACAGAGCAGGAGATTGATGGCAGGGAGGAGCAGCCACTCAATTCATGGACACAGTTGCCCGTGAGGGGACACAGGGAGTGTGGAACTGTGGGATGTCCCCATCCGTGTCCCCACTGTGGCTTAGGGACCCCCAGCACTGGGGCCAGCAAAGGTGTGTGACCCATCCAGCTGCCTGCTCCACAGCCACGCTGGCAGCGGGTCATGGGATGAGGACAGGGTGAAATGGAGCTGCCAGGCGCTTTCTGGCCCTGCTGCAGCTATCACTGTGTCCTGCTGCCATCCTGGGCTGCCTGTGCCTGGCTCTGGGGGTGCAGAATTGCTATATTGGGGTGTGAGGAGGGACGTGGCAGCCACTCTTCTCTCCAGCCCCGTTAAGTGGGGTGCAGGGTGTCACTTGGTTTGGCTCAGCTTGGTTCAGTGCCCCTCACACCGTGCTGCTGGAGTCCCTGCAGCCCCTGGCAGGCTCTTGGGGTTTGGGGGGCTGAGGCACACACGGGTGGTGGGCTGTGGGGTCAGCCCGGTCTCTGCAGCCTGCTCCATCCCTCTGGGCTCTGCCTGATGATTCCCAGATGGTAATCGCTCTGCTTTTATTTCCCGTAACCTTTGTTACTCTGGGAAGGCAGAGGCAGAGGCTGGGCTAGAGGCCGGGGTGAGGGATGTGGCGGGAGGGTCGGGACCCTGGGGAATAATGCCGGTTTCAAAGCAAGGCCTTTCACAGAGGCATTTGCATTTGGAAATAGGGAGCGACTGCTTTGCATGCAGACCTGGAGGCCCTGGTCCTGGGGGGAAGGAACGGGAGCAAGTGGCCAATTGATCCCCGACTGAAATCAGGAAATTATCAGGAAATCATCCCCTGCTCTGTGCTGAGGGGTCTGTGACAAAAGAACCTTCTCCAGCTCACAGCCTGGCTGCCCACTGTGGCCCTGCTGGGGCTGTGACTTTCCCACTGCAGCGCTGTGGATGGAGAGTCCAGGATCACAGGAGAAGGGGGTGGGTGCTGCTGGCCCCCAGCCACCGTGTCACTCCTGGTTAGATCAGAGCAGCAGAGCTGCTCCCTCCCAGGGCCACGCTCTCCCTGCTCCCCAGGACTTTGCTGGAGGCGACAGGCAGCAGCTCCAGTGTCTGTCTTAGGGAGCTGATAAACACAAAGGCTCAGGAATGAGTGAGATGGGCACACATGGGCTCTGCTGTTGCTGCCCAAGGTGGCATTGGATGAGCTCTGTCCCACACCCCAGACAAGCTGCATACATGTGTGCATGTCTGTGATGGCTGCAGAAGACCCTTGGGAAGGCTCCTGAATGGAGGGAAGGGATATGTCACCGATGCCTTCCTCCCTGGGACCTGCCTGTCCAGTAAAACCAGTTTCCCTGTTGGCAGCAGTTGTTGCAAGGATGTGACTCCACTGGAGGTTCTGGTGCTGGCACCAAGGCACCAGCATCCCACTGTGTGTGCCCAGGCATGGCTAGGAAGGGGGCTGGATGCTTTCATGGAAACGCATCTGGGATTTCATGGGTTTGTCATGGGTTAAAATTCCAGATTTGACATTTTTGTCATGGAGCTTTGGCTGGTGAAAGCTGTGGAGAAATCCCAGCGAGTGCGGGCTGGTGCCATGCTGTGCCTTCTGCCCAGCCTGGGCTCATCTCGTGGGTGCAGGGAGTTCATCCAACTTCCTTGGGGTCACCCCATTAGAAAGAAGTTCCTGACCCTGGCTATGGGGTCCCCAATGCAGCGTGGTCCCAACCACAACCCTGTGAGCAGGACCCATTCTGCAGCTGCCGCGTACGAGGCACACACGGACACAAGGACAGTTGTTTTCAAACCTCCTCCATGGGAGGCAAGGAACGGATGGAAAGGCAGTGCTTCCTCCCCCACCAGACCCCCAACATTTTTGTGATTTCATGGGAACTCGTAGGAAGGGAGTGCACATTTCCCGTGGCTCTGGGCAGAGGAGCAGGGTTCATGGGCTGTGACGGAGAGCGGGGTCGTGGGCCCCTGGGCGTGCAGGAAGCAAGGCTCTCCTCCCAGGGAGGAACCTGCCTGTGTGGGTGAAAACCTGCCTCATTACACCCCAACTGAAAAAAATTATTTTTTTCATCCTTGCTTTTTTTTCCCCCAACATCCCAAGTGACTTCTTTGTTACGTGATTAATATGCCTTGTGAATTAGAGCCTGGAGTGTGATGCGTTGCTGGGATCTGCACGGGAGCCTGAGGCAGGTGATGCTCCATCTCCAGCTCCTGCAGCCCTTTCTTTTACAGACTTCAGGGTGGAAAAAATTCCGTCTCCGCTCGGACTCTATTTATTGCCACAGTGTGAGACTGATGAGGGGTGACACAGCTCACACGAGTCCAGGTAATGCCTCGTACGGAAGCAAGTGACCCAGAAACATCCTGGAAAAGTGCAGCCAAGGAAACAGCCCCTCGGAGTCAGCCGGGGTGTTTGCTGTCTCCTGCGCCTCGGTGCCCACTGTGACTGGAATGGAGGATTTCTTCCCTGCACCTCGGGCTCAGGCAGCCCCAGTGGATGCAAACTCAGGGCACTAGTGGGCTCATGGAGTGGAGCTGTAGAAATATTTTTATACAAGAAGCTGTTGTTTTTTTACAAGAAGCTGTTGTTTAGCTGTTTCACAAATACCTAAATGATGGTGCTGCACACCAGCCCCGGGTTTTCTTTGTCTGGGTGTCAGGGCTCTTGCCCTGTGTGTTGGGAGCTCCCCAGCTCCAGTTCCTCCTCCAGAAAGAGGGAACTGCAATGCTTGGCCCCTGCTTTGAGTATAAACTTCTCCACTTGGAATCCAGAGAGGTTCAGTTCTGTGTCACCATGGCTGTCACACTCTTGCACAGGATTTTGTTCAGACAAAGCCTGCTCATCTTCTCTGGAGCACGGGGAACCTTGAGGCTTTTTCCCGGCATGAGGGCTGATGAGGGGCTATTTTGGACATTTACATTTCCCAGTGGAGGAAATTCTTACACAATCTAAAGTTAAGATGTACTTCCTAGAGGCAGCGTGTGCTGGCTGTGGAGGCCCTGGGCTCAGCAATCAGTGCTATGTAGTAAATAGCATATTTTTTTAGAAATGGAGCAGAATTGCAGGGCTCAGCAGAACTTATCCAGAACCACTGCAATACATGCCAGACCACGGATGTGTTCTGACTATCCAGAAGACCAGCTGGCTTCTGCTGGCCTCTAGAAATGGGGTGTGAGAGCCAGGACCCAGTGCAGCTCCTGCTCCATGCACCCCATGGCTGGGGTGGGTAACTCTCAGCACAGAGCTGAGGATGGCTGCTTAGCTCGGAGGAGCTGGTGTGAAGCAGCCCTGGCAATCTCTGGAGCTACATTTCTGAATCATCGCTGCACATGTCTTGTTTCTATAAAAGGAAACCAAGGACAGATTTGAAATCGTCAACGTCTCCTTTGTCCAGCTAAAATCAGAGATTTTTCCAGTTCCTGCTGCCTGTGCTAGAGAGAAAGAATGTGTGGGTTTTCTAAAGATCGGACCTGGCTCTGCCCCCCACGCCCTGCACTGGGGGGGATGCACCTCAGATTGCTGGAAGGAGGTGACTAAAGCCACAACCAGGGCTGGCACATCGGATAAAACACACGCGGGCTCTTCCCAGGGCGGTGTGATTTTTTAAATGGGAGCACAGTGGCACCCGTGTACGTGGAAGTGGTTGTTTCCTTTCCTCCTTCCTCTCTCACCAGCGCTGGTCACAGAGCTCTGAGCGGGGCCTTCAGCCTCCCTTCCTGTTACAAATTCTGCGGGACAAATCAACATCTTCCCAATAGGAAGTGATGACAAACCAGTCCATTTGGGGTGATTAATTGACATCTTAAATTAATCACGAGCACTCCTCTTAATGCTGTGACTCAAGATATTAACTGTTCCACCAGCCACATGAGAAAGAGCAGAGACCATTACAAAGCCCATTTGTCAAGCAGTCACTTACACAGCCATTGTGGTGGCTGAAAAAAGGTCAAGTGACTTTGTTATTGTTAAGTAGAGAGCAGACCGAAACTCCTAATTCCTTACTCTGTGCTTAATGTGCCAGTTAAGTAGTGGTAATTGGCAGCAGCTGTGCCCTGGAACCGATGGGTCCGCACTGGAGCAGGAGCCCTGATGTGCTCACTGGTGCAGTGCTGCACTGGGGAGACTGGGGCGTTAGCAAAGCAGGAGCTGGGGAAAGGTGAATCCCGGGGAGCTGCTGGGGACAGGTGGCTGTGATCAGAAGGAAGCGGGTAAGGAGTGAGTTTGTGCTGATTCGAACATTTAAAAATCAATAGACAAATCAAAGTGGGATTTCCATGGGGGTTGTTGCAGTGGTGGGGATAAACTGCCCGGATTCAGGGCTGTTGTTGCTGGTGTCAGCCGCGCTGGGGGTGGCTTGTGATGAGCTGCTGGGTCAGATCTGGGTGCAGCGTGGTCCCTGGCTCCAGGAGGGCGCTGCTCTCCCTGCCCTGGTCGGAGAGGGAAGGTTCACCCACCGTGAGGGGCTGCACTGGGGGCTCGGTGCTGTGGGAGTGCAGGGGGTGCCCTGCCCTGGGGGATGTGTCCTGTCCTGTCCCTCTGCCTGGCGTGGCTCACCTGGCCAGGGAGCCCTGGGAAGCAGAGGTGCTCTGTCTCTAGGTTACTTTGGTGTGCCCGACTGTGAACCAGCGTTTTTCCGTGTCTGGGAGCAAACTGGTGACAGTGAGCAGAGAGTGGTGGCATTTTCCTCCTGGCATGTGACTCAGACCATGCACCATGCTCTGTGTGTGGAGCAGTTGATGTGGTGAGGTCAGAGGATGCAGAGATTTACATAGAGCTCACACCTGCAGCTTGTTCTCCTTGGATGGAGGTGGTCAGGGGGCAGTTCTGCATGGGCAGGTAAGCCTGGGCATGGGCTAGAGGTGCTGTTCAACGTGGGGTTCCCTTTCCAGCCTCCCAGGACTGGCTGTGCAGGTGTGTGTACTGGCAGCAGAGAAATGTCACCTCAGTGTCACCCAGGAGGCTGAGCTTCCTTGGAGGCACAGAGATGCTCAGTATATGGACTGGCTTTTGGCTCTGTTCCAGTTTTCACACCCACCTTGCTCCGGGCCAAGCCGTGCAAGCTGCTGCTGGGCTGTTTCTGGCTCAGAAGGGTGGTTGCATAAGGGTTTCAGCCCGGTTTCCAGGCCTACAGTTTGCACAGCTTTGGATAAACAACGGATCTTTCAGGTGTAAACGCAGGGTGAGCAAACTTCCCCTGGGGCTGGGGCTGTTTCCATCCCAGAGCGATGCGGAGCAGAGATAAGCGGTGCTGGAGGCAGGTCAGGAATGCTGAGCAAACTGAACGTGGTGAGGGCACCCAGAGCAGCCTGCCTGCGACCTCGGCCACTCTCGGCATGCTCCCAGGGCTGTCCCTGCTGGGAATGTGGCTGGAACCTCTCGGCCCATGTCCCCGGAGCAGAGATCTCCCACCTTTCCACATCCAGCCCCGTCCCAGGAAGGAGCAGTGTGCTTGGTCAGTGGGACTGGTGCCCTGACAGACTACGGTAGCTGCTGCCCAGGTGCTCTGGGGGATTGTGGGGACCAGGGGAGCCTGTGCAGCCAGACCCATGCTGAGGACCCTCCCCTGTGTGCCCAGCCCTGCCTCGTTGGCAGCCGGGTGAGGCTCAGCACCTTTGCTGAGAAAAACACAGAGAGTTGCAGCAGCAGCAGCAGCAGCACCAGCACGCAGTTGCTGGCTGTGAGGTGGAATTAGGGAATGGTCACCTCCTGCAGCTGGATGGAAACCTCCTTCCAGCAGAGGCTGCAAACCTCCGTAGCTCCAAGTCGTTTCCCACTGTGAACCTGGAGCCTTAATATTTGAGCGCTTGGAATATTTATTTTTTCGTGTTGCTTACTGACGGCCGGGAAGGGGAAATGAGTAAATCTTTATGCACGTTTAATCACCTGTTAGCGGAGGAGCTGCAGGGCACTGCTGCTTTGTGTCTGCAGATAAAAGACTGAGGCTGGGCTTGCCAGGGAGAGGTGCTGGCACCAGCGCTGTGTGGGTGCCTGCGGTGGAGGAACCCCGGGCCAGGGGGCCATCGGCCAGGAGTGCTTTGATGGGATTGTAACAAGGAGGGGATGATAAAGCAGCTTTTTCCCCGGAGTGGAAGGGGAGCTGATGCCCCTGGAAGTTAAGGATTTGGAGAGGGGGGCTTCAGCCTGGTCCCATGAGCTGCAGGCAGGGTTCCCTGTGCCAGGGCTGTGCTCTTCAGGCTCCTGGGAGCACGGCATGGAACTCCTGTCAGCACTGATTGTGTGAGGAGAGCTGGGACTGCAGCCATCCAGTGTCACCAGCATGGGTGGCAGAAGAAGCTGACCAGGGCTGGGGGCATCTGGGGGCTGCTCCAGACCTGCTATGCTCCCACCCAATCCTGGTAGTGACCCTGAATGTCCAGGCAGGTCCTTGGACCTCAATTTCCCCCCTTTAAAATGGGGGGAACTTAAAGGAAAGGAAGGGTCTTCCAGGGGAAGCAGCATTTAATCAATATCCTTGAGGGCCTTGGCTGAGGGTCCCAAAGTGTTGTGGTATTCTCACCAAAAAGGACAGCGTTTAAAGTGAATCAGCTGACAGGCACAAAAGAATAGCAGCCACTTTAATATTCTCCGTTTCATTCTGTACTTAAACCCCCTGTCAGTCTCCAGTGAGGAACAAGGAGAATTTATGATGAAAAATCAAAGTTGTCCATGAAAATCAAGGATGAGATCAGTGGGCTGATGGATGACTGGCACACGCGCGTGCCCGTCGCTGTGGAGGTGCTCTTGGCAGGGATGGGAACTCTGGATTCCTGCGCAGAATTGCAATGCCCTCCTCTTCCCTCGCTGCTTTTGTGGGAATACAGGGGTGGGTTTTGCTCCCTGGACACCTCAACTTCCCCCCACGGTCATGCCCTGCATTTTGGGGAAGCCTCCCTCACCCCTTCCCCCCTGCCTCGCTGCCTGTAGGATCCAGCTGTGTCCTGCCCGGGAAGGGAGGGAAAGCTGGGCTGGCAGGGCAGCCCTCCCGGTGCCCCTGTGCCACGCGTGTCCCTTGTCCTGGGCAGCGGTGACCGCCCTGCTCCGCCGGCGCAGCCATGCGGGGACCTGCGCTCAAAGGCTAATTAGCAGCGCCGCAAAGTTCATCAATAATAGATCTCGTGGCGGCAGCTGATTGCCGGCTCGCGGCGGGTGGGCACGGGGTGCTAAATCAGCCTGATTGATTGTTGACCACTCCGGTTTTTCCAGCGGTAATTTAAAGCAATTAAAACGCCTCCCTCAGAAATTAACAAGGTAAATAGTGCCCCCCGCGGAGCCGCCTGCGGCAGAGGGACCCTGGGGATCCAGGGCTCCTGAGGGACCCCGGCCGGGCATGGCCAGTGGCCATCCTTGTGGTCCTGGAGAGCCCTGAAGCAGGGATGCAGCCAGGGATGGGCCCCGGGACACGGTACCCAGAGCAGTGCTGTGCACACGTGTTTGCAGGATGTGGAGCAGTGCTGATCTTGGGAAATGGCACCACTGAGCCTTGGGATTCAATCTTTGACTCTAGGGCTTCTAACCCAGGGGTAAAAATATCTAATTTTGAGGTACTGGAAAATACTGGATTTTCCCTTCAATAGGAATTGTGCCCAGCCCTTCTGCTGCAGCTCCTGCTTTAATTGCACAGCCTATTCATCCTGCTGCAGTGGTATAAATAGAGGCTCCTTCACCCATGAAGGGTGATTATCTTTTATGAGTGAGAAGGATCTATAACTCTTGAGGTGCAATAGGAAGAAAGTGAGGAGAGACGGGGAGCTGCTCTGTTCTGTGTGTGGGAAGTGTTGGCTTTCAACTAAAACCTGGCTTTTCAGAAGTAGGGGTGAGATACAGGTTCATTTCACACCAGCTGATGAAGCTTCCCCTGAGACTGGTCACCCTGCAGGTCATACTGAGCTGCTGCTCCTGGCTGATGCTGTGGAGGGATGAGTTGAAAGTACAGGTCAAGGTGTTCAGGTGTATCAGGTGGCTCTGCTGGGCACCTCTGCCAGCATCACCAGGCTGGGTTAAATCCCTCCTGCTCACTGCTGCTTGCTGTTGCTTGGGTTTGGATGCTCTTTGTTCCTACAGAGAGCTGGTGGAGGCACCTCCTGCTGCTCTCCCAGAGGTTTCCCTCACTGTTGGCTCTGCCCTGTGCCCAGCCCTTGGAGCTCTGCGTGTTCTGGCACCCCGAGCAGGGCGTGTTAAGTCAAGTGGGGCTCACAGCTGTGTCTGCCCATGATGGGTCCCTGGCACAGAGCAGTGATCGACCTGGCTCACGCTGTGACAGGGCAGACACGAGTGGGGAGTGCTCTGGAATGGGGTCTGTGGGCAGGGGCAGCAGGATGGGCAGTGTTTGCTGGCAGGGCTCCTCCCTGTGCCCAGGACATGCTCCACAGCCCTGTTTAGGCTGTGGCAGTCAAGAGATTTCTCCCACTAAAGCTTTACAGCTCCACAGAGCTCAGCCAGACAGCTGCCAGCAGATCCTTCTGGAAAACTGATGGCAGTTTGTGTTTGGGATCGCTGGCGGTCCCACTGCCAAGGGGCAGGGAGTGTCTGGTCTATTTTGTGTCACAAGCCGTGTTTGTTTATCCCCAGAACTTCAGCAGTGTTTATGTGGCTGTGACTACTTTTGTGTATTGGCAAGCCCCTCTTCCTTCACCTGAAGGCATCAGCAGTGTTTTGAGGGCTGTTGGGTCTGTGCATGCCAGTGTGTGCTGCTGCTCCTTGGGGCCATGACTGGGGATCATTGTGGTTTTCAGGCATCGAGGTGTATGACAAAAAGTGAAACTGGAGAGGTTCCTTGCAGCCCAAATGGCATCAGCCTTGCCCAGCCTAGGGAGGAGAAGCCAGGCCAGAAGTCCTGAAACAAACACGCTGATGCCTGTTAGTAAATGTGTGCTGACCTCCCCTGTTTTTACCCAGTGTGTTTTTCTATTTGGAGAGAGTCACAGAAGGGAAGTCAATGCTGCCCGGTGGAGAGAGCGCTCATGGGATGCCATTTATTTTGAATAATCTACCGAAAGTCAAGGGAAGTTGTATGTTAAGGGTAATTTAATGAATTTAAGCTGTAATGCCCTACCTGCTCCAGTCAGATGCTGAATGGGAAGGAGCGAAGTGCAATTTGTCAGGCCCTTGGTAACGGCTGTGTTGCCATTAAAAGAATACGATCTTACAAAAGAGGTAGGATGCGAAATCCAGCGGAGTAATTAAGCTACTCATCTAATTGAAAGTTCTATGATTTATTGAGCCATAAACCCCAATTCTTTCCACTTACTGACCAGGACCTACGATATATGCTATTGCCTGATGGATTCTCATTTCCAGCTGGGCAATATGCTCCTTAAAAACAGTGTTAAAAATGTCACCAAGGAAGGCATCCTTCATACTAGGCAAGTGATTTAGCCCCATCTGAAGTCTGCAGCACATCAGAGTTATTCCTGCAAAAGACCCCAGGATCCCATAATGGATGTGTGTGCTGGCACCTGTGGGAGCAGAGCTCTTCAGGGCAGGAGGTGGTGGCAGGGGGGTTCAGCAGATGGTTTGTGGAGGTCACAGGGGAGATCAAGGTGCAACCATCTGCTCACACAGCAGTTAGTGAGGTACAAATGCTTCTACAGGTCACCAAAGCCTGGCCCTGTGCTGGTGGGACAAGGGCAGTGTGCTCCTGGAGGGGTGGATGTGGTGCTGGTGGTGGGTATTCCTGGTTGCTCACAGGCAGCATTGCCACCTTGTCCCAAAGCTGAGCAGCACCAGGAGGGATCAGGGCTTTCCTCCCTGCAGTCCTTGGCTCCAGAGGTCTCTGGCCCTGGGAGTACCTGCAGTGTCCTGGTCCCACAATCACCGAGAGCCATCGGGGGCTCACCAGCATTTCCATGCAGCTCATCTCTCTGGGAGCTGCCGGGATGTCTCTCCTCAGCACCACCTCTGCTTTTGTCTCTGCTGTTTTGATTCTTTGACCCTCACCCTGCCATTCCCTGGGGTCACCTGTGCCCCTGCAACTCCTGGATCCTCCAGCAGGCTCACAGTGATTGATGTCTGAGGATATTTCCAGCCTCCAAATATTTTTAGCTTGGGGGTTTTCTGGGTTGGATAAAAGTGTGTGTCTGGAATTGATGGACATTGTTCTTTAGAGGGGTGGATGTGGAAGTTGTTACACATCACTTGGGTGTGAAAACACACCTGTGGGTGTTGGATTCCAGATACTGCTGACACAGTGAATGGGAGAAAAACGGGAACAGAAGAGGATTAAAGGAGTCAAGAGTTCAGTGATGATTTGCAATATCTTTCCCTCAGCCTTTCATCTGGACAGAAGCCTCTGGAGTTCTGTGCTCCTGATCATAAATGCAGTGAACTCTTGAAACCTCACAGCCTCCTCGGTGTCCCTGGTTAATGCAGGGCTGCTGCAAGGTGGCTCTTTGTATTATTTTTTTCCTGTCAATTATGTATTTCTTAGGCCATCTTTTCTTTAACCTGTACCGATTGCCTTAATTGACTTCCGCCTTAATTGGTAACAAATCATTTCCACTGAGCCCTTGTAGTTTCTCTGTGTCAATTGGTTCAGCCTTCCCCTGGGAGTGCGTGTGAGCTGCTGAGCAGAGCTGTGGGAGCTGGGCAGGAGGTGCTGGTTCCTGTTCCAGCCACGTCTGCCCCATCTCCTGTGACTGCCCCAGCTGTGGCTGCCCAGTGTCACCCTGGTGTCCAGAGACAATACCTGGCAGTCTCTGGCTGGTGCCACAGAGGTGACTGAGCTCACCCTTGTCACTGTTTTCCCGAGATGCTGCAGTTGCACCTGGAGCAGGACAACTTGAAATCGTGGCAGGGAGAAGGTAGTGCAGAGTATGACAAAGTTGGGGGTGAAATCCCAATGCACACCATAAATCAAAGGAAAAGGATCTTGGAAAAATGCCCCTCCCTTTGACATTCTTGTGGGGTGTTTAATTAGCTGTAACTGGAATATTATTTGATCTGTGTTGTTGAAAATCATGGTTTGTTTTCCTTTGCTTGCATATGAATATACTTACATCATCCCTTTGTGCTGCTTGTTGTTCTGAAAGCTGCAGCTGACCTCCCAGAACACCCAGACACAAAACTGGGGCAAGTGGAAAGATCCTTTGTTCCTGAGAGAGGTCTTTCATGGGTGTGATGGACAGGAGAGTTGGGTTGTAAGGAATGGACACGTCTGTCCCCAGCAGCCAGCCTGCTCCATGGCAGATGTGTCCCCTTGGAGCAGCTCATCCCTTTGGGATGCTCTCCCACAATGGCCAAGCATGAGGGTCTCACCCCACGGAACTGTGCAACACCCATCTGGTGAGTGAGAGAAAACTCATGTAGCCTTTTCCAAATGGGATGAAATCCATGGCAGTCCCTGGGAGAACTCCCTTGGCATCCACAGCAGCTGGAATTGTGCAGTTCAGCCGGGATGAGCCCAGCCCTGTCCCCTCGGTGCGTCTGGAGAATGAGCCGCAGGGCAGAGCATTGCAGGCAGTGCATGAGCTGTCTGTGAGGCCGGGGTTACCTGGTGCCCTGGCTGCGCTGCCACTTCCTTATTTATGCCATTTCTGAGGCACTCACACCCCAGCAGCGTGTTCACACTGGCTGTGCTGGCAGCATTTCCCCGCTGCCGGGGTGTGCGGTGCCGCTCGCGTTCCCAGCGCCGGTGCAGGATTAGTCACGCTCCTCCAGCGTGTTCCAGCGGGATGAGATGCTCCCCTCCCAGCCCCAAAACACCTCCCTTGGCAGGGATTGAGGGAGCTCATGGGATGGCTGCTCCAGGTGGGTCAAGAGCTGCCTGATTTCCTCCTGCCCTGCGGGTGTGGGCAGTGGGACACGGCACGCTGTGGTCCCTGACTCAGGGGTGTGGGGTGAGTGTGTGCTGTGCTCAGCAGAGTGCTCCCGTGGGGACAAACACCATGCTGTGACCACCCTGACCCCTGGGAGGGCTTCTGGGCACGGGCACCCTGAGATACAGTGGGGTGGGCTCCTGCCTCTGCGCTCAGCGAGGCTGGAGCTGGCAATCTGGAAAACATGCAGCTTTTTCTTTCCCTTTGTCAAAGTCTGTTACCCTGTCATTGCTCTAGACTCCATCCCTGCATCCACTCCTGCCCAGCCCTGATCACCCAACTCCATGTCTCTCTAGGAGAGCCTGGATGAGGATGATTCTGAGTTCTCCAAGTGCAGCCTCCTGTTTCCCACCCAAGAGGCTGGCTGGGCAGCAGGGTCCTCTGAGCAGCTCTTGGGCTACCAAGGGTCTGGAGCTGTAATTCCAGCTGCAGTGGTGGTGACACACTTGGGACTTGCAGGTGAAAGTGTCCCAAACTCCTCCAGGGTCATCCATACCTCGCAGGCAGAACAGAACAATTTGAAGGGAGTTTGCTGCCAGAACAAGAAATGTCCAACATCTTCCATCTTGTGGAGCTGTCTGCCTCCAAAGCCAGTGAAATTTCTCTTATGAGTTGTCCAGATTGCTGCCAATGCACCCAGCTTCCTTGGAAAATGCTTTGAAAAGGAGTCAGGAAGGACCACCCTGATTAGAGGGGCAGCCCTTGACCCCCTTTCCACGAGCACCCAGCAGCCTCCTGACAAAGCATGGATATCCTTTGGAGGGGAAGGGAGGTCTCTCCTCCCCATCGCAGGGATGACTCGTGGTATCAAAATAGCTGGCAATAGAAAGGTTTGTGAAAACAATCCCTGCAGAGCATTTTCTCTGCTGCAGCTGGAGCAGTCCCAGCAGGAGCCTCGCCTCTCAGGAGTCACAGGCAGGGGCAGGGGCCAGACTGGAAGCTGTGTTCCCAGCCAGCAATAATACAGATGGAAATGCCAGGAGCAGCTTTGCAGTCCTGCTGCCATGAGGTGTGACGGGGAGTCCAGAAAGATGAATAATCACCTCTGAAAGGACTGCAGAGGTGAAATGGGGGAGATGCAACCTCTGAGAATGCCCTGTGGTTCTGCTGGGGTGTCCTGCCTTGCCCAGAGTGCATGGCGGGGTTTGGGGGACTGTGAGCTTCGGAGCCTTTGGAGGGATCTGCAGTTAGCAGAGGTGATAAATGAGCTTTCTGCTGGGTGCTGAATCACTGAATCACCACTCTGTGACCCCTGGTGATGGCCCTGTATTGCATCCTGCATGTCCTTTCCAGAGCTGAGGAGCAAAGCTGGCACCATCCTATTACTGTGTGTGCTCTTAAAGAGCTTTCCTGCTTCAGCAGCACTTTAAATCCAAGAGACAATCTGAGTTTGACTTGGCCGAGTGACAAAGGCCATTTCCTTTCTGATTAGCCTGGTTGTTGCTCAGCTTTCCTCCCTTTCCATCCATATCTGCTCATGGAGGTCTCTGTCTGAAGACATTTGGGGGGCTTTGCAGCTTGCAGGAACGTGGTGGATGGAGCACATAATCTGGGCAATAATTGGTGTTCGTTGTCATCATCTTTGCTAAGTATCTGCAAGTATCTTGCTGAGTTCACAGACCTGCCACATTTGCCTTCAGATGGTGGGAAGGGCTCTCCCAGATGGTGTGAGCTGAGGCCATGGGAGAGCCTGGCACCAGGAACTGGTGCACATGGTGGAGCTTGACTGGGGTCACACTTGCTCTTAGCTCCCCTTTAAACCAAGACACTTCGAAGAGCAGACCAGTGGGAAAAAGCCATTTGGGCTTGTGGGACTTTGTCCAGCGCAGTCTGGCTGGTAGGGCAGAGTGCTTGGCAAGTGAAGGTCTGGGAGGGAAGAGGAGTAATTAATGTGAAAAGCTGGAAGGATGCATGCACTGAGCAAACCCTCTGCTTTACTCTTGCTTTTTTCCTTTTTTGAGCATTATCCCGCTGATGGATGGAAGGGCAGGCCTGGAAACCTCCCCCAGCCTGAGGAGATCTGCTGCTTCAGTGCAGGACTTCAGTTTTCTAAAGCTGCATTGATTCTTGTCTTAGGAAGGTAAAGGGGGATTTAGAAATTGAGGTGGGGAAAGTCTTGGAAGGCTAGGGAGTAAACCTTGATGAAATGTTGAGTTTTTCTCCATTCTTATGCCCCAGAAGGAGCTTCCCTGGGGGAAGATTTCAGCTACCAGCAGACTCAATATGTGTGTATTTATGGCTCCTTCCCCCCAAATACAGGGAGTACAATCCAGGCCCCCGTGCTGTGGTCCGGGGATGGTGCCAGGAACAGGACGGTGGAAGCTCCTGAGGCCTGGGAGAAACAATTCATGATAAGGCAAGTCCTGGCCTGAACTTTTGCCCAGCGGTTTTCAGTGAGAAGGGAGCAAACCTCCTCAGTGGTGTGAGAAACCTCGTGGAACTTCCTTGTTTAGTTTTCCCACAGCCCTGTGCTTCCTGCTTGCCCCGGTGCTGGAAGTACCGAGATAGCATCAGGGGGGCCGTGCTGGTGGGATTTCTGTCCAGGATGTGCCAGCCATCCCCTGGGACAGCCCCACGAGCATGGGAAGGGCTTGGGAGGCTGCTCTGGAGCAGGGGAGGCTGCCCACTCCCTGGGGTTACGTTCAGGATCAGATCCTGGCCGTGTGATAAACCTGAGTGAGTGGCACAGGATACCTGGGGGGAAGGACTGCTGCCCTGGTGACTGGAATTCATTTTCAGGGCGATGGTCCCTGCCCAGCGGGAGGGTGTGTGGTGCCTCCACAGACTGAGATTATTGGAGGGGGAAAAGGGTGGGACGCGAGTCTGGCTCTTCCTCCCCCTCCACAGGTCATGGGCTGTAAATTGGCGCAGCCTTTCTGGGCATAAGGAAAAATACCAGTTGCCTGCCAAGGAAAACAATAGGTCTTTCCACTGTTGAGCCACGTCCAGACAGTCTGGGCCGGTGTCCAGCCCTGCACTGGCGCTCGGCTCGGCCTCCTCTCACCAGAGCTTTAATGGGAAGGAAAGGAGAAGCAGCGGAGAGTAATGAAACAGAGGAATGTCTGTGACATTTTTCTAAAAAGGAAAAATGTGGAGTTTCCAGTCAAACTGAAAGACTTATTGGGTTCGCTGGGAGGCTAAGTCCAGCTCCTTAGGACAAACTGCTAGATAAGGAAAACAATTTAGTCCCGAGTAATATTCACTTCAGGATGGCCTAGTCTCTGCCAGAATCTGTTTTGACTGCACCGTGCTCATTGATTTTTTGTCTTCCCAGCTCTTCAGCAAATGTGGCCCTGCCGGTCCACTCTGGAGAGCTGGGGTGGTGGCTCTGGTCACTGGCACAGGACTGCACAAAAGCAGCCTCAGCTGGCCCGTACCCCCTGCCAGAATCATCAGCTGTGCAAAGGTTAGGCTGAGCACCACGGGCCAGCAGAAGTGACTGAGCGGCACCAGGGATCCAGGTGCTGCCTGAGGGAGGGCAGGGGGATGAGCTGGAGTGGCACTGAGGGCCAGAAAGGTCTCTGCTGCCTTTGACACGGGGTCCCCGAGAGTCCTGTGTCTGCTGTGGTGGCACAGCATCTCCCAGCACACTGCCTGCTGTTTGCCCAGCACTCGCCCACTCTCCTGGACTTGGTGTTCCTGAGGCATCTGGCAATTCCTGACCCAGCAGCCACTGTCCAAAAGCCACAGGAGCTTGGGAACACTATCGATCCCCAATAATTAGAATTTCATGGCACACTCACAGGGTTTGTGCAGAGCTGTGTGTTTTATTTGGGGTCTGGCTGCTGGCAGGCTCTCCCTGCAGTTTTCTGGGGCTGTTTTACACCGTGCTGTGCTGGACTGGGGCACAAGGAGTGACCGAGTGTACTGGGGAGATTCTGTCTGCTCAGGAAGTACAGGGCAGCTCGGGAGCAGAAACTGGGGAGTTCCTTGCAGGAACAATCAGTTAATTACAGCAATGGCCAGACATCTTGCACACTTTCCCTTGCTGATCCGGCAGTGCTGTGTGGAGCAGGGACAGGCAGCTCCTGCTGGGAGAAAACATATGAAGAGTCCAGTATGATCAAATTTTGGGCCTGGTTAGGAAGCGTAGCACAGTTGGTGCTGTGCATTTCAATTTTTTGGAAGATGTTTGACATTTTGCCCAGAGAACCTGTAGCTAATAGCACATATTATGTGGATTAAAAATTGGCTTAATGACAGATTTCAAAGTCTGGTCAGTAATGGCAGCGTTGCTCCCCATGGTGTTCCCAAGGAACATTCTGACATGATTTAATGTGTGATTTAACAACAATGATGATAAAAACCTTTGCTGGTAGTGCCTGCAGATGACACGGAGATGGGTGGTGTCAGCAGAGAGGGCAGAGCTGTGACTCTCCTGGTTCAATGGTCACAAGCCAGTGTGATGCATCACCACAGAGATAAATGCAAGGAAACCCCCAGAAATGAGGTGGGGTCACCAGCCCCTGTGGGTGGGATGCTCCCACAAAGCTCTGAGCCAGCAGCAGGTGTGGGGGGATGTCTGCTGGCACCATGACTCCATGGGTTTGGTGTAAATGTCCCCCTCTCCTGCTGTTGTTGCTCCCTGTCTTGGGCTGTGCAGTTTTGTACAGTCTTGTACAGTTTTTAGATGAAATTTCCCAGCGTGGGGCTGAATTTTGGATGTTATACCTTGACAAACTCGTAGGATTCCTTTTCCTGCCCGGAATCGTGTAACTCCTAGCCTTTCCCAAGCCTGGACCATGTCTGTGGGTGAAACACTCAGTGTTTGTGTTTCTCTGTGTGTTCCCCCTGCACCCTTCAGATGGAGAAGAGGGTCTGCAGCCAGATTCCAGCCCCCATCTGAGCTGTGCCTTGCTGCTCACAGCAGAGTGGAGCGAGGCTGGCTTCAGCTGGAGGGACAGAGAGGAAAATTCAAGCATGACAATATTCCCTCTGAGGGCAATTACTCTCAACAGGCAACAGCCACAGCATGAATTCTGGCACCTCGAACCCTGCTCTTCCTCCCTGGGTTGCTTGGAGGGTTTGTCTGATGCAGAAAGTGAACTCCCTTGCTGGAAGCCCATGTAGCCTCAGCGATAGCTACAGGGATCTCATCAAGAAGGAATTTCTTGGCAGGGGATAGGACCTGTCTGCCATATGGTTTCCATGTTTGGAGCAGAAGGTGATCTGTGGAAATGGAAGAAAAAAAAATCCTGAACTTCTGTGGCTGATTTTCACTAGAGACTAATTGTTGAGTGCAGCTCCATAGAGGGACCAGGGACAGGGCTGACCCTCAGCCCCAACAGCTCCCAAGGCATTTCTTGCAGTAATGCCCCAGGACCTCCTCTACAGTGTGTGTTTATCGTCAGGAGAATTTAGATTTGACAGCTCCAATATCTGTTTGAAGGGCTCAGACAATAAAAAATAAGACAATAAAATGTAAAACTCTCCAGAGCGTAAAATGTACAAATGATGGTCACGTCCTGCCCGGTTCCAGCTTCCCACTGCCCCCCCGGCCTGCACTGGAGATGCTGCTCCATCAGCAGCCATTCCAAGGGAGAGCCTTGGGGAAATGTCAGCTTTGGGGCTGCATCTCTGAAAAACCTGTTTTCCTTAGTGTAAGGAAAGCTGGGAACAGCCTGTTGTGAGGAGATGCCTTCTAAGTGGACTCATCTGCCACCTCTGCTTTTCTGTCACCCTGTTCTTCAGCCTGAGGAGGTGGAACATGTGCTGTTTATTAGAGGGTTTTTGCACTTTCCCACCTTTCTCCTAAACCTGGTGCTAAGCCATTACAGCACGCTCTTGGGGGCAGATATCTGAGTGTCTAACTGGGTAGATGAACAAATCCGATCTGCCTCCTGTAATGGTTTGTCACAGAGAAATGCTCGTTCACTTAAAATCTGAGCCAGGAGAAGGAAGCTTATGTCCTAAAAGTGCTGGAAGCATGGGAATGGCTCAGCCAGAATGCCAGGAGTGCTCTGCCACAGATGCATGGATTTGTCCCTTGTGGAGGGGGCAGTGAGAGCTCCCCAGGGAGGGCACAGGCACCGTGGGGCTCTGGGGAGCTGAGGGTGAGAACCTGCTGTGCCACCTGTGTACACATGGGCAGAGATGTGAGGCTGAGTCTGAGGGCTCAGCAAGATGCTCCTCTGCCTGGCTAAGAATCCATCCTGCTCTGTGAGGGCCTGGATTGCACAGGGCAGCTTCCAATTGGCAGCAGCAAAGCAGGATAAATGGCTGAGCAGATGCAGAAGAAAAGTCTCTCTGTGCCTGACACACAAAGACACTCACTACTCTTGAACAAATATTTAGGCCATTTCTGCTGCCAAAATCATCACAAGGACACATGTTTGCAGCAGAGCTGTGACCCATGGTGTCCTCAGACCTGCAGCCCTCGGAAGGCAGCTCAGAGCCTTGCCAGGGCACCAGCTGATGGGACACGGAGCCCTGGGCAGGAGTGGCAGTGCTGGAAATGGGGTGTTGTGGATAGGATTTTGTGTGTGAGCTGTTGGTCTCTGTTGCCTGTGCTCATGGGGATGGCTGGGGTGCTGCTGCCACAGTGGTGTCACCATCCCTCTGTGCAGGGCCACAGGCTGTCCCTGCTGAGCCAGTGATCCCTCGCGTGGAGTGGCTGCTTGGTGCCTCAAAAAGTGCTTTTGTACCTTATCCCCCACTGCCTCCCCATCCCCAGCAAGGAGCAGTGGGTGCCTGTGCTGTCTGTTCCCAGTGTCCCACAAGCTGGTGACAGCTGATCTCTCTGTGCCCCTTCCATGAGTCACCACTTGGTTGGGAAGTTGTTGTTTGTTTTCATCAACAGAAGGTTGTGCCCTGGCACGTTGCTGCCGTGTTATGGGGTACCTGCCCTCGCTCTGGGGTGAAGCAATGCTGGAGCTGGGAGCTGCCCAACCTTCTGAGACCTCCCCAGTCCTTCCTGTGGTCCAAGTGACAACCAAAGTGGCACCATGTGGCTGTCCTTAAAAGTCTTGCCTCCATTCTGATGGCAATGCTGCTAATCAGCAATGACTAAGGAGAGCCAAGTAAGGAGCAGTTGGTGTATTTGAATTCTTTTGACATCTTTGCAGTGTTTCTGTAAAGGCATGGAGTGTTTTAAAACATGAAATGTAACATCAAAACAGTAAAAGTAGATCAGAATGTTCTGTCTTGCGTTTCAAACAATGCCCTGGAAATTTCCAACTCTTTCCTGTTTGTCCCACTGCTCGCTGGACTCCTCTGCTTGCCATCCTTCTGCTGTTTATGATGGCAAAGCCGTTTGATTTTTCCTACTCACGGGCATCGATCCGGAGGCATTTAGCATATTTTGCTAAAATAGCCTCTCCAAAAGTTTCCTAGCGCGCTCAGGCGAAGTGGAAACATTCCGGTTCCTTCTATGGGTTGGGCTGCTGTGTTCTGTCGGAGGCAGGAGCCCTCCCACCGTCCCCCAGTGCAGGGCAGGCACAGCCCGCCCGGGCTCGTCCCAGGAGGAGCGCTGGGCTCCAGCCAGAGCTCAGCTCCAGTAGTTCCAGCCGGGGACCCAGAACCTCTCCTGACTCGAGGTCAGACGAAAACAGAGCTCCCTCCTCCTGCTCTAGTTCTGGCAGGCAAATTCCATCACTGCACAAATATTTTGGCGATCAGCAATAATGGAAAAGGAAGCGCAGAAGCGTCCAGTCCGTCAGGAATTCTGCAAAGTAGGACACGGCGAGCAGGGCGAGCGGCAGGGCTGGGCTGGGCCCTCTGCCGTGGCTGCCAGCCCCAGTCCAGCTGCTGGCCCCAGGCATCTGTGGCCTGAGCGTGTGATTTGTGCCCCTGGGCCGCGCGGATGGAAGCGGTTTGTGCTCTAAGTGGTTGCAGCAGTGTGGGGTGGTGTGTGTGTATTTTGGTATCTATAAACAAAGCAGCTCAGGAATGCCTTGATACCAAAGGTTGTTTTTGGCTTTGGATCAAATGCTCAGTGTCTAGTTTTTTTGCTTTTTCTTTTTCTTTTTTTTTTTTTTTTTCCCTTAAAAAAAATAAAAAAAAGTTCAGCTGTTGAAAGTGAGGAAAAGGAGCTTCTCACTCATGTGATCCTCTAAGTTAAAAGGGATAATTTCCAGGTCTTTGGAAGTGGTGGATCTGACAGCTTGAGGGCAACTGAACTGCAGGTGGGGGCTGCTCTGGCCAGAGCCCCTGAGGACAGGAGAGCTCAGATCCCTGTGGGCACCCAGGTCTGCAGTGGGAGAAGTGGGGATCCTTGTGGTGGGTCTGAAGCTGAGAGGCTTTTAGAGTGAAGCCCCTGGGCTGGGGACTGATGGATGCATTGCTCCTCTGGGGGCACTCTTGCTATTCTCCCATCCCACCAGGTCCTGGTGAAAGTGGGGTTTCTCCCACTGGGGCCAGCTGGAGCTGGGGCCATGGTGCCACCCCTGCCCTGGGCACTGCTGGGCTCCAGCCCTTGGCATCCTGGGTGGTGCTGGGGCTGCCTCTTGAAATGAATGTTGTGACACCAGACAATAATATCCATTCCCCTGGTTTGAGGAGCTGGATTCTTGTGTTTCATGCTATTTTGGTATTCATTTCAGTTTTTATCATTTTAAGGTTCATGCGTTTCTAATTGTCATGAATACCATGCTAAAATTAATAGTTCTATGGTTGGTTTATTACATTTAGTAAAATTATGGGCATGTAATGTTTGCCAAGAAAAGACGCAGCAGAGACTTTAATCATGTAAAGATGATAATTTAGTTGTTACACTTGTTGAAATGATGGGATTAATTTTTTAAAAGTTTGCAAACTAGACAAGAAATGTAAAACATTAATTCAGTCAGACAAGGCAGCTAGTGAGTGAGTGGTCCCCCCAGGCTGGGGAGGAATGCTGCCATCATGGCAGGGAAAGGGGCACTGGACAGTTTTACAGTTGTGGGACTTGTTATTCAGGCCAGACACTCTGACTTTCTTTGATGAACTTGGAAAACTTCAAAACTGCAGTGCTCTCTGTGTCTCACTCCTGTCTGCATCATTTCTAGGGATGAGCTTGTGGGTTCTGCACAGAGAACACAAAATGATTCACAACTCAAAAGCTCTGCATCTTGAGGGAGTGCTGTGGTACCAAAAGGAGCTGGCTGATGCTCCAACCCCAGTCCTTCACCCCAGGCTGGTGCCCGTGGCCCTCGGGGAGGTGTGTGCTGGGGGTCACTGCTTTCCCTGGAGGTCAGGCAGGGCACAGGGACACTGTCAGGGACACTGTGACAGGGTGACACTTCACACTGCTGAGACACCCCCCTGAAGTGCTGCCCTGGAATACACCCCACAGCCTTCAATTTGATTTTCCTCTCCTGCCTACCTGCCTTTCTGGGCTAGGAGCGGGCATGGGGAGCCTCGCACAGGGTCCTGCACTGGAGATTAAAGCTTGATCTTGGAGGTCTTTTCCAGCCGGAATGATTCCGTGATTCTGGCTGCACTCAGGCTTTTCTGAACTCCCCAGGATGCAGGTAGTGCTGTGCACGTGCTGTGGGAATCTGGCCACAGCTTTAGCCTCAATTCTGCAGAACGTTTTGTGGCAGATTGTCAGGAAAGGAGAGAAAAATGTAAAATAAGTCTTGTTTACTATAGATGATGATGTGGCAAAGTAACTCAACAGCCAGTTTGCAGAAGTTTATGACAATAATCATGACTATGTTTTATAAGTGTATAGCAATGTGAGTGGACTCAATTCTGGCTGAATTTAAATAATATGGCTTTGTGCAGCAAAGTCTAAATCAAATGGCTGTAATTTATGCTGAAATGTGCTACAGGATGCATTTAGTCACAAGTATGTGCTGATTGTAGCATTGTGCCTGATTTATGGCATTTTACTTTTTCAGATGAAAATCCCTACCAAAAATAATATTTAGAGACTCCTTTTATTTACCGAGCCCAGCAGTTTTCAGTGGCACTGCAGCAGAGGATTGCTTATCTTCCTCCTCTGCTTCCCAGCAGCCGGCCTGGAGCCGAGGGCTGGACGTGGCTCCCAGTTTATGGACCAGGAGAAGTGATGAAGGCTCGGTGGGAGGAGCTTGGAGCCTGCATCCCCATCCAGCTTTGATGCAATGAGCGTCCATCACACTCAGGGCCTGGCTAAGATTAGTAAGAGTGAAGTTAATTAAACCATCCCCTCTCCATCTCTGGGGTGTCAGCGAGCCACGGCGGGTGTCAGAAATAGGGCAGGGAGAGCAGGATGGAGTTTATTCCTCACCCCTGTGCTTTGGGTGGTAACGTGGGTGTGGAAGGCACGTGTGGGTGTGGAAGGCACGTGTGGGTGTGGAAGGCACGTGTGGGTGTGGAAGGCACGTGTGGGTGTGTTTTCACCACGGAGCTGAAGGATTCAGGTCTGCGAGCTCTTTGGTGACACACGAGAGGCTGAGATGCGATCGCCTCTGACATTTGCGGATTTCCCGGGCCGCGCACCGGCCGGCGAGCCCGCGGGACGCACACACAGCTCCTGCAGCTTTCAGGTCTCATTAAACCCGACCCTTCACCACTCCTGCCTCAGGGCCAGGGCTGGTCCCAGGCACGGCACCGTCGGGGCCATGCTCCTGCTTCTGCCCTGGGCTATTGCCGCGTGTGGCTGCTCCTGGCAGGGCGCTGCAGGTCTCGCAGCAGTGCCAGCCCCATGGGTGCTGAGCCCTGGGGGTGCTCCAGCAGCCAGCACTGCTGGGGTTGGGTACAGGGTGCCTCGGTGTGTGCCCAGCCCTGTGCCAGCTCCCTGCAGTGCTGCGGGGACATGCAGAGATCCCAGTGCACAGGGGAAAACCAAAGAGGGCACCAGCTGGGGATCCCGCACAGAGCCAGCGCTGGGTGAGCACCCAGAGCACCCAGACACGGACCTGGATCCCTCCATTGCTGAGGGATCAAAGGATAAGCCATGAACAGTGACAGGCCCATGTGGGACCCTCTCCCTGCATCCCACTCTGGGGGCACAGGCAGTGGGTGAAGCTTGAATGGGTTCCTGACATGGGTGAGTGCATCCCCATGGCCTGAGTGGCATCCCTTGAGCAGCTGTCCTGCCAGGAGCATTTTATATTGGGTGTGACAATGTCCCCAGTACAATCCAGCTGAGAAACTCCATTTATCATCACCACTGAAGGTGAGAGGAAGCCCCTGAGCACACTTTGCTTTGTTTTCTGGAAGTCACAGAAGAGGATTCTGTCATCAAGCGAGTGGGAGGGTTTGGGTGATCCTGGCCTTGCAGAATTACCTCAAGAAAGTGTCAGATCTCTGGCTCTGCAAGAAAAATACAGAATTCATAGACTAAAAGAAATATTTATTTAAAGCATATGAAATCCCTAATTAAATAATTTCATCTCATAATAGGTCCCAAACCATCCTAGGAGTGAGCACATCCATTCGAAGACTCGGGATCCACAGTATTCCATCCTGCATTAAAACTACTTGTGCTGAAAATTTATCAGTGATTTATTCTGCAGAGTTACTCCATTTGTAACTCTCCTTCCTGGACGTTTCAGCACCATTGTGTTTGATGATAAGAACTTGTTGTAGCAACCTCTGTCCCTAAACACTTGGAAACTCTTGTTTAAATAAACATGCAACTTGTGAGCAACATGCAGCTCCAATGTGTATCTTATTAAAAGCTGGCAGGAGTGGAGCCTCCTGGCTTTCTTGCCAATGTTTGGAATACAGTAGCATTTTTACTCCATAGTAATAAATTTCTGTAGAATGAAGGGCCGTAATATTCGCTGTTTTGGGGAGAAACTCTATTTAGATGGAAAATATTCCTAATAACTAGGAAACAAAACGAAGCAGGTAAATATTTAGGTTGTTAACGTTGCATCTGCCTTTCCCAGGGCTACAGAAGGAGGGAAGGAGACATTTCCCAGCTCTTCCAAGGAGAGGCCTTGTGGCGAGTCATTCAAAGAGAATTGATTTGAATCTTGCTCAAAACCAGACTGAGAATTTCCTCTCACCCATCCCCATCCGCCCCTTGCCCTTCCCCATCCGCCCCTTCAGCTTCTGCTGCCTCGCTCCAACCCAACTCTCCTTATGGAAAGAACTTTTCCTGCTGTCATTAAGTTCGTGTTTTCTAATTAGTTCACTATTAATTAAGGGGTTTTGATGTTATGATGTGAAAATTAGCTGGCAAACCAGACCGCCATTATCCAGAATTCGCGGAATTAAACTCAGAATTCCAAAATAACTTCTTCATTAATAATTCTGATTTTCCAGACATTACACAGAAACACTGGCGATTAGCAGAAGCGTGATGTGTTCTCATTCACAGGATTCCTAATTAGCAGTAGTTAAGTTATTAACTCTGGTGCAAACGAGCAGGGACAGAAGTGGGGAGCATTGATTTCTTTTTGCACGGGAATGTTTTGCCCCTGCTTTTAGATCTTGTGCCCTGGGGAAACTTTGATGCTGGGTTTGCTGCAGGAAAGTTCCACTCCTTGTGCAGGGTCAGAGGACAAGCTGAGGGGCCAGAGGAGATCCCCCATGGACCCCCAGTGCTCCCCAGTGCAGCAGGGAAGCACTGGACATGGCTGGTGCATTACCTGCTTCATTCCAAACTCGGCTAGAGTTCAAGTGGGCAGGAAGCTGGCCCTCTGCCTGGGAGAATTTGTCACAAGATTAAGGAATTAATGAGAAAATGCAATATATTAAAGAATGAGAGATTTTGCTAACCTCTTACCTTGTCTTTGCCTTAATTGCCTTTAAAAATCACGGGATACAATGAATTATCATTGATTTTCCTCAATGCCTTTTATTTCTGAAGAAACCTGATAAGTGGCAGTGAGAGGTGATGGTTCAAAGGGACCCAGGAGATAGATGGGGTGGGCAGGATCACAGGGATCACCCAGGGGGCCCAGACTGGTAGAGTATCGTGGCTCCTCTTCCCTGCCCAGGTGCTTGGCTGGAGCTGCCTGGGGAAGATGGGGAAGATGGGGCAGATGGTGCAGGGAGCAGGGATGCTGCTCACCCTGCAGGTGTGTGTCTCCTCCTTTGCCTGGTGCAAGGAGCCAGGCAGCCCTTTCTCCAGGGCAGGGATTTCTTTTTAAAGCACCTTGCCTCAGCTTTATTTTTTTATCCTAAATCTGATATTTTGGCCAATGTAACTCATCTTTGTAACAGAGCTAGAAGCTCCGTTACCTCTCACAGCCACGTGTTCCATGTGCCTGCACACCCACAGCCCCGCAGACAGGATGGGGACCTGCTCCAAGCACTGTGGCTGTGCAGTGTCCCCTCTGTAGGATTTGGGTTTATCGACCCAGGAATGAACACCACTGCCATGGCAATGCAGTTCTCATCCCGGGGGTTTCCAGCCCTCATTGCAAAGGAGTCCTGTCAAAGCTTCAAGCAGAGACATGGGATTTGTATCAGGAACAGAGACAGAAAAGCCCTCAGGTCTGTTCTCCTACTTACCAGAGGCCAGATGAGCGTGAGGATCCCTCTGGCCTGAAGTGTATGATCTGTTATTAGAAAACACCTGGCAGCGTGACTGGCATGGCTGGGAAGGGACAAGGGACAGGGGTAGGAAGGTTCTGAACTGAAGCTCTGCTCCCAGGGCTGGCCGTGCACAGGGGTAGCCCCAGGCAAAGAGTAACCTCAGATTTAACAAACCTCACAGACAACAGCACATGCTCTGTCCAGACCTTGGCTTCCCAGGCAAGCAATTGCTCACATCTTTGGTTCCAGGCAGCAGGATTTTGTAGCTGCTTTCGTTTGCATGACACTCCTGGACAGTGTCCAGGTGGGACCTCACTCCCCGTGGGCAGCAGCATCCTTGGAGTCCACCTGCTGTGCAGTGCATGTTCCCCTCCAAGGCAGAGCCTCAGCCTCCTGCCAGCCTTTCATGGGAGCTGTTTGGGAAGCCTCAGCCTTAATGGGATCATTTTCCTGCAAGCTGTTTTGGGAGGCTCACCCAGGCAGTCAGATTTCTGTGCAGCATCTGCCAGGGTTCTGCACCTCAGTGAGCTTCAGGCAGGACCATTGAGAGTTTCAATAATGCTTTATTCAGAGACAGATTAAGATAACTTCCTTCCCTCTGTTCTGCGGATATGATGTAATTTGGACATGTCTATGGAAGTTGGAATGAAGGAATTGTCTTGTGTGTATGATGAATATTCTAATTGAGAATAATATTCAATAAAGACCAAGACAGGTGCTTTCTCCTTCCTGGGATTCCTAATTGCTGATGTGTGACTGCAATTTGTATGTCCTCTTAAACTTCTTTCCAGTTCTTTCCCAGATTTATTACTGTTCCATACTACCGAGCAAAAAGAATTTAAATGAGCCTTTGCCGTGGTATTTGATATAAGGTGGATCTTGCTGCCACATGCAGACTCCACATGTAGAGAAGGTACCAATCAGGGAACAACTTAAATTTTACCCTGACTTTGGCAATGCTTGGGCCCCCTGCACCTGGGTGGTTCGAAGCTGTCCTGATGTAGTGGCTACTCCTGATGCCTTTCTGCTGTTTTCAGATCATTAGATAGCTGCAGAAATCCTTCCATGGTCCCCAACCTCAGTTGCCAGAGGAAAGTCAAAGTATTTTGGAGTGGAGCAGGGAGATCAGAGGTCTGGCTAATGGTGCTGCTTTCAGGTGCTGGAGAAGAGACAGACCCCTCTTCAATGTCTGTATAACTCACAAGTGACCCAACAACCTGTGCTGGGCACATCTGTCATAGCACTGGAAATAGCTGGAGAATGGCAGTCGATTTTAGCAGTCTGGGTCTTGTCTTCCCTCAGCTTTCTACCCCTTCCTGCCAATCTCTGTTCTTTGGGAAATGTTGCCATGAAAGGACAGCAGAGAGGGAGATGGAAATAACCCTGTCCCGTTTGTCCTCCTGGTGGCTCATCCCATCAGGTAACCCCGGCACCCTTCTCCACACTGCTCCTTTCTTGAGCTGTGTAACGCCATGGGCTGGAGTTTTCCCTGGTTTACTGGCCTCCTTTTCCTCCACTCTTTTGGTTTCCTCTGTGTTCCTGGCTGTTTTCTTCATTTGCAAACCTGGGTTTGCAGTTTTCCCAGCACTCCAGCTCCTCGAGCAGTTGTGCTGACGGTGCAGCGAGCACAGGTCTCCCCGCAGACCACCTGGGAAACAGGAAACACTCTGAACCTCTGGATTAACTGAAACACCATACTTAGGTCCCCCTTGACTTCTCCATTTCCAACTCCTGCTCTGACTTTGGGCCACCTTTATTCCTAGGAGTTATGATCATGCTCACACACCGAAGTGGTTTGAGGCGAGCTGGAGAGCCCTGCACGCCAGGAGAAAGAGTATCTTCCTCTGGAAAAGCCTGGGATGTGCATTAAGACTCTCATACAAATCTTCCCACTTTGTTGACATCTGTTTTGACAGAAGCTTAGCTTGCTGTGTCCCTGCAGAGCAGAGGTGTGCTCACCAGGCAGCTCTTATGGCCTGGAACCTGATCTGGGACTGGCACGCTCTGCCTCCTCGTTCCTCATTGTCACAAACTCAAATGGGCAGGAAACCTGTGATTTTGGGTCAAAAGCAGGAGACTCTTTCCAAGAACCATCTCCAGGCTGAAGTTCCCAGAGGAACTGTGGGGAGACTTTCCCTGTGTGCCTTGCTGAGGGTTCAGGCTGGGTGCTGTGAGCACAGCTGGCTGGGGTACCCGCTCCCTCCCCACACCTCCCTGCCTCCCAGAAATGCATTCATAAGCCACAGTTAGAGCATTCAGAGGAGCTGGGTTCCTTGATCCCGTGCACATTAAAGGGAATGGAGTGAAGCACAAATCAAACCAAACCTACCCAAACATGTTGGTGTCCTGTGAGGAGTGTGCGAGGGCTGGGGGTGCCGCCGTGCCGGCCCCGGCGCGAGGAGATGGCCCTCTTCCCCATTCATGTATTTTGTATTATAAAATGACTGCGGTTGTCATGGCAACATAAAGGGAGCAGATCTCATTACTGAGGCCTGGCCACATTATTTTCTCCAAGGAATTTCTTCTTTTCATTATTTTTCTCCAAAGGTCAGTTATCCTCTGAGGCAGGGTGGGAGATTCTGCGAAAGGTGAAGCATATTCATGGCAGAATTCCCCTGGTGGAATTTACAATCATTTTGCTTTTTTTATACTTGTAGAGAGATTTCTTTTAGTATAACATTTTCTTTTAACCCTTTCTGTGTGAGCCTGCCTGTTCCACATATCCAGCTGGGTTGGTGGCTAAGAAGCTTTGCGCAGGGATTTGCTACAGAAAGCAGAGAATTAATGTCAAATCATGCTTTTATTATCACATAAACCGAGGTGTGTCATGCTGCTTATAAGCATTTTGCTGACTTTTTGTCTGCCTTTAGCAGCTGCACAGACTGTAGGAAGTGTTTCAAACTTTGTTCTGAAGCTGTTTCTTCTCTTCTCTTCTCGCAAAGCCATCACCGCTGGGTGATGGCGCTGGTGGTGAGGGAGCAACTCCAACCATCTCATTCATCACTTTGAATTTTGGGGTACTCAGCTCAGCTGGAGATGCAGGAAAATATACGCACAAACAGGGTATGCCTGTTCAAGACATGACTGGACATGGCACTCAGTGCTCTGGTCGAGTTCTCAAGGTGGTGAACTTTGGACTTGATGACCCTGAAGGTCTTTTCCGACCTAAATGATTCTGTAATTCTGTGATTTTAACTGTGGCATTTCATTATGTCCAAAATTTCACACAAATATCCCAGTTCCTTTTTGCAAGAAATATTTCTCATTACCTGGTTATTAAAGCTTTTAAACAAGCATTCCAGGTCCAACTGACAACCTCTATTTTCTAAAAATGTTCTGAAAGAAGAATGGTAACGCCCAACCAAAGAGAGAGAAATGCAGATTGTACCCCTGTGGTGGGGTATCCATGAGGTCAGGTAAAAGACCTCTCCAATATGTCACTTAGAATGTTGACAAGGATAAAGAAGTTTTTCCAGCTTTGCAGAGTTTTCAAGGATTGCTTGTCCTGAGATACGAGAGAGAACTTGGACACATCAAAAGAGAGTAGCTCTCGATTGTTTTACAGGATGCAGATCCCTGTGTATCTCAGAGTTCTGTAAGAGGATGTATGGGCCTTTATGCTGTATGGAAATGTGCTGTTTTACCTTTCTCTTCACAGGTGTTTGTAAGTAATTGTGTGATATTACATAGATAAAAGGTCTGGAACCTCACTCACACCTGTGTTATGCATGTAGCATTAATTCCATGTGGTCAGAGGGAAGCAATCCCAGCTCCCTGTGCACGCGAGTCTGGCCTACTGAACTGTACAGCACAGCCTTACAGAAGGAATTGAGTTGTATATCCTGCTGTTACTTTAAATTTCTTTAATTTAACACGGGTAAGCCTTACAGTCCTTATATTATAGTGGAACAGCACGGAAATGTTTCATGTCTCTTCCCCACTACGAGGAACGTGTAAGGAGCTCGCAGTGAGCGGGGAGAGGCTGTGGGGAGCATATGGCCGTCAAGGCTTTGCTCATTAGTGGAAATCTGCCTGAAAATAGGATCACTTTCTGCTATAAACTTCAGTCATGCCGAAAGCCAGGATTTCCCAGAACGGCTCCTTTGTGTGTGGCAGCGCGTGTTCAGTGGGCTGCCAAGGAGCAGCTCTGGGAAGGCAGGGAAGCCTCGTGGTGGAGTGCGTGATGCTCAGAGCCATCTTCCAGGAGCACTGGCTGGACATGGCTGGGGTGACACTCGCGGAGCCTTTGCCAAACCCATCAGCTCCCAGGGTCACTGATGAATTCTGTGTTAGAGATGTCCCCCTTCAAAGATGTTCTTGGCATTGCTCAAAGCAGGGTGGACTCGTGGGGCACAGAGTAGGTTGAGAGGGAAGGGGCTGCTTGTGATCCCTCACAGCCTCTCCTCCTTTGTCGTGTCTGGTGGGCTGCACAGAGCAAGGGCCAGGGCAGAGGGGTCAGTACTGCTGACCCACTCCAAAGGTGTCTTTTAGGAATGAATGGATTCTGGTGAATCCCCAGCTGTAAAAGCTGCAACAATGCCTGGCCATTTCACAGCCCTTTCCATCCCATGCTCATCATGGTTTAGCACTGTCAGTGCTGTCAGCAGCAGGGGCAGAGCCAATGCTGGGACTTCGATTTAGATGTCCATTTTCCGTAAATCACATTTTGCATGCAAAATGAGTGTTTGCATATGCAAATGAGCAGGCATCTAAGTGGCCATGTGTGGCTGCTAATATCCACTTTGCATGTTCGCTGATGGTAACTGTGCCTGGTGAACGGGAGCGTGTGAATTTGTGCATAACCACCACGGCACGTGCTCCGTGGCAGCAGAGGAAACCCAAGAAAATGGAAATGTGCCTTGCTTTAAAATGATTTAGGCAGCCCTAGGTGTTATTTTACAAACAGATCGGCTGAGGGCTGGCTTCAGTCAGCGCAGGGGAGCGCGACGCTCGGTCGGGGAGCCCGGCAGAGGCAGGATTTGTGCTGAGCACATCCACCCCAGCCGAGCTCGGGCACCGTGGATGCTGTGATGGTCTGGTGCATCTGCCAGGTGATGTTGCTGTGCAGCGTCTCGCTTGGGTTCCTCGCAGGCTGAGCCTCTGCCTGGCTTTAATTGCGGGCTGCAGCAGGTAGATGGTGTCACATCACACGCGCCTCGGAGCGAGCCGGAGTGCCTGGAATATCTGATGAACACGGGTGATTATAGGGCTTTTAACTGTGCATTTAGCAGTAGTGGATGTAAAGCTTTTAGCTTGCACTCCTGTTTATTAATTAATAAAGGGCTCTGTTCCGACATTACTTATGTCCCCCTGTGTCTCGTCAGAGCTGCAGGGCTCATTGCAAATGATAAGAGGCCCAGTGCACTTCTCATGAAATTCACTTAAAGCTGGCAGCCGGCCCTGCAACAGCGTGCCAGGATTCCGCTCTGCTCCTCTCTGGCAGCCTCTCCTCCAGGACCCCTTCACTGCTCAGCTTTTGCAGTTGGCACAGGCAGAGGGATGCTGCGACGTGGGCAGCTGGGCAGAGCCCAGGCCAAAGCCATTCCCTTGAGGGCTGTCCTGTGGTCAGCAAGGCTGAGTGAGGCTCTCCTGAGCTGTCCTCATGCTCATCTCCTTCCAGCTTCCTGGAGGGATGGAAGATTTAGAGATTTGAACTGGCACAGAGTGTCCCACAGATATATGGCATGGGATGCACGTGCCATGGTGGGACAGGAGTCGGAGGCAGTGCCAGGAGCTGATGTTGGGCACTCTGCTGGGTAGACCCCCCTTCCCACACAGGAGAGCTGATGGAGCAGGAGGGTAGAAACAGCAGGAAAGGGAGAGAATCCCTGAACTCGGGGCAAAGTGCTGACAGGTCCTGATGTGATTAATGGTGTTATTTCAGTACATGATTCCCCATCCCACGCAGTCCACCACCTCCATTGGTTCTGCCCAGTCCTGGAAGACTTTGCAGTGGGACTGCAGAATTGAGGACAGGTACCTGTGCTGGGCTGGAGCTGGAATCTGCACAGTCTGGTCCCACAGACTTGGCAGGGGATGTGGCTTTGGCTGGGCAGGCCCCAGCACTTGGCACCACAGGGCCTCTTGCCAGATTTTCAAGGTGGTCTCAGTCTGTGGTGCTGGGGTGTGGAGCTAGGGGTCCTCTCGCATGGTGAGAGGTGCCTCAGCAGCTCCTCTGGCAGAGGATGTGGTTGGGACTTTCCTGACTCGCTGCAGGCATGGGCAGCTGCTGGTGTTCAGCTCCTTTGCAGCCTCTTCTCTCTCTTCTCCTTTTTTTTTTTTTTTTTTTTACCCTGGCTGGCTTGTGGTGGGCCAATAACTCACAACAGAAACATCTTCTTCTGATTAGGATCTGTTGAGGTATTTTTGTATCTTTAGCTCTAATTTGGATGACAAATCCCCCATAGCTGTGATAGCGGGAAGGGAAATGGGCACTGCTGGTTTAGGCAGGATGAAGTGGTGTGATAATGTGGTGTTTGTGCTTATTGCAAACATGTGTGGAATGGAGAGAGCCTCTTTGCCTCCAGCAGCCCCGGGTGCTCCTTTTCTGGGCTGCCAGAATCAGCATGTGAGGCAGGGGTGAACCCAGTGGGAGCCAGGGAAGCTCTGGGGTGTTATCCCACAGAAGTGCCCCATCCTCTCCTTGCCTCTTGTGGAAGAGCCTGAAGGCACATTTTTGTTTTAAAAGGTTGCAGGAGGCATGTTCAGAACTTGGTGCTCTGTTCCCAGAGCTGACAGGTGAGGCTGGGGGAGCTGGGGGCAACCAGCTGGTTCCTGCCCCGTGGTGCCAGGGTTCCCTCTGGCCCTGGTCTGAGCCTGGTGGCCAGGGCATGGCTGAGATGCTTCAGCTGCTTTCCCTTCCTCCCCTCCACTGCCACCCTCAGCTTGTGCAGGCCAGAAAAAATTTCCCAGTGCCAAATCCCTGGTCCTGGATTGGGTGGCTCAGCCCAGTTTGGCTGTGGTTGCACTGGTCTGGCCTGGGTCAGCGTTCCTCCAAGATGCAGCAAACACGGAGCAGATGTACCAAGAGCAAGGATATTTTTGTTGTGGATGTTGAAGGTTTGTTTTCATTAAGCATTCTGGAAACGTTGCTCTTTGTGCCTGAGCATTCGGGTTATGGAGCATCCTGCAGGCTCTGAAATTTGCTTTTTTTATTTAAGTTTTTTCTGACTTGAAAGGCTGGTTTTTATAACAGGTCAATTTCAGCCCATTTGATATTGATATATGAAGATCCTCAGGGATTATTGTAATGCATTTTTCATCCTGCTGTGATAGTATCATATAAGGAAAATGGGACTGACTGTTAAGTACAAATTGAAAAAGACATGGTCATTTAAGATAACTCCTTATCTGTATACAAGGAAATGGTATCAAGGAAATAGACCACCAGTTGACAGAAATAAATTTTGCCTCAGGCTCCTCCTTCTCCTCCCCAGCTGCTCAGGCTTTCCCTTTCCCTTTCCCTTTCCCTTTCCCTTTCCCTTTCCCTTTCCCTTTCCCTTTCCCTTTCCCCTTCCCTTTCCCTTTCCCTTCCCCTCCCCTTTCCCTTTTCTTTCCTTTATTAAATCAGATTTATTGAGGGGTTTCTCTGGGCTGGATGTGATCCTGGGGACCGCTGGTGTGACTGTGGCTGTGGCACCACCAGCCTGCCCTGCCCAGGTGGCACAGCTGGAGCCAGTGGGCCCCACCAGTGTTCTTGGGATGAGCTCTGGAAAGGGACACCCGGAATTTATTTGCGTGTGTCTGGATGTGCTGGAACAAGTGGAGGAGCTTAATGAATGATTTCTTTAGTCAAGTGAGAGCTGTTTGTTTTTATAGCCCTTATAAAAAGAGAGGAAACAAACTCAATAAGCCAAGTCACACTCGATCCAGTCAGAGTTTTTTATTCCTGGCATTTTATCTCAACTCTCTCTATTTTAATAAGCCATAAATCAGGGCTGATGGTGTGAACAGTGTTGGAGGGTCCTGCCCGCGCCACCAGGAATGACACTGCCCTGCCAACACCTTCCTGCAGATGGCCTGGCCCGTCCCTGGCTGGTGGGGTTTGTTGGAGAGTCTTCCTCGCAGAAAGCTGCAAAACCCATTTGAATTTATGATCATTTTGGAGTCTGAGCAGGAAAAGTGTGTTTTTCCAGCTCCTGTGAGGTAATCACAGTGCGATGACATATGCTGCCGTTCCCTGTGCGCTGCACACGCTGTGCTGAGCATCAGCTCTGAGCCTGCTTTCTCCTCCTCGGTGATTATTGCATCCCGTTTGGGCTCCAGGCGTTCTGACCATCAGCAGAATGAGGGCGATTACAATTTGGCATAAGGCACTGCAGTCAGAAGCCAATGTTTAGAGACAGTGGTATAAGAGAAGTTCCATAATTGGAGCTGGAGGACTGAGTTTGCCAGAGTATCTATTGCTGGCACCGCGTCCTTCTTGGCGCTGCACCTCTTGGAGCTGCACTTTGGCCCACACCTTGTTTCATACTGAGCCTGCAATTAAAGCACAATCAGTGGTCCCTGTCCAGCCCTGGGATGCAGCAGTGCAGCCCAGATTCCTGTACGTGCCCAAAAGGTCTTGGAGGCGCCCGCGGTGTAACGCACACGCTCGCTGCCGGCGCCTTGGCCAGGGCTCGTGTATGATCCTGAGGAGAACTTCTCCAGCTTTAATTTAGTGTAAAGACAGTCCTGGAGCAAAATCCCTGCACTGACCGTGGCACTGCTGTCCAGTCTCCCAGCGCTCCATGACTTCATGTCTTCAGCTCTCAGGTTCTCTTTGTGTTATGGCTGGGCACTCAGTGGCTGCTGCTTTTAGCAATAACTGTTTATTTTATTATTTCCTTGCTGAATTCATATTTCTGTGTTCTATTTCCCAGTGGAGATACCTCAGGACACAACAGCAGCCGTGGCTCTGAACCAAAACAATCAGTGGTGCTCATGGAAAAGCCGTGAGAGAGGCACTCATGGGGTACTTGGGAAGGCAGGATGGGTGGCACAGAGGAGATGAACAACCAAGAACGTAGGAGATACCTTGGAAGCTGAAAAAGCCCTCAGGAAACTCCAGCCAAATGCAGATCTGCAGCAGCAATGTAGGAACCACATCCAGAGAGGGTCTGTGGAGGCTCATGCTTTGCCTTGGGGCTTGGTCTGTGCCGGGGATGCAGCAGATCCTCGTCTGTCCCCAGAGGTGTGAGGTGGGTGCCTGCTGAGGAAAGCTTTGTACTGGGGAGGCTGGTGGCACCGAGCCCGGGGTGCTGCAGAGCGTAGGATGTGGGGGAAGCTCCACATTTGGCTGTGGGGAGGAGCTTTTGTTGGCTTTTTTGGAGAAGCTTCATCCCAGCATCCCATTTAGAGCCCACGCCTGGTGGCACTGGGCCTTCCCTGTGCCGGCCGCTTCAGATAACTGACTCAACAGCACGCTTCATAATTAAAATATTATAGCTGGAAATGTTGACTATCTTCCAAGTATGCCAGGAGGCTTCTGTTTGCACGGCTTGGAGCACAGGCTGTCAGGGAAGGCTGGTCAGAGCAGAGACAAACGCATTTATGTTGCATATTGCTCCGGCATCTCACGGCATTCACACAGCCGAGCTGCTGCTGGCAGCTTCTTATTTCCTTCACACCTAATTGAACTTTGTTTTAAAGTCTTTTGTCTGACTAATGTCCGGAGTGCTCTGACATGGCCGCTTGGCCTTTCATTCTGGTTCTCCATCGGTGTTTACAAAGGGAGGCTTTGGGAAAGGCGGCTGCATGGAGGGGGCTGGCAGGGGAAGGGCATGCATTGAGGGAAGGGCTGTGGGGCCACAGGGAACCCATGGGGTGAGGGCACGGTGACAGCCTGGGACCCTGCCAGGACACTCAGGGAAGGGCTGGATCCTGCAGAAAGCATCCACAGCACCCATGGGGCAGCAGCTCAGCCACCCTGGAGGTGACACTGGGGTCCCAGCCGGTGGCAGTGAGCTCCTGCCTTGCTAGGACAGGGTCTGGTGCAGGTGTGGGTGCTTTGGTGCTGTCACCTGCTGCCTCTGCTGTGACCTGAACATCAGCTGGAAACAAAAGCATCTGCAAGGGAACAGCCTGTCTCTCTCTTCGGGGGCTGCTTAAGACTGTACAAGGAGATAAGCAAATTATATGGCCTTAAATATCGGTGGGATCTGTGATTCTCCAGACAGCCATCAAGGCAGGGCTAACAAGGGCACTTTAAACACCGAGTCAGGCATTTCTGCTGCAGAGATCCTTGTCTCAGCCTTCCCCTGGGAGAAGAGCAGACAGCAGGTTTGTTAAAGAACACTGCTTTAAGTTTTTCAAAGTGAAATTCTTGTTTTTCTGCTATTGCTAAGGAAACTGAACATTTTGTCCCTGCTGGCCCCTGAGCTCCAGCACTTAGTGCTGCAGTGGTGTAAAGTCAAGCCTAGGCCAAGAGCCCTTCCCTGTGCATGCTGAGGGGAGGGGATGCTGGAGGACAGTACCAGACTTCAGGAGCTCTCCTGGCTGGGACAAGGAGGATCCAGCCAGGGAAAATGCTGGCAGTGGCAAGATCTCTGCCTGGCATGGGGACCCTGCCCTCCACCCCACGGTCACCTGCCAGGGTCACACCACTAGTGCCATCCCCATGCCACGGCCACACACCTCATGGGGATGCAGAGCTGGAGTCAGGGAGGAGCAGGGATGAGGGTTCTGTGGATTGATCAACTGTTCCCTGGGCTGGCAGGAAGGATAATCCTCATTAACACACCCATTATTGCTGCAGCTCCTCGGGAACGGGAGGCAATGCCCGCACTGGAAGGAAAAGTGCTTTTGAATTAGTAATGTTTGTCTAACACAGAAAGCTCCAGGTCACCTGGGAGAGTTCACGAGTGGTGTCTTGTGTTTTGGAGGAGAGGGAAAAAAGGGGTTTCAAGAGACAAAGCCCTCACTGAGCTGGGTAGGAGGCACAAAACCGAGGGAGCTGTGGACAGGCAGTGACCTTCTCCAGAGTGTCCTAGGCCACTCTGATCCTCACCAGGAGCTCGTCCTGCCCCTCCGGCCCCCCCAAACCCTCTCCACAGTGCCTGGAACCCTCATCCTCTCAGCTGTCCCTCTCCCCATTGCTGCAGCGACTGTGCCAGGAGGATCCCAGTCTTGCTCAGGGTGATTTTCAGAGGGGCTGAAGGATATTATTCTCTCTGTCAGACTCATCAATACTTTTAATTAGCTTTTTCTCCCCCTGCTTCCATTCCCTTCCTGTATATCAGCCTCTTAGCAGATTTGAGTGTGTTTTGAGCTGCCATACCCGACGCCGTTTAAATCACTTCTCAAGGGCGCTGGGCCAGGGATGTGCAGTGGTAGTTTAAAGGGATTAGAGCCCTTTGTTTTTTCACAAGTGGTTCAATTTACAAAAGATCAGGGTTCAAGACCTGCACACTATAAAGTGACTTAAAGCCATGAAATCTATTTCTCACTAATTCTAGATTACTCTCTACTTAGGAGCCCAGGGTGCCAAAAATGGTGGTTTTTGTTAAAATGATATGAAATCCTAATGCCAGTCTTTTTAACCACTATTGCACAGGGTACAGTGTCATGCAAATTCCGGACCTATGTGAGCAATTATGGAGCAATGAACATGATCATTTCGATTAAACCAACATGTGTTTTCAAAGATTTTATTTAAGGCAGATAACCGTAAAACTTTGTCACTTCGCTTCTCCTCTCGGGCATACGCACAAAGCCTTAAACACCCCACGTATCTCCTTTGTAAAGTCTGAGCATTAATTGCCCACTGCTTATTCAAGCAAAGCCCCCATTGAGAGAAATGGGATTTTGTCTGAATAAAGGCTGCAGAATTGGACCTCTTGTCTGCGGGTGAGAGATAGGCGACCGGTTTGGTTTTAGGGTCTCCCATTGCAAAATTAGGAGCATTAGGGAAGATGGGCTTTCTGTTAAAAAAAAAAAAAGTTTTATCTTACTCAGCATCATACTTGTAATTTGAAATGGAGAGAACCGGTGGCCCACGCGATCATGAATAAAGAACAGTGGGAGAAACTGGGTCAGGCTGGCAAGAAGGTAGGAGCTGCCCCGATTGTTTTTCTCCCAGCCATTAGCTTCACAAGAGAATCCTTTTTCTCACTGGACGACTGTACTTTATTTTTCTAAAGCAGTATCCCTCTGACAACCCAAAAGGAATACTGCATCTGCAAATGAATGGTGCCTGCAAAGAGACAACATGAAATTTTTAAAAAGCATGGTAATAAACGCTATTCAAAAAAACACAATCTCTGAAAAACACGGCCTATTGAAATGACAAGCCGAAAATCATTTGCTAAGCACTGAAATGGCCCCTTTTGTCACCCCAATCCTTCTGTTGACAGTTACCTTTCAATCCTACAATTGTGCAGTAAGTACTGATTTTTATTCAATGTTCTATTCACCCTGCGTATTAATGAAAAGAAAAAAACTTGTAAGAATAGCCTTTAATAGGCTGATAGACAAGGCTCCCCTATTCTCCTGCTAGAGCTCCTCTTATCAGCTTCTCACAGTATTGCTGCTCGCTCAATTCTTTCCCATTTCTAAACTTTGCTCACCCATCTGGGCTTGTTCTCAACTGAGATGGAAACATTTTTATTTCACAAGTCTTGCTGACCTTTTCTTATTCTTCAGGCGGCGTTAGGTGAAGCTCTAACCTCAGACCAAGCCTTTTTTAAAGCTCAAAAAAAGCGCGGTGAGCGGGTCAGGTCTCAGCTCATCCCAAGAGGAACGGAGGGGCTGTTCCCTGAACACTTCTGAGCTCTCCAGGGCTGGGGTGATGGGACAGCAGTGACACAGTCCCCGTGTTGGGGGCTGCAGGGGCAGGGCTGGTCACACGCCTGGCTCTCACAGCGACCACTGGCACTGCTGTTCCTTGGCCGAAGTGGTGACTTTTATGTAGTTGTTGCAAATAAGAAGTGTGTAACAAAAACTGGGCGGTTCAGTCCTTGGCTGGGAGTATCCAATGCCAATTCTCCCAAGGTTCCCAAAGCAGTAACGAGCAGATTTGCCCCAAATTAGCAATTACACTAATTACAATTAAATCCCAACTTCGTAGCACGTCCCCAGCCCGTGATTGCAGATGAGTCCCCACTCACTCAGAGCTGGTGGCCACGGTGGTCGGGCTCTCTGCAGAGCTTTGTGGGGGCTGCCCCTTGCCTGGGCCCCTCTCTGGGGACTGTCCCTCTGTCTGGGCTGCCCAGCACGACCCCTCGGCCGAGCAGGGCTGTGAGGGGCCCCTCGGATGGGGCACTGAGGGTCCGTGTCCTCTCCCGAGCCCGCTCCCAGATGCGACGCATCGCCTGCGCTGCGAAGGGGAGCAGCCTCCTCCTCCTCCTCCTCCTCCTCCTCTGCATTCCCCACTCATGCAGTTTTTCTTTCCAGTAGGGAAATTCAGCACATAACTATCCAGGATTGCAAAAATGTAAACAGTCTGTGTTACATGTCTTCAAATTACAGCCCTGCTGCTCGACACATGTGCAGATAATCGAAGCCCTCTGCTCGCGGGGCCCCGGTCCGGCCGAGCGCCAGTCACTGTCCAGTGTCCCCTGCCTCGAGTGTCCCCTGCCTCGAGTGTCCCCTGCCCTGCGTGTCCCCTGCCCTGGCTGTCCCAGCCCCAGCACTGCTCCAGTGCCACCACCGTGCCCTCCACACCCCACTGGCACCTCCACCACTGCCCGGGGCTGGCCCCGCCGCCCAGCAAATATTAACGAGAAGTCTACTTAGGGGTTGTTTGAATAGAGGAAATTGTTTTACGTTGTGATGCAATATTTCCACACCGGGGTCTCATTTATGCAGCATATTAAAGTCAACACTCGGCACATCTATCTCCATAAGGAGCCAGGCCCATTATCCCCAGTTACTTTTAAGCAGTCTTTGGCTGAGTCCTGACGTGCTGCCGGTGCCATACATCACGGGGATGCAGTTCCTTAAACTGCAGCTCGTGATTGATAGTTAACCTTTTTCTCGGAGGTTAATTCGATATATGCTGGTGTAAACTATAAACCACAGCTCCAGCCTGTCGGGAGGAGGTAATCTGCATGGCACTCTTATGAGATCTCAGGTGCTGCAGTAATTACAGCGTCATCTCCTCCTCCTCCTCCTCCCTCTGCTGCTTCTCCCTCCTGGAAAGAGGAGGAGGAGGAAGAGGAGGAGGGTACTCACCAGCACCTGAGGAGTCCAGCTCTCACTCTGTTGTGGCCCAGCTTGAGGGACTCCCCAAAGTTCCTGCTCCTACCAATTCTTGAGTTCTCATGGCGAGAGCCCCGCTACTGTCCTGCCCCAGTTCCACTCCTGGAGCTTCAGCCTCCCTTGCTTTCCTAATTTCTCTTTTTTATTTGTTGTTTTGGCTCCTCAGAGAAGCTGGGGGTTGGAGGGATGTGCTGCCAACCAGTTGCTCTTTGGTGGCCCTTCCCAACAGGGCTGGGAAGCCACTCAGCTCCACGGCTCCAGCAGCACCTGCAGTGCCCTGATCCTGTGGGAACCTGGTCCTTGGGGAACCCTGTCACTGCTGCCAAGCTGGAATGAGGTTTGGGGGGTCTGCAGTGGGTCTGGGGGGTCTGCAGTGGGTTTGGGGGGTCTGCAGTGGTCTTGGGGGGGTCTGCAGTGGGTTTAGGAGGTTTCAGTGGGTTTGGGGAGTGTGCAGTGAGTTTGGGGGGTCTGCAGTGAGTTTGGGGGATCTGCAGTGAGTTTAGGAGGCTTCAGTGGGTTTGGAGGGCCTGCAGTGGGCTTGGGGATCTGCAGTGGGTTTGCCATCACCCACTCCCATCTCATCCTCCCTGTGAGGGTCTCGTGCTGGCTGTCCAGTGGTCGACTGTGTGTGGCACAGCTGTGACCTGCCAGTGCTCCCCAGGAATGGCTGCGTGTGGTTCGTGTGTTTTTTGGCCTCTGTCCCCAAAGTGTCGTTTTTTTTTTTCCATAGGAAATAACTATTTCTGCTCAAGATCAATAAGATTTTTGTTGAGAAAAAGGGGGAATTTTAAAGGCTTGGTTTAATTTAATCTATTTCTTTGCAGGACGCTCTCTTTGGTAACAATAGGAATTCGATTCCTGCCAGAGCAGACTCCTTAATTAGACCCCACAAAATGAACAGGAACGTGTCTCTGGGCTGAAATTCTCCCTTTCTGGAGCTTGCAGAAAGGAGGGAGTTTCTAACTCATAATTGCATCTGAATGCAAATGGCTGTGCCAATGTGAATATATTAAAAGCAGCAGCGTCAGCAATCACTGTGAAAAAAAAAATACATACAAATGAGGCCCCAGCTTATTGCTCCATTTGGATGCTGTGAAATGGCACCTTATTGTGTTATTATAAGATTTCTTGCTTAGTTAACAGAAAATGCTTACAATTAAGTCTGAACTCATTTAGTGCTCAGACTAATTCACATTAGAAAAAGGATGTGACCTCGGCTCCAGATCCCTTTTCTATGGCTCTTGCTGTACGTGGAGGTGGCGGGTCTGGCGGTGCTGGGCTGGGGAGGAGCTGTGCTGCATTGCCTGTGTCCCCTGTCCCAGCAGTGAGCAGCCCCAGGGACAGGGCTGGTGCATGGCCAGGCACTGCAGTGACCCCTGTCCTGCCCGTGAACCAGGGGACTGGCATGATGTCACAGGATAGGCTTTGTGCTTTTCCTACTTATCTTAATTCCTGACACTCCCATGGCTGGGCCCTGATGTGTCATCCCCTGTGCAGTCACCTTCTGGTCCTGCCCAACCCTGGTGCTGTGCTGGGGCTGTTTGAGGAGGGGGCTCCTGCTCATGGAACCCAGCTTTGCTTGCCAGGTGGATGGTAGGGAGTGGGGATAACAGCAACAGAAAGAGGGGCTGATGTTTTGGGGGTGCAGCACATCTGCTGTGGCTCCCTGGGTATCCAAATTAGTGGAAACCATTGAATTTCATCTCCTTGCATCTCTGCCCTTTTTTATGATGCTGAGAAAAACCGTCCCTGTACCGTGTGGGAAGGCTGCAGATAAATGAGGGTAAGTTCCTGCTCAATCAAATGCTGTGATTGTAGAGCAGCCTCCCTGGCACAGCACATAAACACTCTGTCTTCCAGGCACAGCTTTAGATGTGGCAGGGGCCACGTATGGAAAAATAATATACATATTGAGAAAGAGTTTTGCTGTGGGGAGATCAGCAAGCACCACAGGGTGAGGAGCTGGCAGGGCTGTGGCACATTCCAGAGCCTGGCCATCCTCTGGAGTTGCCAGTGGCTCCAGGAGCTGAGCTGGAGATGCCCAGGCCCCCGAGGCGCACTGAGCTCTGTCTTTTGCTCCCTTCCCCTTCTTCCCTCTCCCTCTCCCCTCCTCTCCTTTCCCCTTTCCCCTTCTTCCTTTTCCCCTTCTTCCTTTTCCCCTTCTTCCTTTTCCCCTTCTTCCTTTTCCCCTTCTTCTTCTTTTCCCTTTCCCTTCCCCTTCCTTTCTCCTCTCCCAGCCATCAAAGCACCAACCCTTCTGCACAGCCAGTACCTGTAGGACGAGGCCTGTGGATAAATTATTATTGTGACCCTCATTGCGCTGTGAAAAACTTGGCGGAGCCGCTGAGTGAAAAGTCAAAATTTGCATTTAAATAGAAAATGTTTGGCAGTGTTGTAACCCACCGGGCCGTGCGTGGCAGGGGTCCCTGGCCACGGTGAAGCACCAGCAGGGTTCTGGGCAGCTCCAGGCAGCCAGATCAGAGCCTCCTCTGCTCCCCAGCCCCCTCTGGCACTCTGCAGGGTGGGGATGTGGCCCTTGGTCACACACTGACTGCTCTAACAGCCCATCCCAGCCCCCTGGGCCTGGGGCTCACCCCTGGGTGCTTCTCCCCATGGCCAGCACTGGCCGTGCTCTGCTGGCCCCATCTTCACCACATTTTGCATTCAGTCACCTCTCAGAGCTCGGGGGCTGCACGGGGGCCCGGCTGAGCCAGCCAGGGCCAGGCGCGGGGAGGGAGAAGTGTGAAGCATTTTAGGAGGTCTATAAATTAATTAAACCCCTTTTAAAGGTTAACAAGGTCCACTCTGTCCATCATTAAAGTAACTTCATGCATTTAAATTTTAACAGTCAAACCAATTAGCAATAAAAATGTTGTATGAACTGCACTTTATTGGATTCTGGTCAAGCTGAAATTGGTTCAACATTTGATGCCTAATACATTTTTTTCCCCTTTTCTCAATTTTAAACACAACCTCTATTTCCCTTGGGTTGTGAGGACACCAGTGAGCTGAGGAGGTGGAACAGTGGCAGCAGCAGCCAGGGCCACTCTGACTGAGACCTCTCCTCACTCCTTGCAGCAGCCTGGCACCTCAATCCCCACTTACCAACGTTGAGAAAACATTTTGAACTCTTGGAAAACACCTTTCTGAAAGGAAAACACTTGGGGGACTCTTGGTGACACCTTTCCAAAGGCACACACTGCTCTGCTGCTGCAGGGCCCCCTTGGAGCCCCTTCCCACCTAAACAGGCAGTGAGGGAAAATCATCTACAAAGGGGCCCAAAATGCTGATGCAGCAAGTTCCAGCCCCAGCAGAAATTACAGGATTAAGGCACATCTTGTGCCCGTAACAAGGACCATGTGAAGGGGATGTTTGCAGGATTTGCTGGCCCAGCAAAGGGAGTGGCTTGGGGAAGCATGGAGGTACCTGATCAGGTAAAAATCTGGAGGAGGAAGGGCTGGCCTCCCTGAGGGGATGGACAGCGGATAAATTCTCTGCACATAGGCACAGTGGTATTTATTTCTGCAGGCTGCACAGGTACTGCAGAACCTGAACCTGAAATGGCAAAAAGCTACCAGGGTAGAACTGGGATGCAGGGGATTCACTGCACAACAGTGTGGGTTTGGTCCCTCTGAAGGGCTGCTGCAGAATCTGTGCTGCCAGGAAACCTGGGCTAAGCCCATGAGGAATGGTGGGATGGGGAATTAAAACCTGTTTGATGATGAACACTGGTCAAAATGAAAAATTGTGGGGGGTGGGAGGGGAGGGGAAGAGGAGGTTAATGCTCAGCAGAGCTGCTCCAAGGGTCTGTGCTGGAGCTGCGGCTCCCAGTACCCCCGAGAGGGGTTGTGGAAACCAGATGTGGAGGAACAGCCTCGGTGGGGGGAGCAGGGGGCTGGTATCTGCTCATAATTACTCTTGATTTTGTGCGATGACATTGAGGCTGTAGGCAAACATGAAAGAACACTTGTGGGGACAGCAGCGCTCATGCCGGCCAGTGGATTAATAAAGCATGACTGACGTGCAGGGAGCGGGGAGGCCACATGGAAGTGTTTTGTAGGGGTTTGATGTTCCCCAGGCCCACAGAGACCCTTGCCAGTGCTGCTGATTGCCCCCAGCACAGCGCCTGGGAGACTCCCAACCCTTCCATGCTGTGCTCTAACACTTCCGTGTGAGCAGGAGCCCCTCACTTTCTGTGCCAAGGGCTCCTCGGGAAGAGCCATCAGGTGCAGGACATTGTCCCTGAGCTCCATCCACACCACAGACAGCTCAGAGCTGCAGCAGTGGGGCAGCTTCCAGGAGAGCGTGGTGAGCCTCCTCTCAAAGCAGCTCCTTGAGTCAGCACACTGATGGTTAACAAATAAAGGTCACCCACTTTCAGTTAAATCAGAGCAATTAACTCATAATCACATTAACGAAGTGCTCTATTCTGGATAAAGGGATTTTTCCTGTAGTAATTGCACTGTGGCTGCACAAAGGCCGCACCTTAAGAAGCAACTGCGGGCTGGGGAGGGGGTGCTGGCCCTGGGCACCTGGGTGATGCCACCAGCACCCTCACACCTGGCTCCAGGACCATCCCTGCTGCCTCCAGAGTGCAGAGTGGCTGCTCCTTCCTCCCCTCGGAGAGGTGCCAGGCTGCTGCCAGCCCCCTGATCCTTTCAGAGGAAGGCCAGCCCCGACCCTGTGCCGAGCAGGGCTTCACCCAGCAGGTAGGTTCACACCTGCATCTGGAGAAGTATTCCTAGGGCAGGGAATGGGACTGGGAAGAGAGAGGTGTGGGAAGCACACAGCAAGGGGGAGTCACTCAGAGTCACCACCTGCCTCCTGCAAACCTGCAGAGAGACTGTTACAACTTTTAATTTGCAAAACCAGGAGGAAAGGAGCGTGTGAACGCAGTGAGCAGGAGAGCAGATGGGCAACGGGCTGCCCAGCTTCACAGGCAAATTCCAGACGCTTCTGGGATTCCTCGCACCAGCAGGGTTTGTTTTGCCAGTGGTTTGGCATCCTTCCTCTCCTAACCTCCGTGTTGTGAGCAGGAGCCTTGCTGGGTGCAGGACTGGGTGAGCCACACTTCGCATCCCACCGGCTCTGCCAGCAGCTGCCAAGCTCTCTAACACGTTCACAAGTTGTTTTGCTTCTTCCTCTGCATTCAAACCACCACCACCACCACCACCAGCCCCGTTCTTAATTATCACAGGTCAAACCCAGCCACAGCCTGTGGCTTGGCTCGTGTTTGTTTAACTTGGTGTGGCTGGGAAGAGGTCACCTCTTCATGCAGAGCTTCCCTGCAGGACCTGGCTTGGCAGCCAGCCAGTGTGGGGGGCTCCCTAACACCCCCAGGCTCTGCCTCGACACCCACTGAGCTGGGAAGGTCCTGAGCACAGCCCTGTGCTCAGTCCTGCAGGCCCAGCTCAGCACATTCCCACCAGGGCACAGTGGCTCACAGTGGTGTGCTGGTGCAGGGCTGCTGGGGTGCACACGATGCTGCCCTGTGGGGGGACAGAGGAACCTCCCAGGGGACTGTGAAGTGTTGTTGCTGGGTTTCCAGACTCACCACTGCACGTCCTGAGCCTCAGGAACTGGTAAGCTTCCTGGAGGAGTAAACAAAATCCTCAAAGGTTCCTGAGGGTTTTCAGTTTACACCCTGGTCATTCCTTCTGGGAGCACTGCCTTTGAGTGGCAGCGCTGATGGAGGTGGCTGGCTCCTGGCAGCTCCTGTTGCCTGCAGGGATCTCAGCTTCCAGGGACACAGTGCAGCCCCAAGCTCCAGGGCCCTTTACCCATCCCAAGCCAGAGAACTGAAATCTGCTCAACCCCAGATGAGCTTCCAGTGTTTTTACCCACTGCAGCTGGGTCCAGGATCCTGTTTGCCACCCAGAATTCTTCTATGCTGTCTGGGCCAGAACCCTGCCCCCACTCAGTCCTGTCCCTACACAGCCCTGTCCCCACTCAGCCCTAAATCCACTCAGCCCTGTCCCCACTCAGCCCTGTCCCCACTCAGTCCTGTCCCCACTCAGCCCCATCCCTGTTCAGTCCTGCCATGCCAGCTCCAGCTGCCACCACAGTGCCACCACAGCCCACCCATGGATAGCTCGTGGTGTGTGTGTGGTGCACACACTGTGCATGTCCCTGTGTCCCCAGCAGCAGGCTGAGATGAGGCTGAACCGTGCCTGATGTTTCCCAGGGATTGGGGACTCATGCAGGGATCCAGGCCCAGCTTTGCTGGATGCCAGTGGCACTGGTGGGCGGCTGGAGGATGGAGAGCTCACCCCGGCGTGTGTCTGCAGCAGGAGCAGCTGGGCCAGCAGGGAATGGCCTCTCTCCAGAGCAGTAATGCTCCACACAGGATTGTTTTCTCTAGGCCAGGATTATCACAGCGATCTGGGCAGCCAGCACAGCTCCAATCCCATTACTCCATTAGCATGGGCGTTAGAAGGTGACACTCTGCATCTGCTTGACAAAACACAGCTTCAGACTCCGCGCTGAGCCTTTTTACCAAAAGGAACACAGTTTTCACTTGGAGAGGATTTGCTATTATTATTGGCTTGTAGCTGCTTAGAAATAAACAGCAATAAAGACCTCACCAATTTACTCTCAGAATGTTCTCATTTGAAACGCGCCGTGCAGAAAAATATTAACAAAATAAACTCCCAGCTTAGGAAAGGCTAAAGAGAGCTTTTTTTGGAGTGTCAGTGTTTGTGGAAGTGTTTTCTGAAGAAGCTGCAGTTTGGATTGAGCAGCTGTTGGTGCCATGTCCCCCAGGACAAGGCACTGGGGGTGGCCCAAGGGCTGTCCTGGCAGCACAGAGGGGTGGCAGAGCCCTGCTGCCCTGGGAAGGGCAGTTTTTCTTGATGGGATGATTTTCAGGCACAGACACAAGCCCCACTCCATTTCATCAGTCCAATACCAGCCTGGGAGGGGCGAACATGATAAGGTGTGAAAGCCTGAAATAAAGCTTAACCTAGAGATTGAAATGGAGTTGTTCAGCATTATTGGCTTGTAAATTGTTCCTGAGATGAGATTTAGTAAAAGACTGAAGGGTCTTTTGGCAGTGGGAGAGTATTTATGATGCTTTTGTACTGGTACACGAACACTTTTCTGTTTTGCCCATGTTCTCACTGCCCCAGGGGCCGTGTCCTGTTCCTCAGGGTGTTGTTATACACTCAGGTGCCAGACGGGTTTGGGCTTTTCCAGCCTCCTGCCTTCGGGTACTTTGTTGCAAAGGTGACAGAGAATTCTCTGACCTGGCAAGGAGGAGTGGGGTCCATGGTGCATCCTTAGGAGCAGGAGAGGACCAGTGTCTCACCTGGGGGCTGAAGGCTTCCTTACACTTGCTTTCAGTGATGAATCGCTGCTTTTCAGGGCAGGATGCTGTGAAATGCCCTGGTCCTGCTGCTGCCTGGCTGCCAGAGGAGCCCGTGATTCCCTTTCCTGGCCTTAGGGGCGGTGATTGGTGACCAGCAGCATCAGGGGTGGCCGGGCAGGGTGATCCCCCTGCACCCTCCCTCTGGTTGCCTTTGGTGGCACTGGGACTGCCCTGACTGGCACTGTGCTCTGGCTGAGGATGCCAGATCACTGCTTCCACCCAAGCAAATGCCATGTCCCCAGAAGCTGAGTGCAGTGAGGGGCTGACAGGTCTGTGCTGCCAGGAAAACCAGGATTTCCAACAACAAACCAGCTCCAGCGAGCACTCTCGAGGCTGGGGAGTGCAGGAAGAGCTCATTGAGTGGAACCTTAGCTTTGAATTTGCCTAAAGGCTGCTCGTTGTGTCATTGGGAGCTGGAGCACACAGACCAGTGTTCCACTGGAGCAATGGAGACACCTTCCTTTAGCACTCTGGTCACATACACAGCCACCTTGCTGCTGCTGCTGCTGCTGCTGGCAGCCTTTGTGTCCCTTTGCCCGTGCTGCTGAGTGTCAGAGCCATCACTGATGCCACACAGCTTCATTTGGGGAAATTTGTCCCCCTTGGTGGTGCTGTTCCAGAAGAGCAAAGAGAATTACCCTCCGTGGGGATTCCATGAATCCTCCAGCGTTAATGCCCCAGCCCAGTGCAGGCACTGCAGACCCACCACCTCCCTTGTCTGAGCTTTCTGAGGCAGCAAGCAAAACCTGTGTCTGAGCACAGACTGACAGACTTTGCAGGAAAGATTGCACCTCTGGGATCTCTGGAATAAGCTCTGTAGCAGGTCCCAGCATTTCTGCACTGGTCATGTCAAGCCAAGTGGGACACGCTGCCCCTGCTGACTTCTGGGCTGGTTGCCACTGGGAATCTCGTGTCCGGGTTGCAGACACACTTGGGACTCCCCTGTTTGTATTAACAACACAAGGAAAGCTGAGCAGGAGCCTGGTGATGTGCACAGGGGCTGGGAGGGATGAGCGGGGCCATGCAGCAGCTCCTCCCACACTGCTGACGGGCAGGTGGTGCCACCCCTGGGGACACCCTGCCTGTGTCTCTGCTGCAGACATCTCCTAGTCCTGCCCTTGCTTTCCCCTCCTCTGCTGGAGTTCTTGAGCCTAAAAGCAGCAAACCAGAGAACCATGGCCTGGGTAGGAGCGGGGAGCTGAGCCTGGGATGCTGCAAGGTCTGGAAGAATTGGGATGTTGCAAAGAACGGCAGCATCACTTCCCATGGGAATGCTGTGATGGTGTGGACAGGAGGGAAGGGATCAAGAGCCAGCAGACCTCCAAAGTGCAGGACAGAGGCACTGCCCCACGACAGCTCAGCTGGACTCTCCTGGGAGCCTCAGACTGCATGGAGATGCCTTGGACTACTCCCGGCTCCATGGATGAGCTGTTGCACGGGATCCTCCCATCCCAGACACCGTCAGGGTGGGACTTAGGCACTGTCACTGGGATCATATAAAACGTGATGGATCTTACTGTAATCCTTGGAGCCCACGTAAAAAGATACTCTCTAGATATCTATAAAACATGCTGGGATTTGCAATTAAAATACCTGGGTGGTGACTGTGCCCACAGCCTGCCTTCTCTCCCTCCCTCCCTGAGTCCCTCCCTCCCTGCCTCTCTGGTTCGGAGCAGCTCCATGCAAACCCTGTTTTGCAATCGCTGTTTAAATAACAAACTGCCTTCAAAGGAATATATTTAGAACAGAGGGTCCCCCCATAAGCACGCTCTGAATGTTTGAGTGATTTCAGCTGGGTTGGCGAGCGTTCCCTGTGATATCATGGGCCGAACATTTCTTTGCGGGTCTGTGAGCTCAGGCTCCGAAGGGCTCGGGGCTCTGCAGCTCCTGCAATCCCACCAACAGCAATTCCAGCTGCTCGTGGGGCAGGCTGAGTGTGGGGGATGTGTGTGGTGGGGACACGGCTGCCAGCCCAGCACAGGCTGGCACGGGGGGAGCAGAGTCCTGGGCTGGTCACAACCTCTGGGCTGGTCACTCCCCCTGGACTGGTCACTCAGTGCTCTCAGCTGGGGTGGCTGCTCTCAGTGACCCCTGTGGTGGAGTTGGCCATGCTTTTGTGGCCTTAGGTAGATGGTTATCATGGGCCCAGAGCTGGTGTGTTCCCTGTCAGCACACATCTGTGACTTTGACATTTTACCAAGGATTCTCCATGAGGCAGAGGGTGGTTTGGCTCAGTTAAACACCACTCTTCCCCAGAGGAGCACATTCACCCTGCTCACACATGCAGCAGCTCTGATTTGTTCCTGCAGCAGGCAAGGGCTGGGAGAATTCGCTGAATATCACATGAATCTCAATTTTTTCATTTTTGCAACAAACCCCTCCTCACCCTGGGAGCCAGGTGCCATTGGCACAGCAGCCAGGTGACTCAGCACTGCCAGCTGCCCTTGCCTTGGGAGCAGCCCCCCTGGCTCCCTGTCCATGGTACACAGCCAGTTCCCTTCATTATCTGCTGGCTGCAGATGTTCACAAAGCCACGCACCGGCCGCGTTGGCATCGAGCGTTTCGGGCGCGGTCGCGTTCAGATTTCTGTGAATTTTCTGGCAGTTTATGGGCAGAAGGACACCAGAGTCACTTACTCTCCTGTCACAGACACCCTGCTTCTGACGGGGACCCAGCCCCGCGGGGCAGGAGGCGGAGATGGGCTTGGCAGAGAGTGGGAAGAGCCGCCAAGGAGCCTGGGATCCCTCAGCTCCGAGGATGCTCCTGACAAGGGCTCCTTTGTTCCGTGAAGGGCTCACCTGAGGAGCGGGACAGCTCCGGGTGTCTAATTAGCAACAGGAGCTCGGCCGTGCTCGTCCTCCCTAAGGCAGCTCGGTCATGTCTCTGCAGCTCTCCGCATTTTTTGCCCAGGTGGTGAAGCTGAGGGGGGCGGTACGGAGGGATGGGCTCCCCTCCCATCGGCCCGTCCTCGCCCGCAGGAATGTCTGCGGCAGCTCCCAGCCCGGCAGCACCACAGCCTGATGGCATGGGACAGCCACAGGCATGGGGACAATCCGTGGCACAGGGACAGCCTGGCACCTGCAGCCTCCGGGACTGTACAGGTACAGAAAAACCTAAAATAAAGACCTGAATTGCTGTGCAGAGCGTCCGTGCACAGCTGACTGTGGTGGAGAACTGGGTTGCTGAAGCTGCAGACCCATTTTTCAGCTGCTGCTGGAGTGTCTGGAGAGAAGGGATGTGTATATTTTTCAGCGAGAGATTCCCCTCGGTATTCCCACAAGAATTTCTAAGGCTGTATTTGAATTCAGAAGAGCCACGGCTGCTCCCAGCCCTGGGAGCAGAGCAGCAGCTGCAGATCCCCAGCACTGCCCCAGCACTGAACTATGGGCACAAGGGCTTTCAACCAGCTGAGAGAAATGCATGGCTAAACAGGTTTTTGTGCTTTAAAATGCGTGTTGGTGTCCCACTGGAGCAGTGGGTTTAGAAGTCCTGTGCCTGAAGTTTTTAACCTGTGTGAGTTTTAAGGCTGAGATCCCGTTTTTCCGTGTGGGATGCTCTGGGATGCACACGGTGCTGCCTGAGGTGCCCAAGCAGGGCTTGGCTGGGATGCTGGCACCCACTCCTGGAGGGCACTGGGTGTCTCAGGACCCTGGGGGTGCCTCTCCTTGGGCTTTTAAAGGGGTTTCACATCATGCTGAGCACTGACTGAATGTACCCATGCCCGTTCCAGCACACATCTAGCTGTCCCCTTTGTTCTGAGCCCTCAAAATACTCTTAATGACATAAATCCAGAAAGATTTACTCCAGCCAGGCTCTCCCACTGAAGTGATGCCTTCCCCCCAGCTGGCCAGGGATGGTGCTGGTCCCACAGATCCTCCTGGGCATGGGTCTGTCCCAGGGCTGCCCCTTCACCTCCCACATGTCCCAGCTTTTGGAGGCGTGAGGGAGCAGGAGGAGGCAGCTGCTTGCAGGCTCCTGCATATGCTCGCCAAGGCTTTTCCTCCAAATGCTGCTCACTGGAGAAACAAAGGGAAGGGGAGAGATGAGACGTGCAGCAAACTCCTGGACGCAGCCTTTGGCTCTCGTGTTGTGCTTTCCTCTGTCTCTGGTGTTAACTTGAGGCTGCATCCTTGTCCAGATCCCTCTGTTGTGTCTGTGTTGGGGGAGAACGTGGCTCTGACCACCCCATACCTCATCTCCCTGCAGGAAAAACCAGGAGAAAACCATGTCCACAACAAAAAATAGGAGTCAGAGATGGGGGAGGTTCCACCCTGTCATGCTTCTCTTCCTCACCATGCTCAGCCCCCCCTGGCTTGCTCTGGAAACACTGGGAAGTGGAGCTGGGGGGTTGGCTGGGAGAGTGTCTGTTCCTGGAAATGCCCAGGAGAACTTTCTCACTGTGGTCCTCCAGGTAAAACCCTGTAACTTTATCATCCTCAAATAATTTGAAAGCAGCCCCCTGTCCTCCAGGCACACAAAGAATGGCTTGATCCCTTGCTAACAAAGCCTCTTAAAAGATAAAGAGCAAAATACAAGGCAAGGAGAGCATGCCTGGCAGGCAGACAGGAGCTGGCCAGTATAGGCCAAATTCTTTAGGAGTTGAGTTTCCGTTTGGGCTCAGCTTTCCCGCGGATTCTATACACCTAAAGAAAACAAACCGTAATCCTATCTGGGGCCCAGCACTCTATTTATTTCACCTGGTGAAAAGATCTTGCCAATTCCCCCACGCTGAAACCCAGCAGCTGCCCAGCAAGGGAGCTGGGCCATAAGTGTGTTCTGCATTACGGAAAAATTGATATTAAAATATAAATGTGGTCTCGCAAGGATGTATTTGCACTCGTACTGTGTGAGACATTCTTCCAGGTTTCTCTGCTGTTTCGCTGTGTGATTTGGATCCCACTCGGTGCCTCTTCTCAGCCTCTGGTAATCCGGTTTCACAGCCATAATCCCCAGATTACAAGGCGGGAAGTGCCCGGCCTCCACTCTCACCCTGCAGCCGCACCTCTCACCTGGCTTAGGTGAGGAGAGGAGAGCACTGACCACACAGAAACATTGATTACACCTTTAAATTGCTCAGAATTAGCGCCCCCTCCCCTCTCAATCCTCTCACCTTCATCTCTTCCTCCCTGATTCTTGTTACTCTGCCAGGGCTGGCCGGGGCAGGCAGGGCTCAGGGCGGACAGAGCAGGCAGTGGATCTGTCCTGTGCTGGTCAGAGGGGGTGGGTGACACCCATGGCTGCAGGTTCGGTGGGGTCACAGCTCACAGGGCCCCCAAACACCCACCCTGTGCCCGGGCAGGGCTGCCCAGAGCCCGGGGGCATGGGGCAGCAGTGCCTGCAGGAGCCCCCGCCCGCAGCACAAGCACGGTTGTGTTTCTAGCGAGCAAGGAGACAAAAAGCCAAACATTTTCCACTCTCATTTCTCTTTCCTGCGTTTTGTTACTGATACCTCCCCGTGGGCTTTGGGGCTCTGACAGACGAGCTCTGCAACGGATTAAAGGGTTACTGTGCTCAGCTGTCAGAGGTTGCCGTCCCCGAGCGGGGTGGTGCAACCAGATCCTGCCTGTGCCCCGTGTGCTCCCCTGGCCTGTGCACCAGCCCCTGTGGCTGCCAGTGCAGGCATGGAACAGGAGCCACAGCCACGGGCTTGACCTTCCCGAGCCTCCCCGTTTACAGCCGGGTTTGCCCTCAGTTCCACTCGCCCTTTCAGACACACAGGGAGGTGACCCTAAAGCCAAACCCGTGAGCACACAAAGGTTCCGCTGCTCTGGCCTTCTGCCCCACAGCAGTGGGGCCAAGGGGCCTCTGTCTGCCTGCTGTGGGCCTGGGAAGGGCTGTTGGGAGTTCCAGCATCATTCAGAGCCTTGCACAGAAGGGCTGCTCCAACCCAAGGGCTGGGCTGCCACGCTGTCCCACACAGGCCATGGCAGCTTGCCCCTGCCCACCCCAGCCCACCTGAACCCCACTCTGCTCTCCAGCTGGGGTTTCTAGCTGAGACACTTCTGTATCCCTTCTGTAATTGGCAATGGTCGTAAAATAAAAGCCTGAAGTATCTGCAGTATTATCACAATCATTCCAGGCTCTCTGTGGAGACGGATGCCGCCGACAACATCTCCATAGCTGCTTCCCAGGCTGATAAGTCACCAGGAATGAAGGAGGAATGGTGCAGAGATACCATCAGCATTTCCATGACGTGTTAATTCTTAAATATGACCAAAGGGAAAGGACCACTTTCCAAAACTCCCCCTTGCTGCAGCTTTGAGCAGAGGAGCTGTTCTTGCATTCACATTTGGGCTCAGCAGTGACCACCTCAAGCCAAGCCTGGTCTCTGACAGCCCCAGGGCTCAGCAGGATGGGGGCTCTGGGGCTGTGGGGTGCACTGGTATCAGCCCTGCATGGTGATACCTCCTTTTCAAGGAGCCCCAAGGGCAGTGTGGGTCTGGGGAGGTGTCACCTCTGTGCCACCCAGGGACAGCCGAGCTTAGCTAGTGTCATTCAGGAGTCCCCAGTATGGAAAGATGAAAATGAATGGTGGGATGGGACCACTGGGTCTGTTCTTAGGTGGCAAACAGAGTTTTTTGACATCTGGGATGATCTGCCCAAGCCTTGATCATGCACACAGAAGATGCTCATTTCTGGAGCCTCCTGGAGGTGTGTCCTCCCTGGGGATGGGGTGGGATTCCCTATGGAGGAGCAGCAGATGGCAGAGGGGCAGGCTGCTGCTGGACACTGAGCTGAGTGAACCTGGCACAAATGTCCTGGGAAGGGGCAGGGGACAGTGTGAGGCTGCACCCACAGAGCTGGGGAGCTGCAGCGGCTCCATTGTCACACACAGTTATTAGATTAAGCAGTGCTGGGTGAACTATGACTTTCTGAGGAGCAGGCAGAGCTCACCAGCTGTTTAAACTGTGATGCCTCTCAAATAACAAGATTAGGCAATTGTGGGCTACAGGAAGGATACCAGCAATTACTGCCTGATTGGTAAGAGCTGTAATTAAAGCACAGCCTCTTTCAGGCTCTCAGAGCACCAGTCCGGTCCACGCATAGCCATCCCTACATTTGGTTCTCATTTATTTGCCTCTCCAAACACAATCTCTTCTGGACCTTGTCAGGAACCTTCAGCAGCTGGTGCTGGATGTGGGCACAGATCTGGGCGTGGGGCTGCTGTGTCCCCAGGGGCTGCCACAAGAGCTGGATGTGGGTGCTGGCTGTGCCACCTCCCACCCCTGTCTGCCCTTGGACCTGCCAGTGTGGACACCACAATGTGTCCATAACACCTGGTACTCCTCTCATGGTGTGGGGGGAGCTCAAGGGAAAGAGGAAGACAGAAACCATCACCTTCTCCCTCTGTAACCCCCTTCCCTGCCAGCATGAGGTGATGCTCTGCCTGTTCGTGCTGCCTGCTGGCCCTAGAGCACTGAGGAGGGAACCTGTGAGATGGTAAAAAGCTCATATGCCTGTAAGTTTGCTCATCTTCTATCTTTGGTGATTCAGTTTATGTTTTAAAATGTAAAAAGGCCTCCTACGTACATGATGTCTCTATTGTATAAAAATATCAGCCGTGGTATTTCAAAATATCTCCCTTTCCAACAGCGACTCCTCCCCGCCAGCCTCAGCCCCCGTCCCCACTGTTCATGCTGGCATCCCAGGCCAGCTGGAGCACCACGGCTGTGTGGGGACACTGAGGAGTGCTGCTGTCCCTCAGCTGTAGTGGGATGTTCACTGCACCAAGGACGTGTTGTCTAGCAGAGGGTGGTTCAAGCAGTCCCCAGACCGGGTGTTAAACCTGGCTGTGATGGGAGGCAGCTGCTGGTGCTGCTGCTCTGCCTCGCTGAATGTGCTGCTGTGAGTGATCAGCGTTTGCCAAAGGGAGCCATCGATCACCTCCCGTGTTTGTTTATCCTCAGCAGACAACTCAGTGGGACGTGTGGGAGTGGGATCTGTGGGCTGGGGGCTGCCCGTGCCAGGCAGCGCCCTGGTGTGCATCTCACTCCCAAGGGCTCCCTGTGTCCAGGTCAGGTCTGGCCAGTCCAGCTGGCAGTGTTTGCTCTGCAGGCAGCACTGCAGGGATGCTCCATGTCCAGGGGCTGCCCCGTGACTGGAGCTGGGGGCTCTGGACAGGCTGACTGCTCCCTTGCAGCAGAGCTGGGGGCTCTGGACAGGCTGACTGCTCCATTGCAGCAGAGCTGGGGGCTCTGGACAGGCTGACTGCTCCATTGCAGCAGACCTGGTGATGGCTCTGCTGCCACAGCTCCTCTGCAGGTGCTATCCCCAGCTGGGACTGTGACACATGGGGTCCTTTCTGCAAAGACACCCCTCACCTCCAAAGGGGCTCTCCAGCCAGAGCAGTGGGACACAGATAACTTGTTATTGCTAATTCTGAGCAGTGGAGAAATGCTCTTTCTGACCAAACATTTTGTTCGCTGCAGCTGCTCCTGTGCAGGGGAGGGATGGTTGTGAGAGGGACCCAGAGTCGCATTGCTTGGGAAATGGATCTCTCTGTCTGGGATTGTCAGGTGAGGTTTGGAGTCCCAGGTCTGTGCTCTTTCCTCTTGGTTTGTGCCCTAGAACATCTCCAGATGGAGCTGCCCTTGTCATGCTGGCACATGGTCAGCTCAGCACAGGTTGGATGCTTTCTGCTAGAAATGATGAGTATTTCTGTCAGAATGTCTTGAGGAAGGAGTGGAGGAAGAAAGAAGCTTTCTCTTTATTCAGACGTTCATGATCAGCTGAGCAGTGGTGCTGTGTGGCTGGAAGGGCCATGGTGGATCTGCCTTGTAGGCACAGAGTCACTGCTCAGCCAAAGACATATCCAGCTTTCTCCCCTTTTCCAGGAAAGTTTGCTCAGCTGGTGGCTCACATCACCCGACTGAAGGACACCACAGCCTCCCCAGCAGTGGTGCCACTGTGGGCAGTTAACACTGGAGAAATTAGTCTCTTGGTAGTTCAGTTGTTTCTGATTAACTTGAATACATGCACCGAGTCCAGGCTGTGGAGCAAAGCTGAATTCGTGGCTTGTGCACATTCCTCTGTGGTCCCTGGGTGGTGGCAGCCAAACCCCAGCGCTGCCTGCCCAAGATCCTCGCCTGCCCCACATCCCTGCCTGCCCCACATCCCTGCCTTCCTGGGATCCCTGCCTGCCCCACATCCCTTCCTGCCCAGCATCCCTGCCGTCCTGGGATCCCTGCCTGCCCCACATCCCTTCCTGCCCCGCATCCCTGCCTTCCTGGGATCCCTGCCTGCCCCACATCCCTGCCTGCCCAGCATCCCTGCCTTCCTGGGATCCCTGCCTGTCCCACATCCCTGCCTGCCCAGCATCCCTGCCTTCCTGGGATCCCTGCCTGTCCCACATCCCTGCCTTCCTGCGATCCCTGCCTTCCTGGGATCCCTGCCTGTCCAGGATCTCTGTCTGGTGTCCCAGCCAGTGTGGGTGGTGACAGTCAGCAGTGACTCTTGGCTGGGGACCCTCGGCTGGGACCCTCGGTTTGTACCCGACTTGCAGCACAGCCTCAGCCCATGTGCGGTGCTTTCAAAGGGCCGGGTACATTTTTTTTTTTAATCCAAGCTCCTATTTTCTCATGCCAATCCTTCAGCTGTCCTTGGGAACGCGGCTGCCAGCGCGGCGGAGGAGGGAGCCCGCGATGAGCGATGCCACAGAGCGACCCCTATAGTTAAGGTTACATGAGAATTTCTATAGGCTAAAAATTTTCCCAAACATTCACCTGCTGGGCTTAAATTTTCCATGCTTGTTGTTTGCCTGAAGGTGAATTGTTGTCAAGCTTGAGAAAAATTCCTTTGGCTGCGTCTGTGTTATGGGAGAAGAGAAAATACTCGCTTCCCACTGGAAAATCTTTAGCTACTTTTTCCCCCCTTCTCCTTCAGACAGAGCTACAGAAAATAGTCTGGAGTCTGAAAAGCCTCGGAACTTGGCCTGGCCCAAGCACCTCAGCGGGAAGATTAAAGCGAAGGGAAAAAAGGGATAAGAAAATGGGAAACTGGGCAAAGGGGCTGGGGGAGGGCACAGCCGTCAGAGCATGCTCTGTCTTGCCATGATCCCTCTCTCCTCTCTCTTTTTTTTGGTGTTGCCTCCAGCAGCATCACGAGCTCCGCGGTCGCGGCTCCGGGTGATGGAGACGGGTTCGGTGTCTGGGGGCAGGCGGAGCTTGGGCAGGGGGATGGATGGGGCTGGGGCTGGTGTTGGCTCCTCACACCCTGTGCACACCAAGGTTCTGTGTCTCCAACTTTTCTTCCACGCTGTGCAGCTTTGAGGGATAAAAACAAGGGATGGGCACCTCCCCCTTCTCCAAAACTGGTGGTTAATCGGGGACAGCACTCCAGGCTGATAAGAACTAAGGGAATTTTCATGTTAAGAAACTCATGTGGCTTCTTGTGAAGTTGGTTGTTTGGTATTTTTTAAGGGTTCAAGTTCCAAGCAGGATCTTTGTTGATGAGGAGCTGGAGTTGCACCATCAAAGGAAGGAAATATGAAAAGGTGGATTCTTACATAGATTTTTCCTCTGTGGTGTTTATAAAGTTTTAAAAAGTGATTTTAATTTTTTTTTTTTTTAAATAAAAGTGCAGTTTAGTAAACTGGGCCAGACAGCAAACCGTGTAAGAACATGCACATCCCTGCACGTGTTCTCTGGGCTTTGGAAATCTGAACGATGTGTTTGAGAATGAGGGACCCCCTGGATGTGTGGCCAGCAGAGCTGTGGGTCAGGCAGAGTAAATGAGTTATTCAAAGGGTGCCAAAGGTGGGATTTACTTTTGCCTCTCCAGCCCCAACTGGGAAAACCCTCGTGGCATGAAGTGCGCGAGCTGCTGGGTGCAGGGTGAGGACTGACTGCTGTGTTCTTGACTATTTTGCAGTTATGCAAGCAGAGCATCACATTCCTGTCATTTTTGCATCTCATGCTGGCTCCTGCCTTTGGCTGGCAGGTATTTTCTGGAAGGAGAGGTGATTCCTGCCTTCCCCCCTCCCTCCCTTCCTCCTCCAGGTGTTGCTCTGCCTCTCCCTGCAGGTGTGGTGGCCACGAGTTTTGGTGGTCGCTCACCCTGTGCAGGGGGTTCTGCACTGAGTCTGCTGCTGCCACGCTCTGATCCCAGTTCCAGGGCAAAACCTGGGGCAAAATCCTGCTGGGGCCGTGTCCTGCATGGGCATCCCAGCCAAATCTCCCTCTCCCAGAGCAGGGGGTGCCCCTTCCCACCCCAAACCCTCCAGATGCTGCCGTGCCGCGCTAATCCCGCTCTCCCAGCGATGAGTTTATCGTTCTCCAGATCTCGCTCCAGCATTCCACGGTTGTTAATGTGCTTAAAGCTGCTCTTCCCACTTCTCCAAGCATCACAGAGAGAAATGAAACAATATCTGGGCAGTGCCCCTTTCTCCAGGCAGGGATTCCTGGGAGAGGGACAATGTTTGCATTGAGTTCCTCGTTGCTGTCTGCTCCCGGAGAGAGGATCTGATCCGGCTCTTGAAGTGGTTTGGGCTGGAACAGAACCCGCCTGTGCGGAGAACAGCACAGGGATTTTAGTCACTTCTTGAAATGGGGAAAATTGCCTCATTTTTCAGCGTTTGGCCTGCGATCCCACACTTCCTAGCTCTATGTAGGGATTAGTTCATACTTTTTTTGGTATTTTTGGCCCGAAATGAACGCTCCCAGCCAAAGGAGAGATAATTCCACTTGTGCTGATCCCCCGGGGCACATGCAGAGCTGCAGAAACAGGAAATAGGAAACGTATTACATACCTTTTCCCCTCAATTTTGTTTTCATAATGCATGGAAAACAGCAGAGCTCTGAATTATTTGAAATTTTAGAGTTATTTAATATTTATTTTTGAGAAACAATCTCCCTTTTCAGGGAGGCCTCGTGGTGTCAGAGCAGCCGTCTGGGCAGCTCCAGCTCCAGCTCCAGCTCCAGCTGGGGTGTGAGGAAGCTGGGGGCTGCGTGGCCCCACATGGGGGTCCTGGTCCCCAACCAGGAGCCACTGTGAGTGTCACATGCCAAACCTGTGCCTGACACACGCTCTTGGGCTCCTCCTTGGAGTGATCCATCCATGCAGAGCAGATCCTGGGCCCCGTGACCTGGATCCCTACAGTAGCTCTGTTAACAACCCCAGCTGGGGACAAGAGGAGCCAGGGGACAAGAGGAGCCTGGGGTGCCCACAGAACTGTCTGGGTGCTGTGAACCCTGCCCTCCCACTTGCCTCATCCTTTTTTTCCCTGTCTGTAGTTATTGAGTGAGCCTGGTGGATTCCTGCTTCGTGTTTGCTACAATGGAAATAAAATCAAATGTCATTTGGAGGCCGTATAAAAAGCGAAGAGCTAAAGAAAAGGAATTAATGAAGAACTCGTTATGCCAATCTGATGTTTTGGTTTCTAATTTTCTTCTCAAAACCCAAACCTCCCAGATTTGACAATCCATCTAATTATTGCCTGGCCTTTGGAGGGGTTTAACTGGCACGTGCTGGGGCTTGGGCAGTTTCTTATTAGCGGTGGGGAAAGTTGGGATTGAAAAAAGCCTTGTGTTGTGTTGGTGTATTTCTGGGTGTCAGAGGCTTCTAAGTGCATTACGTTTTTCCAATCCATTCTGCATCTCTCTAATTTTCAGGGCTTTCAACACTTTCTGGCGAGCAAAGCCTGTGGATAACCCGAGTAAATGACTTTTTCCATGAATAGAGATTGGCCAGGGAAAGCTGAGTGATAAACAGAATAATCCTTTTTGTGCTTTTCCCAGCTCCAATCTTCTTTGCACACCAAATAAACACTCTCAAGCTGCTTAGAGCAAAATCTCTAATAGGCTGTGGTGGTGCTGAGCAGGGCTTGGCTCTGTGTCAGACTGAGGGACAGGACAGTGGAATAAAGTCCTAAGATTTTTTTGGGAATTAGTTTACATACCCCCAAGCATAGTGTATTTTGGCACTTGGGCTGCATTACAATATAATCCACTAGCACTCAAAATAGCCTAAAAAATGGCTTTTTTGCTCATTTCTTTGGCTTTTCCCAGAGCTCTGGGTGAGTACAGAGAGTTCTGTGTAGGGGACCTGGGACCTGCTGGGGTTTGGTGGTCAGAGGTGCCATGTCCCTGCCTGGGTCTGGCCCTGGGACACTGCTGTCACCTGCTGCAGCCTGGCCCTGGGACACAGGGAGTGCAGGCTGGGGATCACACCCTTGTGTGCTCGTGGCCTTGGAAGCTCTGTCCCCCTCTTTGTCAGATTTGGGAATGACAATTATTTGCTGTGTGAGGGTGGGGTTTTTCCCAAGTGGATAAAGGTGAACTCATTGTGTTGGTGTGGGAGATGTCCAAGGAGTGCAGAGCTGGAGTGAGCTGCTCGTGTGTATTCAGGATGTTTCAGGTAATGGCTTGACACTGTTGTTGAAGAAACTGAACCAATTTGAGGTTTGGACCACTGGACATCTCCTCAGAGAGCAGAGGGGTGAAGCTTCCACCTGCAGCAGCAGCACAGGGAGATCCTGTCCATGCTCCTCAAATCCAGGGTTTGCATCCTGCAACTTCTGCCTCTGCAAGTCCAGTAAAACTCTGCATTTCAAAGTGCCCCAGGTCCTTGGCCTGCAGGAATCCTCTCTTTATTGGTGTATTAAGAGCAGCTTTGTAGAAATAACTTGTATAAAACCAGAGCATTTCTCATTCTCCCAGGTGGGAAATGAACAAACGAGGTAATGTTTGCCTGAAGCCCAGGCCAGCCCCAGAACAGGTGGTGGCTGTTATTGTCAAGTAAGAAAATGATTTTGTAAGTAATTAGTTAAACTGCTCAGCCCACATCTCTCCAAAGAAATGCCCCTAAAACGCACGGAGAGCACTGACTGAGATGCATCTGCTCAGTGTGTGGTGATGTGGGGCACAGCCAGGTAAGTCTGCTCCAAGACAGCCTCTGTGAACTGCGCCTGCAACTGAGCTATCCACACAACTGCTGTGTTTGGCTGAAACGAAATACATCCTTTGTTTCTGGCAAATAATTAATAAAAAAATTTTTTTTGCAAATATCCTTTTCAAAGAGTCCAGACTGACATGAATAGTAAGAATACAGAAAATGAAAAAATCCCATCCTGATCAGAAGTGCCTGAATGAACCAAAGCCTGACAGACTGCGTTTGTTCCCCAGCTCCTCGGCAGGGAAGCGCGGGCAGGAAACCTGTGGAAATGTTTTTAAGGTGTTTACAGTGGCAGTGAGATGGACTTTTCATCAGCTCTCTGTGCCCAGCCTGCCCACACTGAGGCTGCCAGGCTGGGGGGTCCTGTCAGAGGGGCCTCCCCTGCAGGTGGCCGGGGGACAGAGGGACAGGGGGGGCTCTGCCACCGCCCCTGCTGACCTGGAGTGGGATGGGAGAGCATCAGCTGTGCAGGGTGACCCTGTGTCAGTGCTCCTCTTTGGGGGCAGTCTGTCCTTGGGTTAGATTAATCAGCTTCCCGAGAGATTGGGCACGACTGCTTTGATGCCAGAATAACAATGGTGGTTGTAGAGCAGAGCCACCGCTGCCACCTCTTCTGCTCCCAGTCCCACCTGCCCCGCTGGGCATCGAGGGCTGGGCACCCCAGCTGTGGTGGGAGGTCAGCTCTCCTCCCACAGAGCCAGCCCTGCACATCCCCCCAGCCCATGGCAGAAGGCAAAATGCTTTCCTGCTTCCCATGGCCTCATTTTCCTCTGCTTTGGGCACCTTCAGAGACAAAATGTTTTGGAACGGCAGAGCGGATCTGCATTCTGTCAGAAGGGCTTGAGTCCTTAACTGGAGCTCTTCTGGTCTTCTGCCTGAGACCAGGCACCTCATGGCTCATTTGGGAAAGGCAGTGGAAAACCAGGAAATTCATGATCTTTTGGTTCCTCAGGGATTAGATGGAACCAGTCTTTGGCCTGAATTAGGCTGGAGTGGCCCATCCTTCCCTGGAGGAATCGTGTTCCATCCCTGTCTCCTGTTCCTGCACAGTCCTGCCCTGTCTGCGCTGATTCCTCTGTTAATGGGAAGATCCTTTCCCTGGCCCTGCACCAGGGGCAGCCCCACGATGGGGACAGAACTGTGCCAAGCCAGGCAACAGGAGATGCTGTTGGGGGAGCAGGGGAATCCTTGGCTCTTTCCGTGGTTTCCGTGGTTCCCTCTGTGTCCAGGCTCGGTTTTGGCAGCTGCAGCCCTGCCTTCCTGGGGTCAGCAGGTGGGAGACCAGCAGGCTCCTTCTCTGCTTCCACCTGTCCTCTGCCTTTCAGACCCTTCTGGTGTGCCCTGCACACTCTGAAGATCTGGAGAAGCTCGCCCAGCCCCTGTGTGCTGGCAGGGGAGTTCAGGGGTCTGGCAAGGAGCACGGGCGTGCAACCCCTCTCCATATGGTCCTGGCACAGCCAGAGTGGCTGCCCTGCGTCACCGAGCCTGGCTGCTGTCCCTGGAGCAGTGTGGCTTCCTTGGTGGCATTTGGAGACAAGGATGCTACAGCCTTGAGGTGAGGGATGGAGAGGGTAAAGGCTGACTCAGCCCCTGCTGCTGCCTGGACATCCAGGAGTGCAGAGGAACCCAACGTTGTGAGAGTGGGGGAGAGCCAGGACCCTGCCCCTGCAGATCAATGCAGCCTTTCTTCTGGGAACGGTTTCCTGCAGCCTTCCAGCATAACCTGTCACTTGTTGGGTTCAGCCCTCGCTGGGAGGTTCACACCCAGCCCCTGCCAAGCGGGGAGGGAGGAGGTGACCGTGGATCTGTGCTGCTGCAGAACCCGGCGAGCGCCGTGCTCAGGGCTGTCCCGAGTGATCCATTCCTGCAAGAAACAGTGTCTGGCTGCATTGTGCCTGGAGCCTGCTAATTAGCTGTAAGTGATATAATGCGACTGGGATTTCAGCTCAAGCGTGAATGACCTATTCCCTGCTCGCCGTGGCGCTTGGCATGAGCGCTGCTCACGGACAAAGCGTGCTGGGAGGCATCCCCTGCCCCGAGCCTCACAGCCCGGCCCGCTGGCACCGAGCCTGACCTCACAAGCTCTTTGTTGCTGTGTCCCTTGTTCCCGTGGCCCTGGTGCTGTGAGCACAGAGCACGAGATCGCTGCTGGCCCCCCAGCCCCAGGCTGGCACAGCTCTGGGCGGACAGGCCAGGACGAGGCGCTGGGATGATGCCAAATTTCTTTGCGGCTTCAAAAGAGAGAATTGATTCCAGTGGGGAATGTACTGAAGAGATAGGGGCAAGTTGTGTTTTGGGAAGGCTGTGGTGAGGTCACAGCTGGTTCTCCATGTCTGGTGGCCCTGCTGGTGGTTGCTGGTGGCCCTGCTCTGTCCCACCAAGCTGGGTGTCCCCAGCTGCAGGGCTCCATGGGGAGCTGAGGCCAGGGCACATCCATCTTCAGCAGGAGAGAGGGGTTTTTGAGAACCTCATTGCAGATAAGCTCCACAGGGAGCTGGTGGTGCCTTGGGCTCTTTGTTTTCTCCAGATTACCAGGAATCTACCCCAGATTCAAGCTGGGTTTGCCACAGATACCCAATGTGTGCCCCTGGGGCTGGCTGAGCACCCGAGGCTGTGAGGATGTATGTGTGTGACCCTCTGAAAAACAGGACAAAAATTCATTTGCAAAAATACACCTGGCAAACTTCAGCGCCTAAAATTAGAAGTGCAATTTGATATCTGAGCGCCAGCAGCAGATGAACAACGGGTCACACACAAATGTAAATTGCCACATGATTAACATTGGATGAACTTTTAAAATCTGGATGCCAACAGATGCACGATAAAATTTTCCCACAAAATAAACATAAAGGGGTTGTTCTTGTGCCAGCCCTCAGTTTCTGCTGCACGCTACAAAGGCAGGCTAATTGTGGGTAAAAATATTGAGCAGCAAATCCTCTTACCAGCGAAGGTGCAGTTTCCAAACCTGCCACTGCTCAGGGACATCCTTCCCAAAGCCAGATCTTCACAGTGTGTTAATCTGCTTGGCCAAAATTTCTTACTGCAGCAATGATATTGAGTGAGTAAAGGATAAACACAGGAGCATGGGAAGATGAAATAGAAGGGTATCAGCGGGTTCTGTGCTGTCATAGGGCATTTTGGGAAGGTGTTTGCTCCAGCACGTGCCCCACAGACTCACACGGCTGTCAGAGTGCCAGCCTGGAGCACACTGCCTGGCTTGCCAGAGGAGCCAGCCCTCTTTGATGATGCAGAAATCATTTTACTTATTGAAGCAGTGAACGTTAATGATTATTAATTGGAAAAGGCTCTCCAGGGGCCATGTGTGTGTGGGACTAGTGAGTGCTTTGCAATTCCAGCATGAAATGAGTTACTCCACAGCATTAAAATGAGCACAGCTCTCCCCAGCATCCCCAGCAAGTAATTGAATTGTTACTGTGTGGCACCAGCCTTTCCTACTCGCTCTGCACTGACACCAGGAGCTGGGGACCCTTCACAGTGAGCATTCAACCTGAACTCAACCAGAGCTGCTTTGCCTCTGAGGGGTTTGTACAGTGGTCACACCAGGGCCAGCAGGGAGCAGTGACCCCAAGGGGGGCTGCAGGAAGAGCTCCTGAGGAGCCAAAGTGGTCCCAGGGATGAGGACAGAAGCAGCTGCAGCAGCTGCTGATGAGAATAGCTCAGTTTGCACAGAGGAACGAAGTTTTTGATGGCCTCTGCTTTGCAGGGTGTGCAGAATCACCTGCCCAGCTGCAGGCTGAGTCCAGAGCAGTGGATCCGAGCTGTCAGGTACATGCTGCACATGGGAAGCAGCGTGGGATGATGCAGGACAGGATCGGCTGTAGGAGTGGGATTTGGGGAAAACTTGTCTTACAACAGAAACAGGCTCTGTAAGGCACAGCTCTGTCCTCTGTGGAAGGGAAGGGGAAGCAGGATCGATAAACCAGTGGTGACTTTTAAATTGTGGGAAGAGGTCACAGCCAGAGGGACAACCCGACCTGCTCATCATGCAGAGGGGCTTGTGCTCCTGCTGGGAAAGTGGCTGCTGCCACTTCCCTGCCCGCTGATGGAGTGACCTGGGGAACTTCCCAGCCTATGCACTGTAAACACAGCCTTTATTTGCTGGGGAAAGGGGAGAAGTTGAGAACTGGAGAATTAAATGTCCTATGCTGTGGGACTGGCATGGAGAGGTGGCACAGCTTGGCACAGAGCCCCGAGGTGGCTCTCAGTGGAGGGGCTGGTTGCTCCTGGGGCTCATGCTGGGATGTGCAGCCTGGAGCAGGACAGCCACAGGCAGGACCCCTGTGGTTCTGCTCCCACATGAAGATTCTAGTGAGGAGAGCTGGGTGCAGGGGCTTGAGCTGGACTTTGTCCCTGCCCATGCAAACGGCAGCTCCCTGGGCTCCCCGGGCCGAAAGGCTGTGAGAAAAGGGGCCTTTTGAGAGCTCCAGCAATTTTCCCGGTGAATAGGAGTTGCTGTTCCTGTAACACGAGTTGTTCACACACATGCAGTAATGTCCTGTTTGGGGCTTATGTAATGGGATGGAGGGGCTCCAGTGAGGGACCGACCCCGTGGAGAGGCACTCGCGCCGTCTCGGGCTGGCAGAATGAGCCGGACTTTTCCAGGCCCTGCTGAGATGTTCATTTATAACTCCCACCGTCTGGGAGAAACCTTGCCAATCAAAACACACCACGGGTTTTCCAACGGGTTAGGAGCACTCCTCTCAAAGAGGGTTTTTGAGGGGGGCCCAGGATATTTGATAGGAGTTAAGCTGTAAAATTAGTTTCAGAGCAGCGGGTTGTCTCCTTCCCAGCACGCTTGGCTGGCGGCTGCGGGAGCATTAACCCCTCACGGCTCCGCTCCCACCCTGCGCTGCCAGGACACTGTGTCCATCCTGCACCATGGGGACACCATGTCCATCCTACACTGCAGGGACACCATGTCCATCCTACACTGCAGGGACACCGTGTCCATCCTACACTGCCAGGACACCATGTCCATCCTACACTGCAGGGACACCATGTCCATCCTGCACTGCAGGGACACCGTGTCCATCCTACACTGCAGGGACACCATGTCCATCCTGCACCATGGGGACACCATGTCCATCCTGCACTGCCAGGACACCATGTCCATCCTACACTGCAGGGACACCGTGTCCACCCCACTCCCATGGCCAGGGGCAGCTGTGCCTGTACTGGCTGGCTGGGCCATGGGGATGGTTGTGGTGGTGATGTCCTGCTTCTGGCCCCAGCAACTCTCCCCAGGACCTCTGGTGGGATGTCCAGCTCCATGCCCCAAGCCACTGCTCTGCAGCAGAGCCCTGCAGGAACACCTTTACTGCAGTTCAGGCGGTGCCAGATGTGGTGAATGTACAAACTGTCATGGCCACAGAGTAACGGGCCAGCTCAGCCTTCCCCTGTGCCTGCATGGAGACAACAACTGACCCCCCCTGAGGCTGTGTGGCCCTTGCTGGGAGGGCTGTGGAGCAGTGGGTGATGGAATAGAGAGCACAGCAAATGCCATTGCCATTGCTGGAAAGCATCAGAAACCGTTGGTACTGCTCTTTATCCTCTTTGCACATCCCTCCTCCAGTCCCTCCTGGGCTCACTCAGCCCTGGAGTGAATTTTCCCTTGTAGCTGGCAGAGGCAGGACCTGTAGGGGAGAAGGACCTTGTTTGGAAGAATTTGAGCACCTGAAACACCTCAGCCTGGCATGGGCGTTCGCTGAATCCCAGAGCCTGTCTTGGAGTTTAGTTGTGAAACGAATGATCTCTTTGTTTTCTGCTGAACGATAATGAATCACTAGAAACTTGAAACCATTTTAAGGATGAATAAATGACACCTTCTAAGCTCCATGTTTATCTACTACTCTGCTACCAGAGCGATTTCATAGCAGAGCTATCAATGAATTTAATTTACATAATGGTTTATCATATACTTCAATATTTCAAACACACTTCATTAGGCAGCACCACCAGCAGTTCCACACTCCCTGATAGTTCCTGCAAACTTTGCTGTGAAACACAGCCTCTGCACTATTACTAATGCTTAAAAAAGGAAGAAAAAAACTCCTCAAATTCCCCAGAGATGGGTTCAAGCAGCTTTTCCTGCTCTGCTTGCATCTGCCTGTGAAGTCCCAGTGACAGTGAGAGTGTCAACAGCCTGGGACCAGGATCGGCCGCCTCCAGAGGGGAAGGGAGCCGTGCGCGCTCTCGAAGGGCACAGCCAGCGCTCGGCCCGGGGATGTTTCACTGAAGGAAAAGCTGTAAATAGGAATTGCTCCAACTTCCAGGGGGCCTTAACGAGCAGCTCAGACACCCTTGGAGGATGTGTCCCTGCCACAAACACCGGCCGAGGGAGGGAATAGTGTGTTCTGTACGGCGAATAAAGCGTCTGCTGCAGGCAGGCGGGAACGGATGGTCCGTGCAGCGCCTGCTGCCCCCATCCCTCTCCTACTGCTCCCATCTTGTTCCTCCTGCCCCCATCCCGCTCCTGCTGCCCCCATCATGTTCCTGCTGCTCCCATCCCACTCCTGCTGCCCCCATCCCGCTCCTGCTGCCCCCATCCCCTTTCCTGCTGCTCCCATCCCCTTTCCTGCTGCTCCCATCCCCTTTCCTGCTGCCCCCATCATGTTCCTGCTGCCCCCATCCCCTCTCCTGCTGCCCCCATCCCGTTCCTGCTGCTCCCATCCCGCTCCTGCTGCCCCATCCCGTTCCTGCTGCCCCCATCCCGCTCCTGCTGCCCCATCCCGCTGGAGCCGCAGCCGGGTGAGCCGCAGGCTGTCGGCAGTGCCTGGCACGGCGCTGCCTCTCCCCTGTGAGCGTGTGCAGCATGTGTGTCACATTTCCGATAGCATCCCCTTACATAATTTACAGCAAGGATAACATAAAGGTTATTTTAAAAAATAAAACAACCTCCTTTACATTTATTAAATTTGCTGGAGCATCCCATATGCACCTTTGCAAACTCCAGGATTACCCACAGGGGTCTGATCTGCATGTCACATTAGGCAGATGGAATATTTTATTTATTCCACCTAGGTTGTAATGGAGAATTTAAACCATTTGCTGCAACACGTTTGTGTTCCAGGAAACGGTGCTGGATGCTGCTGAGTGCCCTGACACTCTCATGGACCTTAAACACATGAGATTGTTGGGAATGTGGAGCTCAGAGCGGCTACTCCTTTGTAAACATTTTTGCAGCAACATAAAGCAATTCTGGTGCTGCCAAATATATTTCTTTTTTAGTCCAGTCCCTATTCTTCATAATAAAAACAGGGTTTTATTTAGAAGAATCTTTGGGGTTTGGTTTATAAATTTTTGCATTAAACTAAATTTCACACTTTTGACCATTAAAAGCCATTGCAAGGGATGGAAATGGGGAAACTTTGACCATTGAGCAGTGTGTTCTTGGCCTTTTAGTAGCCTGTCTGTGGAGTGTATTAAAGATTCAGCTGTGCTCTGATAAGAATCATGAAGGATGTATATGTTTGCATTGTTTTTGGCAAGAAACATCCAAATGATCTGTATTTATTATATAAAATTGATTTTTTTGGCATGCATGCTATTTTTCATGGATTTTGGCCTCAAACCAACACAAACAGGGTGATCTTGAGCAAAGCCATGCATTTCTAAGGCTCTGTTTGGAGAATTTTTAAAAGAATCCAGGGTCATGGATTTGTCTCTGAGTTTACTCTCGCTGCAGATAGCAGCAATGGTGGAAAACCACATTTCCAGCGTGGCTGCAAGGTGTCAACTGCTGTTCAGATTTCATCAAGGTTTGCAGCTGATCTTTGCAAGGGGAGCTCTGGGAGCTCAAGCTGAGGAAGGCTGGAAGGGGCAGGGGGGAACAGGAGGCTCGGACAGGGACAGGAGCCACTCGCCAGTGCCAGTATAGAATCCCAGAATGGTTTGGGTTGGAAGAGACCTTAAAGGTCACCCAGTTCCACCCCCTGCCATGGGCAGGGACACCTTCCATTATGCCAGGTTGCTCCAAGTCCTGTCCAACCTGGCCTTGGGCACTTCCAGGGATGGGGCAGCCGCCACCTCATGTCTCATCTGCTGCTAAGGGGTTCCTCTTCTCCAGGGAGGGATGAACTGCTCTGCCAGAGCTGTGTCCTCCAGGGACCTGCCCAAGCTGGGATTTTCTGCCACTAAGACCATTGTGGTGGCTCAGGGAGGTGTCAGAGGATGCCGTGAGAAGGACCCTGGCTGGAAAGTCCTCTGAGCTCCTTTCTGAATCGCAGAGATATTGACAGCACTGGCTGCACGCCGGGCCCTGTGGAGCCATTCTGGGAAGGACAGAGCAGTGTCCCCTGTGCTACCAACGCTGCTGAGTTCAGTGTCAGCCATCCCTGCAGAGGTTGAGGAGCTGCTGGCACCAAGAACCCTGGAGATCAGACCTGGCTGGACCTGCCTGAGCTGCCCTGTCTGGGGTATCAGGAGGACCTTGTGGAGCTTGGGGTCTGAGCGGGTTAAAGCTGTGGTTGAAAGCAGAGCAAACACCTGTCCATGGCAGGGTTTGGTTTGAACGTGGGACAGAGCATGTCACCTGCAGTGTCACGCCTGGGGGACCGTGGTTTGGCACCGGAGAGCTGCCCCAGCCGCCCCTCCCCGCAGCCGTTCATCCCCCGGCTCCGAGCCCGCGGCAGTTTCCGCTCGCTGTTCCCAGAGACATCGGGCTGGAGCCCGCAGCCGCTTCCCCTGCAGATGATGGCTATTTCGGTTCCACAGGTGGTGTTAATATATTCCTCTTCAGACTCCACTTCCTCGCGCAGCCGAGTACAATGTAAATAACGGCTCGCTTGTCGTTCAAAAGGGAAGGAGGGAGAGGACTTGAACAGGCAGAAAAACCCCAGGCTGAGATTTCAGCCGCGGCATCGATCACAGACATCTCATACTCCTCTGTTAATGTCACTTTATTCCGCCAGCTCCAGAAAGCTGCTGAGGACACGGAGATTGTCAGTGGGGAAACCCCTGTGGCTTTTAATGCCTGGAAAGGCACTGCAGGTACTCGAGGCTGCTGTCCCACATGGGTCTGCCAGAGCTGTTGGGCCCCCAAAACCAGTGTGCTGGTGGGGGTGATAGGGCAGACAGGTGAGGGCACTGAGAGCATCCTCAGGGAGGTGCTCTGGGACCTGCTGGCATTCAGAGGCTAATTCACAACTTCTCCACACTTTTGTGCTGGGTACTAAATGAACAGCAGCAATTCATGATGCCCTGTCCCGGCCCTGCCCCTTCTCACTCAAACCCTGGGAGCAGGGTCTGACTGATTTTAACAGAAATTAATTGGGGGAAATCCCAGATCAGGAGAGGATTGGGTGGCAGGGACCAGCTCACTCCTCCAGGCAGGGCAGTGAGGGGGTCCCTGCTGGTGTCTGGCCCAGGGGCTTGGCACCATCACCCCCAGCTCTGCTCCCTCCAACCAGAACCCCTCAGCACCAGACATGTCAACATCAACTTTTCTGAATTTACTTCTCTCTGTATTTTTCTCTTGTTTTTTAAGAAAAGCCAGAGTGAGGGAGTTCACAGATCACTCAGTCTTGAAGGATGTGCTTGTCCATGGGGGTGATCAGAAAAGGGAACATGGAACTCTAGAAGTTGACTCCTTTTAATCACCAGAATTGTGATTAAAATCCTGTGTCCCTTTGTGCAAAGGTGTTCACTAAAGAGAAGTGTTGGTTAAAAACCTGACACCCTTCTGCTCTGAGCCTTGCTCTGGACCATCCACCCTTTGGGATTTTTCTCAGTAATGGACACACTTTGGATGGAAATGGTGACCTGATTGCAGGGAGAATCCAGGGGCTCTTTGCAAAGGTGCTGTACAGGAAGGTACCAGCTGGGGTTGAGGCTGTGCAGCCTCAGCTTCTTCCTAAACATCCTTCACAGAAAGGCCTTCTCTTGGAATTCATGATGATAAAAATGTGACTTGTATGTCTTGAAAAACTCTGTTGAACCTGGAAAACAGCCCTCCCAGAGACTCTGAGCTCTTGCCTTTCAGAACATTGTTTGTGGAGATAAAAATATTTCTGCCACACTTGTCACATGTATTTGAAAAACATATTAATCATTTAAACAAATATTAGCTCCGAAAGCCTATAAATACATTCACTGGGAGGAATATACCCTTTGTTGTAATATTACAATGAAAAATATGCTAATATAGTTGCCTAATTGCTCGTGTTTGAATAACCTCTTTTGTGACAATAAATGTTTGTGGCAGCATCATTCAAACACGAAATGGAGAATCTGGTGCCAGCACGGATTACGTGTGCTGCTGCCACCGCTCCTGATGGGAGAAGAAAAGTGTCTCTTCCCCCTTGTCTGGGAGCTGCTGTGGCTGGGGAGCACACGTCACGGTGGATATCATCAGCCTGGCACCGAGCCCGGGCCCAGCAGCCCAGCACGGGCAGGGATGAGGGACCAGCTGCTGCTCCTGGCTCCTGGCATGTGGGTGAGGCAGTCAGAGCCCTGGGTGAGCAGTGCCAATCCAGACCCAGTGCTGAGAGCTGAGAAGATCCAAAACTTTGCCGTGTTTAGCTGGAAAACAGAATCAATGTGAGTGCCCGAGCAGCAGAGGTGGGATGCAGGTCAGGGGCTGCTCGCTGCCAGCCCGGGGCTGAGCTGCTCTGTGCCAGCCTTGGCTCACCATGGCCACACAGGAAACCTCCCAAAAGGAAGGACCTGGGGTTGGATTTAGACTTCCCTCTCCTCTGTTGCTGCCTGCGTTTGCAGCAGGCTGTGGGATTTACAGAGGAGCCTCCGGAGGGTGACACAGGGATAATGCCCGAGGTGAGACCAGGCTTCTGGGGACCTGTCCTGAGGCATCTCTGAGCAGAGCCTGTTCAAGCAGCTTCTCAGCTGTAGTTTCTGCTCATGGGGTTCTCAGTGACACCATTCCCCCCTCCTCGCTGGTCCTGTTGTCCTCACAGGCTGCTGAGATTTTGGTCAATGAAACCCTCTGCAGCTGAGCCCCAGTGACTCTTGGGGGCTGGGCAGAGGCACTGAAGGGCTTTGTGTACAAATTCAGTGATTCTATTTATTCTTTTTAGCCCGATTGCACACCTTAAGAGTTTAAATAACAACAACAGAACAGAGAATATTCACAGACTCTGTGTTTCACTGACTCACTTTCCAAAACCCCTCCTGCCCTTTCCCAGGGGATGCCCTGTGCTGGGAGCCAACCCCGCAGGTGCCATGTGGCACATCCTGGCCGTGCTGGCACAGTGGGAGCCGTGCCAGCTCACCAGGCACCCTTTATGCTCCTGATTCCCACGGCCCCTGGCTCATGGAGACAGAGATCTGGGCTCTGGTTACAGCTGGGGCTTTGGGTCTGCAGCAGAATGTGGCAGGGTGGATTTTTTCTGGAGGTGAAATGATTTGGGGCGAGGAAGGACACTCCTGTGAGCTGTTTGTCACATCCTCTGGCTCCATGGCGTGGCTGAGGCTGGTCTCAGTGTCTGGCACTGGTGAAAATCCTCATGCACAGACACAAATGGGGAGGTTTTTGTAATTTGGAAGGAGTTGATGTCCACAGCAGCGTTCCTCAAAAGGGAATTGGCTCTCAGGAAGAGAGATGTGGCTCAGTAAGGAGTCATCTCCCTGGATGTTATCCACTACTCCTAGTCTGAGGATGAAGGGAGGTCTCTCTCCTACCCCTCCTCTGCCTTCAGCAACACAGAGAATGAGGAAGACTTAAACCTAACAGCACTTAAGGAAAATATCGTAAAGTCCTCTTGAAATTCCCATCAAACTCAATTAGCAGGGCAATGATACACCTACACAACTGAAATGGGTTGACTTTTTATGCTTTGCTGGAGAGCTTCCAAGTTGATAATTAAATTACACTGGGCTGCAAGATAACTGGCTGCAAGTGTCTCTTGTGCAGCAGCTCTGGAGGTGGATGGCCAGTGGCAGGGACAGTCCCCAGCCAGGAGCTCCATGGGACCAAACCCTCTCTGCCTCTGCACAGCCAGGTGGAAAAGTCCTCCCTGAAGGGCTGGGCTGGGCATTGAGCTCCCCATGGGCAGCCTCTGGCTGGGGCAGCAGCTCTGGTAGGTGGTGGCTGTAGGAACCTCTGAGAGATTGGGAGCCATGGGAGCACAGCTGAAACGAACACACGACCACCAGTAACAGTGGTGAGATGAACGTGGTGGGGCTGGGAGGGTAAGGAGGGTTCATTGGGGCTGCCTCTGCCTGGGTGAACCAGCAGAACTGTGCTCACTGTGAGCCAGGGGCTGGGAAAGACTCCTCTCCCCTCCCCCCGTGCTTGTGGTGGACTGGGAGAGCAGGATGATGCTTTTTGTAACAAACACTCCGCTTTCCAAAAAATGTAATTCTGGGATGAGTGACAATATTTGTTAATGTGGATTTAATCTGGTGACTAGCGGGACAAAATGAAAAGTGAAAGGGGTATTTTTGGCAAAACAAAGGCTTGGTTTCAGCTTTGTCAAGATGAAGCATTTGAGCCTTCTGTTCTGGAAAGATGCTCCGCTCTGAGATAAAACTCGGTTTGATCAACAAGAGGAAAGGATGGGAGAAAGGGAAGGCTGTCTCCAGACCTTGTAAAGCAGGTAAAGCCCTTGAGTGGCTGGTCAGGAGGTTGTGACTGGGATAGTGACAGCATCTGGCTCAGTGCACAGGCCCAGATGCTTAAAAATAAATAATCTTGAGATACAAAGAGGGGCTGCAGCTGGGCTGCCTCCCCCTGTCAGCCTCCACCTGCACCAAGGGTGATGCTACCCGCAGCTGAGGGTAGAGGGGAGCAGAGCTGGTATGGGGGGGATGAGAGGCACTCCATAGGTGAGAACTCACCTTGGAGGGGTCCAGGCCTGGCCAGGTCCCTCTTGCTCCTCTGAAGCATTTCTCTCTGCTGCTGCTGCTGCTGCAGCCAGGCTCCTGCATCCAGTGCCTCCTCACTGCTCTCCTTTGTGCCCCAATGCTCCAAGACCCCATCTGTTATTTTCCTGCTAATCCTGCTCCCCCTGCTTGCTCCCTTCTCTTTCGACTCTGAGACCCAGAGCTCAGCTCAGCATGGTGAACGTTGTCTGAGTGCGGCGTCTCATCTTGCACATTTGGGTAAGTCAGCCGTGGAATTATCCTATAATGTGGAAATCATACAATTTCTCTCTGATCTTCCCTGAGCTGAGCATTTCATCTCACTTCTACCAAATGCAGCATGACTAAATAGGCAAGAAAGGGATTTGAGCCCTTTTGTTACTTAAAATGTGAATTAGATGTTCCTGAGGGAAGTTTGTGCCACATTTGCAAGTTAAAAATGCATCAATTATCTGTACATGGACCCCTTCCTGAGCAATGGAGGAGCAGAGCTGATGCCTTTGGAGGACCCACCACCCACAAAGGCTCTTGCTTGCAGATAGCATCCTGTATCCCAGGTGAAATGCATCCTCCTGCTCGAAGGAGGGCAGGCTTTGAAGTGAGGTCCGACTTCACAGCTCGAGCAGGTCGTCCTGTTCCTTTTCTCCATGTGAGTTGTGAATATTTTCAGGGGTGGAGAGTCCACAGCCCTTTCTTCAGCACCAAACCACTCCCACTGTGAGGGACTGCTACATTCAACTAGAATTCTGCTTTCAATGCAGACACACAGAAAAGCAGCTGGGTTTTGAGGAGCAATGTCGTCCCATAGAAAAAACAGGACAGGCTTCCCCTGCCTGTCCTTCTGCAGCTGGGTCTGAGCTGTGATTCTGGGGGAGCTGGGGGCTGTGCAGTGTTTCCCTGGTGCCCTAATCCCTGTGGGAGCTCCCAGGGGTGGCCAGTGCTGCTGCTGCACAGGCAGAACTATTTCCCATTTCCTGGGCTGACTCCACGTGCTGAACATCCTTGGGTTTGGTTTGGGGCAGGAGCCTTCACACCCGAGGTTTCCTCTCGCAGCCAGGTCTCGGCTGGATGAGTGTGTGGGAATGTGCAGCTGCAGGCTGTTTGTGTCATCTGTTCCTGCACTGGATCTTCTTATGGGACTTGGAGTTAGTTAAGGAGTCGGAAGGAGCACTGGGTAATTCAGAGGACAGTCCAGGCAGTTTGAGTAGCAGCTCAAAGCAGGGCATGGGGAAGGAATAATGATGGCGTTGGAATGTTATCCAAGGGATTGTTCTCCAGGTAACAAATACAAGCACAGGAATTTGGGCCCGTTTTTACTGAACTAGCCATTATTTTTCGTGCAAAATATGGGAATTATTCAGTTTGAATGTTCTGGATCCTCTGAGTGTCATTGCAGAAGCAATGGCAAAGCCCTGAGTGTAAGGTGGCTTGGGTTGACTTCTTGTGCATTTTCTCCCAGGATTAGTCAACCCTCCTGCTGACAGGAGCTCCAGGCTGTCAGTGCTGCTGGAGAACAAGGGTGACCTGTGCTGCTGTTTGGAGGACAGAATTATGGACATTTTGCCCAGAATGATCCCTGCCATTAAGCACAGTGCATTACATTCCATGTTTAATCCAGAACACGGACTGTCCCAGCAGCATTGCTGTGACACTGAGGTTCAGAGCTGTGGTGGTTCTGCATGTGATGGGAATTTGCATTCTGGATGCATAATTACAGGGCAGTGATCACCTCACAGGCAACACTGGTCACTCCTTAAATTTACACAGGACACAAATACCAAGGTTCCCAATAATTATTTTCAGTGAAGCCCCATCTGCAGCTTTTGAGAGCCAAAGCTGCAGTGCTGCTGGAGCAGAGCAGGAACGTCCTGGGTGTCAGAGAGCAGCACCCACAGTGTCCCCAGCACTGCTGAACATTTCCTCAGGCACAAAACCATTTTTCACACCAGCACTGGAGCCCCTCGTCCCTCCTTCTCCAAGTGTCACATCTTGTTTGTGCTCAAGCCCCTGGTGATGAAATCCCTCTGGATAAATATTGCCTGATTGACCTCTTGCTTGTGAATACTTTGCCCTTAATGCTGTATTTAAATTCCCCCTTTTCTGTTTTAAGGCTCTTAATCTTTGACTCTGAAAATCTTTGTCTCTTCCTGTTTTGAGCCAGGACCCTGTTACTCTGCTGCTTCTGGGCTATTGAGACCCCCAGAAACCACTGCCAGCAGAATCCTGGCTGCAGTGTCTTTTGGGGAAAGGGATGTTTTTCCAAAGCTCTCTGTGATGAGTTCAAAGATGTGAGAACTGTGAACAGGACTTGCAGCTGCCAAGGGAGAGGGGTTGGATTCTGCGCCTTCAGCCTGGTGGGAGGAGGAGGAGGACTGAGCTCAACTCATCCTGCAGTGGGGCTAAGTCAATTCCTAGGCAGGAGAGGCTCACCTGAGTGTGGCCACTCAGAAATCCCCCCAAAATGCAAGCAGCAGCTTGCCCAGCTCTTTCCTGGTCACCTTTTCCACTCCCTCAGTTTGCCCTGTCTGTGCCAAAGTCCCCCAGTGCAGTGGTGCTCCACTGGCACATCCTGGGGCTCCAGCTGTGCTGGGGGATGCTGGTGTTGGAGCCCATCTCCATCCCACAGCTGGGCTTCACTGATGACACCTACCCTGAGGGAGAGCCAGGGTCCCAGCTGCCTGCCAGGAGGGGATCCAGGTGCTGGGGGAAGCAGGAGGTGTCTCCAGAGCTCCAGAGCGAGGGCTGTGCCTTCCTGCCCGCCCAGCTGCGAGGCTCTGCAGCCACTGGGAGGGATCCCAGCTGCTGGAAGTGACAATTTGACTCAACAAGCTGAATAGGGAGCTCTTCCCAGTTCCAAACACTCTTTCTTGAGAGATGAGAAAGGTTAAAGAAACCCAGCTGCTTTCTGAGTTCAGCTGAGCTGGAGGGTGGGATAAAGGTTCCCTGGAATGGGAGGGGATTACAAACATTTTGTCTGCCTTTCTGGAGAAATGCTGTGGCAGTGTTATCTCTAAACAAACACAGTTGGTGTGGGGAACAAATGCTGGGGTATCTTCAGCTCCCTCAGTGCCCTGGGCTCTTGGCACTCACCAGGGCTGGAGGGTGACAGCCCGAGTAGAATTCCAGTTTCAGTTCCTGGAATCAATGGCTATGAGAAGATGTCAGCTTTCTTTAAAAGGAAATGGTTTTTGAGAGCTCTGCTCCCAGATTCTCCTGAGGAGACTCAGTCTTGATCTCTTGAAGTGGCTGCACACAGGGAAGCCCCAACTGCTTCCAACAGAACGAGCTGCACACTGGAAATTTAAACCAACATTGATTTTCGTTGTGTCCCTTTAAACCTGATCTAGATAGAGTTGCACAGGGCACTCCTGGGACAGAATTGCTACCACCTAATTGATTTTGATTTTATTTTCACTGCAGCAGTGTAATTATGAAAGCCAGCCGTAATTATTGAAACACAACTAGAAGTATTTCATTATTAAAATACCCCTATGACTTATTATTAATTCATTAAATAAATTTGGATTATATCCCTCAATAATTAATGCACTGAAGTTTATTCTGTGAACTCTTCCTTTTACTCATAATGTGTCAGCTGTTGGTATTAAAGGGAAAAAATTCCCACCGAAGTATCAGGAAAAACAGACAACTCATTATAAAGGGAAGTGGGACCAGGGAGCTTTGGTCTGGTTTGAAATGGGTCTTGTGGGAAACAGTGGAGCTGGGCTGAGTCTCTGCAGCTCAGAATTCGTTTGGGAAACATTCCTGCAGATCCTGAAGTGCCGCTCAGAGCTCGTCTGCACCGTGAACATGGACGGTGCCTCAGGTGCTGCAGGGGGAGGAGGCTTGGTGGCTTCTGGAGAGAGGGACATTGCTGGCAGAGAGGGAACTTCTCTCCTGGAACAGAGAGAATTTGAGCCAGTGATGCAGGCTGGGTCTTGTGGTGCTTCATTTTCCCTCCTCATCCCCTGCTCAGGTGACAGGGTGAGCGAGGTCATGCCCCTCCTTGTGGTTTGGCTTTCAGGGAACTGAGGTCTCCCAGCAATTCAGGGGCTGCTGCCAAGAGTGCTGGGGCTGTCCTGGGGGCAGGACATGTGGGTGTCCATCCCAGGGCAGCTGCAGGCTCTAGACATCCCCAATCTCTCTGGCAGCACCAGAATTCTCCAGATGGGATTCTCTCCCTCTCCAGCTGCAGGATCCACACACAGTTCCCAGTTGCAGTCCTGGATTCAGGCAGAAGAATGTGCCTGGATGGAGCAAGCCCAGGGCTTTAGGGATTTGCTTGGCTTTGATGGGGCTTCTCTGCCCAGGAAGCTCTGTGAGCCCTCAACAGAGCACATCTGTAAAGGCATCTCTCCCCAGCTGTGCTCCCGGGAAGGTTTCACTGGTTACGCTGGCACAGGATGAGTCTGAAAGGCTCAGCTTTCCCACTCAGCACATCTGCGTTTCACACGTTGCATTGGATGGGTGTTTAGAGGGAAAAACAGACAAAAACATTGAAGAAATGGATTGGTTCAGAATCTGCACTTGTGCTGCAGAGCTTGAGATGGGGGAGAGAAGATTTCAGTGGATTAATTGTCAGTGGATGCTGGGAACTCTGTGTGATGTAACCTGTTCAGGATTAAGGTAAGGGTGTTTTGATGGTGGGAGAGCTCTCCAACTGCTCAGGTTGTGGCACCTCTGGAAGAGGGTGCAACAGTCTGAGCAGAATCACAGCCTTCCCATCTCTGCCTGGTCTCAGGAACTCTCTATTCCCCCATTTCCTTCTGTCAGACTGAACTTCTTTTGGTCTCTGATTGCCTCTCCTTCAGAGCCTCCTTCAGACCCTCTTTTGTGTAGAAAGAGCGCTGTCCCCTCAGCATCCCAAACATCCCTTTTCTGTCCTTGCTCCCTGCACTGGGGATGGAATGGGCTCTGGTTTATTCCTCATGATTTGTGCTGTCACGGATGGAGGAATTTGCTCTTAGGCTGAGACCCCAGTGATCCTCTGCCCTTTGCCTCTTCTTCCCTTCCCTTCCCTTTCCTGGCACGTGTCTCTCAAGGACGACCCTCATGCCCACCAGCATCTCCCTGAGCTGTGTCCCTCTGGGATGTGAGACTTGGGCTAGAGGCAGCACTGGTGGCAGAACATGGCTTGGGAGCAGCCGCCAATACTGGAAATTAAACCTGCTTTTTGTTTGTAAGGGAAACCTGATCAACACCTGATGTTAAGAACAAACTCGTGCTTTCCCAGCCTCCCTCTCACCTCATTCACTGTGGGGTTTAATTATCAAACTGTGTGCAGAGCAGCACTGTGGTTCCCGCTCCAGAACGCTCCTTTTCCAGCATCCTGCGATTCTCTCCGACCTCAGAGGGTAAAGCACTTAAGTTGCCCTTGAAGACAAAAAGAGAAAGTCTTGTTTGAGGTGAAGCCAGTATCTATCCAATTTTCAGCTGCCGTCACATCGAAATGAGAAATCTGAGGCAGAGCCAGGCACAAATAGCTGATAACAGACTTTCAGGTGCACCTCTTCACTTATCGCTTCTGGGGTCACCTCTGTTTCTAAAGACTTGTTTTCCTTAAAAAAAAGATTGCTTAGGACATTTAACCGTGTGGTGTTGTGATAACAAAGCCCTGCGAGGCGTTAGTTCTGTGCCTGGGCTGCTGCAGAGACTGCTGGTGTTCCTGAGTGCGTTTCTGAGGTGGTTCCATGGATAGGATTGGATGGGGCTGGAGCAGCTGAGCCCTCCCTGGGTGCCTGGGCTGGGTGCTGGGCATTGCTGGATGGTGGTGCCTGTGACACACGGGCAGCTCCTTGCTCCTACCCAGCCCTGGTGCACGTCTCTTCCCTCCCCAGTGAATTCTCCTCTCCCATAGCCCCTTCAGAATGGATCTGACCGCTCTGAGAGCCCACAACAAGCCCAGCCCAGCACAGGAGAGAGTTCTGAACCAACAGAGGCACAATTTGTTCAGAAACTGGGCGTTTGGCACGTACAGAGAGCCGCACACAGACTGGCGCACAGATTTGTTTAGCAAACAATAACCTGTGTTTTGTGCATGAATAAATAATTAACCTTATTTAAAAGAAGAAAAAACCCCAAGTTTTGCTGTCTGCAAATATCGCTTTCCCTGCCTGGGCTCCGTGGTGTCCCTGAGCCCCTCGGGAGCGTGTCCTGTGGCACAGGAGGTGACACCTCTGGCCCTCTCCTTTGCCAGTGCTTGTCACCGAGTGGACGCAGTGCCCAGTGGAGTTCCCCTGTCCCCCTCTGAATGCTGGTGCCAGATTCACAGCCGAGTTGGAAGCTTGTGTCAGCTGCCTGGATGCTCCCGTGGCTGCTGCTGGGAGCGGACACCCCCCGACACCTTCCCCCCTCGGCTGCTGGCTCCATTCTCACACTCCAGCACAATGGTTTTCTGTGCTGCGTTTCCTCATGTCTGCTCCAGCCCAGATTTCTGTGGAACAAGCAAAGCCTTTCTCCCATCTGCTCATGAGATCATTCCTTCATCTGAACAATCCGGCTCTGAGGAAGCTTTTGTGGACAGCCAGCCTCCAAGAGCTCTGTTGTGCTCCTCCATTTCTGCTCCTGCACTTAACTGGACTCACAAAACGCTGTGGCTGCAGGAGATGTGTCAAGGTGCTGCAGCTTTGCTCGGCTCAGTGAGGCTTTCCCAGCTCCCCAAGCAGGTGAGGAATACAAGCAGATACATTGCTCATGGCCTGGGGACTGAGTCCTCCCTCAGTCCAGCCCAGCACCAAAAGGGCTCAAACTCCCTCCAGTTTGTGCCACTATTCCCCCTGTCTGCTACTGAGCTGGCTGTTCAGGCTTCTGCCTCCCCAAGGCTTTGCGTTTGGAATTGGCTTTTTGGTGCTGAGGATTCTGTGGGCTCCTTCAACTGAGGAATGAGCTCTGAAGGAGCAGACAGGACCCCTGGGAGTTCAGCAGGGGGAGGGAGGCCAGCAAGTCCTTCTCTTGATGGGGACTCACCACACCCACCAAACCACGTGCTGGAACAGCAGGAGTGGAACTCCGAGACAGCCAAACATGCACCTTCCTGTGCCAGGGAATGATCCCATGTATTTATGGAATTACTGAGCACTGGATAGCCCCTTGGTACTACACGGTTCACCAGAAAATATTCTCCCACTGTCCTGCCAGAGCTGTTCCTGCTCTGCCTCTTGCTGGTGGGGCAAAGGAGACACTGAGATAACTCCAATGTTTTTTTGGTATCACTGAACAGCCCCATGGCCCCTCAGTGGAGGGGGGTGCTGAGCTTTGGAGTATTGAGCCTTGTGGGCAGCTGGTGTTTGCATCAGCCCTTGCCCACGCTTCCTGGCCTGCCCCTCCACCATCTTTCATTCTTTTCTACTTCAGAACCATTTCTCTTTGGTTTCAAGGAATAACTGTAGGAAAGGACCCCAGACCCCAACCTGATTGGGAATGAATGGGGTAAGAGAAACAGGAGGAATTTGGGTAATGTGTGACTTAAAGAAGGAGAGCCAAGAATGTCATCCTTGGAGAAGGAAAGGAGAACTCATGAGTGTTTTCATGCTGTTGTTATTTCCTATATGTGTTTTAAGACAGGTCTGGCTCCTGCCCAGACCTCCCCTGTTACAGCACACGTACGTTCAGCCCATAGCTTGGCTACAGCCCTTGAGCTGGAGAAAAGGCCTCGCTGCTTGCAGCAATGACCTCCCCTCTTATTTCTTCTTCAGAGTCCAAGCTCCTCCTGCCATTGGCATCAAGTTTCATTATTCCTATAATATCCTTATTCTTCCCAGTCAGACATGTTCTTGTTTTTTCTGTCACTTGGAAGCCGGGTGTCACTCCATGGACCCAAGAGAACTCTGAGCTTCTTGAAGGTGAGGGAGGCACTGTGTGGTGCTGATACACCACAGCAAAATGCATCTTCAGCTGCACAGTGGAGTGCTGGGTGTCAGTGGCAGCTCACTCATGGTGGGGTGTCTCCCCATCTGGCAACCAAGGCACCCCTTCCAGTGCTGGCGGAGGGGCCGTGTCGCCAGCCACTGTCCCCACAGTCTGACCCTGACCTGGCACCTCCCCCAGTCCTGATCACAGGAGCCTCACGGGCTTGGCATTAATGTTGAGTCCCAAATAGTGACCAGGCTCCAGGCAGAACTGCTTCTTCATTCCATCATCCCCGAGTTTCCAGGGCCAAATACGAGTCAGAGAAAAGGATCCTCCATCTGCGCCTTGGCAAACGCGCAGATGCAAGCCCAGATGGCAGCTCCCACTCTGCCGTACCTTCTCCCTGTTCTTTTCACGGTGCCGAAGCCTTCCTCGGAATCAGATGCTGAGCATGTGTTCACTGGTTGTGTGCAGGGACTGGAGCTCCTATTTCAGCACAGGGATGGGATGGAAGGGCAATCATTGGTGCTGATTGCTAATTGGAATAGTTGGGGTTTTTCAGCTCCAGCATGGGCACATCTACCTTTGAATGTGAAACAAAGCCATGGCATGGCAGCTTGCCAGAGGATTTTGACACCAGTGCAGCACATTGTTCTGGACTAGCCAGGCTGGTCTTGGTGCAGGCTGGTCTGGGATCCAGCCTGGCTCAACCCTGTGATGTGGTAGGACATGGCAAAATGTCCTGGGAGTGCTGGAGCAGAGCACCTCTGGGTGGCCAGGACACCCTGGGAGCCGGAGCAATTACCCGGCTAATTCCTGTCGCGGAGCGAGGTGGGCACAGCGCCTCACAGGCTGCTTCCATCGCGCTGGCACTTGCCAGAGAAATGCTACTGATCCCTTGCCAAGGGCGATCCCTCCTGCAGCTGGGCCATGCCCATGCCAGGCCAGCCCCTTCCCACCGGCCAGGGACACGCCGGAGCGCTGGAACACCGATACCCTGCTCCTGCTGGCGTCAGCTAGGGACATCTGTGACCCCCCTGCCAGCCCCCAGGGAAGGGAATACCTGTCAGCGTGCCAGAGCCCTCAGATGTCTCTTTCTTATGGAGAAGATTTCAGGATAAAAGGTTCAGTCTAATTTATTCCATCAGTGTAACAGTTAAGCATTCAATTCCAATATTGGAAACAGCTTTGCCAAAAAGCAGCGAAGGGAAGGCAGAGAAGAACTCGCTGAGCTTGGTGTGCTCTGTGACCCTCGCTGCCCCTGCCCCAGTGGCTTGTTGGCTCTGGGGTCCTGCTGTCACCCCCTTTGACATGGGAGTTTCCCCCCTTCAAAACATAGAGCTGGTTCCTGTCTCTATTTCCATCAGAGGGAATTCTCCCTCCCGGTGCTTCAGCCTCTCCCTCCCCTGGAGACCAGCTCCTCAAACTGGCCACTGCACAGTCCAAGCTCTTGCAGAACTGCAGGAGGTTCCCATCCTCCTGTTTTTATCCTGGTTCTCCATTACCTGGAGGACAGAAAAAGAAATGTAATTTTTGAGACAGGTATCACTGATTAACTTCAGAGGTGAGGGAGTTCCAGAAGCTGTTGCTGGGAATCTGTGCCCAGGCAGTTCTGGTGTTGGAGGAAGGAAAGAGCAAGGCTGGGGAGAGGAGCTGGGGCTGGATGAGTGAACACAAAAGCGGGTGTGTGGGACAGCTTGGGACAAACCCCAGTGCTGGAGGCACTGAGGGCTGGGACCTGCTGAGGGTGGCTGGTGCTCCCACTGCCAGTGTCTGCTTGTGAGGTTTGGGCATTATTGTTCTGGAGCAGCAGCCCCTCTTGGAGATCAGGGATGTGGCTGTGCCTGCTGGACTCCAGCCTGTGGATTACAGGCTTCCAGGAGCACCAAATTCCTCCAATTTAAATAAACAAATCCTGAGGATAGGGGTTTGTAATTGAAATGCTGAGAGATGCTTTTTGCTGGCATAGGAGGGTGCAGTGCTGTAATAAGCCATCCCTCCCTGGCGCTGGGAGTTATTGAGGTTGCTCCACATCTATGACAGTTTAATCAGATCTCGAAAATCAGGGACATTATATTTTGCACCTGCTCATGGAAAAAAAAAAATGAATGATGCAGCTCCCCATCATGGATCTTTTATGCACAAGGCAGGCTCCCGAGAGCACATCATCCAGAGGGGAAATGGAATTACACCACAGATGAAGACTAAGCCCAGAGTGTGGCTGAATGTCACACTGGGTGGAAAAAGAGCAGCTCTGCTCTATCCAGCCTCGACAAATGAGAAGCAGGTGAAATTTGTGAAGGTGCTTCCAGGGAAGAAAGGAAGCTTGCAAGCTCCAGATACACTGGGAGATTTTTATGAGAGTATTATGGAGATAAGTTGCCCTCAGGATGACCAGGGCACAGGGATAGATACATTTGCTTCCTTTTGCTTGTCTAATCCTGGTGTGTGTGAGCATCCTTGCTGAGTTTGTGCATTTACCTCTCCCATTGTCAGTACTTAAAACGCATGAAAAATACAGCCAGGAGCTTGAAATACAAATCCGTTCACTTATAAGTGGCCTTAACATCTGTGAAAGGCTTCGAGTCCTTAGACAAGAAGCAAAATAATGGATTTACTTTTGATTTCTAAAACACCACCCAGAGGTGAGGAGTGAATTCCACAGAAATCAGAACGGATTTGCTTTCCTTTTCCTGCAAAAGAGCAAAAGCAGAGATGTCAAAAAGAGTTCAGCAGTCAAGTGCTCTCATTACCTGTCCCACCTGGGACATGGAAAACCTCACCAGAGAGCCAGTAATCACAGAAATCACAGAGCCATTAGGGTTGGAAAAGACCTCCAAGATCACTGAGTGAAACTTTTGATCCTAAAAGTTTTACCACCACCTGCCAAAAGCCCCTGGAACCTGGTGCAAGATCCTCACCTCTCCACTGTCCCCCCTCCACAGCCTTCTTGCCACTGGGATGTTGAACATGCAGCAGCACTGAATCCTTACCCCCAGCCTCCACAGCCATCAGAAGCTGGCATTGTTTTATTTGTTTTATCAGTGAACTGACAAACTAAAAACATTTTTCTCAGGGGCTGCTCACCCAAACCTCTCACACTGGGCTCTTCCTCTCTCCCACAGTGGTACCAGCAAAGGTGGCATCACTCTGGCTCAGGTGGCCCTGTCACTTGTCATCTGCAGGGCTGGAGTGATGGCTGTTGGTGGAGCTGACCACCCCCAGTGCCACCCTGAGCTTACAAAGCACTGCATCAATCCTGCTGAATGATGAGCAGGTCTGGGGCAGCCTCAATCTGGTAATGGAAAGAAAGGATCAAATATTCATGGCAGATTGTTGGTTCAGCTCTGCCAACGGGAATGGTCATGTGAAAACAGGCACAAAACTCCAGCAGTTTTCTGGGATCTAATATTCAAACTACAGTTCTTTGTTGCCTTGGTCTGCCTTGCGTGTGGAGAGATCCAACAAGGGCAGAGTGCCTGTCAGGAGAAGACCTTTCCAGCAGTTACCATGCTTTGTCTCTTGACCTAGGAAGGTCTCCAGACCAGTGACAGGGCCTCCTGACAGGGTTCCTTGGGAATCACCAGCTTATGGTCACCCTCTCACTCACTCTTCTGCCAGGGGAGCCTCATTGTTGTGGATCATCTTTGTTTGCAGGACAGGAAACTATTTTTGAGCAGCCTGTTGTATCCAAGGGTGCTTTAGAGATTCCCAGAGAGCAGAGTGGTTTTGAGGGCTGATACAAAACGGAAGAGTCCATCCAAGGAGGATGCTGTACACGATAACAAAATACGAAGCTCTCTGAATTCTCCTGCACCAAGGGGCCTGTGGCAAGACTTGGAGCAGAGTGAGAGGGGGCAAAAGGACTTTTTCCTTTTGGAGTTTCTGTCGCTGTTCTGACCCAGGCCAATACCTGGCCTGCTGCTCGTCACCTGCGTTGGGCAGCTGGGAACAGCCACACAGGTAAACAGGATAGCCCTGCCCGCTCGCCCAGCTTGCACTGGCACTGGCACAAGGTGTGGCATCCTCTGGGATGCTGCTGGGGCCAGAGCCACCTCTGTGCTATGAACCCTGGGAAGCAGCACAGTGGGACAGGAGTCTTTTCCCACACTTAGAGGCCACACTCCCTCTCTCCTCTGCAGCCCATCAGTTTTTCTCTTTCAGTTGGAGCCAGTTGTCATCCTTCCATCCATCCCACGTTGGCTTCTCAGTCCTCTGAAAGCCTTTTCATTCCTTTCCTGCCTTCCTAAAATAGCACATGCTCCTGCTGGCATGTTCCCCGGCTGCCACGTGGGAAGAAGCCTGCCCTCCTTGGAGATTTCACACCTCCAGCAGGAGGGTGTGCTTCCCATTGGAGAGCAGCCGCTGCTGGCAGAAATCTCCGCCTCTGCACAAGTCCGTGAGCCTAGAAGGATTCTTGTGGCAAATCTTTTCCTTTGCTGGAGAGATGTGATAACTCTTGGACAGGGTCTCTTCTAAGAACTTGTCACAGGGGAGAGCTCTACTTTGAAGTTCTTAATCCCACTCTTCCCTCGGAATGAGCTCCCCAGGACAGAGCTCTCCGTTCTCCACGAAACTGAAATGCTTAGAAAAGGAGAGTCTTAAATATTAGAGGAGATTCTCGCAGCAGTTTTGAGGAAGCCCTGTGAAGCTGAAAGTGCTTGTCAAGCCACATCCATGCAGGTCCCCTGCAGCTGCGAGCAGGCGGCCAAACATCGGCAAGGAACCCATCCCTGACTGGATGGGGCTCATTTTTCTGGCAGGTTTGGTGAGAGGGCTGCAATCGGCCTTTTTGGCATATTCTGAGCTCTCCTCCCTGCCAACTGCCAATCTGCACTCTGGCAGCCACGCTCAGAGAGCTCGCTCACCCGCCCTCGGGTGCTGGAGCTCAGGTGGGTGTTGGGATGCCCTCCCAAGGCTGGCAGGGACTGGCACTGAGGCCTGGCCTTGGCACAGGGGTGGTGGGAGTCCCACCAGATTGAGCCTTTCCTTGTCTCCATTTTAATGGCATCCAGCTGAGCCAAGAGCCTTGCTCTGTCATTTAAACAATCCTGTTTTTCCCAGGCAGGACAGTCTTGGAGAGAGCTGCTGAGCTGTGAACAATGTGTGGCATCTTTAGGAAGGTGGAGGGAGAATCACACAAGCAAATCCTTTCAGTGACAGCTGGCCTCTGCCTGCCCATAGCCTCTTCCTGGCCACAGCCTCTGCTTGCCTGCATCCATCGCTCAGATTGGGAATGAAGAGCACAGAGTATAAAAAAGTGCCCCAAAAGCAAACACACGATTTCTCTGGCTTTCACTGTCCCCACAAGTGAGGGGGACAGGAGGGAAGGCCTGGCACTGGTGCCAGTGCCCTTTGAAGGGGCTGGACAGTTGTGTGTGCCTGAGTGTGGGGCAGAGCAGGCACATCTGATGTCTGCAGTGACCCTTCAGGCATGTTGGATAGGTGGATTCATTCATCTCCTCTGCAAATGTTACTTTAAATCCAGGTGGTTCAGCATAAGAGACAGTTTAGGAATTATGCAGCTTTCTGACTGATGAGCTCCTCTGCTGTTGCCATCATTCCCCTAATAATTATGCCCATGCACAGCTCTGTGTTTGATTGTGCTGGAAGATGGATTCTTGTTTCCTGCAGGCATGCTGGATAAAATGACTTCCGTTTCAAAGCTCTGTTTGCAAAGTTCCCTTTGTTCCTGCTGCGAAATTCCTGTGTCGAGCAGAGCCCATTCTGCTCCGCAAGGCTTTTGAGCACCATCTGGGTGGGTTCCCTGGGTTGCCTTCAGATTGTTCTCAGGATGCAGTCGGTGCTTGTCAGTCAGGCTGATGCATTGGCCAACAAAGTAACACCGAGGAGAATGCTTGGTTTAATCTGTCACAGAAAAAAGCAGCAGCTCAGTTTGAGGGCTGAGCTTTGGGCTCTTGGTCCGGCTTTTACCTCTCCAAAGGCAGACCCAGGTCTGGCTGCCAGAATCAGACCCAGCACTGCTGGGGCCAGTGGACTCATACTGGATGGCAACAAGAGAACAGACAGACCTTTGTCCTTTCTTTCTGCTTCCTCAAAATCCTTTTTTTCCCTTTTTTTTTTTCCCATTGCCAGCACAGCTCCCTGCCCAGCAAAGCTCCCTGGCTTTCCTGCACAAGCTGATTGCAGATTTGCTCTGCTGGGATGAAAGCTGGAGGTGCCAGTGGATCTGAGTGTCCCAGGAGAGGCAGAGGCCCCCAAGAGCTGCCCTCATATGCACTTCTTTCTGAAATTTGATCCCTCTGAAATGGCTGTGGAAAGACTCAGAAACTTGGGCTTGGAAGGTGCATTATCTTTATATCTGAGCACTTCATGGCTGAAAAATTAAATGAGAGCTGGATATATGTGTACGTGAGCAGAGCTTCAGACCCAGTCTGTTACTGTTACAGGAGATTGATGAATGCTTTCATTTTTATTTTTCTTAACTAATAAGTTTATAGAATCACAGAATCATAGAATCACAGGATAGTTTGAGCTGGAAGGGACTTTAAAGATCATCCAGTTCCACCCCCTGCAGGGACACCTTCCACTATACAAGGGTGCTCCAAGCCCTGTCCAGCCTGGCCTTGGGCACTTCCAGGGGTGGGGCAGTCACAGCTTCTCTGGGCACCCTGTGCCAGGGCCTCCCCACCCTCACAGGGAAGAATTTCTTGCTAATATCTAACTTAGTTTTTCTCTCTTTCAGTATGAAACCATCCTGCCTTGCCCTGTCACTCCAGGCCTTTGTAAACAGTCTCTCTCCTTTCTTGTCGGCTCTTTCAGGTACTGGAGGGCTGCAAAAAGGTCACCCCAAAGCTCATGCAGCTTTACTTGCAAAAATTGCACCCAGGCACTCTGCCTATACATTTCCTTATGTGCTTCTGGTTTAATTTGTTGATGTTCAGGGTGACTCTGCAGATGTGAGCCCAGTCCTGGCCAGAAGATGTGAGAGCTGATGCTGGTGGCTCTGGGGAATCCCTGTGCTTCCTGTGACTCCTGTGGCCAGTGGCTCTGGCAGCTGCCCAGTGGCACTGTGTCCTCCAGGTTGGCAGCAGGGCAGCCCCTGCAGCTGGCAGAATTCCTGGATGAATTGGGAAACTTGAGACAACCATTTTCTGCCTGCTCATCCATCGGCAATCAGCCTTGGAAAGGGTTTGGAGAGATGTGGCTCCAGGATCCTGATTTAGAATTAATTTCTGCTGTGGAGCTTTGAGTCCAAGTTAATCACTGTTGGATTTGGGATTATCATGCTTGTAGGAAAGGCTGCTAAAACCCCACTTTTGTCATGATCCAGCAGCTCATAGGGCTTAGCTCTTGACTGAAGGGAAATGTGCATGTCAGGGAGTTTTGTGATCCCCATGGGGTGCTGGAGCTGCTGCACTGGGAAAGGAGATGGAGAAGGAGGGCCCTCACATGTCGTTTCATTTCTAAAATGATTAAATTGAAGTTGCACTTAAATTCAAATCAGCCATTCAAATTAACAATTCTAATGTTCCTGATATATTGATCTGTTGGTTGAGACCATTTGGAGCAGACCATAATTAAACCACAAAAGCCTGGACACCAGAAATGCTGAAGGAACAGCACAATAGCTTGGGAAGAGTCATACAGTCCTGCCCTTAACCCATTATGTCCCTTTTTTCCCTGGGAAAAGCCAGGCACTGTGCTGGGAGCCTCCCTGATGGTGCAAGAGAGGGGCAGTGCCATGATGTGTCAGAAGCCTGGTGTGGCTGGAAGGTGTTTTCACACAGGCAGGGGGACAGGACCCTCTCCTGCCTGTCATGCTGCAGGATTTTGGCTAAAAGGAGTCGTCCCCCTTTGCAGGGACTGGAGAATGCAACCCCAGGGGCTGGAGGCTGAGCTCTGGTCGAGGCTGAGGGGAGTGATGGGCACAGTCTGCACTTTGATCCCTTCCCAGCATTGCAGACTTGTTTCATGTTGGTCTTTAAACCTGCCTCTGGCAAGAAGTTGTTCTTTCCACTGGGAGAAATGGAGGGAGGGCAGCAGGGAAGTGCCTCCAGCCAGCCCATCCCTGCTCCTGGCCCTGCTACGGGATCTCCATCACTCCTCCCATGTGTCCAGAGCTTTCTGAGCTGCTGCCAGGGACAGGTGAACCCCTGGGATGAAAGGAAGGGCCAGGAGGGCTGCAGGGCTGCCCCAAGCACTCCCTACGCAGGCACTGGGCACGGCGCTGTGTCCGTGGGGACACCTGCACTCTGTGTGTCAGCAGAATTGAACCTCAGCTCCCATTGAGGGATTTATATAGAAATATATATGTAAAAATATATATATATAAGTAATTTTTTCTGATACTTACACTACTTCCCCAAGACAACCATCTGAGCCTGTTTATTGATATATTTTCTCCCCTGTGTGCACTGATTCAGTGGCTTGCACAAACTCACCAGATGATTTGGTGGAACAGGGAATCAGCTCCCGGGCCAGTGCAAGCCCAGGGCAACAGTTCCAGCTGCTGCAGGCTCCAGGGGCTGCACATGGAGCTGCCAGCCCTTCCCAACGGGTCTGTTGACCCAGCTTTGATAAACCCCAGCCTTGATTTCTGCACAAACACTTCTGTCAAAACAGGGACCTAAATACTGAATAATTGCAAGGAGAAAAAGCTTTATTCCTCCATTCCGTTTTGGCTTTAATTACAGAAGGTTGGCATTTTTCATACCATTTAAAGAGAAACGAGACAGGAAAAGGTCAAAACACAAGGGGCCTCGAACATCTCTAATCCCGTAATGGAGAGCAATACAAGGCTCTAATATTTGAACAATCAACGTGGACTTTTGTTATGAAGCCCAACATGTGATGGAAGAAGGTAAGAAGCTTTTAGATCTATTAGAAAACTGGTGTGCTGGGAACGGAGGGAAATGATGATGGGAAAATTAAAATTCAGCTCCAGCAGAAGGTTGCAGTGTTCAACTTGCAGCTCAGTGCATCGATCTGTTCCAGCATTTGACTTTCAACCATGACAAAACTGTGGGCAAATTAATTGTTCTCCAGGATATTAGGCATCAGAGTCTATTAATCCTCTCTGGAGTCAGATGCTCCATGAATACTAATGCAAACCCAGCACTGCAGTCGTGTCTTTTCCCGCTCGAAGCCGCCGCTGCTGCTGCCATGGGGGCAGGGAGGGAGGGAAGCCTGGGTGCCAGTCAGCCATTTGCTGCTTTTATTCAGATTTAAGGCTGATTACAATTGGGAAGAATCGTGTAATATGGCAAATCCTCCTCTGAGCCAGGCAGGCTCTGGAAACAAGAAAGCAAGAGGCAACGTTACGTGTTTTCCACAAGGAAAAAGTGAAAGGCACAAGTTATTTATGCAAATTTGATCTGTATTCAGACGTGTTTTAAGGAAGATCTCAGGAAATCATTTCTTAATTACACATATGGATTGCACTCACTGTGCCTGCATCCAGGCTCTTTTCTCCCAGACTAAAACATGTGGAATAAGTAGCTCGTTTCTTGTGATTGTTTTACAAACATATAAAATGTCTCTCCCTTTCTCAGAGCCCTCCCTCTCCTTGCCCCACACTTCCCAATACTCTTTGGGGGCAGGAGCCCAGCTCGGAGCCTCCGCAGATTAATTCTGAGCTCTAATCTGCATATTTCTCTCAAGGAAATGGAGGCTGCAGGAAAGGGATATTGAAGATGTTTTACCTCCACTAATGCTGCACATTTAAGTAATCCTCTGGAATTCCAGAACAGCTTTAATCATCCAAAGCCCAGTCAGGACCATACTCTGTATAATTAATCTACATTGCATAATGTTGCCTAGTGAAAGCGAATACTCTTCCAAATATTTGCCCAGTCTGTGTATCCGAGCTCATCCAACACGTGGGATTCCAACTTCACATTGTGCTTCAGGACCAGGTTGCAGTGGAGCAGCAAAGTGAGAGCAGCAATATTGGGGTTTGACATGAGCAGCTCTCCACTGACAACCTGGTGGTACATTCCCATCTAAGGCATGGAAGTTCCCTGTGGATCACGATGAGAATACATTACATTGACAATGCCAGATCCTTTTGTTTCCTTTTTCCCTTTGCAGTTTCTCTCTACACTGTTCTTAACGCTTACAGATCACTGCAAGGAGGGTGTTTGCAGTGAAGAAGCAGGGCTGAAAGATTTGGGTACAGGGGGACCCCAGAACAGGATAGCAGCTCATTTGCTTGGGGTAAGGTGTGAATCACTGCAGAGGCTCTCCTGGTGCTGGCACCACACAACCCAGATCATTTCGGAAAGCCCATCTGAGAGAGGGAGACATGGACATGCTGAGGTCCTACCCAGCGAACTGGGATTACCCAGGGATGAGCTTTCCAAGGCTCCCATTTTCCCCAGGGTGGAAGCACTGCAGTGCAAAGGGAGCAGAGCTGCTCGCCTGCGCTCTAACTGAGGAGATATTTATGTCTGTGCAAACACAGCACGCGCCTTCCGCATGATTTGGAGCTAAATGCAGTGTTACTTAATTAATGCATATGTAAAACACAAGGCTATTACACCTATTAGAGCTCTTGAACAATTAAAATTCCAGTGTCCTCTCTACCACCGGGTGTCCACGACAAAGAGCTGAAAATCTCCTGTCTATAAACAACTGGCAAGAGCCAAGAAAAACCCCAGACCGGCCAACAGCCAGAAACAGGTCTCAGGTTTGTGTGGATTTGTGAAATACCTGTGAGAGTCTCAGTTGCAGGGACGTGGTGGCAGTGGATGCATCCCCCAGACTCTGCACTATCTCATGTCCCCTCAGAGCACCACGCTGGCCAGAGGGAGCTGAGACAGGGCTGGGAGGGTGATGGCCCCAACAACTGCAGAGTGGTTAATGACAATTGTGTTCCCTGGATTCGACCAGCACCAGAGCAGGAAACCCCCTGAGAAGCCAGGAATAGATAAATCTTTATGAGAAAACTTGTTCTGGAGATGTTTGCAGCCCAGATTCAGTCCTCAGAGGCTGAAGCTTCCTAGAGCCCCAGCACTGTGCTGGGTGATAATTCTGCTCACAGGTCACAGCATTGCCACCAGTGCCCTCAGGGACACACCAGCTCTGGGCCGTGCTGCTGGGGCTGTCCCCCCGCTCAGAATGGTTGTGCCTTTCCACAAAGGCTGAGACACCTTGGACTGATGCTCATGCAGCCGTGGGGATGAATCCCAGTGGCAGGGGATGAATGAGATCCCCATGGTGTTGCCTTTGAGGTGGCTCAGAGAGGGGACAATGCCAGTGCCAGCCTGGCTGCAGGTCTCCTGGATCTGGGCAAGGTGTTCCGCAGCATGGAGCTGTAGTGGGTCCTCGGACTGGTGCTTGGGTCTGGCACAGTGTGGCCGGAGAGGCTGGAGCAGAGGCCTGGCATGAGAGCTGCCTCCCGCCCTGAGCTGCATTACCCAGTCCTGCCTCCCATTTCAGAAAAGCTGACTTCAAATAAAAGAGCCCTTTGAAAAATCATGAGGCATTTTATTCATGATTACGTTTTGTCCAAAGTCTTTTGACAAGAAAATAGGTGATCCAGCTCAGAGAGCGTTTCTTTTCTAGTACATAAGAAACCCATTACACATCTTTTTTAAAAAACAAAAACTTTCTTATTCCCTTTGAGCAGTGTGGCCAGCTGTCAAAGGAGAAACTCAGACTCCAAATGGATTTAATACAAACCAGACCTCGATGCCTTGTGCATTGTTTAACCATGGCTTCAGTTTCCTTCTCCTCCTTCGCTGCATCAGGTACTTGCCATGTAGAGTCATAAGTTTTTAATGTTTAAAATATAACACATTGTTTCAGTTAATGTAATTGTCCTGCCCATTCCCTCCACTCTCTCCGCCTCATCCCCTGGGGTTTTATCTCCTTTCTCTTGGTTTTGGTGTGATGGCAGCTCTCTGAGGGGAGCCTGTTCCTGGCTCAGCTCGTCATGGTGGTCTCCAACGGACAGAGCTGCTCCTGACCTCGCCTGCCCCTTTTCCATCATATTCCTTTTCCCTTTTAAATACACTGGCACAACCTGAAAATGCCTGGAAGCTCTACAAGACTGACTGCCCTGCCTCTGCATCTCCAGTTGGAAACTCCCACTGCTGGTTTGGGAATCCTGTGCATCTGAGCCCTGCACAGGCACTGTGCAACTGTGAGGACATGGGTGAGATGGGTGACATGGGTGAGATGAGCCATGGGCAGCTTTGTCTCCAGCACCTTTAAATTCAGCTGGTCTCACTCCTCCTGCTCCTGGGAGGTGCTGGACACGATGCAAAGCATGGGGTTGACACACTCCTTGTTGCTGCTCCTGCTCCTGAGTGGTTACAGCTCGTGGTACCTCGTGCTGGAACAGTGCCTGGTGCAGGGCAATTGATCCCCCAGTGAGGCCATGGGTGTTGGGCTGAGAGAAATGAATAAAAATCAAATCCCAACAGTGAAAATCTGGCTGAGTTTGGGGGAGGTATTGATGGGGGTTTTGCTATGCTGCCTCTGCTTTTCTTCACACCAGCGGGAAAGGTACCAGGCACATGCCCTGTCTTCACTCCATGGCCACACCTCCACACCACAGGTTCACTGGAGCTGTTTCTCTTATCATGTTACTGACTCCATGCTGCTCTTTCTGTGGAAAAAAAACGTTGTTGGTTAGTTTAAAAAGAAATCTAAACTCCTGCAGCAGACACATAAGCACAAATATTTAATTACAGAGAAAATAACAATTTATGAAATTCATTGAAGAGCCAGACGTGGTTGTCCCCAGCAAACTCACATGTTCATGAAGTTTTGAGTTGAAGAGGAGAGAACTGGAAGGAGCAGGAGGCCAAGACATGGATGAGATGGATTTGTGATGACTGTTGGTGAGCCATGGAACACTCAGGAATGCTGAACACCTGGCTGAGATCACATGTAAGTTTGTGTTCAATAAACATTGGAATGGAGGCTAAAACAAGAGTGTGCAAGGGATTGAGATTCCCCCTGGATGATATGAGCCTGGACATCAGTCCTGCTCAGAAGTTGAGTGTGACCACCTGATGAAGAGCTGAGGAACTGGGCTATAGTAGATACCAGTAAAGAGCATCTATGGAAGATAGATGTGTCCATTGAAATAAAATGTATTTCAGTGTGAGTAAATACAAAATCATCCCCCTCATACAGGCCAAGAATGATGGATTTGTTGCCAGAGCAGGAGATGGTTTCACATTCCCTAACGACTTTGCAAAGCATTTGAGCAGACAGGGGCCACAGGCACAGTGCCCTGACCTTGTGATAAAGAGCTAATTCATTCAGGGGTTACACAGAAAGGAGTAGTGAGTAGGAGCAGTGCAATGATTTTATGGCACAGTAAAGTTGCCTGGCATTGGTGAGAGGGACACCAGAATATTGCCCATGGCTCTGGTGTCAGGGTTCGTAAAGGCATCCTGGAGGTGTCAAAGAAAGCCACAGAATTGTTTATGAGATGAAGAGAATGAGTTACAGAAGAAGAGATTAAAGAGCTTAAATGAGATCAAGTGAATGCCTTCATTAAATCCTGAAGTACCTTCTCAGGAGAAAGTACCAGGGACGGGGAGACCTCAAGTCTTGCAGCGAAGGCAGAACTGAGCCAAAGGCTACAGGCGGGAGCAAGACATTTAACATGGAAATAAGGCTCAGACTGCGGGAGGGAGAGTAATGACTGACTGGAAAAAACTACCCGTGAAAGCTGTGTATTTTCCATCTCCTCACACGTCCGAGACAGGCAGCGTGGCCCGTGGGGAGCGAGGTGTGAGCTATACAAGTTGTTTGCCCACGGCTGGGGGAGAGAGCGGGCCTGGACCAGTGAGTGCCGGCAGAGCTGCGGGGTCTCTGTGGGGCTGGTGACCTTTACCCACAGGGTGTCTGTGGGGCTGGTGGCCCTCACCTCAGGGGTGTCTGTGGGGCTGGTGGCCCTCACCTGAGGGGTGTCTGTGGGGCTGGTGGCCCTCACCTGCAGTTTGTGGGAGCAGCTGGCCCTCACCCACACAGTGTCTGGGGGGGCAGCTGGCCCTTACCCACAGAGTGTCTGTGGGGGCTGATGGCCCTCACTTGTGGGGTATCTGTGGGGGCTGGTGGCCCTCACCTCCACAGTATTTGTGGGGCCTGGTGGCCTTCACTCGTGGGGTGTCTGTGGGGGCAGCTGGCCCTTAACCACAGGGTGTCTGTGGGGGCTGGTGGCCCTCACTTGTGGGGTGTTTATGGGTGCAGCTGGTCCTCATCTGTGCAGTATTTGTGGGGCCTGGTGGCCCTCACTCACAGAGTGTCTGTGGGGCCAGGTGGCCCTTACCCACAGAGTGTCTGTAGGGGCTGGTGGCCCTCATCCGCAGGGTGTCTGTGGGGGAAGCTGGCCCTCACCTACACGACGTTTGTGGGGCCTGGTGGCCTTCACCCGTGGGGTGTCTGTGGGGGCAGCAGGCCCTCACTCGTGGCCGCAGACATGGCCAACGCTGGCCCTGGCATTACGGGTGCTGGGGCCTGCTGGGGTCTCTGGCCTTATTGTTCCCATTGATGTTGCTTCACAAAGTCTTTCATAATTTCCTGAGGAAACAACAGCATGATCCTTCTGCGGGAATGTGAAGTGGCAGCTTCAAAGCTTGGAGGAGCAGAGTGGCTCACCCAGCAAGGCAGAGGCTCCAGCATCGCATCCTGCTGCTGTGCAGCCTCCAGGGGCCTCGCGCAGAACCAGCGAGGATGCTCAGAAATGGGAAAGAAAAGCATCAGGAGGGAGACAACAACAACAACAGCAGCAGCAGCAACAAAGCTTGGAAATATCAGTGCTTTCCGACAGGTTTGAAAACAAACACAAGAAATAAATAAAGAAAAAGACCGGGGAAAGAAGTATCTTCTTAAAATGAAGCACTTAAAAGTGCTCCTTTGGGGCTGGATAAAATCTCTGTGGCTGCTGGTATTTTGAGAAAAGCTGCAAGTTAGTGACAAAATAATGCATTTTAATTTCCCTGGCACAGCCAGCTGACAAAACCCCCAGTTCCGACTGTTTGCTCCCTCTGCCCTGCCCTCCTCAGATGCTGCCCTGGGCCTGAGAGCAAGGGGTGGGACAGGGCATTGCTACTGCTTTGGGGAGGTGGGAAACACCACGAGCAGTGGGGGTGAGGGCACAGTGGGGTGAGGATGCAGCACTGTAGTGGGGACACTGGGCTGTGGTCATCAGGGAGCTGGAGAACCTTTGATAAGAAGCCTTTGGGCGAAGCTCTGGCTCCTTCAGTGGACAAATAAATACTGGATATAACGATCTGTAAATTAAAAAGGTGTTTTAGAAATGCAAAGCAGGAGTTATACTCACTTAAGGTGTCAGAGAAGATGCTTTTAGTGTAGTGTCGTGACTCAGGTACTTTTTTCCCACTGACAATGACGGGTGGCTGTGCTGAACCCACCTCTGCACAGTGGTACCGGGGGAAGCCAGTGAGGAGCAGCCAGTGCATGGTGTCTGGGGGGCACGTGCCAGGTCACCTCTGCACCTCATGGACACCTCATGGGCCAAACAGCAAAGAGGACACGCGGCTGTCAGGCCCCACAGTCATGGTGGGTGTGGGTGGCTGCCCCAGCGTGGCAAGAGGACAACCCCTGTCTTCTCCCAGATCTGGGAGAGCTCAAGCGTCCACAGGGGTTCACCACACACCAGGGATCCCCCACCGGTCACCGGTGCCAGGGCAATGGCACAGGAAGGGGATGCCCTCCCCTCTGCTGGTGGATTGTTTCCAGGGCTGGACCCATTGTCCCATCCTCCCTCCTGAGCCCAAGCAAGGCAGCTGTGACTCGGTTACCCCCATGGCCCACGTTTCTGGCCCTGCCTGCAGAGGCTCCAGGAGAGCCCTGTGGAATTAGCAATCTCATGTCTTGATTTAATTTTCGGTCTACTTTAACTCTAACAAAGCGGCAAATTGCTTCCTGTAGTTGTTTTACTTTTATTTATAGGGTAATTTGCATCATGAAGACAAGTTGCCCTATCAATAACTGTGGAGCAATTAAGGTCACCTGTCCCCTCCTCTCCTTCCGAGGGTCTCATCTCTCACTTGCATGTCTCATCTTGATGGAGGATTGTGATGGATTGGCCTTTGGGAGGCTGTCCCCGCTCTCCAGCTCTGACTGCACTGCTCACACACATTCTCAAAGCTCAGGTCAAGCTGCTGCTCTGCTTTTGCTGTGTGATATTTTCCAGAAGAAAAGGGTTGTTTGAGGCCCTTGCAGTGGGAGTTATTTTGCAAAGGAGAAGGGTGCATGCATTCCCTGAGAACAAAAGTGGAAGGGAAAATATCTGGCTAAGCAATTAATATTTCATCATGAAACATGGCAGGGTTAAGATCATTGCTGAGACCAGGTTGCTTGACTGAAAGAATTAAACCTGACTTAGGTACCTCCACGTAGACATTTTCTCATTCCCTCTTCACACTTCCTTCCCTGCCAGGGCAGCCAGGGGACATGGGGGGCTCAGTGGCTGCAGAAGTGGCTCTGACCATGTGGCCAGTGGAGTCAGGGAGCACAGAATGAGAAGGGAGAGAGGAATGAGGCGGTACATAGAGCCTCTCTGATGCTCCTCTCACTTTTGGGGCAGGCTAAAAATGTGGCAGGTGTTGGGAGGTCAGGATACCTGGCTGATGTGCTGGATAAATGCTCTGTGCTCCCGGAGGTGGGGATGAGCAGGACAGGCAGAGGTGCCCCAGTCTGTGCGGGTGCTCTGCGCATCAAGCTGAGTGCTGGGTCTTTGTCTGGCTGCAGGAGCAAGTGCTGTGATTCTCCTCGAGCCTGGGCTCTCCAGGGATGTCATCTCCCACACAGATGTCACCCCAGGCAGGTCAGGCACCTGGCTGAGCAGTTCTGGTGCACAGAGCTGCAATTCCCATCCCTCCTAAGACAGCACATACTCACACTTTCATTTATTCCACTTCAATAAACATCTGAAGACATCCGTAGGAAACTTGTACTTTAAAGTAAAAACATTTCCCAAACACCTCTTGGGGAAGCTTTTCCTTTTCTACAAGTAAGAATTTGAGCCTGTAAATGTGAGGAATGGGAACAATGCTTGCAGTCCTCCCCGGGCAGAGCTTGGAGATCTGCAGATCAAACTCCCTAGGTGAGATCTGAATCCTCTCAACAGCAGCGTGCAATAAATCCTGACATCCTCGACAGAGCAAACAGGCAGCATGAAGCAGAACAAGCGACCTGCTGCTGCTCTGGGGACACCTGGAACATACCCCTGAGAGCTCAAGGTCAGCTCGATCCACCAGCAAATCCCAAGCTCCTGCTCCCACTTGCTGCCAGGGTATAAGCCTCACCAACACCACCCCTCTGCAGCTCTGCTCTGCCTCTCCCATCACCACCAAAGCCCAGCAGCTGGTGACTTCACGACCCAGGAGCCATCCAAGGAAATCTCTATATATACCTTAGCAAAGAGCAGGGAGAGAACCTAGACTTGGGGTGGGCACAGCCTTTGTCAGGCCAGCCAGAAGAGCTGGATGGTATTTTCCCATGTTCCATGCAGTATCTGTTGGTGAGTCATTGATGATGAGGCTGTCGGTGTGCTACCAAGGACATTTGGGAACTGACTGGGAACTGTTTGTTGACCAGCTCCTGCTGATGCCCCATCCCAAAGATCTGGGAAAATGCCCAGAAACCTCTTAATTTCCAAAGCTTTTCTTACCTCCACTGCCTGTGCCTGCTGTGGGACTCAGATCCCCCATGAGCTTTGCCCCCTCCCTCCTCGCCAGCCTCTCCTGCCTGTTGTGTGACACCAGTGCCACATCCCGGTTTCCCAGCACCAGATATACCTGGTTTGTGCTCTTTTAAACCATTTCTCTGGAGCTGCCTGCTGGCAGAGGGCTGCAGGGCAGTGCCTGTGTCCCTGCTCCCCATTCTGAGGTGGGTCTGGGCTGTACCTGCCAGATTCACAGCCCATCCTTCCCTTGGATTTTGGAGATGGTCGCTGCTGCTGTCCGCCCTTCCGAGTTATTGGTTTGCACATGTTCACAGGGAAACAGTTTTAAATATGGTAATAATGAACATCCAATCCGTTACCCCAGCGCTCGGGGACAGAGCTGTGGCAGTCAATCTGCAATTCCAAATCTGCATATTTATGCAGTTTCATTAATTATGTATTATGCAGCATTAATCCCAATAATATGTGTATGCTTGTTCAGTAGAACAGAGAGAGGAGACTTGCCTCGCAGAAGAATTAATCAGAGAGCCATTCACAGATCCCACATCGCTTTAGGTTGCAATTACAAGTATTTTTACTTAAAAGGTTTTGCATTAAAAAAAATTAATTTTGCAAGATTTTGAGGTCCCCATGTAGCCACAAAAATTTAAGTTGAGCTCTGAAAAATGGCTCCACCATGTCTTCTGGTAGCAATCACAGCTGAGCAAAGAGGGGCTTTGAAGAGGGATTCCTGTCAAACAGGCTGTTAATTATCTTGGTGGAAGAAGAAACTGAATTTCTCGGGGCAGGGAGCAGAGTTTGTGTACTGTGTTTGTTCAGAGGTGACTGAGGCCACTGCTGGCTGCTGCAGGGCTCTAAGTAATCAATAGGGTGCCTTTAGAGTAAGCAAACGAGGTAAGTTCACTAATTGTGGTGTCCCACTCTCTGTTGTGAGGGCAGTACGTAGTCAAGGGCCGCTCTCTGATGTGACACAGATGCCCCAGCCAGCTCAAGCCAGCTCTGTGACATCCCTAAAGCATCGGAGGATTTGCTCTCATTGCTTTTATGACTAAGAAAAAAATAATAATCAGGCAGCATGCAGGAAGGGAAAGGAAAGGAACAGGGGAAAATATCCAGTGCCAGATTTGTTCCTGAGGTAGGGAGGGGGAGCCTGAGCCTGCAGCACTGAGGCAGGTTCCCACAGCCCTCCCGAGGGCTGGAACCAAGTGTGGCCATTTCTCCTGGCTTTTCAGGCTCTTTCCCCTGTATGTGAAAAAACAAGATCTGTTTTATAAGGAAAAAACACAGAAACAGGCACAAAATGAAAACATGCTGCATGGCCCTTGCTCCCTGCAACAGGGACAGTGTCACCGGTAGTGTGGCAGCTGTTGATGGGCACAGTGGCACTCTGGGAAGGTCAGACTTCTGGGGTGCTCTAGACATGGTGGCCATGCAGACTGACCTCCCTTGCCTGTACCTGCCTGTCCCTGTCCTCTCCTGCCTGTCCCTGCCTGTCCCTGCCTGTACCTCCCTCTCCTGCCTGTACCTGCCTGTCCCCGTCCTCTCCTGCCTGTCCCTGCCTGTCCCTGCCTATCCCCACTCTCCCCTGCCTGTGCCTATGTCTGTGCCCATGCTGCTGGGACAGAAAATGCCAAAGAGCCCAAGAGGAATTGGCCCTGGCTGGAGTGAAGGATGGGTAATGCATATGCAGCGGGTATGACTGATGTAATAAAATAATATCGTCAGGACATTTAGATAGGAAAAAATGCAGCAAGGTAATTCCTCACGCTGGCGTAATTCCTGACACTGGCTCCAATTTGTTTTCATTAGTGGTTTGCTAATGCATTTATTAGCCATTACATACGTACAGCAAAATGATGAGGTTTCCATATCTATATATGCAAATGAAATATGTCTGGCACATCTGTGGATGGGCTGGGTGAACACCGGGCTCGTTCGCATTTTCCTCATGAGACTTTTCTGGATTATTTTTTCGGACTGCAATGGAAAGACCACCCACTTTTCCTCAAGTATTTTATTTTCTCTGTGTGGAGAGCTGGGGGATTGTGAGAACACAGGCCCCTTTAAAACAGGCAGAAATATACCGAGAGCTTCAGGCTCTGACAAACTCTTTAGAAAATCGGGTGATTTGGGTCCAGCTGTGTAAATGTTTTCAGTTTCGCTGCTGGGGCCCCGAGTTTGATTCGGTGCCAAGACAAGCCTTGCTCAAGTTGTTTTTGGCAAAGGCTCCTGGCTGAGGAATGTCAGCATCACTTTCAAAATATGATGGTTTGTAATTTGGACCACAGAATGAAAACTGAGCTGCTGGTACATTTTGCCATCATCTAATTACCAGGTCCCCAATTACAGTCAAGGAGCAGCTCCACAGCCGGGTGCAGGGAAGGTTGTTCCCATTGTGAGGCATTTCTCCATGTACGTTTCCCTGAACGCATTCCTGGAATGCAGACAGGTTCTTCAATGTGCCAGCACCGGTTCACATGGATGTGGATGTGGATGTGGATGTGGATGTGGATGTGGATGTGGATGTGGGTGTGGGTGTGGGTGTGGGTGTGGGTGTGGGTGGGGGTACCAGGGCGTGTGCATCACTCACGAGCTGCTCAGCCCTTCCCAGCCAGTGCCTGGTGCTGCCGGAGCTGCTGCCACATTCCCATTGCCATCATCCATCCGTGCCCATTGCCAAACAACAACACTGCATCAGCCACAGGGTGTCATTGATACGGTCATGGCACCCTGGGACGCTCTGTGACACCCTGAGAGCACTCCCTCTCACCATCCCTCACGGATCCTGTGCCTCCTGCACCCTCCCAGGGATGCTCGGGGTGGCAGGATGCTGTGTGGATGCTGTGAGGTGCCTGCCCAGCTTCACCATCTTCTCACTATATCCCAATGAAACTTCAGATTTCTATGAGGAGCAGGAACAACCACAATGATTCCCATGGCAGCCTTGGAGGCTGCTGCTGATACGGAATCTGAGCACAGAGGGCTTCCCACAAAGGCCTCCTGTATCTAGAGGGATGGAGCAGGAGTTAGCTGATGGATATGCTAATCTCATTATTCATGTACATAATTACAGTCTCGGGGTTGTGAAGCTTTTTAGGTAATGAAGGTTGAGAGAAAGAATTTACCTAACTTTAGAAATATCCATGAAATACTATTTGACTCTTGAATACAAATGCTCTGCCCGGGATCCTTGGAGGGAGGCTGTGCTGCTTGGGAGCTGCTCAGAGGGCAGGACACAGGCTGGGCACCACAGCAGCAGGAAGCAAGAGGGGTCATCTTTTTGGAGTGGGCAGTGGGAGGAGAAGTCGGCCCATTGCACACGTTAGGGCTGTTACCAGCCATTGGCTGACATAGGTTGAAAAACCTCAGGAGGTGTGTGGGAGTGGGGGGTGCTGCTCTGCACCTCTGAACTCTGGCAGTGGAAAACTTCTTGCCATTTTCAGTTCAAATCAGTTAACAGGCAGTTCATACCTGCCTGTTCCTACACCATGCTGGCCTTTGATTTGGTACAAGAAACTCAAAAAGGCCGGAGATGTATGCATGACTCAGCTCTGGTGACCTCCAGCTCCCTCTTCCTCTCTCCGACCAGTGGCTCATGGGCTCACTCTGGCCAACAGTCTGTAGAGTTCCCTTTAATTTTGTGTGTCTCTGTGTTTAAGGTCAGTGAAAGCAGGATCTGCTCAATGCCTTTGAAAATCAGACTGATACTACTTCAGAGGTCAGACAGTGTAAAATGAAAGTGCCCAGAACTAAAAGGCATTTTTGGTTATCTGGCCCATAACCTCTCCATGGTTTTTTGTCCTTCTCTGCAGACTGGAGTGAATAACATTAACCTCCCTTGCTGGAGGGCAGAGCAGCTTACAGACTGCTTACAGACTGCTCCAACATGAGCCAGTGGTGCCGAGAATTCTTTTTGTTATAAAGACACAGGCTCAGCCGACACCTGCAGCTCCTGTCTCTGTGAGCTCTGCTGCCCAGTGTCTGCTCTCCTCTCCCTGCATGGGGCACTTGGGGAGCACCAGCAGTGCCCCAGCTGCACCTGGGCAAGGACTCCCGGCCAGACTTTATTCTCACCAATGTTTTCCTGTGTGTCCATCACCCCAGCCTTGTCCAGGCCTGTTCTGGGCTCAGTTTTCTGTGTCCTCTCAATTGTTGCTTCCCTGAAGAGGTCCCTCAGCAGATCTCCTGCAGGTACCTCACTTGCCGTGTCTCCTGAGGGATGACTGAACACCTGATCCTGCACAGTGCTCTGTGCAGCAGAGTTAAAACTTGCTGCCTGGTAGATAATGTGCCCAGAAATGAGAGCTCCCCTTGGTGTGCCCTGAGTAATCACCAAAGATAAATGTGGGTGCAGTGTCATTAGAAATGCCTCCTGCTAATGCAGCTTAAGTGCTAATTCTTGTAACTCTTCCATTGTAACAGCAAGAGGTTGATCTTTAATTGGGTTTCATGCTCTAAATGCTTCGATGACAAAGGTTTGAACAGGTGAGGCATGACTTACAGGAGCTGGATGAATATCTGTGAGCATTGGGAATCACCATCCACTGTCCCTTCCAGATGTGATGAGAGAGAATGGAACTGGAGGTGCAGCTTGGGCTGGGGCTGCTGGCTTGCAAAAGGTGACAGAAAATGATGAATATGGTTGGATTTTGCCTCTCACCCACAGCAACATCAGGTAGTTTTTGGGTTGATTGGGATGGCTGATTTAAAAAAACCTCAAGCTTTGCTGGAGAAAGGGTTATCACCTATGTGGTGGCACTGATGTGTCCAGCACAGTTTGCCATCTTCATGTCCCAGGAGTTCCTGTGCCAGCCCTGCTGGCAGTGCAGAAATGCTCCTGCACCAGTCCAGCTGCTTGAACCTCTTTGGATCGCCCAAATTGTCAGTAATATACTGACCTTCATTGCTAACACACGCTTAAAATGTTAATAGTGAGTAAATGGCTTTTCTTTTCATACTTCTTACAATCAGATTTCTTGTTGCAAGATGGTGGCTCTGGCTGCTGCTACTGTGCCTTTCCTTTATTACTGTCTGTATAAGATGGACTGTGGAGATCTCATACAGATTTTATGGGAACTATTTTATTTATAAGAATTTTCCTAGTGTCAGATGGATCTGACACTTCTGGAGTCCCTTTTGCCATTCCCATGCAGGAAGACAGCAGGAATGTTAAGACCCTGGCTCTCACTCCCACCCCCAACATGGCCCTGGGGCTTTTGTGTCCTCTCAGTCAGACTCAGGGCTGAGCTTCTCTGGGGCTGAGCATCTCTTGGGGCCGGGAGGAGGAGCTCAAAGTCACATTAACCACGGAATGCTCAAACAGTTCGTGTGACACAACCCACCCTGGGAAACACGAGGCGATGCCACTGCTGAGCTGCCAGGTCCCCAGGAGCTGCTGAGGAGCTGTCCCCTGTCTGGCAGTGGTAATTAAAGGGCTCCCCTGGGCTGTCTCTGCGAGGGTGCTCTGGGTCTGGGCAGGGTGAATTTACAGCAGGAAGAGCTCACTGCATTCCCTGTTGCTGGGATTTGCATATCACGCTGAGGGAAACAAGACAAGCAAAGCACAGCTATAAATCACCAGGCCAGAAGGTGCATTTTGTTCCTATACCAGGCAGGAGAATTTTTTAAGCAAATACAGAGGAAAAGCCCAGAGCTCCACAAAACCCTGTGTGTGCTTGCTTGTGTCACCCTGCCGTGGCGTTATGGTGATGGTGAGTAGCTCAGCCCATTTCTTGGGTCTGGCTCTTGGCTCCTTTTACCCCTCTCTGTGACACGGAGGTGGTGGTGGCTCAGGAGGCAGCTGGGAGCTGTGAGGGGCTGGCACACACTCACCAGGTACCTCACACCTGGGCAGGTGACAGAGCGGGGTGCAGGAGGTGCTGCTGCCCCAGGAAGAGGCAGCAGCTCAGCCACTGCTACTGAGCCATCAGCTCCCATCGCTGGAGCTGGATCGCTGCTTGCTCTTCTCTGTTGGCACATCTTCCCCCAAACATCAGCTGGTTTCTGCCTACAGCACTTCAGAGCAAGTGAGGACACCAGCTCAGGCGATGGTACAGCGATAGCAGATGAGCCTGAAACTGGAGGCTTTGCAACTGGTGCTGAATGTTTAGGAGAATCCAGCCCACTAGAGCCTTTAATTCAGGCTGAGATTTGCTTTGCTTGAGGTTATTGGATGTGCCTGAGCTCTGAGCAGGAAACAGATCATTCATCCTTTAAAATCTTTCCCCCTCCCTTCTCCTCTCCTCCCGCCCAGGTGGGAAGCTCAGACGCGTGTGAGTCGTACCTGTTCCATTAATGACATCCCGCACTGCTCATCCCAGGTGATGGTTTGTGCAGAGACAGAGCGCTGCGTCCCTGGAATGGCAGCCCTCCCCTGGGATCGGCAGCTGGATGTGCTCAGATCCATCAGGGCCAGGAAAGTGCCCTTGCTCAGTAACTGAGGCAAATACGTGTGAAATAGGATCGCTGCTATAAATAGCAGCGGGCTCATGAGAACATTGTTTATCGCTGCGGTGGGTGGTGTGAAGGCTGCCCTGCACTTTCCAGCAATGCAGGAATGATGCTATCCCACTCCCGGCCCATTTATAGCCAACGGAAAAGATAAATGCGTTGGGTGGGAATTTTGAATTCCATGAAGACTTATTCATTGTTTTTAGCCCTCTCTTGCTTTCTCAGCGAAGACTGCAAACCCATCAATCACACCCCATAAGCTTCTTCATGAATCGCATCCAAATGCTTGCAGAAATGCCCACCACCCCAAAGCCTGTCAAAGTCAGCTCCTGCCAAGTGAGAGCATGGATCTCTGCTCCCAGGCTCCTCTTCCTGGGAAAAAATAGCTGTTCCTTGTGCTATTTCTGGGTGACTCTGCAGGCACCTCCCATGGATGCACTGTTATGTTTTCTGCTAAGGCACATTAACATCTCCAGAGGACTCTGGCTGTCAGCTCCAGCCCCAAACTGTTCTATGATGCTGAATTTTAAGCACCAGAGTCAACAGCATTAATCACGCGCTTAAAACGAAGCACTTTGGTAAGTCTGCAAGATCAAGGTCTTAAATTGCAAGGACCTTGGAGCAGGGTCTTTCTTAGTTTGTGGACAGATTAGCACTCAAATAGAAAACATTGCTAAGAACTGCCCAAACTGCCCTGGTCTGTGAGGGAGTGCAGCCCATAGGTGGCAGAGCAAAGGCAGCAGGGGCAGGAGGATCCACATATGCCAAAGCTCCTCGGTGCTCCTGTCCCTGTTGTCCCTGTCCCCGGGGCTCTCCAGGCCCCTCTCTGCCGCACGGATTCCTGGATGCTTGCTGCCTGGTGGATGAATTAAGTTATCCTTTCCAGTAAGTGCATTTCTCAGTCACATTGTTCACCAGAGGAGATGTGAAATCCTCGCAGCGTTCCCTCTTGTGCATAATGTCACATTTCCCAGCTCCTCTCCCTCCTGCCTCCCGCCATCAGCTGCGCCGAGCTGAGAATGCCCACGAGCGAAGGCACGAAATATGCATGATATGCTCCATCATGTAGGACCAAATCATTTGCTACCTCTATAAATCTATAGCCAAATCACTTTGTTTCCACATAAGAATCTCACGCTGTGTAAAACTAAAGGAGGAAATAATCGTGTGTCTGTCGAGATGTTTATCTCAGTCCTTCCCAGCCTCACCAGCTCCTCATCTTTTAATGAGGGAAGGAAAATCAGCCCTCTCCTCCTGCAGCAAGGGGTTTGGGGAGGAGATGCAAATGCGTTCCCCTCCCTGAGTTTGCCGTGTTGCTGTAAAACAGCAAACTTAATAAATCTCGCACAATTGGGCACAAGTCTTGTTTCCTTAAAAGCGATGTTCTCTATAATTGTCTATGACACAACATGCTACATATTAGTTATTTTTCCCTTAGTAGATCATCAGAGCACAGTGAAGCATTGCAGCCGAGGTAATTGAATGTCTTCTTTAAAACAATACGCTGCAAAAAGTCTCCTGACAAGTGCCAGTGTCTTATTTTAAACAAATAACACCACAGATTTGGGGGAGAGGCAAGATTTCCGGAGGAGAGGGTGGTTTTGGGCCATGGATAAATGGGGACTTGGCATGTGCTGCAGGAGAGCAGGTGAGCAGGCACAGGCTGGATGTTCCATGGGCTGGTGGGGATGAGAGATGCCTGAATTCTCGGAAAAGCCACGGAGGGGACCTCGCGTTTAACTTTGCTGCTTTAATGCACATTCATTTAATGCACCTGCCTGGTCTGTGCTGATCCCTCAAGCTGAAGCAGTGCTGCAGGTGGACAGATCCTTTCTGCTGCTCTGTTCCCAGGGTGCCAGGCTGACCAGGCTCCTGCCATCCTAGGATTCTGGAGCCAAGGGATCCTCAGCTGATCCAACACCACCTGCACCTCCTGGCCCTGTCTGGCACAACCTGCATCCCCTGTCCTGGCTCTCTCAACCAGAGCACACACAAGCAGTGCTTGGGCAGATTTGGGGGAGCAGTGAGCAGCCCCCTGAGAACCTGAGAACAGGGAGACACAGGGACCCCCCAGCCCCCCCAGCCCCTTCCCTGTGTGTTTATGCACTTGCCTGTAAGTACAAACGCGGGTCTATGTTCTCAGAGGGCTGCATTCCCTCTGCAAGGTGTGACATTTCCTGGAAGGAATTTCAAAGGGCTTTGAGCAAGGTGTTAAATAAGCTCTTAAATAAAACTGAACCAATGAATGCTGAAGCAAAGCGAACATTTAAAAATGTATGTGTACATTTAATTAGTCCAGGAACAGCGATAAAAGGAATAGCTAAGACACGTTTATTAAAACTAATGCAAGACAAAAATATATCTTAAAATTTTGATGTGATAAAAAGACTGTTAAAACATTAAAAAGTTTCCCTGTAGGTTTTTTTTTCTTTTAAGCATGTCACAAATTCTGTGGAAGAATAATTCTTCTTTTATCCTTTTTCTTTTCCCCTTGCCTTCAGTCCCTTGCCCTCCTGTTTTGCTACTGAGCAGGAAGGAAGAGGTAAAATCTATGGCAGTTTTAAACAGTTCCAAAATTTTGGTCAAAGTTGGATGTGAAAAATTAAAAACGTCATGAAAAAATGTAAATATCGTAAATAATTTTCCATCCACCATAAAAGAGAATCCCAGCACAAAGATCCAAACCCTGATCTGGGTGTTGGAGCTGGCTCAGCTGCCTCCCAGGGCTGGATCTTCCTATTCCTTCTGCTTACTGGGAATGGATTCTGCCAAGCACTGCCAGACCCTTCCATCCCAAGAGGAAGTTCCAGTGTAACGCCAGTGCTGCTGCAGCAGTAGGGCACAGGAAAGAAAATGCATGTTCTTGTTTCACTGAACATGTAACCAGTCCCTCACAAAGGAGGTGTAATCAGTCTCTCACTCTTCTTGTCACTTTAATTCCTGTTTGCTGTTGCAGCTGGGCCTGAGCCCACAAACTGGGGTTGAATCCCATCTCCCATGGAAATGGGTGCAGTCATCCACCACCCCAGTCCTGCCCCAGCCTTCTCGGGGTGGTGCTCACCAGAGCTGCTGGGAAAACAAGGTGAAAGTGGAGGATCCCTGAGTGGTGCGAGTGCCTCTGGACTCCAGGGCTGGCCAGGGCTTGGCGGGACGCCCAGTCCTGCCATAAGCATCCCTCCCTGGCTTGAGGCCATGCTGGCTGCAAAGGCTGGAGTATTCCACAAGAATTCCCAGCTGGTGTCCAGCCTGGCCCCTGTGACCCTGCTGAGGTGTGAGCAGGCAAGGAGAAGCTTGGGAGCCCCATCAGAGCCAGCCCAGGTGGACACACAGCACTGGGGTCCTATGGGGGTGAGTGTGGGGATGTTGCCTTGCACTTGCCCTTGAGCTGCACGAGTGCCTTCGAGCCCCTGCTTTGCTCACCTCCACTCCTATTTTTATTTACTCTTTGCTAATCCTGTTAACAGGATGGGTAGAGAAAAGACTAATTCAGTTTAACTCCAATGACTTGTTAATAATTGATGTATTGACACAAGCAGGCTGCCTGATGACCTTAAACAACCACCCAAATCCTGTGCCGAACTGTTTGACCTTTTAAGCCAGTTCAGATTCTTCTTGCAGAAGAAACTGGTGTCCGCTTTGATTTAGTGCAGGAAAATCCCCCTTAACCTTCAGGTGTCGGTGAGGATGTGTTTAATTTACAGTAAAGCCAAGTCATGATCAGCAGGAGAATGAAAAAGTCCTTCTGTGGTGGGAAGTTATTACCAATCTCTCCACAGCAATGATCTCTCCAGCTCAACACGCCAATACCTCTTTAATTATTGAAAAGATGCCTCCAACAGGAGCCACCAGGCTCTGGGAACAGGCACCACAGAACTTCTGTGACACCCTGCTGTGGGGGGGCTGAGCAGGGGGTCATCGCTGTGCTCAGGCTCTAGGGGAGCCTCTCTTTTATGGAGGGGCCATTCCAGTTCCCCTGCACATCCTGGTCAGCTGCTGCTGCTCTGGATTTGGCCCCTGTGAGAGATGAAAGGACAATACACGGTGCATAACACAAGGCATCCCACCACTGCTCACCTGCATGTGCAGGAACAGATCAAGATCCATCCGTGTGTGTCCTGTCCTGCACACAGCTGTTGGTGCCCTGGACCCAGGGGGCCTGTGCACACCCATGCTTTTCTCAAAACGTTCCTTGTCCCCAGGGTGCTCCCAGGCAGAACTGGGAATCCTCTGAGTCTGTCCCATCTCGCTGCCTCTCCTTTCCATGGCTCCATTGGGAGTGTGGAGCAGCACTGTGCAGTGCCTGGCCGGTCTCTGGGATGCTGAGGCCCTTCTTTGTGCAGGGATCAACATCTCAGCATTTCAGGTACTGGTGAATCTGTGGGTTTGCCACAAGAGCTGGGTGTTTTTAGGGGAGTGCCCAGCCAGCTGCACAGGGCACGGCGCTCTGTGATGGCAGCAAATGAATATTCTTTAGATTAACATTGAGGTCAGATGCTTTAATCCTTCGGGAGGGATCCCGGAGTGCCCAGGGGACAGAGGCTGAACAGGGGGTGCAGCTGCCTCCACCAGGTGCCTCAGCGTGAGGGGGGAGGTGTCTCTGCCCATGCAGGGCTGTCACCAGGGCACGGCCATCCTTTCCTCCCGCAGCGGGTCCTTCTCACACCATGGTGCTCTCCAAGTGCCCCCGGAGGAGCCAACTGCACAGGGGCCCCTGCTGTGGCCGAGCCCAGCTCTGTGCTCCCAGGCGTGCCGGTGGGGAGAGGCAGGCGGTGCAAAGGCTGCTCAGCAATTATCAGCAGGAAAATCTGAGACTTCACCAGGGCTGCTTAATTAAGCCCCCATGTGGCCTCTTGGAGATTCATCACACGGCGCTGGAAATTGTTCCCACCATCCTCACTCCCCTTGGAAGGGCAGGGAGCCCTGGGAGAGCCTTTGTTTGGGGTTTTTGGACCTTGCTGTTTCGCCGCAGGGATGCCCCTCGGTTTGTGCGGCTGTGCTGGGCGGCAGCATGTCGGGGTGTGGAAAAGCCCAGCCCAGCAGAAGGGATGTGGATTTATCCTGATGGGAGCAGTTTGCCCAGTCCCTGCAGAAACCCATCACTGCTCCTTTGCCTGTTCCCGCCGGGATAACGCCGAGGAGCCCTCCGTGCTCTCCAGCGGTGCCTGCCCATTTGCTCAGAGCTCTCCTGGAAAGGGGAGCTGGATCCCAGGGGGAAAGCGAGGTGCAGAGCTGGGGGCTTGTGGGGACACCCGGGAGCACTGTGGGGGCACGAGAGGAGGGAGCAGGGGGAAGCCAGGGATGGTCACTGCCCTGTGCCCCCCACCCAGGCTGGTCGGAATTCCCAGCGCTGCCGGTTCGGTCCCGGCCCGCCAGAGCAGCAGGGGAGGTTGGGGAGCTGCTTTGTAGAACTGAAGAAACTCCTCCACCACCGAGCCTGCAAGCTCATTTACATACTCCTAGTTTAATTCTCCTAGGGTATGCAAATATATGCAAACAGCAATCCAGAGAGAGTCAGAAATAGCACAGAACATTAAAATCACCCTACTTGAATATTGTTTTATGCAAACGATGTACGCACGCAGTGTGTAGCTGATTTAAATAGAAGCAATGTCAGCATGGCAGTTATTTACCCTTCCAATGATCTTAGCAATTTTTTTTATTAAACTTATATAAAATATATTGAACAGGCACCAAGAATGTAGAGAGTATTTTAATGTTAGCCTTAACTAACACTAAGGAAAGGGCAAGCGTCTCCAGCTGCCTGCACGAAGGGCAGGGAAGGGTTATTTTTCATCATTTCGCATTTGCATGAATGATACAAGATTTGTAAACCCTGACGCTGCTGGTATTGATTATCCAGCACCTCAGAGGAGCACGGGCCTCGGTGCTGCTCAGAGCCGTGGAGATCCAACTCCCTTGTGGTGTGAGCACACGGTATTCTGGTGTGGGGATGTGGGCAGGGGACACCCGAGTGAGTGGGGACAGTCGGGGTGTAGGGCTGCTCCATCCCCGACTCGCACTCCCGGTGCGGCCAGCAGCGCTGGCATCCTGCAGCACATCCACCATTCCCTAAATGCTCACATCCGAGGAAAAAGGGTGGGGAGGACTGTTACGGACCGGCAGAGGGAAGACCAAAGCAAATCCCCCCTGGAAGCAGGGAGGGCTCCCGCTCCATTAAAACATCCCCCAACAATGCCCTTGCTCGGGAGGGTTCCCTCACTCAGGGAGTGGCACAATGGCTCTGTGTGTCATGTGACAGACACTGGCTGTGCTCCATCCCGGGCACACCATGGGCTCTGCTCCATCATGGGCACACCATGGGCTCTGCTTCATCATGGGCACATCATGGGCTGTGCTCCATCATGGGCACACCATGGGCTGTGCTCCATCATGGGCACACCCTGGGCTGTGCTCCATCATGGGCACACCATGGGCTGTGCTCCATCCCAGGCACATCATGGGCTGTGCTCCATCATGGGCACACCCTGGGCTGTGCTCCATCATGGGCACACCATGGGCTGTGCTCATCATGGCACCCTGGGCTGTGCTCCCATCATGGGCACCCATGGGCTGTGCTCCATCATGGCACATCATGGGCTCTGCTTCATCATGCAGGCACCATGGGCTGTGCTCATCATGGGCACACCATGGGCTGTGCTCCATCCCAGGCACACATGGGCTGTGCTCCATCATGGGCACACCATGGGCTGTGCTCCATCATGGGCACACCATGGGCTGTGCTCCATCATGGGCACACCATGGGCTCTGCTCCATCATGGGCACATCATGGGCTGTGCTCCATCAGGGGCACACCATGGGCTGTGCTCCATCATGGGCACACCATGGGCTCTGCTCCATCATGGGCATGCCATGGAGCTGCTCTCCCATCCCTGCTAAGGGGTGCGTCCAGCATGGAGTAGAGGTCCCTCCTAATAAAACACCAAGGACATGATGGGTGTGCCCCACATGGAGTGTTGGTTGGGCACAGGGGAGGCACCCAAGGGCCGGCAAGGAAGGTCTGACCCAGCCTCATGCCAGGCTGGAGCTCCTCACAGCACTGGAGCTCCTGCCCTGCTCTGGTTGGGCTGCTCTTCCCATGATGACAAGTCACCAGGAGCCACTAAGTCAACTTCTAGCTCTTTTGCTCGACGTTTGGCAGTACAATAAATGGTCCTGAAGTCCTCTTCTGCAGTAAGATTTCTGCCAGGTGCCTCCACACATGAACTACACAGCTGAAAGTAGGAGTGGGCATAAAATGCATTTTGTTTGCTTCAATTTGTTTTAAATATTGTCAGGCCAGTGCCTGGCTGTTTGAATGATCACGGCTGCAGAGGAAATGACTGTGCAGGATATTTTTTCAGTCAAGCTCACAGTTGCATTTTATCACCAGTTCTGTTAAAGACGTGTGAGAGGTTTCATTTTTTTTGCCTCAAAAGCCCCATCTCCACGGAGGCAGTTAAACATCTAATTTTCAAATGCACGTAGAACAAAAAGGCTCAGAAGGCATTGAGTGAAATATCGTGTGTCTGTGCGGGTCTGAAGGGGAGCATGTTGCAGCAGGCAGCGCAGGGCTGGGAGTCACATCGCATTAGCACCACGTGCCAAGAGCTTCCAGCAGCCCCAGGAACACCCGGGGACACCGTGCACACACCCCTAGTGCCCGTGCCTGGAGCACTGGACACAGGGCTCTGCAGTCCCTGCTCACTGCAGCCACCTCAGCACACAGGAGAACTCATGCCCAGCGCCGCATTTCACCTCAGGGGATGTGGAGGCTGGAGGAGCCCATGGGAGAAACGCAGAGCAGAGCCCTCCTCTCCACTGGGAATGTCACTCCCTATATAGGAGCTGCCTGTCCGCTGTGTCTGCAGGCACTGGGAATCACTGTCAGCCGTGTCACTCAGGGGTTGGTGTGCCTGCACAGCTCCCAGCTCCCAGCCTGCTTCTGCCCTGCCTTCTCGTCCTGCCCAGTGGTATTTGGGTATTTGGGGCCGTTCAGGTGTGCTCACACTGACTGCCTCCCTGTGCACTGGAATGGTATTTAAACATCAGCAGCTCCCAGTGCGTGGCTTTACTGCAGAGTGTGTCACAGTGGAGCGTAAAATCACGGAAGCACAGCCTGGTTTGGGTTGGAAGGGATCTTAAAGGCCATCCAGTTCCAGCCCCCTGCCACAGGCGGGGACACCTTCCTCTATACAAGGAGAACAGAACAGCTTGGTTGGATGCAGGAGAGATTTCCTTCACTGTCCCTGGGTGCTGAGCAGCATCCTCAAGGCAGAATTGTATGGTTGTTACTGAAAACAGCCTGAATGTGTAAGAGAATTTGTCTGGTGAGGCTGGAATTACTCCTGGTAGGGGGTCCTGGCGGTGCCTCCCTCACAGCCCATCCAGCCCCGGGGGCCCTTTGCTGGTTCCCTGCCCAGAAACAATTTTCTCCGGAGCAGGCTGTGGTTGGGAGCGAGCAGCTCCCGGAGCTCTGGAGTGCCGTGTGCCAGGGTCTGGCTGCCCTCTTGGGGCTGCTGTCCTGGGTGAGGAGCTGCAGCCCTGGCAGCTGGTGCCCCGCTCCTGGGGGCTGGTTTGAAACCCTTTGGGGGTGGAGACTTTGCTGCTTCGTTCTGGTGCTTCTCCCATCACATTCCGGGTTAGTGGCGACCTCTCCTTTCTGCAGAGCTGCTGCCAGGGCATTGCTGTCTGTTTCCATGAGCAGAGCTGCCGTACAGGTGGTTTCTGTCCCTCGGGATTGCAAGATGCCGCGGGAGGTGGGCTGGCTCGGGGGCGAGCTGCCGGCACATGGGGAAACCTTCCTGTCCCTCCAGGGCTCATCCTTGGGAACTGCATCACCCCAGGGTGATGAACCCACGCCCCATCCAGCCCTGCCTTGCCCAGCTCCCACTCCAGAATGGCCTTGGACCCTCTGGAGAGCTGATTCTCAGAGCCTCGCCTTTCCCAGGATGTTGAGCTCCCTTCATTCCTGTTTTTGTGCTGTCAGCTAGAAAAATCACGTTACCAAGCAAAGCTCAAATAGGCTGGATCCCAAAAACCTCCTGGGAGGAGCTGTCCCTGGGGAAGGGGAGGCAGACCCGGGAAGTGATGCCCCAGCCCCATCCAGGAGGGAATATTGTTGGGTGCCCGTGCCCTGGGGAGCCCACCTGCACCACAGATCTGTGCCCCTACAAGTGTCAGTAACCTGCTCAGGTCCAGGGATGATCCCTGGCACCACAGAAAAACTGTAGTGTCTCTGAGAGAGTACCAACAACAGCCGCTGATGTAGCTGTTGGTGTTTTTATCACCGAAGCCTTTGGAGGGTGTTCAATGGGGACCTGGTGTTTATTCAGGGAGATCCTTGCTGCCGCGACCTTCCTGAACTGCCACATTCCTTCTAATTATGATTGGCAGCTCATGGAAATTCGGGCCCTTGATTGGCAGCTGAAGTAACTTTCTTCCTTCCCACAATTCTTCAGGTTCCTTCCCATCAATAGACATAATGTTGGCCACTTTTCTGGGATAAATAGCAACCTTTGCCCCCCTCCTTTATTTGGCAAACGCTCAACACTTCATTCTTTTCAGAAAGCCCCTTGGGATGCAGCTGAAGGGCCTCAGCAGTCTTCCTCCTCCTCCTCCTCCTTCTCCCCTCCTCCTTCTCCTCCTTCTCCTCCTCTCCCTCTTCCTCCTCCTCCTCCTTCTCAGAACCCGTCCAGAGTTTTTTTTGTACCAGAACAAACAAAGGCTCATTAGCAACCTTCTAGTTTAATTTCAAAATAAATATTTTTTTTTTTTTTTTTTTTTTTTTTTTTTTTTTTTTCTTAATTTCTCCTTCCCAGGTTTCCCCACCAGCAGCTCTGATTCTGGAATTGCTGGACAAAGATTTGCCCAGGATAAAGGGAAGTGTGTGCTTGCTTCGCTTCATCTTGCTCCGTTGTGCTCCAGAGCAACGTCCCTGCTCTGCAGCAGCACAGTGACCAGTCAGCAAGGGAATCTGGTCTGTCTCAGAGCCCAAAACACTCATCCCTCCCCACCCAGTGGGGTCTCCTTTGGCCTTCTCCCTGAGCTCAGTCAGCACCCAGGAACCCATAACCCGATTCCACTTCTTAGCTCTTACAATCCTTTTTAAAAACCACCCAAGTGATGCAAAAGCTCAAACCACAGTGAAAGCACGATGCGGCTCACAGGAGTGTAAATGCTGTCCAAGAAGAACAAGGACATTTTGAAGAGGGGACTGGATCCCAGAGGTCCTGGAGGTGCCCTTGTCCTGCTGCCAAAGGTGTTCTCTCCAAGCAGAGGGGTCTGGCAGTGCCAGGGGAGCAGGGACCTGTCATGAGTAGCGCTTGCCACAGCTCACTCTGCATTTCAGTAATTAAATAAAACTCAGTCTCAGCTCCTAAGAGCTTCTTGTGCTGAACAATAGCCAGTTACAAAAGGATTTGAAAAATGATGAAGGGAATACTCAAGGGTTGTGTTCGAGAAGAAGCGAGGAGGCTCCCGAGCTGCAGAGATTGCCTGTGTGCACAATACAGACACTCACCCTCCACCAGCCCCAGACTGAAGTGTTTCAGAGAGAGATGACAGACCTTGGCACTCGGTGCTTCTCAAGAGCAGGGTAGATCAGGAGACAATTAGCAAAATACAGGATCATTTGCATTTTCAGGAATACTTGAAGGATTCTCACTCTCTGCCAAATTAAAAGGGGAAGTGGGATGAAACACATCTGGGATGGCTGGATGAGCCCTGAAAGCAAAAGGGCTGGAGCAGGGAAGCCCCAATGACTGAGAAGCTGTGGGTTTGTACCCTCACTGTTCTCTCATGGTGGCCATCCTGGATCCACAAATGCTGGCACCTCCTGCAGCCTGATGGCTTCAGTAACCAGATCCAGTTTTTTATGAGTCTTTCACTGACATTTGTGAGATCTGCTAAAGGTTTCCCACAGTCAGGCTGGCTTGGAAGAGCCTTTGCTGTCCTCCTTGGCACGGTGACAGTGAGCTGAGCTGGTCCCAGCCCAGGACAGGGACAGGGCCAGGGCCAGGGACAGGGACAGGGCAGCCTTCCCCATGCAGTAATCCTTTGTCATGGAACATGGAGGAATGTCATTGTCCCCACACTTCTGTCAGATTTGGTTGAAATCTGCTGGGAGATTACAAAGTTATTGCAGAAGACATGCAGCCAGACCCAGCCGGGCATGGACAGCCCCATCACAAAAACTGCATTTCATTAGAGAACTGAGCTGAAGCCACGCTGGATCTTCCCTTCCTCTCCCCACAGCCCCGGTGTCACTCCCCCTTTCCCTGTCCATGCTCTCTGGACAGACTGGTTCCAATATACTCTAATTGCTTCCAACTCTTCTCTAGCACAGAACGGGCAAAGGAGGAGGAATATGAAACCCTTGCTTAGATCCTTAGGGATGAGACCAAGAAGGTGAAAGCCCACAGTGAGGGATAACCACACTTTGGGTGTGGCTCTGCTGGGGACCCCAGAGAGGCTGTGAGCCTGTCACTGCTTGGGGACATGGTGTGTGATGGATTATGTGGAAAAGGCTGAGCAGCTGGTGATTTTTGGGTTGACTCTGCACAAACTGCCTGGTTTTGGAAGGGCAGAGGGAGGCTGGATCCATGGCAGGAGGGTTCATCAGGCTGATGCTGTGTGACACCAGTGCCCATCACCTAACAGGAGTGATGGCCAGTCCCCTGATGTCACCAGGGAACGCTTCCAACTGCAACCTTCCCTCCATTGCACCCAGGCGATTTCTCTGCCCTTGTGCTAATTCACCCCCACTCTGCCTTTCCTGCACAGCTGCCAAAGCCGGGCTCCTTCCTGCCTGTGGGGATGCTGCTCTCAGGATGTGGTTTCTCCGGAAGCGCTGGAGCGTGGCGGGTGCAGGAGCATCCCAACGGCTGAAGGCGCATGGTGGGCTCTGCCACCAGCTGTGCGCCCACAGAGCCACCCTGGTGTGTCACAGCACAGCACACACGGGGACCTTTCCCACCACTGTCCTTCCCCTGCCCCTTGCCACCAGCCCTGCATCTCACGGCGTGGGCACTGAGCTCGTTGGTTCTCTGCCTGAAATGAATGGAGTCGGCTCTGACCTGGATGTGTCCCTGGGCTGGTTTTCTGCCACATTAACCCAGTGTCTCCTGAAGAAGTCCAGGCAGCTCCAGAGATGAGGCCAGTGTAGGCAGCAGCCCAGGGAGCAGGCAAAATCCTGTCACCAGCATCAGGGACTCACGGGCTTGGCTCAGCCACCTGTGCCTGCATCATGGATATGTGGGGATGAACAATGGGGCTGCAGGGATGGTTGGGAGCAAGGAGAGGACCCAGAAGGAGGGAAAGGGGAGTGAGCAGCCTTATACAGCAACTCTAGAAACACTGCCCAGTGCTGCAATGCCATCAGTGGGATCCTGCTCACTGGGTTTTTATGGGTTTTTTTGGGAAGGGAATGGTGGGAATGCCATTGCAAGGCCAGGATGTGACTGGGTTTGTGCTGAGGATCAGAGCCTGCATGTACCATGGTCAGGACATCTCAGCAGAATAAACACAGACACAGAGGCAGCAGCATCCACCTGCCAGGGCTGCTCTGGTGTGGGTGATTGGACACAGAAAAGGCTGATCCTGCACAGGAGCAGTGCAAAGGGCTGGTGTTCCCGAGGAGAATGGGGGTGTGGGTGTTTGTGTTATGTGAACTGCCTCTCAAAGGGACAGAGGGCAGAGAGAGTGAAGGTGACACTGGTCCTGGTGTCTCTGTATGGGGGCAGGACACTCCCCAGGCCCGTGAGAGCATCCTTCAGGGCAGAACTGCACTGCACACCAGGTTGGGAAGGGCAGGGGGGGAAGAAGAGTGTTTGCAGTGTTGGTCAGTGCTCCCAGCCGTGGCAGTGCTCCCTCTGTTTCATGTGGAGCTCAAACCACTCCTTACCCCACAAAGCTTGTGAGTGGAGCTGGGTTGCAACAGATGGATACAGACGGGTGGGGAGAAGGGGAAACAACACAGCAATACCAGCAGCACGATGTGTGCTCACCAAAGCACAGCAGCAGCCGAGCTTTGGAGGCAACGGAGAATTCCGAGGAGCGCTTTGGTTCCTGTGGGATGCTCGCAGGTGGTTTGTCTGAAGCATGACAGCCAGCATGAGACAACACGCTGGTTTGGGAACCTGGCGAGTGGCTGATGAGAGAAAGAGCACTTGGCTGTTCCCGGTCCTGTGCAAACAGTGAACTCGCTCCAGCAGGAGACGGGAATGAGCAGGTTCTGGCTGAGAGCTGAGAAGCTGCATCCCATCCCATCCCATCCCATCCCATCCCATCCCATCCCATCCCACCCCACCCCACCCCACCCCACCCCATCCCATCCCATCCCATCCCATCCCATCCCATCCCATCCCATCCCATCCCATCCCATCCCATCCCAGGGGATGACTCCCTTGCCATCACCCAGAGCTGTTCACGTTCCAGGGCAGGTGGGTGCCCTGCAGTCCCAGCAGCTCAGAGCTCAGACCAGACACCCCAAATCTGGTGGGAATGACCACTGATATCAGCGTGGCACCGGGTCCCTCCCAGCTGCTGCCGCTGTGGAGGCAGCACTGGGTTGTGCTGTATATTAACTGGAGTGGCAGCTGCAATATTGCCAACTAAAACTAAGTACAAAATTTACAGCAGTAAATTCTTCTCTCTTCAGGGTGGTTAATTATCTTAATTACTTTTATTATCTTTTATCTTTTAAGATCCCAAATTGCTTATTTCTGCTTGTGTTGCCAAAGGGGGTTGCATATTTTTTACTGGCACACGCTGTGCAGAGGCTCTGATACGCGTGTCTGCGTGGTACACTTTAAAAGAACTTTGATTTATACAAGACTTCTCCTTGGGATTTTAATTGTACTAAATAGGGAAAACAAAGTTCAGTGAAATATTGACTGACTGAAGAACTGACAAGTGGCTCTTTCCTTTTGTTCGAGACGGGGGCGAGGCCACTCCCGCTGCCCGCTGGGTGAGCAGGAGGGGGTTTGGCTTCTCTGGGCCGCTCTCTGGAGGGCACCGAGAGTGGCCCAGGGACATGGCAGGGGAGTCCAGCATGGGCAGCGACGAGCTTGGCGGACTCTGCTGCTCCTGGGCTGGGGGTTCCGTCGGGCAGCCCGTGGTGCCGGGGGCTGTGCCCATCCCCAGTGCCCCCGAAAGCGCTCAGCCACCACCCCGGGCATCCCTCCCCTTCCCAGGCATTCCCTCTCTCTTCTCTAGGGTGTTCCCTGATGCCTCCAGGAACTTCCTCCGAAGTTCTGGCCCCAGGGAAGTGCCTGGGATGTGATTTCAGCCCATGATTTCATCCCGGGGGAGCCGCAGCCGAGGCATCGCTGGGAGCTGCCTCCGGGAGCTGCCCCAGCACCGGGGCTCCTCTCAGAGTGTCCCCTGCGGGCACCTCTCTCCTGCTGCCTCCTCTGCAAATATCCATCCCCGGGGAACCGCTTTCCTCTCCTCTTCCTGCTCCCCTGCCTAACCAGCATTCTTTTTCGGCAGGGGGAAGAAATTTTCAGGAAAGGTGCCTCATCCCCTGGGGATCAGCCTCGGTGGAGCTGAGCAGAGAATAGCCCCGCACCAAAGAGGAGGGAGGAGGGAGGAGGAGGGAGGAAAGGTTTTCTCTATCCCACAGAGGAGCCTCCTAAACGCTCCCAGGTGCTTTTCGAATGGAATGGCGATTTCCTCCGTGTTTATTTTCAATGCTGTCCCGCCTGGGGAGCCGGGGGGGGGGTGGGTTGGGGGGAGCCAGGCATGGCCAGCTTTGCCCCAACTCTGCATGCACTGAAGGTCCCTCTCATGGCATTCAGCTGACAGGGAAGGAAAGAGCTTTTCATGTGCAAAACAAAGGGGAGAGGGGGCTTTTCTTTGCTGCCTGCTGAATGCCACACACCCCTGGCCAAGGGGGGCAGCTCGGGGCTCTGAACAATCACGACATGAAAGGCAGAGAAGGAGGGAGAGAAAAAACTCTCCCCTTCTCATGAGAGCACTGTAGCCTCTTGTTGGTGGTTCTGGGGAGCTCCCTGTCACCCCAGGAGAATCGTGGCTATGATTACTCCAAGCTGTGTAAAACCCCACACCTTACAGGTATTTTTTTCTGTCTTCCTCATCTTTTAATAGCAAACCCAACAGAACTGCTGCAGCCCCGCTTCCTCCCCCATTGCTGTGCTGGCTGCCTGCTGTCAGATGAAATTTATGCTGTGGTTTAGGAGTAATTTTTAGTTTGGAAGATTTGTCCTCCTGCCACCTGCTATAAATAACCCCCACGATGTGGCGGAGCCCCATCCGTCTGTCCTGGTGACACCATGGCATGGTTGGTGACAGTGGTGGCACATGGCACAGTTTGCTGTCACTTGTGGTGCCTTAGCTTCACCTTCCCTGTGGCTGGCACAGGCTCCCAAGGCTCGGGGACCCTTTATCTCCTGCCCCTCTGTGCCTGGGGAGCAGCTGGCTTTTGGCCATCGGCAGCTGGACAGGAGCTGTGGAGGTGCTGAATCTGCAGCTTCCCATCACGTTCGTGGTGATCCACACCTCAAGGGGCTGTTCTTGGGCAAGGCCAGCTCTCTGTCCTTCTGGAGAGTGGATTTTCTGTTCCTTACAGACCCTGCAGGAGCACCTGGCACCGTGGTGACCCTCCTGTGGTGAGCCCAGCACTGCAGCAGCCTGAGCCTCTCTCTGGCCCTGGAGCTCTGTGCTTTGCCAGTGCAGAGGGGCGGCCACTGCAGACATTCTGGATTTTGCTGCCCAAGGGGACGAGGATTCACTGATGCTGAATATCCAAACCTGCAGCCTGAATTCTGCAGGGCTTGAGAACTGGAAGTTTCAGTGTTACCTCTGCATTTTGACAGCTGAAGCGCCTTCCTCGCATTTGTGACCCCAGAACATCCGAGGGAGTTTCCTTTTCAAAACAAACACCCTGAGACAGAGGCTGCAGCCTCTGCAGGACTCACTCACAGCGCTCCAGCTGCTCTGTGGGCACTCACAGACCTCGTCCCTTGTCCCTAATGCCCTGTCACCACATGGCAAGGCGGGCAGGGACGCATGGCCACCCCCAGCCAGACTCCCAGCGCCCTCAGCCAGTCCGGGCAGAGCGAACGCTCCTCGCCTCCATCTCATTTCGTGCAGGAACCAGCAACATCAGGATTTGCTATTTATTTTAAATTGCAAACTTTTCAGCTGGAAAGGAACAATGGGGGGAAAAAACCAACGCGCCTGGGTCGACTTCCATGTATAAAAGTATCCCATGTCTTTAAGGCAGTGAATTTTAAAAAGGCACATAATTAGCAGGCTGCTTCCTCGTCTGTATTCTCCTCATCTGCCTGCCCACATAAACATTCGGCACACAGCACTTCCAGACACTTTTTAATAGAATCGCTTAAAACAATTAATTACCAGAGTTTTCATTCAAGCTGCAGTGGAAAAGATACGCCGGCAATAAAAGGCATTTATTCGTTGGTTTCTGGAGGCCTGTTTGTTATTAACATGTAAATTAAATCATCACAGATGTTCCATTTTTAATCTGGGGATGTGAAGTGCAGGGCTAACCACGGCCCAAACAGCCTGATTTTATTACACACACATTCATTAGGAACCAGCAGTATTATTGGATATCATTTTTCTTTGATGCATTTTTTAAACCAATTATCAGTATAATTTGTTCATTTCCCTCCCTATTTGTTTTTCTCTTGCCATTTGTGTCAGGATTCTCCAATCAAGGGCGATGCCTTTGGCTTCTCGTGGCCTCTTCCCTCGCTGCTGGCCAGTGCCACCACGGAATCTGTGCCTGGCTGTGACCTCATGGGCCTCTTGCTGCAGCTGGACACAGGCAGTGACCAGTCTGGTGCCAGGAGAGGTGGTTTGAATGTGGAGAAGCTCACTGTGGACACACAGTGCAAGGTGATCCTGAAGAGTTGAGGTCCAGCAGAATCCAGAGGGAGCAGAGAAGAGGCCACAGGCCACCGGACCTGGGGTGGGACAGCAGTGACAATAATGATGGACAGCTGGGCTGGGGTGTCACTGCTTCTGTGTGTGTGTCTGAATGAGGAAGGCTTTCTTTTCCTGCTGCAGGCAGAGCCCGGCAGTGCCAGCCTCTGGCTGCCGAGTGCCACCTTGGGGTGCTCTCCAGGGCTCTTCAGGACCATGGCACTCAGATGGTCACACATTGCCCCCAGAGGGGAGCCTGGTGGCTCCAGCAGCTCTGTGCCAGCTGCCCGATCCGCCCCCAGGCACTGACTGCATCCCTGTCCCCAGCTGCAGGAGAGCCTCGGGAGCCCCAGGAGGAATTCTTGATGTGGAATCGATTCCGATTGCAGTCAGCATTGCATCACTGCAATGAGCCTGGGAACAGTTTTGGTCTAAAAGCAGGATTTAGATTAATGCGGAATAAATAGCTCTGGCTCCTGCAGTGCTGTGGAGATGAGTGGGGAGGCCCTGACTGTGGCTGCCCTGTCCCTGGAAGTGTCCAAGGCCAGGTTGGACAGGGCTTGGAGCAACCTGGGATAGTGGAAGATGTCCCTGCCCGTGGCAGGGGGTGGGATGAGCTTTAAGGTCATTCCAACCCAAAGCAGTCTGGGATTCTGTGGTTGTGGGGTGGGCACTGGGCATGGAGCCAATGGGACAGCACCACAGAGAGGGTCCTGCTGGGGTGAGGGACATCCTCACCCATCAGACTCTTTAAGCAAAGCTGGTACTGCACATTTCATTCTATTAATGATTTTACTTTGATTTTGGCCACTGGCAACCCAGCCTGTGGTGGTACAAGCAGGGAGATAGTGGAAAATCATCTTCATCAGAGAAAAACCCAAGTTTTTTGAGACTGCAAAACACATAAATGTTTAATTTTCACCTGGAATAATTTTCTAAAGTGAAAAGGCAGTCTTTGTGTCCAAAGAAGCATCTCATGCTGGAATGCTGCTCCTGTGAACATGGGTGTTTGTCTGAAAAACAGGGAAATTACTGCTGGAATCAACATCACAAGGATTCTTTAAAAAACCACCAGAAAGCAGGTAAAACCAGGCAGGGAAACCAGAGTATCTCCACTAATGAAAATAATGGTTTTCAGCCTGAATAATTTTTTGCGAGTGTCCCATCAGCCTCTTCCTCACCTGTCCATGCACCTGCCAGGCCACAGCTCTGCCCATCCCATCCCATCCCATCCCATCCCATCCCATCCCATCCCCAGGAGCTGTCCCCACAGGAGGACACAGCCTGCATGGCCTTTCTCCTTGGGAATCATCCGTGTGGCTGAAGCTGCCTCGTTCCGCTGCCACCCCGTGTCCTTGCCGTGATAACTGTCAGAGAAGGGGGGTGGGGAGAGTCTTGCAATGACCAAAAACTCTTGGAAATGCTTTCATGCTAAAAATCCCGTGTTTGACAGAAGTGTGAGATACCTTGAGGCCTTCTATTGATTACCTGGGAGCAGGAGAGCACGGGCGCTTTGAGCTGTCACAGTTCCAGGCGTTTCTGAAAACGATAGAAGACTGGAACAAAAACACCACTAAGGCTCCTGACACAGCGTGTTAAGCAATAAAACATGTTTAATTGTGTTGTCTTAAGGCTATAACCATTTCCTGGCTGAAGGTCACTCACTACCCATACTGCCAGTGGCAGAGAGGAGCTCTGACAGGTAGGAATCCAAATAGGAAGCAGATATCTGGGAGATTACGGCGTGAACAACACTGAAATGCCAATGCCAGGGTAGTTAAAATGAGCAGGACAAGCAGCAGGACATCTCCTGGCTGGCAGATCTATTCAGGGGATATTATAAACAGAGCTTGGGGCTTCCACCAAGGACCCTCAGTGGCATCTTGTCACTACGTGGCACCATCAGTGTGTGTCTGTCAGCTGCAACAGGACCCACCTTCAGCCACCATTGCCCCCACATCTATGGGGGACCAGGAAAGCTCCTGGTGGGAGCTCCTCTCCTTGCAAAGACCCTCCTGCCTTGCTCCAGGCATCAGCATCCAGATGTGCTCTGTTCCCTGCACATCTGCTCTGACATCTGAGGGTCACGTCACACAGGTCTGCCCAGCGACTACCTGGGGTCATGTTGGGAAGGATGGAGTGACTTTATTTTCCTTGGTTAGAGGCATCACAATCATAAAATGTGGATTTGGGAAGAAAATTCCAGGCATTCCTGAGCGCAGATGCTGCCAGGCCTCGCTGTTCTTAGAGATCCACGCACTTTGTCCTCTTCTTGGTTAGTCCTGGTAACTTCTGTGTGAGAGGGGGCCCTGAGCATGGGAAAGGTTTGAGGTGTCTTGTGTTTAATGAGAAACAAAAAATATTAGATTGTAGCAAGGTATTTAATTATTAGGATATTGCATCTCTGGCTGTATCCTTTGCCTCTCCATGGGGGAAGTGCCAAATTACATGTCACCTCAGAGGGCATATTTTCTGTAGTTTTCAGAGCTCCTACAATGGCAGCTCATGAATATTTACTGAGCTGCTCAGATATGCAGCGGTGGGAACAAATAAAAAAACCCTTGTATTTGCATCTCCCACAGACACTAACAAACCATGTGGCTCTGGTAGGGAGAAGATGGGAGATTGCTGTTGCCTTTCCAGAGGGATAGAGGAAACAGCTTCTTGTATAATGAGATTGACTTTTAAATTGAAAGTGGTGCTGGTTGTGCTGCAGTTCATACTTCCATGCTGTGCGTTTGCTCCCTAGGCTCTAACATTAAGACATCTTATGTACAAGCTGGGAGGATTCAATTAGAGTTTCAGTTATTAATCAATCAATTAAGCCACAATCTTTGGAATATACATTTTCACTCTTAAAGAGGTGTGACGCTGGCACGGTGAAACTTTAGGGAGCCCACTTCACCTGGGCACACAGGCAGGTGTCTGTGCAGAGCTCCTGGTGCTGCTGTTGTGCCAGGCTGGTTTGGCACCGTGCTGGGCAGGGAGAGCAGCAGAGCCTGGGCAGGGGAGGTGAGACTGGCACTTGGATTGAGCACCAGGAAATGCCAACTCAGCTGGCACCGAGTCCTTCGAGAAACATTCAGCTCCACCTGCCTCATTGCCAAGCTGGAGCTGCTCTGCCTGGACCTGACTCATGGATGGAAGGGATGGGCAGCTTGGCTGTGCAGTTGGTCTCTCACTGCTGCTCTGACAGTGGCTTCATTCTCCTGCAGGAGGAGATCCTGCATCCTTCCTCGCTTGGAAAAATCTGTGTGTGAGTCAAGAGACTCAGAAAAGGACTCCAAACTGACTGTCCCATCCAGCTGCTGTCTGCTCTCAGCCCTTCTCCCCTGCCCCTCCTGCTCCCTGTCCCTCACTGTCTCCTGTTCTGTCCTGGGTGAGGAAGAGAAGGATGTGATGCAACAAACCCTACCCTTAATCTGATGCTCCCAAATCTCTGGTGTTTTTCTGCTGTAAGCAGGAGCTGAAGGCAACACTTCCAAGTGCTGCACATGGACAAAGAGAGAGGTGGCTTGTCCTTAATTTCTGTAGTGTGTTTCAAAGGCTGCAGCCGTGTCAGGGTGAGATTCACACACGCCTGGGGCCAGGGAGAACATCCCTTGTGCCCTGGTATTTCTTCACTAGTGACACCTGCCCAGTCCTTGCTGGACAGGTCCATATTCATGGGCTGCTCAATGAAGGGAGGAGAGCAGCATTCAGAGCAAGAATGATTCCCTGTGTCCTAGTGCCTGGGATATTTAATCAAACCTGTAACCAGAAGTCCAAGGGAAGGGTTTAGAGAAAACGAGCTCCGTTCTTTCCAGCTGAAGTTTGAACACTCGAACAGAAGTAAACGTGCAAGTGCTGTCTATAGGCAGGGAAAAAAAGCCAAGGGAGGATTAAATGGCAATGTTACCTTTACTCTTGTCAAATACCTAAGTAGAAACATTGGTTAATGCCCTTAAAAAAGGCCCATTACCACAGGGCAGGGAGTCAAAGAGCCTGGCTGCCCTAATACTCAGTTATCTCGTTCCTGGATAATGGAATGACCCCTCGCCTGCCCGAGCTGTACTACGATATAATAGCATGAGCCGTGTGAATAAAGAGGTTATTTTTGGAATCCAATTGAAGCAGTGCCGGAGCCGGTGTGACAGGGGAAGGATTGAACAAGATGCAATGTTCTAAGGGAAGGGGAAAAAAATTGAATTTTGGGGAAGGTGGCACTGGCAGTGAACTGTGCAAAGAGAGGCACCGTGGTGCTGCTGGAGCACGGTGCCACGGGACAGTTTGAGGGGATGCTGGGGCTGCAGACTGACCCAAAACAGAGCAGGGGAGGGGGGGTTGAGCCCCCAGAGAAGTAGAGGAGCCAGAATTCCCCCAAAACTCTGAGCAATGGGTGGCTGTGGCAGCCCTGGGCAGGAGCAGTCAGCAGTGTCAGCCAAGAGCCAGCGCCTGGTCCTGGCTCTGCCCTGCAGCCTGCACACCCTGCAGCTCTCCTCATGCCCCTTAAGCAAATATATAAAGGTAAGCCACAAAATAATGTCAGTTCTGCTGTGCTGTACCCAACACGCAGGGCTGCAGCTCATCCAGCAGTGAGAGACAAGAGCACAAGAGATCTGGCATAAACAGAGATGAAAATGAATATTAATTTACAAAGCAGCACAAAGACAATGGGATCCAAGGAGATTGATATCACAAACTCCCCTTATTCAATCAGATTAGGGTCTCATCTTCCCCAAACACCAACTGCTAATCTAGATTTGAAAGGCAAATCCTCTTGCAGAAGGGCTTTGCCTTTATCTTGTCCCTCTGATGCCGGTACTTAAGATTTTACTACAATTTTGGGGAAGTTGGGAGGAGGGAACCTTCCCAAGCAGCATTTAACCATTGTGATGCTGAAGTGTCATCGAGCAGTGCTGGGGTCTGCAGAGCATGGGCTTCCCTGTGCCTGTGGCAGCAGAAAACATGACAATTCTTGAGAGCTTGGCAACTCTGAGGAAAGCTGCATGGCAGCAGACACCAGCCTGCCTGTTGTGTGTCCCAAAGAAGTGAAGCAGAGGTGCATGGAGGGAGTGCCCCTCTCCTCTGGCAGCTCAGGTGCTCCATAATTGCTGCTGAATGGGAGGAAATGAAACCAGGAATGCTTTCTGGAGAGCTTAGAGCTGGTGGCTGATGCCACAGACAAGTTAGAACGAGGTGCAATTTAGCCAGGGACGAGAAGGCAAAAACAATTAGAGATGATTTTCATGGCCCCTCTTTGGGCCACTCGGAGTGCACCAGGATCTGCCTCCCATCACGAGGGTTTGTTCCTGGACAGCAGCTGGATCCAGGTGTTTCACTTGCTGGCAGAGCTGGTACCTGTGGTGGCCATCTGTATCAATCAATGGGTTTTCTTGCCCTTATTGCTCTTTATAGGAGCAAGGCCAGGTCACCTCGTGTCCCCAGCAAAGCGAGACGAGTGACAGTGTCAGCAGCACAAGGAAGCCATCAGAAAGGGGGTCTTCCACCTGCAGTATGCAAGTGGATCCAGACCTGTGGTCAAAGGACCCTGAACCCCACCCTGGGAATGGCAGCCCAGTCCCAGAAATGCTCCTTTCCCAGTGGTGGCGTCCCCAGCACATCCCGCAGGCACCCGGCTCCTCTCCCTGGTGCCGCTGGGGGATGCGCCGAACTTGAAAGGAGCTGTAATTACCGGCGGGGTTTACATGCAGTTGGTGTTTTACTACTTAAAAGCAGTTTAATTGAAAGAGAAAAATTGCCTTAATTTGTATTAAGATACATTATTAAATGCAGTTTATGGCTGAACTCACAAGCGGAGCCCGTGATCCCGGCAGGGAGAAGCTGCTGGGCTGGGCACTCTCCCAAGACCCTGCAAGCTCCTCTGCTCTCCCCAGCACCTGAAAAGACAGGTTGGTGCTACAAAATTCACAGGTTGCAAATGGTGTGTGATAAAAAAAAAAGTGAAATTTTTAAGATGCTAATTTACCTGTGCCTGTCTAGTAATTACGTATTTTATTGGTGTAGCACGTGCAGTACAATAAATGCTACAGATTCAAAGCGATGTTTTTTCTACTCTCCATGTCGAGTGTTTCTGACACATACACGCATTTCAAGTAGAATTAATTTTTTTTCTATTTGATGCAAATGCCTCTGTATTCCACCGTGGTTGAGTAAACTGTGTATTCTCTCCCTGTCAATGATCTCCTTGGAAATAGATGTCAGCCAATCAGTCTGGTAAGGGGGGAAAAAAAAAGCCACAACACGCCCAACAAAAACCCAGCGACCAAACAAACCAGCCTCTCCAATTTACTGGGATCTGCTTCGGAGGGAGACAAAGAGCTGTGGCTGCTGTGGGCAGCTCACCCAAACAGGGCAGGAAAATTCACACCACAGGCTGCTGGGGTGGGCTTGGGGATCCACAGTTTGGGGGGGGAACAGCCTCACATGATGCAATGGGAAAAGGTTTTTCCAGTGTGGGTCTGCCCCAACCTTTTCTTCTCTCCTTCTGCAGGAGGTTTTAGGTTTAAGGAGAAAAGAAAAACAAGTTTTGCCCAAAAACTTGAGACCACCAAACTCAAATGAGAGATTAGCTGTGGTGATGGAAACAGCAGGGGAAAACATGAGCTTGATTTCATTGGAAACTTAATTTTGAGGGGGCAAAAAACCAAGACAGGACCTCACAGCCCTCCTTCCCTCCAAGTGCAGACCATGGATGAGGGCTCAGATGGGTTTCAGTGGAAATGCTGGAGGTTCCCATCACCTGCCCCTGGCACAGAGCCCCTGGATGGCTGTGGCAGGGTCTGGTTCCCACATTTGCTGCTGAAATATCCACCATGGTCCCGCTCGTTCGGGAGCATTCCAGGTGCCATTAGAATGCACAGCTTATTGCACCATGAAAGCACTCAGAAAGGGCACGGGGAAAAAAAAATTAATACCCAAATGATCTGATTTTGTGAAGGTTTAAGCACTTGCTCGCCACTGTCCCCTTTGAAGCTGATCAGAATCACGTTCTTTGCTATTAAGGTGATTTTTATCAGGATTTGCTGTGCTCCCCTTTCAAGGGGCTCGTTTGTGGGGCGTGGGGAAGGCGCTCACACGCCACGCTTTGCTTTCTATTGTTGTTCTTATTTTACTACACAGGGGAGAAGTAATCTTTTTTTTCCTCCCCTTGGCCTGGAGCTATTGTACATATGCAAATGTGACGATGGCAGCCAGCTATTTATAGCTCGAGTTCCTGCTACACTTATCACAACCACTGCAGACTTTTAAAAGCAGAACCCACACACACAGTATTTTTTCCCCAGGATATAAATTTCCCATCCCAATGCAGCCTGGCCCGTCGCATGCAACATTGATTGTCTGTTATATTACATTTATTAAGGAGTGATAACTTGTAATAATTGGATGTTAAATTAAAGAACTCTTTCCTAGTTATTGCCGTCTCAATTATAATTGTCATTTGCTGGCAGTTATGATGATATATGAGGGTTGTATTTTACTCAGCCGACCATGACCCGGTGAGTAATATTCCCTCAGCTATAGGGGCACTGATGCGCTCGCTGGCTCTTAATGCAGTAGCTCAGGAGCTGATTGGAATATTAAGTTTCTGTGAGAGTAGGAGACGCAGAAATCCACATGGATATACATTACTGCACAGCTGAGAGGCCCCTCCGGCTATTTCTTTTTCTCCTCACTGGTACATGTCCAACTCGTTTCAGCTTTGTTTTATGGTTATAGGAATCAGGTTTATATGGTGAGTTATAAAGTAATAAAACAGGGGGGAAAGGGTGTTTGTGGTTTCATTTAAGAATAACCAGTTATAATTAACCTTTGTACCAAAATGTCAATATGTGTAAGGGCACTGGAACAGCAGTGATAGCAGCTCCTCGCAGCCATCACACGGAGGTGGCTGCCTGCTTGGTGGTTTCTTGCTGCTGGTGGGAATGGAGCAGGGCTGTGTTCGAGTGCCTGGCAGGGATGGGGAGCCTGAGCAGGGATGGGGAGCCTGAGCAGAGATGGGGAGTCTGGGCAGGGATGGGGAGCCTGAATGGGGATGGGGAGTCTGAGCAGGGATGGGGAGTCTGGGCAGGGATGGGGAGCCTGAATGGGGATGGGGAGTCTGAGCAGGGATGGGGAGTCTGGGCAGGGATGGGGAGTCTGGGCAGGGATGGGGAATCTGAGCAGAACTGGGGAGCCCAAGCAGGACTGGCAGCAGCACCCCACACCCATCCCCAAGCTGCCTGTGATCATCCCCAGTGCAGGGAGAGCCTCGCCCCTGAAGGCAATAGCCTTCTCCTGCTCTCACCCCAAAATCCCCCAAAGGTGAAGGGCTTACCAGCCCTCTCCAGGGCTGTCTCCTGCCCAGATGACTGCCTGTGAGGAAGCAGGAGGGAAGGACACACTGGTCTGGCTGTGGGCAGCACACGGGGCCAAGCTTTTGCCCTTTGGTGAGAAAAATGTTTGTGGAATTCTAATCCAGAGGGGAAGCCTCGAGGTGCTGCAGGGGCACTGTGGTGCTCGGGGAGCAGGAGCAGGTCCCCTCACACCCACAGATCAGTTCCCTCTTCTAAGAATTAATTGTCCTTTGTATGGCTCCAGGATATTTGCACTGCGGAGCGATGCACTGCCCTTAATCACAACAACAGCAGCGCTTGGTATGAGCAGGAGGGGTTGGAGCAGTCATTAGGCGTCTGAAATCGTGGTGCATATTAATGGGCAAATAACGTGTCTGAGCAAAGAAAAATGTGTCTCTTGTAAATTACATTTTTAAAAGTTGATTCAAACTAAGCGTTGTGCCATAAATCTGTTAATTTTGGCAAGAGTCTGGAATGAGCAGGGGCGACTCAAGACTTTCTTCAAACAGCTTTTCAGAAACTGCCCACCCACTGCCAGGAGAGACAGAGCAGGAGGGAGGGGACAGAGCATACTTCTTCCCTTCCCTTCCCTTCCCTTCCCTTCCCTTCCCTTTCCCTTCCCTTCCCTTCCTTCCCTTCCCTTTCCCTTCCCTTCCCTTCCCTTCCCTTCCCTTCCCTTCCTCCCTCCCTTCCCTTCCCTTCCCTTCCCTTCCCTTCCCTTCCTTCCCTTCCTTCCCTTCCCTTCCCTTCCCTTCCCTTCCCTTCCTTCCTTCCCTTCCCTTCCCTTCCCTTCCCTTCCCTTCCCTTCCCTTCCCTTCCCTTCCCTTCCCTTCCCTTCCCTTCCCTTCCCTTCCCTTCCCTTGGCTTTGTGAATGGGTGAAAAGGAATCACAGACATTTAACGTGGTAGAATCAAGGGGAAATCTTGGTTTTCAAACAAAACAACTTCAGCAAACGGTGGTTGGGGATTGTTTGAATCCCCAGGGGGCTGTCCTGGTGAATCCCCCTTCCTGAAGTGATGGGACACAGCGCAGTGCACGGTGACAAAGGGATGTAATGTCCTTCCCTGCCTTCTCCAGAACGGTTTTAATGGCTGAGAACTGGAGAGATGAAAAAATTTGCCTGGAAGCAGAAAAAGCAACCCCCCAAATCTACAAAATATGCGACTTCTGCTACAAACTTGCAAATGGGCCCATATGTGATCAGTAAACGCTCTCAGATCCATGGATTTGCCTGCATTCATTTGGGCTGGAGCCCCGCCAGGCGCCGAGCTGCGCAGCCACCGCTCCTCCCCGGGGACATCGGCGCCACAAAGCACCGGCGGCAGGCAGGGAGCAGAGCCCCCACATTCCTCGTGGAGAGCCCCCACCTTCCTCATGGAGATTCCCCGTCTTCCCAATGGAGAGCCCTCCCCATTCCTGGGCCTGCAGCCCCCAGCACTGTCAGAGCAGGGAGGGATTGGGCTGGGGTGGCTTTCTCGTGTGCTCACCACGCATCGCTCTGGCCACGGCTGAGCCCAGGGCTCTCCTGAGCAGCTCGCCCTTAATTTGATGGATTTAGCCACCCTGGGGTTTGGAAGGTGCCCGAACAAGTCCATCGTAAAATCCACAGCCAAAGCTGGTCGTTCTGCCTGTGCCTGGTGAACTGCACAGCCCATGGCCCCCATGCTGCTGCTCAGAGAGATGTGGGAACCATAGCGAAGCACAAAAAGAGCATCTCATGCCTGATCTGATCTGTTCAAACAAAAATGGCAAAGGGGAGGGTGCACAAGGAGGGCAAGGGAATAGGGAGAGCCCCCAGGGGTTCTTCAGCCCAGCAGACACCTGCTGCTCCTCTTTCTGTGTCCTTTGTGTCCTCACCACTCCTCCAGCCCAGCTCTCCCAAATGTCAAACGCTGGAGCGTCCCTCCTGCCCAGCTGTGGGACCTGCCCCCTTCATTACAGCCCACTAACAGCTTAACTTCTTTCCTTTGCTCCTGCTCCTGTGGATGCTGGGTGCAGGCGGCTGCTGCTGTTAACTGTTTATTACCTGGGGAGCGATTTCCGGCGTGTTCCACACGATTATTTCCCAACACTGCAATTTGGGACTCGCCGGGCGGCTGCAAGGTTTGTTTCTCACAGAGGTGACCTCCCCGCAGCTCGCTGCATGTCAGGGTTTGAGGAATATACTTGAGTTGATGGGTAGGTTGTGTGCATCCTCTGACCTCAATCGTTTTCACACTGTGAGAACTGCTGGGAAGTGGTTTGACACAAAGTGTTTATAATCTCCATCAGAAGGAAGGGAAATGATAATGGGCCCATCTTAGCAAAAAGGAGACAGCCACCAGGCTCCCTTCTAACAGTGGCCTTAAGCTCTGCTCTGATTTGAGCATTATAATTAGTAAAGAAACAAGCTGTAATTAAATTAGGGAGTGGAAAGGCAGGAGTGCAGCCACCACGGAGGGTGGTTAAGGGAGCTCCCGCCTGGCAAGAGGAGCCATCAGGGGCAGCACAACCAGGACCAGGACAGAGACTTTGTTATCACCTCATCCTCCTTCACAATGCCGGAATTGGTCACTGGAAACCAGTTGGAACTCTCCACAGAATGATGAATCCTGGGCTTTTGCTACGACATCAAGCCCCTGTTCCTGGAGCAGGTGATTTTTGTAGTCCCCACCAGCACGTGGGAGCTGGGGCTGGCAGTGGGGGAGTGTCTGGTCCCCAGAGACCCCTCCAGCTCTGGGGTCCCCATCAGAATAACTGCACATGCAGCTGGTCTCTGAATGTCTTTGTTTTGGGCCAAGAATGGGCTCTTTGGGGAAGAAAGCACTGCACTCAGGGGCAGTGTAAAGCGTCCTTGGTGTTCAGGTCCCCTCAGCGCCACCATCTCACTGTCCCCCAGGCCGGTGGCTGTGTGTGCACACCCAGCCCTTCCCCTGCAGGTGTCCTTACTGCACCAGGCTGCTCCCGAGCCCCAGCCCATCCCTCACTGAGTGGGAGAGACCTGCAGAGGGGCTGCCCTGAGCCTCCCTGGGGTGGCATTGGGGTAGGGGTGGGTGCCAGTGCCCAAGGTGCTGCCAGCTCCAGCTCCTCAGAGATGCAGCCAAGACGCTCTGGCCCTGCAGATTTATTTCCTGGCTTTTAGCCAGCCTAGGAATGAAAATACTCTAGAGGGTGAAAGGCTCATAGTCAAGAGCTCTTCACCTCTTCCCTGAAAGGACCTCTCATCCTCATTCACTCAGGGGTTTATTACCACTCCACTGCCTGAGAATAACTGTTTGCAAAGACAGAGCTTGGAAAAAATAAGCCGCCCAGGTGCCAGAATGCTCAGACCTGTCAGTGCTGAATTCAAAGCAGAGTCAGTTCTGGTCTCTTCTTCCTTCTTTCATTTGAATCTGGAGGAGCAGGCAGTGGCTGTGGTGGTTGGCCACCAAAGAGGCTTTGCCTATGTGCAAAGGTGACGGCACCTTCCCCAAGAGAAACCTAAAAGTGGGATCCTACTGTCGAAACAGCCCTGTGGGAACTGCTAACAGCACCACAACCAGTCCTTCTTAACAAGCCACAGGGAGGCTGAGGAGGGGGAGGAGGAGGAAGACAACAGCGTATTTCCATCTCCTCCCGCCACCCTGCCCAGCTCATACTGCTTTTCATCGCAGGGTGATGGCACTGGACGTTTCTGTTGCATTTATTCACGTTTATCCTGGTGTTTCCTACGAAGTCTTGAAATGCGGGGACAGATCAGCAGAAACCTGCCCTGTGACAGGCCCCGTGGGACGGCTTTGGGGACACTGGCGATGTTGTGCACGCCAACAGCGCTGTCCCCCATGGCAGGGGAGGCAGGGCAGGCTGTGCGGGGTGGCCAGCGAGGGAGCAGGGCTGGCATGGGAGCAGGGCTGTGCCCGCCGGAGCGGGAGCCGCGTCTGCCACCCAGGCTGAGGCTCCCGCGCTGCCACCCGGCTCCGCAGCCCCGCGCAGGCTGCCTGCACCGCACCGAAACAGGCAGCTAGAAAGTAAACAGTGTCTGAAACCTATTCTCATTAGGCTAATTTACGAATAAATTACCATATTCAATGGCCTTATTTTTACTGCTCGTTAACAGGCCCATGATAGGATGATAATTATGGGATTTTAAGTGGCTAATGGCAGCTGGGGCGTCAAAAGCAGTTTTTACGAATCTGTTTATGGCAGGGAAGGTGACAGGAGGGTGGGACACTGAGATGTTGGAATCGCATGTCAGGGAAAAAAAAGCTTTAATTGTTGAGTATTTATTAGAGAGGAGGGAAGACTGTAATTTAAAAATGAAACTCTGAAAAACAAAAAGGAAATTAATTAGTCTCCCAGCGCTCCGGTGGCTAGTGCTTAAGGAGGACCTTGCTGGTGGGCAGGCGGCCTTCGAGGGTCCCTAGGGGCAGAGTGCGGTGTCGCCGTCCTGTGTCACTGGGTGCTACATGTGGTGCAGGAGCAGTCGCTGATGCTGCCAGGACAAAAAGGGTTCTGGTGGAGCAGCAGCAGCAGCCGGGTGTGCGGGGTGTGAGGCCGCGGTGCTCCCGCCCGCAGTGGGTGCGTCCCGGCTGTGCCGTGCGGGGCTGGGTCACTGTCCCCGCTGCCAGCAGGGCTGCAGCGCATCTCCCTCCAAACATCTTCCTCTGTCCCCATTTCCCAGTAGCCGGTGTTTTTCCCAGTGTTTAGCCTGGCTGCTCATCATCTCCCATCTCCGCCGATTCATCTTGATCTTTCAGTTTAGTATGCAGCGCTCGGAAAACAAACACGTACCAGACTGACAGTGGGAATAAATATCGTGGAGATGTTGATTAGCATTTGATCCCAGCTGGGCCTCTGGAAGCTGCAGCACTGGAATGCCTTGGCAGTTTTTTAATGCTGAATAATTTGATTAGATCAGTGGCTGAGCCTGCTGCTCGCGGTGAGATAAACCCTCCCCACCCGCCGCCCCCCGCACGCCGCTCCCTCCCTGCCTGGCTTTGCTTTCTTTTATGGGGCCTTAAATACGTCGTTTAATCAACTCCACAATTTCAATTTAGCACAGTTGTTGACTCGCATGGATGATAAGGTTCTGGAGACCCCACAGATTGCTGCCTGCTCTAACAGTGCCGTTCTCCACGGCCTCCTGGCTTTGCTGCCGAGCCCGGGCTGGCCCAGCCCGCGGCTGCCGGAGGGGCTGGTCCCTGAGCCGGGCTGTCACTCAGCCGCGGGGACATCTCCAGCCTCTCCGCTGTGTGATCACCACCGGGGACGTGTCCCCTCCACACGGCGACACGAGAGCGACCAATGGTTTGTGTTCAAAAACACAGTAATAACACTTTTTTTTGGTGTGTTATTCTTTTCGAACGCAGAAAGCGTGAAGATTTGGAGGGGGTGGAGGAACTGCGATTACCCCAGACCTCAGCAATCCTAATTAAATACGGATTTCTGAAATTTCCTTCTCTCTCCCTTAAAGAGAAAAGAGTGGGGCACACTCCTACACTATCTAAACCACTCCTGCTTTTAATCTAATTCAAATAACACTCCTGGCATTCCTTTCCAATGGGAGAATAATCAGTTCAGAGGGTGATCAGCGAGAGTGGAGCGAACAGCCCTGAGTCTTCCCCTGCCGATTTTCCCAAAACACCCTGCTGATGGCTATTTCCAAAGTGTATTTTAAGTATCTTCTTATCGGCAAAATACCATTTAAAAGCAGCCGAGCTTCCCGTGAACCACCGAGGCTCCACAGTTCCATTTTCCCCCCTACATCAAAACCGGGAAAATCCTGAATTACAAACCCAGCCTTTTCTAGCAGAAAGGAATTATTTTATCTGCAAAAGCAAAAACTGTGTATTTTCAGCCACTGACCCAATCCCGGGTAAACAAACAGGCAGAGACTCCCTGTGTTTGCTGACACTCATTAGCATTCCCGGCGGGTGTGAGGGTGATACTATCTGACAACCACCAGCTCAAACTTTCTCCCTTCGCTTTAGTCGCTTGTGATTCTCACGCACAATAAACAAACCGGCTCCTGCTGCTGCCCGCCCCCTCCAGCCCCCCCTGCACGGCTCCCGCAGCTCTCCCGCACCTTCCCTGACCTCCCGCACCTGCGGGAGAGCTCCTGCACACCTCCTTCATCCCTTCAGCATCCCCTCCGCACCTTCTACATCTTCCGCACCCCTCTCGGACACCTCTCACACCCCTCCTGCATGTGTGGGACAGCCCCTGCACACCTCCTGCATCCCCTCCGTACCTTCCACTCCTCCCGCACCCCTCTCGATCACCTCCCACATCCCCCCTGCACCTGTGGGACAGCTCTGCAGGACTCAGGTGTGCCGGAGGGCTTGTCCCAGTTGAGGGGAAGGATACATCCTGCTAGGGCATGGACACCTTGGCGAGGTGACACAGTGGCTGGAGCGGGGTGGGCAGCAGGTGCTGGAGGTGCTGCTGTCACCCCTCGGGGCAGGGACAGCCCAGGGGAGCAGGACAGTGGCACCTCTGGGGATGTGCTGGCGTTTGAGTGCAACAGGTACAGCCTGGACCCCACTGAAAGCAACGGGAGCCACAGGCTCCAAAGAGGCCGAGGCAAGGCACATCAAAGAGAAGGTTTGATTTATGTCGAACATTAGATCCGTCTCCAACTGGTAAAAGAACATGTTAAGAGCATAAAAATAGCCCTAGTGGCTCATCCCTGGGAGAGAGCAGCGGCGAACACCGACTGGAGAGCACAAGCACAGAGCAAGCAAACAATGATACTTCATCAAACACTCTATTAACCTCCAGCAATTTATGGCTCAAGATCCTTCAAAGCCAGAAATAATGTCTGTGTGTGGATGTATGATGGATTTTTCTGTCATTAATTTGTCCGGTAACTTTTTGAACCCATGTAAATTTTACCTTGCACGGTCTTGGTGGAAGATCTGAGAGCAGCCTCTTTCCTGCTGGGTTCAACCTCTGCCAGCCCCCTCACACTCCTCCAACCAGCAGCTAATCCTTGTTCACTGTCCTGGGTTTACAGATTTCTGTTGTGTCCCTTCTCAGGCTGAAAAGCCTCACCCCAGGGATTCCTGACTTTATCCTCTCTCATCCCTGGGCCCCTCTCCAGACCCTTCTCACGTCTATTGCTGGTTTTGTGTCATGGATTGGGAACAGAACAATGCAGGGTTCAGGGTAGGGCTGCCACACAGATGTCAGTAACACCACAGTGCTTTTTCTTCAATCCCTACTTCCCCCCCTAATAATTCCCAATATTTGGTTGGAAACTACTGGATGTAAAACCAGTGTTCCCACAGAGTTATTTATTGCAGCCTTCAATTTTCACTCTTGGGTGCTGGCCCTCAGCATAGAGCCCTCCAAGCTCATGAAGATGAGATTTCCAATTCTACAGTCCTCCTAGAGCTCAGGATTTTAGATTTGTCTGCCTTGAATTTATCTGCCTGTGCCCAGCCCTCCAGCACCACCTCAGCTTGTCCCAGCTCTCCAGCTGGTGGCCATGGACAGCAGCTCCACCATCTCTTCCCTGTCACTCTTCATAAAAACTGGTTGCAATGATCACTTTCCAGACTTTTCATACCAAGAGGAGACCTCATCCCTGGAAGTGTCCAAGGCCAGGTTGGACAGGGTTTGGAGCAACCTGGGATAGTGGGAGGTGTCTCTGTCCATGGCAGGGAGTGGCACTGGGTTAGCATTATGGTCCCTTCCATTTAAAATTAAAGAATACAGAATACCAGAATTAGATTACTTATATCCCATTTGAGCTGCTGGGCAAATACTCCCCATTTCCAGTTCTTCATAACTGTTCAGGTGATTTGGTTGCCTTAAAACTCTTAAACCAGCACTTCACCTTGAACAGGTACAGCCACAAGCCCACGGCTCTGAGCACAGCTGGAACCAGGGCAGGGCATGTGGGGAGCAGAGAGAGTTATGGGCATCAAAAACTGCAAAACGCCACAGACACGGATGCAGGAGCCGAGCCTTTGGTGTCAAAAATGTGACACTTCCAACAAAACACAAGGTTGTTGCCATGTTCAGGATGCACAAACAACTGGATCCCCGTGTCGGCCCCTCTGGTTGTTGTGTGCCTTCTGCACAAGGTGCTTTGCATAGAATTAAGAACAGGATTTGTTTCTTCAAACTTTTGCAGTTTTAACATCTGCTTGTTTTGGTAAATCTGACAGGGACTCTCTTTTGTCTCTTTTATTTTATTTTTATTTTTTTTAAACCGAAATTCTATGAAAAGTGTTTTTAAAAGTGCTAACTGACAAGCCTACACAGGCTGCCTCCACTCAGGGAGCACTCTGCACAGTTGTTAACTTGTTAGACAGGAGCTAGATTACAATCATAAATAAATGATTTGCTGTCTCCTTACATTCAGACATGTAGCTTTTAAAGTGTAGCTGTCATCCCTGAATCAGATTTAGTCAAATGCTGTGTAACTGCAAAATTATCCTATCCTTACCTTTTTTTATTCTCCATATAATGGACAGTTAAATTGGATTTTCAAATTTGAAGTGCATATGTTTTTCAAATCCCCACAGGGTTGCCATTTTTTCATTTCTAAAGCAACTCACTAATGTTTATCATTACCACACAGAAATATTACAATTCTTAAGGGGCACCTTATAAAATAAGTACAGGAGAAATATGCTTTATCGTCTCAAAATGAAACCAATTTCTCAGCTGATTTGCAATTTATTTACATGTTAGCATTTGATTTTCTGCTGATTTATAGCCCCACATGCCTGTGTCTTTGCTGCTTTCTAAATAAACACCATCAGGCTGGGGAAGCCAATACTGAATTACAGAGCTTTGTTCCAGCTCCTCTCTATTAATGAGTTAAATCTTATACCAATAGTGCCTGGTCTCCCCGAGCACTGAGTGCAAGGAGAAGTCATGCATGGTATTTTATAAGGCTGGAGTTCTGGTATGCTATAAATAATCAGGAGGTGTGGAGAATCCAAGGGGAAAATAGAGATCTCAGGAAAAGCACAAGTGAAAAATGTGGTCTCGCAATTATTCTTTTTTTTCTGAGCTATAAATTTGGAGATGCAGCTCATGGAAACCGGTGCTGGGGACATTTTATTTTATGCAGCCATTTAGGACCTTCCTTCCCGGGCAGCTTTCCAGGTTACCTGTGCACACCTGGGCTCCTGCACCCAGCATATTCCCACCACATCCATGAGCCACGCAGGCAACGCCAGCCCGTGCTGAGGATTGTTTCCGAGTAAGTTTTTTAATGGCAGGTAAATTATTCATTGGCATGTAAAATAATCCTCTCAGCCTTAACTAACGTGGTAGTAAAAATAACCCCTGGCAAAGACCTCACCCTTCCAAGGTTGGGTTCATCAATAAACAATCGGAGAGCGCCGGCACAGCGCCTTCGGAAGGGCCCGGCGCGGCGAGGGGCGATTCGGGGGGAGGGGGCTGGGATTCAGATGTGCATCAGTCTGGGGGAAATGCGCCTTTTCCACTCCGTAAGCTGCATGTGCAAATTCTATGGATAATTAATGCAACAGTTCCTTCAGCAGCATCAAAAGACCCACTGTTTAATTCAACATCCTACACGCGCGGTGTGACAGCAGCGAGGAGCGTTATCCCTGGCAGTGAGTGACAGAGGGCATCAAGCGTTCCTTCCTCTGGAATGCTCCTGCATCTCGCCCGAGTGGCACCTCAGGTGTGGCTGAGCTGCATTAATGACGGGAGGTGCTGCCAGCCCATGCCAGGCACGCTCCCGGTGGGAATGCCAGCCTGGCCGCAGCCGCCCCCCATCCCTGCAGCTCAAGGACTTGCTCTGCCAACACTGCCGTGGTCACTGGGAGGTCTCGGAGGAGCTGGGAAGGGATCAGGCACCTGCAGAGAGGTCATGGAGCCGACATTCAAAAGGCAGACACCAGTCCCAGCCTGGGCTCAGTGCTGCTGAACTGGGGCCACCTGAGCAGCCCTTCTGGTACCTCTCTCCTGCCAGGACTGTGCGCCCCACAGGTTTTCCAGCCTGTTGACACACTGGCCCTGTCTCAGGCTCTGGAGCTCAAGTGTAAAAAAGGCAGAGCAGGTCACAGCTCAGTTCTTTGGAGAAGTCACAGAGGCTTTGACACGGTTATGGACCACCTGCTCCGGTGCTGCCGTGGGACGAGCCCTGCCCGGTGCCCCCCAACCCTGGAGCCTGCCCAGCCTCTGCCCGGGAGCACACGCAGAGCGGTTTGGCAAACTCCAAATCTTTCAAATTAAACTCCAAATCTCAGCAATCCAATTCCAAAGCATCAGGAAGGGCCTGACCAAGAAGGAGCCGAGTCTGTGATCTTGCCACATCCCTCCCTCCCCCGGGGGCACTGGGTGCTCCCCCAGGTAGGGAAGCGGCTGTGGCAGCCACAGCAAGGCAGCAGTGAGGCCGCTCTCCTGTGCACAATTTGTGCTTGCTTAATGCTGGGGGTTTGTTTTTTCCTGTTGACATTGATCATAATTGTTACCCCATCGATTGACACGCAGGCTGCTCGACGGAATAACAAGGAATGCTCCCTGCCAAATTATTCACTCTCCACCGGCTAAATCGCGCATCCTCCTGCAATCAAACCACAGCCGCAGCCGCAGCTGGAAAACAAAGGTCCTGCAATTCCGAGTGGAGATGTGGAGATCTGGGCATGGAGTGGTGGAACATCAGGCTCCCGGTGCTCCCAGCGCCTGTCAGTGACGGGCGTGTGACAGCAATAACGACACCGCCAGCAGCGCCGGCCCCGCCGTCTGTGCAGCTCCAGCCACAGGGAGATACAGCAGGGAAAACGGATGGCATCGGCTGGAGTGGGCTGAGCATCCAAATCCAACTGAGAGCAAGGCACAGAACTCTCTTACCATTAGAACGTGGATTTTGGAGCCCAGGGTCTGTCCTGCAAGCATAAATTAAAAATAACTGGTCCGATTTTGCGTAGTTTAAGGTCACATGGCTCCATGGAGGTCAGGGGCCAGCACAGCAGTGCACCTCTTGCCTTGTCGGGGAGCACAGGGATGGGATGGGATGGGATGGGATGGGATGGGATGGGATGGGATGGGATGGGATGGGATGGGATGGGATGGGATGCGATGGGATGGGATGGGATGCGATGGGATGGGATGCGATGGGATGCAATGGGATGGGATGGGATGCGATGGGATGCGATGGGATGCGATGGGATGCAATGGGATGCAATGGGATGGGATGCAATGGGATGCAATGGGATGCAACAGGATGGGCTATGGCTTGGGCCAGGCTCCGTGCCAGCAGCGAGTGGCTTCCTTAACCCTGTCCCAGGAGCATGGAAGGTGTCACCTGGGGATGAGCACACACCAGAGAGGCATCAGCAAAAGTACACTCCTCCTCCTCCTCCAGCAGGAAAGTTTCCTTTGCTGAAAATCGCAGCTCTCCCATTTAATTCTCATGAATATTCATCCGTGTGGGGATCTCATTGAGAGGGAGACCGAGAAGAGCTGGTGGGTGCTTATGCAAAAACACAGACACTTGACACCAAAGATGCTTGTTTAGTTGATGTGAAATCTCTCCAGTTTTCTTTTCCCAGTGCACACACGGGCTTGGTGGGATGAAATACATTATCCAGAGAATCATTCATCAAAGACCTGGAACGATGCAGAGCGCATGTGGTGGATAAGGAAAATGGCCACCTCGGCAGTGGCTTAAGGACAGCCAGAAAGAGGTTTTGATGAGCAAAAACCTTCCCATGGATTCGTGCTGGATGCAGGGTTCGACAGGGGACTGTCTGTGCCACCGAGTGCCAATCAGAGTCATCTGTGCAAATCTGTGGCACAATCTCAGAGGGAGCTGTGGCACGGCAGGCGCTGCGCTGGGCAGGATTAGTCAGGAGCTAGAAAGGGATTAGGAAAACCTGACATGGAGACGCTTCACTTTGTGTGCGTTTTTATGGTGTGAGACTATATACGGAGAGCTGTTATCCCACGGGCTGCCAGGCAGGAGCAGGGAAAAACAATGAAATGTATTTTGGGGGGAAAAAAAGGACTTGGAAGGAGACATCCTCCCAGTGTGGGAAAAGCGTTGGTGAAGAACCTCTCCTGACTTTTGGAGAGCTGGACAGGCGCCATTTGCAGGCACTCCTGATGAGCCTTCCCAGCTTTTCCCTGTTTTCTTTCCCGTTGTTTTGAGTGAACGCCGTTGTCAGAGGCAGCTCCCCCATCCTTCCCGCAGCACTCCGACCCCACACCCCTGGCCAGGAGCTGTCCCTCCATCCCGCTCCCTGCAGGACCTGCTGCTGCTGCCGGCGGGCTCTCCAGAATTCCCTTTTAAGAAATCAGGGCAGAGAACAGGGAAAGTGGGTCCTCAGTGACGTAAGTGTTGCAGAGCTCCGAAATAAGCCGGGCTAACTAATGGCTTTGCTAAACATTGCAGTGAGTGGCGATGATCTCCGTGGCCATTCCCTGTGAGAGAGGGGTGAAATCTGCTGGCGAATCCCGACTTTTTTGGAGCCACGGTGGGCCACATGCTCAGAGACGCGCTCGCTTCCCTGTTCCGCTCGGCTGCAGCTTCGCCGTGATGTAGCAGATTGTTTGGAGGGATCCATGTCAGGATATTTTAGGGAAGCATTGCTGTGAATACAGCATCTCTGCGAGCTGCACAAATCCCTGCCCTGCTCGGAACGAGCCTGGCAGCGCGGAGCTCTCTGCGGGCTGCTGCAGGCGAAGACGGAGGGGCTGTGGTGGAGGCAGATGGACCGGGGATGGAGCCTGACTGTGCAGCAGAACTCACTGTTGTCCTAACGAGAGCCCGAGGGGTCCCAGCAGGACCCGGAACTCGCAGGATGTGTGGCACCCTTCTCCAGCACCGTGGGCAGGGCGCTGCTGGCAGCGGGCACTCGCACCCCTGGGCACCGGCAGCGCTGCCTGAGCAGCTTTGGAGATATCAGCAGAATGACTTTGTTCTCATCAGCCCACAAAACTGCTTAATTAGTGAAAAATTTACTCCAGATTAACTTGATTTGAGGTCTCCGGCCCGCGGTTTCGGCTGCCCCTCCGGAGAGGGGAAGGGGCTGGGATGGGGGAGCAGCGCCGGGAACACCACCCCGGCTGCAGGATTCCCCCGCTCTCACGCTCTGCACTGGAGCTGCAGACTCTTTCAGCAAAGCCAATTTCAGTCAACCTGGTTTCTCTAAAATACATCGACTTCAGTAGTGTTTTGTACAAAGGGAGGGTAAAAAAAAATCCTAAATATTTTCCTTGGGATAAACTCCCGTGTTAGAGCCACGTCCCTTTCATGCTGTTGCACATGGGCTGATATTTAAGGCAGGGACTTATTGTATAACCCAGTGCCTGTGGGATTAAAAAAAAATAAAAAAAACCCAGTCTCCATGGAAATGGAGGCCATATCTTTTGAAAACTGTATCAGAGCTCTCTATCCTCTCCCCTTTATCATTGTATTTTAACCTACCAGCTGCATATTTAAGAGCAGAGCTTGCAAGATGATCTTACCCTTTTTTATTATTTTCCCTTATGTGTTAAGGGAGGGAATACTGACAGGGACAAGTGACAGCTCGCTAATTATTCCCTTACTGCCACTGCTGTTCTTGTTTTGGACGTGTTGCTCATTTTCCTCTGCTCTTCGCACTGAATAATGCATGGGTCCCTATCAGTATTCATGCGGTACCTTCGGGAACTGCCAGCCTAACTAGCTGATAACTGATTCAGTTTGTAACCGGTGCCTTTGGGAGTTGCAAGGAAAAGTAGCCAAGAACAAATTTAACACTTCTTTCTCATTGCCTCAGAACATCAAGGAGAGGTACAGGAGGGCTGCGCATGAAATCCATTCGTCGCCTGGAGCTGTCGGAGGTGCAGAGCTGCAGCTCTCGCGTTTAACCCAGCGCCCGCGGCCGCGGGGTCAGCGGGATGCAGATGGGAGCGCCGGGAGGGAGCGGGCCGGGCCGCCGCCATCCCAAAGCAGTTGTTTTCAGCAGATGCCCTCTCTAGGCTTCGCGGGGAGGTGCCAAGAAAAGCCACCCCAGAGCCATCTGTACTTCGGAGCGGCAAACAGTGCGAGCCTGGTGCCGGAGCCGGGAGCGCTCCGGGCTATCGGCTGCTATCGGCGTGGCACGGGCACATCGGGGCGGGGACCCTGCCGCTGCCGGGACACCCGGCTGACCCCGAGCAACACCGAGCCTGCCCCCTTACAGCAAGGTCTGTCCTGCTCTAAAACAGCTTCAAGAGCCTCCTCCCATCCCAGGGAGAGCACAAAGCGAAGGAGGATGGGTAGAAGCCATATCCGCTCTTGCTCTGTTAAATAAGATTGCGAGAGGGAAGAAAGGGAGAAAGTCTGGCATTTCCCGTGTGCCACATTTTTTAGAGGTGCCTGGTTGCGCTGGCGCTGCAGGAAACACATTTCCTGCCCCACACACGGGGAGGGATGGGCTCACTCACCGTGAGGAGCTGCTCCCTCCACAGAAGGATGAAAAACTGCTCTGAGCAGTTGGCTGAATATTCCTACTCGAGCTTTTCATCTGACATGTGTCAGATGGTGTGACCTTAACCACCCGTAATGGCGTGACCTCAGCCGCCATCTTCACAGCTCTGCTCCTCTCCAAGTGCAGATATATACATTTAAAATACTGCCGTGCAGGAAGGGAAGCGTTGGGTTTGGGGTTGCGTCAAAGTTGTCAGACGTGTCTTCTGCAGGAGCTGAAAGCAGATGGGGAGGTGACCTCGTGGGCGTCCATCATGCCTCATGCGAGGGACAGAGGTTCAAGCAGGAAAATTTTAAAGGTCTTTCTTGGAGCTTGCACTAGGAACTGTTTCCCTTGTTCAAACACGATGAATTTTGTTGAGGAAGTTTAGAAGCTCCTCTCTCAAATGAAGACGATCCAGACGAGCGCTAGGCAGGGAGTGAGGTTTGTGCACAAGGGACAAAGATCTTGAAACACAAGCGGACTTGGGAGCAAATTCGTCAAGACTCAGCAGAAGAGCCACATCTGGGCTGTGCTCGGACAGGACTGGGGTTTTGGGGTTCCTCACTGACCCCTGAGTGCTGTCAGCCTCTTTGGACACGGAGAACAGGCTGGAGGGTTGTGGTGACCCAGCTCAGGGAGCTCTTGACTCAAATAAAGCTGCTGTGTGTTTAATTGATTCCTCTCCACTGATCCCATTTCAAGCTTTTCTGCACTTTCCTGCACTTCCTCCACTTCCCTGGTCCCTGCTGACCAACTGGCCACAGCAGAAAATCCTGGGCGATCTGTCCCACCAACCCTTAAGGAAACACTCAGGTGAGGTGGTCACTGACAGCCAACAACTGGGGACGGGACCAACCTCTCTCTCCTGGGTTCTGCAAAACTTGGCAGCAGTTTGTATTTAGAGCTGCTGAAACCCACGGCTAATTGGGTAAAATTAGTGGCATCTTTTATAAGGTAAAAAGCAAGTTAAATAATGCTGATCTCTTCATCATGCTGCCTATAATTACAGAAAAAAAATAAATAAATAGGATGTCAAAGAGAAATTGAACTACAGAATTGAATATCCTTTGGCAATGCCTGCGCTCGGATTCCTTGCCCCCAGCCTGCTGGAGAGGTTTGGCTCCAGTGGCAGTGGGCACATTGTGGGCTTGGCAGAGTCATTCCTGTGCCTGTTCCAGGGAACAATTCTCCCCAACCATAGTAAGCCTTGGAAAGACGTTCACCAGTGTCTGTGGTGCCTCTGGGGAGTCCCTTGGAAGACAAGGAAGAAAAGCCTCAAGATACTGTATGTCAGTCTATCTCTCACTATAATTACCTTTATTGATTGGAGACTCATTTACATTTCCATATCTCTGAGTTTCCTGTTAGTGTGCCTGTTTAGATGTGTTCATGGATCAGATTTCAAGAGATTTCATCCCAGGGAAAAAAAAAGCCTTGTTATGTATGAACTCCATGCAAATCTCAGAAGAGAGGTGATGAGGCTTTATGGCAAGAAATCACACCAGAAACCGTAGGATGAGAGGAAGGAGAGAAGAGGGAGGGCCATGGCAGCAGAGCCATTTGTCACAGCGTCCCCAGCCCATGGAATGCTCTGCACAGAACTCCTTTTTGGGAAGCCCAATATTTTCTCAAAATAAAGAGCAGAAATGCATCAGGAACACAAAACCACCAAACCAGAAATTCTTCTCTCCTACAGGTTTGTGCCGTGTCCCGAGGGGAGAGCTGCTCTTGCACAGAAATACCTGCTTGGATCCTGCTCAGAACTGGCTGAGAATGGCTGCTCTGCCCTCAACACTCTCCCTGCTGCTGACAGAAATCCTGCTCCTGTTCTCTCTGGCCAGCCCTGCCGTGCAGCCCCACGTGCAGAGCTCACCCCAGTGCCATGAGGACACCTCCTGCCCTGGGTCACCTCCCAAGGGAAGCAGTGTTTGCCCCTTTGCTGGTGGACGCTGGATGTGGGGAAGAGAAAGCCTGCAAGTGGCAAAAATACCTTTTGATGACAAGAGGGGAGCAGTGAGAGTGCCTGGAGGGAGGTTTCAGGTTGGCAGTAAGTAGCTGTGATCCCCAGAGGAATTTAAATTGCCTTGCACTGCTTCTCACTGAGTCTGAGAGGGAGAGGTGGGAGAGGGTCTTGTGCATCCCCCCTGCATCACACAGGCCCCCAGTCACAGCACACCTGGGGCCAGATGTGGGCATGTGCATCACTGACTGGGGGAGTCCCAGTTAGCAGGGCTGGGAGCAGTCGATGTCCTGACTCAGTGGTCAGGGCTGCAGGGATCTCTGAAAACAGCCCTCACCTCCCTCTGCAGCCCCTTGCAGGCTGCCTGCTCCGTCTCACCCAGACTAGACTCAGAATCTGCTCCAAAATGGATGTTTTTCACATTAAAGAGCTGCACAAACATTTTATTTCCCATTTGTGGCCCTTTTGCAAACAGCAGAGAATCCACTCTTTCCTCCAGAAGATTTGTGTCTGAGGGAGCTCCCAGGCTGACATAAAGCTGCCCATACTTTCAAGAGGCCTCTCTGGTAAGCTCTTATTTCTTGGAATCCTTCCCAAAACGAGGCAGTATCACTTATGGGAAGCAGCAAACAGGAGTGATGTGAAGCCCTGAGAAACCCTTCCCGTTTCAGCAAAGGCACCAAGTGTCACGTCCCTGCAGAAATATCAATTATATTTCCTGTACAGCTAATGAGATAGCAGTTGGCAAACTCACAGGTAAACAGTCAGACACAGCCTAGCACATAACTTGGGCTTTTGGAATCACATTTTCCTGTTCCTGAGGTGTCCCTGAGCGCTGCACCCGCTGCTGTGCCCAGGTAAAGCCTGGAGTAAACAATGAAGTGCAGTGAAACCTCAGTGAAACGTCACAGAGCTGGGGAACTGGGGAAGGGTCCCATGAGGAGCAGCTGAGGGAGCAGGAGGGGCTCGGCCTGGAGGAAAGGAGGCTCAAGGGGGAACCTTCTGGCTCTGCACCACTCCCTCACTGGAAGGTGCAGCCAGGTGTGTTTGGAAGAAGCATCATGGCAAGAGGAAATGACCTTGAGCAGCTCCTTACCCTAAAGGGCTGTCTGGTGCTGGCACAGCTGCCCTGGGCAGTGTGGGATCACCATCCCTGGCAGGGTTTAGGACATGTGGATGTGGCACTTGGGGGAATTGGGTCAGTGGTGGCCTTGGCAGCGCTGGAGGAGTGGTTGGACTTTATGATCTTAGATGTCTTTTCCAACCCAAACGATTCCACGATTCCGTAAGAGGCCATATCTGATTCAGCATTATTATTAATCCCATATGTAGCTTATGAAGGGAGGAAAGGCAGTAATTAAGTGCAGTCAGAAGTTGAAAGAATTGACCGTGTGTTTCTTGCCTGCCTGATCCCTGGCAGTGCCTGGTGTTTACTCAGTCATCTGCTGCTGGTTCTGTAACCCTGTGTGCTCCCCTTGTCCCAGCCATGGGCACACTCAGGGCATGCCCTTCAGCTCCCAAAGCTCTCCTCAAACAAGGGAAGAAACCCACTAAAGAGTAGAAAAAGGGTAAGAAAATTCAGAAGAGCAAAAAGAATTGGCAAAAACAAAACCCAAATGCAAAGCAAACAGAAAAACCCCAAACCCTGAAGGGCAGCAAGATACAAAGACAAAGAGGGCAAATACCTCCAGGAAGATGGTGACACTGGCAATGTCATGGGCTGTCACAGCCCAACACTGGGCAGGGCATGGCAGGGAGCCCTCAAGAGCCCCCAGGCTGCCAAGAAGAGTCCCCCAGCCCAGCTACAGCTCAGGATGTGGCTGCAGTGCTTGCAGCTGGCCTTTAAAGGGTTTGGGGTGCTTGTTCCCGCAATCCTGGTGGGATTCCTGCTCCCCACAGGTGGGAACCAGGGGCAGGTGAAGCATGACCCAGGGTGAAGGTCTCAGCCCTGTGGGAAACTGGGTTTTGGGTAACTTTTGTGTGGGTTGGACTTGTGGTAGGGGGGTGGCTTCTGGGCAAGGAATAAATGTGATTTTGGTACTTTTTTGAAACAGAAAGGGAAATGTGTGCATTCTGGGAGATGCTGGCGTGTGATGTTGGTGGGGATGGTCCCCAGCTGTAGTGAGAGAATGAAGTCTCTGCTCCTTGGGAGCTCCTCTGCAGCTCCTCTCTGAGACCACTGGGAAAGGTCCTTCTAGACTGAGAGTAAGGTGACCCTTTTGGGAAAGAACACCAATTATTAGTGGTGTACTGGGAAGCTGTGAGACATGAGGAGAACGTGGACCTCAGTCTGGTTCTCCTGCAGCCAGTTCTCAGGTGTTCCTAGGTTTGGCTTCGGGTGTCTGAAATAAGGATGAATTATGAGCTCTCTCTGAGTTGTTCCTCCTGCTCAGGCACTGGAGGGATTTGGGTTTGTCCAGGCACGGGAGGGATTTGGGTTTGTCCTTGCCTCTGGCCACTCCTCACTGTCTCTGTCACACTGTGGCCCCTTCCGATGCTCTCTGGTCCCTCCTGACACTCTCCTGTCCCTCTGGCCTCTCTCCAGTGACTCTGCCACACCACTGTCCCTTCAGCCACTCTCTGGTCCCTGCAGCTGCTCTCTGGTGGCTCTAGGGCTCTGTGACACCTCCAGCCCCTCTCTGGTGGCTCTGTCACCCCGTGGTCCCTCCTGTAGCTCTGCTTTCCCACCCAGCCCTCCTGCCCCGGCAGTTGTGGCTGCTCCTCCATCCTGAGGATCAGTTTTCAGCCAGCCCCGTGCTTTGCCCTCAGTCAGACTATTTAGTCTGGTTTTGGTGACCCTGTCTGACTGCTCGGGAAGGAGCTCTCAGGTTTCTCTTTTCTCTGCAATCACTACACTTTTTTTTTTTAAACAAATACCTTTGCGCCTCAGTCTCTCAGACAGGCTTAAGGTGGTCCCATTCGCCTTCCTCGTGTGAGGAGACACGCTGGGAACAGTCCTGGGATTTGCATTCCTTTGCTCTTGTGCTGTGGGAGTGCAGGGTTACCTTCCCTTATAAACTGCTGTGGAGTGGCCATTCAGGGCTAGTATTTACAAAAATCCCCCTAAAAACCGAGGAATACCCCTGCTGAATATCCAGGCAGGGCTTATCTGTGAGCATGAAAGCAAAGACGCTGCTCGAGTTTGCTTTGGAGAAGTGATGATATAATTTCTGATTCGACTAATACGGGCTGAAAAAGCCTCTTGTGCTTTAAATGTGAATTCCAAAGGCTTTAAAAATTGCCACAAGCTCTTTCCTTTGTGCTGCTCACATTCTCCATGGCAAGGCAGGAGCTCGCCCTGTGCCTCTGCATTGTGAGATGGGGGCTGAATCAGCAGAACAGGCTCCATATGGGATGGAAGGATGGATGGATGGATGGATGGATGGATGGATGGATGGATGGATGGATGGATGGAGGGATGGATGGAAGGAAGGATGGCTGCAGTGCTCACCACTTCATGTTGGTTTAATTACCAAGCTCTGTTTGAAGGAACTGACCACTCATCAAGGGTTTTGTGCGTTGCTTCTGCAGCATCCACAATCCAAGAGTTACTCAAGGCACAGGGCGGCTCCTTACAAACACGGGGCTCTGGAATGGGTTAAAAGTGTAAAGCCTCTAAAAAAACCCAGCAAAGAGTAGATTTTAAAGATGAAATGCAAGGGCCTGATGCCACATCATGTACAATTTGTGGAGCTTCACACTCTGAGCAGTGAAAGTGCTGATGGTGCCAGGGTTGGGGAGGCCTTTGCATCGACCGGGAAAGAAAAGTGCGGCAGCGCCCGGCGCTGGGAGAGCGGGATCCATCCCGATTTATTGGGCTGCCACGGAGCACAGAACGCTGCGTGTGGATCGTTCAGCTGCTGCGTGCTAATGAAGGCTGCATTAATTACCCACTGTGGATTGATTTTCATGATTTGTCTGTCTGGGCCTCTCAAATGGGTCTGAAGGAACTTGGTGCTTGACCTTCACTGTGCTCAATGAGAGCAGGGAGATGCCTCGTTCCTCAGGCTTTGAGGGGAAAAAAAAACATTTTTGGGACTTGTCCCAGTCCCAGGGACCTTCCTGGGGGCAGCCCTGGCCCTGGGGGGATCTTCCTACCAGGGGGATGTGGTTGGGGTTGTTTTTATTGCAATGGCTCTTGCTGCAGGGAAGGGAACAGGGAGAAACTTTCCAGCTCGGAGGGACAAAGCTCAGGTGCTCACGCCAGACCCCAAGTACTCATTGCAAGCCCTGGGAGCCCATCCCAGCTCCTGGGTGCTCATCCCAGACCCGGGCAGTTTTGGGGGACTTTAGTGGGAGAAATACCAGCAAATTGATTCTAAAAGGTGTTCAGAGGGGTCCCTGCGCCCCCTCCACTGCGCCGCCCAGAAGCTTTTCAAGTGGAACAGCCTGCAGCTATTACAATAAACACCTCAGCCGCAACCTGGCTCTCATTTGCATATTAGCAGCCTTAATTTTGATGAAATATGCAAATGTATGCAAAATGAAATTCATCTCATAATGACACAAGGCGATTAAACAATTTTTATGCTTAAATATTCTGTTTAATGAAATCAAACAGACCCATGCGTGTGACAAATTTGCCTCAGCATGGAGAAATTAGTGGATATCAAAAAACTACCCCAGAATCCCAAACATGGGCCACAGTGTGCTGGGCATTGAAATCGCCTCTTCAGCGGGAAAACAATGGGGGTTCCTGATAACCAAAGGAACTGGAAATCACATTACAGAGAAACGCTAAAATAAGTTAGTGGCAAGGCACTTTGTTTCCTACTCTCCGAAGAAATCCCGTTCTCCGTCCATCTTTTATTTATGTTCCAGATGTTAAACGGAGAAGACACACTCGCTGGTTCTTTGTGGCTATTTTTTGTGTTTTAAATAAAAAGGTGATCATGCAGCAGCTGCAATCAGTGCCCAGGGTGGGTCTGGCACTGCTGGATGGGTCCCGTGTTGTGGGGCTGGGCATGGCACAGGGGATATGGGAATGCCAGAGCAGTGGGGAGCTTAGACCCCCTCCAGGACCTGGTGTGGATCCCCTTGGGTCCCTCATGGAAGATCTGGGACAGCCCAGAGCACGGGCAGGCTCTGCAGGACTCAGCATCAAACTGACTGAGATCTGCCTGGGTCCCATGGACTGGAACGACAGCGGGGTTGGAAACAACCTTTGCTTTCCATCCATCCTTGCAGATTCATCCCAGATTTTCTGTCTGAAATCTTTTTTACCTCTCCCATCCAGATCCTCCTGTTTCCTCCCTCATGTCTTGGCTGTTCCAGCTGTGCTCTCTCTCAGCCGTGTTTCTCTTGGTTGTATCCTGCATTGCCCTGATTCTCCCATGTTCCGTGTCTTTTGCTGTTGGGCGTATGTGCAGCTCATCCCAACTCAGCCCAGCTGAGTCTCACCTGTAAATTTTATCAACGGTGTGTTTATTGTCTCTTTCAGGGTATGAATGTTGCCTACGAGCCCCATGGGCCCAGGTGCCTTCCAGCACCACACCCCCTCATTCCCCCATGGCTCTCATCCCGCTGCTCCAGCTCGGCTCCAGCTCTCAGAACTCCGGCCCTGGAGCTGTCACACACCCACCCAAGGCTCTGTGCATCTGGAAATGTCATTGTGCCTCCTGATTCACAGCGGGGTTTTAACTACTGCTCTCTCCTTCTGGCCTTCCCCTCCCCTCGGCAGCGTGTCCCCGACTTCCCCTCCTCTCCTTCTGGGCTGTCACGGTGTAATTGATGATTTTAGGGAGTAGTTGACTCAGGCTGCCTGGTTTTGCTCTGTGAGTTCATTCCTGAGGCCGGTGCCTCGCTGTCGGAGCGTGGGGCCGGGGCTGGGCGCATCCAGCCAGGCTGGGTCGGCTCCGGCTCCGCCGGTCCCTTGGAAATGCACGGATTCCCGGTTTGTCCCGATGCTCCAAGGGCATCCCAGGGAATACATCGTGCCGTGCCATTCTGTGCCACACTGTGCTGCACGGAGCCACCTCCCCACTCCTCACCCAACAGCTGGGAGCTGCACAAGCAGCTTTGCCCCTCTTCCATCCCCCCAGTGAGACCCCGACCCCCTGCAGCCCCAGCAGAAGGACGGGCGGGCTCGGTGCCTCTGCCCCCTCCCTGCTGCCCTGGCCCAGGCTCCCTTTCCCTGCGCCAAAACTGACAGAGGCTGGAGCCCGGAGCTGCAGAGTGGGAGCCCTGCCAGGCCTCATAGCACAGCCGTGATGTAAGAGCAGAGAGTCAGCAAAACCCCCTCCACCGGCAGAGTTAACCCTCACGGCGGGGATGCGGTGGGATGCGGTGGGACATTCTCCTGGATGCTGACTGGCTCCTCATCCCTAGGCACCCACCCTCCCCTGCTGGCACCCTGGGCACCCCTGGGCACTGCTGTCCATATTTTCCGCCCCCAATGCCAGTGCCAGGTCCGTTCCTGGGTAGTGGAGGGAGCTCTGTGCCAGCTGTGCGAGGCAGGCATCGCTGGGGCTCCTGCAATCCAGTCCTGGCATCCCTCAGTGGGTGCCAGTGCCACTGTCCCAGCTCACACTCTGCCTGTCCCCTGCATTTAAATAATTCCTGAGGCAACAGGTTATGGGCTGAGAAGTTCTTAAATTATCTGAGCAAGTTTATGAACTTTCACGGCGTGGAATGGATGTGACATTTCCTCTCCGTAATAAATGTTCATCAGAAATGACTTGATCCAAACAACCTTGTGCTACAAAGCCACCGGGCCATGAAAAACCTTTGACAAAACAATCTCCTTTAAACGTGGCTTTGCTGGAATTAGGGCTGATTGTGATCGGATGTCTCAGTATTCTGACCTTGTTATATTCCCATTATTTTGACAATTTATCAAATATTTGTAATATTTCACTCTGGATGAGTATTCTCACACGGTGAGGTACCTGCAGGTGCTGGATTCATTTTTCTGTATGGATTTTGGCTTGATCAGGAAGAGATGATGAGCTGTGTGCTTCCCTTGCTGCACTTTCTGAACAGGCCATTCTGGGCTCATGAAAAAGGATGCAGGAAGGTGTTCTTCAACCAGAGACCATCCAGTGGAAATGCACCTCCTTTTTTAATGGCTGAGACTTGCACTGTGCTGAGCTCTGCTGTTGCTGGAGCTGCAGCAGCTCCGTTCCAGCACCCAGGAACTTGCCCAGGGAACACTGGGAGCACTGGGAAACACTGGGAGCAATCCTTGCCCTGTCTGCCTGTGCTTCCTACACCGAGGAGTTTTCTTTAGGGACCAGACAAGCAATGCCTAAATAAATAGTCCGAGTGGATGCAATTCCAAGCTCGTATCATGTTACAGTAATCAGAGGATAAAATTGTTTTTCTCTGTGACCTTGTTACAACCGTTTGCGAAGTCTGTGGAGAAAACTGCATGTCTAAATCAATCCTCCCCGTGGAGAGTGTCGCTGCTCCTCTCAGAAGGCAATTAAAAAAGCAGCTTTAGCTGGAGAAGGGGCCGAGGGAGCCTGCGGAGCTGCGGGGACTCTCGGAGAAGTTGGTCCGAGACTTGCACTGGGGGAGATCCCATCCTGGAGGGACCCGGACGTGCCAGTGGGAATCACGTGGATGGGTGGGGCCAATATCACTGCTAATCGATTTGCTTTTGATAGAGTGAGCTTGAGTTTATTGTAAAAATCCGGCACAATTGGAGGGCTGCTTGCTATTATCAGTCCAAATAAATACGGGTTAACAACAAATTTGAAACATCTGCTGGGGCTGAAGCCATCTCTGTTAGGATGTTCCCAGTCCAGCACCTCGTGTGAGTGAGGTGGTAAGAGTCCCAGTGCTGAGGAATGTGTGCAGGGGACATCAGCCACCATCCAGAGTGTCTGACTGGCCCTGCTGGGACTCTGGCTCCCGTGGGATCTGCAGTGCTCCCGTGGGATCTGCAGTGCTCCCGTGGGATCTGCAGTGCTCCTGTGGGATCTGCAGTGCTCCCGTGGGATCTGCAGTGCTCCCGTGGGATCTGCAGTGCTCCCATGGGATCTGCAGTGCTCCTGTGGGATCTGCAGTGCTCCCGTGGGATCTGTAGTGCTCCCATGGGATCTGCAGTGCTCCTGTGGGATCTGCAGTGCTCCCGTGGGATCTCCAGTGCTCCCATGGGATCTCCAGTGCTCCCACGGGAATGCTGCTGGGCAGCACGGTTGCTGCAGCCACTGCCCCAGGACAGAGCTTGACCCAAGCAGGGCTGTTTGGGGGTTCCGTGTCCCTCTCCTGCCACACAGCAGTGCTGGGGATGAGGTGCCAGCTGTCAGACCCCAGTGTCGGCAGAGCCCTCGGTGCCATGAGGCTGGTGATGCTCAGGCCCTGGGATGAAGGAAACAGGATTTGTACCTGGCACATCTCAGGCTTTAGAGCCATTTCCAGGCTTCTTCTGCACTCCACTCACACCAAAGAGCTGAAATCTGAGGGAAAAGCCTGCTGAGAGCAGCCGAGCACCGGGGTGCAGCTCTTGGTGCTGGTGGGTGCTCTGGGGCGATGTGGGGCTCCCCAGCACCCGGGGGTCGGAGGGATTGAGCTCGGCGCCCTTGGAGATGAGATGAAGGCAGCAGGAGGGAGGGAGAGAGGCAGGGAGGGAAGAAGGGAGGGTTTTCTCACAGGAACCTTGTGGGAAAAGCAAAACCTCTTGTCGTGGTTCACTGCCCGCCCGTCTAATGCTGTCCCCGAGGGAGCCGGTCAGGCGCCATAAAACCAGGCAATTTGCCCCGGAAATAGGTGAAGAGATGGAAATGTGCTGAGGCGATGTAAATGCGCCACCCCGCAGGGGCCGGGGTCCCGCCGGGCAGCTGCTGCACGGGGAGGGTGTCCCGCGGTGCCGGGGACAGGGGCTGGCCGGGGGGACCCCCCCGCCACTGGAATGCAGGGGGATTTCAGCGCCGGGCTTCCTTGTGCCTCCTCCTTGCCCGTGGCACGGCGAGGAACCCACCCTGGCCGTGCTGCTGCTGTAGCCCCGTGGTCCTGAGCACCCCCGTGCTTGCAGAGCATCCCCAAAACTCCAGAGGGATGCTCGGTGCCATGCTCCCAGGAGGGAGCACTTGCAGTGGGCAGCACAATCCTTCCACACTCCTGCCTGGAAGGTCCAGTTGAATTCCAGAAGGGAGCCTGGAATTCAGCTGGAGATCAGCCTGAAACTCAGCTCAGCCCAGCATCCAAACTCAGTCGTGGTTTTGGTGCCTGTTGGATACGAACAAGGCTGGGATCCATGGCGTCAGCTGGTGCTGGTGCAGGGCTGAGCGGGGCCTCGGGGCTGCTGGTGCAGTTTTGCTGGTTTTTGGCTGCATGGGATGCTCGGTGCTGACTAAACAATAACTCAGTGCCGGGGAGGCAGCGCGGTCGGGGCTGTGGGCGCACGCTCGGGGCACGCTGTAAATTAAGCCCTGGAGGATGTCACGGAGACGAGATCCGCCTTAACCTCACGCACCAGGAATTCAAGAAAGCCACCTTGGCCACCCTCATCCTTCCTCCCACAGCGCCTGAGACAGGCCAGACCCTGTCAGCTGGGATCTGCCTGGATCCTCCTAAATCAGCGCTCTGCTCTGCCTGTTCCTGAGCACAATCCTATCTCCTGGCTGTTGGACTGCGGCCAAACGCAATCACTTCTCTGAAAGACTCGCTAAATATGTTCAGCAAAAGAATTTAATTAGCCCCTTTCTCTTCCACATGAAGGTTTTTAAGAAAAAAAGGGGGAAATAAAGGAAAGGAAAGAAGATCCCTGTCTCCCTAGTCCATTTTCTCAGCTCTTGGTTGCAGTCCTGCTGCTCTGCTAGGATTTCACCGTGTCTTGCTTGGCACAAGAAGACTCAGCGAGCAGAGCCTGGTCCTGCCCCAGAACTGTGGTCCCCAAGTGTCCCAGTGGGAAGAGCTGTGCATCCCTGCTCCTGCCCGAGGAGGCCATTTACTGGGACTTGGAGTTGAAAGGATTGTTTGCTTGAGATTTTTGTTTTCAGCCTGAACTCCTGCGAGGGATGAATCATAGCTGCGTGCGTTTGGCTGAGCTACAGGGCTCTGCCGAAGGCAGGGGAGCACAGGGAGCAGCACATGTCCCTGTCAGGAGAGCTCCTCACGGATTCCGTGTGTCCCTGCCATCCTGCTCCTCCCCCGTGCAAGAGGGAGGGAGACCATCCCCTGAAATGACTCCGGGTAGGAAGGAAGGCAGGGAGCTGTGCCTGGAAGGTGCCTGGTGCCCTTTGTCCAACCAGCCCCTCATTCGGGGGGTTACCGAGGGATGGGGGGCAGGCAGGGGCTGGAGCTGGGCTGGCTTCTCCTTCTGGCTAAGGGTGGGGACTCTGGATGGGGACTCTGCAGCACTGAAGCCAACCCTGAGGCTTGAAGCTGGTGTCTAGACCTGGATAAACTGTCCTTGTGTTGACAAAACCTCACCTGATCCTTTCTCTGCATTGGCAAGAGGCGATGAGAACATTCCCTAGTGGCTGTTCCACTCATTTTCACCTGAGTCAGGCCCGGGACTTGGGAACAGGAAACAGGTCCATGGAAAGCAGATCCCTGTGGCTGGAGCCCAGGAACTCTGCTCAGCCCAGGGCTCAGGGCATGTCACCCCACAATCCCACCGGGCTGGCCGAGGTGCTGCTGTCAGGTGAACCAGTCAGGAGCCAATCTGTTACGAAATTTATGGAATGTTATGTAACTGCGAGGAACCAAAAGACAGGCTCTCTTAAAATGATATCCTTGTTAATAATCTCCTTCATCCATCACTGCTGCTCAAGGATCCTCTCGCTTTTATGTGGAACATAAATTATTTGGGGGTGGGAGGAGGGGCTCTCTGGGCGATGGGAATTACAAACAGCTGGTTGACCACAAATTGCACCTCCTGCATCATCAGCGAGCGCACGTGAGCTCAGCAGCAGCCCTGCACTCTACATTCATGACCAGAGTGTGATATTTGATGCAGAATCCCTATTTTTATGGTACCCACTCTGTGCCCACGTGGCAAGGACCCCCACACAGTGACCCCTCATCCTCCTGTCCAGCATCAGTCAGGTCCCGGCTTCCAATCTCCCCAGGCACACGGAGTGTCAGAGCTGGATGTCAGACTCCCCACCCTGAAAGGCCTCATTTTAAAAGGGACACCCTGTAGCAGTTTCTGAACCCCCTTCTGGTGTCCCGGGTATTTTCCCAGAATCACTCCTCACTCCTGCAGCCCTTGGCCATCCCTTCTCTTTCACAGCCTCTGAGCAGCGTGGCCAAAGCTAATGCTGATGTTGGCGTTCGTGCGGAGCTAAGGGTTAAGGGGAAGGGATCAAACCACAGAACAGAGAGTGAATGCAGCTTTTCTTGTTCGTGCTGCATTGTGATATATTTAAACTTTCATTTAGCATAAATACTGTAGGTCAAACACCAGACAGATTCACCAATTATATTTTCCCCTATTAGATGAAATATGTTTCTAATTTGGCCATAGTTTTGTTTTATTAGACCTGTGGCAGTGAGGGTGACCCTGTTTCAAAATAACCTTTTCAGATCATTTAGCCCTAGTCCTTTGCAAATAGAGTTTGATAAAGCAAAAATGTGCCAGTCTATTTTTTAAGTGAGGGTTATGTGAACCCAATTCCTTCCCCAAGTCAGGCTGGGGCCCCGCTGGAGCTCGGGAGCCCTGAGGAAAGCGTTATGTTACAGTCACTCTGTGTGCACGGAACGAGTGCCCCGGCGTGCGGAGAGAGAACTCAAATTGTGTTTATTTTGCACGGCGGATTTGAGCCAGAAGATTTTTGTCTCTTTAAAATGTAATAAAATACAGCACTAGCATTTCCTGGGTTTCAGAGCTTCCCTGCGTGCTATTGGAAGGATGGCAAGGGGCGGTGTGCTGACTCCAGCTCCAGATCTCCCTGGTTTTCTCAAAAGCAAGATCCCCAGAGCAGCAGCTCCAGGTATCTTTCGGGATCAGCTTTTGCTTTTTGTGTGTGGCGAAAACGGGAGATATGAGTTATTTTTACTTTATGCAATTCCATTTTTCTCCTTGGCTTATCTGATCCGCTTATTGTACCGAGGGCTTTATTTCCTTCAGGCTCCAAAGGAAAGCTCTGAGCTTCCCGGAGCCCATTCAGCCTCGGCGTGATAGCATCAGCTCCGATGGCAGCGCTATCGCCGCCGTTATCCCCCTATCGCTGCCGTTATCTCGCTGCTGACAAATCCTGCAGGAGTTTAGCGCCGTGGTCGTGTGCGCCTCTGGAAGTTTTCGTGGGCACTCGGGGTCTTCTCCCCGGCTCTGCCCTTCTGTAGAACCTGGATGCTGTGGGTCCCTCTGGGTGCCTTGGATGAGCTCCTCAGCCAGAGGGGATTTCTCCTTAAGTAGAAGTTCCCTGTTTTACCTGCAAGGTGCTTGCTGGAGTCACTTCTCCCTTTCCCTGATTCCAGCCCTATTTCCCGTATTCGCACCAATTAAGGTCCTGCTTCATCAGCCTCTGGTAAGGGAGCAGCCCAAGAAATACATCCCCTGAGAAGGGTTGCTGGGTGCTCCTCTGCACTGCCAGCCCTTCCAGCAGCCCTGGGATGTTTTGAGGCTGTCCCTGTGGGAGTGGGGACCCTCACAGACACTGCCTTGTGGGGCCATGGTGCTCCCACTGCTCTGTTTCCCCTCTTCTCCTACTTCTCCCACTGCTCCCTTGGCTTAGGATGTGTGTGGACCCCTGGAAGAGTCAGGAGGCAGAGCCAAGGAGAAAAATAACGCACAGCCAAGGAGAAAAATAACGCACAGCCAAGGAGAAAAATAAAACACAGCCACACGTGAGGCATCGTTGTGTCCCCCTGCTGTCACTGGGCTCCTGCAGCTCTGGTGCTGCCTGTGCCAAAGCCACCAAGGGCAGGAGCTCCCTGTGACCAAACAGCAGGGATGGCACCATCCCCAAACTGCAGGAATGGCACCATCCCCAAACAGCAGGAATGACGTAATCGCCAGTGCTTTCATCATCCCGAATCGACATCATTCAAAGTAACAATCTTGCATTTAGAGATTAAAACCAGCTGGAAAGCAGCGTGCATCCTGCGCAGAAAATGGTTGTTAAGATGGTGCTTTGAATCGGGAAAGTCACGCCTCAAAGTTTGCTGAAATTCGATATTCTTAGCAAATATTATTGTTGCTTGTTAAATATTTGGTGAAATGCGAAGATCAACACCAAAAACTATCAGCAGTGGCGAAACAGGATCCATGTTAAAATGCCCTTGAAATCAATCTGTCCCTGTGAAATGTCCTCAACTCCCTGAAACAGCCATTTCCAATGGAAATGCTCCATCAGAAAATTTCCTACAACGCTGCTCAAAGCCTGGAACCCCAGAGCTGAACCATTGCAGACACCGTTCAAAGCTATTTTTATTAAGCCTTTAAAACCCTTTAAGACTTTATTGAGAGAAAATCCCTCTCTGTGCTGTCACTGAATTTAACAGTCTCATCTCTGGGATGGGAGGGGACTCTCCTGTCCTCCCGTCACTGTCAGGATGAGATTTCCCCCCCATCCCTCCCCACTCTGCCTCTGTCCTGCTTTGCCCCCTCACATCCTCCACACCACGGGGGCGGGAGATGGTTTTGCTCAGTCTGAGTCTGGGATTGGGGTTTGCTCCCCAGCAGAGCCAGCAGCACCGAGCAGTTCCCCCCATCACCCCAAGAGCTCCACTTGCTCCCGAGGCTGCTGCCAGTGCCAGAGACCTCTGAGACCTGGGCCAAGCTCCTGCACCACGGGGAGAAGGTGGAACTTGATCTTAAGCAAAACAGAAACGTTGCCAAGGGTTTCAAGTGAAAACCAAAGCTGGAAGGGGCGAAGTTTCCACCCCCTCAGCCCTTCTGGACAAGCTGGGGCTGTGGGGTCTGGGGCTCCCCATTGCACCCAGCACAGGCTGGGAGGAGCAGCTGGGCATCCCCTGGGAAAGGGAAATATAGGAACACCTTCAGCAGTGTCCTGTGGGGTTGTTTGTTGCTGTTCCCTTTTCTCCTCTTTTTTTCCCCTACATTTTCCCCCAGGTGCTTGATCCTGTGGTATTAAAGGAAGATTCTGAGTCAGAGAACGTGCAAGCGAGGGGAGAAAGTGAATTTATTTCTAGGTAGAAGCCAAATCTGGGAATATTGGTGGCAGCAGGTCACACCCTAGTCCTGTGCAACCCAGAGGCTGAAAATGAACCATGGGCTTGAATTCTGCCCCGTGAAAGGACGTGTGTCTGAACTGAGTGTGCAGAAAACAGCAGCACACGGCACAGGGGAGCAAAGCAGGTCACTGAAACGCTTGTCGGCTTTTCAACATTGTTCACAGACATTTTGGCATCCCAAAACCTGACAAGGGATCAAATGTTCCCAAATGGTGAAATCTCTAAGTAAGAAAAAGGCACATGTGCTTTTGAAAGGGTCCCGTGTTCCGAGCACTGCAGGCTGCAGCAGCCGTAAATTGTATTTACAGCCTTGCTGGAGCATGTCCTGTTCACACCGTCTGATCATTGTCCTGGGGACTGACTGGACCTATCAGGGACCAAAAAAACCCTAATTCCTTTTATTTGGAATGATGGGGAGGAGCAGGATGATGTTCTCAGAGCAACCTCAGATTCCTCAGAGCTCTGTGTCTGCTGCTGCTTCAGTCTCCAGCAAGGGCAGCTCCTTCAGTCTGAGCATTGTCCCAGCACCAGCACTGGGTTATGCTGGCAGCACACACGGGGCTGCATGCAGGCATGAGCTGTGCTTCCCAGGGACATCCCAGGAGCTGGGACCAGCTGGAGAAATGTCTTTTCAGCAGGTTTCCATCTTTTGAGAAGCCCAGGGTGCTCCTTGCCAGGCTCTGCTGCCATGCAGGTTTCTCAGTGTCACTGATACGAATTCTGGTCTGACTTCCAGTAAGAATAGGATGTGGCTTTTCTTTACTATTTGGAAACTTTCCCATGGAGCTCCATAGACAATATTTTCCTAACTGGTGCCACGGTGGGCCCAGATGCTGAAGGCAGAGTCCATCATCCATATCACAGCCTGGGACATTTACTGGCAGATTGACTCCTGCATGGGCAAAGGGCAGGTCCAAGTTTTCTGAGGGAAACCAAGGTGCCTCTGGTTGTTCTGCCAGCCCTGATGACCCCCAGCCCATTGGGCAGAAAGCGATGGGGACCACACCTGGGCACAGCTGGCACGGGACCAGGGCACATCACAGAGCACCCTGGGCTCAGCAGGCCTGTCCCAGCCCTTTGTGTGGCTCTGTTGTGCTCTCTGGGGCTCTCCAGGAGCTGCTCATCCAGAGTCTGTTGCTGCCTGAGGCACAACCAGAGAGTTTCTTCAGCAATGGAAAAGTTATTTTCCTAAACGGACATTAATGTTTTTTCCATTAATTGGAAGAAATTCTGCGGCTGTGGAAAACCTTAAAGTGATATCACTGTGAAAAACTGCAAAAATTTCACACTGAAAAGGGCTTATGAAATCCAGACTTTTCCCAGCCAAAAGGGACTTTAAAATAATCCCCCCAGGACCTCCATGGCACAAGGACTGGAGATGGCAAAGGGCCCTCACTGGGGAAGCACAGTGTGGGATGGGAGACTGTTCTGGCTGCCAGAGGGAGCAGCCATCCCATCCCATCCCATCCCATCCCATCCCATCCCATCCCATCCCATCCCATCCCATCCCATCCCATCCCATCCCATCCCATCCCATCCCATCCCATCCCATCCCATCCCATCCCATCCCTGGCTCCCTCAGGAGGCAGGAGCTGAGCCAGTCTGGTGGCTCCTTCCAGGTGCTGTCAGCAGCCTGGCTCATCTCCCTTGATTTATCACACCAAGTTCCTGGAAGAAGAGGAAAGGAAACCCAATCCAAACCAGAGCAGCCCAGCGATCCCTGGAGCCTTTGGGAAGGAGGGAAGCAGCTGCTGTGACACGGGGCAGGGGCAGAGCAGCAGGATGAGCCCTGAGGCTGCTCCTCAGACCTTTGGCAGTTCAGGAGGTGGCAGAGACCCTGCAGAGGGTCCTGGCCATGGCCATCCCTTCCCCCAGGCAGCCTGGGAGCAGCCCTGTCCCCGTGCTCCAGAAGGGGCCGGTGCCACCAGAGCTTTGGTCCTGCAGCCACGAGTGCCCAGCACAGGCAGAGCCAGCCTGGCTCACTCAGCCCAATTACCACAGGCATAATTGTTTGCAGAATTGGAACCTTCCTTTGCTTTGAGTTCTTCCCAACTTGCCCCGTCCTCCAATATCTCCTTGCTCTGTCAGACATTCTGTGTTCCAACACAAATACAGATTTTTCTGGAAATGTGATTTATTTCCCCTAATTTTGATCTCTTCTTGCATTCTTCAGTTGAAGAAGCAGAACCCATGAAGAGTTTGGCTGACAGAAGTATTTGTGCAAAGGTTTCCTTTTATCCCCTCTTCCATATTTTTCTCAAAAACAGCTACCTAAATCCAAATAAGATTAAGAGAAAAACCTTTCAAATGGGTTACATTAATTTAGTAACCAGATCCTTTGCGACGATGAAAGAAGCACAATATTCTTATGTAATAAGTCCTGCTTTATAAATGCATTAATTCTTAAACTATATTGTTTTAATAAACAAGGCTCTAGACATGCCCAAGGGCACTGGTATTCTCAGAAGAGTTTTCCAAGAAGGCTTGTGTTGTTGGATTATTATTCCATTACTTCCAAGTTCACTGAGCGGAGCTATTTTTTTTCATGCTCATATTGCAGTAAAAACAACAACTTTCAAATACTTTGTTGAGGAGATTGGGAATCAAAATGGAAACTATTTGTGTAGGATGAGAAGTGCTGAAAGTCTCTCGGTTCATGCAATTATGTCGGGAATCTGAGGCCTGACTCCTTATTAAGGGGCAGAAGGGTAGGGAATTCAGGTCACTGGGGGCTAATCCCACTCCTGGGGATAGGCTGGAGGAGCTGTGGCCAAGCCTGAGGGGTGCAGGCAGAACCCAGATCTTGGCTATGCCCATCCTGGGTGGGCAGGATCTCAGGGACGTTGGTGGCTGGATGCTGAGAGCCTCCCCTGGAGCTGCTCCAGCCCTGCTTCCCTGCAGCTCCCCCGGATCCTCCCCACCCAGGTCACCCAGACTGATGTGCTGAGGCTTTAAAGACTCATTTTAAGATCCCATCACTTGGAATCCCAGGGTATTTCCCCCCTTGCTGGCTGGGCTGGGGAGCACCAAGCTGGTGAGGCACGGCTCAGGCAGAGCTGATATTCCCACAAATATTTCCCCAGCTAATCCCTCTGAGGCAGGGCTGACTAGAGAGGCACTAACACAAACAATAACAATGAGATAACTCACATATGCCCCCCCAAACCAGCTTCTTGGTGATGCTGCACAAAGCCAGGAAAGGCCTGGAAGAGCTGCTGTGCCAGGGCAGCTTGTGCTGTGTTTAAAGGATGAAACATTCATGGTGTGTTCACCCCACTCAACGCCTGGTCACGTGTGGGAGTGCAATTGTGGGGTGCTGTGCTCTCTTACCTGATCATTCCACATCCCACAGGGGACGAGCAGCTCCTGGAGGAGCCGGCACAGAGCTGCTCTCCTCCCTCATCCTCCTGTCGGCACCGGCTGCTCTTTCCAACCGGATGCAAATGAAGGGAAATCTCACCCATTTGTGCCTCTGCGGAGTATCTTCTGCCTTATTCCCATGAATTATTAGCTCACTTTTATTGGGTTTGGCTTGCAGGAGGATGACTATTTCATCCATCAAATCAGAATCTTTTTAACACTAATACTGAATTTATAGAAGTGGTTAAACGAAGTGTTGACAATATGGACAATGTGTTTCTGATTAACGCTGCGATTTAACGGGGAGCTGCCAGCGGCCGGCACTCACTGAACCAGAGCACTGCTTTTCCAGACCCACGGGCTGCAGCTCAGCTCTGCAGATGTCAGGGCTGGCTGCAGGGGGCTGGCTGCAGCCAGGCTGCTCCCAGGAGCTGTGCTCTGCTCCCAGGAGCTCTGCTCCTCCCCTGTGGTTTCCCCAAATCACGCCTGTACTGAGCTCTTTGCCATGATCACACCTGCACCATGCTCCTCCCCTTTGCCTGGTGGGTGCATTTACCTGTGCAGGGACTGAACAGCTGGGCCCTGCAGCTTTGAAGAATATCAAAACAGATTAAAATATGTCTTTCTTTCTTTCTTTCTTTCTTTCTTTCTTTCTTTCTTTCTTTCTTTCTTTCTTTCTTTCTTTCTTTCTTTCTTTCTTTCTTTCTTTCTTCCTTTTTCTCCTTCCTTCCTTCCTTCCTTCCTTCCTTCCTTCCTTCCTTCCTTCCTTCCTTCCTTCCTTCCTTCCTTCCTTTTCTCTGTGGCACAGAAAACAGGAGGAGCTGTACAAAGCAACTGGCAAGGGGAACAAAAGGGAGAGGAGGAGGGGAGTGTGTGCAGAGCCACAGTGGTCACAGCCAAGATGAGAGGATCCTGCTACCTGGAGCCTCCTCTGAGAGTGCTCACAGGCCAGGGAGCTTTGATCCCCTCCTTCCCTCTCCTCACTAATCACCTTCATGGCAACACTGAACTTCTGAAATTCAACAGCTACTAAAATATCAAGTATTTAGGGCTGGGAAAACCTTGTGGAGTGTGAGGTTTCACGAGATGTTTTGGCTTCTCTTGAGTTCAGAGCCACAGTTGGAGTTCGGGAATTTTCTTCCTCTGGTTTTACATCTGCTGGGTTTGCTGCTGAATCAATTCCAGGGGGATTGATTCAGTTCTGGAAAAACTGACGTGTCTTCCCCGTGTGCAGCTTAGGGGTGGAAGAGCCAGGAAACCCCAGGCAGGGAATAGACCAGCAGGTTACCCCAGGAAGGGCTGGAAGAGTCAGGTAAGCCCAGGCAGGGATAGATGAGCACACGGAATTTCCCTGCAGCACAGAGAGCAGTGCCCAGCCCCCTGGCACAGTGTGACCTGCCTCATGTTTATCCCTCTGCTCACACCCAGCAGAGGTGTTTGACTGGCTCCCACCAGTTGAAATTCCACCTGCACTGATGGTCCCTGCACTGCCCAGTCTTGGATGCCTGGGATTTGCTAAAACCAGGTTCAGCCCTGGTAACACTGGGATGAGTTCCAGCTGTGTGATAAAACAAAATCACTTTTAAACCTTCATTTAAAGCCTGAGCAAAAGCCAGGCTGACCCTCCTCTAAAGCTCCCTTTTCCTCACCCTGCCCCCATCTTTGCAGCCCTCCTCCCCCACCCATCCCCAAAATATCCCAACCCTTGTCTGGCCTTGTTTAAGAGTCAGCTTCAATAGTACCTTTGTTAAGGGTAAAATCTCATTAAATGTGAGGTAAGAGGAAATGAAAAAGTGTAAAATATCCAGATTTATTACCTGTTGTCTTCTGAGCATTTGAGAACCAGGAGCTGGGGGCAAGGGGCCACGTGGGATCAGAGCTGTGAGCCACGAGCCTTCCCCACCACCCGTGCTGCCTCCAGCTCCCGGGGCACTGCCTGCTCCTGGCACCGCCTTATCAAAGGGAAAAAATGAGTTTTGTGCTTTTTGAGATAAAAAGGTGAATTGCTCTTTCTGTATCAGACTGGCCCTGAGCTCCAGCACCCCGTGCACGTGCAGGTGGGGATGTTTATTTACTGAACTCAGAAATATTTCCCGGCTCAAAGAGAAGGTTTTCCAGGAGTGGTGACTCCTGCTTTTCTTCCTGTTCCAAAGGTGAAGGGAAAAGCAAACCCAGTAAATTACAGTGTTGGGTTTATTAACTCTGCTAATGAGGGAGCAGCCTGCGTGGTCGGGGGCGAGAGAGCGAGACCCTCTGCTCTGGGGCATTGCACTCGGGGTGCCCCCGAGCTGCTCCCTCCCTTTCAGGGTGGACAGAGGTGCCAGGGCAAAAAAAGGGCAATTAGAGAAACTATAAAACCTGATAAAACTGCTCTGCTCCCGGAGCAGCCACAGTGAGCCACGAGCATGGGATGGCACAGCTGTGGGGCTGTGCCCATGGCAGGGTGATGCTCTGGGGTGCCTCGTTCCCAGTGCTGTCCCAACACGAGTTCTGGGGTGTGATGTGAACACACACAGGTCCTGGGGTGTAATTTGTTCATACACAGGTCCTGGAGTGTGGTGTGTTTGCCTCTCACCTTCCCCGTGTGCACTCAGGGATGTGCTGCTTGCTTTGTCCTTTAACTGAATTAGTGGTTGGGGAGTAATGAGATAATCTGTCCTCTCTCCCTGCAGCAAGGAGGGGAGAGCCGATGTCACTGCTGAAAAATGTGGGGCCACCCACTGGGCCCGGGTGGGCGGGGGGGTTGTGCTGAGGCTGCCACCGGGTACAAACAAGTGGCATTTCTGGGCTTGTTGTTGGGTGGTTTCCATGGAAAACACTCCTCAGCTTCGGAGGGACCCGCCAGCACTGCCACTGCCCCCAGCCCTGTGCCCCCTGCCCTCTCCCCCAGCCCTGCTGCCGAGGCCACCATCAAACCATGTCCCTGAGTGCCACATCTACACATCTGCTAAATCCAGGAGCTGACAGCACACGTGGGGTGTGTGTTTGACAGTGCCAACGTGCAGGTGTTGTGCTTGAGAGCCACAGGAAAATCCTCATCGCACCCCTGCCTTGGCGAGTCTGTGCTTGAGCTCTCTGCTGGAGCAGGGACCCCTTCCCGGGATGCTGCCCATCCCACCTGGCCTGTTTGCTGTAGGACCCCTCGGTCACGTCCTGGTGAGTGACACCAAGCAGTGCAAAGCGCCAGGGCTCGGCCACGGCCCCGGGGCTGGGCGTGGTGGCAGATGCAGGAGCGGGTTCGCATTGTCCCCGCAGAGGCGGCTTTTACTGGTGACATTAGCGAGTGGCGGGGCTCCGGGTGCCTGCTGGTTCTCCCTCCATCCACTCTGTATTCTAACCCTAATTGTCTGCAGCAACCTGTTATTACGGCGCCTTTAACATGATAGACACAAATAGGACGCACTAATCCACTACTCTTTGGTTTAAGAGTCATTACAAAGTGCTTAATTAAGTAAGCCTCACTTAATCACAAAATGTTTGCATGCTAAACGAGTTCTTGTGAAGCACGACACTTGACATATTCTGTACAAAAATAATTACAAGCGGGAGGCCCGGTACATTGAGCCTCCGAACATTTCATTTCAGGCCTTGCCCATTCATCACCAGGCTGGAATTAAAAGGCTTTCAGCGCAGAACTCCCACATTCCTGCCGGCTGAGTCACCGCTACGCTGCCGCTGCCGTGCCTGGGTGGCTGCCACGAAGCTGCAGCCCCGCCGGCTCCCCGGGCATGTGCCGGAGCCGTGGCACGGCTGCTGCTGCCACCGTGGTGCGACTGCGTCCAGTTGGAGGCTGGCACCAGGCTGGGAGTGGCACCATGGGACAAGAATCCCAGGAAAGGCCAGCGGAGCATCCGTGGAAGCAACACAATGGTGGCAATTTTGTTAATGTTGAGGTGTCCAAGCACTGCGTTCCCTTGGGGTGCAGCACCGGGAGTAGGCAAGGGGAAATTCGGTGCCTCTCTGCCCCAGAGCTCTCCTAAAGGCAAAGTCACTCTCTGCTCCGAGGGACGGTGGCTTTCCCAAATCCCCACCCTTGGCTGCATAAAGGCTGCCTGAATGGGATTGTGTCAGGAGCAGGCTGCAGACCTTCGTTGGGTGTGCTGGTGCCCATTAAAATCCACGTCCCTACTGGGATAATTGGGATCCTTACCCCGGCCTGCTTTCTGAAGGAAAACCTTTAATTAGTGTTCTCCAGGCTCAGGAATGCCCAGAGCACTCAGTTTGTTTTCTCACATGATGCTGTTCAGATCAAGGTATTTTGAGCTCCAAACTGCACCATGCAAAGTGCACAGGAGCATCCATCCATCCATCCATCCATCCATCCATCCATCCCTCCCTCCATCCATCCATCCATCCATCCATCCATCCATCCCTTCATCCATCCATCCATCCATCCATCCATCCATCCATCCATCCCTCCCTCCATCCATCCATCCATCCATCCATCCCTCCATCCATCCATCCCTCCATCCATCCATCCCTCCATCCATCCCTCCATCCATCCATCCCTTCATCCATCCATCCATCCATCCATCCATCCATCCATCCATCCATCCCTCCCTCCATCCATCCATCCATCCATCCATCCATCCCTCCATCCATCCTCCAGTGCCCAGGGCCTGGGCACAGCCAGCAACACCTCTGTGCCCACAGGTGCCCTCCTCTTCTTAGCTGTGTTTGAGTGGTCACTGCACCATGAAAGCCAGGAGAAGAAACATTTGTAACATGGAGAGCACATGGATGATGATGGCAGCTGGAGGGTCACAGGTCCTGGTGTCCCCAGCATCCCCAGGCATGCCAGAGCCAGGCTGCTCCCCGGCCTGGCATGGCGAGAGCTGCCAATGTGGGACTGTCATTCGTCTCTCTCCAGAAGCAGTTGTTCAGTGTTTATCAGGGCTAACCAAACAATTTATATTAATTAGGAGGGCATTTGTGACTGGCCCCTCGCTGTGGTGTCACATCAGGGTTTTATTGCTGTGACTCCTTCCTGGCTCCATCCCACTCCCAGCACCTCGGTGCTCTGCAGGATGGGCCCGAGTTTTGCTTTGAAGGAAAACTGGAAAAAAGATTCAACAAGGCTGTAGCATCCTGTGTGACATTTTCATATCAAATCATTTCAATTTTTAATTCTGAACCAGCCCGTATTTCAATAGTTTCATTATTTATGTTTTGTGTTTTGCATTGTTACTTTTGTCTTCTATATTAATTTTGCATGATGAATTATTTTGCTTGAAGTCAAAACCAAAACGAAATCCAAGCGATTTTGTCAAAATTCAGAGGTGTTAGTTAAGCTGCAGTGAGGGCTTCCAGCCCCTTCCTCCACGCACAAGTTAAAAAACTTCTGCTTCTGCTCTCCTTCCAAAAAAATTGCTTGAAACCTGGAATTCGTGCAGCAGCTGTGCCGGGTGCTCTTGATTTCCAGCTCCCAGGGGTGCTTTTCCTTCCTGCATGGTGAGTGAAGGAGAGGGCTGGGGGGTGTGGGGGTCCCAGGAGGAGCCTGGCCAACCTGAGCCTGCCTGGGGCTTGGCGGCCAGCACTGACCCTGCAGCAGGAAAACACACATGGTAAAAGTTATTGAGCAACATTCCCAAACTTGGTCATCTCTGCTCCCACACAGGCGAAGGGTGCCAAGGCACGCCGGGGCTGCTGCCCGGGGCCGGGGCTGGGGCGGGCAGTGGGTGCTCTGGTGAGTCCCAGAGAGGGAAAGATTCCTTGTAGGGATGGACGTTCACTCCTGGGATGAAATCTGTAAACTCCATCTTGAGTTGGTCTCAGACTTTGGCCCAAAAAGGGAGGGATGATTGGTTTTTGTCCAAAACCTCAAAGCGTCTCAGATTGCCATTTTCAAAGTGAGGTTTTTCATCACAAAGTGGCTTTTATCAGTTAAGCCAAATTTGGGGTTCTGCCTTTGTTTTTTGAAAGGGAAAGCTTGAGGAAAACGGGTTCCACAATTTAGCATTAAACACAATATTTCAGTTGAGTTTCAGGCTTGGCCCCATTCAGCCTTTTAATAATTTGTTGCCCTGAAGTCCTACATGTCCATTTTTGGGTCGATTTTCTGCCCCTGAAACAAGAGCAAATTGGTGATTAGCCTGGTGTGAGCTGCTGGATGCTCTTGGGAAGGGAACAGGGACACATTCCTGCCCCGTGCCCCTCCCTGCGTCAGGAGCAGAGACCCGCGGCTCCTTCAGGGGTCCCACCGCCCACATTCCTCTCTCTGATTTTGATTTTCTTTTGCTTTTTCCCAGGTGACTTCTTCTCTCTGCATCTGTTTTGTCCCTGCTGGCTGTGATGAGGGGCTGGAAGCTCTGATCACACCCGGCTGGCAGAGGGGCTGGGTTTGTGCGGCCGCAGCATCCTCTGCTCCCCGACCGTGTGAGCATCCCTGGGCTGCACCAGCAGCCGAGAGGCACCCACCCTGTCCCCGGGGTGTGTCCCATCCCCACGTAGGGCCAAGGACAGCTGCTGCCCAGGGGCACTGGGCTGTTCCCTGTTGCTGGCCGGGCGGGTTGGCCCACGGCGGCTGCGGGCCGGATTAGCCGGGTTAAACCGCTAATGCAGCCGCTGCGTGGAAGGCTGCTTTCAGTAAGTGGCTCCCTGTAGCTTATTTGACTCCAGGCCCAACTCTAATGTCTCAGTGGGCCTGTTACATTAAGCAGGCCCAAGTGGTAGGAGATTTAAAGCATCAAAATGAAGTGCTTTATCACTCCGTACTGTGTTCTTGGCTGCTTTCGTTGGCCTCACTTCACAGGCGCCGCAGCCTGCGAGCCGAGCCCTCTCGGCAGGCCCATTACAAATTCCACTTGTTGACGGTTGCCTTGTTGCAGGATTTAATGGTAGAATAATATTTACACAGTAAACTCCTCTGGAGGTGTTATAAACACCATAAAAAGGATTTTAGAAGCTTAATGAGCGTTAGTGAAGTCGAGACAGGATAATGTGGCAACTGTGCACTGTAATCTGATTTGGCACCTTCTGCACAGCAGGAGTTAGTGGGTGGAAGAGCTTTTTACTTTTTTTTTTGTTTTAGTGTGTAATATTGTTTGTTTAGCATGGTGAACGGGGGCTGTGGAACCAGGTGCCCACAGACTGGCTGACACGAGTGCCCACCAGTGTGGGCAGCACGGGCACTCCCGGTATGTCCAGTCAGGACATCGTGGTCACTTTGTGTCAGATGTGAAATGGTCAATGTTTGGGCCAGCTCAGTGCTCAGTGACACAGCCCCAGACCTGGTCATAATGGTCACAGCAATAATTCCAGGACATCAAACCGACAGAGAGTAGGTTTAGATAAGAGATTAGGAAGGAATTCTTCCCTGTAAGGGTGGGGAGCCCCTGGCACAGGGTGCCCAGAGGACCTGTGACTGCCCCATCCCTGGAAGTGTCCAAGGCCAGGTTGGAAGGGGTTTGGAGCACCCTGGGATGGTGGAAGGCGTCCCTGCTCATGGCAGGGGGTGTAACTGGATTAACTTTAAGGTCCCTTCCAACCCAAACCATCCCACTATTTTTGATGATGATTTTGGGCATGGGGAGCCAGGCAGGCAGCAGCAATGGGAACAGTGGCTCTCCCAAGGGGCCAACTCAAGGCAGGGGCTGGGTGAGGATTTTGGGGCTCGGCAGCAGTGCAAACAGCCTAGTTTAGGGGCTGTGCCAGCTCCTGCCATCCCTGGCAGGCACAGACCCCTGGCACAGAGAGGGGTGCAGGAGGGGCAGCCCTGGGAGCAGCAGGCACAGGCTCACCCCAGCAGCCTCCTGCAGCCCTGTGTCTTCCTGTATTTTTTCATGTTGTAATTCACATTTCCCCCTTTAGCTGAGCTCCAAATACCCCGTTATGTGTGTGCATTCACACCTGGGCATGCACAGAAGTGCACACGGGGTGTTCTGGGAGCACCTGTGACTCAGCCCAGGGTTGGTGACTCATATGCAAATGTTTCGAGGGTTTGTCTCGGGGAGGCATCGAGGGAGCAGCTCCTCTGTGTGGGGCTCTAGGGGCACCTCCCAGAGCAGGGAGGATGGAGATGGTCGCTGTGCACACCGAGCTGCCCATCTGTGCCCAAGGCTGCCTTCTGCCAGTGAAAGGAATGTTGGTGGTGGGAGCATTCTTATTTCTGCAGAGTGCTGGTTACCGAAGGGATCTTCTTGGCTGCCTGCTGGAATGATTTTTCTGGGTTTAGATGATTTTTCATTTTCAATTTTGAATGTTTCCATGTATTTTATTTTGCTGTGATGTAAACCTATCCAAGATTTAAAAAAAAAAAAAAAAAATTCTTTTATTCATACTGTCAAAAATTGTTTATTTTTTTCAACTTTAGAACGCACCCCAAAGGTGAGGTGCAGTGTTTCAGTTGTGAAGTGACCTCACAGCCCCTCTGCCCATTCCTGGCCCTTCTCCCACAGCACAGAGTCCCCCATCCACCTGCTCAGAGTCAGACCCATCCCCTCCCACCCCAGACACTCTGTCGGGGCTGGTGAACTTCAAGGACTTGGATTTTGACACTCGAGGAACTACCCCCGGCCTTTCCAATTTCCGAGGGACGTGAGCAGCCATGGATCTCGAGACTGACTTGCCAGCAGCAAAAAGCTGCCTTTTGTAAATAAGCCAATATTTTCTTTCTTTCAAGGGGAAGCTGACAAAGATCAATACCAGCCTGCAAAAGACATTGCCCTCTTAAGAATTAGCCCTTTGCAGAATCATTAATCCAGGAAGCTGTTACAGGGTGACAAGAGCACCGAGGCTCTGCCAGCTCCTGGAGGGATGGCAGCAACATCCCCTTATGCACAGAAAAGCAAACCAAATGAGCTCGCTGAGAAAATCGCAGCCATGGGCTCGTTCTGCCCAAGGAACCCATTGGACTTTAATTAAGGAAGGCTGGCTGCGCTCTTAATCAGTGTCATTAAAGTTTCCTCGTGTTTTGCTCTCATTTGACTTGCACGAGGTCTGTGCAGGGCTGGACTGGTGGCATGTTGTGGCTGCCCCATCCCTGGAAATGTCCAAGGCGAGGTTGGACAGGGTTTGGAGCAGCCTGGGATAGGGGAAGGTGTCCCTGACCATGGCAGGAGGGTGAAATACGACGATCTTTAAGGTTCCTCCTAAGCCCAACCACTCTAGTTCTGTGTCCCCTGTGCTGCCCTCCATCCCTGGGGCAGGGCAGGGTGTCCCCGTGCTGAGGCTGCTGTGAGGGGCAGGGAGAGCCTCAGGTGTTTGCAGGGAGCGGGGCTGGCCGGGTGTGGCTCATTAAAGGATGTTCGGATCACAATTAGCCAATAGGGCTGGGAATCAATTTACACAGGTGAAGCTCACCAGGGGCCAAATTAACCGGTACCATGGCCACACCTGCAAATCAAGGGAGGGACCCAAGGGAGGGACCCAAGGGAGGGACCCACCCAGCTGAGAAGGGGCTACAGGGGGGCTGTGGGGAAGGGGAAGGGTAAGGGTGAGGGTGAGACCCACTCTAGAAATATCTCCTGCCATCACCAGCATTATTTCCCTGCCACTGTGTGCAGGCTCTTCCACTTCACTCTCTGCAGCTCTGCTCTTTCCCTCTGGTTTGCATCAGGACCACAAAAATTCACCTGACTCTGAACCAGCTCAGTGGAGCTCAGAACAGGTCTCTGGAATTGGGGAAGCTCACGTGCCCTCCATGAAACAGGCATCCAGTCCCTCCTGGATCAACAGGACAGTTTGATCCCATGAAACAAAATGCTGTTGGGCCACAACCTGGCACGGTGACACCGTGGTGGCACTGCCATGGATGGAGGCTCTGCTGCAGCACCCTGGGAAGGTGCCTGTGTGGCACCTGGACAGACCTGTGCATGGCACAAGAACCTGCACGGGGTGAGCTGGCAACGTGGGGGTTGAGATAATCTCGCCTATTATCTGATTTAGACAAGAAGAAAAATCAGCCAAAACCCGAGACCGTGGCGTGTTTGGTGAACAGCTAGAAATGGAAAAATAATTCCAAACGAGGCATTTGTCACAACATTGCAGGGTCACCCGCTAAGCAAGGGACGCTGAAGAGGGAAACAGTTCTTAGGGGTAATTACAATTTGTAAGAAGTTTTGCGCTGGCTCTGTAATTGTCGGGGGGTGGCCATTGGCACCGCAGCGCTGGGAAAGCACCACAATAGAGCTGTAATTTGCAGGGCTGGAACCGTGAAGCCAGAAGTGGTTTGGGAATTATTGCTAATCTTTATGGATTCAGCCATTCACGTGCTGGCTGAGGCGGTTTGGGTTTCAGGAAATGTGAGCAGGGGTCTCACTCTGCCCCAGCATCTCCTGCCCGAGCCCCCGTGGCTCTGGGTGAACTGGAGCAAACCTGGTTCCACTTCTGCCTCAGTGAAGAGCTCTCAGCTCCTCGAGGCTCCCACGGGAAAAGTTATAGAGGAAGAAAGTTGCCTTATCACCTTTCCTTAATGAAAGAGGCTCCAAGAGAGCTGGAGAGGGGACTTTGGACAAGGGCCAGGAGTGACAGGACATGGGGGAACAGCTTCCTGCTGCCAGAGGGCAGGGTTAGATGGGACATTAGGAAGAAACTGTTCCCTGTGAGGGTGCCCAGAGGTGTTCCTACTCCTGGTTCACACGTGGCTGAGCGAGGGCAACACGGGAAGGGAATTTCTGCCATGAAAGCCCCTCTTTGCTCTTGGTCCCTCCGTCCCCTGCCAGCGAGGAGCAGCGCAGCTCTGTCACATCAGGCAGCTGCCTATGTTCGGCAGAGTTAAAAAAAAAAAAAAATCACACTTTTTTTCATTTGTGCTGATTTGCATATTAATAGTTTGCATATTAAACAACTACTTCAGAGGGTGGGCGGGCTAATGAATGCAGCAGTCTCCTCTATTTTAACTCAATTTGCCTCATCCATATTCCAATGACTTTGGGGATTGGTATTCAGTTTTCATTGAAATTATCCAAGCCAGACCTAATTTGTGCTGCCCTTCCATTAATCCAATTAATTAGCACCATTGATGTGTGCTGCCTTTGTGAGGCGCTTTGTGCGGCGCCGCTGCCGCTAATGACAGCCCGGGATCAGAGCGAGTAACGAGCGAACCAAAGGAGCGTTTGACCCTTCCTGGACCCTCACACAATGCAGCACTTTGGAGTCTGGAGGCCCTAATTTAGGTCCGATAGCCCAAATTATAGACAATAATTCAATATTCTTTGTGGGGAGCTGAGCAAGTGTCACCCTGGCATTTGTTTAGCTTATAATTTTTATTTTTTCCTCCTTGCCTTTTTATTTATGTATTTCCCCCCCCCCCCTTTTTCTTTATTTTCCAACCTGGCCTCGCTGCTCCACCTCCAGCATTGATTTCTGACCTTGTTCCGCTGAGAGGGCTGAGGATCTCTTTACTCTGAAGGAATTCATTAACCTTTCCCCTGCCCAGAACTGGAGAGAAAATCTTTATATTTTTAAGTAAGGCAAATAAACAGTGGCAGTGACTAGCGGAGTCCCCTCGCTGGCTGCTCCCCAAGAACTCCTGTGCCAGCTTAGGAACTGCTTCTGGGTATCATCTTTTGGGTAATTTTCAGTTAGAAATATGGTTTAGATACTGACTGAGCTTCTCCAGACTCTACTCAATGAACCTTGTGGGTCCTTCCCAACTCAACATATTCTGTGATTCTGTGGTGCGTTTCTGCACTGGAAACCACCCCAGTTCTTCCCTTTGCCATGGCCTGGCCCTGATGTCCCCACAGTGCCCAAGACCAACTTAAATTGGTGCAATTAAACATGGCAGAGGAGCAGCAAAAAGCCATTCCCATGGCCACAGCTGCTGGGCCAGGATTCATCCTCCAAGTGCCACCAAAACCTCGGGGAAAGGGGATGTGGAGGAGCTGCAGGTGTGTCCAGATGCTGAGGAAGCAGCCACTGCACCTGACACGCCTGGTCTCCCCCCACCCCTCCTTCCCTGGCTCACTGAGGAGGAGAAGCTATTAAAGAAAGCATTTAGCTGTGGTTATCCACAGGTAGGTCACTAAAGTCATTAAGGTGATTAATTACACGCGGCACATTCACTGTGTCCACAAGTGTTTGAACTGTGAGGAGACAGGAATTGTCAGTGCCGGGGAGGATGGAGAGTCAAGTTGCACAGGGATATGGAGATTTGGGTGCTCAGCTTCCTTTTAACTGGAACTAAAGGTGAATGGTTTCTCAGGAAAATTCTCAGGGAGGCAAGAAAACCCTGCTCCAGCAAGGTTGGTGTGTAATTTGGTACAGAACCATTGCTTGGGGTGAAAGAAACCATTTGAGACTTTTAAAATCTCACAACAGATGATTTAAAAATTGCTACAGGAATAAAGGTTGAACCTGGTTTTAACTCTACTTTGTTTTCCTCACTACTACCAAAATTTCATTTTGAGAGAAGAGGCGTGGGTCTGTGCTGTGCAAGAATGAGATTTTCCAGAGGTTTTTCTGGAGGTTTTCAACATCAGCCTGGTCACACCTCGGTCCAGGCAGGCTGGGGTCCCACTCCTATGGCTCTGGTGGGTCAAGATGCTGCCAGGGATGACCACTCCTTGCTGGGCTGGGACTGTGGCACAGGGGACATTGTGGCTGTGCTGTGGCCGTGCCAGCACCCACCGAGCCACAGGAATGGGTTTGGCACTGCCTAATGGGGACTCTCCTCCTGTGGCTCTCCATGCTGTTCCCAATCACTCCTCAGCATTATAAATCATTCCATTGCAATAGCAGCTTATACAGTCAGTTGCCTGCAAGATTTTCCTGATTAACCTTAAAATCTGCTATAAATCTTGTTCCCCTCCTTTCTCATGGAGCTTCAGGGACACAAACAGGCTCTGCTGCTGCTGAGGTGCTGCACTGCACTGTGCCAGCTAACACAGGCCATGAGGGGCTAAAAAACCATTGAAACCTCCCTCCTTTCAGGGTGAGGAGGAGGAGGAGGAGGGAAACAGAGCCATGGGCAGCTATTTCCTGCAGCTCCAGCTCTCCCAGGCTCCAGGGGCTTCCCAAACTTTCAATAACCCCTCTGGATGACCTTTGGTGGTGGCAAGAAGAGCGAGTGCAGCACCCAAAGGCAGGTGGCATTGAGTGGGTATTTATTTCTTTGTCTGAGGTGGGGGCCCTGGTACCAACCTGCGCGATCCCGCTGCCTGTCTGGCACTGCTGCAGTAAGATCCCATTTAGTGGCATCACTCAGGACTTGTCACATTACTGTATGTCACAACATGTCAGGCTCTGACAGGCTGGATACCTGCTATTAACTCGAGACTAGTTGCAAATACAAAATAGAGGTGGTGAATGAAGGCAGTGCCAGGAGCAGGGCGGGTGCCCGTGCTGGCACTCGGGGTACGGCTCTGCCAGCCCAGCTTTGCAGAGTAGCCCAGGGCTCCAGCATGCTCAGCTTGGATATGGGAACACAGCCTCCAAAATGGTGCCAGAAAGCTGGATTTGGAAAAAATCCCTCCTGACACCAAAGTTTAATCCTGACAGAGCAGCCCAGCATCGGAGCTGTCAGCACCACCAGGAGCAGCAGCAGCACCTGCAGCCTGGCCCTGCTGTAGCTGTGGCTGTTCCTGATGCTCCTGGGAAAGGTGGAGAAGCAGGACAAGGCTGGAGGCCGAGCTGTGCATTGGGGAGGGATTCCTTCCTGCTGCTGCATCTGGCCTGTGGAAGTCCCTGAAGCCAGTTTAATTAATTGGCTGCCTGTGAGTGCAGCACAATAAACAGATGATCAGGCCTCCTTTTGCTCCTGTTGTGATATAGTTCACCTTTAAATCAGAAATTTAATTACAGGATCACCCTCCCTCATCACGCCCTTCCTTACAGGAACCGGACAAGCCTTGTCTTGAAGCCTGTCTGGCCTCCAGAACCTCACCTGGGATGTCTGGGAGATGTGGAGTCACACGGGCTGAGAGAGGGAGGGTCCTGCTGCAGGGATGGGACTGCAGGAGTGGAAACAGCTGGAACCTGGTGACGGGGACAGAGGGAGGGTCCTGCTGGGACAGAGCTGTGGGGAGCACACAGGCGCTGTGCTGTGGTCACCGGTGATAATCCTTGAGTGTTTCTGCTCCCGGTACCCACAGACACTCTGTGGGAAGCTCTCCTGGTTCGAGAGCAGGAGCAGCAGCGCTGTGGGGCTGGCTGGGGGAGGGGAGAGCCGAGTCCAGCTCTGTTGGAGGCCAAGGCAGAGCTCATGAGTTGCTGTTGGAATCCTGGCACCTCCACCTGGTGCTGTTGGCTGCTGCCCTGCACGGCTGGAGCTGTGTCAGCCACGTCTTTCAGCAGATCCCAGGTGGATGACAGTTCTCCGTCCCTCCTTGTCCTGGGATGTCCCTGTCTGCCTGGCTGAGGGATCCTCATCATCCAGCTGAGTCGGGGGCATCCAAGCAGAACCTGGCACCCCCTGACACCCCAGAGGGGCCAATCCTCCACACCCACACTCCCTGTGCCGCTACAGAACCCCCTTGTCTTCCACAGTCCCTCACTCTGTAACAAGCCAAAAACCAGGCTGGTTTTTATTTGCTTTATTATTAAGCTGATGAGGTTATTTAGCCCGTTTTATGCCCCATTAAATTCTGTGTTTGAAATTCTGTGGAGCGCTTTGCAAACACGCGCTCCGCGCCCGCCAGCGCCGCCGCCGGGGTTTGCCTTGGAGCACCCGCGCCCGTGTTTACTCCCTGGGTATTCTCTGCTTCCCCAGCCCAGAGTGGCTGAGAGAAATGAATGCTCTGTCTGTTATTGTCACCTCTTCTCACTTTTTTTTTTTTCCCCTCCATGCTCTCATCACTACTTTGAGTGCTTCTTATTTTCCTTGCCTCTGCGAGAAGCCATAAAATTCCCCAGCCCGTGTGTGGTGTGGTGTGCACTTACAAATTACCACTGAAAAATGAATTGCCTTGACAAAATCTAATGTTTTGTGACACAGCACAAATATGCATTTCATTCTTGAAGAGAAGGAAAAGGAGCTCATTGGAAATATTAAATTAAGCAGTGTAACAGCTGAGAATAATTTGGTTTTCTGCTCTGTTGCTTGTGATTTGGTACGGAGTTTGAGGTGGCAGGGCAGTGCCTGTTTAGAGTGTAAAGCACACAGATGCCTCGGATTTTATTCCTTGCTTTGGAGCAACTTGTTTTCTCTGGTGCCAGTGGCCGGTGCAGCTCAGAACACAGATTTTGGGAAAGGTCTCGAGGCAGGGAGCTGAGGGGGAACACTGTGGCCAGAGTGTGGAAGTGTTTTCCATGGCGCTGCAGTCGGTCACAGGAGATCAACATGAGGTTGAAGCTCCCGCTGCTTCTCTGGAGGTTTAGAATAAAAATCCACACCCGAGAAGAACAAAGCAGAGCAGGGCTGGGGTTGGGAATTCCTGCGAACAGCCCCGATCCCCGCTGCAGCCAGGCATAAATAAGCCTTTATTCTCCTCAGCCGCCCAGCCCTTTAATTACCTGCAGGGCTCTGCACAGTGACTCATTCCCAAAGCAGGGTGGCTCCTCGCGGAGCAGCCAGATGTGGAGCTCCCTGGTGTGTCACTCTCCCTGGCCTTTCCTTCTCCCTCTGTGCCACCTCCAACGCTGCCGTGGGGAGTCCCTGCAGGGACAGGGCCCTGCTGGAGCTGCACGGCCAGGAGCAGAGCCCAGCAGGGTGACACGGGCTGAGGAGAGCAGGAACGTGCTGGTGGCACCGTGGTTGGCAGCTGGGCAGTGAGGAGCTGCTCACTCAGACCTTTCCCTCCCCTGTGGGTGTTGGACTGATGTGTGCCTAGCGGTGGATTTCTCATCACGGTTACTGGGGATTATTCTTCAGTATTAATTATTTATTTATCTGAAAAAGGTGTCTGGAAAGGGACCAGGCCTCCAGAGGTTCAGACATCATGAAAGTACTCAGAAAGCAAGTCCCAACCAGGCTGTAGAACTGAGGCCATGCCACAGCAAGGCATGCTCGTGGGGATGGGGGTGCTGCAGTCCCAGCCTGTCCCCCGCTGGTGGCCAAGCCAAAGGCAGCTGCCAGCTGGGCCCTGGGGACCAGCCCGGCCCCAAGGGCTCTGTGCTCAGCTTCGGTTCCCTCCAACAGGAGCCAAGCACAACCTGCCACTCATGCCAAGGTATCTTTGGCTCAGGGATGTGGGTAGAAAACCCACAGGAGTGTCAAAGCCATGGACAGTCTCCAAAGCGAGAGCAGCGTTTGACGGGGGAGAATATGCTTTGGAAAATTGACTTGATCCTTGTTTGGAAGCAGCACTGAGAAGCACACGGAGCCCTCCGCAGACACACACGCTGCCTTGAGGATCTCTGCACAAAGCAGAGCACTGGAAACATGTTGTCATCCACCTCCTCCCTCTCATTCCTGGCAATTGAGTAAATATCCAAGGAGCTGCTTATGTCCAAGCACAGGAAAGCAGCCACCCAGCCCGGCACCCCTGTGGTGCTCGGTCCTGCTGGAGTCAGGGGGTTCCATCTCCTGCTTCCCACGTTGGCAGTGCCCCCCTGGTCTTCTGGAGAGGGGCTGGGCTACAGGAGGGTGCCATGGGTGAGCTCCACACTGATCTGGATCATTCACCACTTGCCAGGAGTGCTGGTTTCTCCTCTCCCATAGCCAATGCCGAGAGCCAAGGACTAGACACGGCACAGCTCGTGTTGTTTTAGCATCCCTCTCCTTAAAAAAAGTAATTAAAAAAAAAGAAAAAAAAGAAAAAAAAAAGAAAATCTGGACAACTTCCCAGATTGTACATCTGTCCGTATAATTTACACCACGAGGATGAGGAAGTGAGGAGGGCTGTAAACTCTTTCCATCTGTGCAATGTGTGTGATGATTTTTCCATTCCTTCCTCGCCTCCCCCACCAAAGCCCCAGGCTGGAGAGGCTTTGCCAGCAGCGGGCAGCCCGGGGTGCCAGGGCAGGCTCTGTGCCGTGGGTCTGCCTGCCAGACCTGGGCCCCCCTCGCCCCTGCCCTGGCTCCTCCCGAGCCATGGGAGCACCCAGCCACCTGCCAGGAAATGGCACTCACTGAACGTTTTCCCTTAGAACTGTTTTGACTGAAAAGGGTGGGTTTTTTTTGACAATTGGACTCACAGAATCATGGAATCATTAAGGCTGGAAAGGACTTCCAAGAGCATCAAACCCAACCTTCAACTGAGCACCTCTATGCCTACTAAACCATATCTCAAAGTGCCTGTCCACTCACTTTTTGAACATTTCCAGGGATGGTAACTCCATCACTTCCCTGGGCAGTCTGCTCCAGTGCTTGACCATTCCTTCAGTAAAGGAATTTTTTGAATAGCAAACCGACCTCCCTTTGAAAAACTCCAACTCCTGCTTGAGCCTCAGATGGGTCATCATCAGGGAGCCTCATTGGTCCACTGAGGCTGGGAAATGACAGTGACAACTGAGCCCAGGCTTCCAGCTGATCACTGGTACAAAGGTTTTTGTTCTTTGGGCTGGATTTCTCAGGGGGAAATCCCTGTGCTTCTGGCAGGGGAATGTGGCTCATCGGCCTCGGTGCTGCTCAGCTGCAGCTCTGCAGCTCCATCAGCAAGAGATGAATGAAGGAGCGGGATGGTGCCACCTCCCAGCGCCCACTCTCTGCCTGGCACACCAACAGGAGCTGGATTCCTTTCACATTTCTGGTGAATCACTCCTGGGTGTGCGGGTGGGCACCGAGGGTTCCTCTGGAACTGGCACCACAGCCCTGCTGAGCACAGCCCCGAGCCCTGGGACTGCCAGCACCCACAGAACCCCCCTGGCACCACTGACTTGCTCAGGCTGCTCATGCCAGGGGTGTGACAAGGAGGTGACAGGCCGCCGTGGGGGTGGCCCTGTCCCTGCGCCTTGTTCCCATCCCACTGCCCAGCACAGGGATCCGTGGGTTGCAAAAACAGCCGCAAAAATAACCCCCAGCGATGCCATCTGTGCCTTTCCCCGGGCACCGCATCCCCGCGCGGGGACCTTTTCCAGGAGGAGCAGAAAGAGGGCTCTGTTCCTGGTTCCAGGAAAAGGCTGGTGCCTTCCACCTCGGCAGGACGGCTCCCTGGCACCGCGTCCCTCCTGCGCAGGGAGCACACAAACAATATTTATCCTTCCAGGTGCTCTCCAGCGAGCCCTCCCTAACCCTTTCCCTGCCGGTGGCTCCCGACCCGCGGGCAGGGATGGCCCCGCACCTCTCGCTGGCAGCGGAGCGGCACCGACGTGGTTAACAAACATTAATAAACTTTCTGGGTAGGCACCAGGCAGGCGCTTCCTCCGGCTTGACATTCAATTCCGATTGGTGTGACTCATTAGCTATTTATTTATTTAAAGCCACGGAGCTATTTGCAATATTTTTAAGCAGCAAACACAGTGTGTGGGCAGGGAGCTGTTCTGCCTAAATGTTCGGCTCGGTGACACTGATGATAACTTATCAGAATAAATAAGGAATCTTCCAATCATGGGCTTTTCACCGAGGGAGTGTTTAGTGTGAGCTGCGGCAGAAAGTCATAATGTTTCCTTCTCAGAAACTTTTTACCAGTCTGCGTGTTACATCCAGGTTATATCCCTGTGTGGGCAGCTGCCTGCGTGCTCTCAAGCCCCAATTAAAAATGGAATACATCATCCCTCTGCTCCTCTCCCCAAACCCTCACCAGGTCCCTCCTGGAGCAGCTGCTTCGGGGGGGCTGGGCTGGGAATAGGCACAGGAAAGGTTTGGGCAGCGCTGGGTTGGTGAGGGGGGTGCAGGGAGCTCACATGGTCGTGCTTCGAGAACAAACTTTCAGCTAATTATAATCTGGACACTTCCTCCTGTTTCCCTGCCAGCAGCAATCTCCTCAGCTCCCCTCCCAACCCGGTGGGCCTGGGGGTGTGCAGAGGCTCAGATCAGGAACCTGAAAAAGCAAACACTTCACATCCCCCTATGTTTTCAAGTTATCTCATTTTTATATAACCCAGCTTGGTACAAATCCAGGAAAAAAATTTTGTTGCCGTTATTTCCAGGGAAAATGGGGCTTTTCTGCCATTTTGAGGTTTAAAATTTCACTTCCTTAAAAGAGGAGCCTCTTGAAATCTTGAGGGATTATGACCTTCTCCATGCACCAAATCCCCAGCAGTTTAGTTTGTGAAATCTTCCAAAGTATTCCTTCAGAACAGCAGGGCTGGGAAATGTGCCTTCCTGCTGGGCAGTGGTGTCTGGGGTGTCACAGCAGCCCCGAGGGCTGGCTGGGCAGCAGTGACCAGTGCCCATGGCCACTGGCCCTGCCCCTGGGGCAGCTCTGTCAGAGAGGACAGCAGGTCCCAAAGTGTCCAACATGGATCATTAGCAATCAGCTTTATTCCTCACTCCAATTCTCCACATTCTCAGGACTCCCCCCATGGCCACGCTCCTCCTTTCCACATTCCATGCCAGAGGTGGGGCAGGACACAGGCTCAGCCCAGCAGAGGTGTCCTTGTCCTTGTCCCTGTGCTGTGGGCACTGCTGTGAGAGCAGGGTCCCTCCCACAGAGCCAGGGCAGCAGTGACCCCTGTGCTGGCTGCCTTCAAAACCGGCTGGATTGCTTTGGAGGCAGTTCTGGGGGGTTTAACACACCCTGACTGCTGCATTTTTTGCATTCTTCTCCTTTTCTTCTCTCACACATTTCCCTCCCTGCTGAACAGAGATGTTGGGGCTGTGTGTGCAGCTGGGGCTGCACCAAGGCAGGGCTGAGAGCAGGGGCTGTGGGGGCACTGCTGGAGCTGGGAAAATGCAGACTGGGGGGATTTTTATGAACTCTGCCCACTACCCCCAAAATTCCAGTGAGGCCCTGGCACAGCCCAGAGAAGCTGTGGTTGTCCCTGGATCCCTGGAAGTGTCCAAGGCCAGGCTGGAGAAGGCTTGGAGCAGCCTGGGACAGTGGAAGGTGTCCCTGCCCATGGCAGGGGGTGGAACTGGATGATCTTTGAGGTCCCTTTCAACCCAGTCCGTTTGCTATTCTCTGATTCTCTGATCACGATCCCAAAAACTCCCTCCTGCCACAGTGCTTGGTACAAAACTCAAGTGTTTTTATCTTCAAACTCTGATTATCAAAAGGAAGGGGCTGGCTGCCTGGCAGAGCGACTCCCTTTGTGAGCTCCTGCCTGCTGCACCAGTCACATCACGTTACACTGAGCTCTCAAACACACCCTGACATGACTGATGCAACGTGTGACAGGAGGGGGATCCGCCAGGAAACGTGAGGAGCCCGATTTTTCAGGGAGCATTTTTAAAGGAAAAACTGCGATGCCTTTTTAACTTGCGTTTATGGATTGCTAAATAAGGCCTGCTCACATTTTAGCGAGTCCTGGGATCAGCTGGTGGCAGAACCTGGAGGGGGATGAGCCATCGAGGCAGAGGAGGAGGGGAAGTGCTAGAGCAGGTGGGGGTGGGTCAATGGCCCTGCAGTGCCCACAGGGCACCCAGGCTCCAACCCTTCATGGCAAGAATCCCAGAATCATTTAAGTTGGAGAAAATCTCAAAGGTTGTTGAGTTCAACCTGTGGCTGATCCCCACCTTGTCACCAGCCCAGTGCCCTGAATGCCATGTCCAGGCTGTCCTTGGACACCTTCAGGGATGGGCACTCCAAACCTCCCTGGGCAGCCCCTACCAAGGCCTGACCACCCTTTCCATGGGGAAATTCCTCCTGATGTCCAACCTGACCCTCCCCTGGCACAGCTTGAGGCCATTCCCTCTCATCCTGTCCCTGCTCCCTGGGAGCAGAGCCCGACTCCCCCCAGCTGTCCCCTCCTGTCAGGGACTGTGCAGAGCCAGAACGTCCCCCCTGAGCCTCCTTTTCTCCAGGATGAGCCCCCTCACATTTGGGCTTTTGGGTTGAGCATAAACTACTGGAAAAGCCGTTCCTGGTGGGATTCTGGGATTCTACTGCTGGCTCAGACACCTCTGGCTGTGACCTGCCAGCTCCGTGTCCCCCAGCAGCCACCAGCCAGGATCCCACCATGGCTGGGGACAGGAGAACCCCCTTGCTGGGGCTTCTGCAGCTCTTTGCACCACTTGCTCTCACTCCCCCTCTTCCTCTTGATTAGCAGCTAAAAATCACGGCAGTGTCTGGTAGGACAAAGCCTGTGACAGCAAAGGGAATATTAGGGTCAAGCTTTATTAAGAAAGAAGCTATTGAAATGACATCCTCCAACATATTGCTATTAGGGCCTTGAAGAGTCTTTGCCTCATTAATGTAAAAGGGAGGTGGCAATCTTCCTGATCAACAGTGGCAATTTATTCTAAAGTGTCCATTTTCTGGATGTCAGAGGAAGACTTTTATTTATAATCTTATTTTCAATTTCCACAAAGAACACTTCACTCACGCTCTGGGCAGGTTTTTTTTTTTTTTTTTTGCAGACAATAATGATTATAAAACGGTGCTCTGCCCCCCCACCCCCTCCCCAAAATCCCCCTTGTAGTAGTGTTGACATATGGAAATGAATCAAAATGTAATAGGCATAATTACCAGCATTGTGTGCAGGCTGCAATTAGTGTCTCTTCAAAGCAGACTTGTAATCAAAAGACACCAATAGACAAGGGGAAGGACCGGGCAGGCACTCCTGGGATGAGCTGGGGCTGGGAGGAAGTTTCCCACCCCTGGGAGTGAGGCAGGTCCCTGGCCAGGGTGAGGGTGATGCGTCAGTGGCCCCAGGAGCCACCAGCCACCCCTGACACCCCCTCAGGTGCCAGGGCAGGCTGGGGTGTCCAGGGAAGCTGTGGCAGCCCCATCCCTGGGCAGGTTGGACGGGGTTTGGAACAAGCTGATGTGGTGGGAGGTGTCCCTGCCCACGGCAGGGGATGGAATGAGATGAGATTTAAGGTCCCTTCTGGCCCAAATGCTTCCGTGATTTTCAAAATTTGCTTTGATGAGTCAAAAGAAAACATGAAGATAGTATTCAGAGAGAAATAGTCGCTTTCTGCACCAGCAGTCGCTCTGCTTGCCTCAAAACTGGCTTATAAGAACTTTTGATTTCACCAATGGCCAAAAATTATTTACTTTTTGTGTGTTTTGTGAACCGGAGAATGTTTCATTCACTGAGCTCTGCACATGAGACACAGTCTGAATGTGAGGAAACCCCATTACCTGCGTCCCTCCAAACCCCATTACCTGCATCCCTCCAAACCCCAGGTAAGGTGTTGGGTCCAAGCACAGCAGGTTGACAGTTTTGCAATTCAGTTTTTACCTGTCAGAAATGTATCAATCTGAAACTATTTTTTGCAGGAGCATTTCTAAGTTAATAAGTTTTTGCTTTGAAATAACGCCTCCCCCACACCTTTTAATAAGGTTAAAGCATTATCTGGGGCCTCATTGAAAGGGGCTGCTGGGGTTTCATTTTCCAATTCATCTTGTTCCTTAATAGTTTCTCAAAATCAAAGTCAGAATGAAATATTTTACAGCCATTTCTCAGCCGCCTGCTTTTATTGACCCAAACACACTCTTTTTTTTTTCTCAGGGAGGTGTTGAGAGGAATCGTTCAGACCTGGAGAACAAGAAAAGTCTGGGATTTCCTTTGGAGTTCCCTGGTTCTGCCAGGAGCCCTCCCACAGCAGCTGATCCTCCAGGCTGTGACAGAGTCCTGTGGGGTGGTGACAGTGACACCGGCGGGTTCTGGGAGGGCACGAGGGCCAGGACCTCACCCAGGCAAACACTTTGGGAGGTGCTGCTCCAGCTGGAGCTCTGACAGGATGCCAGGGCAGGACCAGCACCTGCGAAGGGTCTGTGCCTGCCAGGTATTGCCAGGGAGGAGGGTGGGTGGCACCTGGCACCTTCCAGCACCCACCATGCCCTGGCTGTGCCACTGCAGGGGTGCAGGGGCTGAGTTTGGGGTGCAGGGTGACATCAGCCCTGCCTGGTCCTGCTGCCACTCTCGGGGTGCTCAGGGCAGAGCTCACTCACCAGCACCAGCTCCCCAGGGAGGAGGAGGAGGGGACACTGGGGCCAGGTCCTGCTTTGCCGGTGCTGTGGCCCCTCCAGGAGAGCCTCTGCTCCCAGGGAATGCTGCTCCTGGAGGAGCGGCTTCTCCCAAGTCAGCAGAGAGATGCTGGTGTCAGCCAGGGAAGGATCAGGCCTGTCACCAGCGGGTCTGTGTAGGAGGACTTATATTTGTTTGCAGGAGCCAGATGGTTAAAGAAGAGAGTGACATAATTTCAAGAGCTGGAGCCATGAAGAGAGGGGGAGAGAAAGTCATGGGGGGAAGTGAGACCTCAGGGGCCTCCCAGCTATGGGGTGTGCTGCTACTTCAGCTCTGCTTCCTGCAGGGATCCATCCTGGGGTGCTTTGGGAATCACTCCCGCATTTAGACATCTTTCCTGCTTGCCTTTGGATACACAGGGAGGCTGAACTGCAAGTGGTGCTAATGCTGGAGAAGTTATGAGGGCAGAAGTGGTGGGCACGACCTTGTCATCATCGTGAAGTTCATGATCTTAAGTAGCTCTCCATTTATTAATGGAGGAGCCATTTATTAACCTGCTCAATTCAGTTGTGCTGGCATAAATCTGAAACAACCCCACGGAGTGTGGATTTATACCAGCACAACCCAGGGAGAGCCTGGCTGGTGGCTCTGCCCGTGGGGGTGGAGGTGGCAGGACAGGATGGCTCACAGGACAGGTTGTCCTCCACTCTTCTGGGGGCTGGGGAGAAAACTTCCAATCTCAGGAGTAAAATTAAGCTTAAAACACCAGCTCAGTTTCTGCAATTCCAGGAAATGATTCCCGTGTAGTGTGTGCGTGCCAGGGCCAGAGCTTGGCTCATCCTTAGCCAGGGGCAAGGATGAGACAGAAGGGATTTGAGGGCACTCATCCCCGGCTTGGCAGGCTGGGCTGATCCTTCAAAATCCCACTTGCCTAGTTGGAGCTGCCTGGCACCCACAGCCTTGGGAACTCCACTGGAACAGCCAGCTCTGGGTGCAGGGCAGTGTACGGCCCTGGAGAAGGGAAAAACAAACCACCAGCTACACAAATCCCCCCTACTTCCCCCCCAGCCAAAGTCTTGGATCTCCTTCTTCCTGCATGGAAGTGGATTTCAACCAGCAGAACGTACCTGTCATGTTTTATTGTCTCATTCCCCGTGTTTGGTACGGGCTGCCGAGCAAAGGCGATGCTGAGGATGCTGCAGAGGAGGGAAAAAATTTCCTCTGAAATTTTAGCTGCTCCTTTAGGGTTTTGAAGGAGCTGCAGAGGAGACATGAATCTGAATTTAGAATTACATTTTAAGCCTTCATGCAGCCTTTTAAAATACCAGAAGGAGCAAAGGGGCTGCTATCCTACCATCGGAACAGGGCGCAACCTCCTCTCCAAGTGCGCACAAACCCCACCCCGTGACTCGTGGCTTCCTGCTGCCTGCCCTTATCTTTCCTTATCTGCTGCTGTGCGGAGGCTGCTCCGTCTCGGCGGGCCGGGGCTCCTTTCACAGCCTCGGGAGCATCGCTCGCTATTCCCGTCACGCTCGGGTCTCCCGGCCCCGCTGTTATCGGCAGCCGCACATGGAGCGCCCGGGGATGCCCCGCTGCCGCTGCGCCTCTGCCGGAGCCACCCCCGGCACCGCGCACGGGCCGAGCCGCGACCTGGAGGGGGCTGCTTCATCCCCTTCCTGAGAAGGAGGGATCTCAGCAGGCTGCAGCTGAAAAGAACTCGGCAAATCCTGCGGGAAAACGCCTTTGAGGATGTTGTATGGAATCGGTCCGGAGATTTTGTGCGAGGAGTTTTTGTGCGGGTTCTGGGAAAGCTGAGGTGCCCGCGGGAGGAGTGAACTCCAGCAAGAACTCCAGCACCCCCTGAGTGCCGGGATCCTGCACCTCTGCTCAGCCACCTGTGGGTGCCTGGATTTTTGTGCTACCTGGTGCCATCCTGCAGCTCTGTGGAACACCTCAGGGCTTTGATACGGTGGTGAAATTGGCTGTGTTGGTATAATCAGCAGTGCTGTCCCTTCAGTGTCCTGCAGGAACGCACCTGAGGAGTGGAGCTGGGCTCTGAGTGACACTAGAGGACAAACACAATTTGGGGCAGGTGTTCCCTCCTGCACCGAGACCATGACCCACCACAGAAAAAGAGATGTGCTCGCCTGTGACAGCCAGTGGCATCACAAGCAGGAAGCATTTTTGGGGGGATCAGTGGGGATCTGAGCACAGAAACACTCCTCCCCCAGCACGCCTACACACTCCTGTGCCTGCAGCAGAGCCTGCACACACACATGCACACACATGCACACACACACACACATATGGACATGCACAGACCCCCTCCCAGCCCCTGTCCTGCCTCTCCCAGGCCGTGCCGGGGGTGTGTGGGGAAGGAAGGGAGGAAGGAAGGGAGGAAGGAGTGGGCACTCGCGCCCTGCCAGGCGCCCACACACGCCCACGGCCCATATGGCTCCTGCACACAGGCTGTGGCTGAACCCGCCTGGGAAGCGCTTCGTTCCCCAGACCCTCGTGGGGAATGGATCTCTGCCCGTGCTTGGGTTTAGCAGTTTTCCCCTCCCTTCCAGCTCTGTTGGAAGCTGTCATTGGAAGGAGGCTGTGAAGTGTTGCTGTGGCCCCTGCCCTGGAATGAGGGCTCACAGATCCTTCCTGCTCCCTGTTCTGAGGAAATCCCCAATAATCCATGGCACCTTTGACACTTCACACTGCCCTGTAGGTAAAATACTCCAAGACCCTCAGAAATCCCTTTCTACAGTCAGCAAAGGCTGATGCAAGGAGTTCTTCCCTCCCTTCTCCGCTCCTTGTCCTGGCACTGGACATTCCCACACCTGGTCATCCACTCCAGAGAAGGTCCCAGCCCAACCCCATTGCCTGCAGCCCTGGATGCTGGTTGGCTTTAGGACTCAGTTCCCCAGCCAGCCCATGCCCCACCATCAGGCTTTTCCCTTTCTCCTCCTTTCTCTCACATTTTTACTTCCAAGTAAAAGACAGTGTTTCCTTTCTCTGGGTAATTGTAAAATGAGTCTCCTCCAAGCCAGTGGCAAACACGGCATTTCTAAATTTTCCCCAAGTCTCTTCCACTCTGATTTGCATCAAACCTCATCTTCATTTTTGGGTGTTGTTTTTTTTTTTTTTGTTGTTTTTCTTTTTTGTTTGTTTGTTTGTTTTTTGTTTTGTTTTTTGGGTTTTTTGGGGTTTTTTTTGGGTTGTTTTTTTTTTCTGTCCATCTGTGTATTTATTCTGAGGTCAAAAGAGATTTTCAGACCCAGCAATCTGCCCGAAATCTCAGTCTATGCTTCTCTACAGACCCAAAGGCTTTGTGGGGAGGCCAGGAGCTGCGACAGGGGATGGATCCCCCAGGGCTGGCAGGTTTGGGGGTCCCAGTGCCCACCCTCCCCTGCAAAACCACAGAGCTCCCACAGGCATTACACTGGGGCAATGTGGGAAGAAATCTAATTTCATCTTAATTTTCTTAACTCGTATAAATTTCTAAAGAAAAGACATTTGGAAGCGAAATATCAAAATGTGACATTTGGAAAATGTTAAAAAGAACATTGTTGCATTGTTGAGACACTTTGTTTCAATTTTCTTTGGAATTAAACTTTGTCATAATCTCGGGTCGCCACAGGAGTTCTGTTCCCATAAAACAGCAATTTCCAAAGAGATGATTTCTGGACTCACAGATTTTGACCATCAGTAGTGAAACGGCCTCAAAAGGGAGGGTGGGAGCCAGATGTGAACCCAGTTGTCCCGGTCCTGAGCAGATGTGTCCAGACTTCAGCCCTGGCAGCTTCTGGCTCTGCCAGTCACATCCTCAGCAGCCCCAGAGTGGAAGAACATGCTGCTTTGGGGGAAAAACCAGTTTTTCCAGAAAGATGGAGCAGAAATTTGGGCTCCAGGATGCAGCACAAATCCCATCAACCTCCGAGGGTGTTGCAGTTCCACCCAGTGCTCACAGGGACAGAGAGTTTTGCTGGCTTTGCTCAACATCGCTTACTAAAGCCAGTGTAAGTCTGTGGATTTTACCTCCTCCATTCCGGATTAGAATGGTTTGAGCCGTGCTTAAAGCCATGGCTGAGTTAACCAGCACAGAACGAGACAACTTGGGCTCTGTTTAAAGAAACGTCTCTGTCCCACAGCCTGTGCCAGCCCAGCAGACAGCGATGGCTTCCTTCAAGAGAGCGCCAGGACCACACCCAGCCCAGAATTCACCAAACTTGGACATTTGGACTGGAGAGCCCCCATGGCGGTGAGCCCCATGCACTGCTGTGCAGGGCTGCCTGGAATTATCCATGATTCCTGGAAGATGCTCCCATCCCAACAAGTAATTTGACTCATTCCTGCATTTGCCCTCATTTCAGCACCTGTGGGTCCCAGGATCAAGCTTTGTCCAGTACTTTCAGGGATCACCCCACAGCTCTGCAGCTCACCCCCTTCCATGCACACCAGGATCATGATAACATACTCAGGATACGCTACCAAAACCTGAGGTTTCCTTCCCCCCACCCCATCGTTGGGTTACTTGTGCAGGTTAATTCATTATTTTGCAGTTGTTGCTGCCTCTCTGCAGCAGGAATGGAAGCAGAGCTGGCAGTGGAGCAGCCTGCACCCAAAGGCAGCTCTGTGCAGTCAGCAAAAAGGCGGCGGAAAATGACTGTTCAATGAAATCACTTATTTTGGGTAAACGTTGCCTGCTCAAAGAGTCGGTCTCTGCATTAAACTGGGTGGCAGGAGGAGTTGCTGTGAAATCATCGCAGGGATTAGATGGAAAAGAGCATTTCGTGTTTAAGTGCTGATTAAAAAGCAATATGTTGCCGAAAAGCTTCGCACCAAGCGGGTGACTCCTGTCCCTGCTGCTTGGTGACTCTCGGGGATTATCGTGATTTGCCCGATGAGTTCTCAGCGCAGCCACTTCACCATTTCCCAGCCCCTGGGTCTCTTGGTGGGTTTTTTTGCTGCATTTCAGCGAGGCCCTTTAGGGTGAAATTAATTCAGTTCAGCAGCCAACAGGCTCCAAATCGATTCATTCTGCAGCCGGGATGGTTTATGGGCAGGACGGATGGGCTGCAGCACACGGCGCTGCGTCTGCAGACACTGACAGGAAACCTCGGGGGAAAAGGGATCCACAAAACTGTCCCTTTTGTGTTTGGGAATAGTAGTTACTTGGCTGCTCAAAAGGCTGCCAAAGCCTTGCAGGAAAACCCTGACCCCAGCCGTGCCAAGACCCCAGAAAGGCAGAGGAGGAAAAGGATGTGAGCGGGTGTGGCACGGGCGGGTGGCAGCACCACAGGCTGGGATTTAGGGTGAGAGAGGGGGGACAGAGGGGGCACACCTGGTGTGTGTGTGGCGGCAGAGGTGCAGAAGCCACAGCCACACCTCGCTCAGAGCCATCTCTACCATCCATCCCCACCTGGACAGTGGCTTTTCACCAGCAGTGGGAGGAGAGCTGTGGGACCCTCCTGACTGCCCCAGGAGAACACGTGGGGGCTGGGAGCAGTGCCCACCGTGGGGACAGCCCTGTCCCTCCTGGCAGCCCGGTACGGAGGGAGCTGTGCAGCCTGGGCAGGCTCCAGAGAGTCTCTGTGATCTCATTCACCCCCAAAATCTGGGCTCAGGACAACACCGCGGCCACCACCTCGCAGCCCCCGCTGTCCTGCCCCAGTGCCACCGTTGTCACTGCCCCTGGGCGCTGCAGCGGCTCCGTGTCCCCTCAGGCAGCTCAGGCTCCCGCAGACAGACAGACTCACGGACGGTCTGCACGTCACCTGCGCACCCAGCAGGGTTTGGATCCCGGCTCTCCATTCCCCACCCTGCTTCTCAAATGCTAATGTAGCTTTTGATGTGCACGTCTTCATCCTTCAGCAGAAGCGGGATGCAGCTTTGGACAGGCGCAGCACCGTGCCGACGGCGGCTCTGCAACAGGAGCTGCCGTCCTGTTCCTTGACTCGATCCCAGCGTTTTGTCATTTTTGAGGAAATAACAAACTTGAAAGTATTCGGCTTTGGTGCAGCAATTGCAGCTTAATTGCACGTCTCCTTCTGCCCACACAAATGCTGAAAAGTGACTTGGCAAACTTTAAAGGCAATCCAGGACTGAAATGGGGAGGCTTGACAAGCCAGCATTCATCAGCTCTGACTAACGCGTCTGTACTCTCAAACCTGCTGCTGTTCCTGCGTTGGCCTGACATCTTGCTGCCCTCAAAGAATTTCTTTTGAGTCTCAATCAGCGGCTGCCGGGTGGCTGTGTCTGAAAGGTCCCCCCAGCGTTTCAGCTGCCAGGTTACCCACAAACCATTCCTGGGGCGGGGGCTGTGCTGGCCGTGCCCTGGCAGGAGCTGGGGTGGTTTTGCTGCCCAGAGATGATGGAGTGGGCAGATGTCCTGGCATGTCACCGGTGTTTGTGCTGGTGACGTTCCAGAGGACATGGCTGGCAGCACAGCTCCGGCCCCGCTCCCCACAGGCTGGAGGCAGCTGCCACCCCCGAGTGCAGGTTGGGGTGCTGGGTGACTGCAGGTTCGGGGGGTCTGCATTGTTCGATGGAAACCTGAGCTGCAGCAAGCCCCCAGCTCCCATGAGGGAATGGCGGGGGGGGGCAAAGGGGAAGAGGGAAAGGAACGCAGAGCTGTGGTCCCACAGGATTTCCAGTGCCACAGGCGGTGGGAGAGATGCTCTGGTCATGCCACCAGAGGCAGCCAGGACAGGGCGGTGCCTGAGGGGAGGAGCAATGGCAATTCTGGGATTGCTTTGCCTCCCCAGCCCCCTGGTGCCCCTGGGGAAGTTGCTTGGCACTGCTGACACTTCTCCCTGCTCAGCTGCCAGGTCTCCTGGAGGAGACAAAATGAGGAGTGAGCCGGGATCAGCGGCTGGTGGGAAAGCTTGAGAAGGGGTTCAAGAACCCCCAGAGGAGCAGAGAGAAGGAGTCACAAAACCACAAGAGAACTTGTGGTTGTTTGCTCAGGTTCAGGAGCATTTCCTGGGTCTGCTGCTTCATCCAGCCCTCTTTCCTTGGGTGCTGGGCAGGCAGGCTCTGATCTGGGTGAGCCAAGGCCAGGTGGGAGATGGGACAGAGCGGAGCCACTGGGGCTGTCCAAGGGGACAGCACCGAGCCCTGAGCTCCAGTGAGGGAATCACAGCCCCACCTCACTGTCCCAGGAGGTTTGGGATCAGCACAAAGTTCAGGCACACTTGAATTCATTATTTCTTGAACTGCCCTTCATGGCTCAGTGGGGTTTAGCGTGCACAGCACGTTGCCTACACTTGGCATGGGAAGCATTGAGTCTACAGGCTTCTGCAAGGAAAATATTTAAGATTTCTCAGCAAATGGTGCATGCAGCTTTTCAGGAGGATGTTTTGCTCTTTTCCCCATGATCAGGCTCATCCGGCGTGTTCGAACGACGGCCTCATTTATACACAGCATCGGAAGGAGTGTGGGGAGGGGATGTTCTCTCCCTCCAGAAACAGCACAATTTACCAAAGGACAGGAATTATGTAAAGCAACAGGATTTACTCCCAGCCCAAAGCCTGTAAACAGTGTGGGTTATGCTGCATGGAGCTTCTGAAAAGATAACTGGGAGGGGAGGCCCCTCGGTTCATTTTGTGAATGAGCAGCTCAGTGGTGGCTGTGGGGTTTATTCCGCTCCACAGTGTGCACGCAGCACTCGCCGTGTGCTCGGGAATGAGCAGCCGAGGAAATAGATCTTTGCTGGAGGCAATTGCTTTCCCAACAGTGAGAGAAAACATCATGCATGGCAGGCTTAGAGGATATTATTTTAATACCTTTCTTCTTGCTGCAGAGCAAGGTGGCCGCGTGCTGGGGCAGGCACGCCGGGTCACCCCCTGCTCCCCATGCTCCAGTCACTGCCAGGCTGGGCTGTCACTGTGGGTGCAGAATCCCCCTCAAGCCCACACTGTGGCTGTGCTGCAGAGCCAGGCTGAGCCATTGTCTCACCTGATGAGGCCAAAGTCCCTGTTGGCTCTTGCTCTGGGAGCTGTACCCTCAGCCTCTGCTTGGTCCCTCTGTCCTTGCTTCTGCATTCCTCCAGCCACCTCCTCGCACAAAGCAGGTTCTTGCCACTCTCTCCAGAAGGGGAAATCCAACTTTCTGATAGAGCATTGCACTTCAGTGTGCATTCTGCTTGAGACTCAAACCAGCATCTTCCAGGAGAAATCTGTTGGGATGATCTAAAGCTGCTGGGGCAGGGCAGATTTAGGAGCATCAGAGAACAGAAGAGATGTGATGCAGTGAAAGAAGTGGGGACCTGCAGTGTAGGGTCTGCACAGGGGACCATGCACCAACCGCCCCTCCTTTATGGGGCTGAGCATCCTTCATCCTTCCACCAGGAGCAGGGAGGATGCCCTGGAGGTTTCCTGGGGGCACTGAGAGGTGCCTGTGCCACAGGAACCCCAACCAACGCACGCAAACCTGCTGTGACACTCCCCAAAACAGCTGCAGCTGCAATGCCTCAGTGCTGCTCACCTGCCCAGGTGTGGGGCTGCTGGCAAGGCCAGGGGGCAGACAGGGCTGGCAGCTGGCTCTGCCCACAGAGCCGTGCCTGGCCCCTCCAAGCCTCTCTGTTTATTTGTGCTACAACAGCTTGAAACCAAATAGGGTTAATAGCCCTCCCTGTGTCCTAGTGAGATGAAACTACCATTGGGAGACCCAGGACAATTTTTATATAGGATTAGAAAACAAAAATCAATATTTAATTATCTGTAAGCTTTTTGTGTCACTGCATCCTTAGCTTGCTAACGGTGAGTGCCGGCTGCCAGCAGAAAGTGAGTCATTAAAGGCGCAGTATCTTTTACTGGCCCGTTATGGGAGCACAGTAAATAGAGCACATTATCACTCCTCACACACCTGCACGGTTATTTATCTTTACAATCTCTATTTACCTATATTTATGGCGGGTTTCTCCTGTATATTATATGGCCAGGTTAACTTTAATGGGCTTCATTAAAACAGGCACTTAACAAAACTTTGGAACATCCTCGTTTGGAGGGACGGCAGGAAACCCAAACGGGGAAGGAGGAGGAAAAGCGCTTTGTGTCACCAAGTCCCCGGCGCTCGGGAGCTGAAGGGTGGCTGACACATAACCGTGAAATGCTGAAACGCTGGTGGGCTTCAGGGCTGTGTCACCACCAGGGGCTCTCTGGCCCCTGGCGAAGCAAGGGGCTCGGGGAGGGTCAGGATCAGGAGGAGGAGGAGGAGGATGGAGCCTTCACTGGGTGCTGGGTGCTCAGCCCCAGGGTGTCCCCTGTGTGTGAGGAGCTGTGAGCCTGTGGGGCTGCTCAGAGTCTCTTTCCTTACCCCTGCGGCACTTTTCCCCCCATATCTGAGTCACAGCCCCAGGGGACAGACGGACACAGCTCCCAGCACTGCTCCTGCTCTCCTCTCCTGCTCAGGGTCCCTCCTGTGGCTCTGTCCCTGCGGATCCTCCGCCTCCATCACCCTGTCCCCATCCACCTGTACTCGCCGTGCCACGCTCAGAGCCACTCCAAGCGCAATACACAAATACCCTGGGAAACCAAACCTTCCCCCGTGGCGAGGGGAACGGGCAATTAGCGGATCTTTTTTGCTGCAGTAGTTAATTTTTTACAAGCCTCCCTTATTTTCCCTGTTTCCCCTGGTTAATAATGACTCGCAGCCGCTTACACCATAAATAAGTTCCACAAATTTCGCAGATGCACCGGGCTGTTTAAGCAGGGAAATTGAGCAGCATATGTCTGAATGGTTAATTGACTTAATTGCTGTTAGTTGGGCTATTAGCACACTTGATCCACCCCAATGACCGCAATACTTTCTTAATGGTGTTCATTTTATTTGGATGCCAAGCTCCAGTTACCATTACAGGGAAATTTCCAATTGCTGATTACCTCATAAATATATAATTGTAGTCATAGGCTAAATAAAGCCAACAGGCATTAATAATGAACAGCGTTTGACTAAGAGCCTTTAAAGGATGATGGAAGTTTCTTTAAGGACCTCAGCTATTCTTGAAATGTAAATAATCTTTCATGCTTCTATTTTTAATGATGCTGCATCCTTTTTCCAGTCGGCATCAAGCACCAGGAGAGGTGCTTGGTGCATCCCACGTCCAGGTAATGTCCAGAGAAAACAGCAGAGCCGGGAGCCTCCCGAGCTCTCCCCGTTCCAGGATCAGTTCCCAAGGGACACTGAGGTTATTCCTTTCAGGCAGCCACGGGCGTGTGAGTGACCACAGACTCCAGCCTCTCATCCAGGCTTTCTGAAAACAGCTTTTCTCACTCCCTGTCTGCAGGGAAAGGCAAAATCAAGGCACCACTGAGCCAGGGGGCTCACTGGGCAGTGGGGCACAGGCAAAGGAGTTCTGGAGTTCTGTGTCTGCCATGGGCGAGGCTGCCAAAACCAGGTGAGTGTGTCACTGACTCCAGCACCTGTCACACTGGAGAGGATGGCTGTCACCGCCCTGCCCAGCCCCTGCAAAAGGCAGGGATGGCACCTGTGGCAGGGATGGGTGACCATGACCCTGCTCAGGACCAGCCTGGCTGCACTCCTGTGTCCAGCCACCCCCAAACCAATTTAGTTTGTCACCAACCAAAGAAATAACCAAAAAACCACCCTCTACCAGTGCAGATCTGCCCCCAAGGGTAGCACTAAGCACTAAGCACTAAGCACCCTTTGCCCAGAAGAGGAGCAGCAAGGAGAAAGGGCCTTTTCCGACTCCAGCATTGTTGCTGGCTCTAGAGACAATTTAATTATCCCAGGCTATTCTTAACTGACCTAGTCAAATGAACCTGCCTGGCTCTGTCCACAATAATTACCCACGATTTGCTAATTCATGTGGAGAAGAAATTACTCCTCGATAGTCTGTTAATCTTTGATTCCCAACCATGAGCTCATTTACTCCAGGCTTGTTCCCTACTGGCACCAAACGGAGAGCATTGCATTAGTTATTTTCAGCTATTAGGGAACTGGTTATAATTAATGTTGGCTTTGACCACAGCCTGGTTTTAGGCAGATGCCTTGGGGTGCTAAAATGGGTGGGGCTGTGTCACAGCCAAGTTTCCAGGATTTGGGAGCATCCTGCACATTCTTGTGGCAGAGTCACTTGTGAGGTCAAGCAGGGCTGGCACAAGTGTGACCAAACCTCGGGTCATGGACACAGGGAAGAGGGGACCTGCCATCCCTGGATGTGCGGGGTGAAAATGAGCCCCATGTCTGTGGGCAGCATCCCACCCTCTCCCTCACTGCCAGAGAGGTGGGAATGTGTCACCCTGGCTCTGCGTGTCCCATGGAACAGGGCGGGCGTGTGACCATGGGCTGCCCCATGGGGGATGGCATGGGGGGCTCTGTCTCCATCCCACTGAGGAGCTGTTTCCCATTTCCAGCCCTTCTGCCCATTTCTGTGGGCACTGCTGTGTGATGGGAAGCCAGTGAGTCACTGGGTGTGTGCAGGGATGGAGGCTGTGAAGAAAGGAAAAAAATCAGAAGAGAGGAAAAGCATTTTGAGGAACAGGAGAGTGAAACTCCCTTTGCAGCCTCCTGCCTGAGCTGCTCTGCCTCCAGTGCCAGCATCCCTCTGCACCCCAGGGCAACTCCCCAGTGCCTTCCCTGGGGTCCCTGGGGAGGAACAGGGGCTGGAAGAAGTTGGGTTTCACCCATTCCCAAGGGTTACAATTCCCCTCCCCTGCCTTGCTCTCTTGGAACATTTCCCATCAGGGTGTCCTTCTGCAAACCCACCAGGGACCTGTGTCACCAGGGGCTGGCAGGGACCCCCTGCCTGCCCACCCCTCATCAGATGGGGGTGAACTCCTCTCCATCTCCCCTCCACCCTCCTCTCCACCCTCAGCCACCACTGACACCCCTGGCAGGACTGATGGCACTGGGAGGGGGGGGGTCAGGCCTCCCTCCAGACCTGCAGAAAATGAGAAGCAGATGTTGCTTCAGCAGAGGAAAGGTCTCGGGATATGAAATAGTTTCACCTGGTGCCTTCATCTTCTGGAAAATCACACGTGACAATTCCTTTTGAAAATGATCAAAGCCAGGCACGGCGTTTCCTCTCTCCTTGCCGATCTACTCCGCTCTGTTTTATCAGATGGAGTTTAAAGCAAGAGTGTGTTTTATTTTAAAACAGGCTTTAAAAATATTCTGGCCTTTCGGCTTGACCATTCAAACCATCTGCTTTCCTATGCCTCAGATGTTGGCCCAGAGAAGAGGAGCGGTGTTAACAATAAGCAAAAGTACCTAATAATCAGTTTAATACAATGCTGCACAATACTTATGGAGTTGGCATTCCCAAAGTTATTACCAGAAGCCAAATCTTAATCCTTTTTAAGTTGGGGGGGAAATGGATCAAAAATTAGAATGATATCAAGCATAAAATAATCTTCTGTCTGTATTGCACTGATAAAAAAAACCCAGAATATATAATTACCATGTACAAACTGCTTATGTTTGTGATTATATGTTGCTGCCATCTCCAGGTCCTCCCGGTAAATGACTTAATTGGGTTGTCCTGATGTATGGATGGAGAGAGAGCGGGGATGTGTGCTGGATCTCACAGGGATCTGCACTGGATCCCTGCACAGGGAATTCCTGAGAGAGGGGCAGAGCTCTGCTCCTCCTGGAGATGCTGCAGAAGGTGAGAGGAGCTGCTGGAACCCCCCCAGGGCTGGGTGGCTGCTCCCTGTGCTCCTTTTCTCCTCCTCCTTTACAGTTGCCACATCCCATCACTGATTTTTTAATTTTTTTTTTTCCCTGTCTATTCATGAGTAGAGTGAGAAAAAAATCTGGCAGAAGAACGGAGGCTCTGGGACACCAGTGGGGTGGATGTGGCATGAGATTTAGGATTTTGGAATTTAGAAAGTGCCTCGTGCCATTGAATCGACAAGGGAACGGGGAGGGAAGCACAAAGGATCCAGTGCCCTGTCTAGACACTAAATGCACTTGAAAATCAAGTCATGGGATTATCTCCACCGAGGAGCAGACTGGGCAGGCATAAAACCAGTGTTCATGGCTGAAAGGAAATTGTGAGAAATAAAAAAAACAGCTCAGAAAGCTGGCAGAGGGAAAAGGCTGGGGCTTCCCGTGGCTGTGAGAGGCACCCAGATGGACAAGACAGTGCCTTGGGAGGGAAAACAGGAGGCAAAATTTCAAGGGATTAGAGGAGCATCTTCCATTGGCACAGGAAAGATAACAGGGAACAGCCTGACCTCAGGAAGCAATTGTATCCATGTGTGGGATAAATGACACCAGAAAGCTCCCCAGGCAAAGGGGACACCCAAAGATTCCCTGGGTGGTGGCTCCGGTCTGGATCTCTGTGCAGAACAGGGATCTGTGTGTGACAATAAATCTCTGCCCATGGACAGCCCAGGAACAAGCACGGTGTGTGTGACACACCAGGATTAGGGGATTTTTGGTGTGTAAAAATGCCTTATTCTCTTTCTGCCTTTTCTGCCACATCTCAAACCACAGCACCCCTCACAGCCTCACACTCCTCTTTGCTGCCCGCTGTATTTATTACAGCTGAGGAAAGAGATCTTTTCTTTTCTGTGGGTTTTGTGTTGTGTTCTTTTTTATATTTGCTAAATTTAGCCATTTTTCTGGTGAAGACATTCAGCAGCACAGAAAGCAATGCTTTCAGATAAGTTCATCATTCTCAAAAGCCTTTGGTGTCATTTAGCGAGGAATTTTTGCTCGGAAAAACATTTCAATGCAAATGATGGCCATTACCACAATTAAATATTTATTTTTTTGCCCCCAAATGTGAAGATAATTTCATAACTGACTCAGGAAGGTGGGCAGCCCATGGCAGGGGGTGGAACAAGATGGGTTTTAAGCTCCCTTCCAACTCAAACCATTCCATGATTCTGTGGTTCTCTGATTCTTTGACTCTGCTGTTCCACAGACTCTGACTGGTTTCAAGTTCTTGGGTAGAGAATTTTTCTTAATAACCTCGAAACCTGCAAATCAATACGTGAGGTTTGCTAAACAATCCAGCCAAATCAAAGGTGTATTTTGAACCTGAAAAAGTACTCTCTGCACTTTTTACCATTTACCCAGCACTAGTATTTACCTGGGATTAATTCTGCTCCTTTCCCAACCCGGAGCCTCCCCGCTGGGGTGGAGGCTGGTGAGCAGCCCTCATTGCTTTTATGGGGTGAAAACATTTTGGATGAACATAATTCATTCTCTAGTTTCCCAGGATCCAAAATCTGTTTGATGTAAAAGGTCAGAAGGGTTTCCAAGCTGCAAATTATAGACGGCCAGAAAGACGTGAATTCAGTGGCTTGGACAATTAACATTTAAGCTAAATTAAAACTAGAAGTGGTGAGGATGCACGAGCAAGGGCTGTGCCCATCACATCTCTCCAGGCTGGCACAGCACAGCCAGCCCCAATCCTTCAGTCCTGCTCTCAGGTGGTTTATCACCAATAAACTCCCAACAGTTTATGACCAATAAATCAGGAATTTGAGAAATACTTTTGCAACGAGTTTTGGCTGCTGTATCCCAGACTAAAGCAGGAGAGATCAGTTCGGGGCAGTGCTTCCCATCCCATTATTCCTGTGGCCATGCTGGCACAACGATCCCAGTGTCCCTTCATCCAACCAATCTTCCCTGTCACTACCCTTGGATCCTTTCAGTCTGGGAGGGAGCTGGTGGGTTCAGAGCCATCCTCCTTCCCTCTTCCAGACCAACTCAATCTCCTGTGGTGCTGTCACCTTCATCCAGCCTTCTCTGACAGCAGGGATGGGGAAATCCTGCCTGCCTTCCCTCCCCTTGGCTTTTCCTTTATTACACTGTGGGACCACCACGTTCCCACTGCAGCTTTCCCCACTGTGACTGCGTTGGGGAATCTTTCATTTCCTCCCATTTTTGCCGAGCACATTTGAGCTGACGCCGCTCTTCTGAGCTGCTCCTTGCAGCACATTTCGGGTTCAGGAGGCCAGCCCTGGCTCGGCCAGCAGTTCCCTGAGTTTTGGGGTTTGCCACCACCTTCCAGACCTCTGCCACGTTCTGAGCAGATACCCACAGCTGGCAGAGGAGGGATGTGCTCCCTGGAGCTGCCTTTGTGTGGGAGAAATTCCACACAGCGCAAGCATCTCCTCTCGGGTGCTCGGCAAGGTGGGGCCGAGGGAGACAGGAGGGACCCTTTAATGAGGGGGGTGTCTGAAGGACTTTGTGAATGGACTGGGAAAGTCATGGGCTCGGGATCACATTGCGCCCGCTGAAAGAGCCCCGTAAATGGAGTCATTCTTGGTGGCAGTAACTGATCCGCCTCCCGGCTGAGAGTCATGGAGATTAGGCATTAATTGAACACGGGCTCCGAGGGGGGAGAGGGGGCGCGGGGTTAGGGTGGGGAGAGGCAAAGGAAACACTAGAATGGGAGCACAGAGAGAGGCTGTTAATAAAGACACAAGGGCAGCTGTGCACCGAACGTGGGGGGATATTGGATTTCGAGAGCAGGGCTCCTCTTTCCACTCAGAGCTACCTTTCATGGGATGTAACCTTAGGAATCAGCCCCGGAGCCAGTGCCACTCCGGCAGCGCTGCCCTGGGGACGGGGACAGCGACAGCCCTGCCTGGCCAGGGGGTCTCTGGCAGCGCGGGGACAAGGACAGGGACAGCCCTGCCTGGCCAGGGGGTCTCTGGCAGCGCGGGGACAAGGACAGGGGCGGAATTCCCCAGTGATGGGGTCTCTGGCAGCGCTGTCCCGGGATCTGCACGACTGGAAAGGGAATTGCATCCATTGCTTCCCACCCACCCAGGACCTTGGGATTAATGGATCGTGAGGGGGGATGAGCAGAGTGCTTCGGGAATGGGGAGGGTCACAGGGAGCAGTGCCCAGCACGGCTGGGGCTGGGTTTAATCTGGAAGTCACGGCGAGACAATGAGTTTTCCTCGTCAGAGCTTTTCAGTTCATTACTCTGCCTCTCTCTTTTCTGCAAATAAGTAAATGCACTTAACAGGTTGCTGCAGGTCACCTAAGCTCCCTGTCGTGTGTGCACTCTTATCCCCTGGTAATTGCAAAGTGCTGCTACCGATCTGAAATGTCAAGGAAGTGATTTAAATAGGAATTTACATTTGCCGCAAACGAGGGCGGCGCACACAGACAGGGACTGCAGGCAGCTGACACCCAGCACTGCCAAACGGGGGGACTGGGCTGGGGTTCCCACCCTCACGTGTGCTGGGATGTCCAGGAATTCACAGAGGAAGATAAGGAGACTTGGAAATGATCCTCCTCAGACCCTTTAACCTCCTTTGGTGCAGGTACGAGAGGATGACCACATATTGCTGGTAGAAGTGAAGGGACTTTAAGCCACAGAATCCTAGAACGGTTTGGGTTGGAAGGGACCTTAAAGATCATCTCATTCCAACCCCCTCACTTTCACAAGACTCACACAAGGATTTTCCAAAGGTGTGGCTTCTCCCCAGCTCTGCACTGGCCGGAGACGGCTCAGGGTGGAATGAGCTTGATGGACCCATGTGTGCATCTCCACCCGCTCCCAAAGCTGCTGAATTCCCCACAAACACAGAGCCCAGCTGTGATCCTGAGTGTTTCTGCGTGTTTGGCAGTCAGAAGGACACCCTGGGAAAAACCTGGAAGCAAACCTCCCATTGGAAGTGGTGATCCTCTGCCAATTGCCAACAGGTGGAGAAACAGCCAGAGATCTGGGCAGTCCCTGCAGGCATCATCCAGAGCTGGGATGGTGCTGCCCTTCCTGCAGCCAGGCATGGGTCCCCATTTGTTTTCCCTCCCCAAAATTCAGGATCACATGGAAAATTGTGAGTGAAATTCCCACTTGTGGCCAACCCATGTTCCAGCACTGCTGGGAGCCACTGTGGTTCAGTGCTGAGGGGCACCAGTCTGTTTAAAATACCCTCATATCCACATTTCCAAACTTTGGAGACATGGATTTTGCCACTTTGGCATCCAAAGGGCTTTCATGAACGCTTTGCTGTGGCTCTGATACAGCAGATAATGTGGGTTTCCCAGCGGAGCGTGCATTTCCTCAGGCACGTGGAGAGCTGGCACCTTTCCCTTTCCTCCTCTCTCACACTTTCCACATGAGCAGCCCCAGCAATACGCACAAACCCATTTAGCAAATGGATTTTTTTCCTCGTGAAGTGTTCAAAAATAGTCACCCTTTATTATTAAAGATGATGATGGGCGTTTCATGACTCAACAGTCTGAGGGCGAATCTGCACCCCAGGATATCAATAGCGCGCGTAAGCAACTGCAGCAATCGATAGTTCAAGTATATTTCTGTATTTATTACATATTCAATCAACTAACTCCCGCTCTTTTATCAATACATTAACTGATAATAAAACTCTGTTTGCTATAGAAAATATTAGACACTGTATAACAAATAATTGAGCCTCGGTGTGTGTGGGTATCGAGCTGCAGAGGCGCAGCAGGAGGGAGCCGTGCGATGCCCCCCTGGTTATCCCACCTTGTTTGATTAAAGGCACAACAAAACGCCACAGATGAGACATTAAAAACATCCTGTGCTAATGCAGATCTGAAGCCATCAAAGAGGGGAAGATTAAAATGAGCTGGGTCCTGATTTGCAGCGGTGTTTGAAGCTCCTGCTTGGATCGTGCTGCTCCCAGGGATTCCACTGGCAGCAGTAGCCAGACACTGGTCAGGTGTGCAGAGCTTCCCCTTCCCTGCCTCTGCTACATTTTGGACAGGTCATGTAGCCCCCAGTGCTTGCTGCAGGTGACTTGCAGCAGGAGAGAGCAGTGGGATTGAGATTTAGAGGTTTAGACTGGATATTAGGAAAATTTTTTCATTGAAAATACTTTCCAGCCCTGGCACAGGCTGCCCAGAGCAGTGGCAGGGTCACTGTCCCTGGAGTAATTTAGGAGCTGTGTGTGTGGGTGTGGCACTTGGGGACATGGTTTAGTGGTCTTGGCAGTGCTGTGGGATGGACTCGATGATCTTAAAGAGCTTTGCCAGTCAATAGGATCCCATCAGACACATTTTATCTGGGATGGGCATTGACTTAGACAACACTTTGGCTGAGGATGCCTCACTGGACATAGCTGGTTCCAGGAAAGGGAACAACAGGAGCTTGTAGGTCCAGGGCTCTCAGACACCCTCAAGCAGGGATATTCCTGACTCGATGGTGTTCAACTGAGCAGTTCCCAGCTCTTTATCCCTCTCCTTTTAGGAAATCATCAGGCGGCAAACACATTCGAGGGCTTCTTCCTCACACCCTTTCAGGTGCACAGGGATCCCAAACATCCAGCAAGGAGCTCCTCACAGTTCTCAGGGTGTTGTTGAGCAGTCTGGGGCAGATGTGAGCAAGCCCTGGTGCTCAGTGTGGATCCCTGGGTCATTAATACTCACACCCACAGAGGAATAACCAGGGTGAGTTACAGCTGCAGGGCTGCACTGCCTGGTGCTGTGTGTGTACAATTCTGGATATTCTCCCAGTTCACCCCTGCCTGGGTGGGCTCATGGTGGCACCTGAGGGCAGCAGTGTCCCCAGCGCAGGTCACTGATGGCCCAGCACCAGCCACGCCACCACCACCCTGTGGCCTCTGTCCAGGAGAGAAGGCAGCCAGCTCCGAGTCAAATGTGAAAGAAGAGGCTTTTTGTGTCACTTTTAATTAAGCTGGACAGCAAAGCCTCTATTAAGCGTGAGGAATATGTCCTGTGAGCAAACACACCGCATTACTACCAGTTATATTTTATTTTTATCATTGTTATTATTTATTAGTCTGGAGCCCCAGCAGCCCATTGATCTGCTCCTGAGGAGCCTGAGCGAGGCTGAGCAGTCGTAGATCATCTTCGACAGAGGCTGACACGGGCATTTTCTGTCCTGAACCATTTACCAGGAGCGTGTGAGCTGTGGCACAGTTTGGTTTGAGGAGGCTTTGCAAGGGAAGCAGGGGACAGCAGAAAGCCTGGTCCTGTCATGGTGTGAGGACTGGCTGCTGCTGCATCCCCTGGGATTTTGGTGGCACCTAAGGGGTGACCTGGAGCAGCCTGGGGAGGGGGGAGCCAGTCAGGTCAGGTGGTGCTGCCACAGGTAAGTCGCATCCGTGGCAAGGGTTTTGCTTGTGCAGAGAGGTTTGGAGGAGAACAAAGAGCTCATTTCTTGTCCAGCCTGGTGAGGGGTGTAACCAGACCAATGCAGGTGAATGACCTCTCTACAGGGACCTGGAGAAGGCAGGGTGGTCCTGTTGCAGCAGGGCAGGGCCTGGCCCCTGCTGGGGGTGAGAGCAGAGTGTGGGTGGGAGCAGGGGGTGCTTTTCCCCACAGCTTTGCCAACATTAATTGCCACAATTCCTCTTTGAAAGCAAACGGAGGAAATGCAAGCAGGAAAAGCAGGGTGCAAAAAAACCCTGAAAACCATTTCACATGCTGAGAATGCAGCACAAAGGAGCGAGGAAGGGCTGTGGGCTGATCCCAGCCGGCCCCTTTGCCCCCACCAGCTCGCTGCAGCCGTGTTTGCTCTGGGAGCGGGACTACCCTAAAGCCAGGCACGCTTTGGCTGTCAGGAAGGCCCTGCTGCCCATGGCTCCAGCTCACACACGATTATCATCTCCCTGGGAAGCGGCAGCACAGCCCTTGGGGCGGGACCCTCACACCCACTCTGCCCGTCCCCAAACCACTGCGGTCCCCCGGTGTCCCCAAGCACCGGGGTGTGGAGAGCAGGGCATACATCCCTCGCTGGGGCCGGGACCACCGTGACCGTGCTCCAGGGACAGAGCAGTGACCATCCCCGGTGTCCGTGTCCGGATGCCTGTTTACATCCCCGTGCTCTGCTTCTTTCCGAGGGGGAACGTCCGTGCCTTTGTCCCTGCCGATTGCCCTCCGCTTGCTCGTGCGTTTGATCGTTTCAGACAAGCAGCCTTCACCTGAGGACATGTCAGGGCGCTGCTGGTTACTTGTCCAAAGGGGAAAAAACATTCTTTATCTCCTTCAGTAGCTCGTGCTTTCTGAGGCATCAACACCCCGCGCTGCCGGAGCCGCAGCCCCTCGGGTGGCACGGGACCCGCGCTCTGTGTAGCTCAGCAATCCTGCAGATGTTCTGTACTGACGTGACCATCCCAAGGAATAAAAATCCGCGCTGTTTTCGAAGTGAAAAAGGGGTTTAATTCCCAAGGGGTGGATTTGTGTGGCAAAGAGGACTGGAACACTACGGCCTGTGGCACAGAGCCAGCTGGCACTGCCAGCACCACCCCTGCCCACGTGTCCCTGCTCAGAGGGGGCTGTGGCAGCAGAGGTGACCCGCAGGGAGCCCTGGCCGTCACTGTCACAGCTGCTGGGGACACCCCTGTGCTGCCACCCTGCATCACCCTGTCAGGGAGTGTGGGACACCCACAGCTGGCCCCAGGCAGCCGAAGCACTGAGCTGAGACAAATCCGAGCTGCTGTTCATGCCATGAAAACACAGGATTTTCACAGGGCCTTGGGCACAGCTCGCAGCCGGCTGAGGCCCCAGCAATGGAGACAGGGGCCCATGAGCTTCTTCCTGCCCTGGCTGTGAGCTCAGCACAGCTCAGCACAGCTCAGCACAGCCTCCCCCAGTGCCACAGGAGCTGCTGGAGGGACCCTGAGGCTGGGCAGAGCTGGGCTGGCAGCTCAGACAGCCACAGCTCCAGGGTGGGCAGGGCAGTGGGAGAGGGATGCCCAGCTGGGATGGACGTGGGATGAACTAACAGTGCTCCCCTACAGCCACACTCAGGGTCACCACAGCCCCCTGCCCTCCCCTTGAGGGTCCTGGGACAGCCCCAAACACCCCACATGAACAGAGCTGGGCAGTGTGTGTGTGTATCTGCGAGTGTGTGTGTTTAATAAAATACAAACTTACATTTCCCTTTTCAAATGGAATTAACATACTTTATTGCCAGCTATAAGAATTATTCCTTAAGGGTAAGAAGTTTATAAAAAATTTAAAGTAACAAAGGCAAACTTATAAAAAATTCATCTTTTAGTAGTGATTGCTCCATAAAAAAAAGAGTAGGTTTAAGTGAGAATACAAAATTCACAGAATTAATTATGTAAACACAAAAAAAAAGTCACAACAGCTGAGAACTAAACTAATTAGCAGCAGAGTGGCCCTGCCAGTGGCAGCCTGGGCCAGCACATTGGCTGCGTGAGAGTAACCCACAGTGACACTTGTGTCCTCAAGTTATTTATAAAACAACTCTGCTGAGGCTCAGAGCAGTGCTGGCTTAATTAACCCAATGGTGAGTGTGGGCAGCACCAGCTTTTCTCACCTGTGTGTTGTGCTGGGATGTTTGTCCTGAGGGTGCTGCAAGCTGATGTTGGCTCAGATTTATCACAGGATCCTCTGGAAGAGCTGCTGCAGCCCCAGCAGTGCTGGGAGCCACTCATGAAATCATGGAATGCCAGAATGGCCTGGGGTACCTGGCCAAGAGTCCCAGAAGAAAGAAATAAAAAAAACCCCAGATCCCTACAGGGAGAGAACCTGGCGGGAAACCCCAGCCCTTCCCTGAAGCTTCCAGCCCTCCAAGGCTGTGGCCAAACCCTCTGGGCCTTCCCTCCATCCTGACAGAGTGCAGAGAAGGGGCAGGAGAGGGGAGACAAGGCTGGGGTGGGAGGAGGAGAACCTTGCCAGGTACCTGCAGGTTGTCACCTTGGCTCAGCCTCTGTCCCTCTGCTTGGGCAGAGCTGCAACCCTGAGCCCCCTCCGATGCTGACCCTGACCCAGACAGACACAGGGGGTGCTGAGGGGGGTCTTTGGTGCTGTCCTATGCTGGGTCTGTCCCCACCTACCCCTCAGGACTGTGGGAACTGGCTCGCCCCCAAAGGGGACCCCATCCTGTGGGACCTTGTCACCAAAGCCACTGTCCATGCCTGGCTGTGCCACTCTGGCTCCTGTGTCTGGATCAGTTGTGTTTAATGATTGCCTTGCTCCATCCAGAACAGCCAAATGCAAGGGACGGGAGCAGAATGAGCAAGAGCCTTTCCATTCACAGGCACATTAAAGGTGTCATTGAGATGGAAGGCGCTTGCTCACTCCAGCCTGCGCTCTGCATTATTTTTCACTGTAGGAAAATTTGCAGGAGGAGAAAAGAAACTTAAGGAACACATTTTAAAGTAAAGCTGAACAAAACAGGGCTGCTGGGAATACAAATACTGCTCGAGTTTCCTTGTGCTGGCTGTCCTCTGCCAGGAGGCTCTGCTGGCCCTGCCCTGGAGGAGCTGCTGTCAGCACGGCTCCCGTGGGTGTTCCCAGGTGGGGACAACGAGTCCCACAGCTCCTGTGGGTGTTCCCAGGTGGGGATGGTGAGTGCCACGGCTCCCATGGTCTCACGTCCCCACTTGCAGGCTCAGGAGCTGCAGCCTGAGGTTTCTCTGTGCTCTCAGAAAGGAGGGCACAGCAGAGACATCCACACCCTGGCTGGAGGTGACACTTTGCGTGTGATGGTCACACTGAGCCTGTGTGGACACGAGGCTACAGCTGTGCTGCATGGTCCCACCAGCATCTCTGCAGTGGGATGTGGTGTGGCTCCCACCTGGGGCAAACACCAGGGGCTCACCCTGTGTCACTTGCTGCCGTGACACTTCGGTGTGTGTGCGATGCGCAAACAATGACCTGTTTTCCTGGGAAGGGACAGGGATGGGATGGAGATGGGGATGGGGCCAGGGGTTGGTTCTGTCTCCCCTCCTGCAGAAGCCTCCCCGTTGCTGCCACCCACGGAAGAGACAGAAGCGTCACTCGGATTGGGAAGGAGCAGCCACATTTAGAAAGTGCACGAAAGGCAGCGTTTGAGTTTCACAGGAGCCCCTCGCCCACTCTTTTTCTCACCCGCTCAGCTTAATGCATTCCTGAAAAACCTCCTTTCCTCATCCACAGCTATTTTTGCCTCTGAGCTGTAACGTGAGTAGGTGGGATCATCTCTCCGTGCCCAGGTGTGCTGTGCCAGGGGCTCGCTCAGGCTTTGCAGCGTGAGGAGGCTCCATTACCTCATTGCTGACCCACGGTGAAATGCCTGGAGGGATTCGCCTTCCCTTCCCTACCCCAGATCTGGTTTTCCCCTCCACGTGATGAAGCAGTTCTGATGGCAGCCCGGGAGGTTTTTGCTCCACGTTGCCCTTCCCTGGCAGCGATCAGTGATGCAGAGCCCAGGATCCCCGGTGCTGAACATCCCAGCCCTGATTCCCTACGTGGAGACACGGTGACTGTGACGAGAGACAGGACCCACAGGGTTTTGCTCGGCTGTGAAAGACCCAGAGAAATGCAGATGCCAAGGGCAGGGGCTGGCAGCTCCCCCTGAACCTCCTGAGGGCAGAGCAGGGAGCAGCTGCTGCTGTGCAGAAATCCCTTGAGGATGCAGGGCTGAAATGACCCCCCCGGGCCAGGTGGGCTTCTGCCAACCCTCGATTCGAACACCCCCCCTTTCCTGTCCTCTGCTGACAAATGCCAGGCAAATGCTCCCAGTGCCCTCTCTTGGCATCGCTGCCCCTTCCTCTGGCTGCTCTCTGAAGTGCATTTAATGAGGATTTTAAGTGGTTCCTTCAGGCAGTTGCTGGCCAGGCCAGCCCGCCAGGACCGAAATCCACCCTGGAAGCTCTCCTAATGAACCCTGCGGCCGGAGGAAGGAATACAGGCGGGTGATTCTCTGCATTCGCCGGGAGGGCTCCGAGCGCTCAGCTCCTGCTGCTGCCGCGGCACCGGGGCCAGCGCCAGCCGCAGCCGGAGCAGCAGGGGAGCAGGACGGGGCACGATGAATATTTCATGGTGCGACGCCAGAGCTTTGCATCAGCACCAGAGCGGAGGGCTCAGCACTCCTGGTGTTTGATCCCGCACACGGAAATGTCAGGACACACGAGCCTGGGTGGACTCCGAAGGCGAGGAGAAGCCGCTGTGCTCCCCTCGAGCTGCCACACCCGGCAGGGGCCGGACACGGCGACACGGGACCAGTGTAGATGGGGGGGCAGGGATTGCTCTGCCAGCGGTTCGATTGCCAGGCCGATAACAACTCCCGAGATTTCCTCGGGGCTCTGAAAATACGGGGCTAAAGAGAAGATCTTCATCATGAAGGCAGAGCAGGAAAGGTTGGGCTGACCTTCCCACAGAGCACCGGCCACCAGCACTGAAAGGTCACTGCGGGCACTCTCGGTGCCGCTGGCTCCTGGCTGCGGGGGCTGGCAGGGACAGGGACCTGCCTGACAGTGGTGGGCGCTGGCATCAGCCCACCCAGCACAAACCTCTCTCTGGGAATGTTTTCCTGGTTCTAAAACGCGGGTTCCCCATTTCCCCAGAAGTCCCCACCCCTGGAGGTGTCCAAGGAACGCCTGGAAGTGGCACTCAGAGCTCTGGGGTGGGTGGCAAAAAGGGGATGGGTCACAGGTTGGACTTGATGGTTTTGAAGGTTTTTTCCAACCTAAACGACTCTGGGATTTTGGGATTCTGTGTCTGGACCCTGTGGCAGCCGGCAGCCTCTGCCTTCCCGGAGACCTGGAGCCAGGCTCTGTATCATCACCTGCTGCTGAATCAGCCCCGGCAATATCCCGGCGGTGCTTCAGAACTGGAGAGCTCTCAGCTGGGAGGTGCTCCCTGCCACTGGCATCGGTTCAAGCCGCCTGGTGAACTAAATTGATTTTTTATAGTTGCTCTGGAGCAAGTTAAATGAATCTGTTAGTAGCTGCTCCCTGCTTAAAGCTTCCCTCAGTGCTGGAACTGCAGCCCGGCGCTCCATAAAGCGGGGGGGCTGCTCCAGCCGTGCCCCCGCCCCCGAGCAGTGCTGCTGTGATTAGCTGCCTGCTGCATAATTCCACATCATTACTGCGTGCACTCGTGCACTCCGAGGAAGCCATCAGCGGAGCGAGCCGCGCTGGGTTGGGAGAGAAATCCGTGCCTCAAATGGGAACCCTGTGCAAAACACCACTCTGCACACTCCTGGTTTGAGTCTGCACCTCCCGTGTTAGTCCAGCGCCAGTTCCAAGTGTTGAATCACTGGGAGGCAGCTCAGCTGTCACAGTCCTGCCTCAAAGACAATGATAATAAAAACTAACAGCAGTTTTGCTTTTACTTTTGTTTTTATAGAGGTTTGTTTGGATTTTTTTTCCCCTCGAACATTTCCCCACATTTCCGTGCATTAAAAGGGCTGGAAACCCACTCCCATAAAACCAGTGCAAGTTGAGATTCACAGGACTCCAGGACCTGGAGTTTTGGGAGTACAGAGGTCAGCCCTCGCCTGTGTTTGCTGCTCGGAGAGGGACTGGAGGCTGCGCGCAGGGGCTCGATGGTTCCTGCATCCCCGGGGCTTCGGACACAGAAAGAGGCGTCAAGAGAGGCAGCACTGCAACAGGCACTGCCCAGTGCCAAACCCAGCCTAAATCAGCTGCAAAACCCCCTGGTGGGTCTGCTCAGAGCCACCCTACAGCGGTGCCACCCCGTGTCCCGCAGCCCATGCCCAGCCTCGGCAGCTGGCACTGCTTCCCCCGAGCCGGCGCTGGGGCTGGGGATGCTGAACCGGCAGAGCATCCCTCCCAAAAACGGGGCTGGGGGATGCTGAGCCGGTAGAGCATCCCTCCCAAAAACGAGGCTGGGGGACGCTGAGCTGGCAGAACACCTCTCCCAAAAAAAAGATTCCGGGGGATGTTCAGCCGGCAGAGCATCTCTCCAAAAGCAGGAGCGGGATGGAGCCGCCCGGTATCCCGGCTGGCACCATCACGGGCGGTTTCTATCACTCCACACAGCTGCTGAGCGCGCCTCTTCCTTCCCAACAGCTGCTGGGATCTGACCCTGTCCATCAGCAGTGCCAGGAAAGCCAGCGAGCTGCCGGCAGCCGCCTCGCTGACATCGGTGTTTTCAAACATGCAGGCAGCGATGTGATCGGCGCCGTCCCCAGAGGCCGCGCTCGGGGCCTCGCTGCGCGGAGCTGCCGCCGGTGCTGCCAGGAAACGCTGCTGCTGCTGCCGAGCACAGTTTAACTCTTGAAGAGCAGCGGAGCCGGGCTGGGGCGGGCGCTCCGTGCTGCTCTGCTGGCTCCCGGATCACAGTATCACAGCACTGGGAAGAGGGGCTGAAAGAAAAGGGAATTTTGGAGAGGAAGGCGGCAGAGCTGGAGAGGACGAGGCCAGTGGGAGGTTTTCTGGTGGTGCCACCATCGGGGTATGTGGGTACCACCATCGGAATAAGGCACCCTGTGTCACCAAACCAATGGGTAGGGAGTGAAAAAACGGGGTTCGTTGACTTGGGACAAAAGGTAATTAATATCTATTAAAGTGATAGAAATGTCAGCAAGCATTAGCAGGACAGCCAAGGCATCACTTCAGCAGCAAACAAAGGATGCCCGCACTGGGTGGGAGCCGGGAGCAGAGGGTGCAGGGGAGACTCGGGGAAGCTGTGCCGAGCTCCCCGCGGGGGCTGAGTGAACAAATGCTCATGGAATTGGAGACCACCAGCGCCCACCTGATGGTGCCGCAAAGCCCTGCCCGCTGCTGGTTGGCACGAAACGCCCGCAGGTGCCGGGTGGAGCCGCCTGGAGGGGACAAACAGCCCCTGAGCGACAGCTTGGGAGGGTGCCTCACCCACATCCCCCATCCCCACCCCTCCTGCAGCCTCTCGCTCAGGAGGTGAAGGTGCTGCTGGGTGCCCGCTGCCTTTCTCGCGTCCCCGACCTGAGGAAGCCGCCGGGCTGCGTCTCCCAGCACCCTCGTTAATTTGAACAACTATTTACTTAAGCCCCCAGCCCCCCTCCCCGCATTATGCATGCGGCCAGCGGGGCTGTGACTGCGGCATCGATCGGCACCACTTCAATACCCTCATTGAGATTCCGGGCACCGGCTCAGGGACTCTATCTCAGTGTCTGGTCAATAGCTTATATTTTTAATTTGTCGATAATCAGTCAGGACCTTGGTCTGAGTGCTGCCGAGGCTCCCTGCTCAATGGAGAAGGTGAAATCACTCAAGCAGGGTCATGTTTATGGCCTGAGCTGAACCATGGGAAATGGAGATATCAGTCAGGCTTATGAAAAATAACATGCCATATTATTTTTCATAAACCTGACAAAATCGTATTAATTTAAAGACAAAGATAAGGCACCCAGCTGGCAGCGCTCACTTTCTCTTCCCTTCTGAGCGTGCTGAGCTTTGGGAGGTGCAAACCAGCCCAAAATGTGCAAGCCTGGCACCACCACCACCACACAAGGCACTTGCCCAGGAGCCAGTGGCAGCCCCCATGTGTGGCACCACTTGTGCCACTTGTCCTCCCCATCATTATCATTGTCATCATCATCATCACCATCCCCTCGATGACTTCAAACACCAGCTGAAGGCATTTCCTTCAGCCTAAGGAACAGCAGCAGGAGGGAATCAGGAGCAGAGGGGGAAGCACAGCTCTGGAAGGGGGGCCTGGCTCATTTGGAGGTGATGCCCAAGAACTGCTGCTGGGAGCTCCAAGGTTTTCACAGCAAAGATGTGATTTTTAATAGGAGAAGAAGATACCTGTGTTTGCAGGTGAGTGCTGAGCCTCAGGGCCTTTTCTAACTGATACTCTGAGTATTTAATGGGTTTTAAGGCTTCTTTTGAGAATTTGATAAGACAAAAGGTTATTGTCTGAAACTCCTGGCTTTTGGAGTCTGTGTCTCTGAGCAGTGTCACTGAAGGCACGTTGTTAATGGTGTTGACTCTGCCATAAATGTACCTGTGAGTTTTTGGAGCAAAGGGCAGGAAAGAAGAAAAATGCTTGATGTTGTAGTTTCAGCCTTTAAAGAGAAAATTGTGCTCTGTAGGGTTTCCATCTGAGGTGTTTGAGTCCTAGGAATGGCGTGGGCCAGAGGTGTCAGCACGTGGCTGCAAGGACCAGGGTGTTTATAATTTACCATTTTTAAGCAAACCAGCCCTGGGGGCTCCAGCTTTGTGGGCTGTGGTACCTCCTGCGAGTGGGGAACTCTGCTGGGGTTTTGGCTTCTGATGGACTCGCCCAGCTCTGGCTGGGACCAGTGGCCTTGTGCTGGCCAGGTCCCCCTGCCTCCCCTCCTGTGCCTGGGCACAGAGCAGGGCTCATTGCAGCAGCATTTGTTAAAATACCGATGTGGAGACGCAGATTTTGGTGCCCAATTTGTCTGCAGTCCCTCAGCTCTCATGCAGTCATTTCTTGAAAAGGCCAAAAAAAAGGTAGAACAAACTGTTAGAAACCCCCAAGGCAAGATGAGTTGACAAGTCAGGAAATGCACATGCACACCTGGAGAGGCAGTGGCTAAAAAAAACCAGGAAAACCTGGAGCATTGATCAGGGAGAGCTGAATTGTCTTGGGAATGCTGGGAAGGGAGCTGGGAGCCAGGGAGGGAAGGGGCAGGTGTGAACATGGGGGTGTTGCCTTGCAGGGGTGTTAGAATTAGAGAATTCCAGGGTGGTTTGGGTTGGAAGGGAATTAAAAACTCATCCCATCCCACCCCATCATGGGCAGGGACACCTTCCACAATCCCAGGCTGCCCCAAGCCCCATCCAGCCTGGCCTTGGACACTTCCAGGGATGGGGCAGCCACGGCTTCTCCGGGCAAACTCTTCCAGTGCCTCAGCAGTGCTGGTGACTCCAATGCTCTTTGATTTCTAGAGGTGATGAGACATCATCAAGAGCTCAGGGCTGACCTGAGAGCCCCCTCTGTGCCCCACACATCCCCGAGGCCATGTCCCCTCCCTGCGAGCAGCTGGCCCTGGGTCCCTGTGGCTGTGGCTCATCAGGCTGGGCTGGGTGGGGGGGCTGTGTTCCTGTGCCTCGTATCCACCAAGGAGTCCTGCTCCCGTATCTCACACTTGTCTCCTTCGATTTCCCTGACAGCCAATTCTGGAAAGTTGGAAGGTGTGCCATTATCTGGGACTACATTATGAAAGTGTCGCGCGGGTGATGAATGGCAGCGCTCAGCGGCTCCGAGGAGCGGCGGGGAAAGAGTGACATTAGGAAAGATCTGCTTTTTATGGTTCCTTCAATAGGGAGGGCTCTTTGGAGGGCTGTATTTCAAATCAGATAATCAAACACTCTTCCTGGCCTCCCAAACTTTGCGAGAAAGTCCTGCTAGGGGGACGAAGGGGGCGTGACTCATTCAGGTTCCTGCCTTCCTGTGACAGGGAGCTCCTGGGCAGCAATGCCCCAATCCCCTGGCACTGCCTGCTGCCTTCAGCCTGGTGCTGCTGCCTGTCCTGCTGAGGAGGGGTCTGTGCTGGGCATTGGGAGGGTCCTGTTGGGTGGGAAATGGCTCCAGGGTGGGTTTGTTCTGCTGGAGGGACTGGAGAGAAGGTGGAGAGTGCAGGGAAAGCTGTGGGAGGAGGGTGGGAACTCATTGCCCCAGTGCTCTGTGATTTCTCGTCCTGGGGTGGTGAGACATCACTGGAGGGCTGCAGGGCTGGAGGAGAGGGGACCTGGGTGACATTCCCTGCAAGCACAGCTTGGTGCTGGCTCCAGCAGCTGGCACTGCCCGTGTGCTCCATGCTGGGCACTTCACACCCTGCAGGAACCCATCTTTCCCCTGGTTCCTGCCCTTTCCCAGCCCCGTGGCCTCCCTGTGCCCATCCCCAGAGCTTCCCATGCACCTCCTCATGCTCTGCCACGGGAGCAACTAATAAGGTACATGGGCACATCGTTTAAAATGATATTTAATACCCTTGGAAAAACCCTAAAGACCTATTGACCACGCAATATCCCGTGTCAGTGCGTTTTACAGGGAGTGAACATCAATAACCCCGCGCGGGCTGTTACTGCACAGCTCCCAGTGAAACCCAGCCCAGCAGCTGCGAGTGCTGCTCGTGTTCCTCCTGTCACAGTGAGCCCAGAGCCTGGGGGAACCCACAGCACCTTTCCCACCATCTCCTGCTGCTGCCTGGCTGCAGAGGGATTTTGGCCCCACATCATATAAGGAGAGAATCATGGAATTGTTTGGGCTGGAAAGGATCTTAAAGCTCATCCCGTTCCACCATGGCAGGGACAACTTCCACTATCCCAGGTTGCCCCAAGCCCTGTCCAACCTGGCCTTGGAAACTTCCAGGGATGGGGCAGCCACAGCTTCTGTGGGCACGCTGTGCCAGGGGCTCACCACTCTCACAGGGAAGCATTCCATTTGAATATCCAATCTAACCCTACTCTCTGTCAGTGTGAAGTCATTCCCCCTTTTTCTATCACTTCAGGCCACTGTAAATAGTCTCTCTCCACCTTCCTTGTAGACTCCCTTCAGGCACTGGGAGGCTGCAATTAGGTCACTCCAAAGACTTCTCCAGGCTGAACAATCCCAATTCTCCCAGCCTCAGAGGGCACTCAGGCTCAGTCCTTTCCTTCAGAAAGGTGGGTGCTCTGCCCTAGATACCACAGAGCCCCCCTGTTTAATAAGACAGAACACCAGCAGCACCAGCCAGCTCAGAAAGCAAAGGCTTTCTTTTTTTCTTTTTTCCCTGTTGCCTTCAGGATATTAATAAAAACAGATTAATAAAATCAAAGGCAGCTCAATTAGACAGGGCATCAAGGAAAAAAATGTTTGCTGTACAGTCTTTCAATTTCCATGGCAGTTCTCACGCTGAGAAAATCTGTCTGCAGTTTCTGATGAAAAGATAGAAAGCTGATGTGTGAAACACAGGGGAGGGATGTACAAGCACGGCTGCCTTTGTGCTGCTCGTGTACAACACTCCTGTGTGGTGAAATTCCCAGGTTCCCAGCACGGGGCTGTCCCGTGTGTCCCTTTGGGGGTGCCTGCAGGATGGTGTTTGGTGAGCTGGGGTTAAATAAAGGTGGTGGGCAGGGGGTTTGTAGGGGGTGAGCCAGGAGTGCCTGGTGGGGGTGGTCACCTGCTCCCAGCCCTGAGCGTGGGCAGGAGCTTGTGTCCTTGGGGAAGGATCCTGGAGGGGCTGGGTGCCCCTGGGGTGGGTGCCCCTGGGGTGGGTGCCAGGGCTGGCAGAGGGCTCACTCTGCTCTCTGGGGCACCCTGTCAGGAGCTCTCTCCTGTTTCCTGGTTCTCCCAGCACTGTATCAGAAGGAAAGCATTTATTTTCCCAGTGTTGCTGGGTTACCTCCATTAACCTGGACCCTGTTTGGAGTGGCTCAGACAGTCTGGCAGGGCTGGCAGAGGCTGGGCTGGCTGCAATCATAACACACCTCCAGCATCCCTGGTTCTGGGATTGGAGAGGGTCTGGCTGCAGGAATGTTCCTGGAGTGCTGTGTCACTGGTGGGGGGGACCCCATCTTCGAGGGGAGTGTCCCATCCCAGAGACTTTTCCAGACGTGTCCAGTTGGAATCTTGTACCTGTGGCTGCATGGACTGGGCTATTCCCTGTGGGGACTGCCCTCACCCAGAGCCCCTGTGCAGAGAGAGTGAGGGCAATTCCAGACACGTTTCCTTTTGCAGGAACTCACCTCCTGATGATTTTCTGTTGGGGAAATTCCTTCTTGGAGGAGCTGCCTGCTGAGTCGGGGTGTTACTGCTCCTGGTCGGTGCCTGTTGATTCCGGAGAGGAGCAGGGATGGAACCATTCCCTTCTCCCAGGCTGAGACATTCTCAACCAACACATCGCTTAGGTTGTAGTGTTGTTTAAATCCAAAAAGGTTTTTAAACACTGCAAAGTCTGAAGCCAGACAAAAGGATGTTGTTGAGAGAGAACACTCACCATCCCCTCGGATGGGGGCTCTGGTGGGGCCACAGGGTGGGCACTGGCAGGGTGGGCACTGCCCATCACTGACGTGCATCACAAGGTGCCCTGATGGCTCTGTCTCACGCCTGAAGCCCTTCAGTCTCAAGGATGGAGACAACAGCAAGAGGCCTTGGCTGTTTGGAACTTTTTGGTGGGGTTTCTATGGTTGTTTTAAAGGCAGCTATAAATCTGGATCTAGTTTTGCAAGTGTGAACAGGATCTGGTCCCAGGGAGCTGATCTGGAGTGTGCTGCTGAGCCAGAGAGAGCCTGAGGCTGCAGGATGGAGGAAAAGGTGCCTGGAGCTGAGTCCTGAGCAAAAGGGGTTGGGAGGGGACCAGGGGAGGGTGTCAGTGACCCCAGGAAGGGTTCTCTGGAGCTGTGTCCCCCACTCCACCAGTCCTGGGGGAAGCTTTTGGCTGCACGTGGATCCCTCCTGTCAAATGCCGAAGCGCTTTGTGGAATGATGGTAATTATTACAGCACTAAAACAAAGCACCAAAAGCTGATTGCTTGGGAGAGATCACTAACTATCTTTGTCTAATTACTTGGCTCCAATTAACATTTTACCACAGACTGTCTGCAAGCACTTCTCTAAGAAGAGAAAAAAAAAACCCAACAAAAAACAGAGTCAACAGCAACATAAAATAAAAATACAGTAGCCTTGGAAATAGTCCTTGACATCACACTGGGAAAACAGGGAGAAAAAAAAAGCCTTCCCACCCAGGAGCCTGGTGAGGGGAAGGCTGGCACGGGGCAGGGGGGTGGGGGGATGAGGGAGGGGAGGTGTGGCAGGGAGGAGCTGATGGAGCTGGAGGAACCCAGATGCCCTCAGTGCTGGGCTGAGGGACGGTGGCAGTGGGGCTCTGGGATGGGCAGAGCCATCTGCGTCCCAACAGCATCCCCAAACTGTGCTGGGGCTTCTCCTGCCTGGAATGAGCCGGGGATGAGCCCCCTCACTTCTTGGGAATGGCCAGAATCCATCCTGAAGTGGCCCTCAGGCCCGTGGTGAATCCTAGAGATGAGGCACAATGCCGCGTTTGGGGTGGGTTTCAGCAGCTGGAGTTGCAGGGCAGAGGGAGCACAGCCCAAAACCTTTCCAGATCCCATTTTCCCCTTGCCCAGAGCCTGGGAAGGGCCGGGACAGGCGTCCCCTGAACGCCCAGGCTCAGCACTGCGTGTTGCTGTGCTTCCTGGCGCTCCCATATTTACATACATCCTATAATTACCATCTGCACAGCCAGAGGCATTTGCTGGGAATGGGTTGATTCCATCTGTTGGTGCAATTTTCTCTGAGGAATTTGCATTGATCACTTTTTTATGCAAAGCTTTTGTATAGATCATTTTACCCCTATTTTTTTTAATACAGCTAAATAATTTTAGGGAGGGCAGGGGTCTCTGGTGGCAGAGTGGGCACTGGCAGAGACCCCACGTCTTGGAACAAGTTGCTGCTGTTTTCCTCCCTGCTCAGCATGGACTAGGGAGTTCAGGCTGCTCCAAGGTGGCATTTCTCAAATATTTATAGTTTTCTGCTATACTTGAGGTGGTAACTCATCCTTAATGTGTTGACCTTCAATTAGGAGGAAGAGGGCGTGGTAATTAGTCAGCCAAGTGATTCCTCCACATCAGAGCTCAGGCTTGGACCTGGTGGGACCAGATGGGACTTTCTGCATATTTTTGACAGCTGTAATGAACAGGGCAGTGTTGGATCAAGTGGCTGGGAAATTCCCACAGCCTCTGGGTTTTCCTTAGGTTCTACAACTGCTCCAAGGCTCCCCAAGTTTCTCGTGTCTCATTCCCATGGGTGAGCTGGGGACAGGACAGCCCTGGGGTGCAGTAGCCTCGTGGTTGGGGTGCTGGGAGAGCTGTGGGATGCAGGGCCACCCTTCCTCAGGGAATGTCACCAGCTGGCCCCGGCCTCTGCTTTGGGACTGTTGGATCACAGAATACCAGAATCATTTAGGTTGGAAAAGACCTCCAAGACTGAGCTCAACCTTTGATCATCCCCTTGTCACCAGCCCAGAGCACGGAGTGCCACATCCAGGTGTTCCTTGGACACCTCCAGGGGTGAGGACTCTAAACCTCCCTGGGGAACCCTCTTCCAAGGCTTGGCCACCCTTTCCATGGGGAAATTCCTCCTGATGCCCAACTTGAGCCTCCCCTGGCACAGTTTGATGCATTTTCCTCTCATCCTGTCCCTGTTCCCTGGAGCAGAGCCTGAACCTCCCTGGCTGTCCCCTCTTGTCAGGGAGTTCTGCAGAGCCAGAACATCCCCCCTGAGCCTCCTTTTCCCCAGGATGAGCCCCCTCAGCTGCTCCTCACAGGAGTCACTCTCCAGACTCTTCCCCAGCTCCACTGGCCTTGGTAGCTTTGTGTCCCCCCCAGTGTCCCAGGAAGTGTCGATGCCATCGAGGTGGGCAAAGGGGCAGTGAGACCCCAGGGGCTCCCAGTACAGCCCAGTGCCTCTCCCTGCAGGGCAGCAGCTCCCAGCAGTGAGGGAAAACATCACAGAGCTCTAAACAAACAAACCCAGCTGCTCCCCTGCCCTGTGGGTCTTGATTAAAGAAGTTATTGTGAGGAGGTGGTTGGACTTGCTAATTGAGGGGGTTAACAGGGATCAGCCAGGCTCTGCCTCCTGAGCCGGGGAAATAAAGAAATAAATCCATGAAATCCATTGTGCTGTAAACAGTTCTCAGGAAAGAGCAGAGAAAATGAAGTGAACTCTTCCAATGCATCATGGAATATTACTGTATTTCATTTACTGTGGCACCAATTAGATGAGAGCCTGTTCTATTAACGTGCACCCTTGCAGATCCATGCTAAATTAACTGCTGGATCTTCACTACAGCAGTAAAGCGATTGATTTCTCCCCTTAATCAGTTTATTTCATTAGTTCTACATTTATTTTTACATGCGTTCTGCCGAGCCGCAGTGAAATGACCTATCAAGGTATGTGACATCACGGACTGATTTGAATATTAACCAAATAGCTATTACAGCGGTGCTGGTGCTTAAAGATCATATGTAAATCAAATGTCAGGGGATAAAATTGCAGCGAGGGCTGTCAGAAAACAATTTAGCAGTGGTTAAAGGGACAGCTCATGGCTGGGGAATGGCGAACCCTGTGAATGGATAATCCGCTCCCTGCTTCCACGGGAGCGGGGAAGTTTTCCCCATACTGTAATTTTTTTGTTGGGTTAAATTAACTGCAGTTCAAAATCTTTCCCTTTTGTAGTCGGCATCTGGCTCCCAAGCACAATTGTAACTTTCAGGTTGAGCTGGGCGCGGAATAATTTCCATTTCTGACCCAGGAAGCCGAAATGTGTTAAATATAAATAGCTGTTAATAGTGAGAGGCAAAAATGGCTTCTCCGGTGCTGTAATTATGAGGAACGCGCTCCCAAGGGGAAAGGGAAGAAAGCTGGAGCCTGGTGACATCTCCTCTCCTGTATGGGAGGCAGGAGGGTGAGCTGCTCCCCTTCTCCTGCGCAGGGAGGAGCTCTGGGCTGTCGGGGTAGTCCCGGGGCAGGTCTGGGGGTGACTCCTCTGCGCTGCCATCGGGGCTGGGGGGACATGTCTCATGACTGGCTGAGCCCCCGGTCCATGGGGACTCCCAGGGGATGCTCCTGGACATCTGGGCTTGGAGCTGAGCTCACCAGAAATACCCTGCTCTGGGCCAGGAGCGCCCAGGCTGGTCCTTCCTGCCCCTGGCCGTCCTTGGGGCACAGCAGAGCCTCGCTCAGGGGCACAGGGGGTGGGCAGAGCAAGGGAAGGGGGTGCAGAGCTGCCCATCAGTAATGAGGGATCTCCTGCTCTGGGACATCACGAGGTCCCATCTCTGGGGTCCCAGCAGGGCTGGCGGCTCTCGGGCCACCATCCGCACCACCAAACCCTCACTGGGGCAGCTGGGAGGTCTCCAGCCATGAAGGAAATGCAGGAACGGAGCAGTTTGGGCAGCACGGAGGCTCCAGGGCAGAGCTGTGTGGCACCGTGAGCACCCAGCCCTGTGTTTGTCTTTGAAGCAGCAGTGAGGAAATGAGGCGTCAATGACCAATAATCAAAGGCAGCCGAGGGAAAAGCAGCGGCAGATTGCCCTGCCCAGCAAAGGGAGAGCAGCAGGTTGCGGTGTGAGCTGTGCCATAAAGCCATCCAGTCCACCCTTCCCAGGGTTTAAATCCAGCTCCCGTGTCCCTGGGGCACCATCTCGCAAAATCCGTCTGCACTGAGTAAACATTGAAATTATATAATTAGCCCCTCAGAGGAAAGAATTCTAAATTCACGGGAGCTTAAAGTTAAGAGGGAAATATTACAGCTCTTCTGCCCTTCCCTCTCATCTCTAAACATCGAGCGGTGCAGTAGGAGAGGAGATTCCAGGAGGGAGGGAAGGCCTGGGAGGGCTGGATGCACCTGAGGGTCTCCTAGAGCCCCCTGTGCTGGGGGCCTGGCTCTTCAGAGGTGCCAGGGTGCAGCGCAGGGTGGGTGAACTCCAGCAGCTCCCAGGGAATGGGGGGACAAGGGATGCATTTGGCCTGGGTCTGCCGGTGTCTAATCAAACGCCAGCGCTGGCAATAACCCGGGATTATAAATGGGAATTGTACTCCATCAAAATTGATTCCAGGGCAAATTGAATATTGAGTTAAATTCCAGAGCCTGGTGAAGGCTCTGCCTTCCCAGTCCAGCACTGAAGCAAATCCATCGTGAGTCTCCTGGATATACCGCGCCGCTGTCTGACCTTGGGTTACTGCAGTAACCTTAAGTGCACAGTAATACACTTTCAGTCACTGTTCAATGCTCAGGGGAATGGTTTAAGGCCCTTGGCTGAGTGAATATTTTTATGCAGGCTATAATTTCTTTTAAGACCTTCGCCAGCAGCCAGGCAGCCTTCAGAGCGTCCTTCCCCCAGAGCACTGCGGGGTGGGGACCCCGGGGAGGGGACCCCCAAGCTGGGCAGGTGTGCTGGGGATGCTGAGTGCAGGGAGAGGCTCAGGGCAGGAGACCAGACCCCCCTCCTGCGTGTGCAACCCCCCAGGACCTTCCCACGGCCTCCTCCAGCCAGGTGAAGGTGGACACTGAGCTCTGTGTGGGCCTGAGTGTGTCCAGGGGGACAGGGCTGGGAACAGGTAGGAGAGGAGGGAGAAGAAGCAATGCCTGAGAGGGGACACACAGCTTTTCTGCTCTGCCTCACTCCAGGATGCCAGCAGCAGCCCTTTTTCTCCTGGGAAAGTTTCCCCATGCTGGCTTTGGCCCCGGTTTGGGAATGTGCCACCACGGGAAGCCCCATTCCCTCAGCCTGGCTGCTGATGGGGTCTGTGGGCTGGGAAACTGGTGTAGGCAGTCTCTGTCCATCCCACGGGGCTGTCAGGGCTGGATCCATCCCCGTGGTGAGGAGGAGGAGGAGGTTTTGGTGTCTCTCTGGTGATGTCTGGGCTGGGCAGCCTGGCTGCCCCATCCTGGGCTGTGCAAGGCTCCGTCCCTGCTCCCTGCCCGGCTCTGCACCTGGGGCCTCATTGGAGCTGAGATTATGCTAAATTCAGTTAAGCTGGACAAATGCTCACTGGAGACCCAGAGAAGAAACCCCCGAACTGATTTTCATCTGTGGATGAGGCAAAATTTGATTCACAATTCAATTCTCCAAAGGGGAGAATTTGCACAGAATCCCTGCTTAGATTTTATTTTAAGCAAATCCTATAAAAATCCATCTGAAGGAGACGGTGACTCCATCTTTCAGATCCTGCGCGCGCTGTATCTGGGAACACGAGTTCTGCTTTTATATAATAAAAAATGTAGAGTTTCCTCATGTTGCCATATGTTTTTGCATTTATCCGTGCACTTGCTATAACCCTCTCCGCGGTGTGTGCCTACAGAGCTCTCTGTGTCAGCATTGAAATGCAACGAGCCGGTATCATTCATGCAAAAAATGAGCCTAAAATCTCCCTGAAGAGGGGAATATAATAGAATACAATTGTATCATTTAAAAAACTTTGCATCATATTACACAGTCAAAAAGATAATGTATGCTATGAGGGAGGAAGCCGATGAAATATTGGGTTAACTCTTTAGTTGCCCTTGCTGCAGCAAATGGCATCAGCTCAGCATCCCTTTCCTGGCTCAGCATCCTCATCCTCCTCATCCTGTTGTGTCCCTGTTGATGTGCTGTGATCATTCTGAGGTGGGTTGTGTTCCTGCCTCTGCTGTGCAGCCCTTTGCTTCCAGTTTTCCATCCATTCATCCATTCCCTGCCTCTTCTTTGGCTGGAAAACCCTGGGGGGATGAAGCGTGGCCCCCCAGAGCTGTGTGTTTCGTGGGGGAGTTACCCCTCCTGGTCATAGGTGTCCAATGGGCACCTTGAACCAGGTGTTTTGGGGACAATGGCATTGCCCACCTGGTCCTACTGAGTGCCCATGGCAGCTCTGTGCCCCTGGAACCCCCTTCACTCCCTCCAACCCAGCCCTGCTCCTCCCTCGCTGGCGTGAAAAGGAATATTCTCCTCTCTTGGAATACTATCTGTTCCCAAATCATGTATAAAACATTTGCAGAAACCACTTACTCCTCATGTATTTTTTATGAGTCCGATCCGAAGTTAAAATATATAAACATAAAAATATCAAGAAGTACTTTAGGAAAAAAAAAAAAAAAGTTATTTCATAAAATATCAGGAGACCAATTTAGAACCTCGCCAGAACTGCTGCCCTCCCATGCAGCCCTTCCTGAGTGCTCTGCCAGCTTCTCCCACGAGCAGGGACCCTTCCCAGGGCTTATCCAGCCCCTCTGGCAGGCTCAGCCTTTCACACTTGAGAAATAAACCCCATAATTTTATTTAATCCAGGGGATAATCTTTTTTGTAACGTGCCAGGACAAAGACGGGAAGTTTTTATTTCTGGAAGACCAGATTAAGGCAGTTTTGTGCAGGCAGGAGAGGCAAAGTGCAGAACCCAACAGATCCTTCAGCCCAGGCTGAAGCACCCAGGGGAGCGGGGCCGAGCCAGGCCCTCCCTGCTTCCCAACCCCGCTAACGAGGAGGAATTTACAGGCAATCCCAGCGCCAATGATTTATTTTTTCCTTCTCAAGGACGTGCATCCTTGAAGCCTCCTCTCGCTGTGGATCATTTCTGCCGCTGCCGGAGTGGTGCCGGGTGCTGCTCCATGGGGCTGGATATTTGCATCCCAAAGGTGTTCCCACCCCAGAGTGGTTCCAGGTGCTGCTCCATGGGGTTGGGTGTCTCCATCCCAAAGGTGTTCCCACCCCGGAATGGTTCCAGGTGCTGCTCCATGGGGCTGGATGTCTCCATCCCAAAGGTGTTCCCACCCCAGAGCAGTGCAGGAGGCTGATCCATGAGGTTGGGTGTTTGCATCCCAAGGGTGTTCCCAGTCCCAGAATGGTGCTGGGTGCATATCCTGGTTTAGGGCAAATTTTAGGACTGAGTGCCCTGTGGGTGGCAGCAGCCCAAGGGTGAAGCTTTGGGATTAATCTGCCCACAAGGGTTTGGTGCTTGTTCCCAGTCACTGTGGGGGTGGCAGAGAATTCCATCCCCCTTGGCTCCACACCCTCATTCCCATCACACCCCTCCAGCCCATCCTGCTGGTGCCAGCCCCTGCCCTGCTCCTGCCAAAAAATCCAGCCCAGTGTCCCCCACCCTGGGCACCTCCCTGCTGCTCACCCCCCTCCAGCTCCTCCTCAAGCACCTCAGTACCTCCAAACCCCTCCACCAACTCTGCTGGTCAGAGCTGCCTCTTGCTGTCAATTCCTGGAAGAATTCCTGGAAAAGTTGCAAATGTTTTTGCCATTTTTCTCCCTGATGAGCCGAGCTGGAGTTAATTGGGGGAGCTGTCGCCTGTATCGGTCACTGTGTTGTGTTTGCTGAACACTTTGTGTTTGCTTCCCTCAAAATCGTCTCTGTGGTTTCTATTTTATCTTTTGTTGTGTTTAATTGGGGAATAAAAGAGCCCAAGCCCCTCCACAGCCCCAGACTTTGCCTGAAGTCCTGGCTGTGGGTCTGAGAGAGCTCTTGGGGCCTGCACCGCCCAGACCTGAGCTGAACCTCTCCAGGGGATGAGCTCTGGAATACTGTCCAGCAAAAATCCCAGAGAGGACCATGCAAAAGGCCTTTCCCTCCCAGTGCCCTCCCTCTTGGAGTGGTTGGATCCCTCCTCAGAAAAGCAGAGTGTTATTTCATGTCAGGGCAGTTTTTCTGGAAACCCCTGAGACAAAACCTTGCTTTGGTAGGTAAGAATTGCTACTTTTGTTAATTTTGCCTCTGAGCATTATCAGTTAAATATTGTTTCTTTAAAAATGTATTTAATTTAAACTAAAATGCTGGAAATTTCCTTTTGAGGGCACTTTTTTTTTTTCACGCACATGAATATTAATGCCTTTCTCCGAGAGATCTACTTGAAAAAAAAAAAACAAGAATAAATTAAATACCTACAGATTTTTCTAATTCCTCTTTTTGGTGACATGCCGTCATTACATCAAATTACCGAGATGTGCTCCCGTTTTTTTTTTTTTTTTTTTTGGGTTTTTTTTTTTTTTGTATGTGTGTGTGAAAATTATGGAATATAAAGTATATGTAAATGCAGCAAAAGGCTGTGAAGAAAGAACAGGGACAGGGGAGGCATTAGGTATTCAGCCAGCGTCGTCGTGAGCCAATTAATCAAGCAGTGGCGAGGAAAGATGCAGAAACGATGAGTTCGCCCTTCATGTTGATGAGGCCGGTCCAGGGCAAATGCTGCTGCACCTGAGCTCGTAGTTAGGCATGCAGAAAGGAATCATGGGAATATCTTCACGCCTTTGTCTTTCTCGTGAAGGATGGAAAATGTCAAGCTGTTGTTTGGCTGCATGTGGGAGACTCGCTGAGAATTCGCAGTCTGGCGAAGCGGCTTTAACTCTTTGTGGCCGGGCTGTGCTGGCACATCTGCACCCAGCGCGGCGGGGCTGGGGTGGGGAGGGGGCTCTGCACTTTGGAATTCAGTCCTCTGCCCCTCCCTTCAGCTGAGCCCCAGTCAGGGGGTGCAGGACAAGCCCCCAGCCCACCCTTTGCTCTCCCAGTGTTGCTCCACCCGCCCACCTCTGTCCATCCCCACCTTCCTGCAGGATCAGCGGCTCAGCACAGCACCGAAGGCCCTGCCAGCCTCGCCCCTGGTGTGCTCCCCCTTCCCCTTGCCCTGGACATGCACAGAATTTCCAACCTTGCCACAGCCAGAAGTGCTGTCAGGTTGGTGCTGTTGGCGTGCAGGGGGTGGCAGCTCGAGGCCCCGACTGTCCCATGTCACAGCCAGATGTCCTTTCCTTGCTGTGCCTTTGGTTCTCCTGGGATGGCTCCAGAGGTGAGGGGGGTGCACAGAGCTGTGGGTGGCAGCACTGGGGCAAGGACCCTGCTCCCGGGGATCTGCTGTGGGTGTTCCTGCAGTGTGGGATCACACGTCAGCTCAGGGAGTGCCCCAGAGCAGGGGATGTCATGGAAGAGCTCTGTGCACCCTGGGCAGTCCCAGCCTGGGGGCTGCTCACACACACAGGGCTGCTGGAGCCATCCCAGCATTTCCCTGCCCTGCATCAGGGCTTTGCACCTCGCAGGGAAAGCATCACAGGGGTTCAGATGGGAAGATGAGAATTCCTCAGACTTTCATCCACCCCCCTTGGCCAGGCAGAACATTGTGAGTCTCTAATCCTTCTCCTCCCTCCCCTCTGGACTCTGTCCTGGTGGCCCCTGTTCCCAAAGCTGGAACAGCCTCAGCTGCTCCTTGGCATTGCTGAGTTGGTGACAGAAATTGCATCCTGCCTATCACACACGATGCTTTTCCCTTTTCCCTGCAAACCATTTGCTTTTCCTTTAGCATCATGATATTGTTGGCCTAATTTCAACTTCTGATCTGGAATAAGTCTGAGATCCTTTCCTCCTGTCACACCAGTAATTCCCCAATTATGCTGAGCTCCAGGGGCCGTACTCTGCACCTGGATCCAGCAGATAAATTCCCATTTCTCTCAGCTAACTCCAGCATTTTTCCAAGACCTTTGCCATTCAGATTCTGCTCTCTAATGCATTCAAAGATTGCAAATTTAATAATTATGTTTTTCCATTCACACAGCACTGATAGTGAATGGCACTGCATACAGGACAGAGCCATCCAGCAGTTCTCATTTCCTCCAACCATCTCTGACTAGTCCCTCACTGCACTTTTTCAACTGGTTTTACCCTCACCAAATAGTATTTTCATCTCGACTCTGATTCCTCAGCTTGCTTGTGAGAATGTCATATAAGACGGTGTCAAAAATCTTATTAAAGTCAAGATATGACATTTACTGCTTCTTTTCTATCCAGAAGGCCTATTACCCTGTCGCAGATGAAAATTAGATCGGTTTGCCACGATTTGTTCTTGACAAACCCATGTTGGCTGCTACTCACCCTGTTATCTTCTTGGTGCTTATAAATAGTTTGTTTGATCATTTGTTCCAATATTTTTCTGGGAGCTGAAGTCGAACTGACTTAAACTGATGATAATTTCCCAGCCTCTCCTTCCCCTCTGCAGAGCAGGCAGAGCAGAGCAGCGCTTGGTGCCTCCCGTACCCACCAGGGACCACCAGGAGCCACGCTGGGATTCCCTTCTCCACTTTTCCACGCCCTGGTATTCACTGTTCCAGCTGCCTGAGCAGTGCTTGCCTTTTTTTAGGCATGGAAAAGCAGGTTTACAGCCCTCACCCTTCCATCTCCTTCCCTTCCCACTCATCAGCATCAGCTCCTTCCCGTGGTCTCTCCTAGCACAGAGCAGGGAGATTCTCTGTCCTGTGCCTGGCTTGGGGACAGTGACACATTGGTCCTGCCTGCCCTCATGGAGCAGGTGATCAGCACAGAGGTGGGGATGAGCTCTGCCTTTGAGGAATTCTCCTTGGGATCCTCACAGCTGCACACTGCTGGGTTCAAACAGAGCAGGAGGGGATGGGTACCGGAGTGGGGCTGCTGCGGGAGGCTTCTCGTTATGTGGAGAAGCCTTTCCTTGTTTTTAATTAAATATAAAGACTATCTCACAGTTATAATTAGTACCAGGTGGCCAAGGATTAAAGGGGCAGCATCAAAGGCTTGCCTGGGAGGGGTAAGGGCCAGGTTTGCTCCATTATAAATCACCAGGAATCTCTGTTCCCTGGAAACTCCTCCTTGCACAAGGTGCTTCCAGTGCTGCTGGGCTCCAGTCAGAAGCTCTGAGCCTTCCAAAATCCCTCTTCCTCTTTTAAAGCAAGGGGAGCAGAAGGACAATATTTAATAGACATTGGTCTGCTGGGATCAAAAGTTACTCTGAGTGAGTTGGGGGCATCGAGCCCAGAGAAAATTCACTGGTAGTAACATCCCACGGTGGCTCTGGGATGTACAGGGCGTTCTCCTCATCAGCCAGGCAGGGATGCAGGCAGGGATGAAGGAAGGAATGCAGGGATGCAGGCAGAAATGCAGGCAGCAACCAGCAAAAGCAGCAGCAGGAGTTTGGGGTGCCTTGGGGTGGGTGATCCAGCCTGGCAGGAGGCAGCTGGGTGTCTGCCCCAATCCCGGACTGTGATTTCCCTCTGTTTTTAATTTCGTTTCCCATCTCATTTGCTTTGCTGTGCTCAGACCCTGCAGAGCCCATCAGCGCTGCAGAGGGAGCTGACAAATCCATCCCCCGTGATGGATCGTGCAGCCTCCTCCCCAGCCAAGCCAGTTTTGCTTGGCCACCCAGCAGCTCCTGCCCGTGCCCCCTGCCCACCCAGACAGACCCCAGCCCCAGGAGCCGGCCCCTGGCAGCACCCACGGCTGTGCCAGCAGGGGAAGGGGCTGTGTTATTCCCACCCTGGGCTGCCATCCCTGGGGACAGCCAGGCAAACACACAATAAGCTCTGACACAAATGGTGTTTATAAAATATTGCTCCTCTGGGACCCTCTTGCCGACAGTCATTGGGACGCTACCGGTTGCAATAAAATGGAACTGCTCTGATGCTCCTCACGCAGTGCTGGGCCTGCTCCTGGCAGAGCTGGGCTCCCTGTGAGGAGGCTGAGGGAAAGGGAGCTCTGTTCCCTCCCATTCCTGGCTGGCACAGGCAGCCTGAGAAGCCCTGCGTGGCTCTGCCAGACCTTTCTGCGCATACAGAGCAGCCCTGAGTCCCGGCTGCGAGGGTGGGATGGAAATGTGAGCTCTGCTCTGGGATCCTGGGGATTCTGGAGTCGGGATGAGATGCAATAACACCATTGTTGGACTTGATCTTAAAGGTCTTTCCCAGCCTTAACGATTGTGTGATTCCTGCTGCCTGCACATCCCAAACCCACAGGGAGTTCTCACAGAGGATGGGGACACTGTCACCAGACTGTGCCTGGGGGAGCCATGTCCTGCCTTGCTGCAGACCCAGCCAGAGCCCGGCTTTGCTGTGAACACCCACTCTGGCATCAAACCCTGGGAGAGGGAAAGCACAGCCACAGCTGTCCAGGGGAACGCCAGGGGAACGGGAGCCCCGTCGCCAGGAGCAGCCTGTGCTCCGATTGCAGCATAATTCATTTCACAATGTATAAGAAAAGTTGAGTTATTGGGACATGTGACATTTATTTAGTTACATATCTCCTGTGGGAGGTTTCCGGGGCCATTAATGTAGTGTATTTGCATGGCTAGTTTACATGCCTTTGCTTGTTATTGCTGTCTATATTCCATGCACCTCACACTCAATTTCAATTCAAAGTTTGGCAGTTGAGGTGTCACGACTAAAAAATGGAATGGCCTCCCTCAGAAATGAAATAATTTTGTTGTTCAGTTCCGAGCGATTTTGTAATTTCATGCTTGTGTATGATAATTTTATGCTGTCCTGCTCCACGTAACTCAGCTCTGCCAAGCCCTGACAGGTGATAAATACAATCTTTTCCACCCGGCATGCGACAGGCCGGGATGAGGAGAAGGGGGGAAGGAAAAAAAAGGTGGCGATTTCCCATCTGAGGTCCTGGCGCAGCCGGAGCCGCCGCAAACCCCAGCCCTTCATCATTTCACGCCTGGATTCCGGCACTCGGCCCCTCGGCTGCGGGGAGGGGACCTGGGGGTCAAGGAAAGTGTCCTGGCGATGGAATGCTGCTGGAGAGGAGCCAGGAGCTGTGTGTGTACCAGGGGGAAAGTGATGACTTTGGCGTGTCCCCGCGTGAGGGCTCCGGGACGTGGCTGTGATTTAGAGCCCAGCCTCTCTCTAATGGAGTTCAATAGAACCGTAACCTTTTGGAGAAATTATTTTTACAAATCTGTTAAACATTTGAAAGACAGCAATTTCCAATAAAAGAATATGAGTCCTTAACATTTATCACCGGGCTACAGATTTTATAACTCTTACTTCATATTGTTCTTGTAAAAAATGTTTCTCCTCCTGAGAGCAGATGAGTCAAAAGACTATTAAGGAAATGCCAGAGGTACAAGGGGGATCTAATGGGTGCCAATAAAATGAAAGCAGAAGCAAACCATTTAAATTAAATTCAAGTGGTGATGAGAATCATCATTCCAGCGACAAACCTGGAAAGCTAAACACCACTCAGGAGCTCTGCAGCCTTGCTGAGCCACAGCAAATGCCCTGCCCGGTGCCACTGGGATGCAGCTGTGGGATCAGCAGGAGGACCAAATCCAGATTCCTCCTGGTACCAGGCAGGAATGGGAAGTGGTGCCAAGCCTTACTCTGTGGTGGTGTCAGACAGGAATGGGCAGTGGTGCCAGACCCTGCTCTGCGCAGTGTCAGGATGCAGGCAGGGATGGAGCAGGTGGATGCTGAGTATCCCTGATCACCAGGCAGGAAAACCCCTCCCAAACTGGAGACTTTTTTGGGGAAGCTGCTGAACTGCAGAAGAGGAGCAGCGTGAAGGGTTGAATTCTCAGAGAGATGTTTGGCAATTCCGTGCTGGAAGGGCTGAGACAATCCTTGTGGGAAGAAACCCTTCAGCAGTGGGAAACACTGTGACATCTCTCCTGGCGTCTGGGTTTGCTCAGGTTGCATCTTCCCTTATCCCTGTGCTCTTGGTGCCCTGTCCCATCCTCACAACCCCATCGTAGGGTCTGTGGGATTTTCAGGGGCTGGTGGAGAAAAACACTTCATGTCCAGCAGCTGGCAGCAGGAGGAGAGTGCAGCTGGGGCAGGGCAGTGCAGCCCCATCCATCCCTCCCTCACTCCCTGCATCCCTCCCTGCATCCCCCCTGCCTCCCAGCCTGGCCAGTGGCCGGCAGCCAGCCTGCCCAGGTGTCTTGGCCATATCCCATCCTCCACCCAGCCCACGCCGGGAATCGCCACTCATGGAAAATTGCTTCCAGCCCTGAGGCACCAATGAGGGCAACTGCCCTGCCTCTCTTCCTGGAATTCAGGCCATTTAAGGAAAGCCCTGGGGAAATGTCGGGGTTTTTTGTCTTTGTTTTCTCTTTCACTGTGGGCTGGGGGTCTGTGGGGAAGGTGCTGCACACCCCTGTGGGTGGGGAGGCTCTGCCTGCCCCAGCTGGGAGCACCAGGCTGGGTTTTGGGGCTGACCCAGCTGGCCAGATCAAAGCAAGGGGCACAGCCAGAACCTCTCAGCAGCCTTGGTTGAAGTGGAGGGGGAATAGCTCCCTCTCCAAACAACCTTGGGGACAGCAAAAATATTAACTTAGTGAATTGTTTCATCTCGAAGCTAACCGGGAAATATGTTTTTAAAATTTGGATATTTTATTTTATGGTTCTTAAAAAGATATTGTGGGTTTTGCGGTGTTTTGAAAATTATTTTCCTTTTACCAATGGAGATGTATCTGCAAAGAGATAAATCTGTATACAAAAGGATTTGGTGAGAATCATGGAATCGTTTAGTTTGAAAAAGACCTCTAAGGTCATGGAGCTGTTAGCAACAACAGAATTATTTCTGTTGTCTTTCCATGTTCACATCCCTTTCCCTCTGGGATAACCAGAGTGGTGACTGGTTTTGCTTTGGCCAGCAGGCTGAGAGCTCTGTGACCAATCCAGAACCAGCCCCTGGCTTTGGGCTCTGCATGCAGGATCCGCTCTTTGGGTGCCTTTTGGAGCTCCCTGTGGAATTCATAGCAGGGAAAGAGACTGGGTGGGAGCCTGGGTGAGCCTGTACAGGGCTGCCACCCCACCAGGTGCCAGCTGGTGCCTGTGATGGTGACAGGGCGCTGTCCCCCCCGTGTCCCTTGGTGTCTGCACTAATGACTCGCAGGAGGGACAAGCTCCTGTCACACCCCGCGCTCCCGCCCCGGCCGCGTTGGCTGCAAATACATTTTTCTGAGGACACACATGAAAGAGATTCTGAATCAACATGACTACAGCTCTGTTAACGTGGGTTCCCCTGAACCAGGAGGTCACCTCACATCGCTGTGCTCACAGGACCACAAACAATGTATTCAGCAGGAGCCGCGCATCTGCCTGTGCCCTCTGCGGGCGCCACTCCCGGCCTCCTCAGGAGCAAGCTGGGGGGATTCGCGGATTTCTTATTACTCTGAGGGTATTAAAAATAGCTGGGAAGGTAGAAAGGCTGTGAAAATCTCCCTTGTGTCCCTGACAGGAGGCTGCTCACGGCGCAGCAGTTAGGGATCTGTAATGTGCAATTAAGGCTTTCTCGAGGGTTTCTTAATATATTTGTGCAAGCTCAGCCATTTTTGGGTGGCATCAAGAACCTGCTGGTGAACCCCATGGATGCTTGGTCTTCCTTGTGTGTGTATCTCTTAACTGGGGGTTTATTTCTGTGAAGTTTCAGCTGCTGGGGATGCTCCAAATCTCCTCTGAGGCTGCCCCGCCGTGTGCTGTCACAGCTGGGCATCACACAGGACACAGGGCACCTCACAGGCAGGATTTGGGCTCTGAATTGGGAAGGAGTGAGGAGCAGCCACCAGGGACACACAAATCATTGTGCTGATGGCAGCACAGAGCACCCCACACTGCCCTGCCCCACGCCAGGCAGGTCCCCACGCAAGGAGAGAGGTTTTGCAGCAGAGTCCCCTCTGCAGGGACACAGGAATCCTTCACACAGGCACAGCCAGCACTGATATGTTGTGTGCTGGAATATTTAGGGGGAAGGAGCTGCCTGCCAAGGATATGCCTGAGCTGGAGAGATGGCATGCCCAGACCGGACCTGACTGGAATTGATGAGCCTCTGAAAGTCTCCTGATGCATCTCCCTGGTTCCTAAATAAGGGAACCTCAGAGCAAAGCGCTGCTCCAAGCCATAACTAAGGTTCTTCAGGCACTCTGCTCCCAGCTCTACTGAGCACTGTCATCAAAAATCATTCTGGGCTCTCCTCCTCCTCCTCCTCCTTCCCCAGCCCGCACCCAGGCTTGGGGAAGCCATGGGAAATGGAATTCAAAACATCCAGGGAAGCATGGGTAGGGTCAGCCCAGGGTGCTCCATCACCCAGCTGTCCTCCACGTGAGCCTCCTTTGCACCTGACAGAACTGAAAACATTTTTCCCCCAAATTTTCACCCACCTGGTGCCCTGGTGAATGTGGCAGTGCTGGGTTTGATCCTATTTGGTTGTACTGGGATGAATCCAATGGGAGCTCAGGATCCACAGTCACTGAGCCCATTTAGCCAGCTGGGAGTGAGCCTTTTTTCCCCACAGCATGAGAATTCCAGGCTTTTCTTCCAAGGCTGTGGGCTCTGACTGACCACAGGAGGCTGCTCTGGAGGAAGAGGGCATTGGTCACTTGGGAAAGGGTTTGTCAGTCCCTCGTGTGTGTGGCTCTCCCACTGCTCCCACCTCCCTGCTGATGTCCCGGCCAGGAATAGCCCATATCACACCCCTCTGCCCAGCTGAGCGAGGACAGAAGGTCCCTGAGGTCACACTTGGGGGCATTTCAGCCACAGCAGCAAACCCAGATGTGTGGGGGCTCAGCCCCTTCCCCAGGCTTCCCAAATTAACTCCATATGTAACGCTGCTCCGAACGGAACAATAAATTAGGGTTGATTTTTTTTTTTTTTGTCGTTGCATATTTTTACACGTCGCATATTTAATGCCTCTCCGAAAATATAAATAAAACATTCGTAACCATTAGAAATCCTTAGAATCTGGGAAGCGCCGAAGAATTTATTTGTTTGCTGGAGGATCATACATATTGTATTAAAACCATATAAAGGGTTTAATAAAATGGCAAAAATAAAGCAAGAGCGAAGGCTCTCAATCTGCGCTGAGAGGAGGGAAGTGATCTTTCTTTGATGCCTATTAAATGTTCCAGCAGATGAAACCCTATATTCTGCCAGGAAATGAGTTTGCCACGAGCCGATTGGGCGCTGTCGTGTGTGCTCGACTCTACCACTGTCATTCCTCTTCCTCGAGCAGCAATACATTACCCCGCCTCCATTTTTCATTCCTCACTGCCCGAAATGCAAATTTTCTCTCTGTTGTTTATATTAGGTTTTCAAATATATGGAAATCCGGATATCTGGAGGAAAATGTCAGGGCCAGGAATACTCGTGATCTGTCTTTCCCCCAGCCTGACACTTTTCTCCATCGCTTACGCCAGAGCCCGTGAGGAGCGTTTGGGGGTGAGGGCTGGGGGTGCTCAGGGGGTTGCTGAGTGCTGGGGGTCGCTGTTAGCATGGCTTTGTCACCTCTGGAGAGCTGAACATGTGGCCTGGGGAGTAAAAGGGACACATTGTGCAGGGACGAGCGAGGGGGAGCTGGTGATGGCTGAGCAGGAGCTGGGGAGAGGGGTGGGCACTGCCTGTGCTCCAAGGAGCTGGTCAGGATGGACATTCAGGCAGTGGTCACTGGAAAGGGCTCCCAAGGAGCTGGTCAGGATGGACATTCAGGCAGTGGTCACTGGAAAGGGCTCCCGAGGAGCTGGTCAGGATGGACATTCAGGCAGTGGTCACTGGAAAGGGCTCCCGAGGACTCTGTCCCCACATCCTGAGTCTGCCGGGGTAGGGAGAGGGGCTGGGGGTCAGCACTGAGCTCCCACATCGCTGCTGCTGCTGCCAGTGGAGAAGGGAGGTGTCAGCAGGCACCAGGTGGGAACAGACCCTGCAGCTTCACGAGGAGTTTGTGACCAGATCAGGCTGAGCTGCTGCAGTTCCCCTCAGGTTTCTCAAGACAGAGGTGTACAAATAATCTAAATAAAGGCAGATGTGGCCTTGCAGAGCAGAGAGCACTGGGGCTGTGAGCTCAGGGGTGTTTGTGCCGTGCTCATCTTGACCCCACTGACCTACTCTGCCCCTGCTACACCTCCCAGCCCTTAGGGCTTGTGCCTGTGCTGGTTTTTACTGGGCAGAGCCAGATCTGCCTTGCCCTCAGCCCAGTTTCAGGCTGCAGCCTCTCAAAAACTCCCCATTTCCAACCTCCCAGTGCTCAGCGTGGCCGGTCCTAGAGGCTCAGCCCGTGTTGGTGGCACTGCTGTGGCTGGGGGTTAGATGGGAGCAACCCCTGTCACCAGGCACCGTGCCATGCTCTGCCAGCCAGGAGGAAGCAGCGGAGGCGTGAGGGGAAGGGACAAACTTCCACGTGGGCACGGGCTGTGACTGACACACCGATAATGAATGCGAGTTGCATCCATTGCTCCTCTATGAGTAAGAGCTATTTTAGGCTCTGGCAGCTTGAGAGGATGATCTGAAGGCAAGAATCACTGTCTCCCAGTGCTGGAGAGAGCCTGATGTGCCTCATATGGTGTCACCACAATCCTCCCAGCAGCTCTGAGGAGGTTGCACATGCAGGAAAGCGTCACTCGAGTCAGCACAACATTTGTTCCTGGGCTGTTTCTCCATGCAGGGACACGAGGAGCTGAGGGAACACAGTGTAGCAGCAAATCCCCTATTAATAGGGGCTCATGTTCCCATTTCTGAATGAGTGTGTGAGACCTGCCCACGCCAAAGGCTCCTGCACGTGGTTGTCATTGCTCCTGGCACGGCGCTCATCCCGCGGCCCCACGCGGCGAAACCAGCCCCAGACAGTCCTGATTTCGGAATTCGGCAGCCAAGGGGAGGCTCTGGGACTTGCTGGACACCTCTGAGCACAGCCTCTGCCTTCTCCATCAGCCAAACTGCAGCACTCAAACATGTTTGCAAAGAGAATCGTGGAAGGCTGCAAACACAATCCCACTGAAAGCTGTGCAGGAGTAATTGTACACACAGAGAAATCTTTCCATCTGCTCGCTCAGCTCTGCACGAGCACTGCTCCAGCACGGAGCAGCAAAGAGGTCACACAGCCTTAACACACACAAAGGCCACGGTCCTTTTACCTGGACGTTTTAACACGTAGCAGAAAAACAATCTTTCTGAAATCACAGGAGAAATTCCAGGATTAAGAAACAAACAAGCAAGAGAAACCACCCCCCTCTGCTGAGCACGGTTATTCACCCTGTCCCAAACACACAAAGAGGAGCAGCTACTGCAGATCCTGCACCCAGAGCACAGGGGAGGGATGGCCCTGCCTGTCCCTGCCTGTCCCTGCCTGTCCCTGCCTGTCCCTGCCTGTCCCTGTCACGGGCTGGGGACACTGGGGCTTTGCACAGGAATTTTCAGAGGGGATTTTGCACAGGAGCTGGCTCTGCTTGGACCCCCTCTACCACACCCCTGTGCCTGGAGGTGTTTGGTGACCCCAGAGACACACAGGGGGATGTTCACCTCCCTGTGCACCCAGGGCACGGCCCTTTGAATCCAGCCTGCACTCCTGTGGTTCTGTGACTCCACAAGCCAAATTGCCGTGCCCAGGTTTTTCTTCCCAGAGTGCCCATCAGAAAGAAAGCCTAAAAAAGGGAGATCAGATCCAAGGGAATTTTTGGGGAATGGGGCTTGCCTCCTCCATCCCCTCAGATGGAGACGCTGGCATTTCCCACAGAGCAGAGTTAATATTCTCTGTGCCTGCAGCAGCAGCAACTCCAGCCCTCTCCTCCTCAGCTCCCCCTTCCCAGGCTGAGTGTTTTGGCAGACTTCTTGTTCCAAACCAGTGGACCTTGTAACGCCTCGGAATGCATAATCCAAACCTCCCTGCCCAGGAAAGGCAGGAGCTGGGACAAAGCAGAGTGCACCTTCTGTCCTTTAGTTACCACTTCAAGCTGCGTGCAAGAAAAAGGGGTTTTCTCTATGGTCTCATTTCCCCCTGGCCTGGCCTGCCCCACTGAGTCCCCCAGACCCACACAGACCTCGAGGAGCTGCATTTCCTTCTGGGAACAAGCTAGGTCTGCACCCAGGAGCATCAAAGAACCTCTTCCCCTGTGTTCCATGGCTTGTGATCCCTGCTGAAAGGCAGCTCCAGCTTTTTGAAGACCTCAGAGCTGCTCCAACCCCACACGAGAGCAATGAAGGGAACAATCAGAAGTCTGTGACAGGAGAGCATTTCCACTGCTGTCTGCCAGGACAGGTGAGCCCAGGTGAGTGCTCTGCCTGTTGTGCTGCCCCTGAGCCTCTCAGAATACAGAAACAGCTACTGCAGGTCTGAGCAAGAAAATGATCACAGCTTAAAAATTAAAAATTTTGAAAAAAGGAATCCTTGTGGCCATGGTGAGATCCTGAGCAGAGAGAGCAGATCCCTCAGAGCTGAGCAGCAGAAGCTGTCACACACTGTCACTGAGGGCACAAAGCTCTGCCCACACGCTCGGCCCCAGCACAGGCAGTTTTAGGCTGATAGCAATTTGCAACGGGTTTATTTCACCAGAATGAATTAATACAGGAAAATAATTTGCAGATTACAACAATTCCTTCAGCAACGTATGACTCAGAGCCAGGCACTCAGCCAGCACTGAGAGTCAAATTATTTGCAGCTCCTCGCTCTGGCAAGGTCTGGTTTGAAGCAAGTTCTAATGAGATGCACAATTTCATTCTGGGCCACATGAACACGAGAACCTGAACCTCATCCTGATGAACCACTGCCCTTGACAGCCCAAATTTCCAATGCAATTGGGGCTCACTTCCTGCAGGTGAAGTGTCTTGGTTACCAGAGGCTGGGCTGTCGCTGCAGGCGCTGCACAGCCCCCAGGACCTGGGCAAGGATGTCAGGTTTGCCCCTCAATTCATTGCAGCTGCAGGTGATGCATCAGAGTGAAGGCTCTCCACTGATGATCCCTGCAAACAGGCCATCCATCATTAGTGAAGGTCAAGCTGCAGATGAATTCCATCATTTTACAATCATGTACTGCCCCCCCTTGCCCTTGGTTGGGTCCCCAGCAGAAGGTGAAGCTCTCAGGGGGTGTTTCCAGCTGCCTGGAGCTCAGTGCTCTCACTGGAACAAGTGGTGGTGGAGTCTGTGGGTGGCTCTTCATCCCTTCAGAGGCTGATGAAAATAAATCCCAAAGGAATGTGCCAGCTCTACAGATGGAATCTGAACTCCCTAGTTCTGCAAAGACCCCTTGAAGCAGAGAGAAAGGAAATACTCTTTTAGTTCACAAGAGCCTGTGGTGGATGAAGATTCCAGGTCTCTTTGGAAGGTCTCCCTGCTCAGTGGCTGTGGTGACCAATCCCATCCCCATGTCCGGCCTCAGCTTGGAGTACCTGAGTAACACCTGTCCCCTTGGTCCAGAAGGCAGGATATCAACTTATTTCAAGATCTCTCTAACTCACAGCTGTCTCTGAATATGTTGTTTCCTTTTAACCTCCAGCAAAACCTGAAAATAGGGGCCGAAATGGGTCATGAAGGTGTTAAAGCTGGAAGAACAGTGGGGCAAGGGAAAGGAGACAGCCAGGCATGAATTCAACTTGGGCTGGGCTGTTGTAGGGAGAACCAGGAAATGTCAGGGTGTGCTTTTAGGTGACTCTTTGTGTTTCACCTACTTCAGCTCTGTCTGTGTTTAGCCAAGCTGGTCTGGAAGCCCTGCTTTAGGAAGCAAAGAGTTGTCTTGGGGCTCTTCACGCCCCAGGCTGAAGCCTCAGCTCACCTTGGGGCTGTGCACGGAGGGAATAAACCTCCTCCTCCTCCTCCCCTGTGCACAGGATGTGTTCCTTTTTTCTGTCACAGGACAGAGCAGAACAGAGGAGCTCCTGCCTGGCAGAGGCGCCGTGTCTGAGCACGCCGGGGCGACCGGAGGTGTCATGTGTGCATCATTTAAATTAACGTCGCTAAAACAACAATGCTATTTTTAATATTTAAAGAGTCCCTTTGAAGAGCAGGAGAATCTGTCACCTTTCCTGGTGGATTTGAATTCTGTGTTCTGAGGGTTTTTCTTCTCTGATTAAAGCAGCTGGCTGCACGAGGAACAGCTACACATGATGTGCTGGGAGGGGGTGTGGGACTGAGGCACGTCCTGGGGAGCAGCTCCTGCTTGCAGGATGGATTTTCTGGGTTTTCTTTGTGGTGTTCTCACCCCGGTGTGCTCCTTGTGCCAGTGGCAGAGGGCAGCTGGTCAGGAAGTGCTTTCCTGGGCTCCTGTCCCTGGCTGTCCCAGCTGAGATGCTGACAGTGGATTTGGAGCACACAAGTGGAGTCATTCTTTGGTTTTGGTTTGTTGGGGAGAAACTTCCTCCCCTCTCCGTCCCCAGTTCACTCTCCAGAGTCTCTCCAGGCATTCCAACCTGATGGGACCTGAATCTAACCCTGACCCAAGACACTCCTTACCCCCTGTAATGGGCTTTTTTTTGTGCAGAACTCACATGGTCCATCCAAGAGAGATCCAGCTGGTGCTGAGGGTGGCCAGGTCCCCTCACCTGCCCTGCAGGTGTCACCTCTGCTGTTGTGGGAGCACAAGGCTTGGCCTGCCCACCCTGCTGGGTGCTCCTGCTGAGCTGCACCACCTGCATTTGTTTCTGCTGAGTTTTACTCTGCTTTCTTTTGAGCCAGGCCTTCAATTTGTCAACAAGGTTCTGATGTCTGATCTCCTTCCAGTGGTTTTATGCTCTGGACAGCCATAAATATTCTGCAAATCCAGCAGGTTCTCCCTTTGTCCCCAAATGAGGTCAGTGGGACACGGAGCAGCACCTGACCCACCTTTCCCTACAGCACCCCCCTGCACAGGGACCTCCTGCTCTGCTGCCACGGGACCAGGGGAGCTCCTGTGACTGAACCCATGTCCACGTGTCCAGCTGCTTCTCCACCTCCCTGGATTCCCACCCTGACAAGGTTTGCTGAGAACCAGCAGTGGGAGCAGCCTCCTGTGGTGACCAGGGGCTGGGATCCAGACTCAGCCTCCAACGTGGGCTCCCAGGGCCCTTCCTCTGCTGGGAACACATCTTCCCAAGTGGAATGTAAGGAAGTGGAGAAGAAGGGCCCATTGTCAGCTTGGCCGGAGCAGGGAGAAGAAAATAATGTTATTGGAGGGGAAAGACTATTAGGATTCTGCAGCTCCGAAAAAACACGTAAGTCTGAAATAAGACTAATGAGACCTTTACTGGTGCGGTTGGGTTGCATTAATGACCCTTCGGAGGATACCATTGCCAAAAGCTTTCACTGTAATTACCACGCTAATGGTCGGCGGTGACATCACTTCAGCCCAAACGCGATGCTTGTTTTGGATGCGTTTCAGGAGCGCCCCGCTCTCCACGACTGAGGCCCATCAGCCTTATTGCCTGTGCTCTGCTGACCATCCTTCTCAGCTGCCTCCGCGGCTGCTGGCTCCGCTCCAGCCCGGCCCTGGTGTCCAGCATTCCTCTGCTTTTTAAGGTGCTTTTGGGACCGCGAGCTGGGGACGGCAATTTGTCACCACCGCTGGGCTGGAATCGGAGCGGGGAGCTGGGGGAGAGCCACACATCGCCTTTTATTCCTCAGGCATCCTTAAAAGGCTTTTTCTAAACCCTGATTTACACTCTCCTGGCATGGCCCGGAGCACACCTGCACCCCGTAACCTTTGGACAATCCCAGCTCCCGGCGCGCATCTCACAGCCGGTGGGGACAGGCTGATCCCGATCTTCCCCGGCGCCTCTGGGCTTACAGGAACATATTAATTAACCTCATTATCCGGGATCATTTCAGCGCTCGCACGGACAGGGTTTTAGTGCTCCGAGGAGGCCTCTGGCTCCCAGGGGCAGCTGGAGCCGGAGGGGCCGAATATTTGCCTATACAAGGATGGGCGATGCCCGGGCTGGGAGATGCCAAGCCGTGGGGGCTCATCCCAGCCTCTCCACCGACCCAGACATCCCTGGGTGCTCCTGGAGGAGGGATCTGGCCACAGGAATCGGTTTCCCCTCGGCGCTGCTCTGCCGGGTGCTTTTCTCCCGGGATGCGGCCGGAGGAGCCGGCGATGCCTGCGGGTTGTGCCCGGCTCCCTCTGCTCCTCCCGGCACCATCTGGGGACGGATTGACAGCGGCTTGTTAAACCTGACAGAGCATCACCTTTAAGGAGTGGGAGAAAGCGGGGCTTTTAATTAAAAAAAAGAGAAAAAATAAAGAAAGAAAAAAAGCAAGTCATGATTTCTGCCTTTCCTGTTCAGCTCCTCTGGAAACAGCATTTAAAAACATCAAATTGATAGTCCTGTCAGCTGTGCCCATGGGCTACTGCTCCCTGCCCAGCCCTCCCACCGGGCTCTGCCTTTGAAGGCGAAGGCACCGCTGTGTGACTGTCCTCAGGGACATTCATTTTCTCTCCTACAGTCTCGCTTCTTGTCACCAGCAAATATCCAGCCAGGCTCTCATCGTCCCGCTAGTCCCAGCAGCATCCTGATCCAGGTACCAGGCACTGAGGCTGGCAGGTCTCTCCCTGCAGCACTGGGAGCACACCTGGGGGGTCACAGGGAGACCAGAGCAGTGTGTGCAGGGTGCCAAAGGGGTTTTTCATCCTCTACCTGACAGATACGTGGAGTTTCCTTGTTGTGGGGCTCCTTCTGCCCCCACAGCCGGTGAGTGGGGATGGGCAGGGCTGTCCCAGGTGAAGGCACCTGCAGAGCAGGCACAAACCACTGGTCTCCAGCAGAAAGGAGCTGTGGGAGCAGTAATAAAAGAGCTGCCTCTTCCCTCCTGTGGAAGCCCAGCTGCTCAGGGCTGCTCTGTGCCCAGCTCATTCTGATCCTGCCCACTTCCAACACCGCCAGCAGTGGGAAGGAAGGGGGCCAGCTCTGCACGGGGAGCAGGGGCTGTTCCTGCTGATATTGACCACAAAAACACCTTTTCACTCTTTTCTGAATTCTTCCCAGATTTGGAACAGGAAAATGTCCTCTGCTTGTTGTTTGGTTGTTTTTTTTTTTCTTAGAAAACTCTCTTTTTAAAAATAAGGACAAAACCCCAACACAAACTTCCTTTACTGGTTTCCAAGCGAAACTGCCCCTTGGAAAATGCTCTGAGCAGCATCTCTGAGGGTCTCACCAAGGCAGGAACCCCAGGCTGTGCCTCCCTAATCCTCAGCCTAAAGGGAGTTGCACCCACACAGCGAGAGCCCAGTGCTGGAGCATCGCAGCCCCACTCTCCTTCAGCCTCCTGACCCTGCTGTGCTCTGTCCCCCGCTCTGTCCCTGCTGTGACCAACCTTGTGGCCTCATTTGCAGCCCCCTAACGAGGCTTGGTGGTCCCCAGGCTCTGCTGGAGCAGGGCAGCCTCGGCACCGACTCAAGGTCTGTTCCTGCTTGAGCGATCAACATCATTTCCATACTATAATTACATTGCCCAATCCTCTCCTGATTTTACTGCTATCTTGTAAGGCGTCCCGGTTGTGAGTAATTTAAAGCTGTATGAGATGTCAGGCTCTGTGAAACAATCACCCCTCAAAGAAATATGGGCTGAGATAATAATTGATAAGTCCCATTAGGCAGCGGGGCCCACGTTCCCTGCTCGGCCTCCTCCACCGTGGCCTCGCTCGTTCCCTCAGTGCCACCTTTGCTGCTCGGCATTTTCGGGAGCCATCCCGGGAGCTGAGGGGAGACCCCCGGGGTGGAGGAGCCGGGGGAGAGAGTGATTTCTCACTGTAGGTGTAACTGGAGTGATTCAGTTCCAGGATTCCAATATTTCAGGCTGATTTGCAGGTGTGTTTGCACAGGAGTGTTGGTTATCCCTCCTTTCACTCTGTCTCTGTGGTTTCTCCTCATCCTCCATCAGCAATCAGTGGTTTGTTTGGTTTCTGTCACCTCATCTCCAGATCTTTAATGCTCGTACAGTTTACAAACTCTTTAAACTTCTAAATTTTTAATTAAAGAATAGAATGTAAACTTAACTTTGTGTTGTCTGCAGCCAGGAGAGGTCTGACCCGTGAGCGATGAATTATGCAGGCGCGAGGGAAGGGCTGGCTGGTTTTGATGCGCTGTTTCGTAATTGCACAAACTACTGCACTCCCAAATCAGACAAACATTATTTTACACATTCAGTAGCCTTTAAAAAAAGAGTGACAGCTAATTTATGATGTTCCATAACAACAACAACAACCAAAAAAAACCCAATCCAAAACAAAAAACCAATTACAACAGGAATTTTTAAAAGTCGTCAAAACTCAGGCATTGTCTCCAGCAAAGGTGAGGAGTTCGGAATGGGAAAATCTTTCTGCAAAAGAGATTTCTTTTCCCATTGCATTTAGGAAGAGATACCACAAATTGAAAGACGTGGTCATAGAGGATTTAATTTGGGGAGGGGCAGGTTTGACCCTCAGCTGTGAGACCTGAGGCACAAAATCAACATTCAATAAACTGGGGGTGACTTTTGGGGTGAAACTGGGAGCTCTTCATGTCGACTTTGACCTGTTTGGAAAAGAAGGTGCTTTCCCAGGAGGGAGTTCAGTATTGGAAATCTTTTACCTCTCCCCTGGAGTGAGCTCTCAGAGATGGAAATCTGTATTTCCCAGAATGGAAATCCTGGAGAAATGTTCCAATTCATAAACACTGAAACAACCTTATTAGAATGACACGATCTGACAGCTGTTAAAGCATTATAATAAACCAGAGGAAATAAAGAAATATCCTGTGATTCATTACTATCTTTGAGACATTTAAGAGAGTGAAGAAAGTCAAAATGGATCAGTTTTGATCTTGGATTATTTCATTGAAAACTCATCAAGCTGAGGCAGTCCCGTGGGGTGTTTTGATGCGGATGTGAAAGTGTTTTTGCAGGAAACATCTGGCATTGGAGGGGTTTGAAGGTTTCTCTCAAGAACCCCTTGAGCTCCTGTTGGACAACGGGGCCCAGCCACCAGCCCTGGAGCTGATGGAATTACACAGAATTACAGAACATTGGAGGTTGGAAAAGACCTTTAATATCATTAAATCCAACTGTAAATCCTAATTTGTTTATCCTAATGGAACTTCAATTAGAAATTCCCACCAAAGTCCATCAGCTCAGCCCCACTGATGCCAACAACTTCTCTGGAGATGGCTGGAAATCCTGCATTTAGAAATGATGTGAAATTCCCCCAGCAAAGCCACCAGGTACTAACAGGGGCCATCCCTGTGCTGGTGAAGCTCCACTTGGGAGCTGCAGTAGCAAAATAAAAATGCAAATGTTTATCTCAACTTCTCTTTCAGGCTTGAGTGCTGGTGAAAGCAGCTTTACAAATTCCGAATCCATCGCCTCCCTGGAGAAATCTCGGCGCTGTTTTGTAAGCAAAAGTAAAAGTCTTTGCCACACAGCTGCTGTGGAAGTTTTGACAAGAAAGAGACTGCTTTTCAAACACCTGGGTGGGAGCATCGATCAGGAATCATTCCCTGTTTGCCGAGGACAGGCTCTGGCAGCATTCCCTGCTGGAATTACAGGTGGCACCTGGCATTAAACTGCCCCCTCTCACCATGAGAGCTTGGGGTGACAATGCTACTCCCACCAGGTCACCTGTGGGATGGGATGTGCAGTGGCCATGGAGCAACCAGCCCCAGAGCCATGGCTAGAGAAAATGCCCTTCTCTCTGGGCTGAACAACAATAATCATAATCATTAATTTCTATTATATCTGTAATATATTATTATATTATTATATTAAATAAAATCATTCTAACTTGCTCCTTTGGTTTCTGGCTGAGCCCTCGCTGTCACCCAGCTCTTTGCTCCAGAAGAACTGAAACTAGAAAGACCAAAAGGGGCCATAATTTGATATTTTAGAAACGAAAATTTGGTTGTTTGGGACCTGTGCGCCCCGAGCTGAGGGATGGAAGTGGGACTGTGGAGCTGAGGCTGAGCCCAGGGGTGGGTCCAACACTCCAGTGCTGAGAGTCTGGCTCTTACTTGGCTTTGTGTGTTCCAGGTGTGCTGCCTTCACTCACAAATCATCTCTCCTACCCTTTTCTCCCTCTATCTTGCATTGCAAATTTCCTGCTATTAATTAATTTATAATTAAGTTCTGTACAGCAACCGCTCGCTCCGAGAGAGGAGATTTCAGATAATCTCCATTTGTCAAAATATGTCTGTCTGTGCTCAAAGCCTTGAGGAAAACACGGGGAGTTTTCCACTCCAGGGGGTGAGATGGGGAGCAGAGAGAGAGAGGAGCAGCTCAGCCAAGGAGGGACAGAGAGGGAAAGCAAAGCTCTGGATTTTCTGTGTCCAGCATCATCCTCTTCCTCCCCTGACTCCTGACAGACAGGGCACAGGGCTGCCATGGCCTCCAAAGCCTGGTGCAGCTGGAGCTTGAGCACAGCTGAATTAAACACTAACTAATCCCTGCAGGAAGTGTGGAAAGCCATATTTAATCCGTGCCAGCCCATAACCCGTTTGTGGTCTAATTGCTGCCCACTAAACAAGCAATAGATATCCAATTACGGGAGCGTGTTCCCATTGTCCCGCATCCTGCCGTAGCTCAGAGGCTCAGGGAAGCATTTAACTGGTAATAAACAAGGTGCAGGGTTTAATTTGAAAGGTTATTGCAATTTCATATGAGTGAATGGTGAGGAGCATTCGCAGGGGGAGTTGCAGGAGCCCTTATCACGTGTGTGGCAGCCTGGGGCAGGCAGGGTGAGCCTGGCTGGGTCACTGCAATGCCAAGTGGAGGGAATATGGGAACTGAAAAAGAGACCCAGAAAGTCAGGAAAAAACCCTGGCTGTTACTGTGGGCAGCTCATGGAAAACTTCCGTGCAACGAGTGGGAACTGAGGAGAAAGCAACAGGTCAGGGACTGCAGAAGAAAATAGTGCTGGAAATATCCCAGCACCCTGGAGCTGGGCTGGCCTGGCACAGTGTGTGCTGTCCTGATCCTCATGAAGAGCAGAACTGTGGGATTGGGGATGGGCAGGGATGAGAGGCTGGAAAAACATCTCCATAAGGAGATGAGCTGGGCTGAGGCAGTGTGAGGCAGCAGCACTGACTTCCCTTCCCTTCCTTCCCTTCCCTTCCCTTCCCTTCCCTTCCCTTCCCTTCCCTTCCCTTCCCTTCCCTTCCCTTCCCTTCCCTTCCCTTCCCTCTCCAGGGCCCAGGGGTTTGAAGGGACCCCACTCATCCCTTGACACCACGAAAATCACCTGGAGAGAGCAGTGAAATTCCTGCCACCGTGCCGGCTCTGCCTCTTCCAGGGAGCAGCAGGAGCAAGGAAAAACAAACAAGCCTAACGAAGTGCTTTGGCAATTATACAGACAAACAAATCACTTTCCCAAATTGCTTCTTTGGGGAATTACAGCTCCTGGAAATGAAACACAAACAGATTATTAAAAAAGAGCTTCCCGTTGGGAGAGAAGCAGTATTTACCAGAGAAGATGTGCCTAGCTGGACCTCTAATTGCTGTTCATTAGCTCATATTGATTTAATTAGTTGCTGCACTCAGGTCTAAATTGCCTGCTGGCCTCAGCAGGGATTTAGGAGCCAGGGCACATCCCTGACCTGCCGGGCAGTGGTGAAGTGGGGTCCCCTCTGCTGTGGTGGGGACACAGCAGAGGAATGGGGTCCCCTCTGCCACAGTGGGGACACAGTGCCAGGGCAGGGGTCCCTTCTGCCATGGCAGGGACACAGCAGGCACATGGCAGAGGATTGGAGTCCCCTCTGCCATGGCAGTGGTGGGCAGGGATGGCATCACATCCTCGTGGGCTGCTCCTTCCACAGGACCTGTGGCATCATATCAGCACTAATTAACTGAAGCAATTAGAGATGGTATCTTCATAACACAGAATTAAAGCGTCTGTGTGAGGGCGTGGTGAGATCCATCACTGGATGGCTGTGGGAGTGGTGGTGGTGGAAAGCAGGGGCTCAGTGTGAGGCTGTGGGGTCACAGCCAGTTTTGGGGACATGTTGGGAATGCACAGCCCAGCCCTGGACTCAAAGCCCCAGACACTCCCAAAACCAGAACCTGAAGATTATTGACTCCCTGATTAGGGACCTTTGGGGAGTGGCTGCTTGGCAGATCCCAGCTTTCTAATTGCAAGTGATTAATGGGGAGCTGCAGTTCTGCTCAGAAATATCTGTAATTCCCTTTTTAAGGAAATCCTGGCTGGGCAGGACACTGGGACTTGCACTGAGTTCAGGACTGGTGCTCCTGCTGTAGAACACATTCCCTGGATGGAGGTGCAGCAGCTGGAATCCAAGGAATCCCACCATAAGCTCTTTCCCACACACACAGGCAATGCTGCCTTACCCCAGCCATCACTCCTGCAAGTTTTATTCCTACAGCAAGAGGCAGGGATTCACAGAACCGTGGGAGCTGAAGGAAGAGGCCCAAGGGCAGAGGGGGAGGATGCACTCTGAGCCATTCTCTTGCCTTGCAGTGGGATTGAAGGGAGAATTGGATCAGAGGACCTGGAGGTGCAGCCGCTGTTAAAAATGATCCTTTGTGCATCAAATCAGTATTCCAGGGACTGCTCCAGATTCAATACATCAAAGGTTGAAGGATCATACAACCCTATTAGCTCCAAACTTTAATTTCCCTTCGGGGCTGGTGTGTTACAATGCAACTACAGCAGCAATTACAACTTTTCCTTCACTGACAACTTGTTTAGATCAATAATGTCCTCAGCATCTTGAATCGAGATGGGCTCCATCAGCTGGACAAGGAAAACAGCCAGAGCCCACAGTTCCCCCCTTGGCCAGGACTGCTCCCCTGTCCAGCCTGGATTCCTGTGCCGTGGCAGGCTCAGGCACCTGCAGGATTATGCAAAGTTTGCCCCTCTCCCCCTCTGCTCACCCAGTTGAAGATTCCCAGGCTTTCTGCTTTCTCCCCATGAGCTCCATCCCTTACTGGTGCCACGACCTTCCAGCTGCCCCTCTGGAGCTGGGCGTGGGGACCAGGATTCCACAGAGCATCTGTGATGCCACACCAGAGTTCTGTGTCTCTCACGGTGCTGCCACCCTCAGGGCATTGTCACATTCCCTACAGGGACACAGCTCAGTGCTGGACACACACAGCCCCTGGCCAGGGCCCTGCCTCCCCCCACAGCTCTGGGATGAGTTTTGGTTTCACCCTTCTCACACCCAATATTTCCACGCCACCCTCAGAGAAGGGAGGGGAATTCAAAGCCTTCCTCCCCGTGCTTTGACACAAGTGTGACACCCCCTGAGACACTCACTGGGGCAAGGAGCAGAGATTTGGCTCTGATCAACACCTGTGGCACCAAACCTCCTGCCACAGTGCCCCCTCTGGGACACGGTGCCCAGGATTGCAGACGCTGGAACATTGCCTGAGCTGCTGCTCCCCCACGCCGTGGCACGGAGCCAGGGAGCACAGAGGAGGAGTAATAAATCTCCCCACTGAACGAGGGCTGACTGGGGAATTGGAAAGGAGAAAATCCCAACAGGAGTGAGTGTGGTCTCGGGCTCTGAGACAGATGGGCTGGCAGAGCCATAAAGAAAGTGGTGTTGAGCTCGTGGGCGGACGTAATTGTGGCCCTTCAGTGAGGGAGAGCACAGCATCTTCCAGCCATCCCCTGCTGATCCCTGGGAAGGCTGGACACCTCTCTCTGGGCAGGTGGGGATGGTGATTTAATCCCACACAGGTGTGTAGGGCTTTTTAATGCAGCAGATGAGCTGAGACCATTTGAAACACCCACAGAAAGGGGGCTGGCGTGGCAGTGAGGGCAAGGATTGCTCTGGGCTCTGGGTGGGGGCTGGCAGGCTGCACATCAAGTTTATAAACCAGCAGAGAATGAACCATTTTGCAGAACATTAGAGGCCAGGGAGATGGCCTTGAAAGCCCCGGAGTGTGATGGATTGGCTCCGTGTCCCTCGCCCTGGTACAGGCTATTCCTCCCAGCAAACGTGCCGGAGTGAAGCTCAGGGATGCCTCATCAAAACACACAGGCAGAAGTTTAACATCCCACAGGCAAACGTTACAGACCTCCCTGCACTGAAGCCAACAGCCTTGTTTGGGAAAAAATGGGATTTAGCCTTAAAACGGTTGGCTGAGCTGAAAATTGCTGCATTTGCAGAGGGGCAGAGACAGGGCATGGGCATGTACCTGCACACATCTGGACAAACCTAACAAAATCAGTCACACCACTGGCTTTTTCACAGGCAAATTGATATCTGCAGGTTCAGAGGATAATTTTTAGCAAATTTAACAGTTTTCCCTGAGGTGGAGCAGATGAAAGGCTGTGGGAGAGGAGGTTTAGGGGCAGCAACTGGTGTCCTGCAGCATGAATGGGTGGGAAATTCCAGATTTGGGCTCTCCAAATGCAGAGGCTCCCACTGGGCTTTGGGAGGCTCCTCCTAGCCCAGGTCAGGGCGTGGCTGTGTGAGGAAGAGCCAGGGCCCTGCTCTGAGCAGCAGAGGCATTAAATGACTTGACCAAGGTCAGGGGAGATGTGCACAGGCAGGGGAACGAGGCTCCCATGACAACACAGCCCTGCCTCTGGCACAAATCCCACATCCCTCACCCTTCCTGCCACCTCCTGCTGCCGCTCCAGTGCCCAGGTCACCGCCCTGTGCCAGACCCCGGGGTAGGGACAGGCCCAGCCCTGCTGACGCTGATATCTCTGCTGGAAATCACCACCCCAATGCTCAGCAGCACTTGATGTGCTCTCAGGAGCTCACAGGGGCTCTGAGGGATGTAAAGTGTTCGTCAGAGAGAGGCTGGTGCTTGCCTAACTGCGGGAATGGGATGCCAGCACGTACAGAAACAGAGAAGCCAAGGGAGAATCAGAGTAAACTGGAGGGAATTTGAACTTTTCTAAGGCAGGCTCTGAGCCTCAGAGCTGCTGGGATTTCTCTGAGGGATGAACTCACCAAGGTTTGGGTACAGAACACGCAGAGATCATTCCTTGCTTTGGAAACATTCTTTGGATGGGACAAACAGTGCCCTGGTCAGTTCAGACCTGGCAGGGACAGGAGGCTCCCTCCAGCCAGGGCAGCACAGGCAGATGGATGTGGGATGCTCTGAGCCTTGGAAGCTGAGCACAGCTGGATCTTGGCCAGGGATCTGCCTGCCATGGAAGTCCAGGGCTGGTGTCCAGCAGCTTTTCCTTTTCCAGACCGCTTGGCACGGCCTTGCAGGGTCATTGGACCCTGAGAGCTCCTCAGCCTGACCTGTCAGGGCTGCTTGGGCTGAGATCTGGGGCTGAGAGCAGCTCTGAGCTTTGCTCTGCCAATCCTTGCCCGATCCCAGAACAATTCCTGAATCAACTTTTGGATGCTTCACCCCTCCTCTGTGTTTTATCACACCTAATTGCAGACAGGGTTGTGCACGGTTTGCTGGGCTCTGGGAGCTTCAGGAGGAGCCTCCTGGTTTTGTGTCACCGTCCTGGGGACACAGTGAGCTGCAGCCCCGGGGCTGTGCCTGCACGATCAGGGAAACACTGGAATTATCAACTCTGTGGCTAAAGAAATAAAGTTTTTCTACAGAGAATGACTCGGTATTACAGCTTTTATAAAAGCCTGGGAGGTGTTTGAGAGGGGTCGGCTAATCCTGCTTCCACCTGGACCCCTAAATCCAATAAAAGGCTGCTGCTTCCAACTGGGTCACTGTGGCCTCATCACAAAAGTCCTCATGTGCCAGTTCTTATGAATAAACAATTGTTTTGTGGATAAAACAAATCAACGCGTTAAACACCCTTTACAGCTTAAAAAGTTCCAACCGGTATGTAAATGGACCTGTTAAATGAAGAATATTCCTAGGTAAAATAATTATGCAGAGCAGTTTCCCCTCTGCATAAGGTGCCAAAAATTATCTCAGTGATGCCAATTATCTGCTTGTTAGCACTGACATTATCATAGTCATTACACAGAGCCGGTGCAGTTTATGTAAGATCTACACTGTGTTCTATTGTCATTTTTCCCTCTATTTACAACTCTGTATAATAAATGTCATTTTTCAAATGTTAAGGTATTTGGTATTTAATCTATCATTAAGGCTCTGAATATGTCTAGCCCCTAATAGAAGGTTGGTTGTAACACCCTGAGGTACTAAAAATAAAAATAAAAGGGGGGAAAAGGGTAAAAAATCTGCTTAGCTCGGGTGGGGAAGAATTTGAAAGAGGGGACTTGAAGCAGGAGGGTCCCCAGGATGGGATCCTCCCCATCCCCAGCTCCACAGCAGGAGCCAGAGGAGCTGGGAAATGCTGCCTGTGCCACCAAAGGGTGTCCCCGAGTGTTCTGAGAGAAATAAATTCGCCCATCTCCTTGATCCTGTAAGGGCTTTTGAAATGTGCTGAAACCATCTCTTAATTATTCTGGAATTACTGATAACTGCCTCCGCAACAGGTTATGAACCATCCTCTCATTATATTATAGCCACAGCATTCCTATGAATCATTAATTAATTATCCTCGGCTCTCCAGCATGAAAAATTGATGTCTAGAGAAAACAAACAGGAAAGGAGAAACTGAACACGGGCACAAACAGGCGAGAGAAAAGGAGTCTAAAGGCTCAGAGAACAGGCAGGGGACTGGGAGGGAGAGGAGGCTGAAGGCAGCGAGCAGAGAGGGAGGGCTGAAAGCGCAGGATTCCCCCAGCTCCTCTGGAACCCTGCAGCAATTAGAGTACCTGTTATTAAAAAAAAAAATAAAAATAAAAATAATTACACTCTAATTACTTTGACACGAGAAATGAAGCAGATTGTTATCAGAGTGAGATAAACAGCAACTTCAAAGCAGTTTTGCTCTGGGAGTCATTTACATGCGAGGAGCACACGGAGTCTCGCCTGCAGGGGCTCCAGGATCCGCTGCCGCTCTGCTCCCGGTCCGTGTGGAGGAGCTGGGCCGGTGCCAGCGGGATCACTCATGGCAGTTGGCTCCTGCTGACCCCTCGGACTTGTCCCCGCTGCTCATCCCTGCCCCAATTCCCCTGGGATGTGCCCTGCCAGCTATGGCTGCTCTCCGGTGCTGTAGATGTGCTGCGGGTCCCTCCAGTTCCCAGGTGGCCGTGGGGACAGCGGGACACCCGTGAGCAGGGCGGGCTGCCCGGATCTCCTCCTTCACTGGGAAGTCTGGCAGGGTGCAGATCGCTCCTGAAATTCCAAGGATTGCAGGCTCTTGTTGACTAAAGCAGAGAGAAGGAATGGTGTCGGTCACCCTGTGAATGTCCCAGTGCTGCGAGGGGACCTCCCTCGGGGCAGCAGGGACACGCAGGGTCCTCCCAGGGGGTCCCCACCAGCATTTGGGGGTGACTTTGCTCTGATATCCCACAAACAGACTCCCCAGGGGAGTAGTGGAGTCACTACCCCTGGAAATGTTTGAACAGCGAGTGAAACTGGCCCTTCACGATGCGGGCATGGGGGTATAGGAGGTCTTCTCCAAAATTAATGGTTCTGTGACTCTATGAAAATGTATCTGTCCCCCGTGGGGCAGGGACAGGAGCTGGGCAGGGGCTTTACCTCAGAGAGAAGCAGCTGCTTTCCCTCTCCAGACACTTTGGAGCTGTGAGATGGATCCGGTCTCTCAGTGGCACCCTCGCTCTTCCATCCTGCGGACGCGGGGTGGGTGACGATGATGATGATGATGAGGATGATGGTGATGAGGATGATGATGATGCCCCGATGTCCAGGAGCTCCCCCGCCCACCGGCACCGCTCTCTCCGGGACACTGCGGATCCTGGGAGGGGGATCAGCTCCGAGCTCCGCCCGCCCGCAGCCGCTTCCCCGGAGCCCTCGCAGGGCTCTTTGGTCTCTCAGAGAGAATCACACGTCCCTTCAGAAGTGTCCCCTTGTAAAGGAGGGAACGCTCAGAAACGCACAAACCTCTGAAGTCTAAACGCCTTGAGATTGTTCTGCCATTGCGGCTTTGATACAAAGGAAAGTCTGATGGAAATGTCAAAATATTTGATATTTTACAGCAAAAAGAAAACAGTTCTCCTAATGGAAACTCCGCTTCCTTGTGCCTCGGCGCCACTTGTTTGATCATTGAAGGGCAAGAAAATAAATGTTTCCTTGTAGCTGTGGATTTCAAATTCCAAGGTAAAATCCAAGCAAATATACCCCGACCTGGAGAGCCGTGAGGAGGGAGTTTAACTCTGCGTTGGCCGTGGTCAACCACGGTCCCAACACTGCAACACCATTTATGGCACAGCAGCACTGCCAGGGGCGAGTGGCACGCCTGGCACCTCGGTGACAGTGACAGTGACAGAGAGCAGAGTTTTAATATTGAATCCATATTCAAAGGATATTCTGGATGCAGAGAGCGGGATCTGTGGATGTACAGATGGACACAGAGTCCCTCGTATCCCTGCCAGGTGGACACACAGCCCTGACAGGAACCTGCGGCTCCTCGTGGGCCAGGATTTTGTTAAACAAACTGGAGCGATTCCTCCAGGTTTACGAACACTTCCCTCTGCTCCCACTCCCATGACCCGCCGCAGATTTACAGCTCTGCATTAACCTCGTGAGCACTCGTAAAGCTGGCTGAGATAATGTTGGCCAGGAGGGTTTTATGGGCAAGTCATAATTACAAAATGCAGAAGGACTCCGGGAATCTGTTTATTAGTTCTTAATACTTGGTCAACAGCTGCACCGTGCACCTCATCCCTGCCTCGTGGAGCACCTGCCTGCATCTCCTCCTCAAATCAATTGTTCTCCCAGGTTTTCTCTTTCTTCCTTTCCCTCTAAAAGAATTCGGCACCTGTTCCAGCAGAATGTGGCGTGTTTTAAACAGTTTACAGCGAGGTCAGGTCCTCTGGGTGGGCAATCACAGGCAGCAGTGCCCGAGGGTGCTGCCAGGGAATCCTCCCCATCCCGGGGCATCCCCGGGGCATTCCTGAGCATGTCCCAGGGCAGGGGGCCCTGCCCGGGTGGGAGCCGCGTTTGCAAGGAGTTCTCAGTTAGGAAACAGGACTTTTCGTGCCCTCTCTCGGTGCAGAGCAGGTCACCGGCACATCCCAAATCCCCCTTTGCTGCCACTTCCTAGGATTTGAAACTCAAACAAGGCGCATGAATAATGTAACGCGCTCCTTCTTCTCTTCTTGCCTTCAAATCCTCAGAGGGTGAGTGAAGCTTCTTGTCTGCCTCATTAGTGGCTGTTGAGCCATTTGATTTCTGTAACAATGAGCGCGCTCGCCAGGATTTTCATACCCATTTGCGTCATGGAGTCAACACGGAATTTTTTTTGAATTCACATAAAAAATTAATGGCGTCATCTGCATCCGTCTCAGTGGCAGGGGACGCTCCTGTCCCCGTTCCTCCCTACGAATGGATAAGGACGGGGACAGCGCTGCTGCCCCGAGCGTGGCCGTGCAGAGCCCGGTGAGGGGACAAGGACACGGGGCTGCCACACGGGAGCAGCACAGCGTGAGGTCCTGCAGGGTCCTGAGGGATGGGACTGACCACGGCCACGGTGGGATGGGGATGTGGCCCACCGTGGAGCAGGAAAATGGGAGTTTTCAGCCACGCAGGACATGAGGAGTTGACTTTGGTTGTGGTGTGTTTGGGTGCTGCAAATAACAGATATGGATAAGAGGATCTGCTTCATTTGGTCTTGCTTTTCAAGGGTTACTCAGGAAATTTAATTAGAGTTAATTTAAGGGATGAATTAGCTAAACCTTATTAAATGTCCTCCCGCAGTGAAAACTTTATTTAGCATTAAAGTGAGCAGAGGCTGAGCTAAACCCGAACACCAGGATTTCAATCCTGGCTTTATGTCCACTGAGGAGTTTAATGTGGATTAATTAAACTCTGTCCCATTTTCACTGCCGTTTAATTCGGATTCCTGTGTGAGCACCCCCACCTTGGTGTGGCAGGGCAGGTGGTGCCATCGAATGTTCTGTGATTGATAGACCCACCCCAGAACCCATTGGTCAAGGTACACATGGGTATTCTCAGGAATACAAATTCCTTGCAGGCCAAACCTTGGCCGTGTTGGTGCTGTCCTCGATGGGAAGGAACATTCCTGCTGGAATGTGAGAGGGATTTGCCTGAGACACTCTCGGTGGCTCTCAGAGTATCCAGGCTCACTGCGCCAGGGCAGGACAGGGATCAGCACTGCCTGATGTGGGAGCAAAGGGATTATCCGTGGGAGATGGATGGGGAGAGACTGATAACAAACGTGCAATGCAATCAGTGCCTCTGATGGTATCACAGGTGGAGAGGCAGAGGCCGTGCAGCTGCTGGGATGCTGAAAGTGTGCAGGGGTGCAGCTTCTGCAGGCACTTGTCTTTGTCTGCTTAGCTGTTATTTTATTTTACTTTTTAAAAAAATTTTGCTTGGATTCGTTTTATTCTATTTCTGTCTATTTTAAGAGATGATCAGATTGACCTCAGGTCTCATTTCTGTTCTTCACAGTTTGCTGTGAAAGATGAGGAAGGAGTTTTTAATGACACGAGCAGGGACTCCTCTCCTGGCTCTGCTCTCTCCAGGTGCTCTCTCCAGCAGCTGTGAGCTCCCTGCACATCTCATTTCCATCTTCAAGTGCCATCGACTCCTCTGGTGCTGCCCACACGCTGCTGCCACCCTGCCCATCCCAGGGATCCCGCCCATCCCCTCGGGGCACAACAGAAAATTAAATGTCCGGTACTTTCCATCAGCTCCCAAACCCTGAGCTGGACACCCAGCTCCACTCCAGGTCAATCCACCCAGCTCGGCTCTGCTGCTTCCCAGGGGAGTGGGGCTGTGCTCCACCCCTGCCCTTGCACTCCAGTGTGCCCCAGTGTGTCCCAGTAGGATGGTTTAGGCTGGTACCGGCCCAGCACTGGGACAGGCAGAGGCTGGGCTGGGCTCCAGAGCTCTCAGCCCAGCTTGGCACAGGCAGGAGCACAGCTGGGATTTTGGGGAGCACTTTAATGGGACCTCCACAGAATTGTGGTTGCAGAGAATTGCACCAAAATCACTGACAAAAAAAATCAAGGGTACCTGCATGGCACTGACTGAGAACACCTTGTGCCAGCCCAGTACATTGAAAGATACTCAAGGATAACTCAGGAAAATCCAGCACCTCTGAGCAGGATCCACAGCTCCGTGGGTGAGTTGAGAGTTATGGACAGAGCAGAGTGGGATGGGCATGGCTGGAGGAGGGAGCGACCTGGCAGTGCCCAGCCATGGCTCTGGTGGCTCTGATTCCTCAGGGGGGGCTCTGTGCTTTGTAGAGAGGTGACAGCAGGTGACACAAAGCAAACCCGTGCTTAGCAAACCTCTCACAACAACCCCACGAGGCAAAGCCCACGAGGCAAAGCCCCTCTGCCCTCACTGGGCACAGCTGGGCCTGGCAAGTTCCCCACGGCAGAGTCCTCATTGGAATGCCAAAAACACAAACCCAGCTGCAGGTTCTGTTCCACCTGCAAACAGGATAACTTAGAAAATCCTACAAACCACGACTGAATTCCCCACAAACAGGATGCCTTTGGCCTGGCACAGTCAGGTGATTGGTGCCGTTTCTTTTTCTGCTGCAAAACGCTTTTGACGGTGTCTGAGTCTGTCACTGGGGGTCACTGGGGATCAGTCCTGTTTTCTGTGTGTTTTACCAACCCATATTTCCCATTTATGACACATAAAGCTTTGGATATCACCAGAGGAAATACTATAGTGAACCTCTAATAAATTATTACAGGCATAAGCAAACTCCGGTAATTTATGGAGGGTTTTGACTTTAATAATGTTTTGTCTTAGATTTGGCCCTAATTATAAATCATTTGCAAGGACAGTTTAAAATATAAGCAAATCTTATATGGCATTCTTATTATCTACTTAATATCTCAGCCCCCAAGATTTACTGGATTGCATTCTGGGAATTAAGCAAACTAGGAAACTAAGTAAGAAAGAAACACAGGAAAATTATAGTTTTGTCATAAAACTTTGATTGATCAATGATTATTGTAAAACTCTGGTAACTATGCAGATGCCAACATAAATCTGTAACCGAAGAGGATTTATTAGGGAAAATACTATATTTTCCACTATTTTGACTATAGTGTTAATATGGGTATGGCAGATTTACTGTGGTTTTAGCTTAATTAACTCTATTTGACTGTATATACCCTTATAATGCATGTATCCCAAGGTGCAGCTGCTGCAGATCCAGTTTTTCCCTTCAGCTGTAGTTTAAGGAATATTTAAGCCTTGTCAGTGCTCTCAGGCTCAGTCAGGCTCAGCAGCACGGGGCACATCCTTGTGTTTATCCTCTCGGAGGAAGCAGCATCGCTCTGATGGGCAGGTGCTCTATGTTCCCTGGGAATACCTTTCTCCTCGGAGTTTGCTGCAGGTGCCCGTCCCTGCCACTCCAGGTAACCAAAGCTGCCAAAACCCGGGGAAAAATCCATTTATCCACCAATTAGTGCCGTGTCCTGGGTAGAGATCTGTATCCATCGCTGGCGTGGGCTGAAAACAAAGCCAGGGCAGTGGGGGACATGTGGGACTGGGTTCAAAAGAGAGCTGGGGACACGGCGTTGCAAAATGTTTCCATCTGCAATGTAGAAAAACCCTTTTCCTTAGGATTTTTCCCTTTGCAAGCTCCCAGCCCCCTCCCCGTGCCGGCCCCAGCGCTATGAAATCGGGGTTTGTTCCGTCCCTGCCGCTTCTCCGGGTGCCCGGTGCCTGTTTTGCCTCACCATGAAATTACCAGACTGCCCTTAAATACACTCCTGCAAATGAGGACACCGGAAAAAATGCAATAATTGTGACAGTAACTCACTAGGCCAAGCCTGACATGTCTCTAATTGCCTGCTAAAATTGTCTCTGTCTCCTAAAGTGCAAATTATCACCCGAAATGACAAGAATAATGAATGAGTAACTCTGATGTAATGCAACAATTAGCCCTTAAAGACACTGTCTAATATGCTAATTCTGAACACCCACTCCTTGTTATTAAGTGGCTGATAATTATTTAATTATCTATCTGCCAGGATGATTTACTTGGTTTATTTAGCTGCAGATGCGGGGCAGGAGCTCTCAGGTTTGGGGTCAGGAGGAGGCAGCCCCAGCGCCGGCCGGAGCTCGGGCTCATCCTCCTGCCCGCCTGTCTGCTCTAATCAGCGGTGTCAGCCCCGGCAACAGCAAACAACCGGGCTGTGCCGGTGTGCCGAGAGTCCCTGCTGCTCGCAGGTCAGGGAGGTGTCAGCCCGGCTCTTCAGTGAGAAATTGCTATTTCTGCTTTTATTCCGTGCTGTCAGAGCCGTCCTGCTGACGGCTGAGCCTCGGCGGCCGCCCCGCGCCACTCGCCCCGCGCGTTGTTTTCTGGCAATTTTCTGATGATCTCTTTGAGAGTGAGGAAGCCTCTCTGCTCTGGAGGTGTCTGCCAGACCTAAAGAGCCTTTGCTGATGCACGGCAAGGCACGGGAAGGCGATGGGAGCAGCCAGCATCTTCCTGCAGTGCTCCCATATCCCGGAGTAAAACCCGTCAGGGAGAGCAGGCTGAGCTGGGAGACCCTGCTCGGATCATCCTGGGACCAGCCAGAGGAAAGACAGGGTCTTCAAGGTCCCCCCCCCAACCCAAAACATTTAGGATTCTATGGAAATTTATTGACCTGATCCAAACAGTCTGACTCGGAGCTCAGGAGGGCCCGCGGGAATGTTTTGGTGACAGAGGGTTTGGGCTGTGTGACATCTGGGAGAGAAATTGAAATTACTGTGGCCTGTGGAGAGATGCTGCGGCCTTAACTAAGGGCGAACAGGGTGAGGAAAGCCAGAGATTTTCCATCAAAAACTCAACTCCTTCTTTGTTCAACAAATTCTTCTGAAAAATTCCGACCAAGTACAAGCTTTTCAAAAAAGAACAAATTCTATGAGGTGTAAATAAATCCTTTCTTGCCCGGAGCTCTGCCCAGGAGGGACCACGCTGCCTGTGAATTAACACTCCCCAGCAGTCAGAGGCTTCTTTAATTAGCAGAAATCCCAAATCCTGCCCAGATATATGTCCCACTTCCCTGTTGGTGGATGACTAATGCCAGAGACACGCCACAGCTTGGTTTATGGCAGCTCTACTCTGTCCTGGCCTTTCTTGGTCCTGGGTGTTTAAAGCGCAGGGTTTACACCTGAGTGGCCTGTCCCTGGTCAGTGACATCCTGGGGACAAAAGGCAAGGGAGCACATCCTGGATTTTCTTCCGGAGCTGCCACATCTGAACGTGGTGCAGCCCCCCTGGTGCTTCGGAGCGTGGATTTTTGAAGCGTTTTCCTACAGAACAAATCCCTCTCCGGGCTCGGCAGAGGAGTGATGGACACGGGGGGAGGAGGGGGAGCACCGGGGCTGGATCCGGCACCCCCCGGCACAGCCCCCCGTGCTCCTGCCCAGCCGCAATTAACGCAGCGTTATTGACGGTGCTGGATGCTCCACCCCGCCGGGATGAAGAGGAATTCTGCTCCTCCGTGTCTGTGCTGAATTTAGTTGACTTTGGAGATTTTTTAATGCAGTAATAACTCCACACTCCCTCTTCCAGCGCGAAGCCAGGGAGCTGTTCATTATCCGGATTCTGTCTAGAAAGGACTTTTTATCATCAGATTCCCAGGACAGGAGCAGAATTTAATCTTCTGACTGCAGCTGAGCCAAAGAGCAAAGCCACCTCAAGGTCACCTGGCCGGAGGGGCGGCTGGGAGGCGCCGAGGGTGACAAGGAAGGTGCCAGCCCTGGCACGGGGCAGCCCTCGGTGCCATTAATGTAATTCTCACCCAAAAATGACACGGGGCGGGGGAAAGGCAGGAGGTGTGGGCCTGTGCCGGGCTCGGAGCGAGGCAGGGCCCAGCTGGGGGGTCTGGGGAAGGGGAGAAAGGAACAGCTCCCTCCTCTCGCCTCTCCCTCCCTCACACTGCGGCTGCAGCAGGATCCTGCCAGGGGCCGGGAAGCGGGGGCAGATGCCATGCACAGGTGCCAGCGCCGTGCAGATGTGCCAGCTGCAGAGCCGGGCTGCCATATGCCATGCACGGGTGCCATATGCCACGCAGGGGTGGCAGCTGCTGAGCAGGGGTGGCAGCCACTGCGTCCCCAGCCTTGGCTCCGGTGCCGAGCCGGCGCTGTCGGCAGCAGGGGAGAGGCTCTCAGGGATGAAGGAGGCTCCCAAAAAATGCAAGGATTCCCTCCCTCTGCAGCCTGAGCCCCAGGAGCCAGCAGCTACAGCCTCCCCAAAGGGCAGTGGGCTGCACATTCCTGCTCCCTGCACACCTGCAGGGGGAAAAAATCCTAATTCCTAAAATCTCTCTATTGAGGAGCAGGAGGGAACCTGGGCTCTGCCGCTGCCTTGGCCAATTCTCGATTGTTCCCCACAATAATTTTTCTTTCTCCCTTCAAGAAGACTTCTTTCCTCCTCCTCCTTTTCCTGTGAGCCCCCTGATGCGATGAGTTAAATATCAACTAAAGGAAGCCCAAAAATTCTGACACACCCCAGAGGCCCCGCACTCAGCCCAGGCTCTGCTCAAAGCAGTAACAATTAAGACCCGGACAGTTTGTTTTTTCCTTCTAAACAAAGAATTAATGATGCATGAGGACCTGGTGGGGAAATTGCTCGTAATTTATGACGGCACTTTTAGGTGAGGGTGGGAAGTTATGTAAAGCAAGGGAAGGGTTGGGAAGGTAAACACTGCGAGCAGCCGCCTGCGTGGCTGCACTGACAATTTCAAATCTACTCCATCCCATTAACCCACCTAAAATAACTGCGATGGTAATAACCCTTCAGACACAAACGCTTGTGCAGACAAAGGTGTTATTAAGTTAAATTACCCTAAAAGTGTCGGATTGACAGAAAGGTTCACTCAGTGGTTTGGCATCCGAGGGCCTCGGTGACGTGAGTAAACAGCCGCTCAGGCTTTGTTCCTGCTTTGCCAGGCTCGGAGCTGCGATTTGGGGCTTCTTCTGCTGGTGTTGAGCACGGTGTGTGCTGGGGGATGTGTGCTGGCCTTTTGGAGAGGGCTGGGATGGTGCTCTGGGATGTTTCCAGGGAGTCCCGATGGGCCCCAGCAGTTTCTAAACCCCCCAGCCCATATCCTGGGGTTGCACAGCCCCTGGCACATGCAGAGCAGATCCTTGGGATCCCTGAGGAGAGGGATGCTGGGGACCCCAGCCTGGCTTTTGGAGGTGCTTCCTTTGAGAATTCCCCCCATAACCCAGGGGTTGGGTTCTCCAGGAGCACTGGCAGTTCCATGGGAGTTACCTCCACAGCCCTGCAGGGTGACAGGACCCTGGTGGCTGCATCCAGGGCGAGTCCCTCTGTCCCTCTGCGGGTACAGGATGATGCTCATCTCCCCCAGTGCCTCTCCTGCAGCTCCTTCCCCAACAGCCCAGGCCAGGAAAGTCTGAGCTGTGCTCCCCCCATCCCCTCAGCAGCATCTGCCTGAGGAGCCTTAATTAAAGTTCTTCCCTTGCTTTTATTATCCAACACGCTCGGCTCGGCTGCGCGGCTCCGCTGAGAGCCCTCGGCTCCGGTGTCGAGCTGAGGTGGGAGCATATTTTAAGAGAGCAGCCAGAGCATTCCTGTTCCCGAGATGTCCCGTCCTCCCTGATGAAGGTTCTGACTCCTGTTCCACGCTCTGCAGCAAGATAAGCCATAATTAATAATTAATACCATTATTTAATCCCTTACATTCCTAGAGCTCGGCTTGTCCTGAGGATCCCCCGGCTCGAGCCGTTCCTGGGGATGGGCAGGGAGAGCAGAGGCTCCTCGGTGTCCTTGGCAGGGGCTCTGAGGACCCTGGGTGGGAGTTAGGTCAAAAATTTGGGAGTGCTGCTCATGTCCCAGTCCCCAGCCACGTGGGACAGGGAAGGAAGGGACATTCCAAGCTCCTGTCACTGCTGAGAGCTGTCGGTGTCGAACCACAGGGGCCAGAATGGGATTGACAGGAATGGGTGGAAATGTGGCTTTTTTAGGGGTGTGGAGGGGGTATTCCCATGGGTCTGTGTCACCCAGTGAGGGGTCTGTGACCCACTCTGTGACACATCCAGCTCAGAGCTGGGACAGCCAGCAGGAACATTTCCAGTCTCTCTCCTTTCTCCACCACGTTTTCCTGGAAAAAGCAGACCCTGTCTGTGGTTACAGACCACAGAAATATTCGGGAATTTTAAAGCATCCCCACATCCCTCCAGTTTTTTGTTGAGGAGGAGCATTCCTGGTGCAGGACCCAGTGCAGCGGCTGCTGGCATTCCCATCCTTCCCAGAGCCAAAGGGAATTCTGCACTGCTCTCCCCTCGGGAGGAACTCCAACAGGTGATCCCACACAATTTCCTCCTGCTCTTTCTCATTTTTCTCTTTTTTTTGATGTTTTTTCCATCCTTCCCAGAGCCACAGGGAATTCTGCACTGCTCTCCCCTCAGGAGGAACTCCAACAGGTGATCCCACACTGTTTCCTCCTACTCTCTCTCATTTTTCTCTTTTTTTTGGATGTTTTTTCCATCCTGGAGGTACCTTTGAAATCTCTGAACGTCAACTGGAATCAGCTCTGGCTTCTGCCTGGGCTAATAAATTAGAAATGCCACATTCTCCCAAACTGCATTATTACCGTTTATAATTTTGATTGTTCATTTGCATACGAAAATGAGTCCTGTGACATGCGTGAATTTTATTTTATTCTTGGACTAATTATAAACAAGAATGCCACATTATTTACATAACTAATTATTGTTCCTTCTGTTCTCCCATTTTGAAATCACAGGCCCATTCTCTGCCGGTTAACGATGCAAATGAACAATCAGAGAACATTTCCAAACTTTCTGAATTTGTCCTATTTGCATCAAATACAAATTCCTTTGAATGGGAGATAATATGCTTTTCCATTTTAATGGACGTAAATTAGGCTGATCTTAATTTATAGTTAATTTGAATGAATAATTCCTGTCTACCTGAGTGTATTTTTTCAGAGGCCAGTCGTAGATGTTTATTAACCCATAAATCTGCTTTTTTTGCTAGAAACAAAGGCAAATTTTGTCCAAAATAGTGGTTTTATGCCTTTGTTTTGGAAGAGATATTCTCCTTTTGCTGGCTACCTGCCCACCTCAGACCTGCTGCTCACCTGGGAGCTCCTGTCCAGGAGGGGGACAAGGTGACACCAGGGTTGTCCTTGGACACTTCCAGGGATGTGGCTTCTCTGGGCAACCTGTGCCAGGATGTCCCCACCCTGACAGGGAAGGATTCTTCCATATATGTAGATTTTTGTCCCCCCAGGACCTCCTGGGGTGAGAGGGCAGCCCGAGGGCAGTGCCCTGGGACAGCTGGGCCATGAGGCACCTCCTGGAAACAGCCTCCAAATAAATGTGTTCCTTCAAAAATAACTCCGCAAACACATCCCTCTGGTAACGGCTGAATCGGCTCCCAAGGAGCAGTTATGTTCTGTGTGGTAGAAAATATGAATTTTAAACTGGATCCTAAATACAGCTTTTATAGGACGCGGCGTCACAGCTCACAAAGAGCCGTCACAGTCCAGCGGGTGGATAATGCACAGCTGGAAAAATTGTCTCCATTCTCACACACTTCCAGGAGTGATAAATCTCAGGAAGGCGCCGGCAGCAGCCCCTGCTCTGAGCTGGCAGTGGGACAGGAGGCCAGGCCTGGTGTCCCCAGCATCCCACAGGATGGAGATGGTGCTCCTGTGGGGCTCTGGAGTACCAGAGTGAGGAGGAGAATGGGGCTGAAACCTTCCCATGGTGCCAGGACAGCACCAAGAAAAATATCCCGGTGCTTAAAAACCCTGCAAAGGAGCCCCTGAGCTGCACAGTGGCTTTTACTCCTGCATGGACAGGGGTGTGTTTATAATTTGAGTGTTGGTTTTGATATTAATGCAAATAACAGCAGAAAAACTCCTGTGGGGATGTGGGAAACTGCGCTTAGAAGTTCCTCCTTATTCCAGCAAATTGTCAATTCCACACGAGAGCTTTCCACAAAGGCAAGCTTTTATTTTATTGAGTTTAATTTTTTTTAATTGCCTCAAGTAAAGCATCACATCAGGACAGGCCAGTGGGGAGGAACTTCTGTGTGAGGGTGGTGGCACAGGATGCCCAGAGGAGCTGTGGCTGCCCCTGGATCCCTGGAAGTGTCCAAGGCCAGGCTGGATGGGGCTTGGAGCAGCCTGGGATAGTGAAAGGGGGTGGAACTGGATGAGCTTTGAAGTCCTTCCCAACCCAAATCAGACTGGGATTTAATGTCCCTGGACCAGGCTCTGCCACAGCTCCCATTCCAGGACTGAGAAGAAAACCAGCTGCATCAGCCCAAGTTTTTATTCAGCTTTTCTGCAGCTCTGATCTCCGCACGACAAGGAGAGGGAGTTGTCCTGTCGCTCCTGTTTAATGTAACGGGAACCCAGAATAATTGTTCCTGGATTCTTCAGGCCAGATTCAGCTCTTATTAGAGTCAATAATTAGATTTTGATCACCCGTAATTGGAAGTGCTGCCCAGCCAGCTGAGCTGTCTCTGCATGCTGCGCACACGGCTGGAGCCCAGGGCCTGCTCTGCTGCACAGGAACAACCAGCACCAGCAGCAATTCAGACATTCTCTGACTCTTCCATGCAAAATCCAAAAATCTGGGGAGCCTCTCTTCTTCCCAAGGCCATCAGCATCATCTCCACGTGCCCAGTGGGGACACTGCTCTCCCAGAGCAGCAGGAGGACATGGGGCCACACTGGGCTGCCCAGGGATCAGCTGGAAATGGGGTGAGAAGGGTCTTGCACCCCAGACATGTTCCCAGGGCTGCCAGCCCCTGCCATGGGGCCAGGGAGCAGCTGGGTGGGTGTCACCTGTGTCACCAGTGCCAGCAGGTCCTTGTCCTCATGATCCTGCCCATGGCCCATCCTCCCAGAGAGGAGAGAAGCTTATTTAGCTGGAAATTCCAATCAAATTAGTGATCTGGAGCTAGTTTTTTTGGGTTTACTAATGCAATTAAAGAATCTAATTGTATTAATCAAAACCGTATTATATTGCCAATAATTAAATTCCCTTTGACACCATTGTTTACACTTCCATCGCTTATTAATTAATCTGACATCGTCGGTCCCTTATGGAATGAGGAACTCCTTGGTGTCGTGGGCCAGGAGCTGCCAGGGACGGGTGGGATGGGCAGGGGGATGAATTAGGGGCAGGATCCCGGGATTTCAGAGCTCCTGTCCTCAGCAGGGTTCCTGGGAAGCGCTCAGTGGCCGTGGTCGGTCCCCATCGTGAGGAGCCCAGGGGCTCGGAGCCGCCGCTGGAGGTCAGCGGCAAACAGGGATTGAGCCTTCCCCGACAGCTGCTTGTCCTTCCTGGCCTGAAAAGCCTCTTTATCCTTCACACAAAGCCCAAATTCCCTTTCTTCCCCACAGGAGCCAGCAGTGCGTGACTTTCTTCTTCAGCTGCCTTTTGCATTTCCAAGCCCGTCCTCTCCTCTCCCCTCGGACTTTTCTTTGGCCAAACAAAAGCTGCTTCCTCTGTCTCTCCTCTCACCCCTCCCATTCCAGGTTATTTCACAGGGCTCTGCCGAATTCCTCTGCACCGAACCATTTGTAAGAGCAGCAATAAATACAAATGGAGAGGAAACTCTTCTGGATCTGGTGCTAATCAGCAGAGGAATGAGTTGGGAATGTGAAGGCAGCAGGCTGCTCGGAATGGCTATGAAAGAATGAAATTCATAATTCCTCGGAGGAAAAAAAAAGGAAGAAAAGCCAAGTGAAAAGAGTGGAGTTTTAGAAAGAGAAAATTCAGACAAAGAGCAGGAACAGCCTCCCTGGAAACAAAACTGACAGAAATAGCCAGGCTCTTAAATAAATTACTGTAATACACACAAACAAGGTATCTCAAAATACAAGGATCACCGGGGCCAGCACGGGACAAGCGCCAGCACTCCCAGCACAAGGGCACAGACATTGTCACTGGGAGGGGACCTCACTTGGGAATTTGGGGAGGGGAGAGGCTTTCCCAGCAGAAGCCGGTGCCTGGGTGAGGGGTGTTTGCTCCGTGATTGCAGCACCGTTAATTCCTAATTGGATCTGCCGTTCCCTCTGATAAGCCCTGCCAAGTTGTATCACCACTGCCGGGGTGAATTCAGCCGCTCACGGAGTTGCCATTATTGTAATTATAATTACGGATTTCATGTGCTCCTTCAGAACCCCTCGCGTGCCTCCTCTCCTCCGCTCGGATCACGCTCACCAGTGCTCACCAGTGCTCCCCAGTTTGGGGGTGGGAGGGTCGCTGGGGTGTGGAGATGACGGGAGGGGATGACTTGGAGCCTTCTGTCCCATCCCAGGACCTGAGTGCTTGCTCTGAGTGTACTGGGAGCTCAGTAAACTCCAAATCTTTTCTCCATGGACCCCATCCTGCCTCGCTGTCCCCTGCCATGGACCCCTGAGCACGCAGTGTTGATGTTCCTGGGGGGTTTGTGTCCCCTAGAGCAGGGGCACAGCAGGATCCAACCCTGGCCTGCATTCCTCACATCTGCCCAGCCCCAGCCCCGGCTCTGGCTCTGGCTCCGCCTGCCTCGGATCCCACTTGTGATTAGAAATGGCAATTCCAGACTGGGAACTTTTAATAATGGTGCGCAGAGGAATGCCTGCAAGGCTAAATTGCTTCATTTGCATTGTCTTGGAATATTTTTGCATATCATAAAAATCCGTATTTTCGCTTTGCCCTTTTCCCCTTGCTCCCCTCCCCTCTGTTTCATTGGGAGCTGGGAGTGCAGAGCCCCGCGGGTCGGATCCCTCACACGCTGCACGGAGCCAGGAGCTTTCCCTGATCCTGTGCTGGGATTCTGGAGGGGGTGGTGGTCCCCAAAGTCTGCCAGCTCAGTTGCTGGGTGTTTTCATCTGTGTCCGGTTGATTTGGGACAGCAGGAGCCAAATCCTGCTTGGGGGAACGGGGTGTTTTGCTCTCCTGAACTCAGCTCTGTTTGCAAAGGGGACACAGGCACTGCCAGGAGAGAGAGAGCAGCCCCCAGCCCTTCACCTGCTCCCTTCCCACACAAGATCCCCATCACCCACCTCCCTTCCCCAGGACCTGACAGCGCTGGGAGCGCACCCGGCAACACCTGGGAGATGTCACCTCCCTCCTGGGCCACCAAGGAGAGGGTGGGCAGTGTGGGATGGCGCTAGGACACGTCATTTCTCTAAGAACAGCTTCAGCTTCTCCAGACTAACCCGAATGTCTGCAGCCTGGCCGTGCATTCTCCCTGCCTGGCTTTCCCCTGCTCCCTGCCCAGCCTTCCCGCACTCCCAGGCTGGAATTACCGGCAGGAAAGGCGGCCAAGCCCGGCTCCGTGTGCAGTAATGAGCACGGGGCTGATGGATGCTGCTGCACCGTCCTTCCCCCGGAACAGAGGCCACAGGGAAAACAGAGCAAAGTAGGAGGAAAATCGGCTGGAATCTAATTGTGGAGGCGGGGGAGATGCGGAGGGAGAGGCGAGGATTGATAGCTGTCTGCTCCGCTGCACCTTGGAGGAATCATTAACATCTGATTAATTAGTTAAGGGCTGCTCTGCAAGTGTAAAGCTCCGCACAAGTGCGAAGGATAAATGGGATGATCTGGAGTGGCTGGAGATGGCACTCGAGGTGATGGAGGCACTTGAGAGGAGAGGGGGAAGAGAAAGGCAGTGACAGCACCAGGCGTGGAGCTGGGAGTGGGATAAACTGCTCCGGTCTGGGCAGCACCGGGGGGCTCAGGAAGGACTCGAGTGCTGGTACCAGCTCTGTCCTTCTCCTTCCCATTCTCTTCCTCTTTCCCTGGATTCTGCCCTCAGATTTTGGGAGAGAGGGGACAACTAGAAAGCTTTTTTGCCAACTCCGTAACCAGTATCTCTCCTATTAAATAGTTAATACACTTAGATGTATTTTAATAAACTCCATTTAATGGCCATACATTAATTGTCTGATTAATTCCAATAAATCCTTATTTGAGATGCTTAATTTAGAGTGTGACTGATTGTCCTGTCACGGTTGGATTATAGAATTGTTGTCTGGAATGAGATACTTCGGAAGATACTGGACAAAGGCAGAAATCTGGGAACTTCTCTGGTAATTGAAAATCGCATCAGCACGAGGAACGCTGCCAGCAGCGAGCAGGGACGAGCGTGTCCCAGGGGATGTGGGGGCAGGGATCTCACCTCCCCTGCGTCCTTCCGCAGTGGGACCCCAGCCCTGCCTAAGCCCTGACCCCCATTACCCACGTGGGGCATGGGCAGGCGGCAGTGGTGGCACTGTGGGGACACTCTGGGGACGGGAGGGGCTGTGGAGGTGTCTGCAAACAGCCTGGAGGGCAGAGGTGCCTCGTGTGACGGCCGGCAGAGGCACCAGGCCAGGTGGATTTGATGGTAATTTACTTAAAAAGGGAGGTGACATCGTTTAGGAGCCGCTGGCTGCGTTATTGAATCCGCCGGCGGCTCCCCGAGGAGCCGGGGGAGCAGCAAAGGTCACCCCGTGTTTACACTCGGTGACATTTCTATGAAGAGCTGTCAAGGAGCAATTTTCTCTCTGGCTCGTGGCTGCAGAAATGCCACCTGAGCTGTGCACAGAGACACACCCAGCCCCAGCCTCTGGGGGACCGGCTGGGCCCTGAGAACCCACCTGGCTGAGTCTGCCCCCAGCCCTTGGGGGTTTTGGGGGGCTCTGGGGGCTGGGGGGGCTGCAGCAGCTCCGGGATTCATGGGTTCCGTGACTATAAATTAATCAATTATCAATATCGACCTTTTCAAGCAAAATTTGAAATGCTGTATTAAATGCCCTGTCCCAGGTGCTGTGGGTTGATGTTCCACTGGCTCTTTTTTAGGAAAAATCAAAAATTTGAAGCCAATCCCTTCCCAGGAGCCAGGGGATCAAATACCCTCGAAGAAACTCTGTGAGAAGTTCCCAAATCCCTTTTCTTTCATGGCTGTTTCTTCCCCAGGTCAGTCCTGGACCTTCCAGGACCCCAAACCCCACAGCCAGGGCAGCCCCTGCCCCATCCCAGTGGGACCAGCACCCTCCTGGCATGGCACACCCAGCACACAATTCCCAAAGCGTTTTCCCACCCCAAGGAAGGAGCAGGAAACCAAACACACCCCTCTTCCTTTTTTTTCCCCCCCTACAAATTCCAGATTTCGCTTCAGCGCAAGCTCCAACTTTTCAGTTGATCACGGCCCGTGTGAATTTGTAATCACACAATTAGAAGTGAATTTGTAATCATACAATTATCCTCCTGCTAAATTAATATATTAAAATGTTCAAACGATTGTTCCAGTAATTAAACAGACAGATATTAGAGAAAATGAAGGCGTTTTAGTCCCGCTCTCTGGAATGTGCTGACCTTTCCCCTTTCTTAGCTGCGACTCAGGTGGTGTAGAAATGATTGGATAATTGGATGGTTCATGTTCTCCTGAAGTCACCAAAGCAGAAGAAACACAGAATTGTCCCAAAGTTTCAGTGGAGCCGTGACTGTGCTAATTAAAGAGTGCTTTTTTCTCCCCCCTTCACCTATGGTTAAAATTTAGAAATTACTGTCTGTAACAATTGTCACTGTCACCCCTAACCCTGGCAGTGGTGATGAGTGTGTCCCCTCTTACCTGTGCCATGCAGAGACGCTGACCCACGGTGGACATTGGTGTGGCAGTGCCACCATGTGCTGCCTGGCCACCACCCGTGGCCACCATTCCAAAATTAGTAAAAACCATGAATTGTAAGGGAAGTGGGAATTCTGAGGGGGCACAAGCAGGTGGAAGGGAAAACAGACTGTGGAAATCTTCTCATGTGCCTCTTCTCATGTGCTCACACACTCTCTACACCCATTAATCTACCCAGCTATTTATCTATTCTATCTATCTATCTATCTATCTATCTATCTATCTATCCATCCATCCATCCATCCATCTCTCTTCATGTAATTATCCATCTCTCTCTCTGTCTACTGATATATCTAGTTGGTTTTTTTTCCAGAATACTCATTTTTACCCCCTTTCCATCTCATTCGACTGTGTTTTGTCTGCTCCTACAAAGCTTTGAGAGGGAGCTGTGACCTTTTCCAGGGATGCTGCCCACCACGGATGCTGCATTCCATGCATGTTCCTATCTGTGGGTGCTGCCCATCATGCTGCCAGTATCCCCATTTCCTTAGCGATTTTCACGGTGAGGAATCTGTGTGGGATCTTTCCCTCACCTGGGAGGATCCCTCCTGCCTCCTGCAGCAGTGAGAGCAGCCCGAGCCTCGAAGCCTCCAGTCCAAATGCGATGTGACACAACCTAATGGAGTAAATACAGGTACAACAGGCACTTCAGGTGCTCATAAACTGTGTATTGTTGCTTTTTGGATGGCGCTGATGTTATCGCAGATGCCGTGTGAAGGCTGAAATAGGATCGTGGTGACTCCGCTGCTCCCGTTCCCAGCTCCTTTCGCTGAGGGGAAATGGCTCAGCTGACACTCTGCATCCCCGGCTTTAAAATGTATTTATTGTCTCTAACACTCCATATTCGTTCAGGGGGGCAATCCAATATCTCTGCCACAAGCGAGAGCAGCCGGCACGCCGAGGAGAAGCCCCATGGAGCTGCAGAACTCGGTGATTTGGTGTCAGGGCTGGGTACAGGCTCTGGGTCAGGGTCCCCTCTGCAGCCACCCCCTTGTCCCCAAGGTGCCAGTCTGGTGCTCGGAGCTCCGGGGTTGGAGGGAACGCGTGGTGGTGTGGGAGACCCTGAGGGTGTTGATAATAGCATTAATTGCTAATTAATTTTTTGCTCTGTGAGGTGCAGGAACCAGCACTCAGCCTTGCTCTGTCCCCAGTAAAATTCACTGACAGGCACAGAAATAGCTTCAAGTATTGACAGAGAAATTGCTGATTTAATGTTAAAATGTTTCAATAAAATAAACCTGTAAGAGCTCCCATTACTCCACAATTGCCCTGCAGATCCTTGTTAACTCTCTATAAATAATCCCGAGGAGCTCCCGGCCAGGAGCCGCAGTGCCAGGGACACTCAGCAGGGATGAGAGGGACAGCGATCTCACGCACCGAGTGGCTGCTGCCAGCGAGAGCTGAGGCTCCTGGCGGCTCTCGGGCACGGTGGCACCGCTCTGCTGTCCCTGGAGGTGGGAACGAGGGCAGGAAATCCTCCCCCTCACGCCTCGAGCCCGGCACAGCAAACCCTTCACACACCCCGAAGCTCTTGGGCAGCTCCAATCTCCCGAATGTGGCATCTCCCAGGGATCAGGAGGGGGATGCCGATGCTTTTGGGGCCCAGCCTTGGGGGGTTTTGCGGCTTAGGCAGAGGAGAGGGATGCCCAGCTCCTCTGCAAGCCAGATCAACCCCCGGCGGTACGGGGAACCTTCGGAAAGGATCCCAAGGCGGCAGCCAGGACCAGCAGAGCGGCTCCGCGCAGCCTCGTGCTCTCCCCAGTCATTAGCATGTGAATGGCTTCGTTATGAGCTTCCCATTCCCGTTCCCATCCCGGCACCAGAGCCGGCAATGGGAGTTTTGATTACTCATCTGCTCCGCGCAGGCAGCAGCCGGCTCAGCTCTGCTCCATCGGGCTCCTCGGTACGGGACCCGGCCGGAGGGGACATTGGCTGCCAGCCTGTGCCACCCCATGTGCCACGGCCCGTCCTGCCTGCCCTGTGTCCCGAGGAGCCCGGGTGGCACCGGGCCCTGGTCACCTGTGGTGGCTGTGGGGTAAAGGGCACATCCCGGGGTTGTCCCCGCTCGGCCTCACCGGGCTGGCTGCGGACACCTGCACAGGTGACGTGTGCGAGAGCTCATGTGTGAATTTTGGCAGCCCCTGCCTCAGACACCGCCCGGCGCAGGGTTTGATGCGACTGAAGCCCACTAAATACACGGTGTCAGGTGTAATTGCACGGTGCCAGCAGCGCGCCGGGAGGAAGTGGCGAACACATTGGCATGGTTACGGAACACTCGGGGGAGTCTCAAACACAGGTTTGTTGGTGTGGGATGATGGGAGGGAAAGAAGCCAAGTCTGACTGTTGAGGAAAACAAGTGGATGTGCTGTAGACTCGTTATTCATCTCTGCTCCTGTAGCTCTCGGATCAAATAACAGGCTCCTCTCCCGGTGTAACGGAGCCTGCTATCTCCTGGAGCCTTCGCTATCTCCTGGAGCCTTCGCTATCTCCTGGAGCCTCTTCCCTCTCCCCGGAGCCTCGCCGGGGCTGCGGGAATGGTGGCAGCAGCAAACCAGAGCCAGGAGCAGGGAGATGCCATCCCTGGGCTGAGTGGCACCGCCTGCCCTGCCTCCTCCCTCCTGCTCCATGTCACCTCCCCTCTCATTCAGGAAAGCAGACACAGGTGGGTGCCAGGCACTGCTGTAATCCTTGGGAGGGATCCAGGCAAAGTTAGGGATGGGTGCAACCCCTGGGGCTCAGCCTGGTTTTTGGTGCTTTTTCCAAGGTCAAGCCATGACTGGGTGACCGGCAGAGCCAGGAGCACAGGAGCAGAGCCAGATCACCCCCTCACCGTGAGCATCCTCCAGTGAACTCCTGATTCTAATTTCCTGGGAAGCACCAGCGGGCAGCAGCGTTTTGGAGCCAGGAGCTGTTGGACACCAGTGTCACCGGGGCTGCTGACTGGGGACACTGAGGCAGAGGGGATCTGCTTTGCCCATCCATGCAGCCAACCCTGGCTCCAACAGGTGCCACGGCATTCCTGACTGCTCCCAAAGCTGCCTTCTGCCTGGTACGGGACTCCCATTAAAATGGAGCTGTGTCTCCCTAAGAGAAATATTGATGAAGAAGGCCTGGAGCGAGGAATGGAGTTGCCTGAGTGTATTTCCTTCCCGTTTTTAATAGCTCGCCGCTTCGTGCCAGCAAGACAAAAGTGTGTTATTTGGCTCTGGATGAAAATGATTCCAGCTGGGGAGGGAGCCTGTCATTTTCATCTTGAATAAATAGGTTCTAACAAGAAGAGATCTATTTAATGGAGAGATTTGGGGAATTCAGCCTGAATCCTGCCTGACTTGAGGTCCTGAGACAATAATTGGGATGAGCAGACTAAAGCTGGGAGCTCTTCATGGGACCAGACAGCGTATGAGGGCTTCAGTAGAAATTGAACCATACAACTCTGTCAGTGCAGCTGGAATGGGAAATGGGATGTTTATAGGCCTGGGAATTGGCGCTCCCTGCACAAATTGTGCATTGTGTATAATTATCTGGCCTGCCTTGGTACGAGGGGGGCTGGAAATTAAGAGGCATCATCACACTGAGCAGGGATTGCCCTGCAATTCATGAGCAGACTGGGAAAAGGCAGAGCTCTTCATGGGACCAGACATGGGGAGGCTTCAGTGCTTGTGAATCCATAATGTCTGTCCAGTGTCAGCTGGAATGGGAAATGGGATGTTTATAGGCCTGGGAATTGGCGCTCCCTGCACTAATTGTGCATTGTGTATAATTATCTGGCCTGCCTTGGTACGAGGGGGGCTGGAAATTAAGAGGCGTCATCACACTGAGCAGGGATTGCCCTGCTCAGCACAGCATGGGCTCAGCTCCTGCCCGGTTACTGGGAAAAGGCAGAGCCAGGGGGGTCCTCATGGGGAGGCACTGCTTGTGAGGGCTCCACAATGTCCCCTGTGTCACCATTTAGGGATGGGGATTCTCCTAGGAACATTTCCAGTGCTCTCCAGGAAGCCTCTGCTCCTCTGGGAGAGCCCCGTGCCATCACCCTGTGCCGTCACCCTGTGCCGTCACCCTGTGCCGTCACCCTGTGCCGTCACCCTGTGCCATCACCCTGTGCCCCCTGGGCATTTCAGGGTCCCTGAAAGATGGTGAAGGACAGGAAATGGGTCCTGTTCCTCCTTCTCCCTCATGGTGGGAGCAAACAGGAGAAACAGCTGGAAATAGAGACTTTTGTTCCTGGGAGAAGGGAGGAGTGGAAATTCCCATGGAAGCGTGGGGACTCAGTGATGCTGTGTCCCAGGGCCTGTGCTGGGAACTCAGCTGAGGGACTACAGCTCCCACAAGGCTCCCTGGCAGCACAGCCCCTGCAGAACGCTTCCATTTTTGGCTGTAATATTTTGGCTTTGGGAAAAAAAAATGTACTTTTTGATTCAAAGCGAGGAATTTGAAGCACAAACTGCTGCTATTTGCAAATAAAAGGGTAAAAAACCCTCTGTTGGAAAACAGTGGGTGTAGTGATTGTCAGCGGCTCCAAAACAGATCATATTCCTGCTCAAATTGCTGCAGGCTGACGAGGAAGGATGGGGGATGTGTGGGATGAGGAGATTAATGAGAATTTAATTTTTAAGGCTGTTTTAAAGCAGGCTGGAGGGATGGTGGAGCTGCGGGAGCCAAAACCTTCTGGCAGAGCTGGGCTGGGTGCTGAGCAGAGCTTGGTGCTGAGAGGGGCTGGGTGCTGAGCGGGGCTGGTCTTGAGCAGGGCTGGGTGCTGAGCGGGGCTGGTGCTGAGCAGGGCTGGGTGCTGAGCAGAGCTGGGTGCTGAGCAGAGTTGGGTGCTGAGCAGGGCTGGTGCTGAGCAGGGTTGGTGCTGAGTAGAGCTGGGTACTGAGCAGAGCTGGGTGCTGAGCAGAGTTGGGTGCTGAGCAGAGCTGGTGTTGAGCAGGGCTGGGTGTTGAGCAGGGCTGGGTGATGAGCAGGGCTGGGTGCTGAGCAGAGCTGGGTGCTGAGCAGAGCTGGGTGCTGAGCAGGGCTGGGTGCTGAGCAGAGCTGGGTGCTGAGCAGGGCTGGGTGCTGAGCAGAGCTGGGTGCTGAGCTGGTGTTGAGCAGAGCTGGGTGCTGGGTGCTGAGCAGAGCTGGGTGCTGAGTGGGTTGAGCAGAGCTGAGCTGGTGTTGAGCTGAGCAGAGCAGAGTTGGGTGCTGAGCAGAGCTGGGTGCTTGAGCAGGGCTGGGTACTGAGCAGAGCTGGGCGCTGCCCTGGCTCCCGAGTGCTGCCGTTCTCCACAGCCGAGTGCAGCAGTGCAGGAGCAGCTCCGGAGATGTTCCGCTCCCCCTGTCAATGTGTACTTGGGGAGTCCTTAATCCACGGGTCGCTGACGTGATAAACAATAATGTCTCTTTTGGAGCTGTTACGACTTATCATGTTAATGGGCACTTAGGGAGCCTTTAATTGGTGATTTGTGCATGCACTGTCACAAAATTTTAAAACACATTTACCATCATTTTCTGGGGTGTTTTAGAAGCACCAGTTCGCTACTCTGAGAGATGAACAAGCAAACCCACCTCGAGTCCCCTGCCCCGCCTGCTCGCCTGCAGCGTCAGGCTCCGTCTCAGGAAAGGGCTCTTGTGCCTCTGTAAAACCAAACCTAGCGGCACCAAGAAGCTCCTCTTGCCAAGCTGCTCTGGCAATGAGCCCAGCAGGTTCTGGGGGGACACTCACTGGGGTTTGCCACTCCAGCAACAAACTGGACCTGCAAGGGATTCTCTGTGGTGTCAGGTAAAAAGTCATAATGCCAAGAGCTCCACAAACATCCATCGCAAAGATCTCATCCCTGGTATCTGGGGTTGAAAAGCAAACTAAAGGAACATTCCTTGCTGCCGGGAAGTCTCTCTCTTTTGCCCACCATGGGGCAAAGGTCTGAAAGGGGGAACAGCTGCTCTCACACAGGGCTCACTGGTGAGCTGAGCCCACCAGTGCAGATCCTAGAACTGCGGGATCGCCCTCAGGAGCAGCTCACCCTCATGGGGACATTCACCCCACAGACACCACACCCCACTCCAAGGCCCACGGGGGGGTTTGGTTTTGGGTTCCCCAGCACCTGCCAGGACCGCGGGTGCCGCTCCCAGGGTGGGGAACTCCAGTGCCGGGAGAAGCCGTAATTAACCGCACCTGTCAGGGCTGTCAAGTTCTTCGTCATTAGGAATAAAGCATGTCAACGCCTAATTAAAATTCTGCTGATTTTTGAAGCAGCGCTTCCTAACGAGAGCTCCCGTGTGCAGCGATGGATCCGCTCAGCCCGGTGCCCTCGCTGTCTCCAGGTGAGTTCCTGTCTCACTCTTCCCAGCTCTATTTTTTCCCCTGCCTCTCCTCCCAGCCCGGCTGGTTCCAGGATTGAGCCAGAGGACTGTAACTGATGGAGTTTCCATAGCAATGCTCTTCGTCACCGCTGTGCCATTTCCAGCTCTGCCTCCAGCAGATCCTACTCTGCTTTCTGTTGATCCAAGGAGCTGACTGGGAGCAGCCCGGAGAGCTCCTGGCACCCCGAGCGTGGCAGAGCTGAGATGGGCACTGCCTCACCAGCCACCAAGACCCAGGAACACATCCTGGTTCTCTCTAACCCTGCTGCCACACGTCCTCAACCCGCAAGGAAACATCCAGAACAAAAGAATGGAGTCCATCACCTGGGGCTCAGCACTGACCCTGCGGGGAGCTGGCCCTGGGGGTCACCCATTTGTCCCCATTCCCTCTGGCAGGTGGGGAGGGGGGATCAGGAGCAGCTCCTTACACGTGTTGCATGTCACACGTGCTCAGCTGAACGAGCTGGAATGAGCAGGAGCTTCCAGGGAATGCTGAGTGCTGGATGTTGTCCTGCCAACGCCAGCTCGTTCGACTGAGCATCATTTGGCAGCTCGGGAGGGAAAGAGCCTGATAGAGCCTGAAAAATTCATTGAAACGTTGGGTTCCAGCCAGAGAGAAAACATCACTGAATGGCAACATAAAAGGAAATTGTCCCATAACATTCCGAGAGCACTTCAGTATTTGTCCTCTTTATTTTAAAGTGTCGAGGATCTTTGGGAAACACTCTGGAATGGGACTTTTATAGATGGTCTAAATTAAACTTCACTTAATGTTATAAGCAATAAATCCTCATTGTCAGGTTTTGTTTAGCGGGTATAAAAATGATTGGTGGGAGCTGTAGCTTTTCCTGAGACTGGAAGATCAGTGTTCTCACTGTGCAGCCTGTCCCCAGCTGCGAGACGTGTCCCCAGCGGGTGAGACGTGTCCCCAGACCCGGGAGCTTCCAAGGAGCTCCTCAGGCACCTGTCTCCTGTGCAGGTCATCTCCACACTCCAATCCTGCAGAAAGATGGGACAGGAGGCTCCCAAATTCTGGGACTGATGCTTGTTTTCCTGTGGTTCCAGGAGCTGAAGCTTTGAGGAATCCAAGAGATTCTTTGATGAAGATCCCAGGCAGCCACAGGCTTTGGAGACTCCGAGGGGAACAGGACGCTGGGAGCTGCTTTTTGGGGTCTGTCACACAGGTGGGTGTTGAAAGGAGCAGGGAAACTCCCCAGACACCACAGCCCAAGGACACCCTGGGCTCTGTTTTCAGCTGGTGGGAGACAAGTTAAACAAATGAGAGCATTGAAATGGGAGATATCTTTCCTTGCTTTCCTTGTGGTTTGACTGGAGTTAAGGAAACACATTTGGTCATTTTATAATGTGGGGGTTTTTAAAAATCTCTCAGTATCTCTAAGTTTGGCTACCTTGAGTCCGAAAAGCTGAGTCCCTTTGCATGGGGATTGAGCTGGTTGCTGTGGCTGTGTCACTGCTGTCCCCACCTGCCTTCCCATGGAGAGGAATTCCAGGAATTTCTCCATGGAAAGGAATTTCCAGGAATTTCTCCATGGAAAGGAAGTATTGGAAAGGGCTGCCCAGGGAGGTGGTGGAGTCTCCACCTCTGCAGGTGTCCAAGGAATGACTGAACGTGGCACTCAGAGCTCTGGGCTGGGAGAAAAAGTGGGGATGGGGCACAGGTTGGACTCGATGGTCTTGGAGGGCTTTTCCAACTTGAATGATTCCAGGATTCTGGAATTCTGATTCTGAGCAAGTGCAGCGCTGACACCCCGGCAGAGGAGGGGGCCTCATTTTTCTGGAGCCTGCCCAGCAGCATCTGCCAGCAGCCTTTAAAATGATAAAACCCAATTTAGTGCCGTTTATGACGGAGGAATAAGGGAAATCATGTAACAATTACAGGAGATTTACCCCCTTCTATATATTTGGGCTGAAGGTGGCATTTCCAGCGACATCCCAGCTGCGCTGCCGGGCCACGCCACGGCAGAGAGGGATGCAATTTCAGGAGAGATCTTTAGGTGCAAATTGATTTTGCCATGAATATTTATGCAGCGTGTGCGAGGCTGCGCGTGTGCGGCGGGGCGGGGAGGGCGGGGGAGGAAATGTGGGGCTCGGCGTGGGATGCCGGAGCAGCGGCTCGCCCTCCTTTCGCCTGGAATAATAATTGGAATATTTATAATCTCCCCGCGGCCGCGGGGCTGGCGGGGAGGGGTGTTCCTGGTGCCGGGAGGGCTGCGGGGCGGTGGCAGGGCCGGCCCTGCGGCTGATTTGGAATGCGCAGAGCATCCCTGCGCCGCGCGGGCCCCGCCGAGAAACCCGGGAAAGACAAGAAAAATGAAGGCAGGCGCAATCTCATTTTCTGAGGGCTGCAAGTCAGCCAGGAAATGGCTATTATTCCATCGACACTGTCGGTATTAAGTTATTTCCTTCACTAAATACGAGAATGTTCATGAATATCTATTGAGTTCCAGGTACTGGCGGCTCCCAGCACTGCGGCTCGCTGATTGTGGCTTTATATTCCTCCGACAACACACCTCAATCTCACATTGAAGTGAAAGACAATAGTATTTTAAATTGGTTAATAAATCTCTAGATTGATGCTCCTGGAAGGCCCAGGAACTTCATCTCTATTACACGAATAAAAGTGATAACATTTTAACCACTGAAGTGCTAGGAATTTGGGAAGCTCCTTCCCGATGCCCTTCAGAGCGGCCGCGTCCCCGCGCAGGGAACGCGAGGCAGGGGCGGCCACCACGGCGCTGTTTTTGGGGACAAAGTGCTGGGTTTGGAGCCGTGAATCCTGTCCAGGCAGGACGAGGTGATCGCCCTGGCCTGGCTCCTTCTGCCTTCCTCAAACCTCTCCTGTGGCCCATATAAGGAGTGGAAAATTCCCTTTTAACACCAAAATGGGAGCTCGGCCGTGGCCCTGCTGGGGCCTTGCTTGGCTCTGGGGATTCCTGAGCACCTCGTGCTGACCCTGCAGCCCTTCCCGGGAGGAGACACGCGTGGACAATCCGGGCTGAGCCCGGCCAGCCACGCCAGGCAGGTGACACACGTGCCACACTGTGCATGGCTGTCACACACACACTGTCACCATGGCTGTGACACACACACACTGTCACCATGGCTGTGACACACACCCCCCATCGCACAGTCCCGGATGGATGCCCCGGCCCCGCCGCTCCCCTGCCCCGGCCCCGCTCCCCCGGGGCTCCCGTGTCCCCACCCCGTGCCGGCCGGGGCTGAGCGGTGCCGGAGCTGCCGGTGAAATGTCAGTGGGCAATTTTCCGCTCCTCTCCTCCTCCGCATCTCCTTTTGTTCGTGTGCTGGGAAGCAGAGCGTGATCCCTGCCTGGGTCCTGCCTGGGGTGGGAGGTGCAGGATGTGGCCCCAGGCTCACCGTGGTGACAATGCCAGGCACGCACTGACCCATGCCCCGTGCTTGCCATGCCTGGCACCACCGATGCCACCACTCAACAGAATTTGGAAGAAACAGAGTCCTCTTACTTCTATGAATTCTTATAAATTATAGGGAGATGAGAATATTTTAATATCAACCAGAGTATTTCAAGTACAAAGAGCTGTTCTGAAAACGTATTGAATATTTTTCCACTGATGTTTAGTGTCTGTAAGATTCCTCGGGGAGTTTACAACAAGTGGAATACTTAAGGATATAGTGCCATAGGTTCTTTCAGTATTTTCTTTTCAAGGAAAGTAACCTCTGAATTATCTAGGAAGTACATGAACAACATGAAAGGAATATTATGCACAGAAAGAAAAAAATATGCAGAGAATTCAATTATGCAAAAAAAGTGATGTGCTTTGCTTAATTCCCCAAACACATCCCACGCAGTAGTCACGGCAGCAGCCCTCGGTGCATGCAGACGAGGTTTCCAGGTCACCCTCCCTGGCTCTTTCTGATCATTCCTTGTTCCCCCTGCTCTGTATTGCGGGGCTGACAGGATCACTGTTCGTTTCTGTCCTTCTCCTGTGCTGTGCCGGGGCGGGGGACCCAGCAGTACCCGATTCTGGAGATTTCGGGTGGAAAATCCCCCCCATTTCTGGAGCTCTGGCTCCAGGGATCAAGAGCAGATGGGTCACAACCTCCTGGATGGGAGGGGCGGTGCTGGGAGTTCCCTGTCTGGCTGTCCCATCCTTATTTCCAGCACTGAGGCACTTCCCAAACCTGCCACGGCCAATTTGGAAGGTTTCTTTTCCAGCCGACAGCGCAGCTCCGGCTCCCAGCCTCCCCACGTGGTGCAGCTGAGGAGCTGCTCAGGCTTTTGGGGACCCTGGCACCCCGGAATGCCCACCCTGCTCTTGGCACAGCACCACACTGAGCACCCCTGGGATCACTCTGTGAGGGTGGGGAGGCCCTGGCACAGGGTGCCCACAGAAGCTGGGACTGCCCCTGGATCCCTGGAAGTGCCCAAGGTGAGGTTGGACGGGGCTTGGAGCAGCCTGGGACAGTGGAAGGTGTCCCTGCCCATGACAGGGGATTGGAATGAGATGAGCTCATTGAGATGAGCTTTAAGCTCCCTTCCAACCCAATCCAGTCTACGATTCCATAATTCCACGAACTTCTACCAGTGGAGGGACTCTGCAGAGCCTGGTGCGTCCCCACCTTCCCAAGGACTTCTCCTGCCCCTCGGGCACTCCCCCACTGGCATCCAGCACCGAGGAATTCCCCCTTGGCAGCGCTGGGGCTGCTCCGCTCTGGGTTCATTACTCTGCAGACACTGCCACTCGCAGCCCTGCGGTGGCACAGCCGCTGCTCCTCCGGCGAGGTGCCACACGCTGGGGACCGGGAGTGTCCCTGCCGCGGGGCAGGGCCGCAGCCTCCCACTGCTGCCCAGCTCTGGGGCACAAAACTCCGGGTCCACCCCCAAAAAGATGGGCAGGGTGGTGGGTGCGGGGCAGGCTCAGCCCTGGGAAAGGGGAGGAATCAACCCCTCTGCTGCAATTCCCATCCACCGCTGCCAGGGCCCGGCTGAGCTGACACAGGGACGTGTTTGTTTGTTTGTTTGTTTGTTTGCCCATTTGTTGATACATTTGCATCGAGCCTCGGAAAAAAAAATAAAGTATCTTCTCCGAATTGAATGACATGAATTATTCCAGCCGAACTCACTAATTAAGACCTCATTAGCAGCCCAAATTTGTGATAGATCAGCAGTGGACTTGGCGCAGTGGTTTAATTTAATGATTTCTTGCATTACTTTGTTAATCATCTTTAGTCTGATTTAATTTATGCCAATGTGACTGTCCTAATTTCTAATTAAGGCATTGATGGCAGGGACACCACCACCAGCACCCCCCAAGAATTCCAATAATGAACAGTACAGAAGAATCCGGGTTCTTATTTCCTGATGTGGGGGGCTCCTCCTCACTCCAAGCCTGGCCCACAGCCCCACGTTGGACACCTCTGGAATTTCCCCCAGTGTTCCCATGGCTGAGCTGATCCCAGAGTGCTGCAAAGCTCGGAATCCTCCTGGAAGATGCCACCACTCTTCCATCAGAAAGCGTCGGCAAGGACTCAACCACAGCGAATTCAAGAGTTTGCAGGGGAGAACATCTGCTAATGCAAAACATTTATGCCAGTCGATATAAATTTATTTAGTGCAATAAATGACATAATTGAATTTTTATTCCCTTAATATATTTCCCTAAAATAACGAAGATTTGGAGTGTCCCTGGCCCACAGATGTCTTTCACGGGGACGTATTTCCTGTACTATTACACTTGTATAAATCTGACATTTAAACAGTTTAATAAATGAGCAGTTGTTTGACTTGTTTCACTTTCAATACATTCTGGTGGATTAATAAAATGTATTTCAAAAGGAAGCTCGATAGAACACGCTATAAAAATTCGTGATTTATTAGCGATACGTCTGCTATTAGTTGGGACAGATACTCAAAATGTCATTAAGGTTAAAATAATAATCAATCAAACTAATTAGACCCTATTTTTCATATGCAAATATAATTAAGCATCCATTTCTCAATAACTTTAAAGAGAATTATTGAAGCTGCACAAAGTGTGCTGAGTCCTTACTTGAGCTAATGAAATGGCAGCGCCCTCCCTGCATATGCAAACAAAATTGATTAACTGCTCTGTGCTTGGCTTAATAACCCAGGAGGGGCTGGGAGGGCAGGGCCGAGGGCTGGGGGTGTCACTGCCCGGCCCACCCCCCCAAACTTTGGCTTTTTTGGGAGCTGGGCTCAGCTGGGATGCGGGATCATGGCACGGATCCCACAGGTACCACCATCTGCAGCCCTGCATCACCCGTGTTTGCTGATGTTTTTTCACTCTGGCTGTTTTTTTTTTTCCAGGGGAAAAACACCATTTTGTTATGAGAAGGGTTAATAAGAGATGTTTATTTATGAACTCGGCATATTACTGTTGCATAATTTGAATACAGTGCTATGAGCTTTTTTTATTGCCTGCTATAATTTCATTTTTAAAGCTTCCCCTATGCCATACTTTACAAATGATATCGCAAACAAGAAATAAATTCTGTTTTGCAGCTGTGCTAACTATATTTACCCATGGGATACACTATTTTGTCCTTGACATAAATCCCCCGGGATTTCACTCGGAATTACTTTGGCACGCCACATTCCCTGCATCAGGGTATTGTGCACCAAGTCTATCACCGGGCTCTGGCGGAGCCGCCGGATCGCTGCGAAGAGAAAGAGCCACTTGTTTAGCATATTACCATGAAAATCAGTCAACTCGCACATTAACGATTGTCAGGGAACCCGGCAGAGGGAAATAAGGGAAATAACTGCGGATTAAACCAGCAAGGATCCCCCAAGCAGCAGCAGCAGAGGGAGGGGGGTGGGGGGTGATGCCCTCCAGCCCAGCACATCCTGAGCATCACCTGCCGCTGTTCCTCCCCTCATCCTGTTGTGCCCAAATATCCCCTGGTGTCCTCATCCCTCCGCAGGGCGGGGGGTCCTGTATCTGTCTGTGAGCCCGGTTTTAGGGTTTTTTCCGTTTTTTCGAGGTTTTTCCTGCCGCTGCCCCGCGGCGAAGGGGCAGGTCCTGCCCGCCGGCCGCGCGGCTCCCGCGCAGCCTCCAGGTGCTCAAACCACCCCTGGATCCGGCTCCTGCTGCTAATTGGGGGCTCATTTTCTGCAGGTGACAGGTTCCAGGACATCAGGTTTAATGGGATTCAGCTCCCCCCCGCCTCGCGGCGCCGGCGGAGGCACCGGAGCTGCCAGGGAAGGGGGTCTGAGGCTGGCACGGGGCGGGAGCGCGGTGGAGCTGACAGTGTCAGCAGCTCCTCGGGGACAGGCGTGTTTTTGTCGATCATGTAGCATCAGGTTCTCGTGTCACCGCGTCGCGGAGCTTGATGGCACTTAATACACCGTGACAAGGTGTAACATCAGAAATGGAACACAAAATGAGATCAAACGGCATCCCGGTCCCCAGAGGGCCCGATCAAATCCGAGCCATGGAAATTTGAAGGGGGAAAAATAATGCAAACTCTCCCCTCCACAGAAACCTTTAGAATCCCATTAGCCTGGGCAGCCGCGGCCGGGCTAGGTTCCTGTGGGAGGAGGATTTGGGATCTGTGAGGTGGGGGTTTCACCCCATCCTTGCAAGCCACAGGGTCTGGAGACCTCCCAAGCACTGGCCTTGCAGTGGGGAGCAGCTCCCGGTCTCTGATGGAGTTGGGGAAACCTTCAGCTCCTGGGGTTGGGAGTTAAATCACAGTTGTGTCCCCTCACAGGGTGAGGAGGGTGACCCTGAGAAGGGGACCCCCAGAACAAAGTCCCACCCCACTTTTCTGGCCCTTTCTTTCCTGCCCGATCCAACAGGCACTTTCCAGGGAAAGTGTTTTTCGGGAGGGACCCTAATGACAGGTTCTGACCCTACAGACAGGTTCCTTCAGGAAAGCAGGTTTAAGGACAGAACACCTCGGAGAAGCTGAAAAAAGGGGCAATTTTTCACATATCAGCAATTTTGGGAAGAGGAAAGGAGCCATTTTTCCAGCAAAGAAGAGCTCTTTTCATTCGGAAAATGTTAACCAGATGTTCCCAAAAAAAGCACGTCATGGAAAGAGTGACTGAGGTCCCTGGTCGGGACTAACCCTGGCCCCAGGGAGCTGTGGGGCTGCGCTGTGGGGCTGCTCAGGCTGCAAACAAAGGCAGATGAGCCTGGGGAGGCACCAACTCCCAGTGGCCCTGGGCTGGGATGGAGGGTGGGATTGCAAACACCTGAGATTCAGAGCAGGGAACGATTTTTTTCCCTGCAAATGGCCATTGCCACCACTTCAGCAAACACCTGCAGAATGTGTGTGTGTCCCTCCGCTCCTGAGCCACGTTCCAACAGAGCCCGTGGTGATTTAGGAGTGAGACAGCAGTGCCAGAGCCCCTTAGTGCAAATCAGGAGCAAACCCAGAGCATCTGTGCTCCAACACTCTGTCCCTTGGATTTTTTCCTGGTGGCAAAACCTAAACCCAATCAGGACAAAAGGCCGAGGCAGCATCTAAACGAGAGGCTCATCACTGCACAGGGCTGTGGAGCAGGGAAATGAGGAGTTTTCAGCCTCTGGCTGCACCCAGGGCCATGAGAATCAGCAAATCGTTAATAGGCCTGAACCCCCGCGAGCAGCCCAGGGGAGAAACCTGCCAGAGGAGTCTCCTGTGCTGAGCCCAGCCCCTGCCAGGTCCCTGCTGGTGGCCACCAGCTCCCCTGAACCCTGCCTGCCCCAAGGGACAGCAGGGGGGATGTTGGGGATGAGCTGAGACACAAACCTGGCTCCAGAGGGGCTGCCAGGTTAACGCTGCAATTAACAGGCTTTGTCAATTTATAGTGAATAGCGATCAGAGTTATTTTTCCTACGAGTGCCTCAGTCTGTCCATCTCTCCACCCACCCACATTGGCACCCTCTCTCTTCTTGTCCTCAGGGTGTCTGGCACAGATTGTCCAGAGAAGCTGTGGCTGCCCCATCCCTGGAAGTGCCCAAGGCCAGGTTCTGCTGCTGCTGGGCAGGGTCTGCTCCCAACAGCCCCTAGCCCCACCCTACACATCCCCAGCGGCATTTTTGGGGCCTATTCGCACAAGCTTTAGGAGCAGCAGCACCCTCCTTGCTCCAGGACAGGGGAGGTGACCCAGGGACCCACTGGACCCCTCAGCAGATGGTGTGACAGAGCTCCAATTCCTCTGGGAGAGGGTCTGGGAGATGCCTGGGAGATGGATGCCTTCTGGGGTGGGCTCCCATAGTCATGTGTCTCCATTTCATCACTAATATACACAATTAATAAACTTAATTACACGTAAAATTGCGGCAGCTGAAAAATGAGCACAATTCCTTCTCCTCCAGCTTCACACCAAGCCTTGAGTGAGGACAAGGGGTGCAAAGGTGTCCCTGCAGACCCCTTTGTCTGCAGCAAACCTCTCCCATGGCCCGTGTCCGGGACTCCAGCACCAGCAGAGCTGTCTGGGAAGGGACATTTCTTTGTGTCTGTGATGTGCTGCTCCTGCACAAAGTGATCAATTCCCGTGTGCTGGAGGATTAAATGAGACCGTGAGGCAGAACATCATCCTGTGCTGGCAGTGCTGATCCCTGACACCCTGCATGGAAGATCCCTGACACCCTGTGCTGATCCCTGACACCCTGCACTGATCCCTGACACCTTGCATGGATCCAGGGTCTTGGTGCCTTGATGTCTGTCCTGGAGAGGGATGGGTGCACGCAGGGACATCAGGGCTCTGCTGAGCTCTCCCTCCAGGTGGGGCTGTGGTGGGAAGGCAAGAGAGACACCCGGTTGTGTCACTGTCACCTCGCAGAGGTGAGAGCAGCCAGCACCAGGATGCCGGGAGGGTCCGGAGCTTCTCATGGACCAGCGTCTCCAGTCACCTGGTGCAGAGGGGAAGGGGTTAATGGCTCCCCTCAATGCCGCAGCACGGGAGTTCATTACTTTTGCTAATTGCTTTGGAGTCAGTGGTTCAGCAGCACCATGTAATGGGTTCATTGGCCGCTCTGACTGATTTGTGCCGGGGTGTCCGGGAAGAGGCTGCACCCCGCGCTGGCTGGGGGACGCAGACACCAGCACCTGCCACCAAACGGGGTGTCCTGTGCCTGGCCGGGGCCGCAGGGCGCTGGACACAACCCCCGAGGCTGCAGGGCCCTGCTGAGGGTCTGGAGCTGCCGTGTGACCACAGCCCGTGGCTACCACAAGGCGCAAAGTGGCTCAGGAGGCAGCGACACGGCAGGTGCGGCACAGGCGAGGGTTTCCCCTGCTTGTGACAAACCCCTCTAATCTTCAGAGCACGAACATGGGTGCTTCAGGGTAAATTAAACACACCCTGGTAATGTCGGTGCCACCAGAGAAGCTCCACTTTCCCAGGATGTGGATTTAACTGATGTGGCCATAAGTACTTTGCAACCATATGGTGATTATGTCTAATAAAGGACATTTTCAGGAATTAAAGAGTTTTATTAAGGCATTATTAAGCTGATAAATAGCTGAACAGAGGTGTAATGGAGGTGCTAGCATCTGTATTAGGTGAGCAGATGGAGGGGGAGCTCCACCCTGGTGCCGAGAGCCGCGGGCGCCGCGGGGCTCGGCCGGCAGTGGTGACATGTGGCACCTCGTGTGTGTCACTGCTGGGCAGCACCGGGGTTTAGGACAATGCCAGGCTCCTGCGGGGCTGTGCCGTGCTAGCCCCCCCGATGTGTGAGGGGACTGTCACCTGGCACCCTGCTGGCACCCGGACAGTGCCACACCACACCGGCCACTCCCGCTCCCCTTTCCCTGCCGATTTGAATAATTCAGCGTGGACTCATCCTCTCGGGCACCGCTGTCTCCAGCGCAGGCACATCAGCCTGGGCAGCCTGTTAGGAGGGCCCTGGGCTGCTGCCTCCGCCTGTAAATCAGGATTAACGAGACGGCCGAGGGAGCTCCGAGCCCGGCTCAGCTCTGCTGGCAGCTTGTGCCAGGCTGGAAGCGGGGGCTGCCTCCGTATCCCCGGGCAGTGGCAGTGCCAGCGCTGTGCCAGCACCCTGCCCTCACCCTGCACGGCTGCCAGGGCTGTCCCACGGGGCAGTGCCAGCGCTGTGCCAGCACCCTGCCCTCACCCTGCACGGCTGTGGGTCCTCTGCTGAGGTGTCAGGGCTGTCCCACGGGGCACAGCCTGTGCCATCACAGCCCTGGCAGTGCCACACGGCTGGGGGTGCCTGGCACACACCACAGCAGAGGAACAGCTGACCCAAGGGTGGGATCCCGCATCAGCCAAGCTCTGGTAGCCAGAAGGCCAGGCTGGATCATCCTCTTTGGCAAAGGGCTTTGGCTTTGGCAGAACCGTGGTCAGGCAGCAAAGGTCTCCCTGCAACTGCCCCTACCCCCTCTCCCTGGCACTCATCATCCTCTCAGCCTGAGATTCCCTGGAACAGGCCGAGGTGGGGATGGAGCTCTGGGGAGAGCTGCCCGTGCCAAGCTGTGCCCTCACCCCGCAGGAGGGGTGTGTGAGCGAGGCTGGAGGGATCCTGCAGCAGCAGCCTCACACCTGATGCAGCTCTGCAGCCTTGAGGAGGTGCAGGGTTTGTGTCAGACACCCCAGCTCTGGAAAAAAGGAGCTGTGGGCACTGCCAGAGGCTCGTGCCAGCGCTGACCAGAGGGGAGGGAGCCATGACATTGCCGGGAAGGGTTTTTTCTCCATCTGAATTTGTGCGGCCTGTCCTCTAATCATTTGTACGTTATCCATCATCCCCTGCCTCCCGTCCCTGCTGTCGCACAGCTCCAGGCAATCCATCTTACAGTTAAAAAATTGTCTCTCTTACACAGGGGCTTTCAAACAAGACAAATAGAAAGAATAAGATCTGGTATTGAGATGCTGTGTACAGGGTGAGATACATAAAGCGGCGGGGTAAAAGATCCCAGCTGATTGTTGGGAGCAGATCCACGGCGCTGTCAGCCTGGCATGGTCCCTCCACGGGGGACAGGCAGCATTCAGACTCCTCCCTGCCACAGTCTGGGGATCCAAGAAGGGTTTGGCCCCAGCTGAATGGCACCATCTCCTCTCTGGCACAGTCCAAGCAGCCCCATCAGCCCTGGCATGGGCACCATGCAGCCACTCAGCCATGCTCAGGGGTTTCCCAACATCTGAGGGCTAAATCTGGCAGCCTGGCATAGAGCCTGGCACAGAGCCTGGCACTGAGCCTGGCACTGAGCCCTCCTGTCTGACCTCCCAGGCCTCTGGGACTGAGCCCATTGCTGCTGCTGCTGGTTCTGCTGTGCCTGTGACAGCCCTCAGGGATCTGGAGCTGAGTTATGGTTGGTCCAGGCTGTGTTTGGGCTGGAGAGGCAGGAGGGCAGTGCCTGGAGCTGTGCCAGAGCCAGGTGGGAGCTGGGGCACAGGGAACAGCACAGACCTGAGGAGCCTGAAGAGGCCGAGTGCTGCCTTCAGAAAGTCGCTGTGATTCCCGAGCTCTCTTCTGCCCTGGGCAGAGCACTCCTGGCTGCCCAGTGCCATGGGCAGCCGAGCCCTTTGTGCCGTGCTGTGTGCGCCAGGCTGCTGGGGATCTGTGCCACGGCCTGCCATCAATTATCACTTTATTAAAATGCTGATGAGCCCATGATCATCTTCCCTAGGGAAGAAAAGGGGGGCAGAGGGCGCCTGTCAGACACCCCCAAGATCCAAAGGGTTTGTGCTCAAACACTCCTGCTTTAGGCAGGGTGGATAAATCGCTGCTCAGAGTCTCTCAGAGCCTGTGCACACTCAGGGTGCTGAAGAACCAGGATGAAACCCCCGACCTTCCCCTCCCGGGCTGGTTCCTGGGGGTGTGGGTGCCCAGGAGCCGCGTGGGAGCCGTGCCAGTGCCAGTGCCGGTGCCGGGGGAGCGGTGACGCTGCGGTTCCGCGGCGATGCAGAACTCGCTTCTTCCTCGCTCCCTAATGAGACAAAATAAATTTACGTGGTGCTGCATCCCTCCCTCCCCTCGCTGAGGCGAAGGCATCTGACGGTGGTTTAGACAACCCCGGCTCTCGCCTGAGCCGCCACGCTCCGAGCTGCCTGCATTTTTATGAGCTGACTTGTTATATGGGGTGGAAGTATGCAAAATATGTCAAGCCCAAGCAGAGATTTGAATCAAAATGACTCTAATTACTTGTAATAATTTTTTTTGTATTCCAACATAAAACAATGTTAAAAAAAAATCCATTACAATAGTTAAAAGACAAATCATTTAGTGAGTCCCTCACTTTATCGCTTTATTAGACAATTTCCTTTGCCACATTTGGAACATGCGGCTGGGTGATTGCCCAGGGCGATTCCAGTGCAGGCAGCACCGACAGAGAGTTCATCCTGTCATTAGTCAAACACCATCACTGCAGGACCAACGGCCTTGTCAAATTAGACTCCATCTCCAGGCGTCAGCGTGGCACCAAATTGGGAGGAAAATTGGGTTCTCTCCCTTCTCTCCTTCCTTTCTTCATCTCTAAAACAAGCCGGTTTGATTCTTCCTTTGGGTGAGCCCCAGCGTGGGACGTGTGAGCAGGGATGGACCCAATTTGCTGTCACTGGTGAGATCCCTGGGGATTCTGTGCAGCTGGGAGCTGACGTGGGCGAAAGGAAGAAATTCTCCACTAAGAGGAAGAAATTCTTCACCTTGCACTAGACAAATTTACTCCAAGCTCTGTCCAGCCTGGCCTTGAGCACTTCCAGAGATGGGGCAGCCACAGATTTTCTGGGTAATCCTGTGCCAGGGCCTCGCTGCCCTCTAAACTTCTTCCCAACATCAAAACTAAATCTCTCCTCTTTTAATTAAAAACCATTTCCCCTTTTCCTATCACTACCTGCTCCTACCACTCTCCATCTCTTTTATAAGCTCCTTTAAGCACTGGAATGCCTGGAAAACCACAAGGACTCTGTGCCAGAGCTGGGGCAGGACCGACACTCCCCACCCTGCCCGCACCCGCACCAGCAGCACCTCCCTGGGGTCCGGCACCCGCCCTGCGCCCCGGGGGCTGCCCGGGGGCTGTGACCGCGATGTCGCAGGGCAGGACAGTGGGGACAGGGGTGTCCCGCGGTGACCGCGAGCGCGTGTCGGCGCTGCCACCCCGGCCGTGGCTTTGGGCAGACGGAGCAAGTCGCTCATTGCCTGTGACATAATTTAGATGAATGGGGTGGGTAATCCATCAGGCGGCCGGGGGAGATCCCATTACCTTACACGTGTTAACAGCCCAACTCCTTTGTACGAACAACAAAGTGGCGCTCCTGAAAAGCCCGATTTTGCCTCATTGTCTGCGGGAGGAGCGGCGGGGCGGCGCTGATGGATGGCGGCGCTGGCGGGGCCGTGCCGCGGGGGAAGAGGGACACCGTGTGGGGACACACCGCGACACCGCCACACCTGGGGAAGGCACAGCAGCGGGGACGGGTGTGGATGCCTCGAACCCCGAGAGCCGGATGGCCGCGGAGCCAGCCAAGGATTGCTGGGAATAGCGCACCGGGAGAGAGAACAGGATGTGGCTGGAGAAGGAGCCGCAGGGAGGGGGGACAGCACTTTCCGGGACAAACATCCTTGTTCTGGCTCCTGGAGATAAGCACAAGAGCGGGAACTGGGTCGAGAAGCAGCATGGATTGTAGAGGGGAGATCTTTTTGCTCTCTACAACTCTCTGGAAGGGGGTTGGAGCCATGTGGGGGTCGGGCTTTTCTCCCAAGCAACAAATGACAGGAGGACTGTGCCAGGCTGTGCCGGGGGAGGTTCAGGCTGGACATCAGGAGGGATTTCTTCATGGAGAGGGTAGTCAGGCATTGGAAGGGGCTGCCCAGGGAGGTGGTGGAGTCCCCATCCCTGAAAGTGTTCAGAAAACATGTTGGATGTGGCATTTGGGGACACAGGTTAGTGGGACTGGGCTGATGACTGGATTTGATGATCTCGATGATCTTTCCCGGGCACCCCAGGTCACAGGGATCCCCGGTGCCTGGCACCCCTGGGCACCCCAGCTCACAGGGACCCCCAAACTGGCATCCTTGGGCACCCCAGCTCATGGAAACGCCCCCAGACATTCCAGCTGGAACCATCTCCAGGAGCTGAGGCCTCTCTGTGGTCTCGGGGCAATGTGGTCCCTGTGCCAAGGATGCTTCCCCCGTGCCAAGCCTTCACCCTGTGAAAGGTCATCTCCATCAGGAGAGTCCTTAAAACCAGCCTCAAAACCCATTTCTTGCTCCTCAACTCCCCACCAGGAGCATTATCCCTTAATTGCTGCATTTACCCAGACTTATTCTGTGTATCTCCCAATAATGAGTATATTAGAGATGTAATTATTGCTGTCATAAACGTAATAGTGACAAAACAAGAATTGAAATAGTGGCAATGAGAATAATTCACCATTGCAATTAATACTGCCCCGCTTAGTTAATATGTCACTGCTTCCAATAAATGCTGTCATTATCCCATTACTAATTCCGTGGTATAATAATTATTGAGGTCATAATTAAGTGCCTGTAGTCGTCGTGGGCTTGGGATGGGTGGGAGGATGCATGGAATTCACAGGATCTTTGCTTTCCCAGGACGTCCAGGGGGCAGCTGGGAATTCCAGGAAAACATGAACCACGGGATAGGATGGCAAGAGACTGGGAATTTCTGGGTGTGGCCGGATTAATTCTCAGCTTGACTGGTTCCTCTCAATGAATCCCTAAAGCACCTGGTGCTGCCAATATCATCAATTCCTCCATTGTTTTACTTTTTTTGGTATGGAAGCATTAATATGATCCCTGTTTCTGCCTCATCCCCTTTCCCACCCTTTCCTTTCACCCCTCAGCCAAGTGCATTTCCTACCCAACGCAGGTACTCCACGTTAACTCAACTTTTACCAGAGTTCAACCCAATTTTCCTCAGATTAAATAAAATTTCCAAGTGTCACTCAGCAGCGAACGATCAGTGGGAAGGGGGTGGATTTTTCTAACCCTATCTCTGGTCCAATTACAATTTTTAATCTATATGTAGATAATGGCGAAGAAAACCCCTGTAGAAATGTCAGGAGTGAGGAGGTTATTAGCTGAGTTTTAATTACTGTCTATCATTCGGAGAAAACCACGGTGCCCTGAGAAACTGGGTGACAGCTCTGGCTGTAGGAATTTAGGTGGGTCTCAAAGGCAGGTGGGTTTCAGCAGAGGTGTTTTTTGGGGGGGTGTTTTCCTTCCAGGTGGGCAGCACCAACACCAGCAGGGTTTTTTAGGTCTCCTGTCACCTCCCCACCCCTGGGTCCTGCACCGGTCCCACACACAGCCCTGATGGCTGGGGAATCCTGGAATGGCCTGGAAAGGACCTTAAAACTCATCCTGACATGGGCAGGGACACCTTCCACTATCCCAGATTGCTCCAAGCCCCGTCCAACCTGGCCTTGGGCACTTCCAGGGATGGGGCAGCCACAGCTTCTCTGGGCACCTTGAATTTTTTCCTAATATCAGGAGTTGGAAGGGACCAGATGAAGGATCATCAATCCAGCTGCTGGCCCTGAACAGAACACCCTCATGATTCCCACTGGCAGCAGAACTGACATGGAGTGTGCAGTAAGAACACGGCACCAGAGGGGAGAACTCCACTGGACCCCAAAAATGCCTTCCCAGTTTTATTCACCAAAATAAGGGCTAAATCCAGCTCTGGGGGTGCAGAGAGATGGCTGGGACAGGAGCCCATGGACAGGAGCACACAGGAGCTGTGCCCAGACCTGTCACCGTGACTCCCCACTCCCTGTACCCCATCCCTGGGTGTCCCCTCGGAGCTCAGGGTGAGTGTGGCCATCCCTGCAGCTCCAGACCCTGCTCCTCCCGCTCCCTGGAGCTCTGGTGTAAATACCCAAGAGTTGCAGGCTGTGATCTGCCACCAGCTCTGCTCACGTGTCTGTGTTAGAGCTGACCCCAATGCCAGCAGAGATAATTCCACCCTGCAAGGAGCTGTTTATTGGCTGATGGATACAGCAAGGGTGTCACCACAGCCCTGCCAGCCCCTGCCTGTGCACAGGAGCGTGGGGAGTCCTCTCTGGGGCTGGAGATATCCCCTGATATCCCTCAGCAGCACCGGCAGCCTGGCCCCAGGCAAGGGGTGCAATGAGATGAGCTTCAAGATCCCTTCCAAGCCAAACCAGTCTGGAATTCCACAGTTCTGTGATCTATGAACAGCATCCCAGTGGCCAAGCACCCACTGGCACCTCGGGCAGCCAGCACGGGTGGCTCAGGAAGTCAAGAGCCCTCCAGGCATTCCTTCATGGCGTGGAAGTCCCATTTTTTCTCTAAATCCAGCACAAATGACCAGTGCACGCTGCTCCCTCCGAGCCCCACGGGACAGCAAATGCCCAGAGGGGTCAGGAACCTGCTGCCACCCGGCCACCTGCCATTGTCATGGAAATCCTGACGCCCTTCTGCGCTTCCTGAAATTAAAATGTGCCTCCGCTATAAGTTGTTATCAAAAATAGAAGCATTTTATCTATCTTTAGTGCAGAACACAGATTGCATGGAGACATTCAATTTGGAGTCAATTTAAATTTCAATTGTCTGTGAAATCTAAATCAATAGGCTATAGTTCAATGGTGCTTTAATAAAACAGGACATAACGGAGGAATCATTAGGGATTACATATGATAAGAGATGGAAAACAGTGCCTGTGTAATGGTGGAGGAGCCATTAGAGAATTACCTCAAGCATTTGCAAGTAAACCAACAGCCTCCTTCTCCTCCTGAGACTAACGAGAAGACTTAATTGTGCTGCAGCAGCTAAAAATACATCTCTGTCAGCCCTGGGATTGGTGGGTGGGTTACAGGGAAGTACAAACACCAGGATGTTCCATGGCTCCTTGGTGTGGGTCAGACACCTCCGGCCACCTCCTGTCCCCACTGCCACCCCTCATCCCCCTGTCCACCTCCCTGCGCTGTCCCCAGGCTGTGTCAGAGCTGTGACTCCTCTCCACATCCCCCACGGTGTCATCACTGTCCCCATTAACAGGGAGATAATGAAGGTCTGGGTAGCTCTGAACACTCGACCAGGAGTTCCAGTGATGTATTTCCCCCTGATTGATGTGGATGGTCCATCACAGAGCAGCTCCCAAACAGCTTTATTTAACTTTTATTTGCATTTAATAGTAATTTAATAGTGAATTATCCCTGTCAGACTGAAGAGGGGACTCTCTTCAGCCCCGGCTTCCCCTCCTGGATGAGGGAATCACCTGCACGGACTGGAATTCAGGGGTGTGCAAGGGCTGAACCATCACACAATCCCCATCCCTCAATCCTGCAATGTCCATCCCTGAAATCCCAATCCCTGCAATCCCAATCCCTGCAATCCCAGTCCCTGCAATCCCAATCCCTGCAATCCCCATCCCTCAATCTCCATTCCTCAATCCCCATCCCTGCAATCTCCATCCCTGCAATCCCCAACCCTCCATCTCCATCCCTCAATCTCCATCCCTCCAGTCCCAATCCCTCCAATCCCTCCAATCTCCATCCCTGCAATTCCCAACCCTCCATCTCCATCCCTCAATCCCTGTCCCTCCAATCCCAATCCCTCAACCCCATCCCTCCAATCTCCATCCCTGCAATGCCTATCCCTGCAATCCCCATCCCTCCATCTCCATCCCTGCAATCCCTCCATCTCCATCCCTGCAATCCCTTGATCCCCATCCCTCCCAGGCAGTGTGGAGCAGCTCCATGGCCCCAGGAAGGCTCCAAGCTCCTGAAGGGCAGGGAAGGGCCAGATTTCCCTGTTTTACTCCAACCTGTTTAGAAAAACTCCCACAATCCGAGATGAACAATTTCGACAACAAACCACAGCAAAGTTAAGGGGTGTTTGAAAAGTGTTGTTACAACCTTTGGTTAACCTGCAGTAACAGCTGGTGGAGGGCAGATAAATAAAACCATTCTGTGGAGGAGACAGGAGAAATTGGTTTGATTTTAAAGGACACTGCCTGGCTCCTGCAGTGCTGTGGCATCCCAGGAAATATTGCGTGGCGGCGGCTGCGCGTCGTGTTTAATACTCAGGGATGCAGCCATGAGAGCAATACATCTGCTGGCTCCTGACAGCTGCAAAGCTGGGCTGGGTTTGAACAGCAGCTTTTCTCTTGGAAGGAAAATTCTGGGAGGGATGCAGAGGGGAAAAAAAAAACCCTTTGGAATAGCCAGGATGGGCGCTGCCAGGCAGGGATGGAGGGGTTGTGGTTTGGGTTCTTGGGGGCACAGAGGGGGCTCAGGGGGGCTGCCACACTCTGCCCTTCCAGCCATGCCATCCTTCCCCCACCCTCTGGCACTGCCACCCGCAACAGCCCCAGGAAATCCCCTGGAAAAAGCACCGTGAAATGCAAATAATCCCTGTCACCCCTTTTGTAAGAAAAAATCCCTCTTGGAGCCAGAGGAATTCTTTTCTCCACCCGAAAATCCGAGTATCTCAGAAATTCCTTTCTCCACCTGAAAATCCGAGCGTCTCTCGCTGCTCAGCACTTCCAGCCTGCCGGGGAGGACCCGGGAGCCCACTAAAGAGGAGGCTTTAAGCCTCGCCATTAAGAATTCCAAGAGATCCACTGGGCAGCATGGAAATGCAAGAAATACTACAATGCCAGTGCTAAAACCTAATGAGAAATGGAACAAGCTGAGACAGAAGCTTAACAAGAAATACTGGACAAGTCCCCTAAGAAAAACTACAGGCAGCAGCAGCAAGGAGCTGCCAGTCGGCTCTGCAGCTGTATTGATCCAGGCCGGAGAAATAGGGGGAGGCCTTTGGAAAGTAGATAAACAGGGAGATATACAGCAGGAGAGGGCCAGAACTGATGAAAACAGGAGAAAATGCAGCTTAAATCAAAGGGCAAATACACGGGAAGAGAAAAGGCAATAGGATTTGTGTTCGTGGCTAAGCAGGAGAGTTGTGGGGCGGTGATCCGCCCTGGGTAATTGAAAAGAAATGGGAAAATGGAGCTCAGGATAAATATTTTTTTCAGAGAAAGTGGGCTGAAAGCTTGAAATAAGCCATTATTAATATCAGCCTGAATCTGGGGAGAATATGCAGGGAGGGGGTTGTGGATGTGGAGTGAAAGTGAGGGATCAGGGTGCAGAATGGCTTTTTCCTGCCTGAGGTGCCCCATCTCTGAGCTGGGCTGGGGCCAGGTGGGAAGGTCTCTGGCTGGGCAGAAGGCTGAGGATCTCCTCAGCAGTGGCCTTGTGCCCCTGCCCCAGCCTGTGTGCCCAGTTCCCTGCCTGCCCTGCAGCCCGGGGGCTCCTCCACAGCAGCTCTGGGGGCAGGGATGGTGGGGGAAGGGATGATGTGGGACAGGCATTTTGTGCAGCAGGACTACAGGATCCTCTGCCCACCCTGGGGCAGGAGATGGGCACACAGCCTGGTCCCTGAGCCCTCCAGCCATGCAGGGGGACACTGCTGGCTCTGGTGACCAGACCCCAAGGCTGTGGGGTTGCAGGGCTCAGGACAGAGTGGAGGATCCCCGTCCCTCACTCGGGGACATGCAGGGACACAGTGCCAGCAGCTGCCTCCTCCAGCTCCCAGCCCCCGGTGGCACCAAGCAGGGAGCCCCTACACAAATTCTCCACCTCCTGCCTACTAAATCTCCCCTGTCTGTGCCTGCTGCAGGATGCTCTCTCCAGCAGGCAGGAAATACGAGCTGGATGTGGGAATTTGCAGGCACCCAGCTCTCTCCATCAGCACCAGAGAGGGTGGGGGGCTCTGTGCAGGGGGTGAGGGGGGCACAGCACAAGGGCTGGGGGCTCAGCCTGGCACCTTGCACACCTTTCCCTGGAGAAGGGGGTGCAGCCAGCCCTGCCTGCTGTCCCAAGGGATGTCCCAAGGATGGATCTCCCATCCCACCTGGCTGCATCTAGGGGGTTCTGAGCCCCAGGTGGGCTGGGTGCATCTGATGGAGGCCCTTGACATCCCAGAGGGTGCAGCCCATTCATCCCTCTCCCTGAATGGGGTTTTGGGGGCGTTTCAGCAGCCACCCCGGCCGGGGGTCTGTGTTCCAGGAGGGATGCATCCCCCCAGGCCCATCAGCTCTCCATCCCTGTGCACGGTTGCCATGGCAATGAGGGATGAAGGCTCCCTGGCTCCCTGGCGTTCCTCCGCATGGCCACGGCCGCTGCTGAAATATTGTCAGAGTTAATTGCCAGGGAGCCACCCCCGTGCTCTGTGCCAAGTGTCGTCCCCAGCCCATGGCTTGTCCTCTGTGGCACCGCACTGTCCCCAGCACTGTGGGGTGTCCCCAAACCTGGCCCAGACCAGAGCCAGGCTGGTCCCGTCACTCCCAAACATCCCCAGACCTCCACACACCCGCTGCCACAGAGCCGAGGCATTTCCCACGTCTAAAAAAAAAAAAAAAAAAAAAAAAAGGTAATTAAATGGAAAGGTCGTTCTTATTTATTCTTTTGTTACACAACCCCCGAGCTACCAAATAGTGAAATTAAGTCTTGGAGTGTTTAATGAAGGATCAGGGAAAACAGCTCATCAGTTCAAACAGCCGTTCCCAGAGCAGGGGCACCGCACGGAGCGGGGCTGCTCCGCTGGGCACTGCGGGGGCACCCGGGAAGCTGCCCCGGGGCACCGGGCAGGGCTGGGCACCGGCAGCGCCGCGGCCGCAGCCCGATGAGTTCCCTCTTAACACTCACAGGGGAAGGATTTTTTTTAATAGGGCCCCATGGAGACATCAGAGCAATTTTCAAGGAGGTTTGAAGCCACCGGGAAGCTTATTAGATCCGTTCTGCAGAGTTAATTTGATGTTGGTAATCAGCGAGCAAGTTAAGCAGTTAAGGAGATGGTGGCTGCTGAAGGGTTGGGCTGTTTAGCCGCCTTGTAAGCAGTGGTTACTAATGAGAGGCTCATGAATATGGATGAGGGATGATTGCAGCGTGGAAAGGGCAGTCGGCAAACCATAAACCTAATTTTAATCTTTTTATTATCAAAGTCACGTTATTAATAATAGACTTTACCTTGAGACCGAGCTGCATCAGGCAATTCCTGTGCTCAGCAATGCCGAGCACCAGGCTCGGGGAGGGGACAAGGATGGGACAAAACGTGATGTGATGAACCCCTGTGACTGGGGATCTCTTCCACCAGCACAGGATGGACCACCAGGGACCCACACCCACCCTCCTGCCTGGGCTGGTGCTTGGACAGGGGCACAAGGAGCCGGACACCGAGACCTCCTTGTCCCTCTCCTTGCCCCAAGCACAGCAGCCCTGTCCCACCAGCCACGAGTCACTGCCACCATGGGGGTGGCACATCACAGCCGGGCACTGTCCCTCAGTCCTGGAAAAGGACAGTCCTAATTGTCTCCGTGTCTAATTAATTGTAATTATTTTCTTATGGCACCGCTGATACGGGCGCTCGTGTAACGAGGCAGCAGCTCCTGTGTGAAATGCTGAAGCAAGGGATGTAGAACATGTTAAAAAATATTAATCTACAAATGAAAATGATTTTAATTGGATTCTGCTTTTGGGGTCGGGTCACTGCTCCATTTTCAATCAGAGTTGTCCAGTCAGCAAAGCAGCGGCACAGCCCTTTCATAGGGAAACGGCGAGTGGCTCGCAGAGGTTAATAGGAATGTTGGAAAATAAATAGGTTATTGATTGATAATAACAATAAGCTGACTCCAGTCCTACCTTGGTGACCTTCCCTCACCCAACTTAGAGAAAACTCAGTTAGCATCTAATTATGGATCGCCTCACAATCCCACATATTAATGAGAGTGTGGCAGCACGGGCCTGGAGCTGCTCCCAGTGGAGGGAAGAGCCCAAACATGGTTGATCCTAGAGAAATCAGGATCTGGGATGGCATGGAATCACAGAATGGTTTGGGTTGGAAAGGGCTTTAAAGCCCATGCAGTGCCACCCCTGCCACGGGCAGGGACACCTTCCCTATCCCAGGTTGCTCCAGGTCCCGTCCATCCTTAGACACTTCCAGGGGTGGGGCAGCCACAGCCAGGGTTTCACCACCCTCACAAGGAAGAATTTTCCCCTGATATTCCATCTAAACCTGCTCTCTGTCAGCTGAAAGCCTTATCCTGGTGCCCAACCAAGCCACAACCCCTGCCTTGTTCTGCAGGGTGGGAGAGGGAAGGACGGCAACTCCCAGACCTGTAACTGATCCTTTAATTGCTTCAAGACGTGCCAGGGTGTCCTGCCTTGAGCTCCAGCTTCACGCAGTATTCCACATGTGACTCTTGCCTCTAAGATATGGAATAAACAGAGCTCGCTGGGAAAGAAGACGTTTGCAGACGATGGGCATGGATAGAATTAAGGAGGCTTTTCCTTGTCCAGGGTGAGCAGCCACACTGACTGCCCAGGGCACCTGCTGCACCGGCCCCACAGGGAAATGCTGGCAGGGTGTGATGCCCACAGTTAGGGAATTTTCCCACTTAAGGTGGATTAAACCCCCTGTGAGGTGCTGGGGACAGCAAACACATGACGCTCCCTGGGATAAAGCTCCAGGCTCTGAGAAAAACCTGGGTGAGGGTGTTACTGTGGTGAGCACAGCTGCATTTGCCTCCCGGCTGAAAGGGAGAAAGGAAATGGAAAAATTGTGGGGATTTTTAATGTCCTATTTGTACAAGTGGGAACAGAGACACTGAACCTCCCCGTGCAGGATGGTGCAGCCGGGACTTCTGGGGGAAAACAATCCGGGGCGTTTGGGAAAGGTGCTCGGGGCGTTCCCAATCCCTCCGGCAAAGCCCTTCCCGCAGGGCCCCTCTGTGGCAGAGAGCCCCGCGCTCGCAGCCGCTCCCCGAAATGCCCCGGATCCTTTTCGCAGAACCGCGGCGCAATTTGATGTAAATGAACATCATTTCTCCCGCTCGTACGCATTCCCTGTCAACACGGGCTGGGGGCACTCGCTGTGACATGGCAAAACGCTGGGAATAAAAGCCACGGCGGTTTGGCTGCTGCTCTCCCGCTCCGCCGGGAACAGCCGGGAGGGGACCGAGCCGGGACCCCTCCCCAAGGCCGGGGGTGTCCAGCCTCCCCCTCCGGAGTACGACAGGCAGGCGCTTTGTCCTGCTCACTGTGACCATCGCGTCCCAGGCCGGAATCGCAGAACCACGGAACGGTTTGTGCTGGAAGGAGCTTAAAGCTCATTCGTTCCGTTTTCACCTTCCCCTATCCCAGGTTGCTCCAAGCCCCGTCCAGCCTGGCCTTGGACACTTGCAGGGGCGCAGCAGGACCAGGGGCTTTCCTGGAGCACGAGCTCCACCTGCCGCCACCCGCTACCGGCGGCTGCCCCTCTCCGCCCTCGCCCCCCGGAGCCCACCGGAGCCCCGGCCGCCTCCTCCCCGCTCCCCGGCTCCACCCCGTGGGGCTGTCCCGGCTCGGAGGCAGCGTGGGGTCCGTGCCTGCTCTTCTCCCCCCGCCCTGATCGCTGCCAGCTCTAGGCGATGGCACCGAGCCACTAGAGCCACCACCCGCAGGTGCCCGGGGGTGTCCCCGCTCCTGCGCCCCGCGGGGCCCTGCCCGGCACGCAGCCCCTTCTCCCCACCGCCCACCCAGGGCCCCTCCGGTCCCGCCACACCCCGGTGACCCCGGTCCCGCCTCTCACCGAGGTGGCCGCGGTGAGAACGGCCTGTCCTGCCCTCCCCACGCCCCCATGGGAGCTGGGGCACCCCCAGCCCAGCCTCACACCGCTCCCCCAGCTCCTCACACCGCACAAAGACAGAAGACAGCGAGGTGGTTGCACACTTGCCATGTTCACAGTAGACATTACAGGCAGTGGGGACATCCTCGGAGCTGTGGGGACATCCTCGGGGCTGTGGGGACATCCTCGGGGCTGTGGTGACTTATGGGAGTCCTGGCCAGTGCCCAGCCCCACCGTGGCTGTGCCCGCAGAGCAGGGGCAGCCCTGGCCAGGAGAGTGCACCCAGGGCTGGACCTCTGCCCGTGTCACTGCTGGGGTGCCCCGGCCCCATCCCTGCAGGTGAACGGGGGTCTGCACATCGTGCCCCTCTCCAGACAGCTCTGGGGGCACCAGCAAAGGGGGACAGACAGACAGACACATCAACTCCTGTCCAGTCACAGGAACTGGGGAGCAGGGACAGAGAGTCCCGAGGAGCTGGAGCAGAGCAAAGGAGCAACCTGGCTGTTGGATGGAGCCTCTCTGCCCCCCTGCCCCGCTCTGAGGGGGGAGCAGCCACCCATGGGCACTGGTGGCCTGTCCCCACCGAGGGCCCTGTGCAGGGTGACATTTGCCCACTGCATCCTCTGGGCCATCGAGGTGACTTGTGGCCCCACAGCTCCCCTTGGTGACCAGCCTGGGGAGTCCCCCCGTGCAGAGGGGCTGCTCTGGAGCAGAAAGTGGGGGTCTGTGGGGCAGGGAGGAGAGACCCTCACAGTGGTGGGCTCTGACAACCCCAGCCCAGTGCTTCTGGTGCTTCTGACCTGCGCAGGAGCTCTGAACCCGCCCACCCTGGGTCTGACCTGGCTTGTCCTCCTGTCCCATTCCCGTCCCTGTGCTCCCCACTCTGCCCACAGCAGGGCCCTGTCTCCCCCTTTCATCAAACACAGGAGCATCAGCCCAAAAACCCATCCTGGTGCCAGCTGTGGGGAGGGAGGGGAGTTGTGGGATTAGTGGGGTAAGGTGGAGGTTGGACAGACACGGAGCTGGATGGGGAGGGGACCCCCATCAGCCAGAGAGAGACCCCCAGCTGAAGGAGCAGCCTGGGGTTAGTGCAGAGAGAGGATGCCCAGGGGAGGTGGCAGTGCCACGGGGCCACCTACGACACTCCACTCCAGCTCTGCCTTCCAGTGCAGGCAGGACAGCTGCTGTGGGGTGACAGTGACACCAGCCAGTGACAGCAGATGGTCTGGGGAGGCCCTTGATATGGGAGCAGTGAGCACAGGCAAAGCCGAGAGAGAGCAGGCAGAGCTGGACCCTGCCTGGATCTGCTCCCCTGACAGAGCTGCCTTGGTTGAGGGGTGCTGTGTCCCCCCAGCTGGCACAGTCTGGGATGTCCTCTGTCCCTGCCAGAAGCACAGGGCCACCATCCTCTGCTGGCACACAGGGCTTGGCTCTGTCACACTGCTCATGGCAGCCCTGAACGTGACAGTGCCTTGCCATGTGCCAAACCCACACCAGCGGGCCAGGGCTGGATCCTTCACCCTGGCAGGATCCCTGCAGAGGCCAGGGATGTTCATCTGGCTGACAGATGGACAAAAAGCAAAGCTCAGGCTGTGCCCCCATCACCTGGTGGCAGAGCCCCCTGTGACACCACTGCCCACCCCTGCCCTTGGCTGGGGCCAGGGGACCCTGCAGGTACCAACCGGGGGTGATGCAGAGCTGAGTTAGTCAGGGCCACGCCGCCAGCAGCGGCTTCCACATGCACCAGGCACAAGATAAACTGTGGAGAGACAAAGGGGGTGAAGAGAGGAGCCCAGGAGCACCAATGCTGGGAGCAACACGAGCATTCCCCATGACAGGTGACCTCAGGAGAGCCCCAAGCTCAGGTTCATGGCAGTGGCTTCGCTCTGTGGTTGAATTTCTTTGCAAACTGGGTTTGCCGGGCTTCTACAGCCATTACTGGTCATTATTAATGGGTTTATCCTGTTGCCACCCAGCCTCTTTTCCTCATTGTGCCACATGAAATTTTGTTGCAAAACAGGCCAAGAGGGAAATTTTCAAAGTGCCCCAGCCTGAGCATCTTCTTTCCCATGGTACCAAATGGGAGCCAGGGATGATCACCAGCACCAAAAATCGGGTGCTGCAGGTGAGTAAGTCCAGGAGGAGCCAGTGTCACTTGTCATGGCAAACAGCACCCGAGAGGCAAAGTGCAAAGAGAGTTGTTAGTAGCAAGAGACAAAAAGTCAGGGAGGATTAGTACAGTGGGAACAGAAGTACAGGTTAGTAACAGAAGCAGGGCACTGGTCTGCCTTAGAGGACACACACACTGGAAGAGAAATGAAGAGAAAAGCAGCAATGGTTAGTTAGTTTAATTCAGTTCAGGAATGTGTTAGTAACAGAGATCTACTGGCTTAAAAAGGAACTGAAAAGCTTCTGCTGATAAGACCGTTTTAGGCTCCTAGTCAGCAACAGGCTCCACGGGCAGAGCCGGGCAGGGCGTGTGGGGAGAAACCCTCTCCTCGTGCCGCCGAGGACTGCCCAGGGCAGGGACTGCTGAGTCCTCTGCTGCCCAGGACTGGGGCTGCTGGTCCCCTCTGCTGCCCAGGACTGGGGCTTTCCAGGGCAGGAGCTGCCCAACACTACTCCTGCCCAGTGCTGGGCGGGGCCAGCCATTCCTCTCTCCTGCCCGCAGCCGGGGCTGCCCCTGCGCATCCCTGCCCGTGCAGCCTGGCACTGACACCTGGCACTTGCAAACCCCTTTTCCAGCTTTTCTGTTCCCTTTAAAGGCAGCGCTGCTGCCGTGGTTAGTGGGCACGAGGCGCTGTGTGTTAGTAGGGCATGCGCTGGGCTGGTTAGTGGGTTAGTCCGTGTGCCAGGGGTCATGGCAGCCCCGGGGAGGGCACAGGGGTCCCAGCAGGTTAGTAGGTTAATATTGGCAGCATGCAGAGCCGGGCCCGTCAGCAGCAGGGCTCTGGCTCACAAGAGCAGGAGGCGTTTTTGAGCTTTAGGAAGGTGTTAGTGGAGGGTTTAGCCAGTGTAACAGAACCTGTCTCTGAGTGAAATGCTCAGCAGGCATCTGCCCCTCTGATCCCTGCCAGGGAGGTACCAAAGGCCCCAGCATGAGTGTGCCCTCACAGCGTGTGCTTCCCACCCCCAGAGGCTGGGAAAGGTGAGAGATGGGATGCATGGAGGAGACAGTCCCAGCAGTGCCTAAAGGACTCTAAAGGAGCTGGAAGAAGCAGAGAAAGAAGGGGTGAAAGCATCACTGGCAGTGTCTGGGGAAGGCTCCAGGCAGCTCTGCAAGAGCAGGGCTCCAGCAGAGACCACAACTCCTGCTCGAGGTCTGCACCAAGCTCCCCCCATGCAGGGAGGAGCAGGTCCAGCAGGGAAAACCACCATGAGCAGAGGAAAGGTAGCCCATCAGCTTACCCCCTCCCCATCAGAAACTACCTCTCCATGGGGCTGAGCAGTGCTCCAAGGGCTGCAGGAGCACTGTACCCTGAGAAACAGGGCTGGGACAGGGGACCCAGGAAAGCCTCTGCCCCATGTCCCTCTGGGTCACTCCCTCCCACAGCACAAGCTCCTCTGGTCCCCAAGAGGATGCTTTTCCAGTTTGGACTTCAAGGCTGTAACAGCTGCCATGAGCTGTGTCTGCCCTCAGCCCCCAGCACGCTGCACCCCTGCCCTTCTGCCTGTGTGGGGACCTGGGCCCGAGTGGCTGCTCAGTGAGGACATGGTCCCACCCCCTTGCGGGGTCACTGCAGAGGCCACAGGAGGAGGGTTCACTGCCCATGTTCCTCCCCAAGCCCCAGGATGCTCCACAAACCAGGTGTTTCTCCACGGGGAGCAGAGGCAGGGTCCTGCCAAGACAAGGCACCTCTAGAGCAGAAAGCACCAGGACTTCACCAACAGCCAGAGGGAAGGGCAGGATCAGAGGGGACAAAGTCCCCTGGGGGTCTGGCCACCGTGTATCCATGAGGAGCTGGCACAGCTCTGCCCCCACTCCCTTTCCCTTCTCCCTCCTCCCACACTGTGCTCAGGGAAGGGGACAGGTCTGGGGGGAGCAGCAGGAGGCAAGGACATCCCAGCGCCTTGCAGGAAAACTGTGTGCACGCGCAGCCCCGTGTCCTCAGGTGTCACCACTGCAGTCTCCTGGGCTGTCTCCCCTGCAGTGGCTGGGCTTGTGGCTCCACACTATGGCAATGGGCACCGGGGTGCTCTGCTGGGGCCACTCTGGCTCTGGCATCATGTGTTGGTGGTGATGGTGGCTCCTGAGCCCGGCTCCCCTCTGGACACCGTCAGTCTGGCCAGGCAGGAGCTGGGGCCGTGCCCCTGGAGTGGTGGCACTGGGGAGCAGAGATGCTGTGAGACCCTGGGCTGTGGCAGCTGCCCCCTCCCCACTGCTGGGCACACATGAGGGACACATCCTCTCCTGCAGGGATGGTGTGAACCACTACATCCCATTGAGGCCTGGGGACAGTCCTCCAGGGGATGGGGCCCTGGGAAGGAAGGCTGGTCCCCACTGCCCAGCACCCTCCTGGCTCACAAGATGTGGGAAAGCATGGGGCTGGCACTGCCCGTGTCCCCTCCCCGGAGTCCTACCTGTGGTCACCAGCTACGGGAGTGCTGTGCAATGTCCCCTGTTCCATGTGGCTCTGTGCCGTGGAGGCAGCGAGGGGACTGTGTGAACAGACCTCAGGTCAGTCATGAGCAGCTGCAAAAGAAACAACCAACGCAGCAAGGCAGAGAAACAGGGCACCGGCCTCAGGCACAGCCCAGCCGAGCTGGCAGGAGCCTGGCAGGAGGGTTGGGCACGGGCCTTCCTGTCCCTGTCCCCTTGCAGAGTGGAGGAGCTGGACCAGGCACGGGGGGCATCAGGAACCACCACACCAGACAAGGTGGCAATGCCCCAAACTGTTGCTGGAACCCCCGCGCTGGAGGCAGGGACTGGTTGCCACTGCTGCTGACACTGCTGCTGCCACCTCTGCCCCTGCCCTGGGGTAAAGCTGTGTCACTGGGACCCTGTGGTTCCACGGGCACTGGTTAAACTGGGGCCACTGGCGGTCACAGCCACGCTGCGGTGGGTGCTGCTCCACCTCCTTGGGGATTTGGGGACACGTGGCCGGTGCCAGCAGCCAGCCCATGTCTGTTCCTGCCCTGCTCCTGCCCTGCCCTGCCTTGCCCTGCCCTGCCTGGGCAAACCAGGACGGCAGCAGGTCCCAGGGGAGCGGGGCCGTGATGACTCTGCAGTTCAGCTGCGGAGCCGCTCCTGCTTCCCACGGTCCATTGTCACCACACGCCGCGGGCGCTGCCGGCAGGACAGTCCCTCCCGTGGGGACAGCACGTCCAGGCGGCATTTGCAGCCCAGCTGCGGTGGGGCCGAGCAGAGGGAATGAGCTGCGGAGATGCCACTGAGCATCTGGCAAATGGATCCCCTGCCTGGATCGGAGCGGGAGGTGCCTGTGGTGGGGCAGGGGGGACGTGACAGCAGCAGGATGGCCTCTCTGGCCTGGGAATGAAGCACGTCCCAGGAGACCGGGAGGGAAAAACAATTTTGTGCAAACAGGACTCACCTAAACACTCGTCTTGTCTGCCAGCTTGAGCTGCCCCTGCCACACGCGTGGGTGGCACACACAGTGCCCCTGAGGGGCTGGATACCCGAAATAAATGGGGGCTAAACCCCGTCCTCGAGTGAGGAAGGAGGGAGGGAGAGGAGCAGAAGCTCCACTGCAGGCAGGAGCAGGGAGATGAGGGCACAGCAGGCACGGCACTGTCGCGGGAGATCCCACAGAGATGGTCTCTGGGATGTGGCATCCGGTCACCCTGAGCCCCCAGATCCCAGGGGGGTGGCCGGAGACCCCTGCCCTGTGCCCTGCCAGCGCTGCCCGACCCTCGCTGCCACCCAGCAGAGCCCGGGCTCCGGCACAGCTCCGGCACTGCTGCAGCGGTGCCAGGCGCTGCTGCCTTTGTCTGCAGCTCTGGGGCTGGGCAGCCCGGCACAAGGGGGGTGTGAGGGTGTGAAAGGCTCCTTGCAAGCCCGGAACGCCAGAAAATCTGATTATTTCTGGGCTCCTTCTGGCTCCCCAGGCAGGACCTACCCGCACACACAAAAGGCTGCGAGACAATGAGGGAGAGAAAATGGCTCCGCAAGAAGAGCATCTGCCAGGTTAACTCTGAGGGGAAGGGAGGGCTGTGCTGTGCCCTGGGGCTGCTGGCCCCAGCCTCGCCTCTAATCCCCACCTAGGATCACCAGTTTTAGGAGAAAATCGGGGGTTTGAGACAAAGCAGTAAAACAGCATTTTGGTTACAAATCCTCCCAGGGGCATTGAAAATCAGGCAAGAATCCATTTACCTGGCAGGAGCCCTATTCTTGATGAGGATTCTGGAAAAAAAAAAAAATACAAACAAGCGGTGCAGCAGTTAGTTCCGATTTGGGCCGGGGGCTGCAGGCGGTGTCCGAGGGGGGGCCAGTGCTGCCTCCGGACCGGCATCACCGGGGTCGCCCGCCGGGCCGGGATGTGGCCCAGAACACGCTGCGGGATGCGCGGCCACCCCTGCCCTAAGAAAGGGAGGGAGCCCGGGCTGCCCCGGCCTGGCACCCTGGGGAAGGAGGGGGTCCTGTCGGGGCAGCGTCTCTAGTGGGATTGTTTATAACCAGGGAATAATATATTCAGAAGCGGGGTGTTTTTTGGGAATGGAGTGGAGGGAGCAGCCGCGCCCGCCGGCTCCGCCACCTCCCGGAGCGATGCCCGCAGGACCCCGCGAGTCCCGGGGTGACATCACCCCCCGCTCCCGCCCGGAGGTGGGGGCGGCCCCCGGGCTCCCCGCACCCCTAGACCCCACCGGCGCCCCATCCCCGTCCGCAGGGAGCGGAGCCATGTCCGCGGTGCGTTACCTGCTGCCGGAGGGCCCGACCTGGGGCTGGTGGGTGCCGGTTCCGCTCGCTCCTGCCCGTCGCGCCGCTCCTTTGTGCTGGAGCTTTCCCAGAGCATCCCTGAGGAAGAGGCGGCCACGCAAACTCCTCCTCCAGCAGCCCCCGGCCCCCCCGGCCCTACCTACGGCGCAGGAGGATGCTGCAACTCGCATTAAATTTTAATGCTGGAAATGCGGCCGAGTCACCTTTTTCCCGCACCGCTCCCGCATCACTTCCAGCACCGCTCCCGCACCGCTCTCGCTCCGCTCCCGCTGCGGGAGACCCCGGGCACCCCTTTGCCACGACAGCCGCTGCAAAGGCCATTGTCACCCCCAGCCGTGGTGTCACGGGCTCCCCACAGCCCGTGGGGGACACGGGACAAGGGACGCTGAGGCAGGGGTTGCAGGGCACACCCCTGGGGACGTGGTGGGCTCGGTGGGGACGGATGGCAGGCAGACCAGCCCGGCTTGGGGACACAGCCCTGTCCGAGGACAGCCCTCCCCCATGCCGGGGACAGCTCTCCTCCCGTGACAGCCCCTCCTCAGCGCTGTGCAGCTGCTGGGCTCCCGCATTGTTCTCCAAGTCCCCTCCGGCTCCCCGGGGACCCCCGGTCTCGCCGCCAGCTGCCCACCGTTCCTGGCCATGTGCTGGCCCCGCTCCCGGACCCCGCGTCCCCCCGGGGCTCTGGGGTAGGGGTGGGAAGGCCCAGGGGGTGCCTAGGGCGGGGGTCCCCCCCAGCTGTGGCCGTGGAGGGGACGGAAAGTTCCGCTCCTGAGGTCTCGCTGGCTGCCGGCCCCGGACGGGTTTGCCCTGGGGTGCAGGAGGATTTCACTCAGCCCATCCCAAAACTTTTTGTTTCTTCTTCTATTTTGCCTTTTTAATTGTGATTTCCTGCGGAGAGAATCCCATCCCGGGCAGCATTCCCTCCGCTGGTGGCCTTGCTGCTGCAAATGTCATGGATGGGACATTTTCACCACATCAAACCTTTCTTCCAGAGCTCTTCTGAAGTGAGGCATTTTTCCAGAGCAGCCTTTCCTTGCTGCATTTCCAGCTCAGGCTGCACACTGGGAGTGCGGGGGTGAGGGATGGGTGCCGGGATGGGTGCAGGGGCGTGTACAGGTGTGTGAGAGTGCTGGGATTAGAGCAGGGTGTGCATGGATGCGGGGATAGGTGCACAGTGTGCACCTGAAACTTGTTTGATCCTGCAGCTCCTTCCAGCCCCTGGCAGGAGCTGGTGGAGCAGATGGTATCTGTGGGGTGGTGGGATGTGGGGGTCCTGCAGAGCCCCTGTGCCTGCAGACGGGCAGAAAAATTCCCCTGGACATCAATCCCTGCCCCTGTAGAGCCCTGCTGTGTCCCCGGCTGTGGCATCACTCCCGGCCGCGCACGCCCATGGCCCCCCATCCCCAAGTGCCAGCGCCGCCTTGGACATCTGAGCCTTTATTGAGCTTTGTCGCCGCCGCCCCGCGGGACAGACGGTGCCCGGGCCGCGCCGGCTCCGGCACCGCGGTCACTGCTGGACCCTGCGGATGGACTGGACTTGGCCCGTCTGCGCGTGGGACCCCCACTCCCGCACGTGCTTGTACTCGCCCGCTGGGCTGTCGCTCTCCAGGAGGTACTGGAAGCCCCGGTACCCCGGGTACTGCGAGCAGACCCACCTGCGACAAACCAGAGAGCGGCGGTGGCTCGGGGCTGGAGGCACCGCGGAGCCCCCGCCAGGCAACGGGAGGGTCCCGGCAGCTGCCAGAGCATCCTCGGCTCTGCTGCGTGCCCCGGCACCGGCTCCCGGCAGGCTGCAAGCCCCGGCTACTCACGCGCCGGAGCGGACAAGGAAGGAGCCCACGGTGCTGCTGCCCCAGCCCAGGGCGGGCAGCGAGGGGCAGTCGTCGCTCATCTCTGCCCGCTTGCCCTGGAAGTTCTCCTGCTCAAAGAGCATCAACCTGCTCCGCCCGTGGTCCTGCGGCCGAGACGGGCACGGCTTTGGCACTGCCACCCTGTCCATGGCTAATAGTGGGCTCAGGGGGCGCCCCGCGGGGGCAGCCGGGGCGGGGGCACTCACGGCGCAGGCGATGGGGCGGAAGGAGCACATCCTCTCCACGTGGTAGGCGTTGCTGCCGCTCCACGCCTCCCAGCAAGGGTACTCGCCGCGCTCCAGCACGAACTGCTGCCCCTGGAAGCCGCAGTGCTCGAAGCCTGCCCACCTGCGGGGCGGGAGGGGTGAGACCCCCGGGGTGCCCACCGCCCCACTCAGCCGGGGCTGTGCTCGCTGCGCCCAGCAGTGCTCGGAGGAGGCAGCTCGGGTGGCAAAAGGCACTGGAGGCCTCCATCCTCCAACCCCCCTGCTATCGGTGGGGTCCCGCAGCACCGTGGGGTGGCAGTGCCCCGGGACCCCCACTCACGCCCCGCTCTCGATCTTGCAGGAGCGGACGGTGCTGAAGCCGTGCTCCGGGTGCTGTAGCAGTCGGTGGTGAACTCGTGCTTCTTGCCCTGGAAGAAAGGCTCATCCCACACCACGATCTGGGGGGAATAGAGGGAGTCAGGGGGCTCTGGGGGTGTGCCAAGACCCAGAGCAGATGCTGCAGCCCCATTCCAGGGCGTGGTGCTGGTCTTGCCCAGGCTCCCGTACCTTCCAGAGACCAGAGGATTTCTTGCAGCGGTGGGTCATGGTGGCTCTGCCAGAGCACAGGGGAAGGGCACCTGTTAAAGCTGCCCCTCTGCCCGGATGAAAATGACCTCAGGAGCCCACGCACATCCCTTCACCAGCAGTGTGGGGGACAACAAGGGGGTTGCTCCATGCTGGAGCAGATGAAGAGCTCTGTGGCTCTCCCTGCCCAGCCGGAGCTGCCACCAGGGCCATGTGGAGCAGTGGGCACCTGGCCCAGCGGGCACCTGGCCCTGGCAGACATCCCTGCCCGTGCCCAGGGAAACTCCTCCTCCCACTGGCAGCTCCCTGAGCCAAAGCCCCGGTGCTGGCAGGCGGTGCAGGCAGGGCAGTGCTGAGCCGGCAGCACTGCAGAGGCGGCCGCGTGCCCACGCTGAGCATCAACACCCTGCCACACCACAGCCAGGGACAGCCCCTGATCCCCCAACCCCCCAGCCCCCCACCACAGCTCCCTGTGCCGAGGAGAGGTCTAGCCCCAGATTTTGGATGCTCCTCCACCTGTTCCTGCAGCTGCTCACTCCCAGGCCCCAGCCATGGTCACGGGGCAGCTGCCCCAGGCTCCAGAGCTTACCTGGGGTGAGGCACTGGTGCCCAGGGAGGTGACATGTCCGGCCGCCTCCGGCTGGGTTTTTATAGCCTCCAGATAGAGACAGAGCCCAGGGGAGCATTACTGAAACCCCTAACTCAGCACATGGCCGGGAGGAGGGACCGGGCAGAACAAAGGCACCGTGTCAGAGACGCTGATGAGCCGGGACGTCGAGCTGGCCCACCGGGCACAGGCTCTGACCCCCGCCCCACAGCTCCAGAGCCGGGTCATCGCCCCCAGGCTCTGCCTGCGCTTCTGCCATGTGCTCTGCCTGGCATGGGGCTGGGGCTGTGTCCTGGCTCTAGCAGCACTCCCCCTGCCAGCGGGCAGTGCTGCCTACTCTGGGGTGCAGGGAAGTTTCCTCACCCGTTCCTGGGAAGTGGGAGGAAGGACATGTCTCCACTTGCTCTCCCTGCAAGGGCAGAGCAGCTTTCCCCAAAATCCAGGGCAGCTCGTTGCAGGTTGGGCACACAACAGCCATGGGCACCATAAGAAGTGGGGACCAGGGGCACAGAAAGTGATGGTGGGGGGATGCACAGGCATGGGAGGAACTGAAGGTGCAGGTCATGATTTGGGAAGTGCTGCAGCAGCCTCCTGCCTCTGCTGCACCCACATTTCAGGGACCTAAACACCCTTCAGCTTAGCTCACAGTGACCCACACACCTCACAAATCATCGCAGGGTGGTGCTAGGGCTCCAAAGGCCAGGCAGAGGCACCCACCCAGCCTGCCCCTCAGAGTGGGCAGCAGGCAAAGGAGGCCTTTGGGCCCAACGGGAAAACCCATGTTCTCATGGACAGCTGTGTTTTGGGACAGAATTTGCCAGGAAACTGCCAGGAGGCTGAGCCAGTCCCCCTCATGCAGCTACAGCAGTCCTGTGAGCCCTGGGCATCCTGGGAGAGGCAGAGCAGGGCAGCTGGGGAGGCTCAGCACAACCGGCTGCCCCAGGGCACAGCAGGGCTGCACGGGCTGTCCCTGCCACCTGCAACCCCAGCAAAAGCCCTCTTGGCATTGGCACAACTTGTCCCCGGCCTCTCACTGTGGCCTGAGTTAAACTCAGCTTGCGCTGGCCACCAGCACAGTGACCACCATTCACTCTCTGTCCACGCCGTGTCCTGGCAGCGGGACGTGGCCACTGGAGCCCTGGCTGTGGCCGGGTGCCCCCATGGTGTCACTCAGTGCCAGGCAGGGATGCAGCAGCGGGAGTTCCGCGGGCAGTGGAGGGCAGAACAAACCCTTGTGCCCGTGCCCTCTGTGGCCGCACTGTGCCAGCTCTGCTGGGGCAGCTCTTTGCTGTGCTGGAGCTGTGCATCCCACAGGCTCACCCGTGCCAGGGAGGGATGGTGCAGTGAGGGGCTGTACAGGGCACAGGATCCATGGCAAGGCAGAGATTTTGTGTCTAGGGGCTCAGGAATGGCCAAGGACACATCCCTGCTGTCAGCCCTGCCACGGCACTGGCTCAGGGAAAGCCGCGGGGCTGCTGAGTGCTCAGTAATGAGCAAAAGAGCCATCAGGAGCAGAGCTCGGCCCCTCCGAGCTGGTTTTCCAATGCCCAGGTTCAAAGGTGCAGGGGGCTGGGAGGGGGTGCAGAGTCAGGAGCAGGGGGTGGGTGAGACCTGCTGATTAATGCCCAGGAGGCACAGGGGAGGCAACACAGGGAGAACACCCACCCTGGTTCTGGGAGGTAGAGAAGGCAGGTTAAATTAGAAATCTGGATAAAAACCATGGAAACCAGCGCAAATTGAAATCGTGAATCCTAGAATGCTGCCCAGCAACAAGGTGAGGACCAGACTGGGCCAGTGCCCAGGGTGACGGGGCAGCAGAGCCAGCACGCAGCCGTGTCACGGGCACAGCACACCTCCTGAAAAACCTCGGGAAAAGAAGGGATCAATACCGTTCTTTTTGTTCGGGATTTTGCGCAATAGCCCAGAGGGTGCAGCTGGATCCCACCGCTGCTGGGTGACACATGAGGGGAACAAAAGAGGAGGGCAGCACACGGGGCTCGGAGCCCTCTGCCCGCACACCCTCGGGAGAGGCTCTGCTGGTGCTGGATGCTGCGGGAAGCTGGGGGTGCTGGACAGGGGTGTGTGGGTGCAGCAGAGCTGATCAGAGGCTCAGAGGGACTCAGGGGAGTCCCCGCGAGGTGCCATGGGGTGGGGGAGATGTGTCACCAGAGGCTGAGCAGCTGCAGGGACTGGTGCCAGCGCATCCCCAACCAAACACCCCGCAACCCTCCCAGGCAGACAGAGCTGATGCCCCAAAAGCATGAGTGTAGTGATGGCAGAACTAGTGGTGGTACAGAGTGAGTGCAGCACAGGGAAAATGGGCTAAAAAGCAAAGGAACAACCCTGCCAGTGAGCAGGGACATTCCCAAAGGAGAGCAAACACCGTTTTTAGGCACTCATGTGGTTCAGAAAGTGTCAGCTTCAATTACACATCGCTTGGAAAAAACCTAGCTCCTGAAACATTTCAGAACGCTCAGGTCTCGCTTTCTGGCATCTCCAGGGCAGCGCTGCCGGCGCTTGCGGGCACGGAGTGACGTTCAGAGCGAGAGGTTCAGTGTTTGGAGGGGAGAAACGGGCACAGCGCGGCTGCAGGCCGGGCACGGCGGGGCTGCCGCACCCTCCGCGGTGGCAGCGGCACTGGAGCGGGGTGTCCCCGCGGGCCAGGGGCCGGGGCGCTGGGCAGGGGAGGTGTTCCTGTGCCGGTGCCGGCGCCGGCCGGGCCGTGCCAGGGCTATATATGCCCTGCCGGGGCGGCCGCACGCGGGGCAGCGGGTGCCGGGCGCGCTGCAAAGTGGCACGGTCAGGTCTTCTGTTGTGCCGGGGGCACAAAGGAAAGTGCTGGGTTCAGCGGCTGGGCACGGGGCCGGGGAGAGGCTTCCAGCTCGCCCAGCGCTTTGCAGGATGTGATGACTGGGCGGCCGCGCAGACACTGATGAGCTGGCAGTTCCTTTGTGCGCCCGCCCGGGGGTCTGCCCTTGCCAGGCTATAAAGTGGGGGCCTCGCGGCGCCCCGAAACACAAGCCCGCTCACTCCAACAAGAAGCAGCAGCTGCCCAGGTAAGAGGACAAAGTCCCCGGACACCGGGCTGCAGCCGGACCCGAGGTGGGGAGAGGGAAACTCAGGGTCTAAGCCGTGGCCACCGCTGTGGTGGTCACGTCTGGGAGCACCTCTGTGCTCAGCATCCCACCGCCCTCCACTCCCCGGGGAGCTGCTGGTGACACTCACCTGCAGGGCCACGGCAGGGTGCCAGCTGCAGGGCCTCAGCAGACCAGGGCTGTCCCCTTCCCACCCCTCACACGCTGTCCCGGTGCCCCCCGGGCTCTCAGGCATACCCCGTGCGGGACGGCCCCGGTGCCTGGCACAGCATCAGGCCCCATCCTGGGGCACCCCTACAGTCCTGGGACCATGCTCAGGGCTCTCCTGACCACAGAAGGAGAGTGTGGACTCCAGGACCTCCTGCAATCCTCCTGATGAAGGCAGGACCCTTGCCTGTGCCTGCTGGAGAACCTTCCAGCAGCTCCTCTCCTGGCCCTGCCCACCCACCCCATTGAGAGACCCCATCCCAGTGTTACCATTCCCAGGGTGGGTGGTGGGTGCCCACATCCATGCCTTCCTCTAACCTGCTGCTGGTGCCCTGTCACAGACTTGAGCCCACCACCGCGATGTCTGAGACCACAAAACCCGCTGCTCCCGGCCAGGCTGCGGATGAGAAGGAGAAGGCAGCTCCTGCGCCAACTCCATCCCTCGACCCTGCTCCTGTCGCAAACAGCAAGGGCGAGGAGCCCTCCCCAGAAGCCTTCAGGGTAAGCCCTGGGGCTCCCCCCGCGCAGGGACACGCTCCGGGCTGAGGGACAGGGGCAGCATCTCTGGGGCAGGACGAGATTGCTCCAGGGAGAAGGAGTGTGGAAGAGTGGGTGATGCCATCCCTCCCTGCTCTGTCCCTCTGACAGCAGGCATGGGATTTGGGCAGCTGCTGCAGGAGGAACAGTCTGAGGGTCCCTAGGCCAAGACAGCTCATTGGGGACCACAGGCTTTGGAAATGCTCTCCTCTGGGTTTTGGTGTCAGGGCTGGCTGCTGCCACCTGCTTCCTCTTGTCACCCCCTGCATGCAGGGGTCCTGTGGAGAGGCGGAGGGGACACTAGGGGTCACAGGGCCAGCACTGAATTGTCACAGCGATGCCAGGTCAGCATGCCACTGAGGTACTTCAGCAGGGCTGGCATGAGGGGCGAATGATGGGAGGGCTCCGGTGACACCGTGCCAGGCTGAGAAGGCCACAGTGCAGATGGAGCACCTGGAGAAGCAGCTCCTTCCCACCAGAGTGGGCACCAGTAGCAGCAAAACCAGGGGCAGGATGAGGCGATCTTGGAGCAGGAACAGCTGTTGGGGGAACCTTCCTGTGCTCAGCCATGCACAGAGCCCGGCTCAGCTTGGGTGGGCACCAGATCCGAGAAGCTGTCGGAAGCCTTGGAGAGCCGAGGGGGACACGTGGAGCAGTGGGCTCAGGCATGCAGGGTGACACAGCACCTGCCTGCCCTCCCTGAGTGTGCCTGTCCTCATCCAAGCCTTTCCTTGCACCCCCAGATCGTTGTCTTCGACCAGGAGAACTTCCAGGGCAGGCAGATGGAGTTCACTGCCGAGTGCCTGAACCTGGCTGACCGCGGCTTCGACCGGGTGCGCAGTGTCATTGTCACCTCTGGACCGTAAGTGACCCCAGCCATGGAGGGGCTGTGTCCCTGGGAATGTCCCTGGAGGGTGGGGACACAGCCCTGGGGGCACCTTGGGCACAATGTGACATGCAGGGACATCTCCCTGCCGCCTGGGCAGAGCGGAGCAGGGCCAGCACAGGAGCAGAGCGGGCATCCCGAATCTCCTTCAAGGAGAACGGGAAGGCCAGGATGGGTGGGAAGGATGCCAGGGCCACACGCAAAACAAAGGGCACCATAGGCATAGCTGAGGGTTGAGGAAAGGTGTCCATCATTTCATCCACCTGGAGCTGTCCATGGAATACAAGGGACATGCAGATTTTAGAGAAATGAAGGTGAAATGAGGTGGCATCCTTGCACCAGGCTGGAGCAGGCAGGGACTGGCAAGGACAGGCACACGCCTGCAGCCAGGCAGCCGAGCAGCAGCGAGGGGGCTGGGCAGGTCTCAAAGCCGTGGGAACAGTTGACACAGGCAGGGACAAAAACGATCCCCAAAGCAGATAAGTGGGCAGACGGATGATCTCCATGTTGAAAGAGCATCCCACCGCGCCGTGCCCGGCTGAAACGGCGTGCCCAGGAATGCAGGGGGGCTGGCAGTGCTGTGGGGAGGATGCACAGGACATGGCTTGTCCTGACAGCATCACTGAGGGACCGGGAGGGTGACCTGGAATGACACCACCGATGACTTTTTTATTAGGAACCCAGAATATCCAAATCTTCTTGAAATAAAAGGGGGATGGAGCAGCCTGGAAGGTGCTCAGATGTGATAGCTGGGAAGCTGCACTAGACATAGAAAGAGTGGACAGAGAACTTGGGTGCCATTGGGGTTGTCAGAAGCTTCTTGAGAGGAACTGATGGGACTCTGCACCCAAAAATTTACTTACGGAAAGACAACAAAACAACCAAGCTGAGCTTTTGCTGTCAGCTTGAGGCTGCGCAGCCTGGGGTGCCTGAACACATCTCCTGCCAGCAGGAAAACCCCTGCTGGCATCTGCAGGAAAAGCCGTTTTGCAGGGAAAGAGGAAGCAGCAAATGCAGGACTGTTGTGGTGCCGGGGGCTTCTGAAGCCCCAAGCCTGTGACATTCCCAGCGCTGCAGCACCTCGTGGCTCTGCTAAAGAGGTGACATTGCAGCTGAGTGAGCCCCACGGCCGGCAGTGGGACAGGCGCCAGCGCTGGCTGGCGCTGGAGCAGTGAGGCGTGCGGGCGTGCCAGGATTACACAGCCCGGGCAGGAGGGACAACAGAGTCCTGAGCTGACTCTGCGGGCTGAGCACATGGGGATCATCAGCTGTGCAGGGGTCCTGCTGCCCCCCAGCTGAGGAAGAGGAGCGCTGTGAGTGCTGGTGCTGCTGCAGGTTTGGACACACACACACCAGTGAGCTTCCAGCCGGGAGCCTATGGATCAGAGCAGGCTCTGCACAGGCCACAGTGCCTGGGCTGGGAGAAAGGTGGGAGCAGGGTGGTGGGGCCACAGCCTTTTTGGAGACCCCTCCACTGTGCTGCAGGCTGGGGAGCTGCTGGGTGGCACCTGACCCGCTCTTTGCCCACCTCTCTCCCCAGCTGGGTGGCCTATGAGCAGGCCAACATGCGCGGGGAGATGTTCATCCTGGAGAAGGGCGAGTACCCTCGCTGGGACACCTGGTCCAGCAGCTATCGAAGCGACTGCTTCATGTCCATGCGTCCCATCAAAATGGTGAGTGCTCGGGAGCAGAGAGCTCCAGTGGGTTCTGCCCAGGGCTGGGCTGTGCTGCTCAATGCCTCGCTGCAGCAAAGCTCCAGGGCTCCGGCCACGCTGCCCAGCACTCTCCCTCTGTCTTCCCCAGGAGGCTGAGGACCACAAAATCTCCCTGTACGAGTCTGCTGACTTCAAGGGCAACAAGATGGAGATCCAGGAGGACGACGTGCCCAGCCTCTGGGCTTATGGCTTCTGCGACCGCGTGGGCAGCGTGCAGGTGCCCAGTGGAACGTAAGCCGGGCTGCAGCAGCAGCTGCCTCGTGCCAGGCTCCCTGTCCTCCCTGACCCGCTGCTGCTGCAGCTCTGAGCACCCACATGGGCTCTCAGGCAGCCAGAAAGCGCTGCATGGCTGGTTTTGGTGGCATGGCTGTTTCTGGTGGTGTGGCTGTTTCTGGTGGCATGGCTATTTCTGGTTGTGTGGCCCTTCCCCCAGGGGTTGGTTCCCAGCACAGGGAGGTCCTGCTGGCCCCCTGAGCGCTCGCCGGCTGCGTGGCCGACCCCGCTCAGGTGCCCTGTGTTTGCTTTCCCCGCAGTTGGGTCGGGTACCAGTACCCTGGCTACAGAGGCTACCAGTACCTGTTTGAGACCGGAGACTTCCGACACTGGAACGAGTGGTCTGCCTTCCAGCCCCAGATCCAGTCCATCCGCCGCATCCGGGACATGCAGTGGGACCAGAAGGGCACCTTTGTCACCCCCGACGCGCCCTCCGACTGAGCGTGCCGCCTGCTAGCTACGAGTCCCGGGCCCCGTGGGGCACCCCCGCCTCCCCTCGCGCTCGCCTGCCCAGCACTTTCCTTGTACATTGCACATTCCCTGGATGTACTCTACCTTGTGAGGCAAATTAAAAAAACCAGAAGATTAGAACTGCTCGGGGGTCGGTGGTGCATGAACGCGGCTCTGCTTTCCCGGGTTGTGCCAGTTGTGCGCTGCAGCTGGGCGGGACTCGGTGGAGGGTGGCTTTTCCAGGGAATGGGCTCATGCAGGAGACCCACGCTGGGGCTGGGACACGGGAGACTCTCGGTGTGGGAGAGCAGGGCGGCAGAGGCTCTGCAGCCCGACCCCACCAGTCCCCGTGGGGTCGGTCTCAGCTGCGGGGCTCAGGGTGTCCCGGGAGCGGCGGGATCAGGGCGGGCTCCTGGCTCTGTCCATGACTGCGGGGTCGGGGGGCTGCGAGGGGTCCTGGGTCTCTGCCGGTGGGGCCCAACTGGGAACTAATTAACAGCCGAACTTGCAGTCAATCAAAGCCCAGTTCACTTTCAAGGAGTCTTTTTTCCCCCTCGGATGCTGTCCCTCCCCAACCGGGCACTTCCTCGCGGCCTCATTCCCCGTTCCCATCCCGTTCCTTCCCGGTGGGGCACCTCGGGTGGCATTTCCCTGCGCTCCCACGCCGCTAATTAGCGACCGCGGTGATTAATTACAGCGACAGCAGTGACGGCAGCGCTGCACATAGGCAGCACCGGCACCGGGGTGGGGACCGGGGGATAACGGTGAAGGCGCGGGCACGGCGCTGCGGAGCGCTCCCGGGAACCCGCGGGGACGGCGGCGCGGGCACGGCCGGTACCGGAACGGGCAACAGTACCGGCACCGGCACGGGGACGAACACGGGCAGGGACAGGGAGAGGGACAGGGACACGGAGACGGATCCAGGCTCGGGCTCGGTGCCGGTGCCGCTCCCCCGGTGCCGCCCGGTCCCGGCGCGCGCGGCGCACGCGCGGAGCGGCGGGCGGGGATCCCGGCCCCGCGTGCGCGTGACGTCGCCGCGTCTCGCGCCGCTCCGGGCCGGCGGCGGCCCCGGTGAGTGCGGGGGGCACCGGGGGCAGCGGGGGGAGAGCGGCCCGGCCCGGCCCGGCCCCGCTACCGCGTGTGGCCCTGCCCTTTGTCCCCCCCAGCTGGCAGGTGACAGCGGCCGGGCTGCTCGGTGCTGGTACCGGCGGGCGGTGCGGCACCGCGGGCACGGCTCGGGGCTCGGTGGGTGGCGCGGGCGAAGCGGCCGGGGCGCGGAGCGGCGGGGGATGCTCGGTGCGCAGTGCGCGGGGTGCGCGGTGCGCGGGGCTGGGGACTCCGGGCCGTGATGGGTGATCGGAACGGTGTTGGGTGTGCGGGGCTGGGGACACGGAGCGGTGCTCGGTGCCGGGTGTTCGGTGCAGAGTGTTCAGATTAGTGCTGGGTGCCCAGTACAGGATGCTCGGTGCAGGATGCTCGTCTGGGTTCACGAGTGGTGCAGGGTGCTCGGTGCAGGATGCCCGGTGCTGGGTGCAGGATGCTCCGTGCAGGGTGTGCTGAGGGTGCCACAGGGTGTTCAGTGCTGAGTTCACGAGTGGTGCTGGGTGCAGGGTGTTCGGTGCAGGATGCTCGGTGCTGGGTTCACGAGTGGTGCTGGGTGCAGGATGCTCAGTGCAGGGTGTGCTGAGGGTGCCACAGGGTGCTCAGTGCACAGAACACAGTGCAGGATGCGCGGCAGGTGGGACAAGGTGTTCAGCGCAGGCTGCTCCTTGTTCCTTTGTCCTCCCATTCTGCTCTTTGGCACACGGTCCCCTCTCCCTGCTCCCCTGGCACCCCTCTGGCAGCCCAGCACCAAGCCGTGCCCCTATAACCTGAGCATTGCCACACTCAGGCACCCAGGGGCTGGGGCTGTCCATCTGTCCAGGTGTCCAGAGCTCAGCCAGGGTTGAGACTGCCCTCCTATACCAGGACGAGCATGGTGGCCTGGGCAGATGGGTGCCCAGTGAGAGGCTGCACCTGCAGGTCTCGGGCAGCATCACCCTCTGCTGAGGCTCGAGAGGTGTTGGCAGCACCGAGGTCTGGGCAGCTGTGGGTCCCTTGGCAGGGGGTGCAGACAGGCTCCTGAGCAGCTGCATTGGCACCTTACAGCCCACCCAGTGCCACTCTCCTGGCAATGCCCATCTGTTACTCGGCTGTGCCCTGTGTGGCAGGGATGTGACATCCACGCTTTTTCCAGCTCAAGTTCCTTGGGACTCATGACTGGAGTTGCTGGCACTGGAGTTCCCAGTGCTGCCAGCACCATGTCCCCAGGGCCGGCAGCGTGAGCTGGGCTTGCCCTCCTCTGCAGGCAGGGGATGGTTTGCATCACAGAGGCCTTTGCTCTGTCCCTTGCTGTGTTTGTTTGCGTGCTCGAGCTCTGTCCAAAAATCATCTCACAGCTTGAAACCCCTTCAGTCTCCTCCCTCTGCCAGGCCCCGCCGGCTGCTTGGGCTCGGTTTGGGGAGGCGAGTCCCCTCTGAGCACAGCCTTGCTGCTCCCTCCTGCTCAGGCACTGAGCGAGGGTGAGTGGGGAGATCCGAGTGATTGGTGCTAACAGGTTTCCAGATTTGCTGTGTGTTTTGTGGGAATTGCTCGTGGGGAGCTGTCAAGTGCCAGCGCGGGTGCCTGCGAGCGGGGTTTGCCATCGCGTGCCGGTGGCAGCTGGTGCCCTGAGGCTGCTGCATGTGGCACCACAGGAGCAGCTGTGCTACAGAGCCTGCAGGGAGCCCAGGGTCTGTGCGGGGGCAGCCCAGAATTTGGGGGACAGCAGCTGAACTGGGCACTGTGTGGGCCCTCCCCAGCATCGCCCACAGCAGCTGGCACTGGGGGGCTTCACTGCGGGGAGATGTGGCAGGCTGGGGTCTGGGGTCTCTGCAGGACCCTGCTGGGCTCACTAGCATGGCCAAGGTTGTGGCACCACCCTCCTCTGCCTGTGGGTTTTACAAACTGTATTAGTAATTTCTGTCGCTATTTTAAGGAGATTTTTCCAAAGGCAGTTTGCATTACGGATACGCTGAGCCTTCAGAGATGTGTGGGATGGCAGGAGCGCTGTTAAAACGCAGGGACTGTCAAGAAGATTTTTGGAGAGAGAGAAAACAAACCCCCAGCAGGTGGTTTTATTTGGCACGGTACAGATGCGCCGTGTGATGAATTTGTGATGCCTTGAGGAACTTCAGCCTCGTGCCTTGGCCACGCACATTTCCCTCTGGATTCAGCAGGCAGGCAGAACACGGGAGAAGCTTTGCCCTGGTATCGACTGCGTGCTTTGGTTCACTCAGTTTTCCAAGCCTTTAGTGCAGTTCCAAACCCCTGTCTGCCTCCAGAATTCCTGCAGAATTCCTCAAAGAAATCCTCTCTCGAGGTGAACGATGCTTTTTTCCCTCCTTTTCATCCCCAGTCCATGCTGTGGTGCCTCCCAGTACAGGCAGGAGGGTGGCCGGGGCTGGCCCTGCCACAGGAGCCCCTTGTCCCCTCCCAGGGACAGCAAACAAGAGCAGCAGCGGGGGTTGCTCAATGTGCAGCGCTCGGAAGTGAAGCAAGCGGCTGCTCCCCACCGTGCATTCCCAGGCAGTGCCCCCACACTGAGACTGAGGGCTCTGAAGGGGCTGAAGCATCCAGGTGCTTCTCCATGGAGGAACAGCCACGGGCACGTTGGCTCCTGAGCCTCAGGCTGCTGTGCTGGGCCAGGGGAAGCTTTTCCAGCACTCCCGTTCCTGCTCGGTGCTGGGAGGGATCCTGTGGTGTGAGCGGCTGTTGCTGGCAGTGGCTGAGCTGCAGAAGGGGTGGCAAAACATCCACACACCCCCAGGCAGCTGTGCTCACAGCTGGCTGCGAGCCAGCATAGCTGGGTGGCACTTAGGGCATGGGCACCATGCAGGGGAGGGACACCGAGCACGGAAGGGACACCGAGCACAGGCCTTGGTGGCCCAGCGTTTGCTAGTGGCAGCAGAGGAGGAGCAGGGCTCCCGGCCGGGCTGGTGCAGACAGGAAGGCGCTCGGATGTGCCGTGCGGGGTGGTTTGGCTGACGAGGCAGCCGTGGCGCAGGCTCGGAAGGGCCCGGTTCCGTTTCTTCCATCGGTGGTTTCACAAGGGCTTCTCCCGTGCCAGGGCTTGGGGGTGGTCATTGCCTGTCCTCGCTGGGGCTGGGAGGGGAAGGCCATGAACTCACACGTTGCTGAAGTGGGTGCTGGTGCTGCCCAAGTTTCTGGCTTTGTGGAGATGCCAAATCCTTGCTGTTACGGCATCCGTTGTGCCGAGCGTGGCTGGGCATTGCTGGAGATCCTGGGGCTGGTCCGTGCTCGGGACTCTTCCTGAGGGAGCTGCAGGAAACAGGACGAGAAGGAGCAGAGGAGCTGGGGAACATGAGGGGGTGCAGCAGTGTCCCCTCTCCCCTCCCTGCCTGCAGGGTGAGCAGTGGCACCTCAGTCCTTGCTGCTGTGCCCTGCCCTCAGGCTGTGCCTCCAGCCCCAGGGCTGCTGCTGCTGCTGCATGGGGAAATAAAACACTTTGATTTTGTTTCTTAAGCAAATTTGAGGTTTTGGGGTTTGTCTTGCAGAAACAACTTTTTATTTGCAGATCCTGATCCTTGTGCGTGCAAGAATGGAGCTTGTTGAGACTTAGGGTTTGGCGTGTGGATTGGGAAAATATTTTTTGAAGATACTTAGTGTTTTTTCTAGCAGTTCCTCTGACTTCTCTTTCTCCCTGTTGTATGGCAGGCTCTGACCACCCACATTCCTGCAGGGAATATTTGTGCAGTTTTGTGAGGGAAGAGCTGTTTTTGCATCAAGCGCGGTGAGTGAACACGGGGGCTGCAACCCTCAGCTCCCCTCAGCCTGTGCCCCTCTCCCATGGGGATCCCCAGGACATAGCCTGGACGATGGATGAGAATTGGAGGGACCTGGTCAGAGGCGTGGAGAGGAATCATAGAATCATCACAGAATCGTGGAATGGTTTGGGTTGGAAGGGATGTTAAAGATCTTCTAGTCCCACCCCCCTTCCATGGGCAGGGACACCTTCCACAACATTTCAGGTTGTTCAGAGCTCCATCCAGCCTGGCCTTGGACACTTCCAGGGATGGGGCAGCCACAGCTTCCCTGGGCAAGGGGAGCTGGGGGACAGCTCAGTGCTTCCCCAGACCCCACTCCTCCAGCTCTGTGGGGACAGCAGGGCAGTGGAGTCACTGGTCAGGGCTCAAGGGGAGCCAGCATGGAAGTGTCACCATCAGTGGCACCTGTGCTGGCTTTGCCTTTGTCCCCCTGAGGCAGCGAATGCAGAGTAATTAAGGAAGGGTGAAGCTCTGTGGGTTGATTAAAAGTCAGGAGCTCCCTCTGAAGTGCAGAGCTCGTGTCCCATTTCAGCACAAGCACGTCTGACATGCTGGAGCCTCTGCTGCAGTGCAGGGACACAGTGCCAGGTGCTGGGGAATGGGTAGGTGCCTCCATCCCTGGCTCCTGCCGGCAGCTTTCCCCTCGGGCATTCCCTAATTAATCGGCCACTCTGAGCTGAAGGCTGTTGCCCTGTGGGGTTGGCAGGGTGAATGCCAAGGTTTCCATCTCCGGATGATAAAATGCCATCGCCGTGCTTGGAATGAGGGATGGGTGGAGGGGAGTTATTGTAAGTTGGTGGGATTTTTATTGTTTGAGGAACACTGTAGCACTGAGCAGGATAGTAAAATGTAATCGTAACAGCCTTGAGGCGATAAACCAACAGTCTGTTTGTGCTGTGAAATGTCTGTGGATTCTCTGCTGATGCGATTTACAGCCTGTTGGAGCCGGCTGGCACACAATGCCTGTATCCCTGGCTGGGCTCTCTGGGATGCAGGGCAGGGATGCTTGGCTGGGATGGGTGGTGTGGCTCAGGGCTCCCACCTTACAGGCTTTTCCAAGCCAGAAACCCAGTGTTTGAAGCTGGCACACGCTGCCTTAATCCTCAAGGCATCAGGTTCTGCTGGTTTATTTTTCAAGGTACTCAGCAGTGAGAATAAATTCTCCTTTGCCCCTTGAGCTTGTTGCATGCTAAGATGCAGCTGGAGCAGCCTCCGTGTGGTTTGGGTGCTGAGGTGGCTGCTTGAACACTCATCCCTGAACTCTTCTGACCGTTAGTTTTCCCTGGGATGATGGCAGCGGTGCAAGTGTGAAGCACAGGGCTGCCAGCGCTGTTTGGGGACTTTCCAAGGGACACAGAACTCTAAAGTGCTCCAAACCCCAGGTGTTTTTGCTGGGATTGGTTGTGTTTTCACTGGAATTGGCCTCTGCTCCGGTGGATGCCCTGGGTTCATGACCTGCCATGCAGCTTCAGTTTTAGTCACCAAAGCCGTCCTGCTCTCAGCGGTGCTGCTCTCGCCACTTGGTGGCTGACAGCAGCTTCTTTTTGTTGTGGGGTTTTTTTTTGAGTGCTGCAGCTTCATTTTCATATCTTCTCTCCGAGGCTCAGGGCCATGGCTCAGCTGCAGCAGAGGTATGTGCAGAGCCCCTGTTCCACCGTTGGGGTGGATGGGTTGGACCCTGTTCCCACTGTCCCATGGGATCGATCCCGGTCCGTGCAGTGCTGGGGTGGAGGAGCACGAGCTGGGAGTTGTGCAACAGGGCTGACGCTGCACTCAGTGACCACAGCCACCCCCACAGTGCCTCTGTGGGCTCCTGGTGGAGATTGGGACTCTCTCCATGCTCCATGCCCCATGCTCGCTGCAGTCCAGTCCTGCTAAGAGAGATACTTGGGAAATGTTTGGAATTGTGCCATACAAGTTGCCAGCAGGAGCATCCAGGAGGATCAGAGCTGCCGTCAGCAGTGCCAGCATTGGACTGAGCTCAGGTTGGGATGAAGCAGTGGCCCTCAGGCAGGCTGTGTTTATTTGTGTAAGTGAACTGGAGACTATCAATTCAGTAATTAAATATTGCTGATTTGTAAAGATGTGAGTTGGGTATATTGGGACGTTTCTTGCTGACCACAGTTTCTGCTGCTGTTCCACCACAAGGGCGCCTGCAGAGCCTCATCCTTTTATTAGGCACCAACAAATTGAGCTCAAATTTTCCAGGCCACACCTACGTCTTTTGGGGAGGCTGCACTTAATGACAATCATTTCTGGGAATGGTTTGAAGAAAAAAGCAGCTTTTGATCATATGGGGCTTCTCGTAGAAACTGGTTTTGTGGTTGTTTGTAACACTTTAACAAACGGTGTTTCCTCACTGCAGAGGGTTCTGTGCCTGCACAGGGGCTGTTCTGGGGGTGGTTTTTACCCGTTCCCAGTGCAGGTGCTGAGGTCAGGGGTTTCACTTGGGGATTTTGGTCGAGGTTTTGGAGGGTTGGAGCCCAGCTGGCGGTGACGCCCTGCACAGCATCAGGAAGGAAGTCACAAACATGTCCGTGTGTCTGTCCGTGTGTCTGTGCACAGGCAGGAGCTGGAGCCGTTTCTGGAGCAGGGTGACTCGGGTGGGCTCTTAAACTGCCTCTGTCCCTGCACCTCAGCACTCTTGGCACTGCAGAAACAAATCCAGGGATGTGGCTGCTGCTCCGTGGAGCTGCAGCCTGGTCTGGAGCTGGAATCCTGCAGCCCATGGAGGCCAGGCTGAGCAGGAAGCCTCGCAGGGAAGTGCCTGCACTGCGGATAAGCTCTTGCAGAGTTCATGCTGGGTGGAGTTTCCCTCTGGTTTCTCCTTAGTGCTGAGGTGGAGGGGCTGGTGACACTTGGTGGCTGGAGAGGAGACTCAGGTGGCTGGAATAGCCATTAGTGTCACTACTGGAAATGTTCTCAGGAACATCCTCTGAGGCTGGGACCTGCTGTGCAACCAGGGGGAGCTGACTGGAAAGGGCCAAGCAGCAGTGGCCCCGTGATGGTCCCGTGTCCATGCTGTGATCTTGGGAGCAGAGTGACATCCTGTGATCCACCCAGTCCTGGCCCCTCAGGGGGCTCTGCTGCAGCTCCATGTCCTGGACTGTCCCCAGGGTGTTCCTGTGCTTGCAGGATGGCTTCAGCCAAGGCTGCTAGGCTCCCTGGCATGGAGCAGTTCTTGTGGGTACAGGTGCCCTGTCCTTGTGGTGTCCAGGGGTTTGGTACCCAACCTGGAGAGGTTTCCATGCTGTGAGGGGTCAATGCTGCTGCCTTGGCAGGTGGTGAGGCTGGAGAGAGCTTTGTTCCTTGGGCTGGAGCCAGGAGGTCCTGCCGGGCCTGCAGGCCCCCTGGGCTCTGTCTCCTTTCACTGTCACTGATTTGGGGGCTCTGGTCACAGTCTGACTCATGCCTGATTTCAGCATTTGCAGCAGGCGAGTCTGGGGCTGCTTCCTCTGGTCAAGGCTGTTGTGCCGGCCGGTGTGTGCTGGAATTGTGCCCAGCTGGATCGTCATCCCCTGGGCTTTAAACATCCTGGCTGCTTGTGTCCCCCCAAGGCCTCTCACTTCCAGGAGGCTGCATGTCCTAAAAGAGCAGCTGCCCTGCTGCTTCCCTCTGTGTGTGCTGGCTTGGCTGTGCTCTGCGAGCAGTGCTGGTGTCCCAGGGCAGGTGTGCCAAGTCCAGCTGCCAGCGCTGACCATGAGCTGGGACCACCAGCTCCACCTTTCCCTGGGGCTGGGAGGAGGCGGTGGGCAGGAGGGGAAGGTGCTGAGCAGGAGAGATGCGTGTGCTAAATAAACAAATCAACATTGTGGCTTCTCTTCCCTATCAGGTGTTTTGGTGGCCGCGGGTTCAGCATGGAGCTCCACTAGCAGCACCATGACCTTACGGGAGGAAGGTAAGAGCAAGCAGCTGGATGTGTGGTTCCCCTGGGGTGCTGGGGGACTGCTGCACATCTGTCTGATGATGTTGCACATCTGTCCACACAACCACTGGTGCCCCCTGTGTTGCTTTCACAAGCTGGCAGGACACTGTAGGCCTTGTTTATGCTCAAGCCCCATCAGCATGGGAGTAGGGAAGACTTGCTGCCTGTAGGACCTCTTGTCACTCTGCTGTTACTCCCCCACTGTTTCCCATCCTCACCCATGCTCTGCGTGCCAGCCTTGCCCTGGTGCTGGCCAGGGACAGAGCCCCTGGCCCTGGGTCACATCCCTGTCCTGCCATGTCTGAGCTGCACTGAGGGACTTCAGGGTTACTGCTGGCACTTTGATTTCTGCTCCCATGTCACCACTCCCTGCCATGATGTGCCAGAGCAGCCCCTGAGAGCTCCCTCATTCCTGCTGGAGAGGGAAGCTCTCAGAGCCAGCTTGTGCATCTGAGGGGGTGTTGTCTCTGGAAGGACTGTCTCTGCTCAGACAGCCCTGCACCTAATTACACCATGATTCCAGCACAGTGTCTGCTGGGGAGGAAATGACCCATCCCTTTTCCCTCACAGACTAATGAGCGCCATAAATTTTAGGAAATTCTCAGTGGAGAATTGCACAAAAGAGCCGAGAACCAGCTGGGCTGTTTGTGGTTGCCCCCGGCCCGTGGCCAGACACGCTCTGGATGTCATTCAGCCCTTCCAGCACATTGGGGTGATCCCAATTGAGAAGTTTGTCCCATTCCAGCCCTCCCAGGGCCGGGGGCTGCCATGCAGGGGCAGAGCCAGAGTCCAGAGCTCAGCAGCGGGGAGAAGCCGTGCTCCCATGGGCACCTGCCTTTCCCAGTCCCCACACAGAGTGAGAGCTTCCCCACACTGGTGGCATTGGGTGGGAGCAGTGTGGGGGGGCTGTGTCCTTGCCTGCTGGACAGGGACACACAGAATCCCAGGATAATTCAGGTTGGAAAAGCCCTCCCAGACTATCCAACCTGAGTCCAACCTGTGCCCAACCCCCCACCAGAGCACTGAGTGCCACATCCAGGTGTTCCATGGACACCTCCAGGGATGGGCATTCCAAACCTCCCAGGGCAGCCCCTTCCAATGCCTGACCACCATTTTCCATGAGGAAATTCCTCCTGATGTCCCACCTGAGCCTCCCCTGGCACAGCTGGCAGCCCCAGCCGCCCTCCCATTGAACACAACGTGAGAGTCCCTTTGTTCCCTCCGCAGCTCTGCTGGAGCTGCTGGAGAATCTCGGTGGAAACTGCTCCCTGTCAGCTGGTTCTCCTGGAGAACAGAGCACTTCTGTGCTCCAGCCTCCTTTCAGGCTGCAGCCTTTGCTGCTAATTAGCCTGTCTTGGTCTGCATCGCCTTAATTATTCCTGTTGGCCCTAAATCCTGCCTGCTCCTCTGCCATCCATTGAAATGGGTCTTGTGGCATTTGCAATTATTTTGGGGTGAACATTTGAATATATTTACATGACTGAAACAGATGAAGAGAGCAGGAAGGAGCTGCACTTGTCTTGTTAATGGCTCTGACTCTGCTTGGTGCTGCAAAAATGCCAGAGCTGTTGGGTGTCCCTCTGATCTACATCCCAACAAATCCACCCACTTTATCTCAAACCTGGGGATGCAGTGGAGGCTGTTTAGCTTTGGTATGTTACCAAACAGCTGGTCAGGGTGGACCAGGGAGTAAAGAGCCACAAAAATTGTTTTGATGGTGATGTTGCTGTGCTGCTGGACTGGGGAAGGGCATCCCTGGGCTGGCACAGAGGCACTGCCTGGGCTGGAGTGGATAAAAGCTGGTGGGTGGATGGGAGCAGTCCGGGATGATGGAGTGGGATGTCAGGGCTGGAAGGGGGGAGCAAAGCGAGTCCCTGAGTGCCTGGCAGTGGGGCAGGAGCAGGGAAGCTGCCCAGCCCCAGGTCTTTCCTGCCTGCTCCCTGCTCTGCTTGGGCTGCTGCACAATGCGTTCCTTCGTGGAGGGGAGAAAACGCTTTTCTGGAGCAGTTCTTTGGCCTGTCAGCAAAACAGAATCCATGGACGGCCCGTTCCTTCCACTCCATTCAGCTCCTGCCCCAGCCACATAATCACAAAGAACTGGAAATCCCGGGGTGAGCCCAGGGGAGGATTGCAAAACCTGCACTCGCAACTGGGGCGGACGGGGGGAGGGGGCGGGAAGCGGTGCCAGCATTCCCGGGAGTCCCTCCGGGCACGCAGCGGAGCCGGGCACTCGCAGAGGCTGCAGCCTTCCTGCTGGATGTCCTGCCGAGCCGTGGAAAACCCCAAAAAGTCTCGGTGCCAGATGAAGTTTCATGGATTTCTCTGTCAGGTCAGTCTCCGAGGCAGGGCAGGGTGCTGAACGCTGCGTGTGGCTGTTCACTCTCAGGTGATTGCATTTCTCAGTGTTTCATTCTAACGGTTTCTCCTGACTCAGACCCTTAAAGCTGGCGTGAGAGGCTTTTGTTTTTCTCTTATTTCTGCTTCCCCTCCCCTGTGACCGCAGGGTTAAACTAAACAAAATGTAGGGAGGATGCAGGTGGCTGAGAGGTGAGCAGTGCTGGAGTGCTGACTTAGGTTTGGGAGGAATAACCTCAGTGAGGGTCTGGGCTTCATCTGGGATGGAACAGGCTCTCTGAAAAGGTTTTCTTTTAAGGAGTCCCTGAGTATACAGGGCCCCTCCTCTCCAAGACGTTCCTGGAGCTTTGCTCCAGCTGCAAACCTGTGTTTCTGGGAGCACAAACAGTGCAGAAATTATCTCTTTGGGTGTGCACCGAGGCAGACTCTAATTACCTGCTGGGTGTAAGGCACCAAAGCCTGGGAGGTGCTGATAAGTGAAGGATGTGATGAAATCCTGCGATGGTGTCAGCATCCCACCGGAGCAGGGCTCTGACGGTGCTGTTCTCTTGCAGATGCCCGTGGGGTTGGACACTCGCTAGCGGAGAGCTGAAGCCCCCAGCCTGTGCCCAGCAGAGCAGGATGCGGGTCACCATGCGCAGGGTGCTGCTGCTGGTGGGCTCGGTGGTGGCCCTGATGGTGACCCTGCACCTCGGGCAGCAGGTCCTGGAGTGCCAGCAGGTGCTGAGCGAGAGGAGGCACAGGCTGATGAGGCCCGAGAACGAGGAGCTGGTGATGGTGGACGCCAACCACGTGGAGTACCGCTACAGCAAGGACATGCCCCTGATCTTCATCGGCGGCGTGCCCCGCAGCGGCACCACGCTGATGAGGGCCATGCTGGACGCGCACCCCGAGGTGCGCTGCGGGGAGGAGACCCGCATCATCCCCCGCGTGCTGGCCATGCGCCAGGCCTGGTCCAAGTCTGGCCGCGAGAAGATGCGCCTGGACGAGGCGGGCGTGACGGACCAGGTGCTGGACGCCGCCATGCAGGCCTTCATCCTGGAGGTGATCGCCAAGCACGGCGAGCCCGCCAGGTACCTGTGCAACAAGGACCCCTTCACGCTCAAGTCCTCGGTGTACCTGTCGCGGCTGTTCCCCAACTCCAAGTTCCTGCTGATGGTGCGGGACGGGCGCGCCTCGGTGCACTCCATGATCACGCGCAAGGTGACGATCGCCGGCTTCGACCTCAACAGCTACCGGGACTGCCTGACCAAGTGGAACAAGGCCATCGAGGTGATGTATTCCCAGTGCCTGGAGATCGGCCGCGCCCGCTGCCTGCCCGTCTACTACGAGCAGCTGGTGCTGCACCCCGAGCAGTCCATGCACAACATCATGAGGTTCCTGGACATCTCCTGGAGCGACACGGTGCTGCACCACGAGGAGCTCATCGGGAAGCCTGGCGGGGTGTCCCTCTCCAAGTGAGTCTCGGCTCCTTCCTCAGCTTTTCGAGGAGTGTTTTCATTATGCTAAAAGTGGGGACAGAGCCGCGTTGCTGGTGATTGTGTGTGGTTTTGGGGGAGGAGAGACAGCACATTGTACTGCAGTGGGATTTGTGTTCCTGAGTAAGAGATGGCTTTAATGCTCCCAATCTGTTGTACTCCACAGAACAGCTTGTCAAGCAAGGATTTCAGGAGCAGGTGACTGTTTAATCTCTCTTGACACTGCAGAAATTATTTCAGTCTCTAATTTGCAATGTACTGCTTGCTCGGAAACGTGAGCTCTTTAATGCCTCTTTCTCCACCCGTCCTCAGATGCCTCCTTGGTGTGATTAGTTGTGCTGCTAATGATGATGAGCTGCAGCTCTTGGCAGGTCTGGGGCTGGTATTGCAGAATAAGAGCAATACCTGCTCAGTGGAGGCACACCCAGCACTCCCTCCTGCCCTTTCCGTGTGCGGGGGGCTGTTTACCTTCTCCCACTTTCTTTTCCTCTTTTAATGCTTTTTCTTTTCTAAATGGAGGCTTAAGTCAGGCTTAGCAAAATTTAATCAGCCGTGTAAGGGAATTATCCAAGTCTCCGTATCAGTTGCTGGTGCCCTGGTGGTGAGGGCACAGGAGCCACAGGGGATGTGCAGCTGCTCCGGTTTTCCGGGATGCCCTTGGAATGCAGCTGGCTCTGCTTCCCTGTTTGCTCAGAGTAAATTGGTTGCTTAGATCAGGTTTTGAATATTCAAAGGGGTCACAGGGTGTATTTGTGCTACAGCCCACGCATCTTATATTGTTTTCCTCTAATAAGCAGAGGTGTCCTGGTAAAAACCCCAGTCCCAGTGCAGGATGGATCCTTCCTGTAGGAAAAGAGGAAGCAGCCTCAAGCTGCACCAGAGGAGGTTTAGGTTGGATAAAAGGGAAAATTCCTTCCTTGAAAGGGTTGTCAAGCATTGGAACAGGACAGTGGTAGAGTCACCACCCCTGAAGGGATTTAAAGCTGTGTGGAAGTGGCACTTGGGGACATGGGACAGTGGTGGCCTCTGCAGTGCTGGGAAAATGGTTGGACTCATTGCTCTTAGAGGGCTTTTCCAACCTTAATGATTCCATGATTCTAAACAGGAGGACCCAGCCTTTTGGGTTGTGGAACCCCCTGCCAGGGTCTGCTTCCCCAGAGCAGGGCTGTGAGGGACAGAAGCTGTGGCTACCCCATCCAAGGGAGTGCCCAAGGCCAGGTGGGACTGGACTTGGAGCAGCCTGGGATAGTGGAAGATGTCCTGCCCGTGGCAGGGAGCGGAATGGGATGGGATTTAAGGTCTGGTTCTCTGTGGAGGTGGCAGCGAGTTCTGTGTGCACCCAGCACATGCGTGAAATCCAACCACTGTGTCTTTTGGTTTTTTTCCTTTATTTTCCCCAGGATAGAAAGGTCAACAGACCAGGTGATCAAGCCGGTGAACATGGAGGCGTTATCCAAGTGGATCGGGCACATCCCGGGGGATGTGCTGCAGGACATGGCCCACATCGCCCCCATGCTCGCCAGGCTCGGCTACGACCCCTACGCCAACCCCCCCAACTACGGCCACCCCGACCCCCTGGTTGTCAACAACACGCACAGAGTGAGTGGCACTGCCAGGGTGGGGACAGGCCAGGGGCTCACGGAGTCCTCCGGGGCAAGGGGAGCTCCTGAACCGCAGCGGGGAAACAGACTCACACAGGGAGAACAGAACCACAGAATTCCAGAGTCTCTAAGGTTGGAAAAGACCTCCCAGAACTATGGAGTCCAAGCTGTGCCCGACCTCCACCTTGTCACCAGCCCAGAGCACTGAGTGCCACATCCAGGCATTCTATGGACACCTCCAGGGATGGGCACTCCAAACCTCCCTGGGCAGCCCCTTCCAAGGCCTGACCACCCTTTCCATGGAGAAATTCCTTCTGATGTCCAACCTGACCCTCCCCTGGCACAGCTTGAGGCTGTTCCCTCTCTTCATGTCCCTGTTCCCTGGGAGCAGAGCCCAACCCCCCCAACTGCCCCCTCCTGTCAGGGACTGTGCAGAGCCACAGGGTCTCCCCTGAGCCTCCTTTTCTCCAGGCTGAGCCCCTTTCCCAGCTCCCTCAGCCACTCCTGGTGCTCCAGCCCCTTCCCCAGCTCCCTTCCCTTCCCTGGACACGCTCCAGCCCCTCAATGTCTGTCCCAGAGAGAGGGGCCCAGAGCAGGACAGAGCACTCAAGGTGCAGCCTTTTCCCTGGGAAGGTTGGGAATGGCTGGCAGCAGTGACCCAGAGGTGATTCCACTGCCCCAGGGGGTCACTCCAGGTTCTCTTTCCTACAGGTTTTAAAGGGGGATTATAAAACACCGGCCAATCTCAAAGGTCACCTGCAGGTAAGAGCCGGGCGTACTCAGGGTTTGGGGGTTTGGGTTACACCAGGGTGCCTGGTCCCTGCTCCCTTCCCTGAGGAATGTTGGCTCAGAGCTGACCCTTCTCTTCTGGGGCTCTTCCAGGTGACTCAGAACACATCATCTTCTCACTAAGAAAATTAATGATTTCCAGGTAAGACCCCTGTTAACTTAATTTTGGGATTTGGGCAAATCTGCCCGCGTAGCTCCAGGTCTGGTGCTTGGTTTGTGTGATTTCTGTGGGATCAGCTGGGGTTCCAGGCCCCACTCCTGGTGCCAGGGATCCTTCACAGCCACCTCAGATCTTCCCAACAATGCTGCTGTGTGGGACCATTTGTCGGGAATTCTTTTCCTGAGCTCTGGGAACGGGATTAAAGCTGGGAAATGAAACTCAGCCGCTCGGGAGGGTTCTTGCAGCCCATCCCCGCGGGCAGCGCGGACACATGGAATGTGTGGATGGGCTGAGCCGCTCCCCAGCTGCTTCCAAGGACGTGCCATGGACCTGAGGAAAGGGATAGAAAACAAAGGAAAACATGATGGAAAACAAAGCTGCTGCCTTGGGTTTCTCCTCCAGAGACAACTGTTGATGGGTTGGATGTTCTTCCTCTGTGCTGAAGCATGAAATGTCATTCTTGGTACTAAAACTGATCCTTTAAGAGCAAGTTTCTGTGTACGAGCAGATGGTTGGGCTAGAAAAAGATCAGAAGCGCTGAGGGAAGATCGGGAGTTGTGTCCACTGTCCTGGGCTGGGAATTGGTTCCTTTTTGGCCACTTTTTGTGTAGCAGGGGCCTTAAACCCTCTGTAGGGCATTGCTGTGCTGGTCTGAGGGGATCCCGTTCCTGAGGGGATCCCGTTCCTGAGGGGATCCCGTTCCTGAGGGGATCCCGTTCCTGAGGGGATCCCACTCCTGAGGGGATCCCGCTCCTGAGGGGATCCTGCTCCTGAGGGGATCCTGCTCCTGAGGGGATCTTGTGCCTGTGGGAATCCTGTCTCTGAGGGGATCCTGCTCCTGAGGGCATCCCACTCCTGAGGGGATCCTGCCCCTGAGTAAATCCTGTTTCTGAGTCAATCCTGTTCCTGAGGGGATGCTGTTCCTGAGGGGATCCCGTTCCTGAGGGGATCCCACTCCTGAGGGGATGCTGTTCCTGAGGGGATCCTGTTCCTGAGGGGATCCCATTCCTGAGGGGATCCCACTCCTGAGGGGATCCTGTTCCTAAGGGGATCCTGCCCCTGAGGGGATCCCGTTCCTGAGGGGATCCCGTTCCTGAGGGGATCCTGTTCCTGAGGGGATCCTGTTCCTGAGGGGATCCTGTTCCTGAGGGGATCCTGTTCCTGAGGGGATCCTGCCCATGAGGGGATCCTGCCCCTGTGGAGATCCTATCCCTGAGTCAATCCTTTTTCTGAGGGGATGCTGTTCCTGAGGGGATCCTGCCCATGAGGGGATCCTGCCCATGAGGGGATCCTGCCCCTGACACTCCATGTTTTGTCTCTTGCAGAACGCTGCCAATGGCCTGTTGTTGCCCGAGAAGGAAGAGTGTGCAGTGGGCCCGTGGAAATCGGTTCTCCAAGCATATTGCTTGCTCCTACTGTTGCCAAATGACTGCGCTCCAGGAATGTATTTGCATTTATTTGCAAAGGCCAAACGTGCTCCGCGGCGGGATCGTGCCCGGCCTGTCCCAGCGCTCCGTGGGGATCGCAGCTGTGGAAATCCGGACTCGGGGAGGGAGGAAGGAGATTCCCGGTGCCGTGGCTGGAGGACTCTGTACATCGCGTTTGTGTCTCGTGATCTGTTCCCCGTTCCCGGGGTGGGGAGCAGCCCTCTCATCCCTGCTGTCCCCTGCTCCTGGGATCGGGAGGAGCCACCCTGGTCCAGCCGTTCCCAATTCCCAGGGTCAGGAACAGCCCCCTGGCCCTGCAGAGCCTTTTGTGGTGCGTGTGCCCTCCCAGACCACCCCTTCCCCGACCCTGCAGAGGCTATTGCAGAGTTAATATATGACCCCCTCACCCCCGGTGTCGGACACCATTAAAGTGTTGATTTGATATTTAATATTTTAATATTTAATCGCGCGGGCTCCACCCCCTCTACCTCGCCGGGCCGCACGGGGGCGCTGCCGGCGCGGCCGCTCCGCTCCTGTGGCGACTCTATGGTTTGCGGGCGGGGCTTGAGCGCTGCCGGAAGCGAACCGGAATTGGATGGGGCACATCCGGTTTGGCGGCGCGGCCGGGGCCGGTCCTGGGATCCCTGAGCGGGCCCGGGGGTCCCGAGTCAGGAGTTCCTGAGGGGGCGGGGGTCCCTGAGCGGGCCGGGGGATCCCGAATCAGGAGTTCCTGAGCGGGCCGGGGAGTCCCGGACCGGGGGTTCCTGAGCGGGCCCGGGTGATCCCGAGTCAGGAGTTCCTGAGGGGGCCGGGGGATCCCGAGTCAGGAGTTCCTGAGGGAGCCGGGGGTTCCCTGAGCGGGCCCGGGAGATCCCGGCGGCGCCACGATGTCGATGTCGCACCTGTACGGCACGGACGGAGACGATGGCGTGGAGATGGAGAGCTTCGAGGTGTCGGACTGGGACTTGCAGAACGAGTTCAACCCGCACCGGCAGCGGCACCGCCAGACCAAGGAGGAGGCGACCTACGGCGTGTGGGCCGAGCGGGACTCGGACGAGGAGCGGCCCAGCTTCGGCGGGAAGCGGTACGGACGGGCTGGGCCCGGGGCCGGGCTGCGCTCGGTCGTGGGGCTGCGGAGAGTGTGGCTGCCCGGACCGCGGAGCTCCCCCGTTCCCTGGAGCTTCTCCCCTTTTCCCTGGAGCTTCTCCCCTTTTCCCTGGAGCTTCTCCCCTTTTCCCTGCAGCTTCTCCCCTTTTCCCTGCAGCTTCTCCCCTTTTCCCTTCAGCTTCTCCCCTTTTCCCTGCCGCTTCTCCCCTTTTTCCTGCCGCTTCTCCCCTTTTTCCTGCCGCTTCTCCCCTTTTTCCCCTTTTTTTTCCTGCCGCTTCTTACCCCTTCCCTGGGAGCTCTCCCCTTTCCCTGGACTTTTCCTGGGCTCCCCTTTTCCCTGGAGCTTCTCCCCTTTTCCTGGAGCTTCTCCCCTTTTCCCTGGAGCTTCTCCCTTTCCCTGGAGCTTCTCCTCCCTGCAGCTTCTCCCCTTTTCCCTGCTTTTCGAGCTTCTCCCCTTTCCCTGGAGCTATCTCCCCCTGGAGGCTTCTCCCTTTTTTCGCGCTGGAGGCTTCTCAGCCCGCTTTTCCCTGGAGCTTCCCTTTTCCCTGGAGGCTTCCTAGCTTCTCCCCTTTTCTTCTCCGCCTTTTCCTGCGGCGCTTCTTCTCCCCTTTCTCCCCTGCCTGGCTTCTGCTCGCGCTTTTCCCCCCTGAGCTTCTCCCCCTGCGCTTCTCCCCCTTCTCCCTTTTCCCTGGAGCTTCTCCCTTTTCCCCTGGCTTCTCTTTTCCCGAAGCTTCTCCCCTTTTCCCTTGGAGGCTTCTCCCCTTTTCCCTGGAGCTTCTTCCCCTTTTCCCTGGAGCTTCTCCTTTACCCTTTTCCCTGGAGCTTCTCCCCTTTTCCCCTTTTTTTCCCTGGAGCTTCTCCCTTTCCCTGGCGAAGCTTCTCCCTTTTCCCTGGAGCTTCTCCCTATTTCCCTGGAGCTCTCCCCTTTTCCCTGGAGCTTCCCCCCTTTCCCTGGAGCTTCTACCCTTTTCCTGGAGCTTCTCCCTTTTCCTGGAGCTTCTCCCCTTTTCCCTGGGCAGCTTCTCCCCTTTCCTGGAGCTTCTCCCTCTTTCCCTGGAGCTTCTCCCTTTTCCTGGAGGCTTCTCCCCTTTTTCCCTGGAGCTTCTCCCCTTTTCCCTGGAGCTTCTCCCTTTCCCTGGAGCTTCTCCCCCCTTTTCCCTGGAGCTTCTCCCCTTTATCCCTGAGCTTCTCCCCTTTTCCCTGGAGCTTCTCCCTTTCCCTGGAGCTTCCCCTCCCTGCGAGCTTTCTTTTCCCTGGGCTTCTCCCCTTTTCCCTTGGAGCTTCTCTTTTCCCTTTTCCCTGCCCAGCTTCTCCCTTTTCCCTCAGCTTCTCCCCTTTCCCTGGAGCTTCCCCCTTTTCCCTGGCTTCTCCCTTTTCCCTGCCAGCTTCTCCCCTTTTACCCTGCAGCTTCCCCCTCCCTGCAGCCTTATGTCCTTCCCCTTTTCCCTGCAGCTTCTCCCCTTTTCCCTGCAGCTTCTCCCCTTTTCCCTGCAGCTTCTCCCCTTTTCCCTGCAGCTTCTCCCCTTTTCCCTGCAGCTTCTCCCCTTTCCCTGGGCCTTTCCCCCTGTGGACACTCACCCGAGCAGCCCATCCCGGGCCGGGGCTGCAGCCTCACCTGTAGAGATTTTAGATTTTCCCTGTGCAGTGCGATGGGGAGGATGGGGGTTGCCTGGCAAAAGCAGCGTTGATCAGCTCGACAGCCTTTGATATCCCATTTTTGGGGGGGGTGTAAGGCCCAGCACCCCCCAGGCTCCCGCAGGAACGCGCCCTGGAGCTGGCTTCCCTCTCGTTTTGCAGCTCCCGGGATTACTCGGCCCCCGTGAGCTTCGTCAGCGCGGGGCTGAGGAAGGCGGCGGCCGAGGAGCTCTCGGATGAGGATTCGGATGACGATGAGAAGCCTGTGAAACAGGAGGAGATTCCCAAGGAGTTTGTGCCGAAGAAGTTAAAAACAGTGAGTTCTCCAGGGAGTTTACTCTTCCCTGTTTCGTGTTTATAAAGTCCAGGCTGTGGTCAAGGGCTGTGAAACCATAATAGAGCACTAAAAAGGGAAAAATAATTGAACTGGAGATCCAAATGTGTCCTTAAGGGAGGTGTTTGCTCTGGATTTTGTATCACTGATACAAATACATTGATAAAACAAAAATCATAATGATAAATCAGTGGTACAACTGCACATTGATGTCATGATTATGATTGTGTGTCCTTGGGAATCAGTCCTTTCATTTTTCTCAATATTCCCTTTGGTCAGTGAAGGTTTAAAGAAGAGAATTCCAGTGGTTTTCTGCACTTCCGACCTTTATTTTTGTACTTTGACAGAACGGACACATCGAGGCATGTTAAAGATTAAAAATCAAACCCTTATTTTGACTTAAAACCAGAAAGAATCAGGAATCAACTGCAGCTTAATCTGGTGGTGGAGCCTGAGAGCTGTCAGGTTGTCAGCCTGAGTTTTTCAGGACTTTCCTTTCCCATTTGAGGAATTTCAGGAAGCTTCTTAGGTGCTTCATGGATGCACAAATGAGTTTCCAGCGAGATGGGCAGTGTGGGGACAGCAGAATCACTTCTGGGAAGAACCTTCTGAGGGGAATTTTGCACACTTTGGTTCTTTGAAGCCTCAGGGCTGCAGGTTTTTGTTTGTTTGTTTTTCATAGGGTGGAAATTTCAAGCCCAGCCAGAAAGGCTTCGTGGGGGGCTCCAAGTCCTTCGTGGATTTTGGAAGCTGGGAGAGACACACGAAAGGAATTGGGCAGAAGCTTCTCCAGAAGATGGGATATGTCCCTGGAAGGGGTCTTGGGAAGAATGCTCAAGGTACTGTCAGTGTGTTTGGTGGTTTATTATTTATTGACTGGGGATTTGGAGGTGAAATTGGATTCCCTAAAGAATTCCTTCCAACCCCAGGTGGCTCAAACTTCCTTCTTGTTTTCCTGCCAGTGATCCGGGCCCTGTGGTGAGAGTTGGGGCTGTTCAAACTGGGCTGTGGTCGTTTGCTCCTCTGGGTATTTTGCCAGAGAAACACAGCAAGAAAAAAAGGCAGTAACTTGTAAAGGTGGTTATGCCACAGAAAAGGAGATGCTGTTTTAGGTGGCAGAATAAAAAGGCAGTGAAGTGTGGTTGGGAATAACGCTGTGCTTTGGCAGTTTGCTGTGTGCTGGCATGAAGTGATTTCACAGGGAATTGGTGGTGCTGGAAGTACCACAGGCACTGCCAGGGAGGCTGCTGGTGCTGATCTGGTAACTCGTAGGGAAAGCCTGGCTGTTCTGCTCTCTCCCAGCACACAAACTGCTCCTCCTGACCCCATTCCCATCCTGCCAGGTATCATCAATCCCATCGAGGCCAAGCAGAGGAAAGGCAAAGGTGCTGTGGGTGCTTATGGCTCCGAGAGGACCTCGCAGTCCTTGCAGGACTTCCCTGTGGTGGACTCAGAAGAGGAGGCTGAGGAGGTATTTCTGTGCTTCTTGCTGTTTCCCTGCTGTGCTGTGTGTACAAAACCCAGTTCTCTTTAGTTTCTGTGTCAGAGAACTCATTTGGCTCATTTTAGATGAGAAGTCAACACTGATTTCATTTAGGCAGATCTTTCTTGGCACTGCAATGTTCTTTGTTGTTTCTGGCTCACTCTATTTCAGTAGCTTTGCTAGAATTCCTCCTTTGAAGAGTCCTCCAGGTAAATAATCTTTGTGTTTTGTTTAAATAAAAAAAACCACCAGGAACATCCTGTTCACTTAAGCCATAGTGTGGGCCACAGCATCTGAGCTGGTTTGGCATGAGCTTTTCCACTTCTCAGTCATATTCTGTACAAATTCCTCATTGACCTGATGGTTCTTTTCCTGTAAAAAGAGGCGGATTCGGGGTGTGACAAAGAGCAGCCACCACAACTCTGCTGTTTTTGTCCAGGAATTTCAGAAGGAGCTCAGCCAGTGGCGGAAGGACCCGAATGGAGGCAAGAAAAAGCCCAAGTACAGCTACAAGACAGTGGAAGAGCTGAAAGCCAAGGGCAGGATCAGCAAGCAGCTTGCAGCCCCTCAGAAGGAGCTGTCCCAGGTCAAGGTGAGGTTGATAAGCCAGGAGGTGACCCCTGAGGAGCAGTTTGGGCCCTTTGGTGTCACCAGCGTATTTTAGCCACCTGTAACCTCAGTAAAACCAGTGCTAGGAGCTGCCTGTGCAGCCTCATGGAGCTCATCTCTGAGCCATGTCATAGCCCTGTGTCACCTGGACATGGTGACAAATCAGAGTAAATGTGAGTGTGTGTGTGTGTGTGGAGGTTAATTGCAATTCAAGTTTAATTGTTTCATGTTTGTCATAATCAACACTCACCCACTTCTGAAAGCACAGTTGTCCTTTTTGGGATGATTTCAACTGTCTTCTACCTCAAAGGGGGATAGTAAAGGATTTGTCTGGTGTGCACTTAAAATTATTAATCTGAAATTGAAGTGTCTTTATAAAATTGTAGAAGTTCTATGTGTAATAACTAAAAGTGTAACTAATGGCAAGACCACTGCTTGTAGAATCATTCAGTGAAACTGGGATGAGATGAGGGGATTCTTCTGGCTCTGATTCCAAATTGTCCTGTATTCATTCTAACTCCTTGTGTCTGGAGAAGGCCATTGTATTGGGGGAGGCAGTCCCCTTGTTCCAGTACAGTGTATGTTAGCAGCTTCCTGGAGTAATTAAGGTCCTTGGAAATGTCCAGATTTCAGTTTGGAGTCAGGGATTTTTCTCCTTATTTGAAGATGAGAGAGTTTTTTGTAAGCGTTCATTGTTGTGTGCTGGCAGGTGATCGACATGACGGGCCGGGAGCAGAAAGTTTATTATAGCTACAGCCAGATCAGCCACAAGCACAACATCCCAGATGACAGCCCCCAGCAGCCCCTGGGCAAGGACTCCAAGCCCCAGGGCTTTGCCCTGCCCGAGCTGGAGCACAACCTGCAGCTGCTCATCGACATCACGGAGCAGGAGATCATCCAGAGCGACCGGCAGCTGCAGTACGAGAGGGACATGGTGGTCAACCTGAGCCACGAGATCCAGAAGATGGCTGAGGTGCTGTCCCACGAGGAGAAGGCCATCAGCAACCTCAGCAAGGTGCTGGACATGGTGGAGGAGTGTGAGAGGCGGATGCAGCCTGGCTGTGAGAACCCTTTGACCCTGGATGAGTGTGCCAAGATCTTTGAGACCCTGCAGGACAAGTACTACGAGGAGTACAGGATGTCAGACAGGGTGGACCTGGCAGTGGCCATAGTTTATCCTCTCATGAAGGAATACTTCAAGAACTGGGATCCCCTCAAGGTGTGTGTTGGTTTGAGTTACCTGCAGTTCTCACCTGATGGCCCCAGTAATCTTTGTTACCTTGTCCCAAATGTCCTGGTTCTAGTGGGAGGTGTCCCTGCCCACGGCAAGGGGTGGAATGAGATGAGCTTTAAGGTCCCTTCAAATCCAAACCAGTCTGGGGTTCTGGGATTCTAAATCCCTAAATTCCTGATCAGTCTGGAGAAAAAGAAAAGAGACAAAATGAAACCCTGTACTGTCCCCACTCTCAGACATTTGCTGGATAAAAATTTAGGAGTTTGTAAGATTAAAATCAATCCTTTTTATGAGTGTTGGGATGAAAAATTTGGTGAAAAATCTCTAGCTGTTGTTTTTTAGCAAAAGCAGGAGAGGTTTGTCTGCCAGGTATCAGAGATGCACAGTCTGTTCTCAGTGCCATTTAGGCTGGGATAGAGTCTGGACCTCTCTGTACACCTGGAAGAGTTCAGGCTGTCCTCTTCTTTCCCTGGAGGTGTATTAATTCTGTAAGGTGGAAGTTTTCTCTGGCAGGACTTGGCTAAAAGTCATTTAAGAAATGACTGGACGTGGCACTCAGTGCTCTGGGCTGGAGGCAAAGTGGGGAGGGGTCACAGGTTGCACTCAATGGTCTGGGAGGTCTTTCCAAAGTTCAGTGATTGTGGGATTCTGGCATTAAGACTGCAGGCTCCTGGCTTGCCCTGAGAGGAGCTGAGAAGGCTGGCTGTGCTCAGCACACCACAGCCTGCCCTGTGCAAATCCCAGCTGGAATTAATGGGAAAGGATAAAAACCATTTGTGCCTTATCATTCCCAGGACTGTACATACGGCACAGAGATCATAGCCAAGTGGAAGAGCCTTCTGGAAAACGATCAGCTCTTATCCCACAGTGGGCAGGACCTGTCAACAGATGCTTTTCACAGGTAAAGAACAAATGATTTGTACTTTGTGCAGCATCTTCCCATGCTGATTCCTCAGGGATGGAAATTAGTCACAAGAGAGCTTTTCCCAAGGATTCTCTTGCTGAGCCTGTTAAAATCCAGTTTGCAGCTACAGAAAAGAAGCAGCTTTAACTAACAACTCCCATTTGGTTTATTTAGGCCCAGACTGTAGCTCTGAGCTTCACTTTGATTCATTTTGTGTTTCTTCCCAGACTGATGTGGGAGATCTGGATGCCATATGTCAGAAACATCGTGGCGCGGTGGCAGCCGAGGAACTGTGGCTCCATGGTGGATTTCTTGGATAGCTGGGTGAATGTTGTTCCTGTGTGGATACTGGATAACATCCTGGATCAGCTCATCTTCCCCAAGCTGCAGAAGGAGGTGAGAGGAGAGGGCAAAGCCGTGTTCTGAACCAGTGTTTGAATTCCAACTGGAACTCCCAAACACCAGCGTGCGGCCTCTGCCCATGGATTGAGGAGTCGGGGGTTGTATCAGAGCTCTTTGTGCTTCTGGACAAAAGTTGCTGTTGGTGGCTGGACTTAGTTAATCCTTCCTGTTGTGCCCCAAGGTGGAGAGCTGGAATCCCCTGACAGACACGGTGCCCATCCACTCGTGGATCCACCCCTGGCTGCCGCTGATGCAGGCGCGGCTGGAGCCGCTGTACTCGCCCATCCGCAACAAGCTGGCCAACGCCCTGCAGAAATGGCATCCCAGCGACTCCTCTGCCAAGCTCATCCTGCAGCCCTGGAAGGATGTGTTCACTCCTGGCTCGTGGGAGGCTTTCATGGTCAAGAACATCGTGCCTAAACTTGGTGAGACAATAGACAGTGCTGGATTTTGGGAATCTGCTGGTGGCACCTTCCCCCTGACACCGGGGAAAGATCCTTGTTAATGTGGGTGCCAGTGTTACATCAGAGAATGTTCTTAGTGAAGTTAGACCAAGCTTGCCTCTGCTTTTCTGCTACCAATTCCATGTAGAGGCAGAAAGATTAGAGAAATATGAGCAATTACTCTGGTTATTCCCTAAGTTTTCTGTCTTATTTTTTATAAATCATCCATCTCCAGCTGGCAGGAATATCTGAGAGCTGTCAGGTAGGAGCAGGCTGTAAGATCTCTCTCTGTTACTCTGAATTCCTTGATCTGTTCTAATGTTTCACCATGAGTTTTGTAATGCAGAGTGGCTCAAAGGTTAAAAAATAGTCAAGTTTCTTTAGTTTCTCAGTTCTGGCAGCAAATTGTAATCACTGGAAGTGAAAATCCACCATTTTGTGGCAGGATCAGCCAAAGATCCCCACTATCCCTTAGGTAACAAACAGGTGCTGCTCAAGTTCTGTGTATTGGTAGTGAAAGGGGTCAGGGCACTGATAAAACTTTTCTAACTGTCCTCCCCTTTCCTAGGAATGTGTCTGAATGAGCTCATCATCAACCCCCACCAGCAGCACATGGATGCCTTTTACTGGGTGATCGACTGGGAGGGGATGATTTCTGTCTCCAGCCTCGTTGGGCTGCTGGAGAAACACTTCTTCCCAAAGTGGCTGCAGGTGAGACACTGGGGGCTGAGGAAGGAGGTTTGATTGACTGGGGAGTGTTTTAGTGACTCCTGTCCAGGAATTTCTGCCCTAGTGCTGAGCTGGGCTGGTCCCCACTCACAGCTCTGTAGTCAATGACACTCAGTGATAAACCAAGTGGTAAATGATGCCAGGGGAGGTTCGGGTTGAACATCAGGAGGAATTTCCTTATGGAAAGGGTGGTCAGGCACTGGAAGGGGCTGCCCAGGGAGGTGATGGAGTTCCCATCCCTGGAGGTATCCAAGGAAGGACTGGATGGGGTACTCAGTACTCTGGACTGGTTGATAAGGGGGTGATTGGTCACAGGTTGAACTCGGTGGTCTGGGAGATCTTTTCCATGTTTAATGATTCTGGAATTCTGTGGCAGAGAGGCCTCTCCTGCACAAATGTCCCTGTGCTGCCTTTGACCTGTCCCTTACCCTGCAGGTGCTCTGCTCTTGGCTGAGTAACAGCCCCAACTACGAAGAGATCACCAAGTGGTACCTGGGCTGGAAGTCCATGTTCTCAGACCAGGTGCTGGCACATCCCTCCATCAAAGACAAATTCAATGAAGCTCTGGACATCATGAACCGGGCCGTGTCCTCCAGCGTGGGTAGGTGGCTCGTCGGGGTGGCTCCTGTGAGGCTGACTGGGGCATGGCCCTGCCGGCAGCACGGCAGGAGTTACCATGAGCTCTGGAAGTCAGTGTGCTTTGCCTTGCTGTATCCTTAAATAGCACCTCTGAGGTGCTGCTCAATAGTTCTGGGCTGCACTGAAACAGAAACAGATTTTTGTGGCTTCCTGGGCTGTTGAACAACTGATCCTCCTCCAGCCTTGCTCTGTCAGTCAGACACCATCCTTTAGGGCTTGACTTTAAAGCTCTCATTATTGGGTATTTTTTTCTTTATGAGGTTCTTTTCCTTAGCTTTGCAGCAGTGCCCTTCCCTTCTGCATGACTCTCCCTATAACCTGAAAGTGATTGTTGGGAATTCACTGGGAGTTACACTGTATTAAAGAGAAGGGCATGCCTGAGGGAGCAGCACCTGAAATTTACCCTTTTCCCAAAACTGAGAACTCCCTTCCTGAGCCCAAACTCGACCACCACCCTCCAAACGCATCCTGGACGGAGCTGCTTCCCTCTGGGAGCGGCTCAGCACCGTGTTCTCCCCGTTCTGTCCCCCAGGTGGGTACATGCAGCCGGGCGCCCGGGAGAACATCGCGTACCTGACGCACACGGAGCGGCGCAAGGACTTCCAGTACGAGGCCATGCAGGAGCGGCGCGAGGCCGAGAACATGGCCCAGCGCGGCATCGGCGCCGCCGCCGGCTCCGTGCCCATGAACTTCAAGGACCTCATCCAGACCAAGGCCGAGGAGCACAACATCGTCTTCATGCCCGTCATCGGCAAGAGGCACGAGGGCAAGCAGCTCTACACCTTCGGCAGGATCGTCATCTACATCGACAGGGGCGTGGTGTTCGTGCAGGGGGAGAAGACCTGGGTGCCCACCTCGCTGCAGAGCCTCATCGACATGGCCAAGTGAGGCCTCTGTGCAAGGGGAGACCACCTGGGTGCCACCTCGCTGCAGAATCTCATTGACATGGCAAAGCGAGGCCTCTGTGCAAGGGGAGACCACCTGGGTGCCACCTCACTGCAGAGCCTCAGTGACATGGCCAAGTGAGGCCTCTCTGTGTATGGGGAGACCACCTGGATGCCCAGCTTGCTGCAGAGCCTCATCTACGTGGCCAAGTGAGGCCTCTCTGTGTATGGGGAGACCACCTGGATGCCCAGCTTGCTGCAGAGCCTCATCTACATGGCCAAGTGAGGCCCTGCTGGGGACTGAGACACCACCCAGGAACAGCCTCCGGGTAACCCTTAGAATAAACAAGTTCCAGGTTTGTAAATAGTGACACTGGAGCTGGATGCCAGGATGGTTTTATTGGAAGAGGTGTTCAGGCAGTGGCAAGAAGATGGAGGGCCAGGCTTCCTGAGCTGCCTAAGGGAGAACAAGCAGTGCTGGCACTTGGAATTGCCACCTGGGACAGAGGTTTACCAGCAGGTTAGGAGGGATCACATTCTCTGCCCCTACAGCTAAGTGAGGGACTAAGTTGAGTCCCTCAAGTCTCCAGTGAGAGATGTCACACAGATGTCACAGCTTGTGCTGTGTGCTGTGCTGGCAGTGAGTTACTGTCCCAACATCCCTCACACAGTGGGTTTCTCTGCTGCACACAGCCAGGACCTGTCCCAACTCTCCCTGCAGTGGTTAAGAGCTCAGAGGTGAGGGAAGGAACTCTAAGGCTTTTTTCTCCTGGAGGGACCTGACCTGGTTGTACTCAGGACTGATCAAGAGCTGATCTCAGCAGCAATGAGAGCTGGGAGGTTTTTCCAAACCTGCACTGGGGACTAGACCCCAATACCTCCCACTCCAAACCCCTCACCTAATTCCCTCTTCCTCATGCTTTGAAATGTGTGTAGGACATGCAAAGGCCTTGAATTGTTGTGGAAGGGGAGGGAATCCATGAGCAATCACTGCATGGTTCTCAGGGCAGGTTTTGGTGGAATTCGTTTTCTGTAGTTCAGTAAGTGCAAGTCAAAGGTCAGCTTTACTTTTTTATCAAATAAGATACAAAAATGTCCCACACCACCTCAGCATTCAGATGCTGCCACTTCTGACAGAGCCTGATGCCACTTGAGCTCCATCTCAGCTGCTCAGAAGCTTCCATGGGAAGAGATGTGGATCCCAGTCCTGCCACCACAGGGATAGTCAGGACTTGGCAGTAGCTCCCTCCCCCTTCCTGATGATCTCCAAGTCCTCACAATCTTGGTACGTCGGCTCCTCCACGCAGTCCCAGACCTCAGGGGAAAGCTCCTGCAGTTTGTCCAAGGGAAACCAGTGCACTGAGGTGTCATTGAAGGTGTCCAGGTAGCGGGGGTGACTGGGGAGTGCCACTTCCTCCACCCCTTTCAAGACCTAAAGAGCATTTGGGGAAGAAATTACAGACGACGCAGAAACCCCTTCCTGCAAAGCTGAGCCACTGAGGATGACGATGGTCTTGCATGACCCTCAGCCCCCGTGTGCAGGATGTTCTGCAGATGTTCAACAATCCTGAAGTAATTAGCTTTTATTTTATAGTGTCTAGGAAAAGTTTTTTAAAATAACCCCCCTCCCCTCTTCTTTCCACTGGCAATTCATTTTCTTTCTCATTAAAAGGTGTGTTGTCAACATAAAACAATCATGTTAAGCTGTTGCCTCATACCTTTGCTATGTAAGAATAATCTCTCTCCAAGATTCTGGACAGCAGTCTGCAAAAACAGAAGGTGCCTGTGTTAGACATGATGTTGCTCTGGATTTAGACAGGTTTTCTGCATGGGGGTGGGACAGAAGAGGTGGGAAGAGGGATCATGACTGAAAAATTCATGGCAACGAAAATGCACAAAACAGGGAAACTGCTGTCAGAAACAATAAAAATAAAGTAGTGCGATGGAGAAGAGGAAAGCAGGGTCGGGATCACCAGAGCCTGTCCAGGGTGTGCCCACACCTCTCCTCGATCCCTCGGAAGCTGTTCCCGATGATGACCAGCTTGGAGAGCGCCGCCGGGCTCCAGTTTCTCCAGAGGAGGTTGTTGTACAGGGCCTTCCCGCAGTGCACCATGTAGAACAGCGTGGCCGAGCCCTCTACGCCGTGTTTCCCCTCCTGCCCGGGAACCGCCGAGCCCGTCACGGCCGAGCCTCGACCGCGGGTCCCCGCGGATCCCGGGGGGTCTGACCCGGGGGTGTCCTCACCTCATTCTCCGGGAGCAGGCACATCCCCAGCGCTCGCAGCGCCGCCTCCTCCCGCGCCGAGAAGGCCGGGTCGAACAGGGCGCAGCGGGCGGGCGGCACCTGCGGGGACAGCGCGGCGTGAGCGGGGACGGGCCCGCTGCTGACCCCGCTGCTGACCCCGCCGCTCCCCCCGGCCCCGGTGCTCACCCGCAGCTCGTCCAGCAGCAGCAGCAGGAAGGCGAGCTGGTACCGCGCCGCGGGGCAGCGCCCGAACCGGCCCAGCCCGTAGCACACGCAGCGGGCGGGCGGCTCCGCGGGGCCGCTCAGCGGGGTCCGCACGGCTCCTGCGGGCGGCAGGGTCAGCGCGGTGCCCGGGCTCGCTGTCCCCGCTGTCCCCGCTGTCCCCGCTCCCCCCGCTCCCCGCACTCACCGGCGCTCGCCGCCCAGAAGCCGGAGCTCAGCAGATCGTCCCTGCGGGGAGAGCGCGGTGTCAGCGGGGCCCGGCGGGGAGCGGGCACACGGAGCGGGGCCGGGCACTCACCGCGCCTCCCGCAGCCGCCGCAGCACCGCTTCGGTGCCGGGGCCTCCTTCCCCTTCCCCTTCATCCTCCTCATCCTTCTCCTCGCCCCGGCCCCGCCGCCGCCGCCGCCGCCGCGCGCGCCACCCGCCCGCCACCGCCGCCATGCGCGCGGTCACGTGCGCGGTCACGGGACCGGGGGCGCGCCCGGAACCGGCGGCGGGAGCGAGCGGGGGGGGGGGATCCCGGAGCATCCCGGAACCGCGCGGAGCATCCCCGCACCGGCCGCAGCCTCCCGCAGCCATGGCCCGCCCCGCCGCGCCCGGCCCCGCGCCTTGGTGAGCCCCTTCCCCGCCCCGAGCCCCCTCCTCTGCCTGCCGGTGCCCCGGGAAGTACCTTCGGCCCTTCGCTGCTTGCTGTCCCCGGTCGTTGGTGAGGTCTGGGAGCCCCCCGGGGCTCAGCAGCTCGGTCCCCGGCCGTGGGTCATTGCAGGGCCGTGGAGGGGCAGCCCGGGAGCGGATCCAGCAGCGCGGGTTGCTCGGTGCCACCTTGGAGGCAGCCTTTGCTCCAGATCTGGGATGTTCCTGCCGGGAAAACTCCCGCACGAAGCTCGCTCCGAGCTTGTGGCGAGATGCTGACTGAGAGGACAGAACGGAAAGTGTTACTGAATGCGTGCATCCCAGGAATTATGAGCAGAATTATATCACATCTTCGGAGGGACCCCTCTCTCTCCTGCTCCTCGGGGACTCTTGGGTGCAGGCAGCACCCGGGAGCTGTTTGGGATGCACATGGATAATGCTTCTCCATAATTATCCCATATGCTGAGGGTATAATATCTCACAAATCCGCTTCTCCTTCCACGTGTCTGAGAGGTGGAGTTATAGGACCTATTTTAAACTCACGAAAGTGGTTGAATTTAGTCGTGAGGGACCTTTTTGGTGCTGCTTTCAGGTGTGAACTCGGTGTGATTGTGCAAAGAACCATTTGCAATAATCTTTTGTTGCTCATCCTGAAGTAATAGAGAGGAGAGGGAGAAGGGTAACAGCTTTCAAAGACACAATAATTTATGTTAATGTTTTTCAGGTGGAATTACTTTTTCCTTTATGATAGCTCAAAGGTGAAGGAGGAAGGAGATCCTACAAGTGCTGGGATCTGTTACTTTTACCCTTCCCAGGTAATGTCTGCTTTATTTCACCACCTGTAAAAGGATGCTGTGGGTTTTGGGTCTGGACAGGTCAGGCTTCCAGGTGGTTTGGATGAATCCTTACTTAGCAGTCACAAAAGTTTTAAGAAATCCCAATTTTCAGTTAGCTCCAGGTGGAGCAAGGGCTGGGCTGGATACAGTTCCCTCCCTGAGGAATGGGCCAGTCCAAGTCTGTCCTGGTGATGTGAATAAACACACACGAGGGATGAAAGTTCCTCCCCATAAGCCCCAGGCCCTTGTGCTGCTTGGAAAAAGGAATTGAATTATTTTTCTCCCAGAATTTTGCCTGTTCTACTGTGTTTGATTTATAGAATCCCAGAATTGTTAAGGTTGGAATAGACCTTCAAAATCAAGTCCAGCCATGAGCCCAGCACCCTGTTCCCCACTAAACCACGTCCCCAAGTGCCACATCCATTTTCTGAACACTTCCAGGGATGGTGACTTCCAGGGATGGCAGCCTGCCCCAATTCCTGACAACCCTTTCTGTACACTGAGTTGAGCTGATAATTACTTTTTATTTATACCTACAAACAGCAGTGATTTTTTTCCCCGAGTTCTTTTAATGGGAAGTGAAAGCCTTTTCTCCCTGGCAGACCCTCCCGGAGCAGCAGGAGCTGCTGTGTGGGCAGATGGCCGGGGTTGTTCGCTGCCTCACCGAGATCTCCGGGGCCCCTCCCAGCCTCATCCGCCTCAGGAAGCTCAAGTTCGCCGTGGTGGTGGATGGAGACTTTCTGTGGGTGAGTTCAGGAGCTCTGCAGCAGTCCCAGAGTGAAAACAGCCAGGGATTGAAGGACTGGATCAAACAAAGAGGATTTATTTTTCAGGGTGTGGGCTGCGCCCGGGGAGAGCTGGGGAGGGTCCTTGCAGTGCACAAATTTCATTGCAAGGTAACTTAAATTCTGTTCTCTGTGGCCTGGCAGTTGTTTCAGCTTCCTGCAGAAAAACTTCATGAACCTCATTTGTGTGCCCACGCACAAAGGGATTTCTTAAGATGTTGCTGTCTGGAAACAGAATCCCAAAATCCCAGACTGGTTTGGGTTGGAAGGGACCTTAAAGCTCATCCAGTTCCACCCCATGCCATGAGCAGGGACTTTCCACTATTCCAGGTTGCTCCAAGCCCCATCCAGCCTGCCCTGGGACACTTCCAGGGACGGGGCATAAGAGAATTCCATGTGCTGAAGTTTGTAAGGTCACAGTCACTCTTTGATAGTCTGATTGTTCTTTCCTTGTAGCCCTCAGCATTCCCAGAGCTTTGTCAGTGTCCACAGACATTTAGTATATAAAGAGCAGCACATGGCATTTGTGACAAAAGTGCCCCAAACCATCCCCTGGGAACTGTGCTGAGGCCAGTCAGCCCCATTTAATTGGCACTTCTGTTTCAGCAACTCAAAAACTAAATGGAGCATCATCATAATATAAATAATGAGTTAATTTGAATGTTTTTCAAGTACTCAGTTTCAGGAAAATGTTCTTAGCTATTAAAGCACCAAGTTAGGTCATCTAACGTGGGAAGGGAGTGTGTCTGAAGCGCTGCATTTCTGATATTTATTTATCCTGTCTGTGCCAGGGCTCTTGTGTGGGTATGTTTGCATTTCCTCCTCCTGTGACTGTGATTCCGGGGGGTGTTTGCCTGCACAGAGTTGCCTGTGCTTGTGTGAAAGCGATGAGAGTCGTTGTCACCTGCCGTGCCCGAGTTCTGTCAGGGAACATTCTCCATCCTTTGCCGTGTCTGCTGCAGGTTCTGGGCTGTGCCGTGGAGCTGCCTGACGTGAGCTGCCGGCGGCTCCTGGAGCAGCTCATCGGCCTCTTCACCTTCTACCAGGGCCCCGTGCGTGATGCATACACGGTAACGAGGCACTGGGGACATGGGGACACAGGAATGAGGGACTGGGGACATGGGGACGCATTAACAAGGGACCCAGGGACATGGGGACACAGTAACGAGGGATCCAGGGACCTGGGGACACGGTAATGAGGGACCCAGGGACATGGGGACATGGTAGCAAGGGCCCCAGTAATGATGGATGGGGACACAGTGACTTTTGGGCAGATTTAATCTCTTCCCATGGTGTTCCAGCTCTGCAATGTCCCCTTGTGTTGCCTTCCTGCTGGCAAGGGTCACACATCCAAGAAGTGGGACCAGAAAAGTGAGCAGGTCACCCCCCACCATTGCTCTGAGGTCCTGCCACCTCCACTCACTGTGGGGCTCTGCTAAACCTTTCCCTGATGTTCACCCTAAACAGTTTCCCCTCAGTGTTGTCTCCCACCTTTTCCTGACCTTGTCCTGGCAGGCTGTGTCCCACATGGATTGCATCTCCCACCCCAAGTGCGTGGACGCTGCGCAGTGACAGCCTGGGGGTTTTTGTCACCCACAGGCATTTTCCCAGGAGGAGCTGAGCAGGGAGTGGGACAGGTACATTGAACACATCCAAAAAAACACCAGTGACCTCCACAGGATCTTCAATTCTCTCTGGCACCTGGACAAAACCAAGGTAAGAGCCAGTCCTCTGCAGAGCCTGCCTCTAGAGCTGCCCCAGTGCCACTGTGTTTGTTTATTTGCTGCTTCGAGGTTTCCCAGGTTTCTGTGGCCTCACTGCCCTGGTTCTCCCTGTCCAGGTGGATCCCCTGCTTTTGCTGAAGGCAGCTCTCATCCTGCAGACGTGCCAGCGTTCTCCCCATGTCCTGGCAGGCTGCATCCTCTACAAAGGCTTGTAAGTAACCAGGTGTTCCCTGGAGGGTTAAATCCATCCTTTTCCAGGGCTGGGATCCCAGGGTGCACGCAGGGAGCAGAGTGAGGGCTTGAGGTGTGCTCTTGGTTATTGGCAGGAACATCAGAGCTCCAGGGCAGGCAGTCCCTGTCTGTCTGTGTGCCACTGAGGGGGAGTGGTTCCTGGAATCATGGGATCATGGAATGGCTTGGATTGGAAGAGATCTTAAAAATTGTGTTCCACCCCCTGCCATAGGGCAGGGGCACCTTCCACTATCCCAGGTTGTTCTAAACCCGATCCAACCTGGCCTTGGACACTTCCAGGGTTCCAGGGGCAGCCACAGCTCCTCTGGGCACCCTGTGCCAGGGTCTCCCCACCCTCACAGGGAACAATTCCTTCCTGATATCCCATCTGACCCTGCCCTCTGGCAGTTTGAATCTATTGCCCCCTGTCCTGTCACTCCAGGCTGTTGTAGATAGTCTCTCCAAGGTTATCTGTGCTCATCAGCATGAGAGAATTCAAAACTTGAGTTTTAGTAGAAATCTGCTGGTTTTCATACTCAGCAGGACATGAAGACTGAACTTCTGAGGCTTTTTAGGGGGAAGTCACCAAGGAAAAGGGAGATGTGTGGATGTTGTGCTTTTCCAGCAGTGTTCCCTCTGCAGATGTGCAGATCAGTGCAGATGTGTCCGTGTGTCCATGGGTTTGTCTGACCTGCTGGCCAGGACCACTGTCTGCACTGCCAGGAAGTGCACAGGGGGATGAGCCAGGATTCCCTGTGAGAAATTCCAGCTTCTTTCCATCAAGGGTGACTGAATGACTTCAAGGAAAGCCTCCAAGGTGCCTTGAAAGACAGGAGGTGGGGAATTCCGAGAATTCCTTGGCAGCAGCACTCAAGTGCCATTGTTCTTTGGCATGAACTGTTCCAGTGACTCCTTTTACGAGCACTGGAAACGTGCCACAGGGAGAGCATCTGCCAGGGAGTGACCTCATAGCTGCAGGCAGGACACTGGATTGAGTCACTGCAGCACCTGAGAGTGCAGGGACCTGGACATTTGACTTGAGGTGGGACTTGGGAGCCTTGTCCTGCATCAGGGTGTGTCACCTTGTGTCTCTGGTCTGTCTGGTGGAGATATTTTATCACCAAATGTCATCAGAGTTCTCTGAACTGATGATCTGTACGTTCCCTCTCAAGCCAAACCATCCCACGCTTCTCTGACTTTGCTTTGTCCTTTCAGGATTGTGAGCACCCAGCTGCCACCTCCACTCACTGCCAAAGTCCTGCTGCAGGGCAGCGAGTCCCCAGGCCAGGTATGGCACTGAACACGTTCCCTGCAAGCAGATTCCTGTAAGGGTGTGCTCTGGGAGCTCTTGTCACACGGATCTGACATGTGTCACCACAGGGAAGGACAGATATTGCTGCTGATGCTTAAAGCTTTTATTAGTTATGATTGAAAAAGGTTCCAAGATTCTGCTCCAGGAAATTGGGTTTTTTTCAGTCTTTAACTTACTGAATTCATGAGTTCTCATTTATGTGGTGTTTTGATTGGCTTTTTACACAAGTTTAGGTATTTACTGGGAATTCCACCAAATGAATGTCTGAAAGGGATAAACTGCAGTTTTCATTTGCTTTAAAACTTGTCAAAAGCTGTTATTTATGTGCTCAAGATCTTCTGTAAAAAAGCCATCAATATGCAGAGATGAAGGCAGCCTTTGCTGTTCTTCTGCTTGAATGAAGGGAGTTTCTGTGCCTGGAGGAGGTGGTGATGATAAATTTGGGCTCTGTCCTGATTTTCAGGTGTGTTTTGGTTCTTGGGAAGGTCCCCTTGGCTTTGAGGGCTCCCTAAAGACCAAACCCCTGCTCAGCACCACAAACGAGCTGCAGCATTTGCTGGGGGGGTGGTGTGGGGTCTGCTGTGGCCTTGGGGGCCTGGGGAGAGTGACAGAGGTGTCCTGGTATCCCTGATCCATCCACAGAGATGATTTTGGCTTTTGTTGCAGAGCGAGCCCGGAGCTGAGGAGCTGCAGGAGCCTGGTGAGCATCCAGCTGCATCCTATGTGCTGCCTTCCCTGCATGGGAGCACGAGCTGCTTCTCTGGGATTCACATCCAAGCTGTGCTGGGTGCTGGAGTATCTCCAAAATACCCCAGAGGGTGTTGCTGCCCAGTCAGGCTGTGCTGTGTGATCAGAACCAGCTCCTTCTGCTGGCTTTGCTCTTTTGGGTTATATTCCAGTTCTGCAGATTCCCAACCATGCCTGCCTTCATTCCAGTTCCCCATGTGGCCACTTGGCCACTGCCAGGCCCTGACAACAGATGGCTGGTGCTTGCAGTCCAAACCTCCAGCCATCCCTTGTCAGCATCAGTGTGGAGATGATCTGCCAGGATGGAAACACTGGGGGGAAATTTAACTGTGTCGGGTGTGAAGGGGATGAGCAGGATGGGAAAATGCTGGGAGGGTGGGAAAAGTCTGCCCAGCTCAGTTGGGATGCAGGATCATGGCAGGCCTGCAGCTCCTGCAGAAGCCTGGGGGGCTGATGAGGTTTGGGTTCTGTTTTTAAGCTGGGATATGTTGGTTGGATCCTCACCCCTCCCCTGCTCTTGCAGAGTCTCCGCTGCCGCCGGGCGTGCGCATCATCCCAGTGTTCCTCACAGGAGAGGAGCTCTCCGTGCTCCGGGACTTCCCAGTGGAGTGGATGGCCAGGTAGGAACCCAGCCTGACCCAGAGGCAGGATTTGCAGCAGGAGCTCACACGAGGCACTGTGTCCCTGTTGCCATTGTCACTGTTTTCCCTGGAACCAGCTCAGGCCGTGTCACTGCCTGTTGGAGCTGGGCAGAGTTCCTGTGTCCATATCCCTGCTGTGAGCAGCCTGGAGCAGAGCTGCTTCCCCAGACCAGCTGGGATCTGTTGTCCCTCAGCTCACACTGCTTTGTGGACATTCCCAGGAGCCTGCAGTATAACATTCCCAGGCTTTTCACCTGTGTTAGACCTCGGCCCATCCTTTTTCCAGGTCTCTTTGTAGCAGGGGATGGATCAGCCATTGATCAGTGCCAGGAGCCAGTGGGGTTATCAGCTATGGGATAGCTCCACACAGATCCTGCTCAGTGTTTTATCCACCTGTCACCTCCCACTAGGTCACCCATGTCCCCAGCAGGCCCCAGAGGAGAGGAGAGTGCTCTCTGCTCCCAGGCAGTTCCAGGATCAACAGGAGCTCATGAAAACCAAGCCCTGGATGGAATCGCTGTGCAGGAGTCCCATGAGGAGGCTTCAGGAACAGCTGCCCCAGGAGATGCTGTGCAGTTGGACAGCCCTGCAAGTCCTCTGATGGACTTCCCTGGAACAGGAGCTGGCACAAGTTCTCCAGCTGCAAACCCGAGTGGAGCAGGCAGTGAAAGCTCAGAGCTCAGCAGGAAAACATCCTTCCCCTCAGAGAGCAGCACAGAGCAGCTCCCAAGCCCTTCCTCACTCCAGACTGAATGTGCTTGGACTACAGGTCCATACCTGGAAGGCTTTTCCTTTCCCAACCCTTACTCCTGGGAGCAGGAGAGCCAGGACAAAGGGGAATCCCCTGCGGACTCTGATGTCAGTCACTGCGCTTCCCAAAATTCCCGTTTGGGCAGCCACAGTCCAGCTGTTCCCTCTCCTGCCCGGGAGCTGAGCAGAAGAAAATCCAGTGAGCAGGACAAGCCATGGACTGTGAGCCAGGACCGTGTGTCTGGAGGAAGTGACAGCACATCTGGTGACCACGTGTGGGGCTTGGACTGTCCTGGCCCTGCACAGCTCCGGAGCGGGAGGCAGCTGCCGGTCCCAGGGGCTCAGGAGGCTCTGCCCAGTGACCCTGCAGGGGACAGGCCATGTCCCAGCAGCGGGGAGGGCAGCTGGGACAGGCTGGGAGGCAGAGGGGGCGAGCCAGCCCAGCTGAGCCTCTACGTTCACTGCATCCAGGGGCTGGTGCTGTCACTGCTGGCCGAGGAGCAGCTCCGCCAGGACCGCAGCGCCGTGGAGGATGTGGTGAGTGGGAAAGCTCTGCCCCGCTGCAGCTGCACTGGTGGGGTCACAGGGGTTACAGCTGAGGAGGGAACATTGGATTGTGCTCCCCATCCCTCCATCACCTGCTCTGAGCTGTGCCAGGCGAAGCCTCTGGGCTCGGCAGCCCCGGCTGCGTGGGAGCTGTCGGAGCGCGAGCGGAGCAGGGACAGCCGCGTCTCGCAGGCAGCTCCCGGTGCTGCTGTTGTCTGGCAGTGCCGGCACCGGAGCAGAGCGTGTGGGTGTGACAGACACCCGCGGGCTGCCAAGGGCCTGTGCTGGAGCTGGGATTCACTGGGGATCCCCGTCAGTTCAGCGTGTTTTGGGAAGCCAGGTTGGTTCTGATAAAAACCCCAACCCTGCACGTCACGGCCTCTCCCTCGGGGAGCACCGCAGATGTGGCTGGCAGAAGGTCCCAGAGAGGTTCCCTTGGCTGTGGGAGCCTCCAGGCTGCTCCAGGGGCTGGAGAGAGGGATGCCATGTGGAGAGCGATCCCAAATTTCCCTGTGGTGGGATTTGGGTGCCCAGGCTCCCCTGTGAGCAGAGCTAACAGGGCTGCGGGGGCAGGATGTGCCTGCCCCGTCCTTCCCGGGAAGCATCAGCTGCAGAGCTGCTGCCTGGCCTCTGCCTCCCTACCAGGAGCTGAGTCAAAGCTGCAGAGCCCTGTTTGATATGCCAGTTGCCATGGGAACAACCTAATTTCCTTACCCAGCCAGACTGGAAGGTGGAGGGAAGCTCAGACTAATGTAGAGCCTCAAGGTTGCTCCTTCCCCTCGGAGCTGTGGGACGCCTGGGACCCCAGGAGCTGGGGAATGTCTGCTCTGCACGGCAGGGCTGATGTGCCTGGGTTGGGATTGCTGCCAAATCGGCTGAGCCAGGAGGTGCAGCCGGGGCCCTTTTGCACCAGACATGGCACTTTGTCCCCTCTCTGCTCGTCTGGAACAGCAGGGGGGACACAGGCAGGTGGGAATTGTCACACTGGAGAGCGGAATCCCGATTGCACAGGGATTGCACAGTCCATTTCCTTCATGTCTTGCCCTGGGGCTGACAAGCTCTCATTCCACTCAGGTTCCTCTTTTCCCAATCATCCTGCTTCCATCTCACGTACCCTTGTTTTGGATCTCACCAAAACTGCACTGTCACACTGCTTGGATTTTGGCTGTGACTGGGCTCTTGTGCTGCACCCTCCCGTGGTGTTGTCCCTTAGGAGAGGTGCCCTGCATGTCCCACTGGCCCAGGAGGAAGAGCAGTGTCCAAGGAGGTGCAGCTGGGCTCTGCTGCTGGTGGATTTGAGGCACAACCTCAGCTTGTCTGTCCCTTTGTTTATCTGTAGATTAAAAATGACCCTCAGCTCTCAGGGATTTCAAAGCTGAGTTATAATTAATGTTTTTTTTGAATGCTTTGAGGCCCCTATAAGGCACCAAAGAAGGGTAAAATATGCTGCTTGTGCAGCTGCAAACCTCTGCGAGGGCAGCTTCCACCCCAGACTTTCCCTGTGGAGTGGGAGGCTCTTGGCCTCACCTCCTGCTGCTCTTTAGGTCTTATCCCTCCATTTCAGTGCACAGAAGGGAAAATCTGTGCTGTGACAGGGGTCAGGGGTAGGCCAGGCACTGCCGTCCTGCTGAACAAAGGCTTGATCCTCTCCCCAGTAGGGCAAAGCGCCTTGGCAGGATGAGGATTATGGAGTTAATCTTCCCAGGAGTGGTGGAGGACCCCTGCCTGTGCCCTGCCTGTGCCCAGGGAACCTCAGCATGATCAGGGCCTCTGGGCTACTGAAAATCCATCCAGAACAGCAGCTTGGCATTCGTTCAGTGCTTTGTTGTGTGTGTTTGTACTGCCCGGTGTAAGCAAAGGAATGTCCCTTGCTGGGGCTGTAGATCATGTGAAATGAGCCCTGGACAGTAATGGTTGATGGTAAATTAATGGGGCCTTGCATTTTCCTGTAATTAGTAGCATCAGGTGGCTGAATGGCTGATTTTCAGGTTGGAGGGCCCTTTTCTGAGTTGTGGAACCCCAGACTGGTTTGGGCTGGGAGGGACCTTAGAGCCCATCCCGTTCCAAATCCTGCCATAAGCAGGGACAGCTCCCTCTGGACCAGACTGCTCAGAGCTCCATCATTGCCTTGGGAGCTCTGTGACTTGTCTGCTTCCCTCCATGCCCAAGTTTCCCATTCCAGGTGGGAGCCTGGACAGCAGAGCGAGGAAGGGTCTGGTCTCCCTGTCACCTGAACTCCCTGCAGCACCTTCTTGAAGCCCAGGTGAGGCACAGGTGAGGCTCTGAGCTTTGCCTTTCCCTCTGCCTGCAGTACCACAGCAGCCTGGCCTCCCTGAACGGCCTCGAGGTCCACCTGAGGGAGACTCTGCCCAAGGACTCCTCGGCCTCAGCCAGGACAAACTACAGCTTCACACACTATGACTGTGTCCAGAATGTCCTCACAGGTGAGCCTCCATCTTCTGGGACTTCAGGAGGGAACAGTGAGGAGAATGGGATTTATAGGAACCTTTCTCACCCCTCAGACACCTTCTCAGGAGCATTTCTCGCCAGAGCTCCTACCACAGAGCCCAGATCACAGGTCCTGTTAAGGGAGGTTTGTCTGTTGGGATTGAGGGTGTCCCCAGCTTGTTCTGCAGCTGTCCAGGGTCTGTGGAGAGCTCCAGAGCCTTTTCCTGCTCAGTGAACAGGGGCACACTGCAGAGTGGGTTTCTAACACCCTTTTCTCCTGTTGTGCAGCCAACCTGCCCCACACCCCCGGGCCCCTGGACCGGCACTTCCTGAGGGCAGCCACACTCATCCACTCCGACTTCAGCCAGCTCCCCACAGCCTCAGAAGTGATCATCAGGTAAGGGGGGCTCACAACCCTCCTGTCCCAGGCACAGGGCTGGTCACAGAAGGGCAGAACCCCTTTCCAGGGCTGGCTGGGTCCCACACAGGTCATGGCCACACCCAAGGATCAGTCACGTCGCTTTATTCCCTAAATTTGCTTTGACTCGTGGGTTCCTTCGTGTTGTGCCTGCATGTTGAGAGGCTGCAGTGGCACCAGGAGGGTGGACTGAGGGCTCAGCTGAGTGGTGCCATGGCTTGGATTAAGATGTAACACTCACACAATTGCCAGCTCCTGGCACCATAAGGCTCCAAGACACAGCATTAAATTTAGCTGTTCCTAATAAATTTGTGTCTCGGCAGGGAGCCAAAGGCACCCAGAATTGGCAACCTAGATATTGTTTTCTTGCACGGCCTGTTGGGTTGGAAACACACTGAGATGTGCATGGCAAACTCAATTGTGATGCGCCAGGCGGGATGGTCTTATCACAACCAGAGCCCTCCCCAAAATCCAGAGCTTTTCCTGACATCCAGAGCCCTTCCCCAGGCTACAGCTGATGTGGACACCCCTTTCCTCAGCTGAGCTGGGAGTGCCCAGATTCCACCCAGCTGGCCCTGCTTGTTTGTCCAAAACATGATGAAATAAAGATGCTCCTGGGAATTACACGGTTTCGCTGCTCTGGCACCGCTTGCCAAGGGAATGTGAATCACACACGTCAGTGCTGGAGGACTCCTTGTTTAGCATGAGCTTAAATCCAATCCTAAACTGACTGGCTAAGCTGGCGTGTTCCCTGTTACCCCGAAAAAAGCAGCTCCATGTGTGAACCAGGCTGAGTAACAAGATGACTAAAACTGCTTTCTTTTATGGAGAGTTGTCACAGAAGGGTGTCAGCAAACATAGCAGTTGCTGCTTTCCTCCTTCAAGGAGGAATCCAGGGTCCTTGGCTTTGCTCCCTGCCAGCCCTCCTGCAGGGAGTACTCCAGGAGGGAGGATTCTTAGTCTTAATTAATGTTTTTAATTACAGCTTTGGTGTTGACTGACTCTTATCTGAGCTTCATCACACCTGTGACTGAACACGTGGTTCCTGCTGCCAGGTGCTCTGCTGGGATTTGTGTGGCCAGCAGCAGTGGGAGAGGAGGAATGTCTGGCACAAGGAGTGTTCCAGGCTTGTGGTGTCCTGGGCTGGGCTGGCAGCAAGGGGAATCCTTAGAGCATGGCCACACACAGAATCATTAAATTTGGAAAAGCCCTCCCAAACCATCGTGTCCAACCTGTGATCAACCCCCACCTTGTCACCCAGTCCAGAGCACTGAGTTGGACTCAGTCACAGCTTGGACTCGATGGTCTTGGAGGTCTTTCCCAAACTAAATTATTTTGTGATATCCCACTTCCCTTTTAGGATACCAAGACCCTTTAGAAGAAGGGTTTGGTTCCCTGAGTCCTTCAGGGGTTTGCTGCCTGTTCAGCTCCATGTTCCCATGCTGAGACACCTCAAAGTCCCTCTCAATAACTGGGAGCCCAGTGGCCAGCTGTGAATCTTGCCCAAAGCTGTCAGTGTGACCCCTGCCTTTGCCTGCCCCTCCAGGAATGCCTCCACAGCCGTGTATGCCTGCCGGAATCCTGTCCAGGAGACCTACTTCCAGCAGCTGGGAGCTCCACTCCGCAACTCGGGCGTGCCCAACCCGCACGACAGCGCCTTCAGCCTGCCCAGCAAGGCCAAGCAGAAGCTGCTGAAGCACGGGGTGAACCTGCTGTGAGCTGCTGTGCTCAGACAACAGCTCAGCCCTGCGGAATGTTCATCTCCAGTAAGGAAAATCTCAGCTGTTTACCCCAACGGAGGGAGGAGGCCCTGCCTTGCCTCTGTGGGGTCTCCAGCCTGCCTGGCCCTGAAGAAGGGACGCTCCTTGCCCTGTCCTGCAGCACGTTTTGGGCAGGTGTCACTGACAGCATTTACCAAAGACTGAGGACAGAATGCAGCGTCTTGGGGCGCTCGGTTTACATGGACTTCACAGGGACTCTCTTGGTGCTTTGCAGACTCCCCACGTGCCTTGATGTGAGGTAAAGCCTCACCTTGCTCTGAGTTACAGAGCCCCTGGGCAGTGCTGGCTTTCAGAGATGTCAGTCAGCCACTGTCTGTGCCTACACTTGCCCTGGTCAGACTTTGGCTTTATTTATATCCCTTAATCCATGGGAATGATCCTGCCATGACGTAGTGCCTTACCTTGATTAGCAGCACCTGCCTGTTCTCACACAGGAGCAGAACAAGAGCTGCAGAGCTCACAATCCCCCTTTGGGTGCTCTCAGGAGGTTCTTACGCCGTAGGTGACTCTGGAGGGATGTCCCTGTCCCTCCACACCTCCCTGGTCAGCGATGGTCCAGCCCAGCCCTGCCCTCCTTGTGCAGCCTCTCAAGGGCTGGGTGATGGTGGTGGTGGGAATGTCCCTTGGCCTTGTGCTCCCTCCCTTCTGCTGCAGGACCTCATTTGACTGCTCTTACTGCTCTGTTTGCCCACACTCTGCAGACTCTGAAGTTGCCTCTTAGCTGGTGGGACCAAAGAGGTTTTGTAGCCGCTGAGCAGCTCTGACAGAGCCCCTTTCTGCTCTTCAGTGGTGGCTTAGACTGTTTGGCTGGGTTTGGGACCTGCTGCTGGTGCAGACACACCCCCCAGCGTGACTGTGGAAATAAAGGAGTCTCCAAGGCTCAATCCAGCACTGTGTGTCAGCAGCCAGAGTCACGTTGTTGTCATGTTTGTGGTTCCTGGTGTGCTGGGCTGGGTTGTGGGAACTGTTCCCTGTTTAGCTCTGTGCCAGGGGTGGTTCCTGCAGTGCTGGGGTTGAACAGGCAGAGCCTGTTGGTTCAATCATTCCTGCAGGGCAACTGCCTGGGAGGTTCCTGAGGGACAGACGTGTGACTGGTGTCACCAGGAGATGGTGAGCAGAGACATGAACACGGTGAGGTGCTGAGCAGGCTCGTGCCAGCATCAGAGCTGGGCACGGGAAGGTCACCATTGCTACAGCTTCTGGTCCCACTCCAGCACTGACAGTTCCCAAGGTCACTCTGCCATCCCAGACATGGCTGGGAGTTTCAGAGGACTCCAGAGGATGAGCCAGCTGCTTGCTCAGGGGTGACTTGCTCAGGGGTGGCTTGCTCAGGGGTGGCTGCCAGCCCTGGCAGCTGAGGAGGTGTTTAAGCAGCAGCAAAGTCATGTGGCACTGCTCCCATCCTGGGCATGCAAGGACTGTCAGGAGCCTGTTGGCAACGTAGGAGTGAAAACTCCCTGGGAAGCCTGAGCTGGAGCCACCCTGGTGACCTCCTGCTTCAGTGACATCCGTGTGGAAGATAGCACAAGGTGAGTTCCTGGTGACTTCCCTGCACACTTCCACCGGGTGATGGACAAAGTGCTCTGGTTCTGGAGGGAGCACAGGGAGGCATCGCAGGGTAGGAGAAAGCAGGAGGGATGAGGATTGTGTGCTCTGGGCTCCCTGCCACATGACCCCTCTGGGAGATGCTGCTCTGCCTGTCCCATCTGTGCCCTCAGCAAATCCAGATTCCTTCTGCAATTCCCAGGAGAGGAAGCCTTGGAGCACCAGGAGCAGCTTCAGCTTGCTCTGCTCCCCAGGGAGATCCGCCTGAATCCTGCCTAGGCGCTTGGAAAGTGGTTGTGTGCTCTAGCAGGAAACAGAGAAGTGGAAGGAAAAGCCTGAGAAGGACAGGAGGGAGATTTGGCACAGCAGCAAAGCACAAACTGGATGGATGTTCCTGCCTGCTGCCGTCAGGGATCTTCCGCTGCAATCTGCTGAGCCGTCTGCCGGCCGGGAACAGCTGGGTTGGCTCTGCTCCCTCAGCTGCTCGGGCTGCATCTGCCCACCCAGATCATGCCTGGCCACCCAGACCATGTCTGCCCTGTGCTGGACAGGAGGGAACAGCACACAGAGAGTTCCAGTCCCACAGAGCCATGGCTGCGCTGGAGAGGATGCTTAAAAATGGGGCATTTTGAGCATCAGGGGATGAGGAGCAGCTGGGCCTGTCTGAGTGCTGCCAGGGAAGGCCAGGGGGGCTCGTGGGGAGCAATTCCTGCCCTGCCAAGCTGGCTTTGTGCTTAAGGGGGTGAGGCATTGTTTTTCAGGCAATTGGGTGATATTTGAGCAGCACCCTCTGCCCTGGAGCTGCTCCTGGGAAGCTGCTGCCTTTGATGCGTCAGCGCAGGCAGCTGGAAGCAATTCCTGGGATGGTTTGTTTGTGCATGCTCTGGCAAGGGTGATGGCTTCTGTGGGGCCCAGGGAGCATCGGGCCTGCAGCTGCTCCTGGGGATGGCTGGGGACAGTCTCTGCTGCCCTGGGCCAGGCAGCAGGGCTGGAACCTACAGATGTCCCCCACCTTGGCAGCCTGGGCTCCACTGACATCACAGAATCCCAGAATGGTTTGGGCTGGAAGGGACCTCAAATATCCATTTCCAAGTCCCAGCCAGGAGCAGGGATTCGCCCCTTAGACCAGGATGCTTAGGGCCCCATCCAACCTGGGCAAATCCAGGCCTGGGAGGCTGTACCTGGTCAGGACAGAGCTTCCATGGGTTGGGTGTTTCAGAGCACTCTCCTCACTCACTGTATCACTGGCAAACAGGTCCCTGCCCCCTCCCACCCTGCAGCTCCTGCTCTTCCCAGGCCACTTCTCCCCACCAGCAGCCAGATAAGCAGGACCCAACCCCTCGGTGTTTGCTTGACCCTGGCCTCATTAGAGCAGCAGCAAAGCCCGTTCTGTTTTCAGCACAACTGTTTATTGATAATCTTTGCTTATCCACTGTATGAATGTTACCAACCTTCGGACAGAGCCAGCCTGCTTCCCCAGGGCCTGTGTCCAGGTAGCCAATGCGTGTAGAAATCATGCACTTCAGGTAGTCTGTAACAAGACGGGTGTAAAAAATATCTCAGATGTACTTGAAATCCCTGCCTTGTCTTGCAATCGAATCACTGAAAAGTCTGTAAAGAAGTTGTTGGGGGACAAGGGCTGGTCCCTCCCGGGCAGGGCAAGGAGGCAAAGGGTCCCCAGGCAGAGCTGTGAGCATCCACCACACACTGTGCTTTGAGGGGGGTGTTATAAACCAGCCCCCAGACCCCAAACAGACCCTGGTGCTGGGGGACTTCAGGAAAAGTGTGGTGGTCCCTGGGTGGGCAGGAGCCCAGGGTGGGGGCTCATTGCTCAGGCTGCAGAATTAACCCCCCTTGGGAACCTCTGCTGTGGTGTCAGGTCCATGGGAACTGCCGCTGTGTGTGCCTGCCCTGGCTCAAGGAAAGGAGAAGATGGAGCAGCAGAAGGAATGATGACCTCCTTTCTTCCTACGGACAGATAAAACCCCCATTCTCTGTTCCCAGAAAGCATCCCTGCCCCTGCAGGGCTTCCCAGCTGGAGCTGGGAAAAGTGAGGGTTGCAGATAGAGCAAGGAAGGGATTTGGGCAAGTGCTAACGCCCTTGGTCAGACTGAAGAGCACGACTGCGTGTGCTGTTCCCTCAGTAGGGTGAAGGTCGGGGCTCCTGCCTTGCTGGGCTGGCGGTGGACTCTGCTCCCTGCCTGGGGGACAAAAGGGGTTTCTGAAAGCAGGAGGGCTGGGGAGCCCCAGCTGGCACATGGAGGAGGAAGCAGGAGCCCCAGGAGGGCTCTTTGTGGACAGAGTTGTGCCCCGCCTGCCCCATCAGCCCATGGCAGCCCCCAGTGTCCGTCTGTCCGTCCATCCGGGACCGCAGCCAGGCAGGGCAGGCTGGTTGGCTGTTATGGCGTGTGTGTGTGTGTTGTTCCTTTGATGACCACGAGAAAAATTTTACATTACATTCAAACGAACACCCTTGGGTTTGTTACTCTACTTCTGAACACCGCAAAACACAGTAGCAACAGAACACGAAGGAGCAGGGGGGCAGCGAGCCCCGGCGGGGCCGAGGCGCCAGCTCTTGGAAAAGAATCCCTGAAGCCAACGATGGAGGAAGGAGATGGGCGCGGATACACATCACAGTTTCCATTTACAAGACCCCCGGGAGGGAGCACCGAGGCCGTGTGCTGGGAGAGGCCCCGGCAGAGCTGCCCTGAACCCACCAGGCCGGGCAGCGCCGTCATCGTCCCGGCGCGAAGATGAAGTCGAGGGCTTGGCGCTCGGCCGCCGCCACGTTGGGGTGCCACAGGTCCACCATGAACACCACGCGGGGACCCTCCTCCGGGGCACCTGGGGGGATGGAAGCGCAGGGTGAGGGCAGGGAGGAACCTCCCCAGTACTGAGAACTCAGGGACACTCAGGCTTCTCCCAGCTCCAGGGCTGCTTTCGGCACCAGGAGGATTCCTGAGGCAGGGCCTCCTTGCAGCTGCGTCCTGGATCCGTGCAGGGAGCGGCTGCTGCGCCACTCCGGCCTTCCTGGCCCTGCACGGAGCTGCGCTTCCCAATCCCACGGCAGGTTTGATGTGGGAGCAACAGCTTTTGTTCTCCCACTCTCTCCCCTGTGTAGAAGAAGCTCCGCCTGATGCTTTCATGCCACGGGAGACTAATGCCGGTTAATCCGGGAGAGCTGGAGCGGAACAGCCTCCGTCAGCGGTGGAGGGAGGAACAATCCAGCGGGCGTGAGGCTGCTCCCCGGCGGGGGAGACAAAGGCACCGCTGGCACGTCAGCACCGAGCTGCAACAGGGCCGGAGCAGGCCAGGGCCGGAGCAGGCCAGGGCCGGAGCAGGCCAGGGCTGGAGCAGGCCAGGGCCGTGGCCTTGCAGCCGGAGCTCGGCAGTGAAGGAAGCTGAGCTGCCGTGGTGGGGAGAGGGGCAGCAGGCCCTGAGCTGGGCTGGCGGCGCTGTGACAGCGCCATGGGCATGTCAGGATGGGAGCAAGCCCTGGGCAGGCTGAGGGGGCTCCGGGGCTCTGCCAGGAAAGCGGTGCTGGGGTGTTCCAGCACCCTGAGGCAGAGGCAGTGTGGCCATGGGCCCTACCTGGGGCAGGCCAGGGCTGCAGGGGTCCAAGCCCCATGGGACACAGGGACTCCAGCCCTGTTGGGGCAGGAGAAGGGACTGGGTGCAGGTGCCCCTCAGCTCCTCCCCGGTCCCCAGCACCAGAGGGGACCCCATGAGGCCCCACACGCTGAACTCACCTTCGTGGAACGCCGTGTGCAGGAAGGAGTCGTCGAAGAGCAGGCACCGGCCCTCAGCCCAGCACTGGGGCTCGCCCCCCACCACCAGTTCGCAGTTGCTGGGCGTCTTCAGACCTTCAGGCACAAAGAGAGAGGACAGGGAGGGTCAGGCTGAGCTGAGTTCCCTGTGGTGGGGCAGCAGGGAGCAAACAGTGAGCTCTGTGTGAGCCCCACGCTGCTGCTCAGGGGCTGCTCCCCTGCAGGGAGTGACCTGAACCCCAAGCCTGGAGCAGCTCAGCCCCTACCCGCTCCCTTTCTGCTCCCCCCTGCCCTCTCACTGTCCCCAGCAAGCTCAGCACCGCAGGCACTACTTTCATATCTGGAACAGCTTCCCAGTCCCCAGAGCCCATGACCTGAGGTGTGCACAGGGAACCAGGCTCCTGGGATGTTTCCCAGCTTCAGGACCAAAGGCAGATCCTGCCTGCTCCTTCCTCCAGCCCAGCAGCAATGACCCTGCCCCAGGCAAGGCTGGGGGAGCAGGAATTGTGCTGGGGCTGGAAAATGGGCTCAGCTGTGGCTCTGCCACAAGGTCCCCAAGGACCTGCCCCATCCCTCGGTCCCCACCTGAGGTGCTGCCTCAGGATGACCCATTGGGCTGCAAGGACAGAAATCCAGGGTGGGTCACAAAACCCTCACGGGAAGCAGCTCTGTGAGGGCCACATGAAGGACAACCACAGAAATAAAATGGGTCTTTTCTTAAAATACCAGCACAAACCAAGGCAGTTTGACAGGGGTTGATCCCATCATGTCCTGCACCAGGACTGTCACCCCCTGCAGTGCTGGGGACCCTGGAGCTGCTGCAGAACCATCCTGCCCCGAAGATGCGGCCCTGGCAGAGAAAGGGGTCAGGGCTCACGTGGCTCCTGAATGGTAACGATGCAGCAAACGAGCAGGAGGGATCCAAGAGCGATGCCAAACCCAGCGAGCGCAGCAGGGACTCCCAGCTGCCCGGCAAAGCTGGGACTACAAAGCTGCTGTTTCAAAGGCTGCAAAACCGAAAGCCATTTCCCTGCACAACAGCCTCAGCTGGAGATGCTGGAACAGGGAAGCTGGGGGATGCAGGGAGGGAGCAGCCAGCAGCCTGCAGCCCTTCCATCCCACCCGCACCCTCAGGATGCTGCCCTGGCCCATGGATGCTGCCTGTGCCTGGAGTAAATCCTCATGGGTGACTCACCCCACTGATGGCTGTGCTGGCTTTGTAGATCCAGCTGCCTGAAAGGGCAGGTTGTGTCTTAAACACGTCCATGCCCTGGGCACAGCAAGAGTTGCATTCCCCAGCACCAAAGTGGGGGTGCCAGCATGCCCCCAGCCCAGTGCAGAGTCCCAGCAGAAGGACAAGCAAATGACCCATGTCATTCCTCTGCCCAAGATGTGTGTGCTCCAGCTGTGTCACCTGAGCCAACCTGGACACCACTGGTTCCTGCCAGGAACCTCTCCCAGCCCCTCACAAGGGGAGCACATTCGCCAGTGCCCCAGAGAGAGGGGTCAGTGACAGGCTTCCTCCTGGCACCGGCAAGGGCAGGTCCCAGCAGCTCCTGGGATCAGCTCTGAAAACAATCCCCGTTCCAAACAAAAGGCCAGCACTGCCTGGGTGTGTTTACCCGAGCTGTTGGCTGAACAGGCGCGGTTGGTGTTTGCCAGCCGGGCCCGTGCGGTGCCTCCCCCGGCACGGTCGGTGCTGTGCCAGCCTGGCCATCTGTGCCGCGTGGGCTCTCCCCGTCCCTGCCTGCCGAGCAGGGAGCACTGTGCCACCAGCCCAGCACCTGACCCACCGCAGGGGACACCCCGGGACCCCCCCACCCTCATCTGCAGCTTTGCAAACCAAAGCAGCGTCTTTGCTCCCCTTCACCCGTGTCCCATGCAGAGCACCCGAGATTCCAGGAGAGGGGAGCTGCCAGTGGCACTACACAGTGCCTGGAGCAGCGCCCCAGGCTGCCCCACATCCCGGGATGGGAGAGGGACCTGCCTGCAGAGAGGGGGATGTTCAGAGACCCCTATGTAAAATCAGCCTTGTATTGCACACCAGCAAGAGTCCACGGCCCTGGGTCAGCAGGAGGAGGCGAAACCCTCCTGCTGCTGATCTGGAGACCCTGGGGATGTCAGGTACCCATGGACTGAGCACTGGCCTCTCCTCAGGAGGCTGTCACCACCAAAGTCCCCAAAACCTCCCTCAGCCCAAAGCAGAGCAGGTGTCTGAGCCCCCTATGTGGCTGAACTCAAAGAGCACAGGGTGCCAGAGGCATTTTTGAGGCTCCTGTGCCCAGGCAGCTCCCCACACCCTCCCAACACAAACCACAGCACCAGACACTCACCGAGGTGGCAGCGGATGCGGATGTTGGTGGGCCCGTAGTGCTCGGCGATGACGGTGCCCGGGCTCAGCACAGAGATGCAGGCGTTCCCAAAGACATTGTTGCCAATGCAGGTGCGGAGGCTCCCGAGCAAGCGGTACGTCCGTGGGCATCTCCGGCAGTTCCTGGGCACGCACATGCCCTGGTTCACCAGGTAGAAGGTGAACCACTCCCCGCTGGGCGTGCTGTTCATTTTCCATCCTTGCGGGAGGCTGCAGTTTGAGAATGCCTTGTACAGGGTCTCAAACTCGCACAGGATGGTCTGGAAGTTGCGCTCCAGCAACTCCACGTCATGCTTTTGAGCGTCCCGGGAGAAGTAGGGAGTGGTGGGCAAGTCAGGCAGGAAGAAGACTTCTGGCTTCTGGATGGAGGGCCGGCTGTTGAGGTAGCGGCCCTGCTCGCGGATTCCCTTGTGGATCCTTCCCATGCCGGACCAGGAGTAGCGCTTGGCGTACTCCTGCAGGTTGTGGTAGAGTTTCTGGTTGAGGCCGTCGTGGTGCGAGCAGCGCACGCACTCGGGCGAGTGGCAGTACACGAAGCCGTTCTGCACCCCGTTGGCCTCGGCGCTCTGCATCAGCGCGTTCACCGTGGCGTAGGCGCGCGGCTGCTCCCGCCCCACGTGGTAGCAGTACCACACGAAGAGGACCAGCAGGCAGGCGACGGCCACCAGCGCCGTGGCGTCGCAGTCGCGGAAAGACTGGATGCCGGTGGCGATGAAATCCCGGAGTCCATCCAGGGACCAGCTCCAGTCCATCAGCCACTCCAAAGACATGGTGGTGGTGCTGGGGGCGCGCAGCGGGGCCCGGCGGTCACTGCTTGTGGGGCTCAGGGGCACCCACACCATGCAGCCGGGCCGGGGCGCGGCGGGAAGGGGCTGCCATGGGCGAGCGGAGCGGCGGCTCTGCCCTGCGCTCCCAGGAGCTCTGCATTGGCAGCGGTGCCCAGCAGCACCCCTGGGTCAGCAGCAACACAGCCAGAGGGTCCCCGCCGGTGCTCCTGGGCCCATCATCCTGAAAGGCTGTGCTGGAGGGAGGCCCTGGGGAGAGAAACCCAGAGGTGTTAGGGGAGGGCTGCCCTGTGGGGTCCCTGCTGGGGTCAGTGCACAGGACACAGCCAGAGCTGTGTGCTGGGACTGTGTGGGGCATTGGCTCCTCAGGGGTGGATAAGGAGCCCAAAATCATCCCATGCTGAGTAAATCCCCCAGTACTCTCAACAGCATCTTCCACAATGAAATACTCAAACGAAAGGAAGAAGACCCATCTCCCCAGACCCCATCTCTCGCTGCCCCAGTGACTGTCTCCCCTCCTGCTCATCCTCCAGTTTCTCTCCTGAGTTGCTGCCTTATCATGTCTGAAATCTGACTGCTAAGTGTATAGACACTGAGAGTAGACACTCCACTGCCCTATCTGGCAGCACATCAGCTTATCCCTTCCATCTAACAGCTCTGAAGTGACTCCCCCTCCAGAGACTGAGCTGTGGGAGAGCCCAGAGCTCAGCCAGCACATGGCCACAGGGCCAGCACATGGCCACAGGGCCAGCACATGGCCACAGGGCCAGCACATGGCCACAGGGCCAGCACATGGCCACGGGAGCAGCTCAGGGTGGTGGAAACAGGGGCAGGTCAGGCTGGCTTGTTTGATTTCACCAGCTCATCGGTAAAAGCACTGACTCTTCAGTAGCAGGATGGGTTTATGAGCCAGGGAAGCCATCCAAACCCTCCCCAGCCCTTCCTGCCAAGGTCCTGCAGCCTCTCAACGTGCATTTCCTTATCAATGGTGATGGGGATGGGCTGCAGATGGGATCTGACCCTACAGCAGGGATGTGCTGCAGGGCTGGAGACCCGGGATTCAGGCAGTGTAACACCCCAGTGTTACATCCACACACCCGACCTCCCTCCACCCTACTTCCTTGTAGCATGCTGCCTGCATGCCCCATCCCAGGATCTGCAGTCCACGTGGCACGTCACAGCCTCCCGGGAATCTCAAGATAACTTTCCTCCATCTCCACGGCTGGCATCCCTCCAGACACTCCCGCTTCTCCCGCCCAGGCCTCGGTTCCCGGGGTGCAACGACAGAGTCGGTCCCAGGGGTGTCCCCCGAGGCCAGCCGTGCTGCCTGCAGGGCTGGAGCTTGTTAGGGAAGGCAGCAGAGCCCTGGGGTGATGTGTATTCAGGATGGCTCCTGCCCTACAAGGGGAGTGGGGAACTGCTCAGGCACAGCAGCCACGCTCGGTCAGAGCCGACAGCAATGCGAAGGCACAGGGGGAACAGAAGTAGGGGATCTGACAGCCTCGGGGTCCCCAGGTCACAGTCACACCCTGCAAGGATGGCACAGCACAAACACGGCCCCACTGCTGCCCCAGGGACACAGGCAACACCTCAAATCAGGGGAAAACCATCAGAGCAGCAAGAAATCCAAGCCCCTGTGCCCACACGCTGCCTGCCTGACCCCACAGCCCGGGAGCCTCGGGCTGCAGAGCCCTGGGGTTCTCCGGGCAGAGTCTCTATGGGACCAGCCCAGGAGCTGCCCCCTGTGCCAGCATGGACACCCCACTGCAAACCTGCCCAAATCCACCTCCACAGGGGCTGTGCTGACACTGGAGCAGGACCCCAAACATCGGCACCACTCCCGACACACACTGCATGGCTTGGGCTGTGCAGGGCACCCAGTGGGTGCTGTCACCTCCCAGCCACGGCCCTGCACCGACATGGGTCACATCCAGCACCCCTGGCCCGAGACCCCAGAAAAGGCTCCTCAGCTAATGATAATGGCAGAGCCATTCCAGGGAGAGGAGATCAATTCCACGTTGCACCGAAGTTGTGCAGGACGTGGAGGCGAGCACCGTGCCAGCAGAAGCTGTGTTACATAAGGAAAGCAGAGGCTTCGATGCAGCAAAAAGTTGCATCTCGGTGGCTCCGTGGTGGCCTCGGCATCTCCTGGAGGCAGCAGGTTCTGCTCAGCCCGGCCAGGGTCCCCAGGCCGTGGGCCCGCGGGGATGGGGACGCGTGGCGGGGATGTCCTCGGCTCAGCACGGCTGGTGTCGCCTTTGGGAGCAGCGTGAGGAGCAGGAGCCTTGGGGTGAGGCGGGATGCCCGTGCCACTCCGGCAGCGGAGCAGTGGGTGCTCCCTTCACCCTCTCGTGAGCATGCCACCCCGCCGGTGCCACCAGAGTAAGTGTCACCCGCGCGCTGCTCTCACCCAGTGTGACGGTGTCACCCGGCGTGGCGGCGGCGTCAGCGGGTGTCACCGGTGTGGCCGCATCACCCGGCGTGGCAATGGCACGGCCGTGCCGGTGTCCCATCACCCGGCGCGCCGCTGGCACCTGCCGCCGCGCTGGCACCCGGCGCGGCCGTGCCGCCCGCCCGACGCCGAGCCCCTGCCCCGGCCGGGGGTGGCAATTCGGGCTGCGCCCCCGCCGCGGGCCCCGCTGCCGCCCCGCGCCCCCGCGGCCCCCCCGCGATGCGCTGCGGAGCGCTGCGGTACCGACCTGCCGCCCGCGCCGGGCCGTGCGGGGCCGCGCTCCCTCCGCGCCGCTCCGCCGCCGCCGCGGACCACAACTCCCAGCAGCCCGGGCAGGAGGGGCCGCGCCGCCCCCGCCGGGACCGCGCCGGGCGGCAGCTGCGGCCCCGGCCCCGCACAGCCCGCCCGCCCCCGCGCCCGCCCCGCGCCGCGCCCGCCCCCGCCCCGCGCTCCCGCCCCGCGCAGCCGGGAGGGGCCCGGAGGGGCGGGGGAGCCGCGGGGTTGCGGCACTCGGGAGGGGTCCTGGGGATGGAGCGGCGGGAGGAGGCGGCGGTCGCCCACGAGGGAGAGCCCATCCCGCCCGCGGGCACCCCGGGACGCGGGGACACGGCCCCGGGGGCGCGGGAGCTGCGGGGGCACCGGGGGTGCAGTGGGACGCGCAGGGACAGCGGCTCCAAGGATTCAGGCACTGGGGGCAGCAGCAGTCTGGGGATGCCGGTCCCAGGGGTGGGAGCACGCAGGGATGCAGCCACCAAGGGAATGGGCACTGGCTCCAGGGACACAGGCTATTAGGGATGCAGCAGTTGGGATGTGCAGGATTCTGGCTCGAAGAATGCAGGGACACAGGGATTCAGGGAGTATTGGCTCTGGGGATTCCGGCCCCTGGTGCTGCAGCCCTCGGGCTGCAGGGGTTGCTTGTCTCCAAGAATAAATGCATCTGGCACGCAGGGGACAGGAGCTCCCAGCGAGGCAATGCCCAGGATGCAAGTAGCCAGGGAATGCCTCAGCGAGGATGTGAGGATGTGCTGCGGCACCAGGCATGGGGGGGAGACTCTTCCCAGGTTGGAGCGTCCCTTTACAACTCTCAAGTGCTGGTGGAGAAACTGTTGTGAGCCTTCCTGCTTGCCTTTTTCCTCTCCAACCCATTTCCTGTTCCCCTAAGTCAACGCTGTCAGTTCCGGGAGCCCCAGGGGATCCAGTGCTCCGGCCCGCCCTCCTCCAGTGCCCCGATGCCCGTGAGCGGCTGGGGTGAGCTGCCCGCAGGCAATCTCGAGTGTAAGCAGATCCCAGATGCAGGCAGATCCCGGGTGCAGGCAGAGCCAGGGCGCAGGCAGATCCCTGGTAGTGCTGCCCTGCCCTGCCCTGTGGCAGTGCCACGTGGAGCTGTGTGGGACACGTGTCACTGCTCCTGGCATAAGCAAAGCCCTTGTTTTGCAGAATTTGCCATCCGCTGCCCACGCATCCTCCCCTGGCACAGCTCAGGCTGGGCTCTGGAAGTGGGAGAACTGTCCTGCACAGCCCTTCAGGTGTGCGTGTGCTTCCTCTGAGCAGCTTCATCCCTGGCACTCCTAAAATGCACCTTGTTTTCCATCCTGGCACATTTTTTGCCTCCTGCCCGCTCCTGCTGCTTCCCTGTGCTCCCACCAGCACATTCTCCAGCCCGGTGTGCTGCTGCAGGGCTCTGGTAGCGCTGTGTGTTGCAGGGTGAAAGGAAAGGGAGTTTATTCCGTCCTGCTCCTTCCCAGACCCCCCGGGCTCAGCCGCAGCTCCTGCTCTTGGCAGACAGCGCATCCTTCTGTCGGCACTCACAGGCTCCGCAGCTCTGGGCTCTCCCCTCCTTTCTCCCCTCCCTCTGAGCTCTCTGCTGCCTCTGGACCAGCCCCTGGTCCCCAGCTCTACCACTCATCCCTTCTCTGCAGATCAAACTGCCCCTGGATATCCTGTGGGACTCCAAGAGAGCTGCAGAGGGACTTTGGATGAGGGCCTGGAGTGACAGGACAAGAAGGAATGGCTTGAAACTGAGAATAAGTTTAGGGATATTGAAAAGAAACTCTTCCCTGTGAGGTTGAGGAGGCCCTGGCACAGACTGCCCAGAGAAGCTGCCCCATCCCTGGAAGGCCAGGTTGAATAGGGCTTGGAGCAACCTGGGATAGTGGAAGCTGTGCCTGCCCTTGGCAGGGGCTGGAACAAGCTGAGCTTTAAAGGTCCTTTTCAACCCAAACCAATGATTCTGTGATTCCTCAGCACAGGGAGGGCCCCTCCAGGAGCACTGTCCCAGCTCCAGCCTAAACCATTCCAGGAAATCCCAGCCCTGGCAGAATACAATCACAGTTTTGGCAGCAGCTGAGAGGAGGACACTGGCAGTGTCTGCCCTGGGAGGACATCTCGGGAAAAGGGAGAAGGAACCACTGGAGCCAGGAGGCTGCCCACAGACTGGGCTCCTGCCAGGGTGTCGCTGGCAGAGCTGTGCCAAGTGCATCCCAGGGCTTTTCCCAGCCCTTCTGGGCTGGGCAGAGATGCTGTGCCTGGCCTGAACTGGACAGGGATGCTGTGCCTGACCTGGGCAGGGATGCTGTTGCCTCAGCAGCCTTTGATGCAGCTGCCAAGGAGTCAAAGGGTCCCTGCTGCTCCATCCCTGACCTCGGGGGTCTCTCAGCCGTGTGATGGCCCCTCTGTGCCCCCCACCCGGCCCCAGGCAGGGGGAGGCCGTTGTGGCCGAGGCTGCTGGGCCCAGACAAAGCTCCATCCGCAGCACAACGCGTGAGGCCAGAGATTGGCTCTGGCTTTACGTCACCGAGGAGGAACGGCAGCATCAAGGGCTTTTCTTTTTTTTTTTTTTTTTCCTCTTCATTTTAATTCTCTTGCAATCTCCGTCCAAAAATAACCCAAGCTCCCTCCCCCAGGAATGCTCTGCATCAGAGCCTTGGCTCCCTCGCCCCCTGTGCATTAGGCTGGCAGCTGCTGAGCAAAGCCATTATCGATGTCACAGCGTAACCTTGCTTAAAAGCATGTTTGGGGAGGGCAGCGTTGTTGCATTGTTTCGGAGGGGAGGGGCAGGGACAGATAGGAGGCCCCAGGTTTCCTCGGCCGGGCATTTCCCCGGGTGTGGGGTTGGCTGAGCATCCCCCTCCCTCCCTCCCTCTCTCCCTCCCTCTCTCCTTGCTGCCGGGGACACCTGGGGCTCTGGGGATGCTATTTCAGCTGGGCTGTCCCGGTGTCGCTGCTCTTGGCGAGGTGACAGTCACCGTGCTGCCACCACGCTCTCAGGCAGGGCCGTGCTCCGGGTGTCCCGCAAGCACCCGGGGTCCCCCCGCAGGATCTTGCCCTGCCCACACCTGATGCTGGAGGGAAACCTCGAGGGGACTCGTTTCTGCCCACACCGGAGCGGCTCAGCCCGGAGAGGCTCCCAGGGAGCAGTGGGGGACTCTTCTCACCCACCCCCGGGATCTTCCCAGTCTGTGCCTGCCTGCTCCGTGTAGGATGCAGCCAGTACGGAGCCAGGTGAGGCAGCCCCCCTTGTCCCCCCAGTGTTGTCCCCGTGATTTTGGGGAGCTGCTCTGCCTCAACTCCCATAGTAGCTGCCAGGTGACAGCCACAGGTTGTTGGGTGAGCAGGGCACAGGCAGGATGGGTCCCCACAGACCCCCTGCCTGCTGGGGTTGGGCTACCGGGGCTCCCCCAAACTTCCTGCATGTCCTCAGTGACATGGCCACAGCTCTCCAGTGGGGTCCCAGAGCAGCACCCAGACCCCCACCCACTCTGTGAGACGTCACTGGGCTGGGCTGGCACGGGAAGGGGCAGTGCTGAGTTCAAAGGGCAATGCTCCTGTGGGGCAACCCATGGAGGGGAGATGGCCCCAGGTCACCTCATGTCCCAGCAGGGCTCAGACATCTCTATCCCACAGGAGAAGGGGCCACTGTGGGACTGCACCAGGACAGGATCTGGCACTCAGAGCCAAGCCAGTAGCACTGGGCCACAATCCCACAGCAAGGCATGCAGCGTGCCTGGCCCTCACCCCGCCCTGCACGGCTGCAGCCTGCGGCCAGAGTCTCTGCAAACTGATTTCAGACATTTAAAAATACAGAACAATTGGTATCGAGGTTATACTGAACGCTAGAGCTTCCCACGGAACTACTTTATCATGTTCAAAAATATTTAATCCCAGCAATTTTCACATTGTTCTTATAAAAACAGACATGTATGAAGGGAAATGAAATGCTCCGTACATTTTTTTGGCACATTTTTTTTCCTCTTTTTCTTTTTTTTCTCTTTTTTTTTTTCCTTTTTTAACCGTTACAAATTACAAACACACATTCGTTGTTTTGAAAGGAAAACCCCTAAATCCCAGCTGTACACCTCAGAGCTGCACCAACCACCCCGAGCTCACCCAGCCTCCCGCGCTTGCGATTGTTCTACGAGGACAAAAGAAGGACACCGGCAGCCAAGGATGTGGCGGTGGCTTCGCTGCCCTCCCCAGGGACTGGCTGAGGGGGACACGGGGACGTGGTGGCCCTTTGGGGTCCGTGTCCCCACCGCTGTGTGGCTCTGGCAGGGGTGATGCAGTGAAGGAGCTCAGGGGATGGCAAGGGTGGGACTGAGGGTCCGATTTCTGCTCCCCACAGAGCTCCTGTGCTGGAGCCTCCGCACATCCCACCTGCCTCTCCTTCCAAACACCTCCATTCTCACCCCCTGCCCGGCTGTGGGACCCAGCCAGGTGCGGATCCGGGAGGTGCGGGGTGGGCAGCGCGGCACAGCCCGGCCGGGCCCCTCCTGCAGCAGGAGCCAGGGAGCCCAGCCCGTCCTGCTTACCCTGAGATGCTGCCGGGGGGCAAAGGGCGACCTCCGGCCGCGCCGGCTCGGGGTGTTCCTGGCAGGGTGACGGGAAGTGCTGCCGGAGAGGAACAACGGGCAGAGAGCAGAGAGGCACCGGCTGGGAGCTCTGCTCGCTCCAGGGCGGCTTCCAGGGCTCCCAGCTCTGCTGGGCCGGCGGCTGGGTGGCACAGGTTGGTGCTTCTCCGCAGAGCATCACCCCGGAGTCCCGGCTGGGCGCCTCTCCTCATCCAAAGCGAAGTGGGGAAAGAAAGCAGCACGTACCTCGTGTGTGCCAGGCTGTCCCTGCTCCTGATCCCTGCAGCGAGGACGGTCCCTGCGCCGGTGCCCCCCGAGCCCCCCGGGGGAGGGTCCCACTTGGGGAGCCGGGAGCTGCGGGGTGGGACCCTGCGGGGGACCCTGCGCTACCTCAGCTCCCAGCAATCAACCGCAGGCTCTTGCAATGGAGACATCTTTAATTTTTAACAACATCAGAACCGCAAAATTCCCCCTGCGTCTGTGTGGGCAGTGCCGGGGGACGCTCCGCCATGGAGGGGGACACTCTGCCATGGAGGGGGACACTCCGCCATGGAGGGGGACACAGCAGTGCCCCCGTGCCCCCCTGGCCTCACCAGGACCCAGCTCTGCCCCGGCTCCCGCTGCTGCCTGCGCCCAGGGCTGGGCAGCACACCTATCGCAGTTTAAATAGAATAAATACAGTGAAGAAAACAGTAAAATCTTCAAGAGAGAGGCAAAAGGAAAGACAACAGCAGGTCCGGGGGTCCAACCAAACTCCACGTGGTCTCTGGATTAGTTACTGAGGAAGTTCTATGAGAGCACATTAAGTTCGCTGCTGGAAACTCTCTTACCGCTGTCCTTATATCGAAACCTCGTATTCTCGTGTTTCCTGCAAGCAAGGAAGAGCCAGTTGAGGGCAGCAGCTGCATTTCATGAACACCTCCCCATTGCCAGGCAGCAAGAGAGATCCTGAATGTAGCTTTGTTCCCAGGGGAGTGATGCCTTTGCAGCCAAGACCCCGCAGCCCCCTGTGCCTCCCAACCCACACGGATGGTGTCCCTCTGCTCAGTGCTCCCGCAGAGCCCGGCTGGATGGACTCATCCTGTGGCTGCCCACCCAGCCAAGCCCCTCAGGAGTGTCCCTAGAGAGGACAGGCACAGCAGGACTCACCCCTGTCTCATAAATCGGGTTGTCAAACTCCGTTTCTACCGTGATCTGGCTGTAGGGGTGGGAGTACATGAGGGGCAGGCGGAGGCTGGAGTAGTACCGACACCTGCGGGGAGAGGCGGAGTCACTGCACGGGCTGATTCCAAACAGCCCCATCTCCCACATCCCCACATCCCAGCTCCTTCCAGCACCCCAGAGCACTCCCAGCACCATGCCCGGGGTGCGTGGCTGGCGAGGGCGATGCTGAGCCAACCCCGGCCGTGCCCCCAGCTCTGTGCCAGCCCCCTACAGCCCCACCTGGTGAGATAGATGTACGCTCCTCCCAGCAGCAGGGAGATGATCAGCACCGGGATGAAGATGGCCAAGGCCATATTTCCCCCCTCGAGCGACGTCTCTGCAGCAGCTTCTGCTACTGGAAGGACAGGATCTATTATGTTGGCATTTGCAGGCACCGTGTGATCCCCTCTCTGTCTCTCCCCCTCCTCCCAGGCTCCACTGGGATCCTGAGCATCCAGGATACTCACGTCACCCACCTTCCAGAGCGTGTTCAAAGCTGTCTTGGTTCACTGGAAGAGAGATGGAGAGTTACTGGTCTGTAGCTGGGTTTGACTGGGTGCTGGGGGACCCAAACCTGGGATCTCCTGCCCCGTTTGGTCCCAAACCACACTGAGAATCCCAGTTTTTAATAAGCCCTTGGTGTCTGTAAGCACCTGGCCAGCACTGAGCAGGCTGGGCTGAGCAGAGCCCAGACCCAGAGAAGCTCGAGATCTCAGCTGAGTTCAGCTCCCAGCTGGGGTCTGCAACCAGACCAAGGTCCCTGGGCTGTCCAGATTGGGGACAGAGGTGTTGGCTGTCCCCTTGCCCCCCATCCCCCTCCCTGTTACCTTTGCAGATGGGCAGGGGGCCGCTCCAGTGGGATGGCTGGCCCAGGATGCATTTGATGGTCACCTCCCCCATGAGTTCAAAGCCTTCGTAGCACATGAAGGTCAGGGACTCTCCTGGCAGGTAGAGGCGCTTATAAAGAATTTGGTACCCATTTTCTGGCAGTCCTGGGTTATCACAGGCCAGCGACTCCTCAGCTGAAAGGGAATGAAACACATCCAGGGGGATCCCAGGGCTTGGGAGAGAAGCCTGGGGGCAGTGAAGAAGCACCCCAGCTCTCACCCTACTCTGCTTCCAGGCAGCTCAAGGCTCTGCACCACCCTCCCACAGCTGGGCAAGGTCCTGGCTGCAGAAAAGAGCTTCCCAGGACCCCCAGAGAGGAGCTGGACTGCAGGGGAGCAGGGAATTCCACTGGGACTTACAGACGCAGTGCGGGAGCCGCGAGGTCCAGATGGGGGTGCCGGTCTCGCGGCTGTAGCAAGTGAGCAGGGAGCTGCCCTCCAGCACGAAGCCGGGGTTGCAGGTGTACTGGATGGTGGTGCCCACCAGCAGCACGGGGTCCGAGATGAGGCGGGTGGAGTGCTCCACCTCCCCCGGGTCCGTGCAGTACATAACTGGGGAGAGAGGGTGGCTGAGCAGGGACCCCTCCGAGTGGGAGCCCCTCGGAGTGGGAGCGGTGCTGTTACTGGGTGTGGGATGGGGCCAGCAGCACCTTCCCGTGGAGCACTTACTCTTTTCACAGAAGGGGGGGTCGCTGCTCCAGCTGAGGTCCCACTGGCAGGTGAGGGTGTCGCTGCCCACGATGTCATAGCCTGGGTCACACTGGTAGGTGATCTTGGCCCCTCTCACCAGCTCCGTGTGTGATGTGGTCTTCCAGCCGTTCTGGATCTCGGGCAGGTCGGAGCAGGAGTCGTTGCGGGACACCTCTGCAGCCAGGAGGGGTTCTGGCTGTCACCCCATGGCACAGCTCTCCCCAGAGCCACCACAGCTGGACCCACGGCTCTTGCCAAGGGCTTGGCCCTCCCCGCAGCTCTCTAGCCCCATGCTCCACAAATGGCACAGCTGGTCTGTGGCATCCCCTGGGCACAGGAAAAGGGCAGCAGCAGGGACAGGGGCTCTTTGGGGCCTCCCCAGCCCCGACCCCACAGGCAGGCAAAGGGCTGGGCTGGTGAAAATGGGGCAGTGTCCGTGCTGGGGTCAGGACAACCTGGGAACACCAGGCTCAGCCCCAGCTGTGGGTGCAGGAGAGGTGCCAGCACCACGGTCACAACACAGCTGGATTGTTCAGGGGAGGGTTCGTTCCTTGCTCCTCCCGGGCTGGTTTGCTCAGGTGAGGGGATGTGCCCTGCCCTCCCCAGCCCCGTGCGCTGCAGAGCACCGAGGAGGGCCCTGCAGCCTCCCAGGTGCTCTGCATTGCAGCTCACTCTGTCGTAGCCAGGGCTGTCAGCAGTGCAAGGAAAACACGTCTGGAAGGAGTCTGGCATGGAAGGAGGGTGGGGGAGAGGCAGCCAGAGGCCACAGGCAGCCATGGGGATGGAATGCCCTTCCCAGTCCTTGTCCCTGCCATGGGCACCTACGGCCGCAGTCTGGCAAGCACAGCTGCCCCAAAGGGCAGTGGAACAGATGTCTCCAGGTGCAGTCTGAGCCCTCTGGAGCAAAGAGATGGGAGCTGGGATCATTCATCTCAGGAGCCCATCCAGGGACTGGCTTCAGTGACCTGCCCTGCCATCAGCTCATGCCTGACAGGGTGTGTGTGGGGATCCTGCATCCCTGTTTCCAGCAATTTCTTTCCCTCTGGGATCAGAGTCCAAAAATGCTTTGTTGCCAGCCTGAAGGAGGGGAGACACACAGGGACACCCCAGAAGTGACTGACCCAGAGAGCTGCAGCTGGGCTGGGGGCTCTGCAGGAGCTGGGTGGGATGTGAAGGGGGTGCTGGTGCCACAGTGACTGTCCCTGTTTCCAGCCCCAGCACCTGGACACCCTGGGCTGGCTGTACCCTCACACCAGCTCCCCGTACCTATGTAGTTCATGATGAATCCTTGCCCCTTCCCAAAGATGAGCCCGGCAGGGTCCGAGTGGAACTGGATGGTGAGGTCGGGGCTGGAGGAGTAGAGCTTCTGAGGGCCGCTGCTGCCGACGTACTGCCCCAGGATGCGGGCGGAGAGCTCGTCCCCGTCGTAGATGGTGAGGATGTCGCTGTTGGTGATGTTCAGGCTGAGAGAAGAGTTTGGTTAGAGAGCAGCGTGTGCCGGGAGCCCAGGCAGGACACAGCAGCGCGGGGCTCAAGGGACAGCCGGGTCACCTCCCTCCGGGTCACCTCCCTCCAGGGCTTTCGAGGCCGGGCAGTTCCGGCGGCTCCCCGGGACCCCGGCGCTTGGAAGTGCCGGTCCTGGCGGTGCCGCGCTTGTCCCCGCGGCCACCAGAGCGCAGTGGCGGCCCGCGGATGGCGGGGACGGCCGGGGACAGCGGGCAGCGCCGGCTGCAGCCTCCGTCCACCCCGGTGATGCAGCTGCGCCGGAACCGAAGGGGATGGGGAGCCTCGCTGCAAGGGCAGGGGATGGATGCACACGCCGGGGACACTCGGCTCTGGTGTCGGGAGCGTTCTCTGGGTGCCCGGGGCTGGCAGCGTGGGTGAACGATCTCATCAGCCCCAGGGGTGGGCACTGACGCCCCTTCCCTGCTCCTGTCCTGCCATGTCCGTGCCCCAGCAAGGCTCCCCAGGGCTGGCAGCACGGCCGGCACCAGTGCCCTGCTGCAGGATGGCACAGGAGGGACTGGGGCAGGGACAACCTTCCTCCTTTTCCCCGGAGGGAAGAGGGCCAGAGGAGAGCACCAGGATGCTCCCGGCTGCACAGGAGATGCCTGAGCTGATCCCCAAACGTTTTATTAGGAATGTTCTTGGAGGGAGCCCAGCTAATCCCCATGGCAAGCTGACATTTGTAGTAAATCTCTGCTTTCTGTCAAACACGATTTTCTCAGTGACATTTATGCCTGATGACTTCAAATCACTTGGCCTCCAGTTCCGCTCAGCCCAAGCACCCACAGAGCTGGGAGAGGTGTGCTGGGAGCTCTGACTTGGGATTTTATGGGGAGCTTTAAAATCTTTATGTCTCTAAGCCTCTACTTGAAACACGTCCTCCTCTTGAAAACCCAAAATAGCATCAAAGGAGGCTCCCGCTGCAGCAGCAGCATTACCATGCCAAGAGCTCCCAGTCTGGCACTGGATCCCATTCCCCTCTGACCCTGGCATGTTCAGCCTGGGTGTGCTGCGTGGCTCTGCTCCCTTACTGCCTGTATTTCACTTTCAGCCCGAAGATTGGGCTGTTTCCATCTCATGGATGCCTCCAGGCTCTCCTAACCCTGCATGACCCAGCTCCTGACGTGCAGGGTGTCACTCCAGTAGCACATGGCCACGTGCTGCTGTGGGACTGCTCCCTGTGGAGAATTCCAAAGCCTCTGGAGCAGCAATTAACTGCTGCTGTGGATGGTGTAATGGTGCTTTGAACTCAGGGAGCACCACTCAGTCCTGCCCAGGGTGCCAAGTGCATCACAGGGGATTATGGAAGCTCTGAGAGGGACAACAGGACATAGCAGGACTCTTCCCTGTGAGGGTGGGGAGGCCCTGGTACAGGGTGCCCAGAGAAGCTGTGGCTGCCCCATCCCTGGAAGTGTCCAAGGCCAGGTTGGATGGGGCTTGGAGCCACCTGGGATCGTGGAAGGTGTCCCTGCCCATGGCAGGGGGTGGAACTGGATGGTCTTTAAAGTCCCTCCAATCAAACAATGGCACAGATCCCTGGGGAGAGGGGAGCAGGATACTGCAGCAAAGGGGGTGAGCATTGCTGAGACAGAGACAGACACTGAGCCCCTGGGCTACTCACAGCTGGATGTCCAGGAACAGCCGCTTCTCCTCGCCCACGTGGATCCTCCAGATGCAATCCTCCCCCTCCGTGTAGGGCTCTGGCCAGTTGGGGGACAGGATCACTCCGGCCACAGCAGTCAGCTCCCCCCCACACGTGGCTGTGGGGGCAAGGGGTGGGCAGGGCTCAGGGGGGCCCAGGGGTGCTCACCCCACAACCAGCACTCCCCACGGGCAGGACTGACCTCGGCACAGCGGCTCCGTGTCGTTCCAGTAGGGGTCCCTCATGTTGATGCACTCGATGACAGCAGGGCCCTGCTCCAGGGAGTGCCCGGGGTCGCAGGTGAACTCCACGGTGGTGCCCAGGTTGTAGGTGGGGTCGGACGTGGTGAAGTTCCCGTTCTGGATGTAGGGCTCGTAGCAGTGGCCCCGCTCGAAGGCTGGAAGAGAACCCTGTTAGCTGTAGGGTAGGGACATGGAGCTTCTCCTTGCTCTGGAGCTTCCCTGGGCGACCCCCAGGCCCTGCTGCTGTCCCCATGAGAACCTGACCCCTGCACCCCCACCTGCATGGATGGCCTCTTCCATGGAGGGTTTTACAGGCAATTAGGATTAACAACAATTTATCTGTTCTAACCAAACCCCACTCTCGTAGTGCGTCAGCTCTAGGGACATGCTCAGAGCACTGCAGGGCGCTGTGTTTCCCAAGCTGGGCATGCCAAACCATCCACCCTGGGATTGCTGTGTGCTACTGAGCCTGCTCAGGGCTCCCATGGGAATGATCCTGCAGTGGGATCCACTGAAACGGGAGCTACAGAGGGACACCAGGACTGGGGACGGCCGGGACCCTTCCAACAGCCACCCCTGGGGCTGGCTGTCCTGGCTGAGCCTAGCACTGCCCTCGGGTCCCAGCACGGGGACACAGCACGGGGACACAGCACCTTCGAAGCGGATGTTGAAGGCCGTGGCTGCTGCGGGCTCCTCGGCCAGGAAGTCGATCCTGATGGAGGAGCCGTCGCTGATGACGCCCTCGAAGGGGACGCTGTCGGCGCGCAGGGAGTCGTAGAGCACGGCCGAGCGGTTGGTGTCCCCGCTGTACACCACCATCCTGGGGGACAACACGCGGTGTCACACGGGACAGCACCCCCGAGTGCCACCCGGACACCAGGGGGTGAGGGGGGGGAGATGGCACAAGCTGGGAGCTTCCAAATGTTGGTGTATTCTCTCCAAGACAGACATGGAGGGGCTGGAGCGTGTCCAGGGAAGGGAACGGAGCTGGAGCACCAGGAGTGGCTGAGGGAGCTGGGGGAGTTCAGCCTGGAGAAAAGGAGGCTCAGGGGGGACCTTCAGTCTCTGCACAACTCCCTGACAGGAGGGGCCAGACAGGGGGGTCAGGCTCTGCTCCCAGGGAACAGGACAAGAGGATATGGCTTGTATCTGGGAAGGTTTAGGCTGGCTATCAGGGAAAATTTCTTTCCCAAAAGGAATGTAAAGCATAGAAACAGCTGCCCAGGGCAGTGGTGGAGTTCCCATCCCTGGAGGGGTTTAACAGCCCTGTAAATGTGGCACTTGGAGACGTGGTTTAGCGGTGGCCTTGGCAGTGCTGGGGGACAGCTGAACTCAGTGATCTTAGAGGGCTTTTCCAACCCAAATAATTCCATTTTTCTGTATTTAGTGCCCAGAAAAAGGCCCTGCTCCTCACCCCATGCAGAAGAAGCCCCCTGGAAGCTCTCTGCACTCCCAGGGCTGTGGGGAAACAGTTCCTGGAGCCTCACCTGTCCTTCTCAGTCAGCAGCAGCTTCTCAAAGTGCAGGTGCAGCTTCTGGCCCGGGGGGGCCCCGATGGCCCACACGCAGTACATGCTGCCAGAGTGGTTCCCGCTGTAGCTGGGGGACAGCACGCGGCCGATGGTGGCATTGTGGACTGTCCCTCCACAGGGAGCTGCAACACAGAGCACGGCCCTGCTGGGGTGGGCACGGGGACAGTGGCATTTGTGCCCCCCCAGCCCAGCTCTCCTCAGAGTCCCCGGTGCACAAACCTCTTGCCTGGCTCTGCTTTGCTCTCTGTCTGTGCATATTTATACTCACAAATACATATTTATACTCACACATAAAATCTTAATTTCCCTTCGCTGCCTAATGAGGGAACAGATTCTGCTGTCACTGCCTGACCACCTCAGGCCGTGCTCTGTGCAGGGCTGAGCATCACTCTCACCCCTCCCAGGACCACATTCATCTCACGGGGCAAAGAAAGGGACTCGTTTTCCTCAGTGGAGCCCAGATTTGCACCCCTGGGGCTGGGATGTGCAGGTACCTGAGCAGATGGGCTCGGGGCTGCTCCAGTGGGGCCGGGATGCGTTGATGCAGGTCAGCATGCGGGGGCCCTGCAGCTCGTAGCCCAGGTGACAGTGGAAGTGAGCAATGCCACCCGAGTGCAGATCCATCACCGTCACGTCTCCAAAGTCGGGTCTCCGTGGGAAGTTGCAGCTCAGCATAAACACTGCAACAGGCACACGTTGGGAGCTCGGGGCTCAGCTGCTCCCAGCCACCCCGTGGGGACGTGCTGGCTGTGCCCACGTGTCACACAGACCAGCAGCAACCCCCCCACTGCTGCCGCTTCCCCACCTGTTACTGCTCTTGCCCAGACCCAGTTTCTATTTTAAAAGTAATTTGCTGGAACTCATTTATTTTTTACAGCTCCACGAGGTAAAAAATAGAGCGGCAGTGTGAGTGTGTGCAGGAGGAGCTGCTGCACGGGGACAGAAACGGGGCAGGGCGGGTGTGAGAGGCACTGCCAGCACCGGGGCTGGCGACATCGGGGCACACTGAACCCTCTGCCCTGGGCACAGCACCTCGACCCGCCCCAGCTGATGCTCTGGGCACGGGCAGGGGGTGAAACAGGAGCGTGGCTGGTTCTGCCACCCATGTCAGGGGCACACCCACCCTGGTAGTGGAGCTGGAAGGTCCCCGCCACGTCGTCCTGGAAGGTGCGGAAGTAGACGGAGATGGTGTTGGTGGGGCTGCGGATCACCTGGCCCTCCACCAGCAGGGTCTGGTTGGCCAAGACCACCAGGGTGTCACCGTCCACACCACGGATGGACAGCACCTCCCCGTCCGACAGGTTCACGCTCTTCACCTGCGGGGAGCAGAGACCTGTGAGCTCTGGGGGCACAGCGGCGTCACATCCCAGCCCTGTCACACTGAGCCACGGTGCTGCAGCCAAACCAGGGCACTCCTCAGGGTTTGGTGCTCACCACCCACCCCGTGCTCCAGGAATCCTCCCCAGGATCCCTCACCCCACCGGGGAGCCACACAGCAAGTGCATCTAATGAGTAGTTCCAAAAGGCTTTAATTATTATTTGGAGATAGCTGAGCAGTAACCTCACATTTACATTTCACGTCCATTTAGCTTAATAAATGGGCTCATATTTCAGCAGAAAGATGCTCATCAGACCGTTTGTTTCCCTGAGTGTGCGAGGCCCCAGGCTCTATATTTAGCACCAGCCCAGCCGTGATTGGGAGCGCTCCCGACGATGTTGTGACTGCAGGGATTTGTGGCTGTTGTCACCACCGTGCCCACCTCCCCCCTGGCACACAGGGCTGGGATGTGCCCTGCTCCAAGGGCACTGCGTGGAGTCACCCTCACCCCTCAGCATCCTGAGCCTGCTCCCAAAGGAAAAGCCCTGGGAAAGCCCGTTCCTCGCTGCAAAGCTGGATTAACATCCCCAGGCTGCTTCAGAGCGTGCCTGGGTTCACCCCAGCCTGTATTTCAATCCAACAGGAGCTGATTTTGCCTTATTTTGCAGCAGGGTGCTGGGTCCTGGCAGGGAAAAGCATTGTCTGGAGCACAGGCCATGTGCAACTCTGACCCCCAGCCTGCCCTGGGTCATTTCTTCTTTTCCAGATATTGTCCCAAAACCGTGCCTCCCCAGCATGGCCAGCACACACTGTGTGAATTGGCTAATTATTAATAAATGGGATGAATTAAATGTTATTTGGGTGAATTATTTGGAGTCCAGGGATCTAAGTGGGCTCCACACAACGCCAGCAATTTCCCCCAGCTCCCAACGGGACAGAGCTTTGCTTCCCCAGCTGGCTCTGGATCCCTGCAAAGATTTTTCCAAGGTGTCTCTGGCAGATTTTGTTCTGCAATCCCTTGAAGCCAAACCTGTTCCCCAGCTGGCTCCCCCCACTGCTGGTGGCACCACGCACATGACACGGAGCCAAATCACTCCGGGAAATTGGGAAGGGGATTTGGGGGAGCAGCTGGAGCAGGCAGAGCTGTGCAGGAGGGAGGGAGCTGGGGATCAGTGCTGGCTGTCACGGGACACACACACACACCCAGCCAGGGGAGCAGGGCGTCACCACAAGTGCCATTCCCTGTGCCAGCACCAGGCTGGCATTCCCAGAGGAGCCTGGAGTAACCAGGGAGTGCAGACGCTGCCGTGGCCCCGCGCCAGGGACCGTCAGCCCTGCGAGAGGGACCATATGTGCGAGCTCCTGCCAGGGGCTGGGAGCACGGGCTGTGGCTTTAATCACAGCCTGCACCGACAGCAGCTCCCCCAGAGCCTGGGGAAGGCAGGAGGGATCCTCGAGTCAGGCTGCCAGCCTCGCTCACCCACTGGAAAAGCTCTTTAGGGAAATGCTATCTCCTGCCAAGAAGATTCAAGAATTTTAAAAATAAATATAAGTTCACGAAGCGTTCGGAGAGCTGGCTGCTGGCGGCTCCCAGAGCTGCTGTGGCACAGGCAGGGACACAGCTGTCCCTGGAATGCTGTGAGGGGTGCAGGGCTGGGCAGGGAGCTGAGCAGAGACCCTGAGCTCTCACACAGTCCAGGGCAGCTCCCAGCCTTCCCCAGGACCATGCCTGACATCCAGGCTTTGTGTCCACTCCTCCCCAAGGGCAGATTTGTGAGTGAAAGTTTGGCTCCAAAGCAAGTGGAGGGTCCCTGTGTCCAAGTGGAGGATCCCAGTGCCTGCAGGGGCAGCTTTGGGCAGGGCTGCAATGCCACAGGCATTCCTGCCACCACCAGGCTGTCCCACAGCCCCTGCAGTGAGAGGTGACTGCCCATGGTGGTTTCCTAACCCAGGGGCTTCTCTTTGCTCCTGCAATGCGATTCCCAGGGTAAGAGGCAGCACTTCCCCACTACAGGGACTGGGAATCAAATCCAAACCCCTCCGATGGGACCCCAAACTCCATCCTGGGTTATCCAGCACCTTCCCTTCAGAATTCACCTCCGAGCCCCGAGCCCGTGGTGCTGCAGCACAGGGCACTGCCAGCTGCAGATGAGGCCATGCTCCACCAGCACCGACCTGCTGTTGTGATTTAATTTGTCTGAAACGCTCCGAAGCATCAGCAAAGCGAAATGCAAAGCTTGGGGGGGTGGAGAGGCCAATTTTATGCTCCATTAAAACCTCAGCTCGCAACGGAGGGAGGTCAGGAGTGGTGTCACCTGATGGATTATGGACAGAGGCGAATTTACAGCAGAGCAGCCTGTCTTTAGCACCCCGTGGAGCTGAGGAGACAGTTTGCTGTGTCCAGCTACTTTTCCACTGCCATGGACAAGTGACTGAGCTGCTCAGACTCCCCAGTGCTCAACCTGCGCCGCTGCTGCTCCCAGGGCAACCTCCCCACCAGGGCTGGCGGCCTCGTGCCCTGGGGGCCAGCCCTGCCTGTGCCCACCAGGGGGACCGAGGGGACAACCCCGCTGGAACTCCTGCTCCTTTTAATGTGGACTTTTAATTACACAGATTCAAAGTGGAGGGATTTTAATTGGATGTAAATGGTGACATGGAGGAAACGCAGGAAGAAAGGATTGCAGGGAACATGGAGAGCCTGGGCTGGTTTGAGCTGGAGAGTGTTTGGAATGTGCAGAGGTCCCTGCCCTGCTCACAGCCTCACCAGGCTGAGGGATGCTCATTTTGGGGGGGAGATGATGGTGAACATCAGCCTGGGTGAGACCCCCCCTGATCTGAGGGGTGAGCATTTGCTGAGCACCTGCACGTGCCAGAGGGGGAACCTGGGCTGCCCTCCTGGGCTCCCTGCACCCTCAGGGCCACCCAAACCCCTCCCAGCAAATGGGGGGTGCAGAGGGCATGGGGCTGATGGTCTCTTCCCATCAAGTGCCTTTTCAACAACCCTCTGCCAGTGCCTCATGGTTAAATTAATTGCGTGACATTTAAAGAGTTTGATCATCACTGACATTCAGGATGTTCCAGCTCCCTCCTAGAGTTCATTTATTACAAAGCCTCAGAAAAACCAATTTTTTTCTCTGGAAAGGGGTATTCTATCAAGCGAAGGGGCCCAGGGCAGAGGTTCCCAAGGCTTGGCATTGTTGGCTGGGGTGCCCAGGGGGGTCTGGCTGTGGGGATCCCCCCAAGGCAGGGCTCACCTGGAGCTCGACGCCGTAGCCGGTGTAGACGGTGACGTTGTAGGTGCACTGCAGGTACCCGTGCAGGGGCAGTGGGGGGTAATCCGTGGAGTCGATGTAGCCCTCGGGGTCGTGGAAGCTCATGCTGCAGAGCACTGAGGGGACACACAGCGGGGTCACACTGAGGGACACTCACCTGGCACTTCCCTCCCACACCCCAAAAGCCAGCACCCTGCTCCCTGCTCCATCAGTGATCCCACGGAATCTCAGTGGTTTGGGTTGGGAGGGAACTTAAAGCCCGTTTTTTTCCACCCCCTGCCATGGGCAGGGACAGCTTCCACTGTCCCAGGCTGCTCCAAGCCCCGTTCAGCCTGGCCTTGGACACTGCCAGGGATCCAGGGGCAGCCACAGCTTCTCTGGTCACCCTGTGCCAGGGTCTCACTGAGAAGAATTTCTTCCCAGTATCCCATCTATCCCTGCCCTCTGGCAGTGGGAAGCCATTCGCCCCTGTCCTGTCACTCCAGGCCCTTGTCCCAAGTCCTTTCCCAGCTCTCCCGAAGCCCCTTTAGGAACTGGAAGGAGCTCTGAGCTCTCCCCGGAGCCTTCTCCCAGCTCTCCCAGCCTTTCTTCATTGGAGAAATGTTTCATCCCTCCAATCACAAAGTGCACAAAGAGCAGCAGATTTTAGGCAGTCCCCAAACCCGGGTGGAGGCCTGGTTTTTGGGGGGCTGCCTAAACACAGGCGTGCTCCCCACCAGTGCCACAGCCCCGTGCTCAGCTCAGCTCACCCGGGGTGGGCTCCGTGGTGGTGACAGTGGTGGTGATGATGGTGGACGTGGTGGTTTCCTGGCTCTCCTCAGATGCAGAGCCGTGCGCATCCCTCTCCGTGCTGTTTGTTGGGATAGCGGCAGCGGGAGCCACGGTCAGAGCCTGTCCAGCATCCCCCGTGCTGCCAGGGAAGGCTGGGGGCAGCGTGGAAGGGGAGATCTGCAGCGTGGGGCGGCTGGTGGTGGCCTGGTCCCCCCAGGGCAGCTCGGGGACGCTCCGCTCTGTGTCCTCTGCTGGCACCCGCAGCCCCGGGGTGGCCGTGGGGAGCCTGGGGCTCCGTGGGCTGGCTGGGGAGGCAGTCCCGGGGGGCCCTGCCAGGGTGGGCTTCAGCCTTGGGTGCTTCCTTCCCGTGTTTACTTGCTTTAGAGCTGGTGGCTTTTTCTTAACAGGGGGAGTTTGTTTGGCATCAGGTCTGGGGGCAGCGGTGGCCGTAGGCAGGAGCGGCGTGGTCTCCTCGGCCGGCGCGGCACCGTCCTCCGGGGCTGGCAGCAGGTTGAGGGCAGTGCCCTGCCCGGGCTCCTTGGCTCCAGGATCTGAAACCTTGGCATGCCCAATATCCTCAGCTCCACCAGTCAAACCCGTGCCGTGGCCGAGCTCTGCAGCTCCACCGCCCGTCGGCTCATCCGCAGCGGGAGGCTCCGGGCTGGCCGGCACCAGCGCTGCCCCCGAGCCACCGTCTGCAAAAAACAGGGGAAAGTGGGACTGGGGCAAAGCTGGGCATGGAATTAGAGCTGGAATCAGCCCCCTGGGAAGCTGTGGCTGCAGGAACACCCACCCCTTCCCAAAGAAGGAACGAGCAGCCCCCACAGCACAACACGCCCGCCTTGGCAGAGCCCCCTCAGGCACCGCCGTGTTGGGCGAACCCAACCCAGCGTTTGGTGGGAACAGGGATGGGCAGGAAAGAACGAGTGACCAGAGCCGCCCTGCACCGCTCTGGCCAGGGGGTAATTGCATAAATACAGATTTATCCATCACTGTAGGGTGACCGGGCTGTGATCCATGAGCTGGAATTCGCTGTGAGCTCTGTGAGACACCGCAAAGAGCTCTGAGAGTCAACGCTTTCCATGGAAACAGCAGTTGCCAGGGAAAGTGCTTAATGCACGGTACTTAAAGACTGTAATTCCAGCCCTCTCAGCTCCCCTGGGAAGGTTTGGGGCCCCTGGAACGAAGGGTGCCTATCCCTTTGTGGGACTGGGGGGTCTGCAAGCCCCCAATCCCACTGCTGGCCTGGGGCTGCCCACGAAGGCATTGATCCATCCTGTGATGTGCCTGTGGTGGCAGCCAGGACATTTGTCCACTACAGCACCAGCTCTCCATGGGATGGGGACTGGAGCAGCAGTCAGAGTTTCCTTCCCAAGCAGATTCCAGGTGAACCTCGGCTCACCTCGGTAGCACGGGTGCTTTAAACAAAAACACAACTCTTGGGCCACGTTTAATTTGGTATTTCTGTTTCAAATTCTGCTAATTAAGGCAGGACTGGAATGAAAATGGGAAAAAAAACAAACCAAGGAGCTTTTGGATGTGAATCCTGAAACACAGGGACACTGCTGGGTGACACTGCTGGGTGACACTGCCCAAGGGGCCGAGGAATGGCACAAGCAGCCTGTGCAGAGGGACTGAGCAGCGCTGAAAACTGACTTTGCTCCATCTTCTGGGAAACAGAAACAGTTTCTGGCAAGAACCAAAGGTAAGGAACACAACAGGAAAGGCAAAGGCTGGTGAATTAGCCTGAAGGATGGAGCTGCCAAAACTCTGGCAGTCTCTGCCCTGCTCCTCAGTCCCGGAGAGTCCTTGGATGCTCTGCTGGTGCCTGGGCTGGTCCTTAAACCCTGGGACAGCTGGGGACAGAGCTGTGCCTGCCCCAAGCCACTGCACCCTGCTGCAGCCACCAGCAAACCTGTCCCGGCCCCCAGGGGCTTCCTGGCCTCTCCTGCTGCTTGCCACAAGTTAAAACAATAATTCCTTAATTAGCAAGTGGTTCAGCAAATCCATCCCCGATTCCATGAGCGCAGTAGGAGACATTCCACACACATCGTCTGCAACCATCAGCTTGTGTCACTCTGAATCATCTCCCCCCGGGAAGGTTGGGTGTCCCAACACTTCTGAGGGGGCAGACCAGGAGCTTCCACACCCTCTGCTTGTTTCTTGGTGTCTCTGCTTCCCTCTCCATCCCACCCTGGGCTGATCCTGGCCCTCCATGGGCACCCTGCCATGGGCTGATGGGGGGAAATGTCCCCAAGGCTGTGCCAGTGGCAGCTCTCCTTCTCTGGGATGTTTTGCAGGGCTCTCGAGGGCTCTTCTCTTCCTCTCCCATCCCAAGCCCGGGATGAGCAGTCGGTGGTTGCTCTCCCATGGCCCAGGTGACAATTTTAGGGCTCTGCAGCAAAAGGTTTTGTCCATGACGGGAGAAGATGGGGCTCTCAGACAGAGGAGAGACAGCACAGCCCTGGGAGGGGAGGGGGCTCACTGGCCAGTGGGACATGCTGGGACACACTGGGATATGCTGGGACACACTGGGACATGCTGGGACACACTGGGATATGCTGGGACACACTGGGACATGCTGGGACACACTGGGATATGCTGGGACACACTGGGACACCAAGTACAGTCAAGGATCCCGAGTCTCTAAAGCTGACGCATTCCCAAAACACCAGCCCAGGATCCCCGGGTTATTTGTCATGTGAACCCTAATTCTTAATGGATTGTGCCTTTAAACCATATTTTATGCTTTCGGAAAGCTGACTAATTCCTTATTAGATCCTTTGCCAGGATGCATTTACTCGATTCTGTCCTTAACAAAGCATGAAATAAAACACTCTGTAAAGCGACTCCTTAATGAGACACTAAACACGCCGCAGTTTGTAAAGGGCAAATGCGCATTCCAGGGGAGGGAGAGGGCGGGACACAGCCAGGCTGGAGCAGGGGAGGGGCAGACACAGAGCCCTGGCATCCGGGATCGATGAGGGCTTATTCAGAAAGGGAATTGATTGTCGATCTCGGCTCTTGATTGATCACCAAACCCGAGCTGGCTCCGGCACCTCCCTGGGCTGCCAGACCCTGCTCGCTCCCCACGGACCTCGGTGCTGCCCCTGCCCCTCATTCCTGCCCAGAGCCCATCTTGGGAAGCAGAACCGAGTGTTCCCATCCTTAAGGAAGGATTGCAGTGTGTTTCTATGTTTGCAGGACCACGGTGGGCTTTTGGTGAGGTCCTTTCCATCCTGATCTGAATTCCAGCAGCCCTTCTGCCACCTCCAAAGCCCATGGGGTGATCATGGCCCCACAGAGCCTCCCCAGCTGCCCAAACCCATCCTGCTCTGCACAAGTGATCAATCCGGAGCTGCAGGAACAGAAATGGTCACGTTTGACCTTGATCTAATCTGCTACAACAGCTCAGGAGGAAATAAACGCTACCGAGATGCACGAGGGGTTTATCTTGTATCTCCATCAGAACTCTCCCCCGGGGCGATTCAGCACTGGAAAGCCTTCCCCAAATCCCTGGAAACCTCCGTGGTGGCCCTGCAGCCCTCACTACTCCCGAGCGTGGCACCAGGGGCTCCGTGCCCTGCACGGCATCCCGCAGGGTGGGCCAGGCAGGGCCGGGACAGTTTGGAGCACAAAGTGACCTTAACGCGGAACGACAGCTCGTCTCCAGGTCTATTCTGGGCTGTGGCAGGATGGCGGGTGTGTGCAAACCCCGCGCAGGAAGCTGGGCTCCGGGGAGGATGTCTCCAACCAGCCTCAGCCCCCGCGGTTTATACTTAGGCAAGGCGGAAGCGGCGGTGCCGAGCCGGGGCTGCGTGTGGGAGCTGCCAGCGGGGCTGGGGTGGTGGCACCGGGCTCTGGAGAGGCAGCGCCACACGAGGGGTGGCGGCGCTGGGGCTCCCGGAGCATCTCCTCTCACCCTGGGTGTTTGCAGGGCGGCAAGCACCCGCCCACCTGAGGCACCAAAATCATCCTCCCCGGCCCCAAAGCTTCGCCCCCATGCGAGAGGGTCCCCAGAACCCCCAGCCGGGCTCGTATCCCGTGGCACAACAGCCCCGTGCTGCTCCAGAGGTGCCACGGCACCGGGAGAACCTGATTGCCCAGATATCTCAGCCAGAGGGGCTTAGAGGAATTAGAGAGCTGCAAATGCCTGATAAAAGGATGCTGGAATAATCACAAAGGCCTCGTTTCGCTGCTGTGCTCCTGAAAGAGCCAAAGCAGGAGCAGCCGTATCCCGGCTCCCGTTACTAATGCCGATGGTATCGCCCCGAGCACCCGCTCCAGGGAGGGCAGCGGGGTTGCTCCAGCTCAGGAATCGCTGTCCAGAGGGGTTTAGGATCTGATTGTAGCAGAAATGAATAAAGCTGATCCAGGCACTGTTAATGGTGGTGTTCAGCTCTGCCTGTGTGATGGGCTCAGGAGGATTCGTGGGTGCTGGGCTGGGCTAATCCTGCCCGGAGCTGCTGCTGGCATCTCATCCAAGCCATCCAAGATTGATCCTGCCCTGGCCAGCACCCTCTGCACGCAGGCTGAGCCCCTGGAGCTCCCCATTCCCCACGGTGGGACAGGAGGGTTGGCAGGAGCTGCTGTGGGAGGAACGGGATCACTCGTGCTGGGGGTGAATTCATCCAAGGCTTGGATAAAGCAGGGATGTCGGGGCCAGGTCCTGGTGCAATCCTGCCTCACTCAGGGGCTGGGGGGTGGGAAGGGGCACCCTGGGCACCTCCTGCTCTCCCACCTCTTCCCACACCGACCTCCAGAGCGTTCAACACACATTTCACCCTCAGGGAGGCAAGCAGAGGGTTTGACTGGGAGCGGGGGTCTGAGAAAAAGCATCAAAACACTTGGCTACGATCGGTTTTGTTTCAGGTTTTAAAAGCTTTTGACCTTGAATCTTGAAGAGCAAAAAAACCTTAATGGAAACAATCTTTCACTTTCCAAACGTCCCCGCAGGCGGATGCAGCCTCGAAGGCCGCCTGCCTCCACGCAGGAGATGCGAGTCCCAGGTTTTCCTGCAAGTTACAGTTGGCAGCAGATTAAGTTTTTCCAGCAGGAAAGAAAAAAAAAAAGTTTTTTCCTCAAGAGCATCCTGTCAGCTCCCCCTCTAAGCAAATAAAAGCGTAGCAATCCGATCTGGGTGAGTCATGCCCGTGGGAGCTCCGGGAAGCGCAGCCCGAGCAGGAGCAGGGGCTGCCCGCGGCACCGGGAGATTCGGAGCCACTTTCCCGGCAAAGGTGAGACGGGGACGGGAGGGATGGGGATGGATTTCAGCCGAACATTCCCAGCGCGGTCGGAGAAAACAGAAAGCCATTCTCCTCTCTGGTACGGGGATGAAAGAGCAGTGCCTGTCCCTGGGTCCTGCCCGATGCGGGAGCCTCCAGACTCCGCTCTGTCCTGTGCCATGAGAAAACCTGGAGTGTTCCAGAGAGAAATTAATGGGAGATAATCCAGAGGAAAAAAAGATGCCCCGCTTTTGCTCAGGAAGACAGTGCAGCAGAGGCCGAGAAAGTTTGGAGCTGTTTTCCTCCCATTCCGGGGGACACGTGGCTGTCCCTCCTGGGCTGTCCCTGTGTGCCACATCCTCTGCAGGGCAGGTGTGACCAAAACCTTCTTGGTTTGATGCTGCTCTGGACTCATGCAGCTGAGTGCTGGGATTCCTGGGGCAGGAAGAGGTCAGGACGCTTTTCTTTCCATTCCCATGATTTTCCCAATGCCACAGAGACTCCGCTGGCCCCCGGGGAGTTTCGGATCTGCTTTAAAATGCTGTTAAATTGCCCATGTGCAGGGGTTTATTTATGCTCACAGGACTGTGGTCTGAATATTTCATTTTAAAATTTACATCTGTGTCACTCGAGATGCTCAAATAAGGTTGCCATGGAAACCCCTCATTACTGGGTGAGGATGCTGGCAGTGGTGCCCAGCCCGAGGAGCCGTGGCCGGGAAGGACCAGGCTCTGCTCCCACTGCCCACCCAGCTCCCGTGCCCAGCAGCAACCCCGCCTCTGCTGGGAGGGGCAGAGAGCAGAGAATCATGGAATCATCGAATCCTGGAATGTTTTGAGCTGGAAGAGACCTTAAATGTCACCTCATACACCCCTTGTGCCATGGGCAGGGGCACCTTCCACTGAATTGAGTTGCTCCAAGCCCTGTCCAACCTGGCCTTGGGCACTTCCCGGGATGGAATTTCACCAGCTCCTGCTGCTATAGCTGAGGGGCTCAGGGAGCTGTGCTGGCAGAGGACACGGGGCTGGGACATGGTCCTGGGGACACCAGACACCCACACCCACACTTGGGCCCAGGGGGAAATCCCCCTGGACTGCCCACGGGTGAGGGGGTTCCTGGTCCAGGTGGCAGCAGGAGGTTCATGCTCCACACAGGGACTGCTGCAGGTGGGGGCAATATTCCACCAGCAAAACCCTCCTGGAAACCCAATTTAGTGGCAAATTGATGCTGTTTGTGCCTGACTGGAGAATCCACACTGCCCGCGCCTGCCTCGCTGGGCTCGGGAGCAAGGACACCACGAGGAATCTGGGAATTAAGCTCCCCAACCACTCCCCCCTCTCCCGGGGCTCAGGAGGAGCTGTAACTGCTCTAACGATCCACGCAGCCCCGACAGATGCTGGGAAATTACACACTTCTCCGAGCTAGGAGGAAAATGGATTTTCCTCCCCACTGCTGCTTCATGGAGCTGGAATCAATGAGACTTTGGCTCCCAGGTGTCTGTTCTGGCCACGCCAGCTCCGCACGGGCACCTGTGGCTTTGGGGCACCTGCCCGTGGTGCCCTGGCTCCACAGCCTGTGTGCCCCCAGCCCTGGCACCCCTCACTGCTGCATCACGGCCCAAATCCCCAGGGATGAGCCCAGCTCTCGTTGGGAATTGCCCAGCTCCTTCCCAAAGGAATATGAGAGGAGAAGCAGCAGCAGCACCAAGCGAGGAAGAGGAATTAAAGAGGCTCATCCAATTATGGAGGAATCACATTTGCAGCATGGAAGTCACACAACCTGTCCTGTGCTGGCTGGATCCCACTGCATCCCCAGCTCCTGGGGGCAGGATATTCCTGATATTCCAGACCAGGGAGCAGCGGAGCAAAGCCATTACACAGAGAGAGGAACTTCGATGTGGGTGATAATTTGAGTTTATCACAGGGTTTCACGATATCAAGTGTAAGAAAGGCACATCTGTGCCTTGTCACAAGCTGAAAGGAATTAACAGGGTGGGTTCAGGGGGGAATTCATTTTTTTGGGAGTTCATTAGGAAAGAACTTGAAAGATCATCCAGACCCACCCCCTCCCATGGGCAGGGACACTCTCTGCTATTCCAGGTTGTTCTAAGCCCCATCCAACCTGGACACTTCCAGGGATGGGACGGCCAGAGGGATGAAGGAGCAGAGGAAAATCCCTCCTGTGCCTCTCCTGGGCTCCCCAGCCGGGATGTTCACTCCTTTAGGGCCCACCTGGGGAGAGGAAATCGAGTGTTTTGGCAGCTTTTCAGACTACAAATTGAAGAGGGGAAGAGAAGCTCCTTCTTTCTTCACCAATCATCCAGCCCAGCCGTCTACATCAGGGCATAAAATTAAATGGGTTCCTAAAGAGAGAGTATATTTAGCTACAAAACCCCGTTCTAGTCAGCTCTCTGCAGCTAAAATAATTAATCTCCCATCACTGTTAAGACGCAGCGGAGCAGATCTGGAGGAGCGAGTGCTGGGATTAACTCTTTGGGAGCAGCTCAGCCCTGTGAGAGCAGCCCCTGCTGCGATGTCAGGGGAGATCCTGGGGACTCCTGGGGACTTCTGGGGGTCCTGCCCCGCTGGCTCTGCTCAGCTGTGTCCCCTCCATGGCAGCACGAGCTGAGGGCTTGGCAGGGGTGCTGTGCCCTGGCGCTGCCTCTCGGGTGATGGAGGGGACCCAGCAGAGATGCAGGAGCCCTGGCAGGGATGCAGGAGGGGGTTCAGCCAAAATCCCAGCTCCTTTGGACACTGGGAAACACTCAGTGGACACACAGCCCTGAAACATCCGCAGAGGCAAAGTTTAGTCTGGTTACAATCCCTAAGTCTGGCCGTAAATCATCGATGGGCTCACTCCCAGGTGGAATGTGTGGGATATCCATGGAATCCACAGCCTCCTCTGTTGTTCCACCTGCCTGCAGCACATTCGCAGCTCGGTGTGGTTTGGTTTGCACCCCAGCACTGGGAACACGAGGTGACAATGTGACGTTCGAGGTGCAGGTGAGCAGAGCAGCCTCCCAGCCCGGCTCTCCCTGCCTGGGGCAGCTCCAGGATGCGGCTCCTGCCCGAGCTCCCGGCGCAGCCCCTGCAGCACTGGGGGAGAGCTGAGCTGCCTCTGCTAAATCTGCTTGGCAGCTCTTTATATTTCTCTCACAGGATGTAACAGGAATCTCAGCATGGCTCCAGTCCAGACTCCTGAGAGAGGAGCAGGGACTGGCAGCACCTCGGGGGGTGTCACTTGTCCCCCATGGCAGCAGGGCAGGACGTGGCCTCAGTGCTGCTGCCCGTGGCTGCTCTCCTCTGCAGGTTTGTCCGGGGATACCCCAAAAGATTATATTTTGAGTGCCCCAAAGCTGCCCTGGGGCACCTCAAGGTAGGATTTGAAGCCCATCAGGTCCTGGCCACCTTCCCAAGGTGCAGAGCAGTGAGGGTGGCACAGGTGACATCTGGCACAGGGCACACACGACGTTTTCTGCTCTCCCACCATGGGATGCAGCCCCCAGGATCACACCGTGCCCAGGGCAGAGGCAGCAGAGCTGGAGCTGCTCAGGGTGAGGGAAGGGGGCAATCTGGGGATTCCCCATGCCCCAGGCAGTGCCTCAGCCCCCTGCACCTCCCAGCCCCTGTGCATGGCCCATTTCTCCCTCCCAGAGATGCAGAGGGGTCTCAGCTCTGCCTGCTGGGTCAGTGAGTCAGGACAGGCTTTGGGATCAGAGTGTCTCAGTTTGCAGGGGGAATCTTTTTGCCAGACAATGATTTTCTTTGCATTTTCTCCCCTCACTGAGGCCACGTAGGAACCGTGCAGGAGCCAGGACTGCCTGGTGCTGCCTGGTGCCCTTGAAAGGACCCTGTTGCCTGCTCTGAAACGCTGCAGCTCCGGTGCCTAATGATTCCTGACAGCTGGGGAAGGGCCCCGCTGCTGGCAATCGGGAAGGCAGGGCCAGGGAGGGTTACTGATGGCTGTGGTTATTGCAGTTATTGGGCTCCATCGATCACGGGCTGTGCACCGAGGCTGGCAGGAACTGGGGCACAGCCCAGCTCTGCCCATCCCCACTCCCATTCCCACTGCCAACCCCGCAGGCCCTGGCACAGCTCAGAACTGCCCAGGTTGGATGAAAGATGGGGCACACTGGGCTCCCAAATGATCTTCCACAGCCTGAAGTGGTGCCAGATGTGATCAGAGAGCCGCAGAATCCTGAATGGTTTGGGTTGGAGGGACCTTAAATCCATCCAGTTTTACCCTGTGCCATGGGCAGGGACACCTCCCATGGACCAGGCTGCTCCAAGCCCCGTCCAGCCTGGCCTTGGTGCAGGTTGTCACCCCTCCATTCCTTGGATTTTCCCTCTAAAAAAGCAATATTCTGCATTTCATTGCTGCATCCTCTTTATGTCAGGCCAGTTTGGGGGGTAGAAGCAGAGCAGCTCCACTGGCACATCCTGCCAGCAGCTCCATATGGGAATTGCAGCCCCCAGCACTTCCCCATGTCCAGCCCTCCAGATGTGCCCCTGCACTGGCTCACTCCTTGGGAAACAAACCCCTTTTCAAACAACATATTGCTGAAATTAATTTTTTAACTTTTAAGATTTTTTTCTCACTAAAAACCGAGTCATTCTAGGGGGCAGAGCAGCACTTTGGGGCTGGCACAGGCTTTGCCCCGCTCTGTGTCCCTGCTCCTGAGACCACCCAGCCCACCCTGGGTGCATCTCTGGGCTGCTGCTGGTGCTGCTCAGCCCTCACCTCGTTCCCAGTGACACTGGTTTTTATATAATTAATTGTCAGCTGTATCAGCCATCAGTGATTTGTGCTTTAAAGATGGCCTGGCAGAACTAATTCCATCGCTGCACGATGCCGTGCTGGATGATGATAACCCATGTACAGCTTCTCCCACGGAGCCTCATGATGAGCTGCTGCACTTTATTTTAATTAATACAGATAGCAAATATATTTTCATTAGCCATCAGGATGTCAGGAGAGAAGCAGGGCCCTCCTGCATGGTGAGCAGCAGCTTCGCTCCTGGGGCTGGGTGCAGCTGCTGGGTCCCCTGCTCCAACCACCTCCACATCCCCCTGCATCCCTCCACAACCCCCTGCATCCCTCCACGTCACTCTGCATTCCTCCATATCCCCCTGCATCCCTCCACATCCCCCTGCATCCCTCCACAACCCCCTGCATCCCTCCACGTCACTCTGCATCCCTCCACATCACTCTGCATCCTTCCACATCCCCCTGCATCCCTCCACATCCCTCATGCATCCCTCCACGTCACCCTGCATCCCTCCACATCCCCCTGCATCCCTCCACATCCCCCTGCATCCCTCCACATCCCCTGCATCCCTCCACATCCCCCTGCATCCCTCCACATCCCCCTGCATCCCTCCACGTCACTCTGCATCCTTCCACATCCCCCTGCATCCCTCCACGTCACTCTGCATTCCTCCACATCCCCCTGCATCCCTCCACATCCCCCTGCATCCCTCCACACCCATGTGCTCCCACACAGCACCAGCTGGGCAGGCACAAGGCAGAGTTTCCTCCCAGTCCAGTATGGGTGGCACCATCAAGCCCTGAAGATCAGGGGTTTTTTTGGTGGGATTAAAAGCTGATTTAGCCCTGCTGCTCCATGCATGGTGGGAGCTCCCATCCAAAGCTTCTCCTCCCCCTCCAGTGCAGGAGGACACACAATTATCAGGCACGTTCATAATTTCTCAGATTTGGAACAATTAAACTGGCTCCCTGGTACTTCTGACGAAAGCAGCCCCTTGTTCCCTGGGGGAGGAGCAGCCTTCCTTGACCTCTGCTTTATTATTCTGTTTGATTGATCTGAATTCTATCAGAAAGGATAATGATAGGCTTTGGTGGGGGGTGCAAGAACACTGGGAACAGAGAGGAGAACGCTTTGCCAAGGGCTGCTGTGCCCAGCTAACGATTCTGACGGGCTGTGGGACACCCAGGCCCCTCTCTGTGCCCAGTGAAGCACCCACAAACCCCTGGAATCCCCAAAACTGAGGAATAGAAGGCTGAAAGGATGTAATGAACAAGCAAAGGGGACTTGGTGGCCAGCAGCAGGTAGGTAATGTCCCACCTGTGCCACCTGCTCTGGTGGGGGATGTGTCACCTTCCCCTGTGCCCATGGGGTGTTGCTGCCACCATCTTCACCTTGGGAACAGCTCCAAGGATGCTGCTGATGGAGAGGCACCTCCCTTCTAAGGAACCAGACAATGTCACCTTCCTCTGCCCCCAAAAATTTCTTAAACACCAGAATCAGAAGGCCACACATGGGAGGGATGGGCTGGCTGTTCATGAATTGAGAGTTAAGAGCAAGCCCTTAAATCTCACCCTTGAAGGATGGTTTGTACCCCCAGCTCTGCCTCGGGGGGTGTTTGGGGAGGAGCTGGACCCGCTGCAGAGCATTGCACCTTCTCATGGGCAGCTCTTTGCTCTCCTGTCGCTGCTGGCTGGGCTCTTTTCCTGCTGATTTTATTTTTGGCCCACCCTGGTGATGGGGAACTGTGGTGAGGAAGGACCTGGCTCTTCTACCCAGCAGGTAACGAATGGGCCAATTATACAAACCCGTGTGTCACCCGCCTGGGACGAGGGGTTTGTCACTGCTGCCATTGTTTATGTTCCTGGAGGGTAATCGTAATTTTTAATGTCCTTTTGATAGCAGTGGAGTGTGATTAAAACAGGCACATTTGAGACATAAATCTGGGTTTAAGCACTGGCTTTTTGACACGCGGTGTTGAACGCTCAGGGATGGGGCTGAAGGGTTCCTGGGCTGTTCCTGGGTGGGGAGAGGGGGGCAGGGGCCAGGATTCAGCACTTCCCTGAAGGGACGGTCACACCCTGCCCCGGGTGCTTGGCAGGAACCCCCGAGGGGCAGCAGAGCAGCTGAATGGAGGCAGGAGACCCCAGGCTGGGGCTGTTGGCTCAGGATAAACACAACAGCTGATTTCCTGGGAGCAGGAGGTCAACATCAACTTGTAACACGGATTTTCCATGAGAAAAAGCTCTGGGCTGGAGCTGGGGATGGTGCTGAGGGACTGAGGAAGGAATTTTCAGAGCTGACCCCCTGTTTGAGGTGACTCTGGGCAGGCTCCTGCCCCTGCTGCTCGCTCAGGCTTCTTTTTTGGAGCAGAGATGTAACGCTGTATAATTTAAGAAAGACTTTGCTCCTGAGGCCAGTTCTGTGCACGTAGAGTGGAAATGTGGAAAAATCCAGCCCTCCCCCATGGAAGCTTGAGTGGATACCTGAACCACTGAAGGAGATGGTGTTGGTGTGACTCAATTCAGTTTGTGCCCTTGGGTGACAATGTGCCCACGGGGACAGTGAGTCACGACAGCGACAGCGGCTGCAGGGCTGGAGCCCCTCTGGAGCCAGGCTGGGAGAGCTGGGGGTGCTCACCTGGAGAGGAGAAGGCTCCAGGGAGACCTCAGAGCCCCTTCCAGTGCCTGAAGAGTCTCCAGAAGAGCTGGAGAGGGACTTGGGACAAGGGATGGAGGGATAGGGCAAAGAGAAATGGTTTCCCACTGCCAGAGGGCAGGGATAGATGGGATATTGGGAAGGAATCGTTCCCTGTGAGGGTGGGGGGGCCTGGCACAGGGTGCCCAGAGAAGCTGTGGCTGCTCCCGGATCCTTGGAATTGTCCAAGGCCAGGTTGGACGGGGCTTGGAGCAACCTGGGATAGAGGAAGATGATCCTGCCCATGGCAGAAGGTGGGAAAAAATGGGCTTTAAGGTGCCTTCCAACCCAAACCCTTCCGAGACTCCACGCTGAGCTCCAGCAGAGCTGTTCAGGGTGCATCAGACGGGTGCCAGGGAGGAGATGTGGGGGTCCTGCTGAGATCAGAGCCCGGTGATGCTGGGGAACAACAGCGGGGGGGGCACCTTCCCCTTCCCGGCAGGCTGCGGATGGGCCCCGCCGGGGGAACGGAGCCGCTTTCGAATTTCGATGTTGTAAAAGACGTTTTGCAGCGGAAAAACTGAAAAGCTCTCCCCCTGGGGAGCGGGCTGCGGCGGCGAGGACTCTTGTTTTGCTGCACCCTTCCCTCCCTACCTTTCCTAATGAATTCCAAGAAAGCCTCAATGCATTCCTAAATGGGAACACAGCCTGTGTCCTTCACAGTCATCTCCACAACAAAGCCAGCCATCTCGCCGCTGGCAGCCACGGGCTCCTCTGTGAGCTGGAAACAAAAGCTGAAAAGGAGCCTTTCTAGTTGTGATTAGAAAGCTTGAGAAGTTTGGCTTTTACTGGTTATTGCCTCACTGATTTCATCTCCGTGGCAGCTCTGAACCCCTCGGGGGACAGGAGAGCTGCCCCGGTCCCTCGCCAGGCGACAGCTCCGATCGCGCTGTGGGAGCCGGGGCGCCCCAGGAGAAGCAGGAATTGGGAAGTTTTGTGCCTTTAGGATGCTGGGCTGGGTTTGGACACGGGTTTGTGTTCGGTCCTTCAGGAAGGAGCAGCGCCCCGGCCCAGCAAGGTGCCAAGAACTCGGCTCCCCCCAGGAGAGAATCGTGGCACCAGCAGCGTCCCCCTCTACCTGAGGACATCCCATCAGCGCCCAAATGGCCCCAAGGATGCCACTTATTGTCCCACATCCATCCCCCAGCCACATCCAACCCGGGGGGACACAGGCGCTCATCCCCCCGCAGGACACGCAGCCTTCCGGGCTTCTCCACGCAGCGAGAGGTGCGGAGGAACTGAATTAAATTATTATTTTTTTCTAAAAAGGAATAGATGAGGAAGAGCGATTATCGGGGAGATTTTCTTCGGGGGAAATTCTGGCACGAAGACAAACTGCAATATCTCAGCGCAGGCTGGGCACTGAGTCTTGGATAAAAATAAAGCAGGAGGCGGCAGCACCTTCCCGATGACATTAACTCCATTCATCTCCCGCTGCCGCCGCCGCCAGCGTGCTCAGGCATTAGGAGTTACGTTTTCTTCCACTATTTCTCAAATATATTTATGCTGGGAGATGTTTGTGGAGGTACATCCTGTGCCTGGGGCAGAGGATTAATTCCAAACTGTCACCTCGCTTTTTTGATGGGTTTGTAAATTCTGTTCTGTTGATTTGCACTCGCGGTAAATTGATAAAATCCTCTTTCCAAAAACCTAATTCACCATTTAGGGCTCACCGGGGTTTTAGACCTCATTGGCTCACATATTTATGTAAATGTAGTGTCCAGCAGCAATTTAAAAACTGCTGCGTGGATAATGTGGATGGATAAGGAGTGAAGGGAGACACATTGTCTGGTGGGGGCTGTGTGCCCTGGGAAGGAGCCTTTCCTTGCCTTGGGGCCCCAGATTTTGGGGTGGCTTCGCTGTGGGTGGCTGCTTTGTGCAGTGGATCTGACCCCCTTGCACCAGAACTGATTAACCCTGACAGTGCTGGGAATAGTCTGAGCTCTCCAGGGATGGCATTGGATGTGTCCAAGAGGACCTTGCCAGGCTGCAGAATTCTTGGGACGGGTGGGGATGTGCTGGTGTACTGGGAGCACTGGGAGCTCTTAGGGCTCGTGGCAGAGTGCTCTGTCAATTTAGGGGCTTGGTATCCTTGCAAATGGAAGTTCAGGACTGTCAGGAATAGCTTGGTTTTTTAACTGAAATTGCATTTAAATCAGCATCAGGAGATGCAAGCCCCGTTCCTGTTCAGCACCATCATCATGGAAGAGATGCAGGGTGGCAGAGGGGACATCAGCAGTGATGTCCTCAGCACTGTCCCCCAGCCACCACTCTGCCCGAGATGAAGCTTCTCATCCACAAAATGTTGCCATGCTCCATTAATCCACCCGAAAACGTCAGATGGAGATTCTCCCTTGAATTTTAAATATTTCCAGCCGTTCTGACTAGCTCTGAAATTGCCCCGAAATGACCGCTCTCCAGAACATTCCCTCACTCCCCCGTGCTGTTCCCGAGCCTGGTCACTCCTGCCTGCTGTGCCCCAGCCCCACGTGGCACTGCCAGGTCCCTGCCTGGTCACTCCTGCCTGCTGTGCCCCAGCCCCATGTGGCACTGCCAGGTCCCTGCCTGGTCACTCCTGCCTGCTGTGCCCCAGCCCCATGTGGCACTGCCAGGTCCCTGCAGTGGTTCCCTCACCCTTGGGCTGGAGCACATCACTCAGTGTCCCCTGGAGTCTTTGGGGACCATGTTTGTTGTCCCCTCCTGGGGGTCCCCCTGCAGAGCTGCCCTCCCTGGGGTCCTCCCAGCCCCACAGCTCCTGAGTTTGGCACATCCCACCCCGGTGTGCAAGACAGAGAGACGGGCCGAGACGTGAGAATCCTCCTTGCCGAGCAGATGACGCCGCTCTGGGATCCATCCCACAGTTATCCCTTCTGTCGTGCTCGAGTTTTTTGGATGCCTTTGCATTTGGCACCAAGTTTCCTTCCTAGACTAAAGCTTTGCACTTGGAATGATGCCTCAGAAGCCGGGCTGAGTGGCCAGGCTGCTCATCCCATCCCTCTGCACTGCCAGCAGCTTGGATTGAAGTCTCCTTGCACCTTCCTGCTGCAGCCATCTGTCCTGAGGTGCCAGTGCCTTGTCCTCACCCCCGTGGAGCAGGCACAGAGCCAGGCCCCTGCCCAACCTCCTGGGCTCTCTGGGGGTTGAGCACCTACAGCAGTCCAGGGGATCCTGGGCCAGGAAAAGGGAGAAAGGTCTGGACAAATCCGTGTTTGTCCCTGGGAATCCAGCAGAGCCTCCTCGCTGTGCATCAGGAAAGCTCCAGGCTCAGTTGGTGCTTAGGGATGGTCAGCTGCTGCTCTGGCCTGTTCCCAGAGAAAGGAAAAGGAGGAAAAAGGAATAAAAGAGAGATGTCTGAGTGGGGCTGTGCTCTGGGAGCAGGCCAGCCGCAGCTGCACCACTGCACAGCAAGCAAAAAGATGGAACAGAGAGGAAATCAGCACCTCAGCACCCTGGGAACGCTGTCCCCCCTGACTGGGGACAGCCCTGTGCCACCATGGGGCAGGGCACTGCAGCAAAGTGTCCCCATCCCAGGGGGCTGGATCCAGGTGCCCTGCTCTGTCCCCAGGACCAGGACACTGCTCTGGATCCCTGATTGAGAGCTCAGAGTGGCTCCTGCAGCTGTGACAGTGTGACACTCACTCCCAGCAGCACGCTTCAAAGGGCTCGTTATCCCACATCCGTGTCATCCAACAAAGCCACTGGGGCAGGAATTGTGTCTTCCTGACAGTGCCAGAGGAATGCTCCCTGCCAGACACAGCCTCCACTTTTACAGCTCCCAGCAGCTCCTCCCTGACATTCCCTGGTTTTTTGGGGATCCTGGGGCTGTCCCAGGTCACTGACTGCGGCTGCTCAAGCATCCCCCAACTTCAGGGACCGTGGATGTAGTTCCAAATCAGAGATAACCAACATTTGCTGTTGGTTCTGAGCCAACGCCACCAGCTCTGCTGGAAGCCCACAGCACATCCCTCTCCAGCATGGAAGATGAGCCTCCCCTGCTCCCAGCTTTGCCCCTTCAGTCCCAGGCTCCCGTTGGCTCCTCCAGCTGCCCAGCTCCATGGTTCTCTGATTTTGGAAACCCTTATGGATGCAGTCCAAGACATAACAAAGCTGAGCAGCAGAGGTTCATTTGTTCCCTCGTCTTCCCAGCAGAGCAGCTGACCCTGTGGATGTGCTGGGTTGGCTCTGGATGGATGCCAGGTGCCCACCAAAGGTGCTCCATCACTCCCACAGGGGACATTCCTCCATGAATTTCCCAGCCTGAGTCCTTCCCACAGGCTCCTCCAAGACTTCTCCAGTGTGGGTCCCTTCCACAGGGTCAGTCCTTCAGGGATAGGATGCTCCAGCCTGGATCCCTTCCATGGGGTCATGAGTCCTGGCAGCAAACCTGCTCCAGTGTGGGCTCCTCTCTCCATGGACACACAAATCCTGCCAGGATCCTGCTCCAGCATGGGCTCCTCCATGGACTGCAGGCAGATCTCTGCTTCCCCGTGGATCCCCACGGGTTGCAGGGGTGCAGCTGCCTCACCCTGGGCTGCACCACGGGCACCTGCAGCACCTCCTCCTCCTCCTCCTTCACTGACCTTGGTGTCTGCAGGGCTGCTCCTCTGGCAGGTTCTCACTCCCCTCTCTGGCTGCCGTTTCCATTGTGCAGGTATTTTTATCCATGGATAGAGCAGGATGAGGATGGAGCAGGATGCGGATAGAGCGGGACCGGCCCCGTGGGACAGAGCGAGAACATCCTTAACAACTTGTCGGTTAACAAGCTGTGAAAGGAGACAGACAGCCAGGAGCTGGCAGCCTGGAATGAAGGACACCTTCCCTCCCTGAGCACCTCGGCAGGAAGGGCTCCTCCTGCAGAGCCCTTCTCCTTCCCTTCCTCCTGGTTCCTGCAGCCTGAGCTCCCTGACGCTGCATCGGGGCTGCAGGGAGAGCGGCTGAGGCACCTGCACCTGGTGGATCTGCTCCCTGCATCCCTGCATCAATCCAGCACCACTCACTTGTGCAGCAGCAGGAAAAGCGATCTGGTGAAGCAGGTCCTTTTGGGAAGGGTTTTGGAAAGCCGTGGAATGCAGCTATGAGCAGCAGCTGAAGGGCAGCAGCCTGAGCCAGAGCGATGCCAAACCCCTCTCACGCCACGAGCCTTCCTCACTCTGCCCTTGGCCCCCTGGTTTCTGGGATGGCAGATCCCCTTCCCCACTGCCAGGGGCTGGCACCAGCTGCACCCCGAGGTTTCTGCTGGCAATGTTGGCTTTGGCCCCACATTCTGCCCCGCCAGGTGCTGCCCTTGGTCCCCAGGTTCCAGTGTGGCTCATCCCGGTGCTCATCCCCCTAAATCCCTGACAGGGGCAGAGGGCAGGGTGCTGTTGGGGTGCTGGTGTCCCCCTGCCCCTCCCCTGACTGGAACTAGAGCAGGGGTGAGCAAATCCCCACCTTCCAGAGCACCCTGTACCTGGCAGGTCGAGTGGTTAAAGACACACAACTCTCACCACCGAATCCAGCAATTTCATACCCCTGACAAGAGCGTAAATCCATCCTGATGGACTGGAAAATTGGAAAGCCGGTGCTCACGCCGTGTTTCCTACAGACATCTCCGAGCTCCTGAAAGATGCACTCGGTGGCAGCCCCGGTTCCAGCCGTGTCGCTCACGTCATGCTAATTAAAATAGAGCCCGTGTTTTGTAACAGGATTTCCTTGGAGCGTATTTTGCTGCTCAGTAACCGCTTTCAAATATTTGAGAAATAAAATCGCATCAAGTAAATAACTTTAGAATTGCTCACAGAAGGTTACTCTGGTTTCGGATTTGTTTTTTTTTTTTTTTGTTCCCAAAGCCCACTGGAAGCAGCTGCGCTCATCGCAGTGACAGAGGATGGGAAATACACAGATTTCTGAGGCTGCTTGTAGTCTACATCAAAAGCAGTGTATTATTTAATCAGACAAAGCCCATTTCATTTAAAAAACAACTGTCTGTATAAAATGGAATAACAAAGCACCCCAGCGTTCAGCACTGACCTGGAATACGCAGGGAACATCCCTGCCCGCTGGCAGGATGGGCCATGCTCACACCAGCCTGTTTTGATTACCTGTCCAGCAATGCCCTGACACTCCTCTGCCTCGTCCATCACTTACTATCCATCAACTTCTGAACCCAGCACCACCTGACTTCCAAGGGATGGATCACACACTTCCCTTTTTACACGGTTTGCTATTCCAAGATCTGTTCTGGATGCCAAGGGAGCACATTCAGCTGACTCGGCGCAGCCTGGCTCCTCAGCCCTAAATCCTGCCACCAGATTCCTCAGTGAAGGAGAAGTTAAAAATGTACAGAAGGAAATGTCTGTGACACTGTGACATCCACAAAACTGCGCTTGAAATGGCATCTTTGTATATTCATAACGGCAAAAAATACTGGAGGAGCAGAGGGCTGAGAGAGACTAATTTCATTTAGTCCTGATCCAGGCTCTCCTCGTGCTTTCTGCCAAGGAGGAGAGAAGGAAGAGGAGCCATTTGCCATGGCCTTTGATAGCTCTCCATCAGACAAGCCCCATCCCCGTTATCGGTGCTGGCAGCCTGGCTCTGTGCTGTTATCTCGTTGCTCGGGGTGCTGCCGCGAGAGCTCACCACGCACTTGTTGCAGCCCTCGCCGAGTTCACGCTCGGTTTTCCTTCCTGCCGGACACACCTGATCCTCTGGAAACAGCCTCCCGTGCTGCTGTGCTCACCACAGAGCCAGGGGGATCTCTGTCCTTGCTGTTGGGCTGTGACAGCCACCCAAGGAGTGCCCCAACGCCTCAAAGAAGAGAAGGCAGTGCACAGATTTTGGGGGTGCAGAGGACCCCGAAGCTCAGCACCCCCAGCTGCATTTCTGCCCTCGGCACTGCAGCCTCAGGCAGGGTTTGTTGGTCACAGCCTATAGTGGACACCCAAATATATTTAGAAATCCTGGATCTCCCAGGGGTTCAGCTGTGCCCTTGCCATCCTCAGTGCCAGGGGCTGAGCCTGCATGGGCAGCACGGGCAGCGCTGCCCTCTCTGCACGCAGCTGCTCACACCCCCCGTGTTTGCCCGTGCAAACTGCATCGTTCCAGGGTACAAATACAAGCCCCTGTTGGTGCCCACGTTCCCGGGATGCCGCTGCTCCGGCACAGGCTGCCCGGAGCCTCTTGGCACAGGTCCCTGTGCAGGGACGTGCCTCTGCTGCCTGCTCTGCTCTGCTCTGCGCCGGTGGGTGGGTGCGAGCGGATGCCGAGAGCAGAGGAGAGGCTTTCACACCTCCTCTCTGGTGATCTAAATGGCTTCACCAGTGCAGAGCACCCAGAGCCACCAGCCAAGCGCCCGATGGGTGCAAGTCATGTGAAAACATTTTTTTTCTTGGGCGCATGAACTGAACGAGCAGCAGATGGAGCAGAGCAATCTGTCTCTGTGGGGTCTGATCCTGCTCCCCCCCAGCTGGAGAACAGCAGCATTTGCTGCCCTGGCTGTGTCCCCCTCCCCACGGATGGACAAGACCCCCCCAGGCACGGGCAGAGCTGCCACGTCGCCACCGGCTCCAGGCTGCGTAGGCAGGAGTTGGGATTTCACTGCAATAATTCACCAAACCTTGTAAAGGGTCAACAATTTATCAGCTCCCTCTCTCTGCCAAGGAAAGAGGAGTTCAGCACGCTGTGTTCTTCCACCATGAGATTTATGGCGGATCGTGCCAAATCCTGTTCCCGGGAGCTGGACTGCCTGCTGATGCTCCCAGCGGGACTGGGGCAGCCCTCCTGCCTGAGCACACGAGGCAGTGAGAGAGCTGAGAGCCCTCACTGGGCCTGTGCTTGCTGGATTTGCTTCCCAGCTCCCCCAGGCCCCCCGGGAGCCCGGGATCATCGCTGCTCTCACACAGAGCACCAGCAGCTCGGACCACAGCATTTGTGTAACGCACCAGAGGAACGTGCCTCTCTGTCTGTCCCTGTGCCTCTCTGCGTGTCCCCGTGCTGGAACAGGATGCCAGAACTGGCAGGGACTTGGCGTCTGATTCCTCCACACGTACACAGAACACAAACCCATGCAGGTGAGGGAGAAAAGCCACCCTCTACATCCACTGCTGTTTTGCTGCCCAGAAAGGATGGATTCTGTAATGCAATCCCTGTCTGGAGAGCCGGGTTTCAGACCGAAAAGTCAAAGTCATTTAATGCAATCTGACCACGAGAGCAGGGACCGGAGTGGGCAGACAGCACCGCACAGCACTCCTGACACCAGGAGCTGCTTGTCTTTGCTATAAACACCCTGCCAGCCCCGGAGGGCAGCCTCAGGCCCCAGCACACTGCAGCGCCAGCACACACCAGCCTCTCCCGTTCTCTCACCGAACAATCCACACTGGTAACCCCACCCAGACGCACACCCGAGCCCGGCTGCCTCGTCCTGGCATCCCAGCAGTGCCGAGGGACTGGGCACAGGCACTGCTTCAGTCGTCTCCAAGCCCCACGCGAGTTTGCGGTGACTTTGCCAAGTCACCCGCAAGCGCATCCCGGAGCCTATTCTTAGGTCTGGCATCGCGGCAGTGGGAGAGGAAGCGGGTCTGCGTGGAAACGGGGGACACGTGGGACGAACAGGCAGCCCCCGGATAAACACTCACCCCCCCCTCGGACACCCCCGAGCGAGACGGTGGGTCGAGAACACAACTGGGGATCTGTCAGTGGGGTCTGAAGGGACACCGGGGGCTGGGGACCCGCGGAGGGCTGGGGACACAGGGGGCTGCTCTTCCTGCGGGAGGGAAGCGGAGGGTCCGGCACGGCTCCCGGGAGGCCTCGGCCCCGTTGGCTCTCGGTTCCCGGTGAGGAAGCGGCTCCCGGAGCGATCCCGGGCGGCGGGAGCTGTCCGCCCCGCGGTGCTGAGCGCCGCGTTCCGCCGGGCCCCGCTCCCGCCGCCGCTCCGGTGCCGCTCCCGGTGCCGCTCCCGGTGCCGCCGCGCTTCCCCGCAATGCCAGAAGTTTCATCCCGGCCCGGGGAGCAGCAGAAGCGGGGGGTCCCCGTGGCACGGCCGGTTCCAGCAGCCCTTCCCGCTCCGACCGCCCCCTCCCCGGTCCCGGCTGCATCCCCCCGCGCCGGGCGGCGCCCCCTCCCCGGAGCCGGGAGGCGGCGGGCCCCGGGGAGCCCCGCAGCCCCGGCCCGCTCCGCCCCGCTCCGCCCCGCTTACCTGGGCGCGGGGCCGCGGGGGTGCCCAGCAGCAGCAGCAGCAGGGCGAGCAGGCAGAGCCCGCGGGCCCCCGGCATTGTGCGGCGGGGCGAGCTGGGCGAGCCGAGCCGAGCCGAGCGGGGCCGAGCCGAGCGGAGCCGATGCGATCCGAGCCGCTCCGCGCCGAGCGGGGCCGGGCCGGGCGGGGGCGGGCGCTGCCGGCGGAGCGGAGCGGCGCGGGGGCGCGGCGGAGGGCGGACCGGAGCGGAGAGCGCGGGGAGCGCGGAGCGGCGCGGAGCGAGCGGCGGGGGAGGGCGCCGGCGGCCGCCCCGGCCCCCGTGCAGCGCCGAGAGCTCCGGCCCCGCCCGCAGCTCCCCCCCGCTCGCCCCGGCCCCACCGAGCAGCCTGGGTACGGCTCCCGCAGTAGCCCCGCGCACACGTTTGCCCGTGGTTTTCTCCGTCCCCCGCGGCTTCTTCCAGCTCCGGGAGTCCCGGTGCCCCCCCAGCCTGGGCAGTGCCCCCATTGCAGGATCACCCTCAGTTTGTGCCCAGTCTCTTGTCCCATCTCACTGTCCCTTGTGCCCAAGCCCCCTATAGCAGCCAAAGCCCCTCTCAGCATCCCAGCTCTGCTCAGCATCCCACCCCCTGCACCCAAAGCCCCCTCAGTACTACAAGCCCTTCTCACTCCCTCCTCAAGCCCAGATGTACCCTCCTTCCCTCTCCTCTGGCTGCCCCAAAGCAGGCTGTGAATAGGGCAGAGGTGCTATGGGAAGGCTGGCACAGTCCCCATGCTCCCTTGGGATCAGGGATGCTCCGGGGTATCTGGTCCTGCTGCTGGAGCCAACAAAGCCTGGCTTGGAGGGAGCTGCAGCTGTGACCTGCCTGACCTCAGTGGGGTGGGGGCGCTGGACATACAAAAGTTCACAATTTGTGAGTGCTGCTCAGGGCCCCCTGTAATGTGGGGCTGGCACCGTGGCCATGGGTGAGCACTGGGGTACCCTCAGTCCTGTGGCAAAAGAAGCAGTCCCTGCTCAGGACCTGGCCCCAGAGCTCCTCATCTTCCTGGCCTGCATGGATGGCTCCCAGGAGCCCCCTGCTCATCCCCCTGCCCAGGCCACCAGCAGGAGCAGTGAGCCCACGGCTCCCATCAGGCCCCTCCTGAGCCAGTGGAGCACACGGTGTAATTACTCTGACTTTGAGAAGAACACAAACAGAGGCTTCATTCTCTTGAAATCCCAGATCCTGCCCTGAAATGTTTACTGTGAATCACCTCCCGGTGAGAGCGCCTGGTCCTCCTGGCCGCTCTGCCTGTCACGTCAAATAGTCAGAGCAGTGTCACGAGTGCACAACACCAGTGTCAAACAGCACGAGACACAGCCCAGCCTCTTCCCTAAAGAGCCTGTTTGTTGACGCTGCCATCTGAGAAGCCCCCGCTACCTTTGCGGGAGCAATGACACTGATCCCGTTACCTCAGCAACAACCATCACACTCTGGTGTCACTCCCAATGCCACCACGCAGTCAAGGAACTGTCCAAACACAGACACCGACCCTGCTGCCGTTTTCCCTGCCGGGCTCTGCTGAGCTCCTTCCTGCCCCGGCGCCGCTGGAAGCGGAGGCAGCAGCCCGGGGATGCTGAGGAGAGGCCGGCAGGGTCATTTGCATTCCCGGTGTCGCTCCGAGCCGCTGCCAGCTGGGAGCAGTTGGGCAGCAGGCGCGAGAAGAACAAAATAAGAAAGAGAGAGAAAGAAGCGAGAGGTGCAGCTTGTTATTTAACACTGTCACTCTCACACCCAGTTGGGACTCGCCTGCTCAGAGGTTTAATTTGGTCGAACAAAGCTTTCTGTGGCACGGCGAGCGCAGCCTGCGCCGCTCCCCCTCCGCTCCAGCCCCGCTTCCCTCCCGACCTGCCGGTGCTAAAGATAAGAGTTGTCTCTCATTTAGCAGTTCTCCTTGAGTGATTTTTATTGTGCTCATCTGCATTGTAGTAAACTCCGAAGATAGCCAGATAATAACAGCAGCGCCATGGAAACAGGCAGGAAAAGAGACCAAACACTGTATTTGTGATGCAGAAATGCCCACGAAGTGGCAAAAGTTGTTAGTGACAGAGAGAGAACGGTGAGGCTCAAGCCTCAGCTGCTCAGCCAGGTTTAGGGGGTGCAGGTGGGCCCAGCTCCCAGGAGACGGCACCCCGTGACTCCAGGACATCACAGCTGGGGAAGGGACCTGCTGCTGGGAATTGTGATGGCTGGGGGTCCTCCTCCCACACCTTTGCTGGGGACTCAGGTGAGCTGGGAGGCAGGAGTGTGTGCAGGGAGATGGGCTGGGATGCACCGTGGGATGCGCTCCCTGGAGCTGCTGTGATTTGAATCCTTTCCCTCCCGCAGCCAGCGCTGAGGCCTAATGGGCTGTGAAATCTCACCCGGAGAAACGGCGGGATGTGTGCAGAGGGAGAGCGGCAGCCCCGGTGCCCCTGGGATCTCCGTGCTCCTGCTGCCCCCCGAAACACCAGAGCCCTTCTGCCTGTGGCTGGGACCTGTCACCCTGAACCCCCGCAGCTGGTCCGGCTCCTGCAGCCCTGGGCACGGCTGGGCATGGCTGGGCATCTCTGCATGCACAGCCCAGCTCCACACCAGGAACAGCACGAGCAAAACGTGGCCTCTCGAGCTCCTTCAGCAGCGCTCAGGGCCAGAGATGTTTGCGTGGACAGAAATCTGAGGTATTCCGGGAAATGTCTCCCGAGGCCACTTTATGGGCATTGCTCTAATTAGCACCGTGTTCATCGGCCGTTACCTCAGACCTTTGATTAACAGTGGAGAAAATCAATAACTGCTCTAAAAACTCAGATAAGTTTCACAGCTAATTTTAATTTCACATTTTAATCTTGTATTAATGTCAATCTTAATTACCATAATTAAGTCAGATGTGACTTAGCAAGAGCGGCTTGGAGATAAGATGTTAAAAGCAGACGGAGCTTTTCTGGTGCTGCTCACTGCAGTTTGGGGTGGGGCTGATAACAGGGAGCGGGGGGATCCCACAGGGAGCACAGGACACCCACTTCCCTGTCCTTCCCAGTGTCCCCTCCCTGCCTGGGCTCCGTCCCCTGCACTGCAGTGAGGCCCTGGAGCCGCTCAGAGTTGCTTTGCCTTTTGGCAAAGAGTTGCTTTCATTTTGGGTGCCTGAGCCCCCAGCCCTGCACACGGCCGCTCCTCAGCACCGGGGAGTGCAGGGAGGTGACAGCCCCGCTTGTCACGGCAGCTGAGATCCATGAGATCCGAACTGCCCGGAAAATCAATCTCTCATTTATTTTCTCCGTGGTGCCGCAGCCGCCGGTGCTGCCGCGTTTGCTCTGCAGTTGTGCCGATTGATCGCCGCCCACTCGCAGCTCCCCGTGCCCAGGGGGCAGGGGCAGCGCTGCCAGGGGCTCTGTCCAGCCTCTGGAACCCTGGGACAAATCCACCTTGTGGGGTCCTGCAGCGGGGTGGGACAGACCCCATCACAATACACGTCTGACTCCTGGCTCCAAATCCATCTGAGTTGTCCCAAAACACGCTGGGGATCCTGACTCCAGATCCATGTGAGCTGCCCCAAAACACGCTGGGGATGCTGCTGAGGGTGCAGCTGCTCCGTGGGGCTCCCCTGAGGGCACACAGGGCACACATGGGTGCCAGGCTGCTGCCTCTCCTGCCCTCTGCTCACACAGGGAATCAACTCCTCCCTGCAGCTTCCTTGGGAAGCTTTCACCCCCCCTCCACAGTGCCCGGGGGGGCTTCAATGCCAGAAGGAAGCGGAAAAATAACCTCAGCTTTAGATTTGGAGGCAGAAGTGCCCCGTAGTGCAGCTGAAAGGCGGCTCTGAGGAGCCGTGCCCAGGCTCCGCTGGCCGGGGGCACTGCTGGTGAGTGGCAATATTGTCCCAGGGCAGAAAAGGCCTTTGTGCCTCCGAGATGGCAGAGCCACTCCAGCCTTTGGCTTTGGGAACGGGGCTGATTCCCTGCTCTGCCTTCCAAACACGGTGCTGAATGGGGGGTTTGAGCCGGAGGCCAGGCTGGGATCCAGCCCCTTTGAGCCGGTGCCGGCGGGCACAGCTGGGGGCCCGCTCAGGAGGGAAGTCCTTGTTCCTTGTCAACAGAAGAAGACTTTGCACAGCTCGAAAATAGGCTCCCTGTTGCCCACTGGGGTTTGGAGGGGGCTGAGGGGAACAAACCTGCTGAGGGGAAGGCAGGAGGCAGCATCCCTGTGGAACGGGAGGGCAGGAACAGCCTGCCCGGGGTGCTGTGTCCTCAGCATCACCTCTGCAGCCCTCAGTGTCCCTGTGTCACATCCCAGTGAGCCATCCCACCCTGGAGCAAAAGCTCTCCAAGGCTGAAGCTTGGGAGCACCCACCTGAGCCCACAGCTCCTGAATTCCCCAGCCAGAAATCAGGACATTGTTTTATTCTCTATGCATAATTCATAATTCAGAGCTTAATTAACTGAAGCTCCTGGTGGCAATGCCCAGAGAGGCTCCCACCAGCTCCAGGCACTGCAGCTCTTCCAACCACTCCAGCCCATGGCTGCCAGGCTCCTTCCCAAGGCAATGGTCTTGTTCTGGTTGCTGTATCCATGTCTTCCTGCTGCACTGTGATGTCCCAAAAGTTTTCAAGACTTTCCTGCTGTGATTTTCAGTTCTTTCCTCCAGCAGGATTTTAATAATTGACTCTGGCTCCTTGGTCCCCCCATCCTGACCATCCCCACAACTCCTGGAGAAATCTGCCTTCTACAAATCCTCCTTTCTGCTGGAAAATACCTGCTCTGGAGAGGCCTTCCTACTTTGTCCCCCATTCTCTTCATCCATTCCAGAATCAGTATTCCTGCCAGGACTGCTGGTGTTTACTCATTGCATCCCATATAAATTGCAAGAGAAATTACACTGATGCATAAAACAGCATTTGTAAATCCAGGAGTGCACAGAACTGTTGTCCTGTCTTGCAATCCCTCCTTGAGGAATAACAAGAAGTTTTTATGAAGTGAAGGCAGAGTGCAGCATGATTTTAGTGCCACCCACTGTCTCTGGAGAGAGGGATTTCTTTGCCTCTGCATTACTCTACACTTGCTGTAATCCATTAATTGTCTTCAGGAAAATGCTCTGGCTTTCTCTCTCACACCAGTGTCTCCCCGTGCATTTCAGAGTCCCCTGACCCAGGCAGGAGGGCTCAGCCCCAGTGCCCAGCACCCTGAGCCAGGCAGGAATGCCCAGGAAGGCTGGAAGTGTCTGGAGGACAGGATGAGCTGGATGCAGCTGGATGCAGACCTTGACCCTCAGCACCAACCACAGGTAAATATTTTTCATCCGTCTGGCCCAAATAATTTCCCCATGGGAATCACAAAAGCAGTCAGTGAGGAACTGATGCAATCAGCATTCCTTGGTGATGCTGATTGAGAATAATCCCTGAGCTGTTGGAGACACGGGAGAGAGGGGGTGAGCACCAATGGGAAATAAGGGAAAAGAAGGAAATGACAGATTACAATCGGCACCAGTAACCATGGCATTGTGAAAGCCGGGCTTTGTCCAACAGCTGATTGTGATCTTCGCGGGGATGATGCATTTGAGGCAGGGGGGAGGGAGGGAGGGAGGTATCCGATGGCTGCCGTGGGTTGCTGTGATGGATTGGATGTGGCATCAGGCACATTCTCCTGGAACCAGCGTGATGCAGAATCAGCGCAGCGCATCCTAAGTGGGAATGAACTGGCTCATTGACAGATCCCGAGAACAGGCAGATGAGGAGAATCATCCTCACAAGGAGGGATTAGCAATGAGCCCGCTCAGACCTGGCGTTTGCTCTGTCACTGCTCCGGGTTCCCACGGCCTGCAGGCAAACCCAAATCCCTGGAGATGCTATCCAAGCCAGGATCAATGGCTGGTTACTGGGGTCAGTGGCTGGTTATCAGGATCAGTGACTGGTTACTGGGATCGGTGACTGGTTATCAGGATCAGTGGCTGGTTACTGGGATCAGTGGCTGGTTATCAGGATCAGTGACTGGTTACTGGGATCAGTGGCTGGTTATCAGGATCAGTGACTGGTTATCAGGATCAGTGGCTGGTTATCAGGATCAGTGGCTGGTTACTGGGATCAGTGGCTGGTTACTGGGATCAGTGGCTGGTTATCAGGATCAGTGGCTGGTTACTGGGATCAGTGGCTGGTTACTGGGATCAGTGGCTGGTTATCAGGATCAGTGACTGGTTATCAGGATCAGTGACTGGTTATCAGGATCAGTGGCTGGTTACTGGGATCAGTGGCTGGTTGCTGGGATCAGTGGCTGGTTACCAAGAGCGGGGACGTGCAGCCCATGGCACAGCCCCGATCACAGCACACAGTCAATTATTCAGCCTGAAGCAGTCCAGCCACTCACATCAACCCATTTCTGTGCCATGAAACAGGGGGATTGGAGGGTCCCAGGGACTGGAGGGTCCCTCTGCAGTGACTGAAGCAGATGGCATCGCTCAGGTTCCAGAAACCCCCTGCAGCTGGAGCAGGGAGCGGTGCTTTGTCCCCCACAGCTCTGCAGAGGGAGTGGCAGCCCCACAGAGCCCACTCCTGGTGGTGTTTGTGGCCTGGCCAGCAAAGCCTTGGGCCAGCAGAGCCACCCCTGCACCTCCCCTGCTTTGGGCACCACCCAGGGAGCAGAACCCATGAACTGGATGGCACAAGGAGCAGGACAGTGGCACTAACTGTGCCCCCTCCCAGCCCACCCCTGTGTCCTCCCTTGTGCCCCAGGCTTGGCTCTCTCCGCAGAGGCTGCTTGCTCTCTTTCTGGGGGGAAAAAGGGATTTATACTAAAGCTCTTTGCATGAAAAAATAAAATCCATACTGTGCTGCTTTGCTCTGTCCCAGCTCCCAAGCTGTGATGTTTCATTGATTAGCTTGTAAGAGCTTGGAGCAGAGCCCGTGCTTTGCTGGGAGCGTTTCCGCAGCTCCCGCAGGTGGAAAGCCATTACCCGCCTCCAGCCTCGTCCCTCCGCCTCCTGGGAGCCTTTGGGTGGAGGCTTTGGGGTTGTTTTAAGAGGAAAATCCCCAAAACACAGCCCCCATACTGTGGCTGGGGTCTTCACACTCTGCCCTGGGTTGGGGGTCCCCACGCACAGTGTCACCCCCCAGGGCAGAGCCTCTGCCCATCCCGCAGCTCTGCGAGCTCAGATGGATACAGGGATAATAATTCCCAGAGATCCTAACAAAATAACAGCATTTCACTTGTGCAGGGCTGTTATGGAGCTCGCTGGAACTTCCTGCTGCTGCTGCGTGTGTCAGTGTGATGAGGGGCTGGCAATAAACCCCCGACACTCCCTAAGTGCTGCTGGATAAACGCCTCCTCTGGAATAATGGTGCCTTGGCTCCCAGCAGCTGCTCAGCGTCCTGCGAGCAGGGATTTGTGGGGATGGAAGGTTCCTGATGCTCCATGCAGCCAAGCATGGGATCCAGCAGCATTTCCTGGAGGGGTTTGTCCCTGGATGCCACCCCTGGGGCTCTGAGCTCCTGACAGGATCCGGCCGTGGCTCAACCCAGGGGGTTGCTCTGAGTGTTTTGGAAGGGTGGGCAGAGATCCCAGCATGGTGCCACAGCAGCCAACAGCCCCAGGGGATTCACAGGGATCCAGGCAGGACTCAGAGTGGCAGGAGGGAGGCTGGGGAGGAGGAGGAAGAAGAGGAGGAGGAGGAGGAACAGCAAGCAACATGTGTGGGGCGCTGGCAGAGCTTCAGCACGGCAGCGTGTGCGTGTGCGTTCACACGGTGGGAGATGTGGCACAAGCTGCCATCAGATTTAGGGAATGCTCTGCAAACATGAGCCAACCCCCAGGAAACACCGACCTGGCTGCCCAGGGCTGGGGGTGCTGCTACCTGTCCCCCTGCAGGGGCTTTGGTGAGTGCAGGGAGCGTCCTTTGGTGGGAGAATCCATCGTTTCCTGCAGTTACAGCACATTGGGACAGGCCTGTGCCACCCGGGATGCTCCTGCCTCCCCATGGCGCGGGATACAGAGCTGCCAGCCCTGCCCTGCTGGCCACACACCCTCTGTCCACTTGTCCCACCAGGCATGGACTGAGGCACCGCCCTGGGACGGTTCTGACCACAGCTCCCATCCCATCCCATCCCATCCCATCCCATCCCATCCCATCCCATCCCATCCCATCCCATCCCATCCCATGCCATCCCATGCCATCCCATGCCATCCCATGCCATGCCATGTGCCATGCCATGCCATGCCATGCCATCCCATCCCATCCCATCCCATCCCATCCCATCCCATCCCATCCCATCCCACCCCAGTGCCAGCCCTGTGGGAGCCATTTCCAGTTGCAGATAATGAGTGTGTGAGGCACTGAGTCACTCTGTGTGTGTCAGCTGAGTGACACGAGCGTGTGACACAGCTCAGCTCTCCAGGACCCCCAGGGAGATGCCCCTGGCCCCGTTCTGTCACCCGGAGATGGCACCAGAGCTCAGAGCTGCTCAGGCTGTGGCTCAGGGAGCTGGGAGAGTGGGAAGGAGCCTTGGCTGCAGGTTAAAGGAGGTCACGTTATTGCAGTCAGCACTGCTGAGATCCCTGAGCAGCCACGGGGTTAATGGAATAAACCAGGGAAATTTGTAAATCTCTCCCCAGCACCCAGGAGATCAGGTTTTGTTTGGTGTTCGACAATGGGAGCAAATCCTGCTCCACTCTCTCTGACCTGGCCTTTAGGATAACAGTGAGGACTGGTTTTGATTCCCAGGAGGGTTTTATACACCTGGGAAAAGCTCCTTGGGAAGGAGCTGGCTGCACCAGCCCCAGCTCCCCAAATTCTTGGTGGCCCTGAGCCCAGCGTGTGCCAGGGCTGGAGGGACATGGGACACACAGCCAAGCTGAGTGCAGGGAGGGCACAACATCGTGAGGGATTTAATAGGGAAGAAGCCTCCTGACAGCCCACATGTAGGTCTAATAATTTACTATTACTGCTTTTATGGCAGACCGTAAAAATCTAAAATAAGGCTGGGAATTGTCAGAGAATCCCACACGGAGCTGGATTTCTGCGTAATCAGAAATTCTGGAGCCACGGTTTTTAGGCTCCAGTGCTTTCTTCTGAAAATTCAAAGGTGTTCAATGATGGGAGGGTGATGGAAGGGGTCTCTGATGGAGATCTCCAGTCCAACCTCAGTGATTTTGGGAGGCAGAGATCCCTTCTCTGCTCTGACTCTGGAGAGCAGCCCCTCTCCCTGCACCCTCCTGACCACCCTCCTGCCGTCCCCAGCCTGTCCACAGGGACCAGCATCCCAGGGAATGCACAGAGGGGTTTTGTTTCCCGAGCCCAACCTCTCCAATCCCCTCCACGTGGCACAGGGAGGACACGTCTGTCCCTGGAGGGTGACATAAAGCACCGAGGTAATTCTGAGCTAACCCTGAGCTGTTATCACAATTACCCCCAGGGCTGCTGGATGACACTCGGTAATTACGTGGCTCTTTCATCTGGGATCTGGGAGCACTTACTGATCAATTAATTACACTTTGCAGCAGGCTTTGGCCCCGGTGCCGGATGCAGATCAATAATCCCTCTCCGGAGACGAGGCTGCCTCTGAATGACACGGCCCTGCCAGGACAGGACTCACCCACAGGGATGGAGTTTGGGTTCTGGAGTCCCCAGGCTGCCCAGGGAAGGTGGAGGATGAGGTTATGGAAAGCTCCTGGGTGAAAATCATAGAATTTCAGTTGGATAGGATCTCTAAGATCTTGAGTCCAAGCCTTAACCGAGCTCGGGAGGGTCCTGAGTGCTGCTGGCTCCTCCCCACCCTCCAAAGGCTTTGTTCACCTGCTGTTGGGGACAGATGGGAGAAGGGAAGTGCCAACCAGCTCCTCCTGATCCTCACAGCCCCAGGACAAGCTGTTGACTTGGAGCTTTGGACACAACACCAAGTGGCACCGTAGGGAGGAGTCCTGGCAGGAGCTGCGGTGAGCACGGGTCATAAATCTCCTCCCAGAGAGGAGCCTGGCTGCACCCGAGTCTGGATTTATCAGTATAAATAAGATGGAAAGCAGGAATTCCCCTCAGGGCATGCAGGGATGGAAAACACACGCTCTCCTGCCCAAAACTCTTCAGGATTTTCATCGGTTACAGCAGGAGGAGAAAACTCACAGGGCTGGGGAGGTGCTGGAGCAGGGAATGATCTGCAGGAGGCTTTGGTGGGAGACTGGGAGGACAGAAAGCTGCCAAAAGCTGCGGGTCCGTGGCAGCCCCATCCCTCCTGGTGGCAGAGGAAGAACGGGGTCAGCTGAGGACGGTTCAGGGTTTGCCTTGCCCATGGAAGATTGAGCCCAGCTGGATTTGGGGGTTTCTGGGGTGTCAGGAGCCAGCCAAGGTCCAGCCATGCTGACAGCCCACAGAGCTTCTCACCTCTCACTACAACAACCTTCTCCTCACAGGCTTGTCCTGTGTTCATCTAAATGACACGACTGGGGAGAGTTATTGCCCTTATAAAATATTTCCCAATGCATTTCCTCAGTATCGACCCTTCGGAGATGCAAGAGTGGAAGTCGAGGGTGTGGGGGCTGTGCCTGGGCAGGGTGTCAGAGCCACCTCAGAGCTTGGAGCAGAACTGCAGCGTTTGCAGTCCGTGCCTGCCAGAGAGCCGCAGGCTGCTCCCTCCCTGTCCCAGCTCATTGCTGACAATCGCCAGTCGCAGGCGGAGAAACTCTTCCCCCCACCTCCCCCGGAGCCCCAGGGCTCAGCCGAGCCGCTCTCAGTCCACTCCTGCTCGGCCAAAGAGCTGCGTCACTGCAGCCTGACATACCCTCCCTCCCTCTCCTGGCTGCTTTCTGCGGTGTGTCCTCCCTGTGTCCCCCGGCTGCCACAACCGGGGCTCCCGGTCCCTCTTCCCGGTACTGCTGGGGACTGTGGCACAGGGGAAGGGGGGCCTGGGCTGGGAGCAGGACAGGTTTTGTCACCCTGGGACAGTGGTGTGCACTCTTGGCTGTCCTTCCTTCCTTCCAGGCAACCTTTCAGCCCAGATGGAGAGCGCCATACGGAGTTTTGTTTCCTTCCCAAAACACACGGCACGTTCCCTGCCTGTCTAACAAGGTGTCCGTGCCAGGCTGTGTGACACGGTGAGAGGCACAACCAGGGATCATCCAGCCCCTGGGCTGGGAGTGAGGGGGACACAGGGCAGCTCTGCCCCCACCCACACCCCACATCCACCACTGGGCCACCCACTTTTTGTCACAGGGCAGCACCGAGGATATTTGGGAGCTTGGAGATTCTTGCTTCTGCTTGAGGCTTGTCACTGAGAGCTGCTAAAAAAGCAGGGCTGCCCTTTCCAGGGGCAGGAGACTGAGGATGGGGAGGGCTTTTACAAGGGTGTGCAGTGCTGAGGTAAGTGGAGATGGCTTTAGGCTGAAGGAGGGTATATTAAATAATTAATATTAGATTAAATATTAGGAAGAAATTATTTTCTGTGCCTGCCCTGAGAGCTGCGGGTGAGGGGGTGGCTGCAGGGATGTCCGGGTGTCAGGATGAAGCGGTGCCAGCGGAGGAATGGAGGGATGAGCCATCAGCTGGGATTTCTCCAGTGCTTAAAAGCCTCCTTCACATTATGTGCCATGAAACACAGCCGTGATTTTTGCTTTACAAGTGTGATTGCTTATAACAGCATGAAATTACAGCCAGAGCTGGTCAGCCTGGCAGCAGATAAGCAGAGCTGTGAGTGTGGCACTGTGTTGGTACTTGGGAAGAGAGGGAGGGTGGCAGCCCCTGATGAGCCACATCTCTGGGTTATCCTGGTGGGAAAGCAGTGGGGATCCTACAGGGGATGCTGCAGGGTTAGACCTGGTGGTGATGGAGGTGGGTGGGCAGAAAGGATTAGTCAAGGGGCTCAAACTGGGAATAAACACGTGGGTGCCCTGCCCAGGGCATCCTCAGCCTCTCATTTGGACACTCCAGTTCTGAGCACCCTGGGTGCTGCTCCCAGCACTGCTCTGTTCACGCTGCCTCTCTGCTCACAGCCCTGTCCCACACCTCCCTAAACCCCTGGCATTTTCCTCACTTTCTGAAGCTTTCTTACCACTCTGAGAAAAATATCTCCATTTAGTCATCACTGCTCTAATTCCCTTTGCAAGCTGTGGGTGTCAGCCAGAGGTGGGCCAGCGAGACCTGGGAAGGATTCCTGGCGGAACGAGCCTGTGTGTGCTGGGTGGGATTGATTTCATGGTGCAGAAACCACTCAGCAGCAGCCCCTGCCTGTCCTCCTGCCATGCACAGCCCTGTGGAAAATGCACTTATCCGCATATTAGACCGATGCTCTGAAGTTCAAGCCCTCCAGGTATTTCTGGTCCCGCCCAGTCTTGCCATCTGCTTTCATCCCCTTTCATCCCACTGCCCCTGCTCCTCCCTGGTTCTGCTCTGCTTGCCGTGTTTGTCAGAGGGCAAATAAAGCAGCTGAGGGCTGGCCCAGGGCTGGCAGTGCTGGGGGCTGGGAGCTTTTTCCCGGCGACTGCGCTCTGCCAGCCTGACCTTTCCAGGGAGCAGCCCCAGCTGCCCAGCGCTGCTGCACGCGGCTTTCCCTGTGCCACAGCAGCAGCACAGCCAGCAAAGGGGCCCATCCCAGCGTCTGGATCACTGCTCTGTGCTCAGAAAGCCTCGAGCATCATGGCGTGGCAGCAGATGCCTTTGTGGGATCGGCAGTGCTGGTGGTGGGACAGGCTCGGGGGGTCAGGGCAGTGCTGCTCTGGGAAGCCGTTGGTGCCTCTGCCAGTTCCTCAGACCCTGAGGGATCTCTGTGACTGATGGCCAAGTCTTTCACCCTGAACCAAGCTGACAGCTTCCAACAATCCTGCTGATGGATGATCTCATTAACCAGGGGTGCACTGCGAGGGAGAGAGGGGAGCAAATGACTTACTGCCTCCGCTGGGGGCTTTGCTGGCAGTGTGAGGATGGGTCATTCCCTCTTCCCCAAAGCCAGGGAAGCAGCAGGTGTGTTCAGCACTGCAACACGGCCTGGGAGGTCCCCGAGGCACTGGGAGCAGATGCCAGACAGAGGTTGGGGTGCTCCCTGCTGGTCCCTATCCTGCTGCAGCCCAGAGTGGTGCTCCATTTCCAGCTCTTCTGCCCAGAAGGAGCTGGTGAGATGACCCAAAACAGCCAAGGAAGTCACAGGGCTGGAAATGTGCCTGCAGCCTCACTGTGCTGGAGGTGTCTTGGTTAGTTCATCACCACTCATGGTTAGTTCATCCCCATGCTCACAGCGTGGATATCCAACAGGGTGATGATCCAGCACAGGAGTGGGAGGGATTTTGATTTTTCTTTCAGGGATCGTGTTTATTTTCTTGCCACGCTCCAAGGAGTTCTGTGCAGGGGCGTAGAGGAGGAACAGGCTCTCCCCAGGGATGCCTGGGTGCAGTTTTGGCAGGGGATCCGGGATACAGGGGCTGAGTGGAGAGGGACTCTGCCCTTCAGCACTGCTGAAGATGCTGGGATGCTCTGGGGCTCATGGCCAGGGGGACACAATTTGGTTAACCCAAGTTTGCTTGCTCTTGAAGTGAACAGTTACAGGGAGAGAGAAAGTTTGAGCAGGGGGAGGTTCCTGGCTGTATTAGAGGGAAGATTTGCAGTGCTGGCCGTGGGATCAAGGACTGCATTAGTATTGACCTCAGGTGTGGTGAGATTTCCTAACTCAGCACAAGGCTGTGCTGGACTCTAAACCTCACAGAGCACTGGGCAGAGACAGCCCCTGCCTTGCAGGAGTGTTTGGGGTCTTGATTCATCAGTGTCTCCTCAACACCCCCATTCCCAGAGGGGAAGGATTTTCCAGCTGTGGAACCCACAGTCCTGGCTGCTGATCGTGCATCAGGCAGCACCTGAAACCCTGTGCTGAGCAGGATCCCAGCTCCAGTCTCAGGGAGGGAGGGAGATGATTGAGGAAGGTTGGGGGAATAAAGCTCTTCCATCCCCTCGTCCTTCTGCTGCAGCTCTGCCCTGGCACAGCGGGAAGGCCTCGTGCTGGGCTTCAGGCAGAAAGAGCAGGTGATGGTTGTAAAGGCTCACGTTGCTTGCAGGAATGAGTTATCCCTGGAAAAATGCAGGTTCTCTCCCCCCGTGGGCTCCTGAAGCTTTGATATGCTCCTTCTGCAGGAGAGACAGCCAAAGAGAGCATGGAATCAGCACCATCTTTCCCCTGGAGTTCTTCTTCAGGCTTCACTTGGTGTCATAATGATCCAATCAATCCCAGGAGGCTCCAAATAATTATTAATTAAGGCAATGATTGGGTGATTTGGCCGTCATTGCAGCTGTCTTTCACAGGGAGAGAGAAAAGCCTGTTCCTTTCTTATTTTTCCCTAAAGCCTGACTCTGATGGCACGCGGCTGCTCTACAGAACACAATGTAATAGCAGGGTGAGTCACAGCCAAGGATTTGTATTCAATATCGGTTCGGATTACATTAGCTTTGCCTAATGCCTGAGCAATAAAGTGCCTCTTCATTGTATAGCTGCAATTTATTTCGGCTCCTGGGTTGGTACAGAGCAAACATCCATCATGCAGCAACACGTGTGCCCTGCGACGGGAGCAGCCCGGGGGATGCCGGCTCTGCCTCTGCTCCTGCTCCCGCCAGGAGCTCTCATTGTCATGGAATCCTGGAATGGGTTGGTTGGAAGGGACTTTAAAACCTATCTTGCTCCACCCCTACCATGGACAGGGGCACCTTCCTCTAGAGGACGTTGCTCCAAGGCCTGTCCAGCCTCTTGGACACTGCCAGGGATGGGAAATTATCCGTTTGTTCAGCTGTAAAACCCACCCAGATGTCACCCAGGAGCCCAGCTGAACACGGGGACCTGTTCCCCCCTGTTGGGTGCTTCACCCCGGGAGCAGATCCCCGAATCCCCTGAACAATCCATAGGTCCTGGAGCAGCATTCCAGCCCCTGCCCTGCTCCCTGCGGTGTGCAGGCTGCAGCTGCTGCCTCTCAGCGCTGAGCAAAGGCTCTGGCTGGGATTTGGATCCACCTGAGTCCCCAGCCCCGGGCCGGTGGCGTTCTGGTGACATCCCCGCTGTTCTCCCCCCTCTGCCAGCCTCTCCTCTCTGCCTTTCCCACTCGTGCCCTGTGTGCCAGAGCCTTGGCAGAGGAAGAGAGATGCAGAAAAGCAGCGAAGGCTGCGAGAGCACAGCCCGGGCTCTGTTCTGAGCCGGCTGCAGCTGCTTGGCAAAGCTCCCTGCGCTGGGCTCTGGCAGCGCAGCGCCGCCGGCACAGCCCAGAGCAAGGGCGAGGGGACAGCCACGATGGCTTTTTTTAGTTTGCAGAGGTCTGGGAAAACGGAGCGCTTTTCCTTGGCTGCCCTAGCGGGACCCAGCGCTGATTCACGTGGGCAGCTGTGAGTAAGAGCCTTATCTTTATTTACTCGATGGTTTCGTGCCGGCTCTGTGGAAGACCTCGGAGGAGGAGGAGGAGGAGGGGCAGGTCCACGAGGAGCCTCCGTGAGCACTTCCAGCCTGGCTCTGGAGCGAGAGAGAGGAGGGCTGAGTGAGTCACTGGTGATTTATGAACTCTCCCGTGCGGGGCAGAGGCCCCTTTTAGCCTCACACAAAGGCACTGTTGAAGGAGAGAATCGACCCCAGCGTCACTCAAAGAATCTGCCAGAGATTTATTCCCTTATCGCCGAGGAAACGCCCCCGCATCTCCTCCTCCCGTGTGCTGGTGGGTGTCGTGCGGTCCCTTCCTGTTTGTCACCCGGCCAGGAAGAAGCAGCGGGGCCGTGTCTGCGCTCACCCGCAAGGAGGAACCCACGGAGCTCTCTGCAGTGTCCCCAAGGGGATGGACGCATCAAAAAGCCACCACCAAGCAGGGACCCGGTGCTGCGCCGCTCACCAGGCGGTGACACAAAGTCCCAGCAATGTGGGAACGAAGGAAGTGGCTCCTGGGCTGTGCTGGGACTCAGCGATGCCCCTGGGATGAGATCCTGAGGGCTGGGTGATGCCATCACCATTAATTAGCCCGTGCAGCACTGATTGCTGTGCCCGCGGTGTCCCCGGGGCTGGGGCCGGGACGCTGCCGGTGTCACCACTCCGGGAGCGGAGCTGTCCTGTCCCCGCCCGGAGCTGGAGACATGGTTAGAGGTGACACCTGATTGCTGAGAACACCTCGGGCTCGCAGCCCGTGACTGCCAGCAGGGCTGGGCCAGTGCCAGGGCTGGGTCAGTGCCAGCTCCGGGCGCCGCAGCCACCGCGGGCGCATGCCCGGCCCGGGATGGGGCTGATCCGGTGCCCGTGCTGGCACATCCACCTGCAGGGCACCACCAGCACCCTTTGCTTCCCCACCTGCATTCCCCAGGAACCAACAGCTCTCCCACGGCCTCTTTGGGACCATTTGGGATAAGCCAGGAGCAGCACCATGGGGCTGTGCCCTCGCTTGTGGTGTGGCGGCCAAGCCAGACCCCTGGAGGGTGCATTGTCACCCTCCTCTTCCCTCCTTTCCTTCTTTCCTTGCACTCCAGGGTGTGCCAGTGGCTGTGGCAGCAGCTGTGGGAGAGCCACAAGGACTGAGCAGGGCTGTGAGTTCCCCCAGTGCTTCCCAGGCTGCTGGGATGGGAACAGGGATCCTTGAGCCCGAATCTTCCCACAAACCCAGCCCTGCTCCCACCAAGGAGCTTAAGCCTTGGGGCTGATGCTAAACCTGTTAGTGCTGGCAGCAGTGCCCAGGAGCTGATGGCTCCATGCCAAGAGCAATTCTCCGGGATTAAGAAACAGTTTCCTTCCCACAAAGTTTGGGTAAAATGCCCTGTTTTCTGCAACTACTGGCAAGACGGGGTCCCACAGGAGTGGAGGGATCTGGGTTCCTTGGTAAATCCACTGCCATCCAAGAAAAAACACATTTTAATCAAATCCAAGGCAATGTTGAGATCTAGACACAGGAAATGTAGGCCACGCTCACAAACTGGGAGGCTGTGTCCCAGAAAACATCAAATGTGAAAATAATTTAGAGGCTGGAGGAGCAAAATCAGTTCCACAGGCATTCTTAGAGGTCTGACACCCTCCAAGGCTGGGGCCAGTGGCCCCAGCACAGCCCTGGTGAGGTTTAGGAGGTTCCTGTGTTCCTGGAACAATCCTCATGCACCTGTGGGACCGAGGGGAATATTCCAAGCAGGCCTGGGAAATGTGGTTCATTAAAGAGGGGTTTGGCAAACAGCAGAGGGTGAATAAAAGAGGGAAGAAAATTCTTTGAGGACTGAAAAAACACCACTGAAAGGCGAGGAGGGAGTGAGGTCCCTGGGGTTTAGCCAAAGGAGGATCCAAAGGTGCCTTGAATCCGCTGTGCAAAAATGTTCCTGAGATACAGCAGGCCCTGAAAGAGCCTTTTAATGCAACAGGGAAAGCACATGAGAGCCAACAACTGGAAGCCAGAGCCAGACACATTTAAATTAGAACAAAAGACACATTTCTAATAGTGAGGTAATTAACCACTGGAACGAATTATCAAGGGGAAGTGGTGCTTTCTCAGTCTCTTGAAGTTTTCAAATTAAGTTGGGATGTTTTTTTCTGAGTAAAAGCTCCACTTGAGCAAAAAACAACTGGAGGAATTTACTGCCTGTGCTCAAGAGTCAGTCCAGAGCCTGCAGAACACTCTGGCCTCAAAATCAGCATTTTGATGAAACTGGTGGAATTTTTAAGGCAAATTGGAATGGGAAGAAGAGGTATTTCCCAGTATATTCTTATTCCCAGTGAAACCAGGACTGTTGGTCCTGCCACAGGCTGCGCTGTGGCACCCCCAGGGCAATTCCTTTGCCCTTTGGTAAATGGTGTCTGTACAAAATTTGGAATTTGGAGAACGGTCTGGATGCATCCCCAGGGACCTGCTCTGAGTCATGGAGCTGCGGCTCCCTCATGCAAAACCGCCCTGGAAGCAGAGCCCTGTCTGAGCTGGGGCTCTCCTTGCAGGACATTATCAATATAAGTACATATATAGATTTATATTTATTATTTACATTTCTCTGGCACACTGGCAGGCCTCCAGCAGCGGCAACGTTGCAGTGGCTGTGCCTGGGGTGAGGTTTTCCCAGTGTGTTTGGTGTCAGACAGTTTGCCCCTTCCTGTGAGCCGGGGCTGAGCTGGGAAGTCAATCACAGCTGTTCCGTAGTGCTCTGGTCCTGTAATTACTCCGTGATTAAATAAAAACGTAATTCCTTCAACACCTCCGCACTCCTGCTTTATTGCAGGAGAGCCCACACAAGGAATTAATGTTTAAATAATGGCTTTCCTCCCCAGGAGCAGGCTCTGAGATAGGCAGGAATATATTAATGCCCTGTCCCAGAGATGGAAGGAGCAGCACCTCACTGGGGGCCACAGAGGTGACAACACAGCATCCACTGGGATTCTCCCAGTCATCTCTGTGTCTTCTGGGCACCGCCCAGGGCTCCCTTGGGCACAGCCTGTGGGTGCAGCCCCCCAAATCTGGCATGAGAAGCCTTCCTCGGCACGATGCTGAGGCCTGGAAACTGCCTGGTAATTCCTGCAACTGGGATGGAAGTTTGGAGCCTGCAGGAGTGCAGAGAATTCCAGCCCTGGCTGCGCTGATTTCTGAGCTGTCCATCTTTTCCTATCAGCAGATGCAGCTGGGATGTCGGTGCCTGGAGAGGAATTGTCTCTCCCTGCAAAGGGCGACGTGGTTTCAACCTCTTTATTAAACCAAGCACAATCCTGTGCGCCAGCAGAGATGAAGAAAAGCTCCTGATAAGTGGGACTGGCCATTCCCTGAGTTTCCAGTCTCCTTGGTTACAGTACGCCACACACATGCTTTTCTCGGCAAGCAGGCTGTGAGCAGAGAGTTTGAATCCCAGATTGGAGAGGTTCCCCAGCTCCCTGCCTCTTACCTGGAGCTGATGGGAGGATGCTCAGCTCAGGAGGGGGTGGGGAAGGGGCTCCTGCTGGTTCTGCAGAGGAGTCTGAGTGATGCAGCCAGAGCAGATCCAACAGGTTCTGTGCAATCCCAAATCCCAAAGCCTGGACAAGCTGCTCCCAGCTATTAACACGACTGAATGGAGGATGTGCTGCCTGCTTTAACTGGTGTGAGGATATGGGGACCTGTATGGGGCTCTGAGAGCCTCAGCCCTCACCCAGCACCTCCAGGGAAGCCCATGAGGGTGCTGGTCCCATATCCAATGCACAGAAAGCTGCTGGTCCCATATCCAGTGGCAGGAGGATGCCAGTCCCATATCCAGTGCACAGAAAGGTGCTGATCCCATATCCAATGTACAGGAGGATGCCAGTCCCATATCCAGTGACAGGAGGATGCTGGTCCCATATCCAGTGGCAGGAGGATGCTGGTCCCATATCCAGTGACAGGAGGGTGCTGATCCCATATCCAATGCACAGGAGGGTGTCAGTCCCACATCCAGTGACAGGAGGGTGCTGATCTCACCTCTAGAGCACAGGCAGGAGTGGCTGCAACACAAGTTCACCACGCTGACCTCGTGCTGTTCCCCTTGGTGCCACGTGCTGCAATGCCACTTCGGCGGTGTCACCCGGGGCACGGCAGTCCCAAGGGTGACACTGTCACCACAGCCAACCTGTGACAGCCATTAGTAACGTGATCCCCTGGCTGGTCAGAGCCTCCTGTAGCTATGGTAATGGACTACCATAATTCACAATTAGAATGTCAGATTTAAACCCAGGGCTCGTGCAAAGGGATAAAAATATCTCTTTGCTCGTGGGATCTTGGTATTATTTGCTTTGCTATATTGGAAGCCAAATGCTCTCACGAACATCAAGTGATTGTGCCGAGATTAAACACTTTTCTTCTGTTTATGCACGTTTCACCCTTTTATAGTTTTATTAAAATGCTGGCTGCACTCTCAATTAAGTGAATCCCTTCTGCAGTTGTAAGCACATTTTGTAGAAATAAATAATTTAATCTGCAGGGTGTTTTGGGCTCAAAACCACGATGCAAAGATATTGGAGGGTGTAGAGCTGGGACAGGGGAGCTGGCACTGCCATCTCACTGGGGTCAGGGATCTGAGCACGGAGCCCTCCAGGTGTGCCCTGGGTGTGCCCCCTCACACACCTGGTGTGCACCTCCAGCCCATCCCACCACCCACAGGGGCAAACAGAGCCCACACTCCCCTTCCTGCACCCCATCACTCCTGCCTTGTCCTCGGCCACCCATCACAGCAATGCCCCTGACACCTTTCACCTGAGGAACACAAAACCCCTGCAAATATCAATTAATCAATCCCCCAAACTGCACAGCTTGCGCTCCGCCAAACTCGCAGCCGTCGTTTCTCTGAATTTCGCATGGAAAAATCTGTCTGTTTTCTGCCATTTCTTAACCTCCAAATGTTGCTTTCTTGGCACTTTCCAGAAAGCACATGTTCACGTTTCCAGCACGGAGTCCTGTTTCCCTGGATCCCTGCCCACACTCGCTGTGCTCAGCTGAGCTCTCACGTCCCAGTGCTGGTCCCAGTGCCTGCCCAGGGCACCCAGCACCAAACCCTGCTCCCCACCCCTGGCACCTCCCCCGGGTGTGTTTGTACAGCACCAGGCAGACAAAATCCCTGTGAAATCCCACCCATTACTGGCAAAGCAGGATGGTTTTATCCTTCAGGATAGCAGCTGACAAAGGCTGTGCTGCTGGAGAGTAATTAAAATGGACAGGTACCAAACCTTTGTCTTAAAAACCCCCGAGACCTTGAGCTATTTCTGACACATCAGCAAAAAGTGGCAGCAGCGTGACAAGCTCAGGGTCATGGCTGGTTCTGAGGGGCCTTTGTCCCAAGGCACAGCCATGGTGCCCTGGCTGCTCCAGCCAGCAGATGAGAACACGAATATTCCTTAGGAAAAGCATTTTCAGCAGCACCAGTTCACCCCAGTTTTGCATTTTTGCTGTAGGTGATGCCTGGGTGGACTGGAGTCAATGCCAAACCTGAGCTCTGCAATGGGAATGCAAATGAGCCTCAGATCTGAGATTTGCTTGTGCTGGGTGGGGTTTATTCCCTTTCAAACCCTCCCTCTGCTCCAGGTACCCCGGTGGCAGCACGGGAGGTTTCCTGCTGCAGGAGCTCTCTCCCCAGCTGGTTTGCAATGTGCCGCACGAGCACAAAGACCTTGCACTGTAATTAAGCTCTTGCTGTTCTTTCAGGACTTCGATTCAGAGAAATTCATCACTCAGAAAGAGCAGCTTGACTGGGAGTTGAGGGAAAAACAACACTTTTCCCCCCAAAGCCATGGCCAATGTGTGGAGGTTTGTGCCCAGCAGTGTTGCTGTTCCTTCTTCATCACCCGGGTGAGCAAATGAGGATCCATCTCCTGCCCTCAGTCCTCTTATAAATTATTTAGCAAGATCCAAATTACTGGGAATGTTCACTGGCTGTCCAGAAAAATGTAATTTGTATTAAGGTCATTTGGCAGCAATTTTCCTTAATGACCAGGGTGGCCTTCTGTGGGCGTGTGGTAAAAGTGATCTCTTGGATACAGGTGGGAAAGGCCTGCGTGGGCCTGCGCTCCAAAATAACAACCAAAAATTAATTATAGGAGTTATAGCAGCTCAAAAGTACATTCAGTGAAAGTGGAAAAATAGAATGAGGATAATTATAGTGGTTTTTCCCAACTGTATCAGTCATTTGATGACATAGCAAGCTCCTCTATGAATATAGAATGCATCAATAAAATGCATCATACAGAACACAGAGCACAGAACTCAGAATATATAATATATATTATATATATAATATATAATATATATATATATATATATATATATATATTATATATATAATATATAATATATAATATATATATATATATATATAATAATATATATAATATATAATATATAATATATATATATATATACTATATAATATATATATATATATTTATATATATATATATATATTATATGTATTATCATATTATATAACGTATATATATTATATATTATATACTATATATATATATAGTATATGTATATTATAGATTATAGATTATAGATTATAGATTATAGATTATAGATTATAGATTATAGATTATATATAGTAGACAATGTAATTATAAGATATATCAATATATAAGATGGATATCTATTTTATATTTAACCGTTTATTTATAATATATATATATATATGCAAAATATATAATACTATATATATGATAAATAATATGTTTAAAATATATATGATATATATAATGCATATTCTGGACCTTTTGAGTTGAGAGTCACCAGGAGCCACCCAGGGACACGCGGGGGTCCGGAGTGGAGCCAGCCCTGTCCCTTCTGCCCCTGGGCAGATCCCAGCCTGGGGAGGTCACTGAACAGCCCCTCCACATCCCCCTTTGCCAGCTGGGTCTCAGCTTTTCCAGGCCCCTGGGGCAGCGGGATCAATGCCAGCCTAAATCGAGCCCAGCAGAGCCTCAGCCCAGAGACCCCAGGTCCTTCCTCCGACTCCTTATCCCGACTTCAGGGATTTTTTCCCCTCGGAGAGGCGCTGGCGCTTGTGTGTGGGGAGTGGTTGGTATTCCAGGCGATCCGGGGTGCTCCGGGATTGCCGGGAGCCTCTCTGGAGAGCAGCACGCCCCTGTCACCGGCGCGGCAGGAGGGTGTGGGCTGCCTGGCACCGAGGCAGGATTCCCAGCAGGACTTCAATCGGGATAAAGCTCAGCCTGATAGAACCGAGCCCAGGCCTGACAGATGGCCCTGAGCGAGGGGGAAAGGCAGGAGCTGGGCAGGGAGTGCGTCCTGCCTTCCTCCCGACAGGCCCCATGCCAGGATGGGCAGTGGGGGGACACCCTGGGCAGGGGGAAGATCCTGATTTTGATGGGGACAGGGGATTTGGGGTCACCCTCAGTGGTCCTGCACAGCACAGGGACACAATTCCTGCTCCATCCATACAGGGATGAGGAGGGTGGCCAAGGCTGCACTGCTTTGGCAAATCCAGTCCATTTTCATTTTCCATCCATCCCTGCCATGCCATGCCAAAGACCTGGCTCATCTCCTCACAGTCCCATTTCCCCATTCCAAGCTCACTGTGCTGGGGGTGGGAGCTGCTGGAGCACGAGCCCAGCCACAACAGCAAACAGTGAGCAGGGCAGGGGGAGCTGCCACGCCTGCTGAGCCGCCTAAAGGAAGAATAATTTCAATTCTATCCCCTTTTGGAAGGGACACATTTAATGGCAGAGAGGCTCCGTGCTTGGCAGCAATCAGGAATTAACTCCCTGCATCCAAGTGCCGTGAAATTGAATCCTGCCAGCACGGGCAGGAGCTGAACACGGTGCAGGAGAGGTGGGGGTCCCATGTCCCCATCCTGCTGACAGAGCCACCAAGCCATCAGGACAACCCTGGCTGCTCTACCACGTGAGGATGTGCAGCTCTGGATGCTTCCCATCCCCCTGTGCAGAGTTAGGAGTCAAAGCCAAGTGCTCACTGATACAGGCGCTCGGAAAAGCAGCTTGTTTGTTAGAAAAGAGGCTCACACACCCGGGTAGTCCTTTGGAATTGCAGTAAATGGAGTTCCCTGATTGCTCTGAGGGCATTGGAGGAGATCACAGAGCACCTCAGGTGGGATTCTCGGAGTGGACTGGTGCAGGACTAGGAGCTGGATCAATGCTCCCTGTGGGTCCCTTCCAACTCAGGAATTCTATGATCTCCTGGACACTCGGCTCATCTGTGGTTCAGGGGGGTGATGAGGAGACCAGGGAGGTCTCCAGCCCTGGTATCCTCCTCAGCAGGGATTGGGAATTGCACCCAGGCATGCCCAGCTCACCCACACTGCCATTGGATTCTCCCTGAGAGAGGGATGTGATGAGCCAAGGAGCTCTGCCAGCAGGACAGCAGCCGGCCCCAGCTCCAGGATGGCTCAGGACACTCCATCCTGAGTGATGGGCATCGTGCAGAGAAGGAGCTCTTACAGAGATCACTCCTCTGAGGAAGGCTTTCCACAGGCACAGCCAGTGGAAGAGAAGAGCACGCTTTAATTATGCTAATTAGAGACTTGGCAGCCTCGTTGCTTGATGGTTTTGCATTTGATGTGGAGACATTTCCCTCTGCCAGGGTCTATCCTTCCTGGAGAGGGAGGGATGTGGGCACAGGGCTGGCTCCAGGGCTGTTACCCTCACATTCCTGCTGATCCCAGCTCCGAGGTGCACTCAGGTGAAGGATCCTGGCTGACAGGCAGCACCCTCCCTTCTCCAGGGGTGACATGGAGCCTCCACACTTCCCTCCCCATGGGCTCCACCCCTGCCAGCAGCACAGGGCAAAGCTCTTGTGCTGAAAGCTAAAACACAGGGGCAAAGAGAAGAACTCCTGTCCTCCCACTCCGGGCTATAAATGGCCTTGGTCCTGCTCCTGGCTGGCTCAGCCATCGGTTTTGTGTCTCCTGAGCATTCTGAGGGGAGCAGGGAACAGGAGCTTTCCATATTTTCTGCTGGCCAGCGCTGATGGATGGCTCGGTCTCACCATCCATGAGCTTTGCTCTCTGGCTGCTCCAAGGGCAAACAATTCTCTGGACTCAGTCTGAAACGCTCCAGGCCAAGCATCATTTTGTCCTGGTTTGTCATTAAAGGATGTGCACAGCCATTCCAAGTGACAGAGCAATTTCCTTTGTGTCCTGCAAAGCAAAAGGAAAAGAAAGAAGTCAGCGTATTACACACAAATCTGCTTTTCTCCTGCAAGTTGAAATAGGAACAGCTTAATTTCCAGCAAACCCAATGCTGTAGTAATTCCAAATCAAAGGCTTTGTGTCAAAGGAATAATTTTGCTACAGCCACAAATAATGAGCAATTGATGTCACGTTTGGAGATTAGATTAAAAACGAGCTGCAAAGCGACACCTCGGCCAGCAGTGGCTGTAGGTTGGACTTCAGAGGCCAAAGGTGGGGCAGCACTGGATTCCTGGGTGTCCCTACTCCAGGTGCCACTGCTGTCCCTCCCCACAGGTGTCACCAGCTGGCTCTGGGCAGTCCCAAGGGCTGGAGCTCCTCTGCCATGGAGCCAGGCTGGCAGAGCTGGGCGTGTTCACCTGGAGAAGAAAAGGCTCCAGGGATACCTCAGAGCCCCTTCCAGTGCCTAAAGGAGCTCCAGGAGAGCTGGAGAGGGACTTGGGACAAGGAATGGAGGGACAGGACAAGGGGGAATGGCTGCCCACTGCCAGAGGGCAGGGATAGATGGGATATTGGGAGGGAATTGTTCCCTGTGAGGGTGGTGAGGTCCTGGCACAAAGTGCCCAGAGAAGCTGTGGCTGCCCCTGGATCCCTGGAAGTTTCCAAGGCCAGGTTGGACAGGGCTTGGAGCAACCTGGGACAGTGGAAGGTGGCCCTGCCCATGGCAGGGGGAGGAACTGGGTGATTTTTAAGTTCCCTTCCTACTCAAACCCTGCTGTGATTCCCTGGTTCTACGAAATCCCTCTGGGGAGCAACACTCACAGCAAAAAAGAGAAGCACTTGCTTTTTTCTCCCAGAAACAGCAGAATCATTAAAAAACGACCAATTTTAAACTAATTAGAGGCAATTCCTTCTTTTGCTGCCTTCTTGCATGAGGCACACGTCGTGGAAGGGACACGTGGGAGGGAGCACAGGGAATGTCACCCTGAGCAGAGCTGCCTCCTGCCAGGCTGCCAGCCCCGCGGAGCCGCCGGGACCGAGGAATCGCCGGGAATTGCTGACAGGAGGCCGAGCAAAGTGCTGATGTGAGCCCTCATCCCCAGGCTCCTCATCCATCGCTGACAAGGAAAATGCTGCTTGCTGCAAGGCTTCGCTTTAAATTAGAAGTGAAGGTGAAGAATCCAAAAGGCAAAACAAAATGCTGAACAGTGCCCGACTGGCCTCTCAAGCTGCCACCACCCCGTGGCTGTCCTGGGGGGTCCCGGGAGGTTGTGCGAGTTGGTTCAGATTTCCCAGCCAAGCAAATGGCTTGGAAATCCCTGATGGAGAGGACAGATTTGTGCATGGACCTGTATCCTTTTGCCCCAAACCTCTGTTCAAGGAGTAAGTTTGGATCTCTTCTAGGAAAGAAGCTGAGGAAAGAGATTTTTTTGTGGAAGGATGGGCTTGGCTCTGCACTGCACCAGTTCCACAGAGCTGCTCCCACCGTGGGGAAAGGAACAACAAGAAGGGACCTGTGTGTCAAAGAAGCAAATGTTTTATTGTGTAAAAACCAAGCAGACATTAAATAGAGCCCCCCATTGCCCCCACACCACGTGCCTCGCATGCCACCGGGATGTGCCCAGATGTCCCCCGCAGCCATGGAAGCACAGATGGATCCATCTTAAATAATTGTGGAATTATAAACGTTTCCAAGCTCTGCTGTAACTGGGTGTCACACTGAGACCCAAGAGCCTCCTTGATAATCAGCTGATTTTTGAGCAGAGCAATGTGGGATGAGACACCCGGGCTGGGTTACAAAAGGAGGGGTTTGGTGTTCCTCCTGCTCCTCTCAGAGTGGCCTTTCCCTGGGAACTCCCAGTGGCCTTTCCCTGGCCGTGGCACGTCCTCAGCATCTGTGGCAGCCGCTGGGTTTTAATTAAAGCACCAACTCCCAAGTCAAACAGCTGCAGGAGAACAGGAAAGTCTTTGTCCCCGCGGCTGGCCCTGAGCAAAGCTGAGGCGCTGGGAAACGGGAGGAGCAGAAGGAAACCACAGGATGTCCGAGACCAAAAAAGTTTGTAGAGCCATCCCATGACTTTCGTGGAGCCATTTGCCGTCCCTGCTCACGTGGGGTGGTTCTGCTGGGAGCAGGGAAGCCGTGTGCCCAACGTGGCTCCTCATCACTGCGGGTCGGGGCCGGCTGCTGCGCTCGATGGGAACGGATCCTGCAGAAAGTGGGACGTTGCATTATGCAAATTTGCTTCCTGGAAAGAAATGTTTTATTAACACGCGCTCCCTTCGTGTGTTGGCTTAGTCAATTTGGTCACAGCTTGACATCCAGTAAGTTACTCTAAAGGCAATGGTTTTACAAAATGTTTTTCTAATCTATTTTAAACACTTAATTACAGTTGTGGCGCATTCATTAGGGACTCTGCTTTCAAACCTGGATTGCAGCAATAAATCCTAATTCTCCAAGTGTCAGTTGCAATCCAGACATGGCATCCAAGTGGGTGTCAGAGGCTGTTGATGACTGGGGGAAGGATGGCTGGGCCAGGCAGGAGCCCTGTCCTCCAGAGAGGGAACTCCCAGTGTCCAGCCTGAACTGAATTCTAATCACCAAAAGAAACTTGGGCCCCTGAGGAGGGAGTGCTCGAGGGCCTCAGGAGGATGTGGTGCTGGGTGCTGGGGTGGGAGCTGAGGGATGCTATTTTTGGGAAACCCCAGTGAATTCTGAGCTGGTGCTGTGGATGGCTCTGGGGCTGTCCCTGGCACCAGCAGTGTCCCCACTGCAGCTCTGAAGGTGCAAAGGCAAGAGGGGGCAGTCCTGGTGCCACACACCCCAAGGGACACTCTGGCAGCTCTGGGATGCCAGGAGGAGCACAGGGACACTCCCAGGCATCAGCAGAGCCACCGAGGAGGGACAGCAGCTCAGTCCCAAAGGTGCCCCTACAGCTCTGAGCTCTGTGGCTCAGCACAGTTACCTTAATCTTTGCCCAGGTACTTCTTCATGATGCTGCTGACATCGTCCTCCTTCCCCTCGGCCTCGGCTCGGCGGCTCATCCCGCTGCCCGGTGTGCCGGCTCTGCCGCTGGAGCCCTCTCCTTCCCCCCTCAGCGGCCGGCGCTTGATGCTGTCGGCGCTGCGGGAGGAGAGGTGCGAGCCGGAGGATGAGGAGGAGTCAGAGAGGTCTCCAGGTTCTTCCCGGGGGATCTTGGCCGTGCCCTTGGTGTCAGAGGGCTCCAGAGTGCCCGCGATGGCCTCGTCCTGGAAGCGCACGGTGAGGGGCCGGTGGCCGTCCCTCCTGTCCCTGCGGGGCCTGGCCAGGCTGCTGGTGGAGCGGGACTTGCGGATGGCGGGCAGGAAATCATCGAAGTCAACCTTGGTTCTCCGCTCGTAGTTGAGGGTGGGGATTCGCCAGCTGAAGGGGTCGCTGCCCTTCCCCTCACCCAGCCCATCGGCGGACAGCGAGCTCAGGAATCCCTCCGGCTCCCTCCCCAGCTCCACATCCTCCAGCGACGGCTCCAGGCAGCTCCTCCAGGAGCTCAGCCGCGGCACCTCCATCCCGGCAGCCGGGGAGCTGGGCCGGCGGCCGGAGCCCTCGAGGGCCGGCAGGAGGGAGTCGTAGGAGCCGAATTTCGATGCCCTTTTCAGCGCTGGGGAGCGCGGCGGCTCGGGCGGCTCCGAGGCCATGCTCCGCAGGCTGGAGGAGCGGGTGAGGCTGGCACCTGCTCCTTCCCCTTCCCGTGCCGGATCCCCCTCCAGCCTCCCCGGGAGCTCCTCGGCCGCCGGGACCGCCCTGCATCGCCGGAGGGCCGCGGCACCGGTGGTGCGGTAAATGGGGAGCGGAGAGGTGTCCCCCAGCGCCGGCAGCCCCGGCTCCCGCTCCGCTCCCCGCTGCCGCCGCAGCTCCTCCACGTACTCGGAGAGAGCGGCCGAGCTGGGCACCGGCCCCGAGGCCACCGAGACCGGCCCCGGTGCCACCGAGAGCCTCCTCCTGCTGGGCACCGGCGGAGACACCGCGCTGGGCAACCTCCCGTCCGCAGCCGGGGAGCCGCCCCGCCGCAGCAGCGATGGGGATGTTTCTCCTATCCTATCCACGGGCTTCTTTGGGCTCTCCAGCTCCTCTTCTTCTGCCAGAGGCTTTCCATATTCCCGTCTTCTGGCCCCCAGCAGGGGACTCGCCGTCCTCACCGCATCCGCAGCCTCGCCGGGCCGGGCAGCGCTCCGGGAGGACAGCGGCCGGCTCGGGGCGGGGTCCTTGCTGTCTCTGCTCAACCTAAACAACAGAAATCGGTGTTAGTTTAGGCTGTGGGATTCCCGGGATGTCATTCAGCAAGGACAAGGCTGAGCAGTGAAAAGCCGGCACTGGCATGGGAGTCTCAGGATAAACTCAGCGCTGCTTCCAGCATTTGGGCAATGCCCAAGGATTTTATCTTAAATAAGCCCAGGTCAGCCAGCCCGGGTAATTTCTGGTGTAGAGCGTGTGATGTGACTGGCTTCAGCTCTGCCAAGCCAACACTTACCTCCAAATATCCTTTTTCTTGACAGATTACAGCAATATGTAGGATTTATTTTATTTCTGTCAAAGCCAAAGATTATTCACTAAAATTTTATGAAACCGGCTCGCAGCGCACCCCGGACGCATCTCAATGTTATTGCTGGGCATGTTTCACCCAGGCTGCTGCTCAAACTGCTCTGAACCCTGCAACACCTGGGCAGCGGCTGCACACAGAGGGGATGGCCAGACAGGGCCACATCCTGGGCAAGGCTGGTGCAGGAACCACATGGAATCCACAGCCTCAGCCCTGAGGACCCACACCAGCAGCCCCAGCCAGCCAGACTGTCCCTGTCCTTGTGCAGCTGATGCACAGAGATGAGGGGACTGCGGTCACCAGTGGGTTTGGGGTCACAGGTGTCACTAAGCCCCCAATGGGACACTTTATGACCCCCTCCAAGCACCTACATTTGCCTGCTGACAGCGTCCCCACTCCCAACACTGCTCAGCCGAGGCAAACCAGAACTGGCCTGACTGGGAAATCTGCTGGGATGTGAATTTGGGAAAGAAAGGAGGAAAGAAAAAGAGGAACAGGGCAGAGCAAAGCAGCAGAGCTCAAACAACAAACCCATCTGCGGGAAGGAGCAGCGCTCAGGTTGTTCATGGCCCTAATGAAGCTTCCTGCCCTGGGAATGCCGCTGTTGCCATGGGAATGGGGTGGGAGCGATAATCCCGGCACGGCACCGCCGGGACGCTCGGACCAGGCTCTGCTGACCCGTGAAATAATTTACATGCCGAGATGGGCTGGAGACAAACTCCAGAGCTGGGAAATGCGTGATTGCAGAAGGGAAGGGGCAATGGAGCAGCTCCAGCAGCCTGCAGCACAGAGTTGCCCTCCTGTCCTGGCACCCACCGCCTTTCCCTGCTCATTAAACCAGCCTAAGTCATTTGATTATTCAATACAAAAGGAATTAACCAGAGATTTCATCTCCCTGAATCACTGCACCCTTTAGGGCCATCCCGTGCTGACGCTGCCGAAGCACCGCAGCTGATTAATAGTTTGAGACATTTCAATAATGCTGGATTTTAGGATCCTAAATTGCATCTTACTTAAATGGCTGGTGTAGTCCTTCAGTGAGGTTTTGTACAGAAATTGCTCCATTCACTCTGCACGTTTCCAAATGATGTTGTAACCTGCGTGCTGCATGAATGGCTTTCATAAATTAAACACCGGCATTAGTGTTTTTATTTGGGTTTTAAGGCTGAGATAAAAGTGAGTGGAGAGGTGAGAACTACTAATGGGCTGTGAACAAGGACTGAACACCCTGTATTTATTGTCCTGTTCAGCATGACAGACAGGTACAGCTTTTATGAAAAGCTTTGGAGTCTGAAATGGAGTGAAAGGTGGGATTGTTCCAGCTTCCATGGCTGGCAAGGGCTTGGCTTGGAGTCCAAGCAGGGACCTCATGCTCTCCATGCCCTGGTTTCCAGCCAAAGGCCAAGACTGCCCCATCCATCCTTGTCTCTCCCAACAGTTCCCATTTTCTGCACCCATTAAAGTGCCAGAGGGCAGGGTTAGATGGGATATTGGGAAGGAAGGAGGGTGGTGAGGTCCTTCCCTGGCACAGGGTGCCCAGAGAAGCTGTGGCTGCCCCTGGATCCCTGGAAGTGTCCCAGGCCAGGTTGGAGCAACCTGGGATAGTGTAAAATGTCCCTGCCCATGGCAGGGGGTGGATCTGGATGGTTTTGAAGGTTCCTTCCCACCCCAAACATTCCATGATTTGTTTCTTTAACTGCACCCTTAAGGCTACCAAAATCCCCCTCCAAATTCATGGCTAGTCTTCCTCATCCTCATCCTCTTCACAAGGCAGGACACAAGAGCGAGGTGATCACACCCCATCCTGCACATCCTCTGCTCATCCATAAATCCCTGGCAAAGGGCTGATGTGCCAGCAAGAATTCCCAGGGCTGAGGATGACCCCAGGAAGTCACAGGCAGCCCCAAAGGAAGGTGACGCTCCAGGAGGAAGGACCAGGAGCCCCTCCAGCCCTGAGCAGAGCCCTGCTCCCCCATCATCCTTGGGGAAGATGATTTTACCCAGCAAAAGGCAAAAGATGCCGAGCCTGAGAGGAGCCTGGAAGCCAACGGAGCTCTGCAATCTGCCATTCACACCAAACCAAATGACATACAACAATAATTAGCGAAGATTACATAGCAATTAGCATGATTACAATTATACCAGCTGAAATCATTTATACAATAAAATCCACACATGCTTTGCAACACATGACCAGGGCCGAAAGTGTGGCTGGGATGCTTTTCCTGGGAGCTCATAAATAAAGCCAAGACAGCTCCGTTTCAGGGAGGGAAGAGACGTTGGCCTCATTTCTGTCAGAAGAGGATTTTCTTGTCACACCGTCATCTACACAAGAGCTCCCAGTTTCCCACGTAATGATTTGCTTTTGACACAGCCGTGGTTAAAAATAATCGTGTCGGATCCCCAGCAGCCTTGGGACCGGGGCTCCTGGTTTTGTGAACCAAGGTGGGAGGGGAATTGCTGCCAGGGTGATCCTGGGGTGATGCCAGGGCTGGGGATGCCACAATCCTGTGGGATGCAGGATGGAGAGGCAGATCCTGGGCTGTGGATCCACCCCGTGACTGCACCTCTGGATAACCCCACCATCACAGCACAACCCTGACCTGCCTGCAAAGGGGCAGAATAAATAAACTTTTAAATTGGCTTCTTAATACAAAAAATTGTATTTATTCCAACCCTGTGCCGTGTCATATTTATGGAGGTTTAGCTCTGCTGGCCAGTGTTTTGTCATTTAAATAGCAGAGAATTAAAGGAAACATTAATCAAAGCTCTCCCTCCTGTAAGCACACGGGTGATAAGAGGTCCTCGCTCTCCTCTGGCTCTTGGCAGCTGTTTGTTCAGCAAACACTCCAGATGTGGTGCTGAGCAGCCAACACGAGCAAGGCTCGTTTTTCATTACTGGGCGCTTGTGTAAGACAAAGGAATCCTTAATAAGGAAGAGCTCGTTTCCCTGATCTCGCTTTTATTACCTCCAGTCTCGTCTCCTGTTTGTTTGCATTTCTTCCCCTCCTCTATTTCCATCTCAGAGGAGCTGCAGCCAAACACAGCTCCCACACCAGCATTTGCAGTTTGTCCCTTCACAAGCCCTAGGATGGAGGGTTTTGGTCACACCGTGGCCAGGGCTTGGCACAATTTGCTTTTCACAAGGGCCACAAGCAGCCCAGCAAACCCCAGGATCCCAGAATCCCAGAATCCCAGAATCCCAGAGGCTGGAAAAGACCTCCAAGAGCATCAAGTGCAACCTGTGACCAATCCCCACCTCATCACCAGCCCAGAGCACTGAGTGTCACCTTCCTTAAGCACCTCCAGGGATGGGGACTCCAAACCTCCCTGGGCAGCCCCTCCCAATGCTTGACTACCCTTTTCATGAGGAAATTCCTCCTGAAATTCCAACCTGAAAGCCTGCATGTCTTTTACTATAAAAACCCAAGGTGTTTCAGCTCAGAAATAAGATATTAGCCACCGTGCCTGTTTTTCTGTCATTCATTAATGATCAGAGTTGGGTCATTTGGACCAAAACCTCCTCAGCAGCACTTAGGACGGACCTTATATATTGTGCAGGGTCCCAGTGAGCTCAGCCCACTGCTCTCAGGGCTCCAAATCATCACTGGTGCATGGAATGTGTCCCTGACCATATTGGGGGGGTTGGAATGAGATGATCTTTAAGGTCCCCCCCAACCCAAACCATTCCAGGGTTCTGTGATCTCCCCACAGGTCTCTGCCCTGCCTGACTGCTCTTAAACTCTGCCTTGTACCTCCCCAAAGTGCTCCAGCTCACCCAGGGTGTTTCCTGCTGGGGAACTGCTCTTCAGAACATCATTTCTGACAACAGTGATTCTCCTGTACAAGGCAGGTGGTGGCCGTGGGGACAGAGCTCACCAGAATCAGAGCAGGGAGATTAATACTAATGTGTGCAGTGGAACTGTGCTCCACAATCCCAGCAAATTCCATCACCTCAGAGCATCTACCTACACACCTGAGCACGAGCAGGGAGCAGGTGGGAGCTGCAGTGAGCTGTGCCCAGCCTCAGCCTGGCACCTGCCATGGTTATGGGGAGAAAAACAGGAAAAATAGTGATGCATGTCCTGAGAGATCACCCAGCAGGGTGGAGAGGCCCCAGACCACAGGGGCTGCACCCAGGGGCACTGCCAGCCCTGTCCACCCTGAGCTTGGGTGGTTGGCACCTTTTCCACCTTCCCTGCAGGGGGATGATGCTCTCTGGAGCCCACCCTGCTCCCTGCCCCAGGACTCAAAGCTCCGTCCCCGCTCCATCTCTGTCCTCCCAAGCCTCCAAGGGGATCTGGCAGCCTCCTCCATCCCCACCACCTCCCTCCACAATGCAGCCCCAGACCCTGATTCACAGAGCTTTTCCAATCTCAACCCATGTGATTGTTTCACACACGGAACACAAAGAACCAGTTTCTCCGTGACCTGGAAATGGGGTTTTTATCTGGACTGAGGGTCCCTCTGATGGGCACCAGTTCAGGATGGGCACCTGGGCAGCCACAGAGCCAAGCAGGGACATTTGGGCTGTGCAGGTGCTCGGGTCCCTCTCCAGCTCCCTCCCAGCCCATCAGCATCACCATCAAAAATTAACATATTTGATATTAGAACAGTAGAAACGCATCCCTCTCCCTCAGCAGCGAGCATATGGCATACAAATCCTCAAATAGGCTGCATTGCCTCTTTAAATTATCTCCAGAGAATACATCAAGGGATATTTTCCTGCTTGAAGCATGTTTTTGATGTAGTGACTTTCATCTGGTGTTTCACTGATCCCGGCGTGGCTGTGACTGCCTTCCCTGATTTGATGTTTTGACCTTAAACACCACGGGCCCCTCTGAGCTCAGCTCTGCACGTCCCGAGGGAGCCCAGAGGAAGCCCCCACATCTCAGCACCCCCCAACACTCCCAGGACGGGCTGGGGGTGCCTTACCTCAGGCTCTGGGTGCTGCGGCTGCCCACGGATGGTGCTGAAATGCTCCCGGCCACGCTGGCACTCGCCAGGGATGTCCAGCCTGTGGAGGAGCTCGCCCAGGACTTGACACTCTCTGCAGGCTCCAGGCTGAGCACGGAGCCAACAGTGGAGCAGGCATCCCTGAGGGGACAGGAGAGACCTGTCAGCTCTGCAGGGGCAGGAGGATGTGTCCTGGGTCACTGTGATGGTGACACGGGGCAGGGAGTCCTCACACTCCCACCACGGCAGCTCCAGCTGGGCTCTGCTTGGGCTGGTTTGTGGCACCAGCACAGAGAGAAAGAGACCTTTCCAGGCAGCCTGGTCCTTGTGCCATTGCTGCTGCCATTCATTATTTCCTATTTCGTGGATGCCCTGCAGCCCCTGGGCAGGAAAACCCTGCAGTGGCTGCTGTGCCTGGGGCTGGAGCTGCAGTGACAGAGCCAGTGTGACCCTGGGCACCCCACAGGGCATCCCCAGGCTGGAGCTGCAGTGACAGAGCCAGTGTGACCCTGGGCACCCCACAGGGCCCTGTGCACCCTTGGGTGTCCCCAGAGCCAGAGCTACCCCAGCCCACCCACCAGGAGCCCCCAGCCTGGGTGTAGTGGATGAAAGCCTTTAGGATCTCAGTTTTCCATCAAAGCCACAGATCAGCTTCACCTCTCAAAGCACAGCCCAGAGGAGTTGGGAGCACCCTTGGGATAAGAGCCAGAGCTCCCAGGGAATGGGAGCGGGTCGAAGGGCACGGGGAACACAACGCCAGCACATCTGGATGCCAGAGTGAGCCCTGCCCGTGCAGCTGCTGGTCCATAACCCCTCAGTGCAGCAGCTGCTGGTCCATGAGCCACGGCAGAACCAAGCACAGGCTCTGTCCTTTGGCAGCATCATCTCCTGGGATCACTCACGTGTCTCTCCTGGAGCACAGCGACTCCTGCGCCGTCTGCACGCTGCAAGGACCACGGGAGAGGGTCAGCGGTGGCTCCTGGGGACCCCAAACCCACCACGAGGGGCAAAACTTCCTAGACCGACTGCAGCAGAGCCGGTGTGGCCGCAGCAGGGGTCGGGCTGAGCCGGGGAACACTCCCAAAATCCGCAAGACCCCTCCCTGCTCCCCGCACGGGTCAGCCCCGGCCGCAGGCGGGACCCCAGGGCAAAAGGAAGGAGCAGAAGACACCGGGACAGGGCAAAAGGAAGGAGCAGAACACACCGGGACAGGGCAAAAGGAAGGAGCAGAACACACCGGGACAGGGCAAAAGGAAGGAGCAGAACACACCGGGACAGGGCTGCTCCTGCCGGCAGCAGCTGCCGATCCTGCCGGGAAGCACTTCTCACCTCCACTGATGCAGCAGCTGCATTGGCAATCACTCCTTTCTTGGGAAGCAGTGAGTGTTTGAGCTCACGGTTTCCATCTCACCCTTCCCCGGTTTAATCACCACACAGAGCAAGTGGTGACAAGCACACCTCAGGTTTTTTTTTACTTTTTTTTTTTTCTTTTTATACTCATTTATCTGCTTTGTCTCCATTTGTCATGATGCCCCTTTAGCTGCGTGGCAGAGGGGAAAATTGAAGGGCTTTAGGAATAACACCTGAAAAATGCACTGGAATTTTTTCCTCATTTTTTTCCCAGTAAAACCCTCAGTTTCACTGGCTCCTCCAGCTCCTGGGGATGATCAAAGCAGGATTTTCACTTGATGAACCCAGCTCTGGGACACCAGCACGCTGCTGCCGGGGATCTGCTGTATAAATGGGGCTATTCCCATCCTTTTTTGCGCATTTTAAGCTGGGCCACACAGGATGGTTTGAAAACGGACACATTTTCATGAAACCATCCATTAACACGGAATTTTTTGCTCATACACACAGCACAAACACGTGAGGATGAGGACATGAAACTACAGCCACCCTGGCACTGCCCAGCTCTGCCTTTTCCCCACCACGGAGCAGCTGAGCCCCCCCAGACCCCCATCCCCCCCAGCCCCCATCCCTCACCTGTCGGCATCGCTGTCGTCGCTGTCCCGCAGCCCCTCCAGTGCCACCTGCAGGTCTGCGATGCGGCGGATGGAGGTGCCCAGGTCAGCCTGCAGCACCTGCCTCGCCTCTGCCAGCTCTGCCAGCTGCTGCTCCTGCAGGGGGAACACCAGGTGAGGGCCAGCACCTGACAAGGCAGCTGAACTGCGAGTGGGGTGACTGCAAAACCACCCCAGCCTCACCCCAGTGCTCCCAGCACCTGCAGGGCTGGTTACCTGCACTGTGCCCTGCAGCACCTGTGAACATAAACTGCATCTTCTGGCACCTTACACTGCTTAAAGGGGCTCCAATAGAGCTGGAGAGGGATTTTGGATAAGGGCATGGAGTCACAGGACACAGGGAATTGCTGCCCACTGCCAGAGGACAAGGATAGATGGGATACTGGGAAGGAATTGTTCCCTGTGAGGGTGGGGAGGCCCTGGCACAGACTGCCCAGAGAAGCTGGGGCTGCCCCTGGATCCCTGGAAGTGTCCAAGGCCAGGCTGGACAGGCTTTGGAGCAACCTGGGACAGTGAAAGGTGTCCCTGCCCATGGCAGGGGGTGGGACAGAATGAGCTTTGAGGTCCCTGCTACCCAAACCATTCCAGGATTTACGATCTGACACAATCCCCAAAGCTCCACGGGCCCAGCATCGCCTGCCTTGCACACCTTGGCCCTGCACCCGTGTTCATCACATTCCAAGCCCTTCCAGCCAGGAAGGAACCCTTCCTGTGAGCCATGGCAGGGCAGAGAGGAGGGAGCAGCAGCTCCACAGTGATTGAAGCTGCCAGCTGTGAAATCGCCACGGCGGCGGTGACAAGGTGAGGGATGATCTGTGACAGGCCACGGCACAGGAGCTGGCACACTGTCACAGCAAATAATGGCAGGCCTGGAATCACCGGGCACACGGGCCCCAGGGGAAGAGCATCTCAGTTCATCAAAACATGCAGAGAAACAGCCCCGTTTGGGTCACAGCAGCTCCTGGGAACGCGCTGGGATTGGTGAAAACTTCAACGCCGCTGAGAAGTTTTCTCAAACTTGGTGTTTCCAAGCCCTCCACTCCCCTCCTGGCTCGGGCAGAAGGTGGAAAGGAGCTGTTTCATCAAGGGAAGTGTTTCATCAAATACCTGGGGGGCTCAGAACAGGGCACAGGGTGAAGCACCAGCCCCTGAGAGGAGAAAAGAGCCCCAAGCTCCAGGTGCCTACGTGCCTGTGTTCAGCTATTTGGGACTGCAGGAGCAGGGAGTGAAACCAGTGCCTGATAAAGAGCTGAGCCCTTCCTCAGGCTGATAAGAGCCTCTATTGACCCAGCTCCTTGGCTGCAGGATATGGCACAAATTAAATATAGTTCAGTGGTTGAATTTAATTCCACTCCTCTGTTCTGCTGCTATTAACAGGGATGGGCAGGGAGGGATGGAGCAGCATCCCCCCACCAGCACCCCAACCCTGCTTCCTCTGGCCATGGACACAGAAACTCCCTGGAATGGCTGTGGGAGCAGCAAACAGAGTGTTCTGGGGGCTGAAGGGGTGCCCCTGGCTTGTGGGGTCCCCCCTGACCTCGCTATCTTCTGCATGACACTGGGAATGCTGAGAGGACAAGGACTATCCCAGGTGATGGTGCTGAGATGGGGCTCCACCAGCTGCCCCCAGGGCACCCCTGGGCACCCACACTTTGTGGCACCCACGCTGGTGGCCTCAGGAGACCTGCAGGGCACTGGGGTGACACTGGGGACTGTGGGTGACCCTGGGGTCCCCTGCCCACAGGCCACTCAAGGGGCATATGGAATTTGAGCCAGAAAATGGAGCTGACACTGCTCAACCCCACATCCCAGCTGTCCCAAATCTCATCCACGGAGATGCCTCGTGTTTTTCTCCTTACCCTACAATTGTCTCAAAGGAAGGAATAATTTTGCCAATATGATTCAATTTCAGATGGAAAAATACTGTCTGCACAACACAAAATGACAAGGCCTGTCGCAGCACCAGGCCCCCGGCACCCAGAGAGCTGTTGGACACCTTTGACACACGTTTGTTTCTATCTAAATGTAAATCCAAGGAACATTTCTCTTTTCACACAGTCCCTGGGCTGAGAACTGACACCCTCACGCTGGGCAGAGCTGGCTTTTTGTCTCCTCCGAGCAGAAAAAGGGGAGAAATAAAGGGGGAAATAGATCAATTGAGAAAACGGATATTATTGGGCAAACTGCACCATGGCTGGAGCTGAGAGGCTGAAAGGAGCATCCTCTGCTGTTAAACCCCTCTTGGCACCAGCATCTCTGGCTGCTTCCAAACCAAAGCAGTCAGACATGCACAGCAGGACCAGTCTGACCAGCCCAGAACCCCTGGCTGCTGTATATTTTATCATCAATAAATAAAACATACATTCTGCCTGGTACTGAATAAATTTCCAAACAGGATTCTCCCATCCACGCTGGAGGAGAGGTCGCCCCGGAGCACAGGACTGGCTCTGCTGGTGGGTCAGAAACCACGGTTTTGGAAGGCTGAGGTTGATTCCTGCTGACAGGGAGCCTGGATTAAAGGTTTCCCCAAGACAGGGGGACAGCAGCTCACTCAGCAAACCCAGGGGGAGCTGCTCCCAGCTGGACTCCAGCCCTCACCCAAGGGCTCTCAGGGAGGAGATTCTGTACATCCCTCATCGACGGCGATTTCTAAACCTTCTTTTCCTTAAGAGAGGTTTTTTACCCCCTACTAATTTTGTCTCAGAATCGTTTGAAGAGAAGTTAAAAGGAGATAAACAAATCCAGCAGTGAAATGATCCGTGGGACTCCAAAGGATTCCCAGGCTGGCACCGCAGAGCATCCAGCACCACGTCCTTGCCACCACCTCGTATTTCTGTTTGTGGTTCTGCTGTGACAACACCACCTCTGCTCGCTCCCATCCACCTCAAGTGAAGTGCAATCTAATTAGCCCAATTTGGATCACTTTCCTTCGAACAACTTAGCGCGCACCTGCGGAATTCATCCATCATTATTATTTTTAATTAAGCCGTTAACTCGCGGGGTTTTCGGGAAGTTTGAAGAGTGGCAAATTCGCGCAGCTGAAGGCTCGAGCGAGATGGGGCGAGCACCGTGTAATTGGTGTGTGAGCAGCCACCAGCGCTGATGGATTCCTGAGGAATTCACTCCTTTAATGGCAAAGCAGAATCACAACAGCGCTAATTAGCGCGTACGCAGCCGAGCTTTCACTCGTGGCTCCTCCATCACCCACCCTCACCTCTGAGGACCGGCTGCCTTTGATGATAATTGTCATTACACTCCCTCAAAGACATTCGCTCTTGAAGGGAAGAGCAGCTGGAAAGACCCAGGAGCGGGCGGGGATGGGGACAGGAGCTGCGGGGACATCAGAGGGTTTGCTGGGACCCTGCTGCGAGCGTGGCATTCCCGGCTGGAGGCACAAACAGCTCCCACTTCGCTTCTCAAGTTCATTGGAAGCACCAAAATAATAATTAAAAAAAAAAGCTTTAAAATTTGCAAATGAGCAAAACCCTCGAATCCGGGATCTCAGGCTTTGTTGTGTTACACAACGTGGCCATAGCTGGGCTGGGGCATAAAGATCTGCCAGCAAAAGAACCAGAAAGAAGAAGGAAAAAAAAAAGGTTATTTACACAGAGGCTCTCACAAAAGAAAAACTTGTGAAGAGCATCTTCACACCTGCACTTCAGTTTTCTGTAAAATTAGTTAATTATTATGCTGATGAATTTCACAGCTTCGTTAAAGGAAACCTGAGTTTAGGATTGCACCCTCCAGCCTCCGTGCTGTGCTCGGGGGGATCAGGGGAGCTCTGCTGGGTACAGAGGGGCAGGAGGAGACCCAGCAAGTCCCTGGTTGTGCCTCTGCCGGTCAAGGCTTCATCCCAGCTGGATCAGCCCCTGCTTTTCCCTCTCAATTCCATCAAAAGGCACCTGGCTCTCCAGGAGAAGAGACCTGACGGGCTCTTGCCCATGGCTGGACCCCATTCCGGAGTTTTCATCCCAGAACCCTCATCCAGATGCTTGAATTCTCCCCTGCAATCCAAGCTGTGCAGGCAGTTCAGCCAGCAGCAGCACAGCCAGCACCCTCCTTCCCCGAGAGCAGCCTCAGGAAGGAAATCCCAGATGTTTCCCTGACACCACAACAGCCACTCATGGTCCCACATCCCGGCTCCATGCCTGCTCCCAGCCCTTCTCCATCATTCCCAGCTTCTGTTCTCTCCTTCCCAGCCCCAGTTCCCTCCTCCCCTGCACTGCTGTCACCAGGGGACACATGTAGGGGACAAGCACGAGTGTAAGTGCACACACAATGAACTCGGAGAGCAGGGCTTGGGTTTAAGCTTCTCAGGATTAACTCCAAGCTGGAAATCCATCCCTCACTCCTCACCAGGGCTCAGTGTCTGCCGTGGTCTGAGGACACCAAGGGGCTGGGGCTGGGCTGTCAAGCTCTGGGTGTCAGCAGAGCAGCTGAGAAACGAGGAGCTGCTGCAGGCTGGGATCCAGGTTTTGTTGGGAGAGGAGCTCCAGCCCCAGGGAGGAAACCCTGGATGTGCAGCCAGAGCAGAAAGAGTCCAGCAGGGCCAAGTCCTACCCCTGCCATTACAAAACACGCTTGGAGAGTGTTCAAAACCCATCCTTCTTACAAAATTCATAAGGCAGAGCCATCTGCCTGGCAGCCAGCTCTCCAGCTCCCATCCCTGCTCCTCACTGGATATTCCCTGCTGAATGGCACAAGGCTGCCTCCCAACTGCCCTAAGCTGGGTGGGAAACGAAGGAGGGATGGAAATAGATGCTCTAAGCCTGGCTGGGGATGGTGGCACGGGATTTTTCCAATGCCTTCACCACTGATAAAATATGAATTGTGAGAACAAAATACCTTCTATTTTGTACATTGTATATATATGCCATAGATATCTACACACACAGGCATCTGCTCCAAAACGAGACAGGCTCTCTAACCCAATCTGTGCAAGAAATTTGTCCCTTCAACACCCCCCTTAAACCCTGACAGCGTGTGGCAAGTCCACAACCTCACCACCGCCTATTTAAATAAATTTTAAAAAAATTGTTAGGGGAAGAGCATGACTTAAGTAATGTCAAGTGAATAATTCACGCTGGATTTATAATTGATGGGGGATTTAGCAGGAGCAGAGCCGTAAGTGGCTTTCTATTAACTATTGATGCTCCCCACCAGGCTCCCGACAAGCTCGGCCGGGCTCCTCGATCACAGCCCTGGCCCATGTTTTATTCAGGTGCTCTTAAGAGGACACACAGTCTGGGGGATGCCTCTGCCCCAGGAATGTCACAGCAGTCCCTGGCTGCGGCCGTGCACATGGAGCCAGTTCCCATGGATCAATCACCCTGGAAAAGCCAGGATGGGGAGGTGTGTCTGGTCTGGTGTGTCTGGTCTGGGGGAGCCCACCCGCTCCTTCCTCCTGCAGATGCCACAGGACCCCAAATACCTGAGTGTCTGGATCACCCCAGACCCCTCAGCTGTGCCTTACAAGTTCAGCTGTTTATGGGGTCTTATTTGAGGGAGGTGCCTCTAGAATCCCTTTCCCACACTTCATCTGGAAGAACACAAGAGTACCGAGAAGCTCCTGTACCTTCCTTCACCTGCTGCTCACATCCCCATATGAAACATTCAAAAAGTTTCTAAAAATACAGACACAACTCCAAAAACACAGCGAAAAGAACCCACCCCTATCCCAACAGCCAGAGATCCCATGTTCCAAACACTGCCCTTCCAGCAGAGATGCAACAAACACCCAATATCACAACAGCCACGGCTCCCTCAATCCCACAGGGAAAGCAGCAGGATCAGGGCGCCTGGAATGCCCACGGCACCTCAGCAGAGCCTCTCACTCCACCATCCCATGGCTCTGCAGAGCATCAGAGGCTGAGATCCGACCTCACTCCATGCCCAGGGGAGGCTGCACCAGCACAGCTCAGCCTGGCAGAGCAAGGACAAAGCCTGACCGTGGCTCAGGCAGAGGATTTGGAATCATTCACACCATTCCCCTCGGGGAGGCTGGCAGCCTCGGGGCAGAACAAATCCTGAAATCTCCTTGATTGCTAACTAAAAGATTATTGATAAAATAACTGCTCCTAATTCAGCCCTGCTGCCAGCAGAGCTGCAGTATCTTTCAATTACTGCTCAGGAGCGAGGCTTTGTCTTGGATTATTGGAAGAAACAACATGAAAAGAGACACTGGGAAAGGGCTGGGAAGTGAAGGTGAATCTATTTTTGCTGCTCTTCAAGCCCAGCTGGGGCTCTGCTCGCTCAGAGCTGGTTGGCACCATCTGAGCTGCAGCCACGGGGGTGGTTTGGCAAAGCCGGGAGCTCCAGGAGGATCTGGTGCTTGGGCTGAGCCTGGCACACCCAGCCCTGGCACACCCAGCCCTGTGACCAGCACTCATTTCCCACCCGCTGTGATTCTGCCTGACATGAGGAGAACCAGCAGGAGGGGCTGCAGGAATGACCTGAGCGACTTGGAATCACAGATTCATCAAGGATGGAAACACCTCCAAGATCATCCAGTCCAACTGCTACCCCAGCACTGCACCATGTCCCCAAGTGTCACATCCACACGTGAACTGCATTTCTACGAGCAGAGCAGGCAAAGCCACCTCCTTCCCACAAAAAACATGGACTAGAGTGATTGTCCAGGGGACCAGCCCAGCCATGGAGAAAGGGAACATGAGGGTCCTCAAGGACAGCTTTGGCTCAATGGTTTGGGGCTGCAGAGCAAAGCAATTCCCTGCCCCTCCTGGAGGAGCAGCCCAGGAACAACTCCATCCACAGACTCAGAGCGCACAAAGGACCACACAGAACATTACTTTTCTGGAGCCCTCAGACCAACGCAGGGGTTTTGATGGGTCACCTCTAGCTGCAGCAAACCCCCCGTGGCCACGGGACCACCCAAACCCCGGGAGCAGCACCCCCTCACCAGCTCCATGCGCCGGCGGCTGGACTCCAGCTCCCTCTGCACCAGCTCGTCCATGTCAGCCTTCATCTCCTCCATCCTCCTCTGGTAGTACCTGGTGTTCTCCCTCTCCCGTGCCTCCGACTCGGCCGCCTTCTCCAGCTCCTCTCCCATCTGGATGATGCTGTCCCGCAGGCGCAGCACCAGCACCTGGGGCGTGAGGGGAAGGTGAGGGGTTGGGAAGCTCTCCCTGAGCACCAAGCCACTGCCGGCTGTCACAAACCCCCACGCAGAGATGCCACAAACCATCTGGGCTGCCCCAGCCCCCAGCTGTCCCTCGAGCCCTCCCCAGGTGCTGCTTTCCCCACAGGTGGCACTGCCAGGGCTGCCTGGCACGAGCACAGGTGAGGAGGGGGTACCTCAAAGCGTTTCATCTGCACAGCCTGGAAGTCCAGCTGGCTCTCCAGGTCCCGGATCCGGGCTTCCTGCCGGCTGACGATGGAGCGCTCGGCCGGGCACTGCTCCAGCTGTGCTGCCCTGGCCTGAGCTGCCTGCAGCTGTGGGAGCAGGGGCTGTGTCAGCATCGCCCTGTGCTGACCATGCCAACACCCTCCAGCCCCTCTCTGAACCCTCCTCTGAACCCCTCTCTGAACCCCTCTCTGAACCCTCCTCTGAACCCCTCTCTGCTGAACCGTCCCCAGTCCCTTGTGTGTCTCTCCTGGCCCCTGAGGTGATGGGCACTGTGGCCAAGCACTGCCCTCACTTCCCAAAGAATTCCCTGCTGTTGAAGCCACACAGCACAGGCCTGACACTAATGTGTGGCTCTGAATGGAGAACCTGCTGGTGAGGGACACGTGGCTGGGCCTCTTTTGCTTTTCTCTTCTCTTTGAGGACAGCAGGCATAAAAATCCTCAGTCTTTGTGGGAAGCTGCCTGGACCGAGCTGTTTCCTCAGTTCTTACACCAAGATCTCCAAAGGAAACTGCCCTTTTAGTGATCCCAGTACAACTCGGGTTCAGATTTTGAATTTGACCTAGAACTTTGGGAATTCGGCTCCTTTTATCCGGGCTATCTCCAAAGCACCACCCGCTCTGCCTCGGAGGGAGCGAGTCCCACTTCTGATTCCTGGGCAGCTTAGCCACGCTCCAATAAAGCACTTCACTTAATGGGATTACTCATGTGTTTAAAATTAAATCCATCACTGCAGGAGGGTTGGCACAGCCACAGAGGCGAGGGGGTGCAGCCCCTGCCGGTGCCCACCCCAGGGCAGCCCCGGGGTCAGCCCATCCCAGCCACAGCAGTTCAGCAGAGGAGGAGGGATTCTGTGAATCCCAAGAATTCTGCCAGGAGAAGCTTTCTCCAACCTGAAGAGGTCCCACTCCTCAGCAGGGGTGCCACAGGCTGGACAGGAATTACCTTCTCCTGCAGGCTCTGCTTCTCTTTCTTCACGTCCTCCACCTGTGTCTGCAGCTCCCGGATCTGAGCGATGTCTGTGGCCGACTGCAGGAACAGAAAGTTGGGAGTGGGAGAAGAGGGATCAGAACCAAGGGCTCGGAGCAGAGGGCTGGTTCCTGCCTGCACCTGCTGCCACTGGAACAGTGAGCTGCTCCTGGACTGCCCTGCTGGAGTTTAATCCTCCCGACTCAATGCAGCTTCCCTAATTTTTGAAACAAGTGGATCAGGACAGAGTCTGTGTTGTCGTCTCTGTCCTCAGGACCCTGTCAGATACAGGTTCCTGGATCCCTAACAGCTCTGCAAGTGGAACCAGACTGTAAATTGTCAGTCTGCCCCTCTCCCATGGGAGATTTGGGGTCCCTCAGCTCCCAGGACAATCCTTTGGGAGAGCCTGACACGGTTTGGATATGGCACTGAAAGCCCTGGGGCTGTCTGGCAACACTTTTTAACCTCTGCATGAGAAAACGGTGAAAGGAAGAATAAAAATGACCCAGAGGGGCAGCTGTAGGATCCCCCAAGTGTTGAAACGAAAGGCAAAATGTCTTTTGAAAGAAGACTCAAAACTGCAGCTGAGAGGAGCTGGCACTGTGATCTTTCCCTTCTTCATCTCAGCATCTGCATCTCAGGGTCCCCACTCCGCTGTGCACCCCCAGGGGTCACCACCTGCTCTGTGCCAGCCTGCAGGGCTTTCTCAGAGCCCTCCCAGGGCTGGAGACGCTCCCCCAGCTCCTACCTGGGCGATGAGAGCCTTGTGCTTTTCCATGAGCTCGTTCAGGTCCTCCTGGTCCTCATTGATGCGTTTCAGCAGGTCAGCTCTCTCGTGCTGCAGCTGGAACAGCTGCTCGTCCACCTGCAGGAGGGTCCACAGGATCCCTGGTTCATGGATCCCACAGGGAACCCAGCAGATCCCCTCTGGGATGTGCTGCCAACAGCCTCCAACCCATCAGAGGGAGGGCAGGGATGCTGCTCCCTTGCAGGAATTTTACCCACCCATTAAACCACCCCAGGGGCTGCTGTTTCCAAACCGCCCAGGTGATTTAGTGAATACCCTCGGAGACTTAGTAAATACGCTCAGATATTTTGTAAATATCCTCCGTGGTGTAATTAACACGCTGAGGTGATTTATTAAACACTGTAGCAGTGGCTGATTTGGCAAAGCAGCTGCTGCTCGCTGCCAAACCCCATCCGAGGTGGGACTGTCCCCTCCCGCCTGCCCTGCCCTGGTCACATCTCCAGGAACCCACCAGGGTTTTGTTCCTGCTGAGCGTCTCCAGCTCCGTGTGGAGGTTCTCCAGCTCCAGGGCTGCTGTCTGCTGGGATCTCTGGGCCTCTGCACACTTTGCTTCGCTCTCTTCCAGCTGGGAAAATTACAGGGCATCATCACTAAGGGAGCAGAAACCGCGTGCTGGAGGTGCTGTCCCCGTGCCGCACAGCCACGTTTATTTCCATTTCCACTTCCACAGAGCGTTATTTCCCTGCTAAAAAGCACAGAATCTCGGCCTTTTAAACTTGTGCTGCTCCTCAGCCCGTCTGCTCCTGGTTTACGGGGCAAGCAAAGCTTCCTTGGCAGCTCCCAGCACGGATCCCAACACCCCTGACTGTCCTGGAGAGTTCAGCAGCCCCTGCCTCCATGGCACATCCCCCCCTCTTCCTCGGTGAGGTAGAGATCATTAATTTGCAAAATTGTGTGAATTACACGTAATTCCTGATTAGAGCAATTCATGATTCGGGGGTTTGCAAATGGGCCTTTCACGTGGCGTAAACTGCATTTGCAAACACACGTGGAAGATCCCATTTATAAAGGCTAATTTGCTCTCGGGTTTTACAGCTCAGCCATCAAGATCACAGCGATCTTCAATGGGCTGCAAACATCTGGAAGCTGCAGCATCATCCCGAAATCACCCCCCTTGCCCGGGGCGGAGGAGTTGTCGTAGGCTGTACCTGAACATCCAGTTCCTTCCCCTGCTCGCTGGGGTTTCTTTCTTTTCTCTACGAAAAAAGAAAATTAAACCCCTCCGCTCTCTGCTCATTTCCTGTGCCTGGTTGTGGTTTCCCTGTGGAGTTCCCGGGAGCAACGGGAAAAGCTGCACACCATGGCGAGAGTTTGAGAATTTTAGGCTGTTTTCTTAGGGTTTATTTCCTTTTCTATCTCTCTCCCTCAAAAAAAAAAGAAAAAAAAAAAAGAGAGGAATCATGGAATACTGTGGAGCAATCCTCGACTTGTTTCCCTCCACTGTTGTGGGAGATTGAGACCTTTCAGTAGAGAAGGAAAAACTTTCTTCCATCAGCTGAAAACAGCTCTCTGTGCTTTGCTGGGATGAGTTGAAGATGCCACTCAGGTCTACTCGTGGTTTTATGGCCGAGGACTTTCCCACCTTCTCCAGAAACAGCTGCATCCACACTCAACCCTTGGACCGACCTCTTCCCTGCCACAATTCCCACCAAACCCCAATAGTTCACTCAGACAGAAAAGCATCTCCAGGACCCCTCATTAAACATCAGCTTCCAATTCACTTGGTGTAATGGAATTTTCCCACTTGGGAAGAATAAATTGAAATTCTCCCCCCCAAAAAAATGCATAATGTATGAACTGTGGAACAACATTAGTTTGCTGTGAACACCATCTGTTAAATACCTGCATAAAATGGATGCCTCAGCCTTATTAAGAAACAATGCTGCACTTCCAGCCATATGGATTTTGATTAACGGAAATGTAGCATTTTAGCAAAGTTTTCCTTCTCGTGCAGGTCCGTGGGCTGGTGGTAGGATGCATTGGTTTTTGAGAAAGTCGTCATGAATGCCATTAGAAATGGTTTCGGTTTAAAGGACAGGATAATCGTGTGGCATTTGAAACACATGCGGAGTCTCAGTGTTGGTGGCACGGCAAAAACTCCACATTCCCAAAATTCAGGCTGTTTGCTCATCTCCAAACACAAGGGAGCTGAGCACAGGACATGGAGTGAGGGAGCCAGGGAGGCACCACAGGGACAGAGAGTGGCCTCTTGCCTTCCTGTGGGTGCTGGGCTGTGCAGGGAGCAAGAACCCCAGAATCCCAGAGTCATTCAGGCTGGGAAAGACCTCCAAGATCACCGAGTCCAGCCTGTGTCTGATGCTCACCTTGTCACCAGCCCAGAGCACTGAGTGCCACATCCAGGCATTCCATGGACACCTCCAGGGATGGGCACTCCAAACCTCCCTGGGCAGCCCCTTCCAAGGCCTGACCACCCTTTCCATGGAGAAATTCCTCCTGATGTCCAACCTGACCCTCCCCTGGCACAGCTTGAGGCCATTCCCTCTCATCCTGTCCCTGTTCCCTGGGAGCAGAGCCCAACCCCCCAACTGCCCCCTCCTGTCAGGGAGTTGTGCAGAGCCAGAACATCCCCCCTGAGCCTCCTTTTCTCCAGGCTGAGCCCCCCAGCTCCCTCAGCTGCTCCTCTTATGACTTTACTTTCTAGAGTAACGATTTACTTGCCCAGCTCTGTTCCCCAAGTGAACTGGGAATTATTCCCCAGAGAGATGGGGCTGGACACCACGGGATGGGCAGAGGAAACACCCCAGCAGCAATGTAGGTCCCTCACATCAGCACATGGAAAGGGGCTGAGAGCAGAGCCCTGCCACATTTCCCTCCCACCAGGGACTGGGAAAAAGCAGTGGGACAGGGCAACCTCTCCAGCCCCAAAGTGGGATTTGGGAAATACCGAGGGATTAATGAAGAGCAGCACCACAGCACTGGGTCAGTAACACTTAAAAGAGAACACAAGTACAAAAAATGGTCATTCCCACTGCTTGTCCCAGCCATGGCCATCCCCTGCCCTGGGCATCCAGGGGATGGGCAAAACAAGGGCACAGACAGAGATGGGAATGGGCACGGAGATGGGAATGGGCACGGGCACACCGCTGGCCCCACCAGGCCCTGCTCACCTTCCCCTTCTCCCTCTGTACAGGTGGGAACAGCTGCTGCTCACAGCTGTTATTTATGCACAACGACCCTCCCAATTATATCTGGATGTTGCTGGAATCGCTCGTGCCTCCAGATTCGTTCGTTTCCAGGGGAAATGTGCAGAACAGATTAATTCCTGAGTGTTTTCAGAGGAGCAGCATCGTACGCTGAGCCCTTGCTTGGCACTGCGGGCTACACGGCCCACAACGGGATGGACAGGAGCACCCCACAGGACCCAGAGCTCACCCTGGGGCCAGGGCTTGCCCAGTGTGGTGGCACAAGCTGGCACAGAGCTGGAGCCGCTCCCCAGGTCGCTCAGCCCCGCTGTCGGCGCTCAAACCACGGCAAATCCCCCCGATCCCTCTCCCGCTTTCAGCATCCCTATGGCAACGCCGCCCCAGCCCGGCTGTACGAGACACACAGAAACGCACCAAACAGAAGGTAATTAACAGGGAAAAAGGGGAAAAACACTTCACCAGCGTTGGCTTAATTACAGGGAAGTGCTCCTTACGAGGAGACTCTCGGCGGCGCCCGCCCGGGTGCCAGCGCTCCGTCAAACCGGGAGAGCTGGGAATGTTCCCCGCAGCTCTCCCGCAGGTCCCTCCCTACCTGTTTGCGCAGGTTCTCCAGCTCCTGGGCGCTGGCTCCGGGCTCTGCTGGGGCCGCCAGCAGCAGCTGAACATCGGCCAGGAGGGCGCGGGTCCTCCGCAGGTCCCGCCGCAAGCGCTTCTCCACGTCGAAGTCGCGGTGGCCGATCTGGGGAGGGGACAGGGGGTGTGTGAGCCCTGCTGCCCCCTGGAACCTCCGTCAGGCCCTTCCGACCCACCCCAAGGCGTTCTCCACGCAATTTAGGAATATTTTGGTCGGCTACACCAGAGCACTGGGTGCCACGTCCACTTGTTCCTTGAGCACCTCCAAGGGTGTTCTGGATTTTTCCCCGCCAATGATCTGCTCCTCTGAAAATATTTGCCCACCGCTGGTCTCCATCAGGCACATCCTCCCCAGTGACCACCCCAGAGGGACAGCCTGGCCACACAACTGCGAGGAGCACCTTAAAAATACCCACCCTCTCTGCTCCCCCCTGGAGAGAGAGCAACCATGGTTACAGGGACAAAGGAATTAGAAAGCCACCAAATAAACAGGGACATGGTTTCAGAGCTTGATTTCAGCTTAATTGAAGTATAAGAACGTTTTCCATTTAGGTTGTTTTCCACGGCTCTCGTTTCAAACCCCTTCCTCCTCCTATTTTCTGTTCCCTGGCTAAAATCAGCCGTGTGGATTTGACCTTGTAGCCTGATTTAGAGCTGGCTGGAATTTGCTGGAACGAGAAACCATTGGCATCTCCATTTCCTTAATTAGTTTTTCTGGGCCGGCTGTTTTCTTCCCATTTTTTAATGAACTGTCCTCTGCAAACCAGAGGGTGTTTGCAGCACCAGCACTGCTGCTCTCCTGCCATCCCTCCAGCTGGACCCTGCACACTGCTCACATCATTTTCCTGTCACTCAGGCTCTGTCCATGACCACAGGGGATAAATTTGGTGCCGTGGCTAGAACCAGCTGCCCCCTCCCACCACTGCAGCCCGGGATTTTTAAGGGACAAAGCCAGGATTTGATTTAATAGCTGCTGCCGAACTGGGGTTGTGTCTCACAGCAATCCCAGCTGCGAGGTCCCATCTCCCCTTCCCTTACACCCTTGGGGGGCTGGGGGCTGCCAGGACAACACCTGGGGACTGTCCTGGAGGGAGAAGGGGCCTTTGCGAGCTCCCCCCAGCTCCTTCTTCCTCCTCATCCATCTCAGCTCTCCTCCACTGAACAAGCAGGACATGTTTGACTGTTGTAATAATCCCCTGCTTTGATACAGCACGATTTACTGTGACAGTTCCCAAAACATTTCCTGAGCCAGGAGCAGGAGGGCTGTGTCGGATAAGCCTCATCAGAGCATTCTGTGTCTGCTTGAAATATGCTCCCCATTCCAGTGCTGCAAAGATCCCGGATTCATCCTCTTTGATGAACACACGGGACTGCCAGGGGAATGGTGAAATGGTGAAATCCTGCTTGTGCCAACAGCCAGGTTTAATTTCTGTGCCAGGGCGAGTGGCACTGGGACAAGGCAGCGTGAGGGTGGGCACAAGGCATTGGGAGAGATGCTCTGGGGAGTCCTGGAGTGCAGCCACCATCGAGATGGTGACACTGAGCTGGTGCCAGCCCTGAGGAAAGGGCCAGGTGGGACCTCACTCAGTCACCAGAGCCCTGGGATGGCCTCTGGATGATGCCAAGGGATGCTCAAGGAGGCTGCACCCAGCCACTCACCTGCTGGCTGAACAGGAAGAGAACTGGGTGTGCTTTTTCTCAATTGCTGCCACAATTTTAGAGGGAAAAAGGATTTGTGCTTGGGATATAATTCCTCTGCATCGAGCAGGCTTGGATAAACTGCTTTTCTAGGCAGCTGGATGCACTCCAGTGCTAGGCCTGGCTAGTCTGACTCTCATGAAGCACCAGCAAAGAGCAGATGCCTCCCCCTGCTTGGATAATTCTCCCGTACAAAAGGGAACAGTTCCCTTCTGCAGGTCCTTAGTGGGATCATGTGGCTCCTGTGTGATCCCTGCAGTCCCAAAACCTCCAGATCCCAGTGCCTGTTGTGGCTGGGTGGCATCTGGGAGAGGTGAGGGACAGGAGCACCGTGGTGCAGCAACACCAGGCTGCTGCTCCGGCTGCACTTGTGCCTCCACTCCGGTTTTTAGGGCAGGACATCACCCACGAAGCAGCGCCTGGGAGGGCACTGTCCCCTTACCTGCTCACACAAGGTGCCAATGAGCCCTTCCAGGTCCTGCTTCTCGTGCAGCACCATCTGCTTCTGCTCGTGCTCCTGCTCCAGCTGCATCTCCAGCTGCCGGAGCTGCGTGGGAGAAACCCAGCCACGCTCAGTGCCTGGCCACACCTGCAAGTCCCACATCCCAGCAGGGCAGAGCCACTGCCACCATGGGGATTGGGCATTCCCCAGGAGAGGGAGGGCATTGAGGTCTCTGCAGCCAGCACTGGGGACCAGGAATGAGCCATTGTCCCCTGGAGCACCTCTTACCCCCGGCAGTGCCAGTGCAGAGAGAGGAAGCACTCCAGGGACCTGCAGGACACTGGGGACAGGATGGGCTGTTTGAAGCACACCCAGACATGTCCAAAGGCTGCCCCTGCAGCTCTGGAATTCCTGTTTGCACCCACCAACCTCATGGCCATGTGGAAAGGCTATTTCCTGCAAATCACCCCCAAACACAAAGCCCTGGAGCTGGCACCTCTGGTGTGGCACTGGTGTTACTGGGAGCAGTGTGTCCATGTGTGGCTGTCACATATTGTCCCCAACAGCCCCTCCAGCATGGCAGGGACTCACCCCTGACCCACAGCCTGATCTGCACCCCCAGGCTGTGACCGAGGCTCACACTGGGGTGATGGTGGGAAAGCAGCACCCCAGCACTTCCCTGGGAATGTGGACCCCTGGAAGGGCTCCTGGGGACATGGGGAGCTTTGGGGAGCACCCAGCATCAGCCCCCACCCAGCCAGGACCTACCCTCTTCTGGCAGGATTTCTGTGTGTCCTCCAGCTCCTCGTCCTTGTCCTCCAGCTCCTTCTGGTGGATCTGCTTCATCCGCTCGATCTCCAGCTCCAGCCTCTCATGGACCTGAAATATCCAGCCTCAAGGGGGTGAGGACAGTGGTGGCCTGGGCTGGATGTGCCCAGTGGGGACAGACTCCCCTGGGTCCCCCCAGCCCCACATTACCTGCTCCAGGTGATCGACAGCAGCTGTTTGCCTCTCCAGCTCCTTCTTCTGCTCGGCAGCGCTGCCCTCCAGGTCCCAGAGCTTCTTCTTGAGTGCAGGCACCGTGTCCGTGGCCCCGGAGGTGCTGAGCTCCTGCACTCGGCCGGCCAGCACGGCCACCTGCTGCTCCAGCCTGGCCACCTCAGCCTCCTTGTGCTGGGCAGAGCACAGGGACACTCACACCACACTCTCAGAACCCATTTCCAAAGGCATCATCCCAGCCCCACGGAGCAGCAGCAGGGGTTGGGCAGCTCCCACTCCACACTGAGAGCCCCATCCCCACCTTTCCCTCTTCATCCTGGCCTCACCTCCCCACTCCCCTGGGTGTGTCCCCCGTGGGTTCCCTGCAGCGCCAGCAGCCATGCCCCTGCCACCACGGTGGCATTTGGTGCAGCACCACCCCACAGGGCACAGACCAGCACCTTCCCCCAGGTGGGATTGGGGTCAGGAATGTGAGGAAGAGCACAAGTGACCCCAGGAAAACAGGGGTGGCCCTGATCAGCTGAACCACAGGATGGGGATCACTTATACCCAGCAACAGCCCTGCTGGAAGGAGAAAGTTATTTAAACACATTGAGCTGTGCTAAGAGAAATTAGAATCAAGCTTCCTGATTGCCTCTGCTCTAATTGCAAAGGAAATGGCTTTGCTCCCGGAGCTGTTCCCAAAACTGGGCACAACCCAGCAGAGTGGGGTCCCCTCTTACCTCCAGGCTCTGCTGGAGTTTGCCCATCTCCCAGCGGATGCTCGTGTTCTCCTGGGACAACTTTTCACGGAGGCTCTTCTCGAAGGCAGATTGCCCCAGGGCCTGGGCTAACTGCAGGTCAAACCTGCAGGGGAGCACCCATTACCAGGCTGGACAGGGCTTGGAGCAACCTGGGATGGTGGAAGGGGGATATTCCCCCTCCATGGCAAGGGATGGAAATGGATGAGCTTTAAGGTCCCTTCCCAACCCCAGTGGGATCAGACCACGTGTCAGTCACACAGGAATGGGATGGAAAAACAACCCCCAGCAGCCAAAAGAGACGAAAACAGCTCCACCCTTTCAGGAGCTCCTCACCCACCCCACTCCTCCCCATTCCCTGAATCCCACTCCAGCACCCCCAGTGCTCCCCCCCCAACCCCCAGCCTTACTTCTTCTGCCTCTTCTCCAGCTCGTGGCTGCGGCTCTGCTGGTTCTCAGCCAGCACCCGGGCATCCTCCAGCTCGCAGGCCAGGCGCTGGCAGCGCCGCCGCAGCCTCTGAGCCCCGTCCCGCGCCGCCCGGCACGCAGCCTGAGCCTCGCCCAGCTGGGAGGGGGACAGAGATTGGCACATGGACCCCAGGGAGGGGACACACGGACCCAGGGACCCCGCAGGAGATGGGTATGTGCACCCCGTGGATCCTGCAGCACATGCACCACGTGGAGGAGGGACCTCATAGAGCCCAGAGACCCCATGGGACATGCACCCCATAGAGGGGGGACACATGGACCCCATACACCCCACAGAGGACGGACCCCATAGACTCCACGGCACACTCAACCCACAGAGGAGAGACCCTACACACCCCACAGAGAAGGAACCCCACAGACCCCACAGCACACACCCCCTGGATAAAACCCCCACCAGGACTCAGCCTCGCTTCGTTCCCCGGGGTTGGTTCACCCAGAGATTTTTCACTAAACCAGGGCAGCCTGAGGTGCTGTGACCCCTCCAGCCCCGGGCGCCGGCAGCATCCCAGCCCCTCCTGCTGAGTCAGCAGAGCTGCCCCGGGGCGATGCCTGATCCCGCTCCTCTGCGAAAAGCAGCGTCTGGACCGGAATCCCCAAGGATTCGCGTTGAGTTTGGGACAGACACGCGGAGCTCTCCCACGCCAGGGAACGGAGTCGTTAAGGAATGACTTTAAATAAGCAAAATCTTGCATTAATGAAGCCTGTAATTCCAAACTAACTGAGAGCAAATGGGCTGCTTCGCTTTACCCAAGCTCCTAAGGCTCAGCTTCTTTCTTATTACTATTTAATGTACCATGAGAAATCTTTATTTCTTTGTTTTATCCCTGTGGGAAGTGACCTGGCTCCCAGGCACTGCTCAGGGAAGCACACTGGCTTTTTCCCTCCTCGAGGCAAAGCTGCCAGCTCTTCCCCCCAGCAGCTCTTTGTGTGACACATGTGGAGAGCACAGCCCTGTACAGCTCCCAAAGGAAGAGCAGAACCAAGACCCACCACTGAAAACCCTCTGCCCGCAGCTCCCCACCCTCTGCCCATGCTCACGCTTGACCAAGGTGGAAATTTGCAATGCAAAAGTGATTTCTGGAGCTCAAACCAGCAGAAAATATCTGCTTTTCCCTGGTCAGTGGGAGCAGCAACCAGACGAGATGCTGAGCCTCAGCCCTGCAAAGCTCCTGGAGCAGGGAGAGGACAAGCAGCTCCAGGATAGCCCTGTCTGTCCCCTCAGGGGTCCCTGTCCCCTCCTGGGCTGGCAGCACTTGCCTTTTGCTCGAGCTCTGTCCTGGTGCCCAGCTCTGCCTCCAGCCGCTCCTCCAGCTGCGCCAGCCGCTTCCGCAGGAAAACGATCTCGGTCTGGGCACAGTCAAACCTCACCTGCCACTCATCCTCTGCCAAGGAGAGACACCCAGGGGTGCAGGGTGAGTGCTGGGGCCTGACCAGCCCCCGTGGCCTTGCTGGGAGCAGGGAGGGGCATGCACAAGGCACCCACACACAGAGCTCACGGGTACAGCTCTGTTTTGTGTGCCCAGGACTGCCCCACTCACATAGAGCACACACCCTGCCTCAGGCACAGCATTTGTGCCTGTCCCATCCCATCCCATCCCGTCCCGTCCCGTCCCGTCCCATTCCACCCCATCCCATCCCACCCCATCCCATCCCATCCCATCCCATCCCATCCCATCCCATCCCATCCCATCCCATCCCATCCCATCCCATCCCATCCCATCCCATCCACCTCCTCTTCGCTCCACACGTGCTTCAGACACACCCTGAGGTGCCAGGGCTGCCAGGCAGTGCCAGCAGCACCCTGGGGCACAGCACCACCAGCCCCGTGCCAGAGCTAAGTGTGACCCAGCTGTCACTGCCAGCTCCCACTGGCTGAGCAATGCAGGGTGACAGAACACACTGGAGCGGCCAGGGGCTGGAGAGTGGCACTGGCTGGGGGGGACAAACCTCTGCCCTCTGCTCTGTGACCCCACAGGTCAGGCTGGATGCCCAGAGCATGCAGTGCCTCTGGAAGGACATCCCTACCTCCTCCAGAGCCGCTGATCTTCATCTCACGCAGCTGCACCAGCTGCTGAGCCTCCTCCAGCTGCTTCTCCACCGACTCCAGCTTCTTCTGCACTTGGTCGTGTTTGCTCTGGGGAAGGGAGGAAGGGAGCAGCTCTACCCGGCTCTGGGGCACTCAGGAGGGCAGTGAGAGGGGAATGGCACAGCCGCTGTCACAGCCCAGGGGCTCGGGGCTCTGGTACCTGCAGCTCCTGCAGCTCACGGGTGCCCCGCAGCCGCTCCGCCCGCTCCCCATCCAGGGCCTGGCAGGTGACATCGCCCTTGTAGCGCTCGTCCGACAGCTCCGTGGTCAGGTCGATGATCTGGGGGGGCAGGGGGTCACTCTGGGAGTGGTTCTGCCATCCCACAGCCACCCAGAGTCCTGACAGCTCGGCCTGTTCCTGGGAGCGCACCCCAGCGCTGACCAGCGTCACTGTCCCGTGCCATGCTGCCTGCACTGCACTGCTCAGCACCATCACCCCATTGTCCTACTTGGTCACATTAAATTCCCTTTGAAGCCAGGAGCAGTTGAATGAAGGGGAGAATTATTAATCCAGAAAATCAATTCCATTTTCCTCACAGCAGACGGGCCCTTGCTGCTCAGCCAGTCCAGCGAGGGGCTGCAGAGGCAGCAGGAAAACTCAGCATTCCAACACTCCTTTCCTGGGTCTGAGAGCACTTTAAGGCTCCTCACATTGTGCAGGCACCAGCTCCTTAGGGAGTCCCACAGGTTTAACCCAGCAAGCAAATCCCACAGGATTCCTCTCCCTGGGGAGTCGGTGTTTTCCTAGGTCTGCCCCGAGGCAGTCGCCTTGTTCAGCATCCTCACAGAGCTTAAACTAAACCATCTTCACCCCCTTCCCAGAGACAGGAGGATCCTGGCCTTGGGGGCTGTTGGCTTCATAAGGCAGAGCTGCAGCCTAGACCCAGCTGAGCCCTGCTGCGGCCAAGGGAGCTGGGAAAACCCCGGGTATTTATAGAAACCTCGGGAACTCCTTCTCAGGATGCTTGGCAAAATCCCAGGAACAATCACAAGGAGCTGCATGTCCAAGAGCAGAACTCACAGAGGGCCAGCAGCCAGCTGGGATCATGGAATTCCAGAATGGTTTGGGTTGGAAAGGACCTTAAAGCCCATTTTTTTCTACCCCCTGCCAAGTGCAGGGACACCTTCCACTACCCCAGAGCCTGGGTTGCTCCAAGCCCTGTCCAACCTGGCCTTGGACACTTTCAGGGATGGGGCAGCCACAGCTTCTCTGGGTGACCTGGAGTGATGCCAGCCTGGAATTCTGCAGCTGGACACTGCAGCCTGTCCAGAGTCCTGTCCAGAGGATCATCCCTGGCAGCTGCCCCTGCTCCTCCTGCTCTGATGGAACTGGTGCTCCTGTTCATCCCCGTCAGCTTCTTTCCCAACCTGCCCAAACAGGGCTGTGGCAGAGGGTTTGGGGTCTGTTCTAGAGGTATTGGTGCTGTATCAGAGGTTTTGGGGCTGTACCTTGCTCTCCAGACTCTCTGTATTCTGTCTGAGCTCGCTGCACGCCTGCTCGGATTTTTCCAGCTTCCTTCTCAGTGCCGCCAGCTCCTCCTAGGGAAGATTGGACAAAAAAACGCACAGAGAGAGTTCCAGCATCTTCGGTTTATTTATGAAAACCTTGTTTTCTGTTCAAAATAAGTGGAAGAGACACAGCTGCCTTATTAATAAAATTTACCAGGCAGCTTTGAAGGCTGCTCACTGCAAATTGCCGGGACTCTGGCTCCTGACATGAATTCCATCGGAGGGAATGTCAGCTTTGGTGTGTGTGGAGCATGTTTTATGAGAGAGCAGCAACCCTCAAAAGCCTGGGACGAACAGCCAGGGGCCTGGATCATGCCCAGGGAGTGTCCCAGGGCCCTGGCAGGTATCACAGCATGGTGCAAAGGCACGGTGTTGGCTGTGATCCCTTCCCAGGCAGCAGGAGCTGCTCCACGCAGCCTCGTCCTGCTTTGATGTCCAACTCTGAGCAGGAGCAGAACGTGCAGAGCCGTGATAAAAACAGAGGTTAACAGATGATGGGGCCTGATGGATCCCAGGTGGGTTTGCAGACAAAAACAGTGGCTTGGGAAGCTTTTATTTCATCTGAACGAGCCTGAAAACATCTTGTTAAAACCTCACTAAGGCAAGAGGAGGAGCGGGACTCCAGGGAAGGTGGACTAGGAATTCAGCACAGGCCTCAGAGAATGCAGAGGAGTGAAAGGAGCCTTTCCTAGGACAAAAAATGTCCATCAGCATCTCCCATCACCCAGGGCAGCGCAGGTGGGTGCCAGCACAGCGCTGGGGACAGCACAGAGTGGAGTCCCCTGTGTCACAGCTGTGTCTGAATGCTCAACACCCAGCATCCCCCAGGCGTAGGAGCCCATCCCCAGAGGTTTGGCTCAGGGGACACAGCCCCTGGAGCTGGCAGAGGGCACAAGTGGGGGAGCCCTGGGATGGGGTTTGGCTGTGGGGACATGGTGGTTTTGCTACTGTCCCTCTAAGGAAGAAGAAGCCACTTCTCCCTGCACAGCTCTGCAGGGTGTGTGACACCGGGCAAAAACTGCAACAAAAATCTGCAAGAACAGAGGAACTTCTGGACGATCAGAAAAACATCTGACTTCCAATTTGACCAATCCACCAAGCAGAGCCCCTGAAGCACCTGGTCCTGTCCTGTCCTGGCCCACCCATCCCATCCCAACCCTCAGCACTCACTTCCTTGGCACGGAGCTGCTCCTCAGCGAGGTTCACGCTGAGCAGGGGCCGCACGTGGCTCAGCAGCTGCCACCAGGCCCAGTGCCTGACTGCCTGGAACACCACCAGGTTCTTCTGGATGCAGCGGATGGCGAGGCGCTGGATCTGCGGGAACACAGCAGCGATGACCCTCACCCAGCCATGACAAAAAGGACTGGGTTGGGACACGGGGCTGGAGAGGGAAAGGTGGCAGAGGAGCTCAGGGATGGCAGCACAGCATCTCATGGCTGCAGGGGAAAGCTGGTACCCTTCAAAGGAGCCATTTGGGTGCTCTGGGCCATATTTGGGTGAGCTCAGGTATTCCCAACCCACAGGATGGATACCTTCAACCTCTTGAACTTCTGGCGGCTGAGGAAGCCCTTGCAGGCAGCCTGGAGCAGAGTCATCTTCTGGGCTATCAGCTTGTCCCGCTGCTTCTCCAGCCTGGAGATGACCCCCGCCTTCAGGAACACCTGGAAGCAAGGAACGGGGGCTGAAACCTCTCCCTCCTCCTGCTTGACCATCATAAGGGGCAATTCCTCAAAATTTTTCCCATGGGATGCTGCCTGTTCCCCCCACTGTGGGGATGGATGGATGGATGGATGGATGGATGGATGGATGGATGGATGGAAGGAGGGATGGATGGAAGGATGGATGGATTGATGGATGGATGGATGGATGGATTGATGGATGGATGGATGGATGGATGGATGGATGGATGGATGGAAGGAGGGAGGGATGGATGGATGGATGGATGGATGGATGGATGGATGGATGGATGATGGATGGATGGATGGATGGATGATGGATGGATGGATGGATGGACAGATGGATGGAAGGAGGGATGGATGATGGAGGGATGGAAGGAGGGATGGATGGAAGGATGGATGGATGGAAGGATGGATGGATGGAAGGAGGGATGGATGGATGGAAGGAGGGATGGATGGATGGATGGATGGATGATGGAGGGATGGATGGATGGATGGATGGATGGATGAATGATGGATGGATACCTCCACTGGCAGTGGATTCTGACAGGTATCACACAGATGCACACAGGTAACAGTAATGGTCAAAACCAAAAAGAACCACATTGTTGTTTTTTTTCTCTGAACTGGTCAGAAACGGCTCAGAAATTACGCAGATTTGCTGATGCCATCGAACTCAGGCCGGTATCGATCTCTGAGTGTTTGAGGTGACTCTGGGTCACTGCTGGGAGAAGCTCTTGGAATCCAGGACCAGGAGCTCCAACCATTTGCGTGGCCCAGCTTCAATAACCCCCGAGTGACACTGGCAAGGCCGGGGCTGTGCTGTGAGAGCTGCATTTTAACGGCACCAAATTGAATCAAAGCACAATCCCAAGGAAAGTGGCTCTCCCGAGCTGATGCCGTGAATGCTCCACCACCCATTCGATTGCCTCATTAATGTTTGAATTAACTCCCCAGCCCAGCAAGTTTCGTGGCTGGTACAAAATCAATGCTCAAAGCGACGGCAAAGCGAACTCGTCCCTAACGAGATGTGACCGGGGCTGCCACCACGCTATTGATTAAGGACGAGGGTTCCAGAGAGGAGATAATTACAACCTGCACAGTGCAGGATAAAAGAAAGTCATTTTGCTCCACAGAACCGTTCCACTGATTCTTTCTTTACAAACCCCAGAGCTGAAGGCGAGCACGCACGTGAAATTAATTTTTCTCTGAGACCGTCACGTTGGAGTTCAAATGTTGTTGCTGTGGCTGTTCCCGCTCTGCAGCAAACCCACGAGCTGGCCAAGCCCCCCCTCACCACCAGGAGATATCAGTGGTAATTAGGAAGTTAAATACCACCAGGGACTGGCTGGGTTTTGGTAATTAGGCACAGGATTTACCCTGGGTTCTGCTTTCAGATGAGAATTAGGAGTCTTTTGCTCTGACTTTTAGTGAGTGATTTTTTTTCTGTTTCCCAGCCCACCTGGTGCCACATGCAGCAGTGGAGGAGAGCCTTCCTCCCCCGTTTGGGGAATTTTGGGCTGCTGGAGAGCCTGGCATGGGGCTGTGCCCCCACCCACCAGAGCGCAGGGAAGCAGGGCACAGTCACCGTACCTGCGTGCGTCCTATGGCAACGCTCTTCTTCTCCAGATCCAGCACCTGGAACAGCTCCTCGATAGCCTGCAGGGAAAGGGCACATCATGGGATTGCTCAGGAAACACCCACACCCTGCTGTGAGCTGCTGAAATGGAGTGCAGAGACCCCCAGCCCTCACAGGCACAGGCACAGGTTCATCCAGCTCCCCCAAAGCCCATCTGCCCAATTTCCCAGTGCAGGATGGGGAGTAGAGACCTGCAGCTGCAGGCAAGATTTTCCTCCTTTTGCTGCTGTCCCTGGTCTGGCAGGGCCTTGGTGCACGGGCAGGAGGTGACACAGGAGACAGTGCCTGTCCCAGCACCATCCGGCTGCACTCAGTGCTCCCCTCCTGCCCACCTCACCAACAGCTCATCCCGTGGAGCCAAAAACAGGGGGGAAAGCTGAGTTCTCCCCTGAGCCCACCAGCACAGCACAGAACTCCCCAGAGGATTCGAACAGGAGATTATCCCAAGGAGAAGCCTGAACTCAATTACTCCAAGCTTTGGACCAGAACATGAACATAAAAGACATCAACTCCAGCCATTCCCCTGGAGCAGCCACGCTGCCTGGACGGACGGATGGTCTGAAAGCCCCAGGGCCACAGGAATTGTAACAAAAATCCTCTGCTAATACCTCACTCCACACAACATCCTCACAAAGGACAAACCCACAGAAGGAAAATTGCACCACGGACCCAGGAGCAGCAGAATTGAACCCCTGGCCTCTCCAGTAGCCATGCAAGGGGGGATGGAGCACACCAGGGGATGGGGATGGAGCACACCAGGGAATGGGGATGGAGCACACCGGGGAATGGGGATGGAGCACACCAGGGAATGGGGATGGAGCACACCAGGGGATGGGGATGGAGCACACCAGGAAATGGGGATGGAGCACATCAGGGGATGGGGATGGAGCACACCAGGAAATGGGGATGGAGCACATCAGGGGATGGGGATGGAGCACACCAGGGGATGGGGATGGAGCACACCAGGGGATGGGGATGGAGCACACCAGGGGATGGGGATGGAGCACACCAGGGGATGGGGATATGGACCACAGTGCCTGAAACCCTGTGCCAGGGTGAGGAAGCACCAGGGCTGTGGCTGTGCCTGCTCTGGTGGCACTTCTGGGACTGGGACTGGTGTAGGGCTGTGCAGGACAACCCCATCCCAGCACAAGCTGCACTGTCCCCTCACAGCTGACGAGCCTCTCTCCTGCTCCAGCAGCCGGGTTAATGCCATGTCCCTGGAAGCACTTCCCAGCTAACAAACCCTCGTGGCAGCAGGCTCTGGGGAGGATGGGATTTTCCAAATCCCCTGCTTACACGCTGCTGACAACGCACCCTCTGCCTCCAACAGCATTTCACAGCAATATTGACCTTTCCCGATTGTCAGACTTGTCTTATTAAATCCCGAGGTCTTAACTGCCTTTGCACATGCTGGCTGCAGTTTGCACAACACAGCACGTGCCCAGCTTTAATTCAGCTCCTCTCAGCTCTTCCTGGCTCATCCAAAGCCTTATTCCAGGCATGGATTTGGGCTGGTTTTGCTATAAATTTACTAGGAAACAAATAAACTTGGCGCATGTCCAGATTCCCTCCTGAGCTCTTTTGGCTTTCAGCATCACAGGATGAGGTGAGGAGTGACACCAGGCTGCAGGTGATGCCCAGTGCCCAGCAGATTCCACAGTCCCTGCTCTCTTGGGTCCCTGGGAATGTTGCCTGGCTTGTCCTCAGACAGATTTTGGGGGAGCCAGGGAGAGGAGCTGTTCTGCTGGGCCACAGCAATGCCCAGATCCTGCCCTCAGTTCATGCCCTGTCCTGCTGGATTAGCTCTGGCACCACCACAGCCCCACGTGGGGGTCTCAGCTGGTGCCCCCCAGCCCAGCACACACCTTGCTCTCATCTGGCACCTCGTAGGCAGAGTTGTGCTTCTTCATCACCTCCGGAGCCAGCACCTGGAAGCGCCTGCGGAACTGGGTGAGGAGCAGCCGATCCGAATACCCTGGGGGCACACGGGAGCGTTGGGGGCTGCACCAGGCTGGGGCACTGGGAGTGGCACGCTGGGAGGGAGGGACCTGCTGGGACATCCTGAGGACAGCAAAGGGCATTGCGGGTGGAGGGGACCAGGGGAGCTGCCATGAGAGAGAAATCCTTGCAGTGAGAGGGCACTGAGATGAGTTTGAGGTGGCCAGATGCCACCCCAGCATCTCGTGTCACACAGGACATGCCCCTGGAGCTCCTGCACAGCTCCCTCTCCCCATGGCGTGGACTGTGCTTGTGGTCAGTGCAGGGCCAGCTTGATTCACAGATGCTCCAAGGGGAGCCTCACTGGAGCTGCAGCCATCGAGCTCAGGCACGAGAGGGGCTCAGAACCCCAGGAAAAAGGAATAAAAATCGAGGGGATTTCTGAATGGGGAAGTTTCTGAATGAGGGGGTTCCTTGCCTGCTGGTGACACGCGGGTGATGAGCAGAGGCTGGAAGGGCTGAGCCAGGGGCAGGGAGCAGGGCAGGGTCTGGACGTACCGACACGGTGGAGGCGCAGGGCGTCCAGGAGCTGTGTCCCCTCCAGCTGTGCCCTCAGGGCCACCACATCCAGCTCTGGGGCTGCGTCGGGCGGCGCCGGGGGCCGAGGGACCGGCCCTTCCCCGCCCATCCCTGGCAGGAGGCAGTGGACAAAGTGCAGCTGGGACCGTCGGAGAAGGTTGGTGAGGGCATCCTGGAGGGCAGCAGAGGTCAGTGGGGATGGAGGGGACAAAGGGTCAGCACGTGGTGGTGGCAGGAAATGTTCCCTGTGCACCTGCAGGGTGTCTGGGCAGGTGGAGGACTCAGCTCTGGTTTGGGAACAGAGGAGTGAGCACGAGTGGTGGGCAGAACCCTTCCTCCTAATGTCCCTCCTAATGTCCCACGTGTTCAGCTGATGGCCACAAAAACTACCGGGATTCACAGAATCATGGAATGGTTTGGTCTGGAAGGATTAAAGATCATCGTGGTTGAGGGATGCTGGGCAGGGGGTTTGTCAAGGGTAGGCAAGACCCCAAAACGGGCTGGTCAGGGAGTCAGGGGAGCCTGGGCTTCATCTCCTTGAGAGAGTTTGGACACCTAATTAGGTGTGAGAGCAGCAGGAGCCTGGCGGGTGCCCAGCGCCAAGGGCTGGATACTGTCTGAGCACTTAAAAGGATTAAAGCAGCGAGGTGTGGTGTAATCTGTATGTGATCTGTATGTGATCTGTGCCTGGTCTGTGTGTGATCCTGTGTGTGATTTGTGCCTGATCTGTGCCTGGTCTCTTTGTCTGGGAGGCTCTCCCTGAGTGCTGGACATCCCAGGTGGCCACGGCCACAATGGGGACGGGCAGGAGGTCACTGCTGGGAGTTGCGGGCTCCCCAGTAAGGGAGAGTCACCAAGGCAAGGTCCCAGCATGGGGTCACCCTGCTCTGTGCCACAACCCCCCCGAACCGCAGCCACAGCGTCCCGTGGCCGGCACTCACCGCCTGCAGCTTGATCTGGGCACACACCGACCTCTTCCTCACGGCGGCGAAGCTGCTGGCGAAGGTTTTCCTGAGGCAGGCGTTGCGGTGCAGGGCGGCCTGGGAGCGCCCCTCTAGCCCGGCCAGGGCTCGGCAGGGCAGCGGAGCCCTCGCCCGCGGCTGCAGCAGCTCCCGGACCGCGGCTCTGCCGGGACACACACGGCCGGGTCGCTTTCCCAGCTTTTTCCGTCGGGATGCAACACCCAGAGCCCCAAATCCCTAATTTGTGCTGCTCTGCCGAGTGGACCAGGATGCTGGGACACCCCCACTCACTCCATCCTGTCTGGGCCGAGCATGGAGCTTTTCACTGCTGTTAAAGCTTCCCTGGGTTGAAGTCCAAACCAAATGAACCAGGAGCAGAAGGCTAAAATCCCCCTGAGTGCACAGACACCTGCAGCGCTTCAGTTCCTTTTCAATTCCAATTTAGTTTACAAGGTTGCTCAAAGCACTGGGAAATCCCAGGCAGCTGCTGGTGAAGCCTCACGGCTCTGACTTGTGCTGCACCCCCACAGGCAGGGACACCTTCCACTATCCCAGGTTGCTCCAAGCCCTGTCCAACCTGGCCTTGGACACTTCCAGGAATGGGGCAGCCACAGCTCCTCTGTGCCAGGACCTCACCACCCTCACAGGGAAGAATTTCTTCCCAATATCCCACCTCACCCTGCCCTCTGGCAGTGGGGAGCCATTCCCCCTTGTTCACACAAGGGATGCTCCACACAAGTGTCTGTCTCTGCAGCAGGGACATCCCCAACCCCCTCCCACAGGCAGAGGTTTTTCCCCCCCCCGGTGCCGTGGCACCTCCTGGCACTTACACCGTGGAATTCTGCAGCACCTGGATGGCATTCTGGGCTGAGAGGTTGAACTTAGCCTTGCTGACCCAGCCTGTGAGGTCGTAGCGCACGGGGGCCGTGCCCAGCTGGTGGCAGATCTCGAAGTGCAGCGTCTGCTCACACCTGCGCAGGTGCCCCTCACCTGTGACAGCGACAGCACCCCAGGGCCAGCCCAGAGAAAAGCCCAGTGAGGGGTTAAATCATCTGTATCTCCCAAATCCCCAAAGCCAATTGGTGCTGTCAGAGTCTGGGCAGCCGAGCCGAGCCCAACTCACCCTCGTGGTCAGGTCCCTTGGTAGCGAAGTAGGAGCAGAGGCGCTCGAAGGCAGTGCCATCCCCGGAGCCTGGGATCAGCACCTCCTCATCCAGGATCCACAGCAGCCCCCGAGGAGCGGCCCCGGGGCTGCCAGGGAGCACCTGAGGCTGCCGAGGGACACGAGGGCTCTGGGCTGCAGCCACAGCCACGCCAGCCTGCCCTGCTCCCTCTATCCTGCCCTGCTCCCTCTGTCCTGCTCTCTTTGTCCTGCTCTGCTCCCTCTGTCCTATTCCCTCTGTCCTGCTCCCTCCAGCCTGCTCCCAGTGCCCAGCAGCCCCTCCTGACCTGATCCAGCCCTGGACATCACCCTGACCCTCAGCAGTGGCAGTTTCCCAGAGGAGCCCATCATCCCAGGCTGGGAGGGGTGATGGGGTGCAGAGCTTGCTCAGGGAGGGTCCTTATATTTTAAAAAGGTGCTGGTGGATGCTGTGCCCTCCCCTGCAACACTTCAAGTTGCTGTGGGATGCTCCCACCCTGCCCCTGGAGCAGCAGGGTGCAGAGGGGACAGGGTACCTGGGAGCAGCTCAGGTCGATGATGGACAGCGTGGCCAGGGGAGAGCGCTCTGGAAGATCAAAAGACACCTCAACATTTTCCTGGAAAACATCATTGAAAAGCTTGCTTCAGTCGTGGGAAGGAATCTGGGAGCCAAGAGAAGATCCACTGGCAGGGATGGGGAGGAAGGAAGGGATCCAGCACTGGGGAAGAGGAGCAGCCACCAGCACTGTGACAGAGGCATGGTCATGTCTGTCCCCATGGAATTCCCCATGGAATGCTGCTCGGGGTGTCAGACGAGCTGCATAAATCACATGATTGATGTTATAATTGATGAGAATTTATTGACAATAAAGCAATCAATTATTTAATTTGCAGCTTGCAGGTGTTGTGTCCCTCCCTCACCAGGGGCTCCAGGGCTCATCCCCCTTCCCAACACCCCCAGGAGCCCCCCAGGAGGGGCAGGGGGAGCACAGCTGGACCTTCCTCACACCTGAACCAGGAATGCTCAGCAGAAATCACGGCTCCAGTGTCTCTCCATGGCAACATGGAGAGGTTCTGCTGAGGGATCTGGCTCTGCAGCAGGGACCCAGTTCCTTCCTACACAGGGCCTGTGCCACTGTCACCCGTGTGGGACTGAGGGGCTCACTGTGTGCTCTGGGGCTCACAGGGCCACATCCTGCACCATTCTTATCCAGCAGCAAAGCCAAGCCTGCCAAGCCCTCCAGCATTCCAGGCAGAAATTACATCTTCATCACTAGGGAAGGGCACATCCATCCTGACTCGGTGATGTGTGTGTTAAACCATGGGAATTCAGCTATTTTCCCAGAGCTGGAGGCATTATGGTAACTCCTTCAAGCCTATAATAAGTTCATCTCTGCCTGTAGGTTTCTCAGCAGCTTATTCCTGCAATAATTTATCATTTTCCTTTCTATTCTCTATTATTCATCACCTGAGGAAAAAGTCAGCTGCACCAACAGAAGGGCACGAAGCCTCCTGAGCTGGAGCAAGTACATCACAGGATTCCAGAACGGGTTGGGCTGAGAGGGACCTTAAAAATCATCTCCTTTCAACCACCCTGCTATGGCAGGTTCCACAAGGATGCCAAGAGAGCACCTCTGGCACATCAGAAATAGCCAAAAGTATTCGGGGCTGAGGCATGGGATGAGGAGAGAGGCAGCTCAGGCTTCCTGCTCTGTGCAGAACCCCCAGTTCTGCTGCATCCCTCCCACGGTGGGACACAGGGACCCCAGGGGACAAAGGCAGCCCCACTCCCAGGTGCTGGGAGCCACTCCCAGCCCCTGCTCCTCACCTCTCTGTACCTCTCCATCTCCCCCAGGAAGGTTTTCTCATAGAAGAGCCCCTGCAGCCTCTCCTGGACGTAGTTGTGGCACAGCTCCTCGAAGGTGGCCGCCCGCTCGCTCCGCTGCTGCCGCGGGCTCTGGAAGCCAGGGGTGTCCACCACGGAGATGGAGGCCATGGAGAGGTGCTGGGAGGAGAAGGACCTGGGAAGAGCCACACACACACCACCAGGATTCACCCACGGGCAGGAATGTGGTGCCAGCCGGGCACTCGCGGTGCCTGTGCCACAGGAGGGCAGGACACAGGAGTCACGAGTGCCACCAACATTCCCACATGAAGATTTCCACACAACTGCCTGTTTTTCCTGCAGGAATCAGTCACCTGCTCCACACCCCTGGAGAAGGGGCTGCCACCCCCAGCCCCAGTGCCCAGCAGCTCTTTGGTACCTGTTGATGAGTGAGACCACGGCGGCAAAGAGCTCCTCGTAGAGCCCCGAGGCCATTCCCTCCACACACTCCACTCCCGTCATCTTCGGCCCTGGCACAGTGGAGGGAAGAGCAGGAACACACTTTGGCATTTATTTCCAAGTTCAGCCTGCTCAGAGCTGAGGTGGGACCCAGGATTCCCTGGATTTCTGTGTGGGAGAGCCCACACAGCTCCACAGCATCACCCCTGCACATCCCCTGGCCTGCCTTCAGCTCCTCTCCTGCCTGACGTGGATTTAAGGAATTCAACTTGGATTTAAGGAATTCAGTTGGATTTAAGGAATGCGACTATTGCCACACTTCCTCAGGTTCCCACTTTTATCAGGATAACTTGCAGGGCCCAGCTGGAATTCTGTTGTTGAGCAAAATTCATGGAATCATCAACGTTGGAGAAGACCTCCAAGACCACCAAGTCCAACCTTTAAGGAGTGTGGGAATACTGAGATCCAGGCAATATCTCACTCTCCCACCTGGTACATGATGGATGTGCCTCCATTAATTAGATCCATACATTAATTTAAGGTTTATGGTGACTCAGCAGCACAATCCCTGATCCAGATCTCCTGGCAGGACTCAGGTGCTCGGAGAACAACACCAGCCCAGCTCCATTCCTGGAATTTGGGGATTTCCCCCGTTTTTCCACGCAGAGCTCTCACAGTGTTTAAGCCACATGAATTCACCTGATTTCACGTGTCCCTAAGGAGGGTCGGGCAGGGGCAGCTGAAAAGCTGAGGGCAGCAACGTGGCACAGCCCAGTTAATGATCTTATTAATATTAACAGCCCTAATTGCGCCTCGCAGCCTAAGGAGAACAGGACAATTCGCCTCAGCGTTCCCTCTCCCCTAGAAACGAAGGAAAAAGGGATAGCGCATCCCGGTACCTGGCGGGCTCTCCTCTGCCTGGGGCCGGCCCCGAGCTGTCACCTGCGCCAGGATGTGCTTCAGGTGGTGCTTGAAGACAGCAGTGCCGAGCTCCTCCACGTCGCAGCCCAGCACCTCGGCAGCGCGGCTGGCGCTCTCGAACCTCAGGAACTGCTTCCTGCCGACTGGGGAGGGGCACGGGGAGATGCTGAGGAGAGCCAGCCCTGCCTCAGCATCACCAAAAAACTCCCCACCCTCTCCCCCGTGCGCCCCCAAAATCGAAACGATCCAAGGCAAAGCAGGCGAAACACAAAGCATCGGTGTTTGAAGAGTTTCAGGCGAGCAGAGCAGCAGATGCGCTGTCGGGAGCTGATGGGATTACAAAGCAATCCCTCGAAATCCGGGATCACCTTTCAGGGTCCCAGCAGTGTTTGCTGTCCCCGCGGCTCCTCCGCACATCGCTCACATCCCGTGATAACCATCCCAGCTCCGTGATTAAAATCAATAGGGAGGTAATCTGCAGGATTAGTCCTTTTACAAATCCAGGGCACAAAGGTGCCGTGGAGGCAGCCGGGCAGCACAGCTCAGGAACACGGGGGATGAGCACGAATGGGAGCAGCCGAAGTCACCCAGAGACCTGAGGGTGGCACTTTTGGGTGGTGGATGAGGAGCTCGGGAGGCTCACGGCTAAAATGGGCCCTTAAAACGCAGCTGGTGGCTGGTGGCAGGGGAGAGGGGGTGGGATGGAGAAGGGGACACATCCTGGGAAGGGACCGAGGGGATGCACAAAGCAGGGCTCGAGGGCTGGGGGCGCTTCAGAGCACACCCGTGAGAGCCAACCCTCCTCTCCCTTCCCCTTTGATCCTTTCCCAGGATTTTCTGTGCTGACTGAAGGACTCCAACATCAAGGGCTGTGCTGGAGCAGGCAGAGGAATTGCCTCAACACTCCAGGCTTTGATTTATTCCGTTCTCACTTGTTCTTGTCTGAGCTGGCTGGACAGGTGCTGATTCCTGTCAGACACAAAAGATCTGCCAGCCGGGGAGTGGAGGGGCTGGGGGGCCAGGGCTGGCATCCCACACTGCCCACTCCAGCATCCCACACTGCCCACTCCAGCATCCCACACTGCCCATTCCAGCATCCCACACTGCTCCAGCATCCCACACTGCCCACTCCAGCATCCCACACTGCTCCAGCATCCCACACTGCCCACTCCAGCATCCCACACTGCCCACTCCAGCATCCCACACTGCTCCAGCATCCCACACTGCCCATTCCAGCATCCCACACTGCCCACTCCAGCATCCCACACTGCTCCAGCATCCCACACTGCCCATTCCAGCATCCCACACTGCTCCAGCATCCCACACTGCCCATTCCAGCATCCCACACTGCCCACTCCAGCATCCTACACTGCCCATTCCAGCATCCCTGGGACAAAAAACAGGGTTCATTCAGCCTTGGGGTCCCCAAGCCCCATTTCACCCCCCATAAACTATAACCAGCAGCAGTTCCATGTGGCCCTCCTGGGTGTGATGTGACCATGGAAAATTCGCTGACTTTAACACCTGAGGGGAATTGCTTTGGCCCAGGTAATATTTAAGAGAAGCAGAAGGAAAGCACAGGGTCAGCACCAGCCTCACTTCGCTCATAGGGACAGCTCAGCCTCTCCTGCTACAGCCCCAGCCCATTTCCAAACTGCTCAATGCCCGATTTTTGGGTTCCCAGGACATGATGAGACAGGGCTGGGTCTGTGCAGGACCCCCTGGGCACAGCAGCCCCCACGTACCAGCAGCTCCAGCCCTCACCACTCACCCCAGGCTATTGCCGGTGGTCTCACTGACCCCAAAACTCCTCCCTGGCTGTCTGAGTGCTCCTGTCCCTCCTGCTTCCCCTGCCCTCTGCAGGGTTTGGGACAGCTCTGTGTCCCCCACCTGAGCAGCAGCTTCCAGCCCTCCTGCCCTGTGGTTTTCCTCCATCCAAAGGGGTTCAGGAGACTGGGTTTGCAGCACCCTCGCTGTGCCAGGGGATCTGGAGTGACTCCTGGCTCCTGACACACCTGTGGCAGCACCAGCACCAGGAATCTCCCTGGTGCTGGACTCGCAGCCACCTCCATTGCAGGTGTGTGGTGGGAAGCCCACGGGGAGCTGGGAGCCACAAAAGCTTTATTTTGGTATCAGCCAGCAAAAGGACAGCGTGAGAGCGAGCTGAACGCCACCCCCGCCGCGCCCCAAACCTCCCTCCCGCTTACAGAGGCGGCAAATAAATGAAAACTGGGGATTTTCTGCAGCCCACAAAGGGACTGGGAGCACTCGGGTGAATGGTGCCCGGGGTGCCCTGCTGGCCTCCGGCTGCCAGGCTGCTTTCCTAATAAAAGAGCTGCTCTAATTCGTTTCAAAGGCAGCGGGAAGGGCTGACGCCGGGATGGAGCAGAAGGAGCTTTTGAAATTCAACCTTCTTTTCTTCTCAGCGTTTTTTTTTGTAGCTGCAAATGCGTTTTCCACCCCCAGCCAGGGAGAGGTGGTGCTGTTCCCTCCTGGTTTATTCCTGCACAGACCGAATGGGTGAGGAGAGAAGGGGGAAAGGCGCCTTTAGCCCACACTGGGGTTCGTTTAACGCGTGCCGGGGCCGTGGCTGTGGCTGGGGACGGCGGAGGCGCCCGGGTGAGCTCCTGAATGCCCTGGAAAAGCAGTGCCGAGGTTCCCTTCGGCGAGATTTCAAGGAGAGGATTTGGAATACACAACATCAAAGGGCATGAAAGGGGAAGGGAAGAGATGGCTATCGGGAGACAGGTTTAACCACATTAAAAGAGCCGTCGCCCCCACTGAGACTTTTGCTCCATCCGGCTTTGATCCATTTTTTATCCGTATTTCCTTTCATTTCTCCCCTTTTGTTGACACTCGGTGGGGGAATCAATACCAGAGTGAGCGACACTGAGACATGCTCTGCTTGTTAATCCCACACCGGAGAGTGCTCAGAGCCACAGCCCTGCCTGCTTCTGCTGCTCCCATTCCTGCTCCTGCTGAAAGAACTGAGCAGGATTTCTTGGATCCAGCACTCGATTCCCTCTCCCAGACTGATTTACAGACAGCTCAGGACAGGATGTGCAGGAAGTCTGAGCAAAGCAAAGCTCCCTGTGACCATCCCTCCACCTGCCCTTGGGATGGGTGCTCCCAAAATGAGACACATCTCCAAAATCTGCTCTCCTGAGAACTCACAGGGCAGAAGGACTTCCAAATTTTTTGGCCAAGAGCCTTCTGATATTCAGCCTGAGACCACAGGGTCATCTCTAAAAGCTGGAAGGGCGTTAAGGTAAATGGACATGAGGAAAGAGAACACCAGAAAGAAGGAGAAAAGAGAACTCACTGTAAGTCATGACAGCATCTATCCTTTTAAAATAATTAATAAATGATTAATGGCATAAATTACCATAAGACGTGTTATGACATGTTGCAGAGACATTTATAAATGTCTGTGGCTTGGTTTATGGCAGCCTTTATGCAGCCCTCATAAATTGAAGTGTGTAAATCAATGTGGCTGCCTCTAAAATGGGTTAGAGCACGTCCTAAAATAATTTGTAAGGGATAAGGCAATTCCTGCTCTCCTGTATTAACAAAGTCTCTATAAATACAATCTCCATCCAGACTCAGCCTGTTGTAATTCAGTTACTGTGGGACACACTCAGGAGGTGATGGAATTAGTGCTGCCTGAGGCTGTCCCTCCGTGGTGTCATTGGGGACACTGTGCCAGCGAAGGAGTCACCCACGGGTCCTTCCTAAGGAGCTGGCATGAGGTGACACCCAGCAGCCACACACGTGGCAAGGACAGACCTGCAGAAACCCTCACAGGGCACGACACCAACATCCCACATGCCACCATGGAGGAAGAGCGACAAAGAGCTTGGAGCCACCACAAATGGAGCCGCCTCAGGACGAGCATCACCCCCACACACCCCCAACACTGATCCCTGGCAGGACACGCTCCCTCCCCGCTCCAAGCACGGAGACAAGGTGTGAGGGAAACAGGAACCCTTACCTTTGCAGGCTCCAGCAGCTCCCAGGTGGTAGATCCCTGCCAGGATGCGCCACACGGCTGCCTGCTCCTCCACGGTGATGCCCAGCGTGCCCATGGCAGCCCGCAGCTGGGAGAAGGCCACCGAGGCTCTCTGCTTGTCCTCGGGCTGCAAGGGGACAGAGCCAGCGGATGTCACTGCCTCTGCTGGGCGCTGAGCCCGACAGAAGGGAGAGTGAAGCCATCAGGATGGCAAGGAAAGACAATGAGGGACCCTCAGAAAATTTGGACAAAGCGGAGAAGCCGCTGGCAGGCTGCTCAGGTGCCTGGTGTTAGGAGCAAGCTGGGTACATCACCTCGTCGTAAAAGGACAGGTAATTCCCACTTCAGGAGCATCTACAGAGCAGCAGCTGGAGATGGATGTTTTATATCACAGAATCATCAAATGGTTTGGGCTGGAAGGGACCTTAAAGCTCACCTCGTTCCAAGCCCCTGCCATGGTGTTGTGGTTCCACACCTTCCACTGGTTGCCCGTCCAGCCTTGTCCCCTCCCTCCTCACCAAACACTCCTGCCCAGAGCTGAGCAGCTCCCGGCCACCAGCAGGACCTCACCTGCCACCTCCCACCATGGGCACCCCCTCCTGCAGCCCCTGGGCTGGGGCTGCTCCGTGGAGCCAGGAGCCACCGGCTCCACCTTGGCAAGGACCAGGCAAAACCTCCATGCTGGAATCAGAACCATGAAAGGAGGGTAAAACCCCATCTCTGAACCCAAATCTGCTGCATCAGCAGGGTGAGGACCTCGCTGTGCCCTCCCCAGAGCTGCTGCTCCAGCAGCCGATTCCTTTGGCTGCCAAAGCGGAGCGGGAGCTCCCTAATGAAGATGGAATATTGGATTCATCAATAGATGATGTAACTGCAAATTGCTGAGATTCATCCCAGCGTTTTGGCTCCTGGACAATCTGCTGGGGCTCTGCAGACAGCCCAGACTAATGAGGGGCTGGAGGTGGGAATCAGCTGTGAAGCTTTAACCCCTAAAATTCACATTCTGGGCTGCCCAAAGGATGTTCTTCCCCCTGCAGGGGAACGTCGGGGGTAGGTGAGCCTGGAGCAGCAGGATCTGGTTCCAGGGCAGCTGTGGCATGTGCAAAACCCAAGCAGACACCCCAGGCAGGGCAGCCCCCGTCCCAGCAGCTCCCCTGGGGCTGTCAGAGGGGTGCTGGGGGCTGCTTGGGCAGACCCTTCCTCACAGCCCAACATTCCCTCCCTCCCCTCCATGCTCCCGGTGGCATCACCACGAGTCACCCAGGAACCAGGGACTCCAAGTCATCCTCCACCTGGGAGTGACAAAGGGCGTGCCCTGCAGCATCCCACTGCAGGAGGGCACAAGGCTCCAGCATTTCCCCCTCCCTACCTTTGTGAGGGGTTTGATCCCAAAGGAATTGCTCTCGGCCACCTGGTGCAGGTGCAGCATCGTCCTGGGAGTAGTCACAGAAAATGAGAGTCAGGGTCCCTCCTTGCCTGCCCCCAGCACCCCCAGCCCCTTCACAGCACCGTGTGAGGGACCTGGATGGGACAGGCCACCCCAGCACTGCCCCACATGGGCTGGCATGTCAGGAGCCTTAGCCTGGGGACACAGCCTGGGGGAGAGCAGAAGTGAGAGGGAAAGGGATCTCTGTCTCATTTATCACCCCAATCTCAGCTTTAGTGGAGGGGCAAAAAAGCACCAGGACATGGCCCCATTTCATAGAAAATCTCTCTATGTGCATAAAGATCCCTGCAGCCCCATCAATGCAATTGCTCTCACAATCTCTTATCAGGTCGTCTCAAAATTAATGGAGGGAATTTGGGTATAAAGGATGGGGAATTGGGAGCCTCACACCCACCTCTCTGCCACATCCAGCCCTGCCAGCAGCAGCGGGAAGATGTTGAAGCTGCTCTCTCCATCGGGCTGCTGAGCAACACGGGCCCTCTCCAGCAGCAAGGTCTGGGGAGGGAAAAGGGGACAGGGACATGGGGAGATGCTCCTGGGGCTGCCAAGGAGGGGCTGGATTTCTCCTTGCAAGGACTCAGCTGGGTTTGGGGGCTGCTCCTCCCAACCAGGGCTGTGCAGGCAAGAGCTGACTCATGCCCCAGGCACCAAGGGGCAACATTTCGGTGCATGAGAGCGACACCCACGGTCCCTCTGCACCTCCAGGGGTCTGGGCAGTGCCATGGCCCAGCAAAGACGCTGCAGGATCAGGGGAAGTCATTGCCTGGGATTAAGATAAGCCCAGCTCAGCTCCAGCCTTGATGAAGTTGTTCAGTGCCAGCACTGAGGCCAGGAACGAGTCTGCAGAGCTGGGGGTCCCCATCCCAGACTGTCCCGTGGACATCCCAGGATGGTTCTGGTGGCTCTAATGGGGACATCCCCACTCCTGCACAAGGACAGCTCCCCCTGGGCCACCAGCCCTGGTGCTCCCCAGGAGCAGACAAGGCCCCAGCCCTCCCCTCCCTCAGACAAGGCCCAGAGGCACGGGCAGCTCTGATTAAAGAGCCTTTGATAAGAGCCCTGATGGTGATAAAAGCCCTCCGAGGCTCAGCTCCGGGCGGCCGTGAGGTGCTGCTAATGAAACGCTGAATTATACATTTCCTCATCAGCATTTCATCCCAGCACTGCTGGGAGCTCCCTGTCAGCCACAGGGACAGGCTGGGGGACCCTGCCACGCTGGTGGCAGAGCTTCTGCTCAGGGGCCATTTGGGCACGTCTGGTTTGGGAGGAGCAGGGAGCAGAGCAGGGTGTGGAGCAGGGGGCAGAGCATCGCTCCTCATGCCCAACCTGGCCGGGAAGAGCGGCACAAGGGGGGCTCATCCCCACCCCAAGGACCCCCATTTTCAGCCACAGCCCTCCCGTCTCACCAGGTGACAGGTACCTGGAGGTGAGCAGCAGTGACCTGGCCAGTGGCGCTGAAATCCAGCGACAGGACCATGGAGAAGCGCGTGGAGCTGCTGCTGTGGCTGGTGGTCACCGACCCGAAGGCTCCCAGGACTGTGAACATCGCCTGGATCTTCTCCACTGCAAAAGCACCGCCGGAGCCCCCTGAGCTCACCTCTGCCTCACCTCTGCCTGCTCCTCCCAGGGTCTGACCCAGCACTGGGGAGCTGGCCGGGTGTGGGGTCAGCGTACCCTGACAGGACGGGGACATGCCAGCCTGTCCAGCCTGCCCAGCCCGTTCCAGGCCGTCCCTCAGCCCTTTCAAGGAGCACGGTGTACCCAGAGCGCTCCGAAACCCAACCCTGCCCTCTAAAGCCCCTGCCTGCCGAGCAGCGCTTCCTCCCCGCGTCACCAGTAACCCGAGCAGGTGGGGAAGGAGTCATTCGAGTAATTCCCTCCCGGCTGCTCACGCTGGTGTTTATCAAAGCAACAAATCTGTTGAGTCTGGGACGGGGACAGTGGCACTCGAGGCCACCCCGGCTGCTTGGGAGCCACCCGAGGTGTCACAAATCAGGGCAGGATTTGTGTGTGTGTGTACCCTGTGACCCTGCCCGTACCTGTGACCCTGCCCGTACCTGTGACCCGGCCGTCCAGGCTGCCCGCCGTGCCCACCAGGTACTCCAGGGCGCTCTGGCAGCACCGGGTCCTGCCGGCCCCGCTGTGCCCCAGCGGGACGATGGCCTGGTCCTGCCGCTGCAGCAGCAGCTTCCTGTAGGCTCTGTGTGCCAGCGAGCAGATGTGCGGGGGGAGGTTGTCCCGCTTCCCCCTGGGGACCTGCGGGCGGGGAGAGAGTGGCAGAGCACATCCCAAACAGGAGAAAATCCTGAAGGTATTCACACTCAGGATGATGGTTTCTCCCCAGGGTGCAGAACCCCCCGAGATTGTGTCCTCAGAGCACCCCCAGAGCATTCCTGGTCATCAGTATTTTTAGAGCATCCCCCTCCCAAAACATCTCTGGTCCTGAGTGTTCCCAGAACTTCCCAAGTCCCAAATGTCCCCTGGGCATCCCCGGAGCAATCATAGTCCTGAACGTCCCCAAGGCATCCCCAGTCCCCAACGTCCCCTGAGCATCCCCGGCCCCAAATGTCCCCTGAGCATCCCCGGTCCCGAGTGTCCCAGGGCAACCATGGTCCTGAACGTCCCCAGAGCAACTCTTGTCCCAAATGTCCCCAGAGCATCCCCGGTCCCGACTGTCCCCGCACTGTGACGGTCCCACGGTGCCACCTGCCGGCCCCGCCGCACGCGGCGCCCTCCGCCACTGTCCCCACGGGGGTTGGTGGCCGCTTCCCATGGGAGATCCCGCTGTCGCAGGTCCCCTCTCTCACCTTCCCTGCGCCTCCGGTGTGTGCCGGCCCGGTGCCGATGGCCACCAGGCTGGGCCCCGCGTAGGTGCAGGGCAGGCGGGCACGGAAGCGCTGCCGCAGCGTGTTCATGACACTGCACTCATTGAGGCTGATGAGCGCGGCCAGGTCCTCGGCCTGGTCCAGGCTGGGGGGGTTGGTCTGCGGGGAGAGGGACAGAGACCCCTCGAGCTCTGCTGGCACGGCAGGGCAGTGCCAGAGCCGCTGGCACCCCGACACCTCGGGCGCAGCCAGCCCGGGGCGATGGCCGGAGAAGCATCACCACGCCCGGGCACTGGCCTGCACCGGGGCTCCCGTCCCTGCACCAGCCCGCGGAGAGTCTCACCCTCTGCACGCTCTCCTCGTCCACCTCGGTGATGGTGCCATCCTCGTCCCGGCGCACCCTCACCCTCCCCGCCGGCAGCTCCGGTGTCCCCACGTCCGGCTTCAGCTGCGTGGCTGAACGAGAGGCTGGTGAGTGTCCCCGGCGGGGGGCAGAGCCGTGGGGAGAGGCCAAGGGGGCAAAGCCAACCCTGGCCCCAGCGGGGCACAGCCGGGCACAGCACCCGGAGCCTCCCCGCTCCCGAGGAGTCTCATGCGGGGCAGAGGAGGGAGAGTTACCGAGCGTGAACCCGTCCTGCTGGATCAGCCAGACCTTCTCCGCTTCGTACCACACGTCCCTCGGAGCCTGCGGGAAGGAGAGAGGGGAATTGGGCAGGAGCGGGAGGAAAACTGAGCTCGACAAACTGATTTTGCCACAGGGACAGGGGCATTTCCGCACTGCTGCCCCTCCGCTGCCCGCCCGTCCAGGCTCGGGGCCGCCTTCCTGACAGGCCCGGCCCAGCCCTCGGGAATGGGAAGAGCCGCATGAAGCCACAAAACTTCATCAGCACCCCAAAACCCCAGACATCACCCTGACACATTACCTGGTCCTTGTCCGTGCTCTCGCCTGATGCCTCTTTTTCCTGGTCCTTTTCCATACTCTTGCTCATCTCTTTGCTCTTTTCCGGTGTTTCTTTAGCCTGGTCCGTGCCTGTGCTCTTGCCAATCCCTTTGCTCTCTTCCAGCATCTCTTTACCCTTTCCCAGCTCTTCCTTCACCTTCCCCACCTCTTTTCCCACATCTGTGGACTTCTCTTGGATTCCTCCCGGTTCCCCCTTGGGACCCTCTGACTTGTTTGTGGTTTTTTCAGGCTTTTTGATCTCCCTTGGCTCCTTCTTGCCGCCTCCAACATCTTTCTTCATCTTCTCTGGCTCTTTCCTGGCTGTCAACAGCTCCCTCTGGGCCCTCGCCTTGGCTGGGGGCTCCTCGTGCCTCGGGGATGTCCCCTTCTCCTTCTTGGTGTTCTCAGGGACTGTCCCCTTGTCTTTCTTGGTGCTCTCAGGGTCTGTCCTCTTCTCCTTGGTGCTCTCAGGGACTGTCCCCTTGGGCGTGTCCCCTTCCTTCACTGGGACTTTGCTGCCACGCAAGGGGCCCTGTCTGGGTTCAGGGGCTGGAGTTGGGGGGCTGCCCCCCAGGAAGGGGCTCTTCCAGGGCCACGATGGCTTTGCCACCCTGGGAGCCCCTGGGCGAGGGGTCTCTGCTGGTTTAGGGGTGGCCTCTGCTGGTTTGGAGGAAGCCTCTGCTGTTTTGGGGGACGTTTCTGCTGGTTTTGAGGATGTCTCTGCTGGTTTGCGGGGAGTCTCTGCTCTTTTTTGGGGTGTCTCCGCCAGTTTGGGAGCAGGTGCTGCTGTTTTGAGGGTTTCCACTTTTTTGAGGGGTATCTCTGCTAGTTTGGAGGGGATCTCCGCTCTTTTTGGGGGTCTGTCCACTGTTTTGGGGGCAGGTGCTGCTGTTTTGGGGGATGTTTCTGCTGTTTTTGGGGGTGTCTCCGCTGGTTTGGGGGCAGGCACTGCTGGGCCAGGTGCAGGGGCCGGGGTTTTGCTGGGGACAGTCCCCGGCACAGCCTTGTCACGGTGCAGCTCCTTGTGTTGGGGGGCTGTGACCTCCCTGCCCCCCTGCCCCTGAGCCTTCAGCCCGTTCCGCAGTGTCCCCTCGCCGGCCCCTCCTCCTCGGGCCTCGCCGTCCTTCCCCGCGGGCTGCCAAGCAAAGGAGAGGAGCCGGGTGTGACACCTGGGGACACTCAGGGACATCCATCTCCCTGGTCCCTCAGTGCTCACCTCCTCCTTGGTGCCCACCCTGCTCTCCTTCCTCTGCCGTGCCGCCTTGGCCTCCTGCTCGGTCTCCCTCACGAGCTGCTTGATGAACCCCCCGGGAATGACCGACAGGAGCAGGGGGGGCGCAGATGGGGGCGGCCCCCGGTCCTCGTCACGGATCTGGGTTTGGGAGCAGAGCTGGGTCACGGGGCAGGCACAGGGACAGGGACAGCAGCCAGCACAGCCCCTTAGTGGCAGCAGGGCTGAGCAGCAGCCCCCTGCTCAGGCTGAGGCACTGCCCGGGCTCCTGGCGAGACCACGGGGCACCCGTGGGCACCAGGCTGGGTCAGGGATGCCGTGGGAGCAGAAGCATCAAGACGAAAAGCCCAGACAGAAGCATCCAAGTTGGTGCAGCCCCCGAGGGCTCGCACACCAGTAGCCCAGCTCTGCTCTGTGCCAGCAGCCCCAGCAGGGCCGCAGGAGGAACCGCCCTGGCTGCGGCCAGGCAAGAAGCAGCTCCAGCATCACCGCAGCCACATGCAGCCCTGCAGATCCCTCCGGGCCAGGCCCCAGGGCAAACCCAGCCCCGTTTCCCGCAGCTTTCCCAGCAGCAGCACCAGCACCAAACCCTGTGGTCTCCTGCCAGGCTCAGCCAGGCAGGCAAAAATCGCCCAAACCAGAACAGTCAGGCTGTGAAGGAGCCCAGAGCCGGGGGTCGGACACAGCACAGGGAGCCCGGGGGCTGCTGCAGTGACACCCCCCAGCACTGAGCCCCTGGGCAGCCCGAGCACCCAGCCCCGAAACACCACCAGTGCCAGCCTGGACCGAGACTTTCCTTCTGCTCCCAGAGCGCGAGGCGCGAGGAGATGGCCATGGTGGCGCCGAGGCAGGACGGTGCTGTGCAGGACACGTGGGGACACGCCGGGCAGAGAGAGAGGAGAGAGTTAGCCAGGGGCCCCAGAGCTGTGCCGGGCCGGCAGCACCGTGACCTTGCCGGGCATTGCCCACCTGAGCTCACGGCACCGACTGGAGCGCGGCACCGCTGGGGCACCGACTGGGGACGGGTGGCAGCGCTGGGGAGGGCAAGGCCACCAGCAGCCACCAGGACAGTGCGGGGAGGAGGTGGCACACGTGGTGGACCCCACGGCCCCAGGCTCGGTGGCCGCAGGAGCCGGTCCGTGCCCCACTTGGGGCTGACCCCGGCTTCACCTGTCGGGATCATTCATGCACCGAGCGCGCCGGGGCTCGCCCGGCCCTGCTGTGCCTCTCCGGCAGCCGCATCTCCTTGTACAGTAAAGGGCAGGAGCGGCCAGGAGCGGGCTGGGAATGTCACTTGCCTTCCCCGGCGGCTGCCCCGAGCGCCACGTGCCCCCAGGGACCGGCGCTGCCTCCGCGCTGTCCCCCCAGCCGGGCTCTGTCCCGGGAGAACCGGCCCCGATGGCACCGCAGAGCCCGGAGGGGGCGAGCGGCAGGGCTTTGTCACCCCCCGGCCGGAGGGGGACCCTCCGTCCTGCCCCGCACACGGGGAAACCGAGGCACGGAGGGGACCAAGCACCCAGGGTGGCACCAGCACCGCGACCACCGTCACCAGCTCAGGATGCAGCCCCAGCCGGGCCGCGGGCGTTTGGGTCTGGTCCTTATTTGGGACCCGCTGCCACCCAGGACCCGCTGCCATCCTGGTGCGAGCCACCAGCCGAGGCCATTCAGGAGTCCCCAGCCACCGCCCTGCGCAGGGCAGGGAGCTCCGTCCCCGTCCCCATCCCCGCTCCCATCGCTGCCCCGCCGCGTTCCTTTCCCCAGCACAGCCCCGCTCCTGGAAGCCACCCCCGGAGCCGGGGCTGCCGCTATCGCCATCCATTCCCAACTAAAAATAACCCTCCCGGCCGAGGGGCCCCCGGCCCGGCGCACCCCCCGAGCCCGGCCGGACCCCGACCCCCGCCCCGGGGCCCCTCGAGCGCCGGTACCTGGTGGGGTCGGTGTGTGCTGGGGGCTGATGTCCCGCACCGGCACCGGGCTCCGCGGGACCCCGGCGAGCCGAGAGCGGCGGCGGCAGCGCGGGGAGCGCCCGGAGGGTCAGCAGCCGCCTCCCCCCGCCCCCGCCGCGGTGGCAGCTGAGGTGACACATGTCACTGCTAAAAATACCCGCGGCGGTGGCACCGGGGCCTCGGCTGGGGAGAGGCGGTGGCACCGCGGGGCCCTCCTGTTCCTTGGCCTCTGCAGCGGCTGCGACACGTGTGGCACCCGTGCCCTCCCCAGCACACGTGTGGCACCCGTGCCCTCCCTGTCTGTGCCCCCTTGGTGCGCACATCTGCACCCCAAAGAAAAGGGGGAACCGCTCTGGTTTGGTGTCAGCCCACCCAGGGCACGCTGGCGCTGCCCGAGGGGACAGCCTGGGCTGGGAGCTCAGCACGGGGCCCATAGAGCACTCCAGTATCCCCCACCAGCCCCAGCCCCGAGATGGGGCCGAGCTGGAGAAGGACCTGGCAGCAGAGCTCAAAATAGCCCCTGGCACCAACAGCAGCGTGGTCAGCACCCGGCCAGGGCAGGTGGGAGGGGAGCAGCAGAGTGGACACGTGGTGACCACATGGGGCAAAGCGTGACCCCTCAGGGCACAGCAGGACCTGTGTCCCACATGCCCAGCACCCAACAGCCAGCCAGGGTGCAGGGCAGCAGCTCAGGCCAGGTCCAGCTGCAGAGGCACAATGGCCACTCCACATCTGACCCAAAAGTTCCACGGACACACCCAGGGCATCAGCACCCACAGCCAGAACGGCTCTGGTAGTAAGAAAGGAAATGGGATTGTCAGTCTGGAGTCACCTGGTAGGAGACCGAGGGTTGGAACCCCAATTCCACCTGGGAACAGCACGAGGATACGTGGTTTCCATGATCCTTCCCAGGTGACACTGCAGCCACGGGGCAGCCTGGCCACCTTGGTCACCTCCCACACAACTCCTGGCACAGCCAGCACCATCCCACCCTGCAGGACGTGTCCCTTGGAAAAACCTGGACAAACAGGGCTCAGGGGAGGGAAGGGACTTACCTGTGCAAGGGGCAGCGGGGCAATGGGGCATGGGGTCCATTCAGCTCATCCCAGTACAGCCCAGTACGGGCCAGTACAGCCTCATGGTCAGTGTGGGAAGGGACACGTGGCACAGAAAGAACGAGACTCCAGCACACACGCAAAGGACGGTTTTTATTGGGGTCTGGTCGTAGGAGAGCAGTTGTACTGACCAACACACAGAAGCAGCTTAGCTGTGCCAAAATAATCCGTTAAAAAAATACTGGCGGCAAGAACCGAGCGTGGCACGCCCGGCACGACGGGGCTGTAAACTCCGGGACAGTCCGTGAGGAGCGAGGCCACAGCTCAGCGGGACCCTCCTCCCCACAATAAATATGGAAAGAGCCAAGTACAGAAAACAAGGAATGATCTCATCGATACAATATCTAAAGTTATTTACAGATCCTGGCTTCGCTCACCATTAATTACACGTTTCGGACAGGTTCTCTTTCGATCGTTTCCTTCATCGCGAGTAGCTGTTCGTGTGAATCTGCTCCTTTTTGTTTGAAAGGACCTGGCGAGGCACTGGAAGTGCTCACAAAGCCCCTCTCTGAGGATGCTCCTGCTTTATTCTGTTTTTCACATGTTTTTTTGTGCCATCTCAGCCACACTCTGCTCTCTCCCTTTCCCTGAGGAGAAGATACCAACAGGAAAGTCTCTTCCTCAGCCCATCTCCTTTTCCAGCCTGGAAACACAGCGTGTCACACAAACCCAGAGCAAGCCTGGCCCTGGACAAAGCCACCTTCCTGCAGCTGTCCCCAGGTTCTCTGCCAAAGCCTTGCCTGGGCACACCCCAGGCCAGTGGCACTGGTCTCAGCACTGTCCCCAGCCATGGCACCTTTCCAGGGGTGACACTAAGGAGCCACAATGCCACCAGCACAGTGTCACCCACCCACCCGAGTGTCCACCCCTCCTCCCTCCAGAACACCTCGAGCTACAGCTCATCCCAAAATCCAGTGGGATCAGAGGTGGAAACAGGAAAGAAGGCAGAGACTGCTCTGGGGTGAGGCAGGGATCCCTCCCTGCCCCAGGCAGCCCCTCAGCAAGGAAAGAACTTCAGCAGCAGAAAAATGCAACATTTCACCCCAGAAATGCCACAGGGAACAGCCCTGACCAGCACAGACCTCCAGCCCCACCACGGTGGAAATGAATCCAGAGCACACAATCCTACACCTCGAGTACTCCTCAAACTGCACAGGCCACGCTCACAACTGGAACTATTTTTAGCAACAGAGTGACCTGATAAATTCAGGGCTATTTCTGTACCTCAGCAGGGATGGAGGTGCCGGGGTTGGCTCTGCAGATGTGCCCAGATGTGCCCAGCAGAGGCAGCTCCTGCAGTGATGGCACCACAGTGAGGGGGGTGCTGCCTGAGGGTCACCCTCGTCCCTGGCATGTCCTGGGATGTGACACGACAGGCACCGCTCCTGCCTCAGGATCCTGTTTTTAAGGACCAAACAATCCCCCCTCAAACACCAAACCCATCTCCAGTAAGGATCGACAGAGCTCTGCAATCCCCTGATGGCTGAGCTGCATCAAACACCACGCTGACTCCTTGCCCCAATTTAGGTCATTAATTCTCATTAACTCAGCACAGACTCCTGTAAATAAACCCTTGCTCTGGGAATGATGAGGGATGAAGAGGAAATTTGGGAATGATCACATCGAGGGGTGGATTTGCAGGAGATTTCCAGGTGTTTCTACATTCAGGAGCCACCTGAGATGGTCTGACAGAGCCTGGAATCCCTGTGCTGGGAGAGAAGAGCTACCCCTACTCTGTCATGAAAAACAGAATAAAGCTGGCTGATCCTGCTGGAAAGGAGCTGCCACTTCCATACACATACGGAGCAGAAATTCTGTGGAATGTCAGAAGTTGGAGAAACATGTATTTAATAAATAATATAAAATGCTTTTTTCTGTTAAAATAGAATTCTCGGGTTTATACCTACAGAGCATAGCAACCTTTACATAAACAAAATAAAGCTGAGTCTGTGATGATTAGTTTAACACAAAATAAAAATACAATTTAACAATAGTATTAAAACAGCCAATGTTCCATCCACACAATATGTACACCATGGAATAGAAACCAACAGGAAACAAAAGTAGATTATCTTGAAACTCCTCAGACATTTGGATATACATATTTTCTCTGAATATTTTAGATATTTTCCTCTTCTTTTATTTTTTTACAATATTAAAATTAATACTATGCTTTGTCAAAATACGCTTCTCAGGTTTTTTTTTTTTTTCCCTCTCTTTAATTTGTAGAACTGACTCATTCCTTACATTAATCAACACAACTAGAATTATTTATTGTCTACTGTACACTTCAAACAGTCCTTCCTCCGGGGATATTTCGGGTGCAAACACCTCAGAGGCAGAGGAGAGGTGTCACCACCACGTGCTGGGAGGTGACAATGCTGTGCCAACAGCAGAGGGACACGGATATGGACGTGGGATCAAGGAACCTGGTCCTAAAGCTGACCAGCTGCCAGGGAAAGAGCAGCTCAGAGCTCCAGGGATTTCACTCCTCGTGAGCTGATTCACTGCAAAGCCAGGAATGGCGATGCCGAGTCAACCCAGGGCTGGTCCTGCTCAGGGAACATCAACCCCGAGAGCTCCTCTGGGCACCCACTGTGGGCAGGATCACAGCCAAAAATGCCTTTTTTAGCACAAAGCAGCATTTCCACCACCTCCACACCGGACTGCAAATACCTGATTTATCTCAGAGCCAAACCCGAGCTCACAATTCAATTTCTGGGTTTTGCCCCCTTGATAGAAGTGGGAGAGGAAAAACTTGTGCTGGGTTTCTAAAGGGGAGGTGCTGAATCACAGAATCATGGAATATCCTGAGCTGGATGGGACCCCACAAGAATCATCAGAGTCCAGCTCCTGGCTCTGCTCAGGACAGCCCCAAGAAATTAAAGAAAACTCAAATGTGACTGAGCCAAGGTCTATCCCCAGAGCTGCTCTCACTCTACCTGCCAGGCTTCCCTTCCCAGACACACTTCCAGCTATTATTAGCCTGTTCCAAGATTTTTTGAGGCCTGCTGGGGGGTGGGGGAACATACCAGGAATGTCAATCCCAGCTGGATCCACTCCAGCATTACTCCAGCTCCTCTCACAGCAGCACTTTGGGAAGAACCCCTGAGCCTGCGGCCGAGGCTCTGCAGGACCAGGGACAAGAACACAAAAAGCTCAAACACAACGAAGAGGAAGAAGTTTTACACTTGGAGAAGTGGATGGCCAACACTTGGATGAAGGATTGAAAAAAAAAGAAAACCACAAAAAATACCCACAGTAAATGCTCCTTCAACAGCTTCATGAATTTGCAAAATAATTACCAAATAAATGAGAGTTCCTAAACACACAGCCAAAGACCCTGCTGCAAATGAACACCACCAGGAATCTTTGTCCAAAATAAAAACCTCAGAGACTCTGGTTCCTATAGCAGGAAGGAGCAGTCTGGGGCAGTATCCAGGACTTTTTGGTTTGGAGGGTGCAATTCCAGCTGTCCCTCCACACCAGCACATCCAGACACTTCCACACAAAGCCCCATTTCTTACTGGGGTCCCAACTCCATTCAGGAGGTTGTCACTGTGATGATCTCTCCTTCTCTTCTAGCTGCACAGTTACATACAAGTCACAAAAATAAAGCTATTCTAAACTGTCAATAAATCAGCTGGATAAAGAATTCCAAATCTTTTCCTGCCCCTCCCACTGGAGGTTGGATGGGGCAGCAAGGACAATAACGAGGATATTCTGGGGCCATCCCAACTCCATCACATTCCAAAATAGATGTCTTTCCCTAAGTCAACACACAGCCTTCATTTCATATAAAATCTCTGGGTTTGAGGCACAATTTCCCAGCTCATGACCTGTTCCTCCCTCACTGACATCGGCACCGGAATCCGCTGACAGGGAGTGAGAGTGAAATCCAGCCATGGAAAATAACTGAAGGAGAAGAATGGGACTGAGCAGGGACTAAGGAAGTAAAAACAAGTTACACAAGAACTGTGAGAAGGTTTTAACACCATCTGAGGGCTTTTTTTTTTTCCAAATCAAGGAGAAAAATAGGAGCACTGCATGGTATTGTAGGGAAAGCTGAACCACAGCCAGAGGGATGAGACATTTTCTATCCCAAACACTTGTTAAATACCACACACAGAATCATGGAATCATTTTAGGTTGGAAAAGACCTCCAAGATCCTCAAGTCCAACCTTTGACCAATCACCTCTGACAGTGCTCCTTACTGAGGAGCTGAGATGCTCAACAGGAATGACAGAGAGGCTGGTACTCTTTACACAGAGTCATTTGGGAAATAAATAGGGAAGAAAGAAAAATCACTAGAAGGAACCACTGAGCCACAGGGGGCATTTTCCAGAATGCATTTTCCCTTTGGTGCAGCCCCAGGTGGCCAGCCAGGGTTTGCACAAGCCCTGCAGCAAACCCAGCCCCCATGCAGGAGCAAAGAGAGCCACTTTTACTACTTTCCTCTGAGGAACTCTGTGGTGATCTGACAGCCACACACGCTCGGCAAACCACGCACAGCTTCTGCTCCCACTCACACAGGCACAACTCCACTGCCTTCAGGGACTGGGAGAGCTGTACCTCTGCAGCTGGGCAGAAAAATCCTCTCTAAGGTGTTCACTGAACTGGAAAAAAAGCAGAAGTTCAGCCCTGACCTCTCTCTTACAAAACACAACACCCAGGGTAAGGCCCAGCTTGAAGCTGTGGGACAGCTCAGGATTAGATCTGTCCTTCAGCAAGGCTTTCCACCCAACACACAGGATGTCTCAGGTGGAGTTAACATAAACCTGGCATTTGATCAGCTCCTTCTGTCACTTCCAAGCTCAGTTTCCTCACACTGCTTTCACTGTGGGCAGTTTGAACTCTCCAGAACAGAAAATGAGAGATCCTTTCCCAAGCCAAGCTGTGATATGTGCAAGAACCTCCAGGGCCGGGCTCCAGGGATTTCTGGGGATTTTGGGGATTCCTGGGGATTTCAATGCTATGGGAACACACCTGTGTACAGCAGAGGAGGATCCCAAGTCCCAGGACTGAGGAGCGAATACGTACCGAGGTACCCACACACACCAGAACCCAGCACATGCTCTACAATGCACCGGATTTGAATCATTTCTCTTTAATTTTTTAAAAAGTGCAGTTGACCTGAAATGGAAAAGAACTGTCTTTTATGTTCACTGTAAACTTGTCAAAAGGAATCTGCTCTTTAAAAACTGTGCTAAAATAGTCAATTTATACAACAGAGCACTAGATGAAGCTACCATAAATTCCTCTTCACCAATTATTACTCTATTGTGTCAGTTATAGTACTGCATATTACGTAGAAGAAGCAAAAAACGGTGGTAGCTACTATTAGTGAGTACAACAAACCCAGGGAATAATTCGAGTTCAACGCTCCCCATGAAGTAGCAATAACATTTAAACCACAGGACAGTTAGGATTCATTCAGTACTTTTTTGAAGTGCATCAGAGTCACACTGTTGATCACCAGCAGTATGGAGCAAGAGAGTCAGCAGTAATGGTCGGGAAGGACACGGCAACACGACAGAGCGAGGGGCACCCACCACGGCCAGGCGGCGGCTCCGGCTCCGGCGGTGTCACCGTGGCAGTGTCACCCAGCCAGCAGCACCCGCGCCACCCCCGGGCACGGCGGGGAAAAAGCCTCTTCCTTCCTCCCTTCCTCCCTTCCTTCCTTCCATCAGTAGTTCCAGAGGGACGGAGCTCGGCCGGGCCCCGCCGGGGGTGGGGACGCGTGGGAGCAAGGAGCAGCCTCTCCGCTTGGTGACTTCCAGGGGGCAGGGTCCCCTCCCCGGGCCACCCTTCCAGTCCGCACAGCCTCGGGAGACAGAGTCCTGACGCGATCCCACGCTGTAAACATCGAGCTCCTCCTCTTCCCAGCACATCCCGCCGCGGCCGGCACTGCACAAAGTCATTCGTTCACAAGGATTCTGGGACACTCTGCAGGGTCACCAAGCAGCTCTCCCTTGTGGGGACGTGGTCGGTGTCACCTACAGCCCGTTGCTGTTCCTGTGGCTGAGCGGGGGCTTCGAGAGCTCTACGACTGTGGAACGGGATTTATTGAGGAACTTTGGAGCCCGGCGCAGCAACCTCTGGGCCTCGTGAAAGCCTCTGTCAGCTCCTTTTTCCACTGGACAAACTCGGGGTCGCTCTGCAAGAGACACAGAAGCAGTTTGGCACTTCATCCCACGCGGCCAACAGCGTCTTCTCCCTCAGACAGCACTTTAGGGAAGTTATTTTAATTTTCTGAAGGAATGAGAAACTTTGGGTATTGCCCACGTGCAGCCCTTGGCTTCTCCATCACCCCAACAAAGGCTGGTACAATGTTTAAAGCACTTCTCCCTTCCACACATGAGCTCCAGCAGTGAGACACGAGCCAACGAGGCCCTTGGAGCACATGGAGCTTGAGAAATTTGGGAGTTTTTAGCTATTTAATAAACCAAACTTGTTTTGGCCCAAATAGCACTGAAATCCATGACAGGAACTGGCACAGCTGCTTTCAAAACTCGAGTGTGATAAACACTTCAGCTCTGCTTCACCAAGTGCCTTAGTTAACATGCAGCAGGATGACCTGAAAAACTTGTCAATTGTTTATCATACACAAAACAACCTGAACAAGTTATCAAAAAAACAAGTCTTACCTCACACTGTAGGACAAACTGTTTTCCTCCTTTAATTCTCAGTAAGATGCATTTCTTATCTTTAATTTGTGTTTCTTCAACAGATACTATTTGTTCCATTGTCAGCAGGTTTTGCTGCAGCATTTGCAAAAAGAGCAGAGAATTAATTGAAAAAAAAACCCTGTTGCCCATCAAATAAAGCCACTATCTCATTTTCCTGGGCTACCCACGTTAATTAAGTGATGAACATTAAGAGTCATTACACAAACATTTATTTCTGAAGGCTGGGTCATGAACTAAAGATAGACAGTAAGGTAAGAGAGAGATTTACAAGGGGTTTGGTTGCTTCAATAGTGACAATGAAATATCAGCTCTAAAAGCCAGTAATGACAGCATGAAATAAGAATCTACAAATAGGTGTGTCTGCAAACAGAATATTCACTATTTTCCCTCAAGAGTTGCATATAATTTGATACATTTCTCAAGCATTACTGTTATTACACCAAAAAAAAAAAAAAAAAGCCAATTTTACTATTTCAAAGAGCTGAAAGGGAATATTTCAGCACTGAATACTTACAAAGAGAACATACACAGCAGTGTGCAGGAAAACTCTCCCTATGGACTGCAGAGGACACAATGTCTTAAATTCCAAACCCTTCCTTAGCTTAAATATACAAATTATCTGCCCTGCACGTGAGCACAGCTGGGCTACACTACAGCCACTATAGCATTTGCTGGGAAATGAAATGCTATAGCATTTGCCACCTTACCAGTTTGTGTTTTTTTGTATAAATAGTCCAGAGATCCTAAATGAAAAACAACACCATCAACTACCAAAATCCTTGAAAAACAACAACAAAACAGAGTAAAAAGGTTTCTCAATTCAATTTTGTGTCTCCTCTGTGCAGCGTAAGCCACATGTTAATATGGTGAGACTCGAGAGGAGTTAATCAAATCCACTGGGCTTTTACTCAGAGAAAACTCCTTCTCCAGGAGAATTCCTGGGTACTCCAGGTGTGTCTCACCTGCCCCTGCCTTGCAGCACAGCTCCCCAAGCCCCTCACTCACCCGGGACTCTCCTTCTCCTCGCCACTCCAGCCGGTTGGGGAAGAGGTAAAAGTAACGCCGCTGCCACTGAGTCAGGAAGGGGTTCCCCAGCTTGAGCATGTAGCCATGCATGATGCAGTCCTTCCCCAGGGCATAATCTAAACCAAGAGGAGAGGTCAGCAAAGCAAAGAGGTGCAGCTGAAAGCATTCTGAGTGAGCTCTGTGCCGAGGGGACTGAGCCCTGGGCCCTCAGCAGGTTCAGATCACACACACACAGCCCCAGCTCTGCCCTAACTGCAGCTGCTGTGGCTGCAGAGCAGGGACCAAGGCCAGGACTCGGCTCTCAAGGAAGTATCTCACAGGAGGAGGTTATTAAAAGCACTGAACGTGGCTCTCCAGAGTTTGGGGGTTTGATCAACACCCCCGTGCAAGCTGCAGTTTGCTGTGCAAAACCTCCTGGGGCCCTTCCCAGCTCCTGGGCAGGAAATCAAACCCCACAGACTGGGAAGGTGGGGAGGCCCTGGCAGAGGTTTCCCAGAGAAGCTGTGGCTGCCCCATCCCTGGAAGTGTCCAAGGCCAGGTTTGGACAGGGCTTGGAGCAACCTGGGCTAGTGGAAGGTGTCCCAACAGAGGGTTGGAACTGGATGGGCTTTAATGTCCTTTCCAACCCAAACCATTCCAGGACTCTGTGATTCCATGAATCTCTTTCCAAAGCCTGATGTCATCATTCAGCATTTCAAAACATTAAGAAACATCTTAAGCAACACGACAGGGATGAAACGAATCCTAACGATTCCCGGGAACGACGGCAACGGGAGCCTGTGGGACTCCAAACCCAGGAATTACTACCTAGCAGCAAAAGATGAGAGAAGTGTAAGGACAGATTACCTTCCTCGTGGCCAAGCTGCTTATTTTTAGCCCTTTTTCTGGCCTCAATTTTATCTGTGTCTGCATTTACTGCATCATAAACAGTTTCTGCTACTTCTTGCTGCCAACGCTCCGATATTACCAGAGGGAAGTTCTTATATAACTCCTGGTCACTATCAAGCAACTTGCAAGAGAAAAACAACAAAAAACCCAACATTTTAATAACTTTCACTATTCTTATCCCCAACAGTTAATAGTCACCCATGCAACAGTATTATTTTACAAGATGGATTGGACTCAAACCTTCACGAAACAAACAGATGCAAGCGGGAGAAGCACAGACACTAATTTAAGCAAAGATATTAATTTATGTGCAGAGAACAGGCCACCTGCTCAAAACTTGTTTGGATGGGTGGGTCTAAATTGTCCCATAATGCTCTCTAGACTTCACATTTAAATCATTACTCCAATGTAAGCAGCTGTAGTCTTAACTTTGTTGCACAAAAAACTTCTTCAGCACAAGAACTCCATGAATAAATGCAAAGATACCTTTTCCACGGCAATGCCTTCCATGCTTCCACAGCTTGGCTTTATATTCTTAATAATTAACCCTCTGAATTCATCAGCATGTGCTGCAGATCTCAATTTTCCTCCTGTAAGGATTATTTTCTCCACTAATCCTTTGAGTACTTAAATTGAATTGCAGTGAAGAAAATTAGGAACGAATTCCTTCACCAAAAGGCTTTTCCAGCACTGAGCAGGGCAGTGGTGGAGTGCCCATCCCTGGAGGGGTTTAAAGCACCAGCAGCTGCTGGAGCACCTTAATTCTCATACTGCAATCAGACACTCCTGAAATGGATATTCTCCTCCTCCTTTTCAGAGATCCATGGCCATATCCCAGCAGGAAAGCACACACCCAGAAGATTTCTCTGAAATTGCAGGGACTCCCTGCAGCACCCGAGAAAGGGGGAACAGCCACAGGCATCCCCTGCTGGCTCCCCCCTCGTAACCCCAAAGCTCATGTGCTCTTCTCAGGGCCACAGGATAAATATGATAAATATAATAAATATAATCCCAGGGGCCAGGGAGGAGAGCAAGGTGCCCAAATTGTGGCACCCAGGGCAGAAAGGGCTCCTGGCACCTCGCTGGCAGCTGACTCAGGCAGGAATCCTCCTGTCCCCTCTGGATGCTGGTGACACCCAGGAGGGCTGTGCCATCCCTTCCTGACTCAGCCCCAAGGGTAAATTTATGCCTGAGCTATGAGATTCCGAGATCAAACTGGAGATGGCACAGCACTGACCTGCTGGTGACTCACATTCAGTGACAGGGTTTCTCTAAATCATGTTATTGAGGGTATCTGAGCCTCTCAAGAAATAAAAGGATCACCGGGTTCCTCCTTGCAAAATGTTGCTCTGAATTCTGGCATTGCAGAATTACAGGAGTCTGGAATCCTGCCAGGCCAACACTGATGCTGAAGATGTGGAATTTTCTGGGATAAAAGAACATCCTGGGCTCTCTGCAGCTTTCTGTGCCAACTTCTGTCACCACAGCAGGTGACACCGACAGACGAGCTCCCTTTTAGGTTCAGTGAGTACTTAATGGGGCTTTTTGCTTATAAAGTTTAGAACAATTAGTTTCCCTCCTGATTCACTTCTGTAATAACAAGAACAAGGTCTGATCTACTGCAGAAATGGGTGATGAAAACAATGAAGGGCACTGACCCAACCCTGCTATCCCCAAACCCCAGCGAAGCCTCAGAGAGTGGAGGAATTCACAGGGGAGGTCACCCCCTTCATGTGAGTCCCAAAGGGGCCAGCAGCTCTAACTTCTCTCTCTTTTTTAAAATAATTTATATTCTTTTCATTACATTTTGGATAATATCAGAACCTGAGAATTTCTTTAACCACTTTTCTAACTTGACATTGCTATTATTAACATACTTTGTCATTTTTAAGAGTTTTCCCCAGCACCCTCTGACCACTCAACTATTAAAATAAAGTTTAGCTCCATTTCTCCAAGCTATCAGAAATAAACCACAATTTTAAACACACAAACTATAAGGTCTTCTTAAAAATCTGAGGCTTTCCCACTTGTTTCCTGACCATTTTAAACCTTTCCTTTACCACATAAAACTTCTGGTAAGAAAGCAGATTTGAGGTCATCTAAAAACACGAGGACTTGGCAAGCAACAACAAACAGGGAACCAGCCCAAGGCACCAGCACAGATTGATTTTCCCAACCTGAAGGAATTCCTTGCACATCCAGAGCCCTGAAGCACAGGAATGCCACACACACACACACACACACATGGAAAGCCAAGCACAGCAGCCCCAGTGCCACCCTCCACCACTGAGAGCTGGGTACCTTAATGCCTTTAGTGTCCTCTTCATCAAACGAGCCAATATCAAAAGCATCTGCTGCATTGACTTCTCCCCGGGGAGGAATCAGGGGGGGAGGGTACTAGAAATTAAAAGCACCATCATTAAAGACAGATTATGGGCATTGTTTAACTCCATTCTGCAGTTATGCACAACCTTTTTGTTTTTTGCACAGGTTACACCTGACTGTGCCAGAGTGTCCCCCTTAAATTAAACTTCAGTGCAAAAGTGTTGGCACTTCTTTCAATTAAAGCTCCTTCAAAAATTTGGGGGTAAAACTCCCCAATTTAGAGACAGCAGAGGAAAGGAAACCATGCAGTCATTTGACCCTGGAAATGTAGTAACTACCTCCTAACAATCAGGAAGATCTGTGGTAATGAATATTCATCAACAACCCTCCCTGTATGGGTGTGAGTGAGCACCTGTGCCGGGCACTGTGACACTCCAGTTTGCTGTTCAGTACCTGTTTGGGTTCATTTTCCTTTTAGTGCTTTACCAAGTCAGCTAAAATTACTGTCTTCATCCTTTACCTTCTGTAAATAGACTTGCTGCCAATCAATGCCTTTGAAGAAAGGATGTTCCTTTACTTCTTGTGCGCTGCAAAACAGAAGTGACTGAAGTCAACAAATGAAGGGGTTTTTTGAGTGTGTTCAAGGAACACAAAGCCTTCAAAGGTCACATTTCTATCACTTGAGAACATTGGGGAAATGCTCTTTCTTCTGCAAGAAAAACGTGAGAATTCCTTAGTAAACAACAGGAGAGAAGATTTCCATGTGGAAACACTTGGAATGGTGCTCTAGGGCTGGCAGGCAAGAACTACTGATGGCACTCCAGCATTTCCAACAGCAATGTTCTTCTGTTGTCAGATCCCAATACTGATCTGTGTCAGATCCCAAAAATGCTCTGGGTCAGGTCCCAAAAACTGTTCTGGGTCAGATCCCAAACATTGATCTGTGTCAGGTCCCAAAAACGGTTCTGGGTCAGATCCCAAACACGGATCTGTGTCAGATCCCAAAAATGCTCTGCGTCAGATCTCAACACTGCTCTCTCTCTGATCCCAAAAACTGCTCTGGGTCAGATCCCAAAAATTGTTCTGTGTCAGGCCCCAAACACTGATCTGTGTCAGGTCCCAAAAACTTTTCTGGGTCAGATCCCAAAACTGCTCTGTCAGATCCCAAACATAGATCTGTGTCAGGCCCCAAACACTGCTCTGTGTCAGATCCCAAACATGGATCTGTGTCAGGCCCCAAACGCTGATCTGTGTCAGATCCCAAACACTATCTGTACATAACCAGATTACTCCACACCATTTCACATTTTACAAATTTTATGGGAAAATAACCAAGTACTCTTGTTAGGCACCAGGGAAAAGCAATCGCAGGTCATCATCTAAGAGGGCTCCAAGACAAAAACCCCCCAATCTCCCACTGGAATTGCAGCCAGCCCCAGGCTCAGGTGTGACCATCAGCTACCTGTTATCACACATCCCAAAGGTTTCTCAACAGTTGTTTACTCCTCTCCTTTCCTCTCCCAGTCTCACACTGACTTTTTAAGCAGGAGATAACAATTTCATGAACAGCTACAAGCAAGGTGAGCTTGGCAGGAGCAAGGAGTGTTTGTGTTTTGGAGTCAAGAAACAAAACCAAACCTATTTTCCTTACAATAATGAAGTGACACAGGCAGCACCAGCAACATTCACAGCTTTTTGCTTGGTGGTTTTGGGATTGGGGATTTTTTTGTGTGTAATATGCTCCTATCATTACAGATACAATATAAGCAATAAATTTTCCCTATCAGTGTGTCTGAGTCAAGTCATATGATTTCATGCCAAAACAGATCAGGCAAAACCAGAAAAACAACCGAGGGATGAGAAGCAGGAACACCACCCAATGCAAGCATGACTGCAGGGAACTCAGGGGAAGGCTTTAAGGACAGAAAATGTCCAAAAAAACATGTCCAAACCGAAGGAAGCTGAAATGTAATTCCATGCAGCAGCACTTTTTAATGATCTCTTTCCAAAATTAAAATCCTCACAACAGGAAGCAGATTTTTTACTTGAAACGAATTCACTCATTGACAGAGAAGTGGAAAATTTTCAAGGCAGAGGTCCAAGGAGAAGACAACACCTACCTTCTTCCTTGGCATCCAAGCCTCTTGCTCACATCCCGCTGCAGGAGCCCTTCCAGAAGGGACTTCAGCTCGGGAGAAAAGGAATCCGGGAGCTCCACGTTCTGTGGAGAAAGGAAGCACAGAGAGAGATATTCCATGATGGAAGTGGTGTGTTCTGCTTTCTTGCCTCTGATGGGGTTTGGAAACAGCTCTCCCATGTGAAAACACAGATCTCTGGGAGAGCAGTTGCAGTTTTAAGGGAAAAGGGAGCTCAGGGAACACGGGGATGTCACTGAGGCCAGGCCTTACCACGGTGAGCGTCATCCGGTCGATCTCGTGCTTATCTTTGGTTTTGTGCTGCCTGAAAGGGCTGTGCCTGTGGAAAGAATTCATAAAAAACACTAAGAAATGTAAAGGCACAGCACATCAGGGTATTTGAAAGAATGGAGCATCCCGTTAGTCCCATTCTTCCCCCTCATCAATCCTGTCCTGCAGAACAATCTGATCCACAGGAAGGTGAGCAGTAAGTTGGGTAATTCCTAAACAGTGATCTGGCCTTAAAGATGTGTTTCAAATGCCTCACCAATTATATCTGGCTCCCAAAAACCTGACCAGCTCTCAGCTAACAAGGAAACCCCAAGCAGCCACCACCCAGAGGGATTTAAATCAAACATCTTCTGTAGGGAAGATGAGCATGACCCACTGAACTCACCACTCCCCATCATGGAGAGTAAGGAGATAAGAGAGAAGATCCCACAGATCCCACAGCATCAACCACTGGGAAGATATCTGATGGTATCTGGTAAATTATCAGCTTTATCCCTCTCCTGCTTTATAATTCTGGTTTGAGTTTGCATTTCCCTCTAAGCTATGGAAGACTGTGGCACATTAGAGATTTACCACACAGTCCTTCGTGAAAGAAAGAAGCAGCATTGTAGTGTGAGATGTTTTAATTACATTTAGGATATATTCCCTGCTTCTTTTCTTCAAAACCTCGAGGGGACGATGTTTTTCAGAACCAAAATGTTATTCACTTATCAATTCCATTAATTAGCTATTCTGAAGCATTCTGGCTTGCCACATGGCAGAGTGTACCAGCATGTTTCAGCTGGAGACCTGCTACTCCCAAGTTATTTTCCTTTTATTCCCAAAAATGCTCTGATTGATGGATGCAATGGACAGACCAAGACTTCAATTTTTCTCTTTTTAGCATGACAGGTAAATGGTTCCCACACAGCCTCATGTACTCTGACAAGGAGGCTCTGAGTAGATCAGGGAAGAAAATGATTCACTGGCAACTTATGGGCAGATTCTGTGCCAGCTTAAATTTACCAAATACCAAGAAATGGCACCGTGTGCCCAGCCCTTGTTTTGGGATGTGTTTAATTGGTTTCAGAACAGATGAGGAATGAGAGTTCACCGTGAATAATGCTCTGGCTTCTGGCTGAGCACTGATACCACCCTGAACATCTCTGCCAGGGACAATCACAGCCCAAAGACTGGCAATTTAAACACCATTTCTCTCTTTATTTGCACCCTTACGTAGCCTGGTTTGTGCACAATTAATGTTAAATTGATACAGTCCTAGGGTTCAATTCACAAATCACACCCTGACCTTCCTTTGTACAGTGCTTGGATGGAGATAAAAGCTTGTAATTAATTATGTGTGAGGACACAGGGTGATCTAATAATCTTTACAGAGAAGCACTGTGAAAAGCTGCAGATTTCTTCTGGTTTGCCATTCACAGTGAGGATGCCATTTTCAACAAGCACCTGCCCATCAGTGCTTGGTGACTGCTCAGATAAATCCCATGGCATTAATCAGTTCTAGATATAATTTAATGAGAAGGTAATTGCTGACAAAGCCATAATTATCGTGTACCTTTGGACACTGATAAGGCCAGATCCAGCAAATGGAAGGATCCACATTTTGTACCTGCCCCAAACCCTGCAGGAGGGAAGGCTGAGGAGCCCACACAAAGGGACCAGAGCAGCCAAGAGCTTCTCCACAACACCAGCTCTCAGCACAACACGAAGCCCACGATTTAACAGGGCTGCTCAGTGCACTCCAAGGAGCAACATCACAGCACTTAAAACACTACCAGCTGCCAAGAGAGGAGCAAACTGCTGACAGCAGCAGCTCAAAGAGCAGATAGAGGACCTTGTGTCCCACATCAGTAGCTCCTACACGAAGCAGGGCTTGAGTTTGGTTTGGTTTGGAAGAAAAAGCCTGGTTTTGTCTCACACGCGGATGTGGCTCAGCAGTGAGGGATCACTTCAGACAATCTGTGATACACCATGTCCTGCTATTCCAGGGGACACCCACAGAGGCCCCCAGGCTCCCAAAGGCAAGGCAGGAGCCCCACTCACCCCCTCAGCAGCTTGAAGAGCATGCAGCCCAGGGAGAACCAGTCGGCGCTGCTGTCGTAGGCTGTGCCCTTCTGCAGCACCTCGGGGGCCATGTACCCGTGGGTTCCTCTGCAGAGCAAACAGCACAAAGCACTCATTGCATCCAACACTTTCATTGGAAAAAAAAAACCAACAAAAATCAGTGTTCTATCAATAAGGCAGCTCAGTTTGGAAAGAATTGATTTTGTTTTTATTTTGCTTCCAATGGGTTTCACCTGTGCGAGCACAGGACACTCCTGAGCTCACCCTTGGGCACCACTAGAAGCAAACACCAGGTATTGCTTTTATCCCTGAAATACTCAAAACATATGGACTTTTTTCAAGAAGCCACTGAGTTGCAAATCTTTTAAGCTGTGACAGGCTGGAGTTTCCTGTTTTGCATAAATTCCAAGACTAAATCAGGGCAAATGAGGACCTAAGAATAAAATGTGACAGGTAAAGGTGTGAATCCACACATAACTCCAGGAATTCAGATCCCAGTTAAATCCTGATGGCGAGAGGCAGAAAGGAACATAATTTGCCTCGAGTTCTATAGAGATCCAGAAAGAGAAAGACACAATAAATCCAGGATTTTAGTCAGTTTGGGAATATTTAATTACCAGGTTGGGACAATTAAAGCAATCTGGTACTTTAACTCAGTCAGGTTCTTCTGTGAGCAGTGAATCATCCCGAAATAATGTGTCATCTCCCAGCCATGCCTACACATCAGCTGCTACAACTGTGCAGGAAAACAGGGAGAGGAGCCCGAAAAACCTCATTAGAGCCTCCAGCTCAGCAAGCCTGGGCCACACAAGTGTCATTCCTCCCCTTCAGGCAGAGTTAAAATTATAAAGACAAATCCAGGATGTATTCAGCACTACCTGTATGTGCAGCAAAGCTCCCAGACAGAATACTTACACACTGGCATGTGGCTTCTTTTTGGAAAAGTCACAAGCCAGCCCAAGGTCTGATATCCTCACGTGCCCATGTTCATCCAGCAGGATATTTGCAGGCTGGAAATCAACACAGGGAGGTGAGTGCTTGGTATTCCCCCAGCTGACAACTGCAAACTCTCACAGCACAGCAACTCAAACATCAATTCTCCCTGGAAATTGGTAATTGCCTTCTTTTATTTAACATCAATATAGCAGGCACTTTCCAGATAAAAATCTACGTTCTCACAGAGCACTACCATCGACTCCACAGGTTATGAAATACTGAATAACAGGAGGGAACAACCAGGCAAGGTTTGAAACACAAAGCAGGTAATAAATGAATAATCCATTCTGGCCTCAAGTTGCTTTTGGTTTCTTCACAGCAGGGTCTGTGTGTGGCTCTCACACCTTTTATTCTCGGTCTCTGGGCAGATTTTCATCCCCTTGTGCTGTCACTTGGTCCAGAGACCCTTCTTTGGGACCAGTCCTCAACTTCCCAGCTGTCAGTGAAACCCTCCCAGCATCTCTCCAGCTGTTGTCCCCCATCACACACACAGAGGCTTCTTCCAGGGCTCCCAGAAATGCAGCATATCCTCTGAATTACTCCCATCAGGGAGATAATTAACACTGCACAGGATTTACCATGACCCCCAGGAAGCCTCTCCCAAGCTGGTTAAAAACTGGATAATGGCACAGATTAGAAAGACTTTGAAAAGTTATTACAAAAACCAGGCAGATAAAGAAATAATCCTGCCAAGGAAAGGTTTCAGGGAAGGAAATCCGTGGGAGTTATCTGAGTGCCTGTGTGGATGCAGGCACCCACCAAGGATTACCTTCAGGTCTCTGTACACCACGAAGCGATTGTGCATGTGCTCTAACCCCAGGATGATTTCAGTAGCATAAAACCTCATCTCTTTTTCAGAAAACACTCCGTGCTGGGAGAGGTGGTAGTGCAAATCTCCTCCTGAAATGAGAATTGAGATGTAATTGAGTGAACAGTAAGAATCTTACCCTGCAGGCAGACAGGGTGACACCGTGGGGGAACAGCAGAGCTTTTGTAGGTTCTTAGCACCTGTGGAGCACAAAGCCCCACCCTCTGCAGGTCTGTGTGGTGACAGAATAGCTGAGAAAGTTCATACAGAGATTTGACCAGCCTGAAACTCCATTTCAAAATGCATTTATTTCATAAACATTTGCATTCAGTGACTAATCCAAACAGAGGATTTCCACACAAGCAAAATAGGCTGTACCACACTTTGGTTTGTGGAGAGCTGAATAAATCAGCTCAGAGCTGAATAAATCAGCTCAAAGAGCAGCCCAGGCTTGAGGGACCAACCATCTCTGCAATCCTCCTGCCAAAATTCCTGCAACAACATCATCATCATCATCATCATCATCATCATCATCATCATCATCATCATCATCATCATCATTATGTGCAGGAGTCTTGCTTACCATTCATGAGGTCCAGAATGAAGCAGAGCTTGTCAGGGGTATGGAAGGCATAGGTCATACAGACTATAAAAGGACAGTCCTGCAAGGGAAGAGTAAAGAGTTTCACCTCTGGCAATGGGCAAAGTGTGACTTGGGAAAGCTAAAAATACATCTGATATTTTTCCTGTGCTATTTGCCAGTATTCCCAAGTTCCATCCTCACTCCTGAAATGCAGCTGCACTGGTAACCCCACGAGGGCCCTGCCCAGGTGACAGTGAAGGTGTTTGGCCCCCCAGCAGCATTTCCAGCAGAGGATTGAAGGAATCAGGCAGGAAGTTGGGATTCTGGAGCATTACAACGTTCAGGAAGCAGCAACTGCAACATCCAGACAGTGCAAAACCCACAACACAAGGCTGGGGGGAGCAGGTTTAGGAGGTCAGAGCAAGGCAGCCAGGACAGGGTTGCACCCCCACCTCCAGATGCACCTGAAACCTCAATTCACTCCATGTTTAAGCCATAAAGAATTCCACTGGAAAAACACCTCTGTTCCCAAGGTCTGTTCATGTGCTGGTACCTCCATGAAACACCTTCAAAACTCCATGGCAGCCACTGGCAGATCTTCCTCTGCACTGGACCTGTGCTGGATGCAAGGGCTAATCCATAATTATCAATTGCTGAGGTTGGAAAAGCCCTCTGAGATCATCGAGTCCATGCCCCAGCCTTGCCAAGGCCACCACTAATGCCTGTCCCCAGGTGCCACAGCCACACATCTGTTAAATCCATCCTGGGATGTGACTCCTGGGCAGCTGTGCCAGGGCTGGAGAAGCCTTTCCATGGAGAATGGACCTGCTTTAGTCCTGCTGGCCAGGGAACTCTTGGCTAATGACAAGGGAGTGGCTGTCACCTCAACAACCTCTTCTCCAAAGCCAGATGGGATGGAATCATGGAATGCTTTAGGTTGGGAGGGACCTTAAAGATCATCTCATTCCAACCCCTTGCCATGGGCAGGGACACCTTCCAGGAAAGGCTGTGGTACAAATCCAGGGCTGTTTGGTGAGGCTGCAGTGATCCCTTTGGGAATGGCTGGGCTGCCCCACTCCACACCTGATCCCAAAGTGCCGCGGCCAGCAGGGAGAGGATCCCAGAGGAGCCCAGGACAGCCCTCAGGAAGCAGAGCACGGCCTCACGTGACTCCAACAACGTGCCTGGCGCTGCAGGAAGGAGCAGGGAAAGCTCTGGGAATCTCTGACAGGAACTGCCTCCCTTCCCAATTTAGAAACAGCAAAACACGGCGGCCTTGGGCAGCGCGGGGCCGGCTCCGGAGAGAGGAAAGGGAGGGACAGGGACACTTCAGAGCCCCTTCATCCTTCCATGAGGTTCAAATAGGAAGGTTTATAGACCTGACTGTAACCCCACAGTGCTTGGGTGCATCCTGCCCTGCTCCAACCCAACTGCATTTTATGTTTTGCTTCCCCCACACACTCCCTTGCAGAGTGTGTGAAACACACTGCCCAGGAAAAAAGGCAAATTCCTAAATGGCCCTGAAAATAAGGAGCCTGATGGGGTGCCTAACACAAGATACCACCTCTGGTTATGAACTCTGTGCTGGGGACTGTTGTAGCTGTCACTTAACTTCACAACAGCAGCTTCAGCAGAATTATTAACTTAATTTCCTGCATTGACTGGGTAATTCAGAAGTGTCCCCAAGCAGGACTTCTAAAAATCTCAGAGCAATCTAATTACCCAGAAGGATTTAGTGGAAGAATTTAAACACCACACACAGACAAATAAAAGGGTTTTTTCTACACCAGAACATAGCTTGCCTGTATTTTTATGGATTTTAAAAATAAAAGTTATCTAAAAGTGTAAATGTGATGCATAACTCATCTTTGTGCAAGCATTCCTAATTTCATCACTACCCTCTCCCTGGTTAACAGAGAGGAAAACTGTACTGCAGTATTTTCCTGACACAAAAAAACACAGCAAAACAGTATTCTACAGCATAAAAATAAATTAAAAAAACACCCTACAGTTATTTTTTTTAAAAGGACACATAAAGCAATAAAACCAGTTTCCCAGGAGAGCAATTCTTCACTGCTGTCAAGTTTCTGCTCTGATGAAAATAAGCAACATTATGACACTAATGTGTGAATTAAGACCAGTTTGGAAAGGGTTCCTTACATCCAAACAATCCTGGATTGAGTCCAGAGAACTGCTGAAGTCAAATTCGTGGTAATAAATCACGAGGAAGGAAAAAAAATATTAGAGCAATCATAAAAAAATGTACAAATGTAGTATTTTAAAGACATTAGCACATGAAAAAGTGCTCTAGGAGGAAACCTTCGATTTTGACTCTTCACCAAAAGCCAAGCACTCGGTTTTGGGGCACAAAGTGACAGCAAAGAAGGGACAAAGGTGTTCAGAGCAGCTGTGTCCTATTTTAACTGGAGGGCAGCTCTGTCCTGACACGTCACTCAAAGATGTGTCAATCTCTGCTTGAAACATGTGAAAATCAAATACCTGTTCTGCTCCAAAAAACCAGATTATTGATCTCCTGGGGTGTCCTGAGCAGGGCCCTCCAACTGAGGATATTCTGGGATTCTGGGATTCTATTTATCATCCCTTGGAGGGAATCTTGAGTCCAGCCATCAGTAAAATTACCTCAACAAGATCTGGGTAAGGTGGCTGAACTGCTGAGGGTTTTCAGAAGGAAAAAACTGGGAGCCACAACAGAGAGGAGCCACAACCCTGCAGAGCCCCTGGTCTTGCAACAGACAGATGGAATGATCCCCTCCTACCCTCAGGAAAAGATTCATGGAATAACCACTTCCTTCCCCAAACAGCACCTTGGTGCTGGCTGGTTTCATAAGGTCCACTACCGTCCTGGTGATTTCCACGTTCTGGTTTTTTGAACAGAACTTAGGCAAATATTGGCTACTACAGAAATTAAATCTATTTTTCTTTTAACAGAAAGTAAAATCTTTTCCCTACTCTGCGACCTTCCAAGGATTTCACAACCCCTTTCCAGCCTGAAGGTCTCTGTGGGAGGGGAGGACGGGGCCTGTGTTTTGCAGAAGAGGAAACCCAAAGCTCGGTGACAGTTTGTCCCTGTTACACCACAGTGACACAGCAAAGACACCAAGGCAGGCAGAGCCCTGCAGAGCCCACTTTGGTGTCACCAGGCCCATCCAAGAGGCTCCAGAAGCTCTGCAGAGGTGCCTGCTGTACTCTGAATCTGCTGGAAACGTGGCCACGGAAAGCTGCTCTCACCAGGCAGCCACGAGCGACTCCAGCATGGAGCTCCCTGCTCCAGGAGTGCTGGGGAATGCCAGAGCTTGAGGTGGATGAACAGCACTGATTACACAACCAGCTGGTGTCATCTGCACAGCTGCTATTCTGCATTCTGCAGAGACATCTGCATTCCCAGTTCAATGACTAATTGTACTGTGATGAACTTCCCAGATCCATTCTGCTCTGGGCACGGCACAGAACTGTCCCTGGGCACAGCACAGAACTGTCCCTGGGCACGGCACGTGCCACTCCACCCTCCCAGCTTCTCTTCAGGGATTCAAGGAATTCTCTTATTCCACCACTTTCAAACCTATCTCGTTCTCCACATTCCATGTGCTCCAGCCTCTGCTGCCCAGGTGTACCTGACCTAAATAAGCAGAACTTTGTACAAAACCTCTCTGAAGTCTTTCAGATTTCTGAGAATCTGAAAGAAATGTCACTCTAATGAGCTGATAATCCTCAACAAAAGCAACAAATGGTTCCTCCTGCTGCTCCCCCTGCTCAAAGCCTCACTGTGTGCTGGCCTGTGAGAAAACTGCCTCCACCAGCAGCCCCTGAACTATTTTCTCTTCGAATCTCTAGACATGCAAATTCACATTCAGTGCTGGAGCCACAGAATCACAAATTAAAGTTAATGGGACAATTATTACTCATTTGCCTCAATTTCTTTTCTAGTCTCTACTACAGACCTGCTCCCCACTGGCCTTCAGGAATCCTGACACACATGGACAAGCCACAACTTATCTCTGCTGAAAACAGGTAACTTGATTAAAAAGCCTGAACTTATAAATCACAGATCCCAGAATGGTTTGGGTTGGAAAGGACCTTAAAGTTCATCCAGTTCCACTCCCCCAAGGCAGGGACACCTTCCACTATCCCTGATTGCTCCAAGCCCTGTCCAGCCTGGCCCTGGGCACTTCCAGGGATGGGGCAGCCACAGAGGAACCTCTGCCAGGGTCCCCCCATCCTCACAGGAAGAATTCCTTCCTAATATCCCATCCAAACCTGACCTCTGGCAGTGGGAAACCATTCCCCATTGTCCCAATTCCCTCTCCAGCTCTCCTGGAGCCCCTTCAGGGACTGGAAGGGGCTCTGAGATCTCCCTGGGGACCAATTCCTCCTCACCCCTCCCGTGCCTGCGGGGATGGGGGATGTGTTCCCACACTCAGTGTTTAATTCATGCACCACAAGGTGAGGGAAATGAACCTTCCTGCCAGCATCACCCGTGGCCATGGCAACCACGGTGTCACTGCAGCAGGGGCAGAGCCACCTCCAAATCCTTCTCTGAGCCCAACACACCTCAGCCACCACCAGGGCTGGGCAGCCAACACCAGGCAGTGCTGTGCTGGCTTTCTGCACACACCACTGATGGTCTCAAGTTTAGATTTTAATGAATCCAATTCTAATCCAATTTATAGTGGCAGCCTGGCTTGCTACACCTTGACTCAGCTGAAGTACATAAAAGAACAAAAAGGGAAAAATTGGATATTGGAGTAACAGGAAAAGGGAGGGTGAACTGGAGTTTTGTCTGCAGGAGCACTTTGGGTTCTACGAAAGTACTGTGCAACTATAGCAAAAAAGGAATCTTTTTTACAAGACAGAATCTTGTTTTGGAAAAGGTTCAAAGAGAAATACTTTTAAAAAGATATTTAAAAAGTCAGGAGGGGAAGGGAGGGGAGGATGAGTTACCTCAGAAATGGGCACCCCCTCAAGCCTCCGCAGCAAAGATGCTCATTCTGTAGGACCCAAACTCATCAAGAAAGTTTGGTTTTCCCTCCTCATTTCAGACACATTGCAAGAATCAGGGGGAGTTAATTAACCAGTGGGGGTTAATTTTTGCACATCACATCATGGAATTGATGGAATATGCATTATATGGAACAAGTTTTACATTATATGGAAGAAAGAAAGAGTAACAAATCGTGGTACTTACTCCTGTACTGACAAGAGACAGCATAATTCTTTCATTTAAGGCTAATGTTTCTCCTTGTTTCATTTTAATTCTCTTCTTATCTAAACATTTCATTGCATACCTGAAAAAAAAAACCCAACCATTCAGAAAAAGCACCAAAAAACTCCTCCATCAGTACTGACAGTCAGGCCATGCACATTTACAGGATGCTGTAAGCAACCTCTTGAAAGATTTAAACCCAGGACTGAAAATATCATTTTAGCCTAAACATAAAACCTCCAAAACCTCCCAGAATTAACACATTTCCAGCAGAAGCCTCCTGACAGAGAAATGTGCTTTAGCAAACAATTCCATGTCCAAACCATCACAGTGAGACAGGAATTACACAACATATATTCATTTTCTCATACCTACAAGCAAGGATCTGCCATAGGAATTAAATAACAGAAACTCTGTTATGGTTCCATTTAATTCCAACAGCTCTACCAGGAAAGCAATATCTTGAACACATGCTGAGTTTTATATATATATATATTTTTTTTTTTTCTTTTCCTTAATTTTCTTTCTACTCACTAAAAGGTCAGATACACACAAGAAAGCTTTTTTAGTCTTCTACCATCTGTGCTACACAAATTAATAAAATTTTGCTCACAAAGGATGTTACCCTAACAACCACCAAGCACAGGAGGATGTGATACAGGCTGGGTATTTTTCCAAGACATTGGGTGAGTTCATTAATAGACATCAGTGAGAAGGACACGTGTGCTCCTCCACAAAAAGACTCCTAGACATGGGTACTTGGATTTTTAGGAAAACACCAAATTACAGCAGTGATTCAATGTCCATCCCCTGCCTCACTGTGCCAGCCCTGGGGTCTCACCTTGGCTCCAGCTCCCAAAGACAGCCACGTCATTCCTGACATCAACGTGTTGGGAGTGGAGGAGTGAGGGTGAATTTTAAGTTTCCAGACTGGGAATGTATTTGTGTGTTCCTGCTGAGGAGTCTGTGAAGGGTGAGTAAAAATAACCCCTGATCCTGCCCTGACTGGAGAGAGGGACTGGGGATGTTCAAGGCTTCAACAGAAGGATTTGGGTGGGAAGGGACCTTAAATTCATGAGCAGGGACATCTTCCAGTAGCCCAGGTTGCTCCAAGCCCTGTCCAACCCGACCTTGGACATTTCCAGGGGTGGGGCAGCCACAGCTCCTCTGGGAATCTGTCCCAAATCAAGTCTCTCACTGTCCTGCTGTCCCTTTCCTTGGAATTCTGCATCCTATTTCTGGCCTGTCCTGGTTTTGGCCCCTCTCCAGAGGTCCTTGCAGGGGTGGTTGGCAGCAGCCTCAGGTTCTCAGTGAACTCTGCTGGTGTTACCTGGGAGGAAGGGGAGCCTTCCTAGGCTCCTGGCAGGATCTAAGTCCAGCAGAGGCACCACTAGAGGGGATGGGATCTGGGTTAGGGATGGGCACACAGGCTTGGATCAGCAAAGAGCTAAACCAAACCTTTACCCAGAAGCTGAACCTCATCTGAAATCTTGCTTCAAATTTGGAAAAGAAGGTTGGTTTTCCCACGTTTCGCTTCTCTTGGCTCTATTTATATCTGATAAAACCTGTCCTTTGCTTCACTTTTCCTGTCCTTCTCACTTCCCAAGGGTTTATCCACCTCCTGCCAGAGCCCTCCTCAGGCATGGAGGTGGCTGGGGCTCTGAGAGCTGCCTGCTGAGCGTGCCTCAAGCTAAATAAAATGTTTATTTTTGTACACGGACAAATGAATGAACTGTACATGGACAAAAAGTACCAAAGCAAGAATAAAGCCAGCACTGTCAGTAAGAGCATTAATATAAATACTTGAAGTCACTGCAGAAATACTGAATATAATAACAGCAACATTAAGAAGTCTTCCACTTGTTAAGAGTCAGAAGTTTATTATTATCAAAGATACCAGGCACACACAAGTGCCAGGGGAGCCAGCTGGAAGCAGAGACAGGGCACCTCACACATGCCCTGCTCACTTGGAAGGGAAATTTTTAAGGATGGGCTGTGGACTAAAATTGTTAGAAGAAAAGCAAGATGAAAGGGTGGGGAGTAACTAAAGAAATGGACAGACAGATATTGAGAACAAGTGGCTAAATCCATGCCCAGATGTTCAGATCAGAACACAGTAGGATGATGATGCTGAGAAATGGAAATCTGATGATCAGGGGAGGTGTGTGAATGGTAAGATCACAAAAAGAATAAAAATAAAAAAATCACCCAGGGCTGACCCTGGAGCTCCCATGGAGAGCTCTGGGAAGCACAAGCCCAGCACTGGGCTATCCCCTTCCAAAAGGCAGCAGGGATCACTGCTTTCCCCACACACGGGCCAGGCACTGATGCAATTCCCCAAATTGCGAGTAGCACACTGGGAATGGGCTCTGGCACAGCCCTGACTGCCCAGATTTGGGGACAGGCTCCTGCAGCCCCCCCAGGTGACACCTGAGCAGCCACCATGGTTTCCACAGGAACATCCCTCTGATCCAGGGAATTGTTGGAGCACACACCTGATCTTTGGACTGGTTTTGAGAGGACATTTCCCTGTGCTGCCCAGGAGCTGTGTGAGACTGAGCCCCTGCATGGCATGGAACAGGATCCAAGAGCAATCTGAGCCTGCAGCAAGCCAGGAATCAGAACCTCTGGGGATAAAAGTTCATTACAAAGAACTTTACAGCAGTGTGACGTTGCTTTGCAGTGATTTCCTAAGAAATGATTGGAAGGATTTCCTCACTAGTCCAGAGTTTACAATCACCTCTGCCATAGAGTGTGTGATACTCACATTTTTCCAGTGTCTGCTTTTCTGCAGCCGTACACTTCACCAAATCCTCCTCTTCCTATTATTCTATGTACACTAAAATCATTCATGGTCAGCTGAAATGGAAACAGAAACAACAAAACAAAACCTTCATGTTTTTCCAGCATTAAAAAAAACTCACTGTGAAAATATCTAAATGATCCATGAATGTGTTGAGATCCTCAGCTGTAATTCAACAGCATTGAATGTGTTGGAAAAGGAGCCCCTTATTGCTGGTATTTCCATGTACTTGGAAGCACTAGAGGTGAAGTAGCAACAAGGGGAAGGAGGCTGCTGTTCCCAAAAACTGCCAGTCTCACTCAGGGCTATTTTTGCAGCCCAAGTTGTCACAGAGAAGCGCAGAGAACAAAAGCAGAGGCCAAGGAAGGGGCTCAGAGGGTGCTGGGATCAAGGCAGGACTGGAGTGGGAAAAGGAGACAGACAGGGATTGGGCTGATAAAGAGCAGCAATTCTGGCAGTTCAGCTCTTCCAGCCATTAAAAAATCAAAATTCTATTAACTGAGGAAGGCAGAGGGGACGTCCAGACAGGAATCATCAGGGCTGTGCCTAAGAATAGCAGAGCAGTGACATCCACCACCCTCCTTAATGAGGCCTTTGCAGAGCAGGATTCAAAACTGAACATTCTCTTTCCTGTACCAGCCTCTGACAAGATAAATATACTTGTAAGTACTTACATGAATATTTAGCTCTACATTTTTCCATTGACAAAATCTAGTAAACTTGTCACTGCAAAAGAAGAAAAAAAAAAAAAAAAAGTTTAAAAGTTGTCTTAGACTATTGTGTAGAGTATTACAGGAAATGTCAAGACTCTGATATTTAAAATCTAGTCTGAGCTAGGGCGTGGGGTGGTATTTAATAAATGACAGCCTTCCTTTCACCAACTGTAATCTTACCCTCACCAAGAAAAACAATCTCTAGGCAGAGCACACTCCGTGTTCTACATCCTTGGGAGAGAAAGAGAGCAGATAACCTTGTCCCTGGAAGTGCTCGGTGTGTCCCCACATCTCTCTTGCAGATGGTTTCAATCATTCAGAGATGGTTTTCAATTTTTAAACAACCACATTTGGAAATAACAAACATTTAAATTACATCAAGAGAAAGATAATTATAAGAAAACAGAGGCAGCTCGATTTATGTTAATGAACCTCCATATACTCCAAGGAACATTTTAAACTCATCTTAAAATAGGGAAGCCATCAGTAATACCACAGGCTTTGGGGAAAAAAATAAAATAGTTGCTTATTCCTACATGAATAATTAAGTATTTATTTTCAAAGCAAGGAAAAACAGCTTTGTGGAGGCATTTTTATAATTATCACAGAATGGCACCAAACCAGTTTAGAAAATGGATTTGGGTGTTCCTGGGTGGCAGCTGAGCCTTCCAGAGCCTGACACAGGAGCAGGAGGGGCTCTGCTGAGCCAGGCCTGTGCCTTCAATTCTTTATTCCACCTTCATTTCAAGGGGCCCAGCCCCAAACCAGAGATGGGCACTCACAGAATATCCCCAAACCCCCAGTTCTGCCTTTTCACACCTTGGAAAAAACCTCTTTTCAACCTCTCCCTGCTGTGACTGAGAAATCCCTTGGCTTTCCAGCTGTTCCACTCACACATCCTGCCACAAATCAGGACATCCCACAAGCCTGGGTATTCACAAAGCTTGCTGAACAACTCCATTTGATTAATTGTGTACTAAAACACATTTTTAGCCTTATTTACAGCAGTACTGAAAGGACCTGGCTTCTCACTACATTAGGCAGATAATTCAGGTAGCATTCCATGTTCGTACCTTTCCATAAATTTTTGAAATATTTTTCCTCGGAGACTATCACAAATTTCTTCTATATATGGCTAAAAAGGGTGAGGAAACACAATTAGTATTTAAGCAGACAATAAATGGCTTTTTTTTTCAATCCCATCCATTACACAGAACTCTCGTTGGCCCCACACAGCTCCTGGGCTGTCCTTAAGAAGCCCCAGTTAAGCATTTTAGCTTTATTTGGCTTTTGGAATCTGAGCAGGTGCCCTGAAGTCAAACATAAAATATTTTGCTGAGTTCAAAAACCTTAAGGGTTTGCCAGGGGCAAGGGTGTGGGGGTAAAAAGTCCTTTTCTTCAAGTGTATTTAAACAATAAATTGTCACCCCTGTGGAATCCAAACTTCCCGGAGCTGCCTCCCTCAATTTGTGGTGCTTTTCTCCTCTCTGTCCTTGCTGAGAGCTCAGCACCTTGAAACCACACAGGGAAATCCCTCCCCTGGGTGTGGGATGGCCCAACCTCCCCTCATTTAGTGCTGAGACATCACCCAGCACTACAGGCACCACTTTCCAGCTCATGGCAACAGCCAGAACAGCTCAGGAGCACAAGAGACCTCAGGCAGGGGCAACCTCCACGTTTTTTTCAGCATTTAAAAATACATCAGATTCAGATAAAAGACATTCAAGCTCACAAACACCCCCATGATGGAAAAGACAATTCCTCCACTGCTGCAGCTCAGTTCACCCTGACAGGATGAGCATCTTCCTGATGGGAAGTGATTTACTCTAAATCATTTAATGGCTTAAAATTACACAACTATAAAAACTCTGCTGTTCACACACCGAGGTATAGTTTGCTTTTCTAAATGTGCTTGAAAATATTATAGATAAAGAGAGCAAATTGTAATTTTGACTTGGAAAAGCATTTCAATCCCACTTAGAGCACAGAATGTGTACCAGTGCCATTTATTCTGTCTCTTTAAACAACATCTACAAAGTCACTTTCTGTCAGAGAAGCTGAACGTTCAGACTGTGAAAGCTCACCTGGAAAAGGCTGGCTGGCACTTGTTTCTTGGCTAAATGTGTTTGTACATGATCTACAGCTTGTTTTGAGAAAGGCTTTTGGGAAAGAAAAAAAAGAAAGATTTCAAACAGTTGGAACTGTCAGGAGTTTCATTTTAGGTCACAGCACTGCTGTTCTTTTCCCCACGTGGAAACACCGACCCCAAGGGGAATCAACAGGGTCTCCCACAGGTATATGAGAGTGAATATTAGTGTGAAACCTACAAAATGATCCAGTAACAGGATTATTCCAAAGAGAAAGGCAGGAGAGGGGAAGATGAGGAGGAAGAAGGTAAAAATCAAAGGGGGTGATGATCCTCCTTTAACAAATCCATGAAAAATCCCATTTACAGGCACAGCTCCAAAGCCAGAAGCAGACATGGACTTTTTGCTAATAAAATAATGCATTTTGGAAAATAAAAATTAAAAAATGCTTAAACCCTCCATCCAAAGCATGACACCACCAGGGTACAACATCCTTCTTTCACATGAGAGCACGTGAAACTGTTAAGAGCAGATCAATGGGCCCAAACTTCAGCTGGAGGAAATGTGTATTTTCAGTGATCTCTATACACACACCCTGCACTTATTTCAACCTTTTGGAAACAGAGATGTAGCCTAAAGAAACATAAACCAGAAAAATCTCCTGATACTTTCTTTGTGTGTTGTTAAGTTTAATAAAAATCGCAGAACGCCACCGACCTTTACACCTCAAAATCAAAACAACATTCTGAATTTGGCCAAATCCAAAGCCTGGATTTCAAAGGGAAATCCAGAGCACCCTGTGGATGGAAGAGCAAGGGGAAAAGGGCAGGATACCCACGTGGGAACAGGAGAGCAGCTCCTTCATGATGTAGGTGTCGTAGATCTGCCGGCTCCGCGACAGCCGCTCCTCCTCCGAGTCCAGCTTCTCGTACTCCTTGATCTGCAGCACAAGAGAAGCACACACCACACGTTCTTCCAGGGATTTCTCACTCATTGGGTGAAAACAGGGTTTTGGCTGATGTTTTATTTTATTGTTTTGTTTATTGATGATAAAATCACCTACAACAGCACAGTTACGGCTGGGATTTCCCTTTAATATTAGAATTTTCAGCCCTGGCACAGCTGTTCAGGGCACTGGTGGGGTCCCCATCCCTGCAGGGATTTAACAGGATGTGGCACTTGGGGACATGCCCAGAGGTGGCCTTGGCAGTGATGAGTGAACAGTAGGTCTCAACTGGCTGAGAGGGTTCTTCCAACCCAAAAATCCCCTGCTCACAGCACATCAGGTACAGATGTCCAAGAAAGGATATAAAGCACATTTGGAAAGGTTCACATAGTTCAGCTGCACTGAGGATTTGAACCCTGAAGGTGGCTAAGAGACAGTTTTACAACATAGATCAAGTTTCCTCAGGTGTGCTGTAGGAGATCAGCGTGTTCCAGGTGAAACAGCAGCAATCCCAGATGGTTCATTCACAGAACAAAACCTCACAACCAGCTCCAGAACAAAAAGTTCACTGAGTCCAAGGGTTCTCTGGAGCATATTTAGGGAAGGAGTTCTTTCAGGAGTGCCAACCATGCAGGGGAAAGACTCAGCTCTGACTTGTTGGACCTTGCCAGCATCAGCCTGGGATGCAGATATCTGTGAGTGAGCAGATCTGCTCCGTGCCACAGAATCCCAGGATTGCTTAGGTTGGGAAAAACCTCCAAGATCACTGAGCCCAATTATCAGGAGACAAACTGGAACCAAGCTACCTCTGGAGGTGGAACATTAATTAAACTCAGAATCTTTCTAGCTGTACTCCTCTTGTTTGCTGACATGATAAGGCACCAGTCCCACCTCGATTTGCCATCTGTGCTGCTTCCCCCTTGATACCAATTTATAATTAAAATGACTCGAAACGTCTTTGCCCAAGAAACACTTTTAATTAATGCAATGACACAAAATAATTAGCAGTACAGGAGGAAGCCTGATGGATATCTGATTGTCTTATTTGAGCACAACCTCCTATCCCTCAGTATTTGATTGTTAATTCTGCAGCCAGAGCTGAGGGGTCTCAGCAGAGCACCCAGAGATCAAAAGGATCTCCTCAAAAACTGGGATCAGAACACATTTGTTTTCAAGTATTTAGAAGTTCTTTTTTTCCTTTTTTTTCTCCTTTTTTTTCCCTTTTTTCTTCTTAATTCCTTTTCTTTTCCTTCTGAAACTGATCAGGATGAATCACTCATCCTGTTAAATGCCTGATCGTGACTCCAGCTGCAGTGATATGAAATCCCTGGAGTACGGAGCTCTTCTACATCGAGCGATTTTTAATGTAGCAATGTACTCAGATTATTCCATGTGTAATAAATGCAGCAAGTAAATCAAATATATATAAAAAAAAAAAAAAAAAGGAAAAGCTCCTGGATCTGGTATGTCACAGAGGAAAACACAATGAACCTCTCTTTAAATATCTTTAATGGGATTTTTCCAGAAGTACATGACAAAGCACTGAAATTCTTTTGAGGCAACACTTCACTAATAACCTAAAAATACAATTTTGAATTGTTTCAGAGATAAAGAGGCAGCTAAAAATATCTTGCTAAATAATCTGGTACAACAGGCCTTTTTGGATTACTTACGACACTGATATCTTCAGTGTATAAAGAGATGGAAATGATAGAAAAAGATTCTTTATTGACAGCAGGTATCTGATCTGAGTGGCAGAATGGAGTCCTGCTGAGGACTGCTCTCCAAACTGATACCAGCTGCTTGTGCTGAGAGCAAGAAAAGAAGTTAAATTCCCAGCTCAAGAGTGAGGCAGCCAAGGCTATCCCAGCTCTAATTAACCTTGAGCATGTCTGCCCTGAAATCAGCACCTGGGAGAGGATTCACTGCGGGTTTGTTCAGTGTCACAAATGGAACAGGGAATAAATGAATTAATGGAGCTCGGACTGTGCAGCAGTAGAAGCTGGGGAGGGACAGGGAATTCCTTGGAATTATTGATCCTTTGGGACGTGCCCTGCACAGAGCCTGCCAGCTCCTTCTCTGTGACAAGGGACACACCTCATGCATCTGATGCCACCTCTCATGTTCCCTGCAGCTGTGCCACAGCAGCTCCTGAAACATCTGAGCAGCTCCCACCCTAAATCCCTCCACAATCCCGTCCAGCTGTACCCTGCTGCCTTTTCTACAGGTGAAATGATGGTGGGGAGAGGCCTGGAGGGTTTCAGTGTCATCCCAACATCAGCAACTTCATCCCAGATCCTCTTCTACCAGTCCACACCACTTCACACCATGGACCCTCTCCTTCCCTCTGAGCATTCCCTGATGGAGCAGGAGTGAGGCAGCTTCCATCACCAGCACCTACCTCTTCATAGAACTTCAGCTGAGGGACAGCTTCATCGATCTCATTCATGCAATAGTCTTTAAAGAGCAAAAATCCTGGAAAGAAGAACAGAAGAAAATCAGAAAAACTTGTCTCATTACACTGATGACTTGTAAAAAGGCTCATGAAACCACCCGGGTTCCACCATGGGCTGTATAAACCTGTGTGAGCATCCCCAAATTGCCAAGGTTTAGGATTCTCATTCCCATCCAGCTCTTCATTTCCAGCACAAAAGGATCCCCAGCCTGCCTCACCTCCCACAGGTGCATTAAGCCCATTACTGCTTTCACCTGCTGAGGATTTCATGAGACATTTCCATCATGCACCAAAATATCCTGCTCCTCTTCACAGACCACATTTTCTCCCTTTTTTTACCCCCAGTAAAAGCTAGGCACTATTCATATTCTGAGCATTTTTTGCAAGAGATTTACCTACATTTCACTGATGAAGCACAACCTCTTCTGCACTCCCATTTCAGAATTACCGGTTCATGTTACCTCTAATGGGTTTTATTGCTCAATAAATTACATCAGGGTCTTTACAGTTCCTTTGCAAGTAATTTAGAGCATGACCCCGGCAGGCTGCAGATGAGAATCTTCCATTAGGAGCATTTTAATGCACTGTCACAAGCCTCATCCCATGGAAGCACTGCCTTTCCCAGCCTCTGAAGCTGGCACCTGCTACCCTGGAATTTCACATAGGGATCTGTGTCACAAATGTCCCCATCACTGCCAAACCCATCCAAAGTCCCCCATTTCTCCAGCCAGACTCTGAACCTCCACCTCTCCTTGCCAGCCTGGCTTTTTGAGGGCAAAAAGTGAAATTTTGGGAGCTGAATCAAATTCCTCATTTCCCACACGACGGAACCAGTGGCAGCACGGAGCAGAATGCTGCTGAATGGACTGAACTTTTCTAGGACAATGAAGCAAAGAAGATTGGGTAATTAAGAGACTGAAGAGTGGCACAAACAGTGCTGAATGCAGTGAAAGAAAAATCCCTGGCCTGGTCCCAGCTCCTGGCTGGAGCCCAAAAAAACCCACAAACAACAAAAAAACACAACAATAAACCACAAAGACAACTGTGGGAGGAGTGTGAAAATATACCAACACACATTTCCAGCGAAGCCACGCCAAACATTCCAGCCCTGCTTAGTATTTTCCAAACTTTTTAAATTTAATTATGGCAGAGAAAGAAGAGGTTCCCAAGCCCATGGCACAGGGAACAATCAGAGGCTTATGCAGCCACAGGACATGGGCTGCTCCTCCCCGAGGCCCCTTGGCACTGCACTGCAAAAACCCAGATATACCCAAAATATACACACTGAGAGCTGGGGCTGCTGGGGAACAGAAGGTTGTGTGGAGACCTCAAGCACCTCTCAGGATATGAAGGGGCTACAAGGAAGCCACAGAGGGATTCTGGATCCTGGAGTGGCAGGACAAGGGGGAATGGCTTCCAACTGAAAGGGAAATTTAGGTGAGATATAGGGAAGAAATCCTTCCCTGTGAGGGTGGGGAGGCCCTGGCACAGCGTGCCCAGAGAAGCTGTGGCTTCTCCACCCCTGGAAATGTCCAAGGCCAGGCTTCATGGGGCTTGGAGCAACCTGGGATAGTGGAAGGTGTCCCTGCCCACAGGACTGGATGAGTTTTAAGGTCCCCTCCAACCCAAATCATTCCATGATTCCACGATTCAGACAAATCCAATTAAAGCTTAATGTTCCCCAGACTGGAATTGTTTCTGTTTTGACCTCCCATTCTATCAACAGACCCTGCACTTCCCCTGCAGCACAAAGGAAATCTCCTCCTTTGCTGCTGCTCTTGGATTGAGTGAAAAATGATCAGGCAGAAACTGCAGCTCTCACATAATGGCACAACGAAGTGACAGATGCAGCACTGAGTAAGTGACAGGAGTTTTAAGAAGTTCAGGGAGAGCTGACGAGGAGCACAATAAGCACAGCTAACAGCACACAGAAAAATAAGCCCGGGAACAGAAAGCAGGAATTAATAAAATGATAGCGTTAAGTAACAGCTAAAAAGAACCAGCAATTATTTATGAAATAAAGATGCTGACAGCTTTGGCTCTAAAGATTCCTTCTGCTATAACTATGTAATTTCTGCAACAACCAGATCACTGGTTGTTCAGGGAAAGGAAAAATATTTTTAAAAGCTTCTTCTGGTAACACCAAAGTGATGGATGGTATCAATAATACACACACAGAGTGTGAGGCTGCACCCAGCTCCTCTGGGCTCCCAGTTTCCTCCTTCCCAGCCTCTGGACAATCATTTCCCCTTTATCTTTGTATGCCATGAATTGCAGTGACTCTAATTACCAAGGCAAAATGTCATTCAGGGAGGGATAAAGGCCACCTTTGAGGTTTGCAGCTCATGAGCAGGTAGGGATGGGGTGGTGGGGAGAGCAGATTCAGGTGAGGCAGCTCACCCATAACCAGGTATTCCCAGAGTTCATCCCCAACTGGACAAGGTCCCTGTCACAAGCTTGGAGGCATGAAGAGGGGAAAGAAGTTAATCCTTCTCTTTAAAACAGAGTATGAATGTTTACTTCAGTATTTATTTCAAATACTCCTGTTTCTCTAGCATGACCTCAGGAATTTTGCATGAAATCCTGACTCTAATCAAAGGCATCCCTCCACGTCTGGTTTTTCTCTCCAGAATTCAGCCCTTTCCAAAATGTTGTTGGTGACCACACACTCCTCATCTCCAGAAGCTCCTTGTGTTGAACAGTAGAGAACAGAACTGAACACCACATTCTAGATGTGGCCACTCAACAGGATTAAAGCCACCTTCTCATTTCCCAGTTCCGTGGCATTTCCCTGCTCCCAGCCTGTGGCTGTGCCAACAATCCCCAAGAACAGCAGCCACAGGGGCCAGCACTGTCCCTGTGCCTCCTGCAGCAGTCTAAAGGTCACCTGCAGCCACAACACCCCCTCTTCATCCCTGTCAATTAGCTGAGAGCACGGAATAACAAATAAAATAAAACAGAACAACAGCGAGGAACTCCATCATAAAACACTCGGGGAAAAGGACTTATCCAATTCCAACTGGAATTTTATGAGCATCCGATTCAAGTAACCTTTTAACAGGAGTAAATAAAGATCTTATTAAAGCAAACAGGAGTGGCTAGGTGAGAGAGCAGAGCTAAAAATAGCCACTGTTTAGCCCCGATACAAGCGTTCACAATGTCACTGATTGAAAGGAAGCTGCATCTATTTACAGCAGGCCTGAACGTGGTCCAAAACGCTGATGTAGCCTCTTTCTAGTAGGCAAAATAGCAAATTAGAGAACAAAAATATCAAGCTGTTTCCAAATCCTCCCGAAACGTGCTGGGTATAAATACAGGATCCTGACAAACAAAGCAGCAGTGACATCTGCACCAGACACGGGGCTCCTTTCCCGGCGCTCCGGCCAACGATTCCCGGGCAGGAAAAGCTTTGGGAATGGGATGGTGCTCAGCAAATCTGCAACAAACAGTCTGTCCCTGCTTAGAGCACTTAAAGGTCTCCAATCTGTCCTTTCCAAGATGTTTCTCCTGAGTTTTCTTGCTTGGTGACCTCAGGTAACAGCAAGAAGCCATGGGCAGAGGGAGATCTCATGTCCTGCTCTCTGCATCTCCCTGCCAGGGAACAAGGGACAGCCCCAAGCTGTGCCAGGGGAGGGTCAGGTTGGATATCAGCAGGAATTTCTTCCAAGAAGGCCTTGGAAGGGGCTGCCCAGGGAGGTTTGGAGTCCCCATCCCTGGAGGTGTCCATGGAATGTCTGGATGTGGCACTCAGTGCTCTGGGCTGGGGACAAGGTGGGGATTGGTCATGGGCTGGATTTGACGGCCTTGCTGACCCAAATGGTTTTGGGATTCTGGGGCATCTCCTCCCCAGGAATGTCTCTAATATAGAAGTACCAGAGGACAGCAAAGCTCAGCCACCACACCACGGTGACATTACAGCAGAGCCGTGTTTAATTCCAGCTGTGGGTGTGTTCAACCTCCTGAAACAGCCCTCCGTTACCTTCAGACCTGTCAGCACCAGGAACAGATCTGGGTCACAGACACCAACACTGGGACAAAGCCCCAATTAAACCACATAAAAACTGTGATTCCACCAGCCTGGAACTGTCACAGAACATCAGGCCAGGCTCAGATTCCTGGAGCTGCCACAGCACAGGGTAATTCAGGCCACCTAAGAGCCCCAGAACTGAGAGAACCACCAATTTCCCTCTCCAGGAACAAAAATTATGAGGGAAATATGTGTAGGAATCGTGCTCTGGCAAGGTCCAAAGCCACAAAAATCCTTCCAGCACCACACATTCCACTACATTTCTTCCCCTAATCTATTCTTCCCTAATTGAGCCTAATGTTCGTTCACTTTGCATTAAAAATAATACATTATAACAGAGTGAAACATATTCCTGTGCATAGAAAGCAGGGGAAAAGAACAAACTGTATTTCACCAGAGGACGTGCATCCAATGGTGAGGAGCACAGAACAATTTCTCTAGAACAGAACCAAATTGAGCTCAAAATTAGGCTGCAAGTTGCCAGGTAGCTTGTTTAATGACGTCTAGAAATCATTATATGAAAATAAGCTTTGGCTAAAAGGTTTTAAGTGTTGTCAAAGAAAAACTTCTTATTTTCAGGCGTATTTTCCAATGGCTTTTCACCCAGGGAAATCACTGTTCAAGCTTGGTGAGCCCTCTTTTTAAACACCAGATTTGTGCATGCCTGGAATTCCTGCAGGGAGAGGAGCAGGAGAGCTGAGCTCCTCCTCCAGCACTGACATTGGGGACACAATATTCACAAATTCTGTGTCAAACCTCAAAAGCTTGAGGTCTGGCACAGGTAAGAGCATCTCAAGCAGTGAATACACAGACTTAATGAAAGCACTGAATTATCCTTATTTAGGTTGCCCAGAGAAGCTGTGGCTGCCCCTGGATCAGTGGAAATGTCCAAGACAAGGCTGAGCAGGGCTTGGAGCAACTGGGGTAGTGGGAGGTGGAACTGGATGAGCTTTAAGGTCACTTCCAACCCAAAGCACTCATGGATTCTCTGAATATCCTCATGAAATAGTAGCTCTGAATACTGAATGCGTGATAAATCATTTCTTAAAAAGCCATGGAGAGAAAATAATGGGGGAAACTTATCTCTGAACCATATTTACTACATATCTTTCATATTCTGCTCTCACTTAGCATGCAGATTCCAGCTGACTGAAGTCGAGCATCAAAGAAATGCAACATATCAAAGGTGGAAGCAAAAAGAGGGTTTTACATAGGAAAAAGCTCCTCTAAAAGATGAAGGAGTAATAACACTAAACAGAAATACAAAAAAGATTCTAATTTTTTAAAAGGACCACTAAACACAAAGCATTTCATTCCAATCAGTTATTGCAAAGAACATCATTAAATTCCTCCACTAAATCTCATCAAGGAATACACAGCACTTGAGGTTTTCTTTTTTCTTCACTTGTAAATAGAAGAAACTCCCACCCCTTTCCACTGGTAATAGCAGGTAGCAGCAAGCTATGAGCCAGCTAACAACCAGGAGCAGCTGGAAAACCTCATGCTGGTGGATTGGGTTTTGTTGTCTCTGCTCTTTCCCCACATCAGGCCCTACCAAGGATGTGAAAGTTGTTGTTTTCCTGATCAGTATTTTTCCATTTAAAAATCAATTACATAACACAAGGCAATATCCCTTTATTATTGAGAAGCACGCTCTTCCTTCTGCCCTGCTCCAAGCTATGAATTTAATTCTTACCAATTACTGAACACACAAACTCCACTGGGAGCTGCAGCTCTGCTCCTCAGGACAGGCCCAAATCCAAGTGTGGTTTTTAGGTGGGAGCAAAATAACACAATCATTTGATGAAGATCTGGAGTAACTCCACAACAAAAGGGTGTTTTCAACCCCCTGGTACCAGTATTTGCCTCAGCAAGCTCTGCTCAGTACCTGAACCATTGAGGAGAGCCAAACTGTACAGCCAGAGCATCGAGGAGCTGTTGTGCTGTGGTCAAAATCAAAACACAAAGCCAGCAGTATTCAGTCATAGTAAATACACACAGCACTTAGGTAAAGAGCAGCAAAACCACTAAAACAACAGTGACAGAGCCCAGCTGATCCTCGTGCAGGAATTTCTGAGCCTTCCTCTCGTTCATTCTGGTGTTCTGAGAAAGCTGCTGTGAGCTGGAGGCTCAGAAACAGATGGTTTCTGCTGTTCTTCCTCTTTCCATCATAGAAATTATGGGCAGAAGTATCTAGAAACATTAAGAAACTGGTTTGCATGGTTTTGACCCCACCTGTCCAACCTCCAAGGACACAGGTGACAGCAGGATGTCACAGAGGCCCTGGCTGGACAGGGCTCTGTCAGGAAAGGGGGTTTGCCAGGTGTATTGGCCACGTTCTTTTATAGCACAGATGTTTGTATGGAAATGGGATAATTGATAGCCAGAGCTCTCCAGCTCCTCTGCAGCTCTGTCCCTTAAATGCACTGCTGAAAGGGAGAATACTTAATAGCTCCAGTAATTCAGATTCTCCTGACTGGTGCTGGTTCTGAGCTGTTCTCCTGTTACTGCTGAGTGATCCCACTGAGGGGAATGAGCAGCACTGGCAGGCCCTGAGAAATCTGCTTTATTATTAAAACACAGCTATGCAGGTAAAACTCATTAAAGCTGTTACTGTGCCACCCTACAGACACAGCAAACTAACATTTCCCTGTTTCACAGTGGTGTTCAGAGGCTTAATTAGCCCCTGAACTGTTTCAAGACACCGATAAAAACCCCACGGGTGTGCAACTGTTTTGGATTGACTGAAGAATTGCTGGGTGGGAAGAAGCAGAAATCAGGGTGGTGTGTGAACAGTGGTGGTGCACAAGGAGAAGATTCCACCAGGAACGGGTGAAGAAAGCCCAGGTGAGGACAAGCAGAGAGGAAACACCACCTTTGGGATGGAAGTAACATTACACAGTATAAATCACAGAATATTCAGAGTCCAGAGGGACCCATGGGATCATCATCCAACTCCTGGCCCTGCACAGACACCCCAACAATCCCACCCTGTGCATAAACCCAACCTAAACCCCCCTAACTCTTTAAAGCCACAGCAAAGAGAGCTCAAGGAGAGGCTGGAGAGGGCTGAACCAACCACCCAGAGCCCCTCTGATCCAAAAGGAATGAATTTTCCTGCAGGCTTCCAGAGGCAAACCAAGCACACCTGTGGCAGGTGCACAGCAGGGCAGGCGTTTGTGTTCGTGTGTGCTCTCTGGAAGCTTTCCTGGAAGCATTCAAGGGAAACATCATTCAAATAATTTATAATTTGATCTCTCTATAATAGAGCAATATTCCTTAACACTCTCTTCTTATCTCCTATGATACTACTTCAGTTCAAAATTGCCAGTTTGCCTGGAATTCTTGATAATTTAACCCAAAAACCGTATAATTGCACTGCTCTTCTGAGATAAAGACTTTCTCCCCATGCCTTAAATCTTCCAAGAACTGTACTGCATATAAATGCTAATCTGCCAGGATGTGTACATTATCCATCATGGGATGTTCCAGATGATAGGGTATATATTTTTCCTATTTTAAAGCTCAGATTTAATCTGCAGCTCCCCTGGGAAATCACACAACTCAGCATCTTCAACCCCCCACAAAGGCAGGCAGGGGGATCAGGCTGCAGCCCAACAAAGAAATGCTCAATTATTTATCATCAAAAGAAAATCTAAAATGAATACATGCATTTTTATAGTGCCTTTGGATGCTCTTTATCCCTGACACCAAGACAGACAAATCCAACGCACATAAAATCTACGGCAGGAGCTTCAGCAACACCCCTGGAAACAATCTTCGATGTAATTCATGCCAAGTATCACTTTATTTTACCACAAAATAAGAGGATGTTGAAAGAAACGTAGCTTCCAGTAACACTGAAATTACAACATAATAAAAGAGATCTTAAATCTAACACGCATTTGGTGCAAAACTCTGCAAACAGAAAAACAGAGCGACTTTTAGAAGGCTCAGAGCGCAGATTTTCTCCTTCACCCCCGTTTGGTACAGGCAGAGAATGGTGTGAGGAGCAGATCCCCTGTGAAATATCTCACATTAACGGTTTCTGTTTCAGTTTACAGCCACACAGTTTCCGAGATCTCCCTGTGGTTTGGGTTCTGGGTTGTTTTTAACTGATCACGGAGCCGTGCAAGGACAGAAGGGCTTCCACAGCCCCCTGAGAACCTCCTGCAGCCTGTCCACAACCAACGTCCCAGGCTGATCTTGTGCTGAATACTAGAAACACCATGAGAAAGGAGAAGATCAGTGTCCAAAGAGCTTTTTAAATGTCAGTTTTTGTTCGGAAGGCAACTTCCTAATTTTGGTGGTGTCTGCTTCTGTGTGGTGGCTGCCAGGTCAGAACCAGAACCTCAGAGTAAAACCACTTTGAACAAACAACCTGTGCCCCTGCTTTTACAGAAAAGCCACCAATTAACAATGTCCCTGCTACTTGGCTGCACGTTATTTAACATCAAGGTACTAGAACAGAGCAAAATTATCGCAGTGCTCATGATACAGCTCAGAAAAGTCATCCCTGCTCACTTCACAGCCAAAAACTCAGGTGCTTTTCTTTACTCTTGACCAAGTTTTATTGCCTTCATTGTTATTTCCTCAGAGGACTATTTAATTAGTCCAGAATGCCAACAGCACATAGATCTTCTGCTTAAATTAAACAATAGCTTAAATAATGCTCATGGGAGGCACTTTTCCCAGCCTGTTATTTTTAGGTAGCTCGGGGAGCGCGGTGCCAGCAGAAAGAGGAAGAGCAAGAATGTTTTTCTCAACAGATTTTAACTCCTATCTAATGATTAGCACCAAAGCTCTGAAATAATGAATTATGAGTCCATAACTGGAGAAAGAAGCAACAGAAAGCACGATTCACTGCCCCCCCCCAAAAAAAACTGCTGTAGTTGCTCTCACCCTAGTTTTGGTTGGGGATTTTTTTTTTAACAGAAAGTTGTCCCTGACCAAGCTGGAGGAAACGGCAGCCAGCAGGGTCAGCTCAAGAGCATTTCCCCTGAACTGAGGAGGGCAGGCACAGAAGTCCCTGTGTAGAAGGAGATACAAAACAGACCAAAAGCTCTGGGAAGCTCAGCTAAGGAGCTAGAGAACAAACATGATCCATGCTGAGCTGGTTCAGGACAATGGGAGCAGGGAAGGGGCTGAGAGCCCCCGCGAGCCCCCGTGGGTTGGAAGCAGAACTGATGCAGATGGCAAAATGCTTCCCCCCCTGCTGGGAAAACCTCCAGCTTGGAGCTGCTTGAGGAGGATATGGAAGACAGTGGAATGAATCACCTCAGAAAGATCAGCCCTCACTCTGCGAAAGCCGATGGTAAATAAGGGGAAAAAAAGGGGTTGCAGCTTCTTACGTCAACTACAGGTTGTTTTAATTAGTTCTATTTCACAAAAATAAAACTGAGCCACCTTTGGGGGGGGGGGGGGGAAATGCAAGTTACTTCCTAGGCACGGTGAAAAACTTACACTGCAGCTGCTGAAACAGCTAAAATACGTCCTGTTCTCATCCTTCCCCCAGACCCAGACCCAACGGCTCTGCAAGAGATGAGAAATTGAGAAGGGTGTGAAGGAACTGTCACGTCCCACCAGCTTCAGGAGATGAGAGCAGCCTGTTTGCCTTCACCTTGGTTTCAAGCACTCACCAGAGAACCCAAGGCTGAACCTAAGCCAGGCAAGGAGCTGTAAGATGCTTTAACATCACATCCCAAGGTTTCTAACCCAGTTTAATTCCCTGCCTCGCAGTGCAGTTTGTCTGAAAGCTCAAAGTCAGACACAAGAGTCACTGAACTATAACTGGCAGCAAGTTTGCTCCAAAGCATTTAATAACCAGGATAATCCTGTTCTAAAGCAATATTATGATCTCATGGATTCCCTTGAAGGCCTTGGCTGCAGCAGCCCCTGATCTGCTCATTTCCCACCTCCCTCTGAGGCCAGGATCCCTCCAAGTGTCCCCACCTCACAGGGCAAGGGACATGACAAGGACTCCAAGTGCAATTTTAACACAGTTGTGAAGCAGAGTGGATTCCACATGTAAATTATGGATGTTGGGATACTAGAGTCACAGAATGGTTTGGTTTGAAGGGACCTTAAAGACCATCTCTGCCATGGGCAGGGACACCTTCCACCAGTCCAGGCTGCTCCTAGCCCTGCCCAGCCTTGAACACTTCCAAAACCTCTCAAAACGTCTCTTTTTTCTAAAAAAAACTCATAATCTGGTGTTGTAGCAAACAGGATGTGGTAAAAGAAAACCAGCTAAGGTGGTTATGCACTCGGCTTCGAGACAGGCTGTACTTCCCCAAGAGGCTTCTGCTGTGGAGGAAGCAGCTTCTGAAGGAACAGCCGGCTGGGCTGGGCTGCCAGAGCACTCTTCTGGGTGCTTCTGTGAGCTCCACGTCCTCTGACTCACCAGGACATTCTTAGAGAGCTCCAGATCATTCTGGAGCATCACTCAGGGGGCAAACAGCAGTGCCAGCACCAAGGGATGAGAGCAGCCTGTTTGCCTTCCTGAGGGAAGAGATGCAAATAGGGGACAGACCTGTTTATGCAAATCTGATGGAGCCTCCGGGCTATTTTCATCCCTGATGAGCTTCCTGCTCTTATGCTGATCCTAAAGGGTTTGGTTTCCAAGCCAGAGCTGTCCCTGTGACTCCCCTGCAGTTGCACACCTGGCAGGAAGGGAATTTGGGCCAGCCTTTGGCAGTGGGACCAGGAAAGCACTGACCCTAAAATGATTTTAGGGCTCACTAAGAATAAACATTTGCAGATGATGAGACCAGCACCATAATTAGACACATCCACAGGAACAACTCCACACTGACATCAGAGCCCTTGTATCAAACAGCAGATCAAAGCCTGGCTTTACATTTGAAAGGATACTGAAAAACAGAAAAAAAAACCAGTGACCTGGAGCTGTGAGGAAGAATTTAGGTCTGGGGAAAAAAAATAAATAAAAACCAACAGTTCTCATCTAGAGCAGTTGCCAAGGAAAAACTGGGGAGCTCAGTGCAGCTTTATAGTCAGCGTGGAAGGATAAAGCAGGGAGTGCTGGATGGCTCCTGAGCTGAGGAAAAAACAGCCCAGGAGAGCAAGCAAGGGATGATCCAGCAGAGTTAGTGGAGATCCAGGCTCATGGAGGCTCCTGAGAGCAGGAGAATCCTGTGGGTCCCCCCACACCCAGGACCTGCCCCAGCTGTGGTCTGGCCACATCCCCCCCAGACAAGGAGACAACAAGCAGAACAAAAAGGTGATTAAGAGTTTTAATTACCTCCCCCGTACTTCTGCTCGCATCCCTTTGCATAACGCTTGCCTAAAGCTGCAGGTACTTTACCACAAGCAATTATGCTAATGTCTGGAAACAGAGCTAATTGAATGGCAAAGAACACGCTAGAAAACGCAATCAAATTTAAATGAACAACCACAGTAAGGAAATACTGTGTTTTCCAGCGCGATGCAAAAGTCTCCTGTTAGAAACAGTCGTGTTTAGCTTTTATCTTTTTTTTTAATTCCGTTCTAAATCCTATTTTCAGCTTCAGAATTAACTGAAACTCCTGCACAGCAGTCACAGAATTGCTCCTCATTTCCAGGTAATCCAGGGCAAGTCCTGCTCTGACTTTACCCGGGGAGAGGAGGAGGAAACCTCTCCTCTGTGCACAGAAACTAATATGTTAATGAAATTCTGGGCTCTAAAATTCCAGGTTTAATGGATACTACCAACACGGGGGGGAAAAAAAAAAGAAAGATCTAACCCTTCCAAGGTTCCAGTTATCTAACTGTAATTGCTGTAACTTATCAAAATAACTGCAACAGTCCTCACTGCAACTGGTAATGAAAAGTATTCAATTACATAAATAGAAATATCCATTACATAGACGATGGTCTGTTTGACTTCTTTTTTTATAAAGAAGGAAAAAAAAAAAGGACTTCTTCATTTCACTGCCCCCAAAGAGACTGAGTTGAAGTCAGGCTGTGTTTGGTTGCTTAAAATTCCGCTTATTTTGCAACTGCCAGGCTCCAGCAAAATATTAACGATTCAGCACAGGCACTGGAGCTGAAGCACACACTGAGGTGTGAGTACAAGCAAACAAGGTATCTGTGCATTTACATGGCAAAAGCTTTGGCCACAATAAAAAGTCAGAGTTTTAAGCACAAGCACACACCATGCTCCCATTGCTGAAACACGCAATTAGCTCCCCAAGACTTCCAATGGCTCTGAGATACATTAATGACACTCTGAGGCACAGGAACACTGATTATTTCAATCTGGCAGTATCTAAAACTCCCACTCCAGTGAGGTGCACACTGCCAGGCAAGCAGGAAGGCATTTCTGCTCCAGCCAGAAGGGAGGCCAGTGAAAGCTCAACCAGCCCAAAGATGCCCCCGTTGCACCACTTTTCCTGGGAAACTTTTCCTCTGTTCGCTACAGTCTCGTTTCAGGCAGGAATAAAACCACTGATCCCCTCAAGACTTCCCAGTCTCTTCCCCATTTTCCAACAGAAGAGCAGCTGTGCTGTCCCAGCCAACCCCTCAAATCTGCTGGACAAAGATCTCATGAGCCCCTCATGAAATCCACTCCCTGCTTTATTACCCACACTGCCACTAAAATTTTAAATTTTATTCATATCCAGGTTTTTTTCTTTCATTGGCACATTAAAGCTCTGAAAAACTGACTAACCTCATCATTTCTGCAACAGCTTTTCTGGTTTTGAATCATGTTCAACCTCACTTCTCCCTTCCACTGGCCACATCACACCCTATTTCAATACTTCCCTGTAGGTCAGAATTAACAGACTGCTCAGCAAGGTCTGCTCATTCCCACTGCTCTTTCCTGGACTCTTCCCAGCAGGTCCATGTATATTTTTTTAATCCAGTGCCAGGCTGGACACAACATTCTGCCAGGAGAGGATTATTTCACATGCCTCACTGGCTACAACATTGATTTTATATTTAGTCGTGTGATCCAGCTGAGCCAACACAGCCCAGGGCTGGCTGTCACAGCCAAGTCCTGCCCTGAGGGTCCCCAGGCTGTGCCTGTGTGATTGCTCTGGCACAGGTGGAGAGGAAGGACACTGCTGGATTTCCCTGGGAGCGCTGCATTTTCTCCCTCCCCTGCTTTATGGAGTTTTTGTCACCGTGCCCTTGTCCTCAGTGTGCCACAGCCGAACACCGAGGCTCTTCCACTGCAGCACTCAAAGTTAACTAAACACTGATGTTCCCTGGATCCACCTTTCCATGGAATACTGATTCACTGCTCCACAAGCCCGTTTTCCCAGCAGTTTCACCCCCTGCACACAGCAGTTTTATCCCCCCGTGCTGTGAGCAAGAACACCATGTCAGAGGGTCAAGACAACACATCTGGGATCTTTTCTCCTGCTCCCTTATCAACAGGCTCATTACCTCTGCAAAGGAAAAAAAAGTTTAACTGATGTGACACATTACATTGTTGACAAGCCCATACCAAGTAATATAATTTTCTCCTCCATGTTTCCAAATAATTTAATTATTTTCCCTGTAGTTTTCCAGAACCTGAAGTTGACAGATTGCCTTGCTCTGTCTTCTTCCCTTTCACAACATTTCATCTTCTTGAAGACCTCTGTTTCACTGAGTCCTGTCCACCCTCCAGTGTTCCTCAGATAATCTACAGCAGTGATTTCTCAGCAGGCACCACAGAGAAATGTAAAAACTAAACTGATCTCAGGAACATCTACACAAGCACCATTTTATTGAGACATGACTTACCAATTTTCTGATGAAAGATCTTGTCAAAGGTTAATTCACCCCTTTCCTCGAGGTATTTCTGCATAACACTGCGGATACTGAAAGAAAAAAAAAAGGGGAAAGAAAGGAGTTACTTGAAATTGCTTTTTTTAAACCTTTGAAGAGAAGTCAGATCTGGTGAGCTGATCCCTGGGGGCACTTCCCAGGGGACACCCTGGTCACCACCTGGGTTCTTTATTCCTGTCTCAGGTTTAGCTTGCACAGTGAAATAACTGCTCAAGTCACCCTGAGCTGCCTGGGATCAGCCACACAAGGAGCCAACAGCAGCTCCATTAGGCCCTGCTTGGCTGCAATGCACTTAACATCTACTTTGCCTAATTTATAATGTCACAATCACTCACTTAAACCACATTAACAAAGATTTCCTTTATTTGTCAAGTAACCTCAATATTCATTGTAATGTAATGCCCATAAAAATTTCATATGGGCAACAATACAAGTACATAAATCTTAAAATCAATGCGGGCCAGCAGTGCTGGGCCTTGGTAAAGCAACTCTATTGTCACAGTACCGAGTCAAGATTCCACCAGACTTTCTCTGTTTCCAATTTTAAAATCGATCATTTCCATACATACTATTTATTACAAGAATTATACTATTTATTATCATAAAAATAACCCTGAACAAAGAACTCATGCTCTAAAACAAGGCCATTAAATATCACTTGTATTTCTGCAGTAGCAAGACTGAGCAGCTAATCCTTGCTGACCTCAGGGACGTCCCCTCTCGTTTGCTCATCAGGAATTCTGAGAAACCTCTCAAACACTGACTAACACCTCCTCCACAGGGGGAGGAAAGTATCCACACTCCTTCTCAGAGGAGGACCTGAGGCACGAAGTCTGAATGACATGACCAGAAAAAGGTCTATAATAAAGCCAAGGACTTTGCTGGAAGGCCCTAAACCCCCATGTAGGAAAATATCCTATTAATAGGTATTTTTTTCTGTGTATCTCCAAGTCCCACATGGAACTCTGAACAGTGTGATCCAAAGTGAGAGCTCTGGAGGCCAACCACCACATCAAGTCAGACAAGAACTGGGAGGGCTGAACATTGTTAATCAGGTTTGAAATCATAAATTATTCAGTGACGAACTTGCTGTTTATTTGTTCGTTAAGAACGGGGGTCTGCCCTCTGTGTATTTTAACAATCTAAACAAAATACTGATTTTAAATTAAGAGACAGCAGTAATTAAGAGATCGTGGAAACACAGAATGGTTTGGATTGGAAGGGATCTTAAAGAATACCTTGCTCCACCCCCTGCCATGGGCTGGGACACCGTGCACTATCCCAGGTTGCTCCAAGCCCTGTCCAACCTAGTGGACACATCTTGGACAGCCAGGGATGGAGCAGCCAGAGTTTCTCTGGGCATCCTGTGCCAGGGACCCATCACCTTCATGTGGAACAATTTCTTCCTAAAATCCAACCTAATTCTTTTCCCCCTCATCCCTCTGTGCCTACAGAGGACCCACTGGAGATGAACAAGCCTGGCACGAGTTCCCAGAGCCCTCAGCTCCCCCTCCTTGGCGCTGCCATCGCCCCCCGGCACCGTCCCATTCCCACTGCCCACCAGACCAGCAGTAACAGAATAAGCCTTTTCCATAATAATGACATCAAGAGAGCTTTCCTCTGCTCCAATAAGAAATTACATCAACAGATCTTCAGTCTAGACAATGGGGGAAGATAATGAAAATTTAACGTGTGGCTGAAGCGCCCAGGAAAACAGTGATTGTGTAAGGAGCAAAACCTCTCCAGCGCCTCCTCCTCTCCCGACATCCCGTACTTCTGGTCTGATGGATAACGTCAAAGGAACAAAATGTCTTTTGCAGCCACAGGATCTGAACAAATCTGTAAAATGATCACGGGCCGCAGGAGTCCGCGCGACATTCCAGCTCCTCAACGCTCGCACCCCTTTAAAATCGTTGCTGCTTATCCATACGAAAAAACAGGAATAAATTACATGGAGTGGATTGTGACTGTCCAGAATAATCACCTCATAATTCTCACGTGAAAGTTACAGGTAGAAATCCTCTGGAGTTCAAAGAACTGAAGCAGAGTCCACCTTCAGAAGGATGGAAAATTTTAAAATGCAGCTTAGCACATTCCACAAACAGGAAGAAAGGTTCCCTCTCTGCTTTGATCTACTGACTCATTAGTTGCCCTGCACGTAAACAATCTGGGATTAAAAGCTGCATTTCACAGAAACGCAGCCATTTCTGAAAAGCTTTCCCTGGCCAGAGATGCCATCAGCACAAACCACGCGCTAATGCAAGAAGTGGCCGTTTCTGCACGAGTTCATCTCAGTTCACAGCATGATCCACCTTAATAGCAGCACTCACAAGGAGCAGAAACAAAAGTTGGCTAAAAACAAAATCCAGGGAGACCTCAGAAACAAAAGCACATCCAACTGGACTGCAGCAAAACCTTTTGTTCATACATTTTCTTCTTTTCAAAGAGGAAGAAAGCAGAAAGCAACAAAAAATTCAGAAACACTGTTTAATGTCCACATACCACAAGTCAACTGAAGGATGTTTAGGGAAAGCCAAAAGTCAGGCCTAAAATTTGGTGAGAAATGCAGCTTGGACCCTGGGTACCTCTTTCTGAGAATCTTTGTCTTCACTGAAATGTTGGTCAAGCCTTGAAAGGGGCTGCCCAGGGAGGTTTGGAGTCTCCATCCCTGGAGCTGTCCAAGGAACACCTGGACGTGGCACTCAGTGCTCTGGGCTGGTGACAAGGTGGGGATCAGGCACAGGTTGGACTCAAAGGTCCTGAAGGGTTTTTTGAACCTCAGTGACTCTGGGATTCTGGAATTGCTGGTTGAACTGGGAGCACGGGGAAGCCCTTTGTCACTGGCCCTGGGGAGATGGCCAGCAGTGCCTGGGTATGGGCAGCTGGGTGCTCCTGCACCTCAGAGAGCCCCTGGGTGAAGCTGCCCTCCAAGGAGCTGAACAAACACCCCAGGCCTGCAGAGCAGGTTGGAGCACACTGGCAAAGATGATTTATCTGCATCCCCATCAAACCATGAACTCTGCGAGCAGCACAGGTCGCTCTAACCTGGTCACCGCCTCCACCCGCCCAGAAAAGGGATTTATTTCAATCACAAGCTGAAGAGTCTGTTGAAAGGAGCTTCAAGCTGCATCTTGAAGCTCCAGTTACTCCAGCCTTGATCAGAAAAAGCAGCCTTCAAGGTTAAACTCCACTCTGGAATTATACAGCTCTCACTGTCTGTGAGCAGCCTGGCAGGGCACAGGCAGCAGCCGCAGTGCCAAGGTCGGCACAGGCGGAAAACGTCTACTCGAAAACGTGTCTGAAAAGCTAAGAGGAAAACACATGATGTCCTTCCTAACAAAGAAAAGGCCACGTACGGCAAGAGCATCCACAGTCCTCCCTCTCAGACGAGTTCCAGCAGCAGCAGCAAACCAGAAGGAAGCCTTGGAGAGGAGCTCAGCCAAAGGCAGAACTCGTCCTTGGCTGCAGCACCGGACAACAACAGCCACTCCTGCTGCTCCCCCGGAACAGAGCAGCGACAGCCTGGGACTCCAAGGAGAAACATGCCAAGCAGGAGAAATGAAACTTCTCCTGGGTGTCTGCCCAAGGATGGCCACTGGAACTGAGGAACCACCCATGGGACAGCCAGAGAACAACCCCAATGGGTGTGGGAATAAGCCCAAACCGGGATTTACACAGGAGAGGAAAACAAACTGCACACGTTCTGATACTTCCAAGAAAGATGGAGAGGGCCTTTTTCCAAGAGCATGTAGCAACAGGACAAGGGGGAACGATTTCAAACTGGCAAAGAGAAGGTTTCAATTAGTTATTAGGAAATACTTCTTCCCAGTGAGGGTGGGGAGGCCCTGGCACAGGCAGTCCAGAGGAGCTGTGGCTGCCCCATCCCCGCAAGTGTCCAAGGCCAGGGTGGACGGGGCTTGGAGCAACCTGGGCTAGTGGAAGGTGGCTCCACCCATAGCAAGGGGTGGAACTGGATGAGGTTTAAGGTCATTTCCACCCAAACTATTTCATGATTCTATAAAAGTTCTGCTGTTCATTTCACATGGATTTTGTACCTGAAGTTCTTCTGAAAGCAACTCACACCTCAGAAAAGGAAAGGGCACAGAACGAGGCAACGGAGTGTATCCAAATATACAATACTCCTGCTATTGGAACTAGGTCAAGAAGCTCCTTACTGCTGGCCTTTCTACTACTGGATCTTAAAGGAGCTTTGAATTATTTATCATCAGAGCAGAAGATTTTTTTTCTTGTAAATCAATAGGAGTTGAGATTTGTGGGATGTTATCTGGTGTACAGGTGCACACATGCACACCACAGCTCGGTGAAACAACGGCCAGCGTTAAAGAACCACACCTGCATTAAAAATGAGCAGTGCCAGTCATTAATATATCCTCCAAGAGGCCGAAACAGAAACAGGAGAACAGAAAAACAAAGTAAGAATGAAAGAGCAGCTTCACAGAGACTGAGAGGAGCTTAGTTCAGGATTTAACTCTACCAACATTTCCTCTATCGTCACGAGTAGGTCATAAACTTTATCTGCTCAGATCCCCACACTGTAAAATAAAGCTGGACTTATTTTTTCCCTCCTCTTTGTTGTTAGAGCAGGTACCATCCTTCTGCCACATGTGGCTCCTGCATCCAACAGCACACTAAGCTCCTGATGGCTCCTGGCACGTCCAAATTAATAATTATTTCAAGAAAATGCCAGATATTCATCAACTCCATGGCCTGACTGCCAAGGTTTTGCTGTGCCTGTCCACTCTCTGCACTCCCAACATCCCATCTCCACACCACAGCCACCTTCATTTATTCCTGTGTCAGGGGTGATAAACACTGAACACTCACAAGCGACTGAACCCATTTCATTCTGCTTCCTCTCGGATTGCACCCAGCTCAAAGTTCAGCAGAAGTCAATACTTCTCCAAATGACTCGGCTCTCGAAGCTGTAAAAGCTGCTACACACGTGGTCACCGTGGTTCGTGCAGTTCATGGGGCAAATTCCCAGCCCAGAAAGCCAGAGAAGATCATCACACCATCTAAACTGATATTTTTATCTATTACTTGTGAATGCACAAAATCACACTCGCTCTTGAAGGTCTCTCCCAATGCAAATCATCCTGTGAGTCCCTCATTAATTAGTGCACATCACCTGACAAAGCAATGAGTGACCCCAAATCTTGATTTCTCTCCATGAACACATCACACCACACGCACACCCCACCTTCACAGGACCCTGCCAATTTTCTGGCCCAAGTTCACCCATTTCTGCCCCATTCTGTGCCTTCACACCCCCCTGAAGTTCACACCAAGCCACTGCCAAGTCATTTCGCTGCCGTGAACTAATGCTCTTAAGAACTGTCGTGAGTGATTAGCAAAATATTTCACCCCAGAGCCCTGTGGGATGGAAAGGATTTAGAGCTCAGCAACACCTGCCCACACCCCCTCCCCTCCCTGCATCAGCAGCTTCACTTATGCAAATTATTTTAATGGAGAAAGTTTATGAGGAGGGAGCCAGAAGCAGGAACTGTGCAGCTCCAACTTCGCAAAACACCAGCCCCAAGATCCTTGAGGATCGCTGGCATTATCAGCGCTGAAATCTGAAACTAATATAAAAGCCTCTAAGTACATGAATTTTTCAGGAATAATTACACCAAATTGCAGTGTCAAGGACTTGCCCTTCCAACCAGATTGCTGCTGCTGAGAAATTACAAGAAAGGGAAATCAGAGCAAAATCACATCTCCTCGCTCTGACTGCAATTAAGGCGTTCGCCAATCATAAATTACTTTTTTTTTTTAAACAAACACAAAATTACTGAAGACGTGCCAGTTTTTTCTAATCTTTCTCAATCTCAAATGTTTAGAAGTTTCTTTGCAAGTAGCAAGTATAAACCTTGACTGAGAGAGCAAGAACTACGGCCAACACTGACAAACGCCTGTGATTTATTTATTCATTTATAGGCTCAGGATGCAATTTTACAGAGGTTTTTAAATGTTTATTTCCACTATCCAAATCCATCATAAAGTTGCTAAAATTGGACCAAAAATCCTGCCCCAAAGGCCTCTGAACTAAAAGCATGACAGGGTCAACAAGTACAATTCAAAGCACTGGCAGAATGGCCCAGAGCCACCACAGTCAGAAGTGGGTTGTTTTTTTCTCTTTGTACAAGTGCATTTAAAAGGTTTAGCAATGCAAGACTGATCAAAAGTGAAAACTGGGATGAATTATTTGGTCTAAAAATCAGCTCTTTCAAAGCTCTTTTAAACAACAAGTTAAAACTACAGGAATGTTGCTGTATTTTTGAACAATTAGGAAAATCTTGGGTAAAAAAGGATTTAAAAAGGAAAATCGGAGGACTGATGCACAACACAGAATTGCTTCAAACATGAAAATGGAACAGAAGAGGATAGGGAAGAAATGGAGAAGCCAGACTGGAGACTGGAAAACAACAGCAAATGATGAGAAGGCTCAAAAAGGAATGTCACTCCTAAAGCTGTGTCCCACTCCCATGGCTGTCCTTACTTGGGACATTGAGAGTAAAACATCCACACACGATTTGTCTTCTTTTAATTGAGTTATGGGATTGTTTAGGTTGGAAAAGCCCTCAGAGACCATCATGTCCTACTGTTCCTGCAGCATTGCCGAGGCCACCACCGACCCATGTCCCCAAGTGCCACATCCCCATGGCTTTTAAATCCCTGCAGGGATGGGGACTCCACCACTGCCCTGGGCAGCTGTGCCAGGGCTGGACAGCCCTTTCCATGAAGGAATTTTCCCCAATATCCACCTAAACCTCCCCTGATGCAACTTGAGGACGTTTCCTCTGGGCACCAACTGGACCTGACTCCATGGACTGCCACCCTCTGGACCCAAATCTATTCTCTAGACCAACCACTCCTCTTCTCCCCTTAAAGCTCAGTTTCACAGAGCTCATTTTCCCTGCTGAAATCGAGGCACAAACACAACAAACAACAGCAGCCAAGCCACATCCCCGGAGCTGTCACATGGAGGCTCATTCTGCTCTCAGCCCCTCGGGACAGGGGTGTCTTTCTCCAAGGTCTGAAGCACTGAGTGTTTCGTTGGGTTCCCCGGAGATTTTTAATTTCCTGGGAGGATGCAGAAGCTGCCGGGAGCTCTTTCTTCTCGTGCACCTTGAGCAGAGATGGAACTCCCTCGAGCACCCAGCAACTCCCAGCCTGAGATTCCAGTGGGGCTGTGGGAGCTGGGAGTGCAGCTGGTGCCCATCTGCTGTCACACAGCCCAGACTGGATCCCAAATGATGGCTTTGATCTGCACAGCTCCACCAGATCCCGAGAAATCCGCCCCTTCCCCGGCTCCCTCCTCAATAGGACGTGACACATGCTGACAGGACAAATTCCTGGCGTGCTGGAAGGGGGGCTGAGGGGCTCTGTGCTCCTTCAAATGCTTTCAAAAATTGTTATTTATTTATTATAGATGTATTTATATAGGTGTTTAGTCAGTATTGGAATGATTTTTTTGGATAAGCATGGGGTGAAGCTCCTGTGGAAAACAGCTGTGTTTTCTAAGCTAGAAACTGCTGCTTTAGCACCAATTTAGTTCAATTAAATGATGTTATTTGGTTTATGCACCTGGACCTGACGGCTCCTGAAAGGCTTTTTACTAATTTTATTAATTACCAAAAAAATAAAGCTATTATTGATAAGAAGATTAAACCAGGCCATTCCACATGATTTCACCAGAACAGAAACCAAGGGCTGCACACGCTTGTGTCCTGATGTTATAGTTCCAGTGTTGGCTGAAAGCATTTCACACAGGAAGGACTGGGCACTGAAAAGCCATCAGCTATAAAAGGAGCAAGAGCTGTAAAGTTTATTAATTTTACTGAAAAAATATCTTGCAGGTCCCACAGCACCTGCAGCAGGCACTGGATCGCATGAGGGCTTCACACCTGTAACACAACATCACATTTCCCCAAAATGCCTTCCCCAAAAACACATCCAGAATCATCCCTCTGTTTTTAGCACAGGAACAGAAGGCTGCACACTGATCTCCCCCCAGATCACCATTATTTACCTTTTTTCTTAATTAAGGTAACGACACCCGAGGGAAGGTCTATGCTGCAAAACATACGCTGCAATCTCTCAGCATCCCCAGGGAGAAGTAATTGGAGCATCTCTCTCAAGGCCAGATCTCTCCTTCCTGTGCCCAGAGATGCTCCAAGCACCAGATGCTCAAGAGCTGAGACAGTCAAGGGCCTCCACTGAGGCTCAGAAAATTCAGCTTCAATTCCTGCACCTCTCCAAGGCGCTACATGTGAACAAAGGTACACCAGGTATTTTCTACCTAGCTCCTGATCTGTACAATGCAGATAAAAACAAGCTGTCCTTCATCCAGATTCTCACTCCTTGTCTCTTAAAGGTCTGCAACAGGACTTTCATCCTCCCATGCTCTCCTGGAGAGGTCTGTCTGTTATCAGGGTGTGGGACACTGCAGGTCCAGTAACAAATGAATTCCTGAGAAAGAGAAAAAGCACCCAAACAGAGCCAAGAGCAGCACCCTCAGCAAGCAGGAGCCCTCCCCTACAGCCTCCCACACTGACAGGCCATGAGCCATCCCTAGGCCTGCATTCTTCCCATCAAAGTGCTGTAGTACAAAGCTGACTTGGGATAAAAAGCAAGTACACGTTGTCAGCAGCCCCAGCATTCTGTATGCACACCCAATTATTCTGAGAGAGCCATGTCTTACTGCCTTCACAACCACACACTGCTGCTGCCAGCAAAGCAGGAAGGTTGGAATTCACTTCCAACCAAAATTTCAGGACTGTCTCACCCTGAGCTAGTCCACCAAAAAACACAGGTGTTCAGTTTCTGGTACTGTTAGTTCAGGAAAAAAAGCAAGTTTTTCCCCTTTTTCAAGCAGTTCTCAATGAACCCTCTCATGTGCCTTTCCACACTAGCAGTGTTAGATAATAAGACAAGCTCCAGTTTACTCATTTAAACATCAGATTTTAGACATCAGGAAGAATCTCTTCATGGAAAGGGTTGTCAGGCCAAGGAAGGTGCTCAAAACTGAACAGTTTTCTTGCAGCAACAAAGAAGCACCTAGAGAGACACAGAGGGCTGACACGGGCGGAATAGCAACAAAGATGAAAATTACACAAGCAATTGTCAGGAAGATTTTCCCAGAGACAGCAGCGTAAATGAATAAACACAACACGGAGGCGTTAAACAATGCCAGAGAAAACACCACCAAAGTCACCCAGACTGACAGCACAGACAGGGGAGGGTGAGCTGCAACTTAAAGAGATTTACAGAAGTTTCATGATGTGCGAGAACTCCCCGAAGGCCACCTCAAAGAAAGAACTGAAATTCACAGAAAAAGCAAAGTAAGGCCAAGAGCACAGAGTTACAAAATCAGAAGCAAGAGAGAACAGAGTAATGCTGCTTAACCCTGAGCAGGAGATGCCGCTTGGATCTCAGCAATATTCAGCACCAATAGAGGAGGAAATCACAAACAGCTCAGGATAGAACTGGGAAGGCAATTGAACCTCTGTATTTTCAACAACCCTTAATCAGAGTTTTAAACAAGCCAGTTTGAATACTGGGGTAAGAAAGCAAAGGGCACATCCACCACCATACGAGAAGCAGCTGGGTACCAGGGGGCAGAATTCACCTCTACAAGTGAAGTGAGGATGGGATCATAACTGAGGAAAAATGCCTTGTTAAAAGCATGATTTTTAAGAAAAAAAAGAGACTGTAACACGCTCCCCTTTCCCCCAGCAGAGCAAGATTCAGAGGAACACAGAAGACCAAAAAAAAAACAAAAAAAAAAAAAGACTGAGAGAAAAACCAGAATTAACTTGAAACAGGGGTAATTACTGAAAGCAGGTTAGAAAAGGAGAAATGAGATGAGAAATATCTAGAGCCTCGGGGAGAGAAGCCTGGACAGATGGATGCTGTGTTTTGTTACCATGCCCGTGGTATTTGTATACCAAAAGCACCCAAAGCTTACGTGATGTTTATAGTAAGAAAGGTTTAATGTCAACTTTCCAGTGGTGCACACAAGAGGCTTCTGCGAGCCCTGAACCCTCTCCCATTTGTTACCTGATTTCTTGGACCATTTTTTCTCAGCTCCACATTACGCAAATCCTTTACTCAAACCAGAACAAGCTGCTGGCAAATAAAACCAGCTGCCTATAGTGCTCTTCCACTCCCTTCGACCAAAATCAGGCAAATGTAAAATTCACATGGAAAAGTAAAAACCCTCAGCAGCCGGCTGGATAGCCAAAAAAATGCAGAGCGCAGTTAATTTACTCCTTTCCCACCGAAACTTCAGATATTTGAGAGCAATGCTGCAGAGTAAGACTTAGGTTTCATATTTGCTCATATTTCCACAGAGCTGACTTCCTTCCCATTCCAGGCCTGATTTCAGCAGGATATTCTGCCTCTGACAGCCCTTCTGCCCACCCATGCGAATCTCCCTGAAAAAACCAGGCTTTTAGGAAACAATGTACAACAGAAAGATACCACAGCTCTTGGCAAGGCTCTTAGGAACGAAAGGAGGAAATGCAGAAGGGAAGGAAAAGCAGATGACAGAGGATGGAAGAAGGGTTGTTTTGTTTTGGTGCCTAAAAAAAAAAAAAAACTAAACAAAAACACACTAATCCTCTTCCTTAGGCACTCCCGCCTCATTAGTGTTTTCTGTCCTTTCTCCCCAAACTCTGATATTCAACGATTTTCAGGACAAAACCAGTCTGAGGATAATTCACAAAAACTCAGCAATAATCAGCCCTACGGCCAATAAACTCTTCACCCTCATAGTTTATTTGCTGCTAAGCCTTGGCCTGCAGCCTTGGAATTCATTCTGCCGGCACTACAGCTATTTCCTTGTAAACAGGAAGCCCCCTCAAATTTGCATTACAGTAAACTCATTTGCTTCATTTAGCCTCAGCCTTATCTGGGGAAGATAAAAGGGTGCCGACAGGTGTACTGGGCTCCAGCAATGAGACAAGGGGTAAAACCTTTGCAGTATTTCTGGAGGAGATAACGCCAGCGCACAGGACCCATCCCTGGGCTGTGGGGATAAACCAACACTGCTCCCGCGAGCAGAGTGCTGCAACAAGGCAGGGACATTTATTTTCATTTATTCTCAAGCAGGGATGTGATATTCCAGTGACCTTCCTGCTCTCTGTCCCAGTGACAGCCAGGACTGACGGCGGGGATGGCTGCGCGCTCGGCGTTGCAGAGCCGAGCTCGTGCTCCTCCAAGGAGCTGCTCATATTCACAGAAATAATGAATATCTGGAAAAACTGTTTGATTTCAAACAAGGGAGGACTCTGTGTGTTGTATTTTTTTACTGTTACTATATCAACCTGCCTTTAACCAGCCGATTTATGTCATTTTAAAATGAATCACTTTGCCAGCGATACAGAATATTTCAGTGTACCCAGCACACCACGTCTGCTGTAATGAGAGGGATCAAAAAAAAACCAGCACAAAGATATCTGACACCAGAATAACGGTCACAGTTTCCTACTGTATGAGGAAATCCCTGGTTTCAGTTAGAAGCTAGAGAGGTTCAGTCATTTTGGGCACCCCAGAGCCGTTTGTGGTCCCGGGTTGAGGTAAGTCTCCGTTCTTGGTTATGTCCGTGCTTCCTTCCGCTCCTGTGCCAAGGGCCTGGCATGTCCCCGTCCCACAGCACCACGTTCAGCCCCAAACCTCTCCTCACTGAAGGCTTCTCACCTCCTGCAGAGCACCAGAGCACAGGGAGAGTGGCAAACCATGCTATTCTCCTTTAACATCTCATGCCAACAGGTTCTTCCGCAGGCAGCCCAAGGAGCGAGGCGCTCTGGCCACCAAACCTTTCCCCTTCCCTCCTACCCTGCAAAACTTCCGCTGGCACCTCGCTGCCCTTCCCACCTCGAGGAGCCAAACAGAGGTGAACCATCTCTCCCAGCTCAAAGAAACCACCAAACACGGACACCACGTAAATCCCAGAGCAGGAGAGCAAAGCACAGCAGGCTCCTCAGGCCTCGTGCTGTGCTTGCTACGAGGATTCCGCCGCGCTGGGCTCGAGGGATGTCGGTGCAGGCAGCAGATTTGAGCCTCTCCACAAGCACCAACTGTGCTGGTATTTCTGATGGCACTGGGAGGATTCCTCATCCCCTGCAACCCTCCGTGTCCCACCTTTCACCTGCCCACAGGGGTCACGTTCCTGCTGGGAGCAGGGAGCAGCACTGCTGCACATCACTGAGGACAGCACTGACATCACCAGAGCACCGAGACACTGAAGCCACCAACACTCCCAGCAGAGCTGCACCTCGGGCTAACGGGGCAGGCAAAATGTCATGGATTAAAGTGTAAACACATACCAGAGAAAAGCAGGCACCTCTGTCTGTCCAGCAACACCATCCTCAACCAGACCTTAAACACAACAGCCAAACTTCATCACCTGAGGTCTCACTGTCCCTGCAAGGGGGATAAACACGGGCTGGGCACCCTTCACCTTTCCCTGCTCTGCAGCCTCCCAGCATTCCAGCAGAAAGGCAGGAAAATGAGTGAAGAAGTGGGAAGAGGGCTCCAGCGATCCCTGGCTCACAGCAGACAGCTAGGCTAGGCCACCAGCAGGCTTCCAAACTGCCTACACATTCTGCAGTAAAATTTGGTTTAGATTTCTCCTGTTGCAGTATTTTGTTTGCTGGCTGAATCTTCATTTTATATATATATATACACATGCACACGGAGAGCCATGAAAGAAATTAAAAGCTCGGCTTTAATTCCACCAATAAATAACCGATGCACAGGTGATTTTATAACACACACACAACCACGGGGAAAAGCTGTTTTTGCAGACGAAAAGCTGCTTCTAGCACCAAGCCCCAAGCAGACAACCTCGGCTGTGCCAAGGCGCCCGTCTGCTCCCGCGGTGGGACCGGGGAAGGTCGGGGCGATGGAGCCCAGACCTGCACCAGCACCTCCGCTCCGTGAGCTGCCTGCTAAGGGCGAGCTCCGGCCCCGTCCTCCTCCCGCATCCCCTGTCAAACCCCGTGAAGCATCACCAAAAAAAAACCCGGCTCTGCAGAGCAGCACGGCCAGAGCGCGGCTCGGTTCGGTGCTCCCAAGCGGTTCGGACGGAATCCCTCACCCGCCGCACGGAGCACCGGGCTGGGCATCCACAAACCCCCGAGCTGCGGGGGCTCGTCCCTGCGGGGAGCGGCGTCCCCCCTTCACCCGCCGAGGGACCCCGCACAAGTTGTGCCAAATAAACAAACACACGCATCCAGCACATCCAGCACAGCCAGCCCGGCCCCGCGCTCGCCTCTCGCTCCGGTGCCGGCGGAGGCCGCGGGAGCCGGGGCACGGCCGGACCGTTATGCCCGGCCCGGGTGAGGGCGCCGGGGGCCGGGCCGGGGCCGCGGCGGGGCGGGCGGTACCTGGGCTCGGGCAGGGTGATCTTCTTGCTGGCCCTGGCCGCCGGGGTGCTCTTGCTCTTCTCCATCGCCATCAGGTAGCTGACATCGGCCAGCACCGCCTCCAGGTCCGCCATGTTCCCGCTCCGCCGCCGGGCTGCAGATGGAGGCTCCGCCGGGGCAGCCGCCCCCGGGGCGGGGGTTGGCGGCGGGCGGCGGCGGCGGCTCCGCCGGTGCGGCCGAGCGGCTCCCGGTGCGCGTGTGCGGAGCGCGGGGGCCGCTCCCGCCTCCCGCCCTGCGCCCCGGGGCGGGCGGGCGGCAGGAGGGACGGACGGACGGACGGTCGGACGGACGGACGGACGGCTGAGGGAGGGAGAGGGAGGGAGGGAAGGAAGGAGGGAGCCCCCGCCGCGCCCCCTCAGCGCCCGCCCGCCCCCGCCGGGCCCATGGCGGCGGCCGGTCCGCCCCCGCCGCTCGCAGCCTGCGCGGCCCCCGCGGCCCCGGGCCCGCAGCTCGGAGCGCGCGCGGCGGCCATGGGCGGGCGGACCGGGCTGCCCCGCGGCGCCGCGCAAAACGCGGACATGGATCGGCGGCGGCCGGAGCGGGGCTCGGGGGTCCGCTCTGGTGTGAGGCCCTGGCGCACAGGAGAAGCTGCGGCTGCCCCGTGCCTAGGAGTGCCCGAGGTCAGGTTGGGCACGACTTGGAGCAACCTGGGATAGTGGAGGGTGTCCCTGCCCGTGGCAAGGGGGGGGAATTTAAGGTTCTTTCAGCCCAAACCAGCGTGGGACTGCGTGGTTCCGCTAAAGGGGAACGGCAGAGCCGGCAGCAGCCGCGTTGCGTTGAGCTGCCTGCGAGCCTCAGCACCCGGCTGGACGTATCAATTCAGAATTAATTTCCTCGTAATTTATTAAAAACGCGTGCGTAACGAAAACAGGATACAAATAAATGCATCTGTGTGACGCCCCGTCGTTGAAACGCTTGCTGGCAAATAATGATGCAAAACAAGGCACCCAGGTGTCCTCGGGCTCTGAGCAGAGCTCCCTGCTCGTGTTCCTCCTTCAAGTAGTAGTAGCTCCACTGCAGCCGAGCAGATATGCAGATTTCAAGTGCTTTCTTTTCTGAAATTCGTCAAATATGTCATAAATAATTGGCTCAATGAAAGGCTAAGTCAATGACAAGTCTGAAGTTTGAAACTCAGCGTGTTTTGAGCTCTTTTCAAGTGCCGCCACTCCTCCTGCCTACATCTTTATGAAAGTTAATGATCTGATTAAAGCGAGGTAGAGTATACAGCTGGGAGGATTTCACCGTGTGCTTCATTATGAACCGTCTGAGAACCTGCTTTTTTGTTGAAAATGTTAATTTGAGCCAACACTTTTCACTGGAACAGATCCACTGGGGAAGGTTTCTCCTCCACCAGTGGCCCCAGAGCAAAGCTGAGGCTCAGGGTGTCCAAGCAAGAGTAGAAGGGAGCAGAGGAAGACTTGGGGCTCATCCCTTCTGGAGATTCAGGGTGAAGTCTCCCACCAGCCCTTTTTAAAAGTTTCACTGATCCAGGCAACAACATGAAAAGGGTATTTTTCACCTCAGGAAATCCTCTGGGCTGGCAGGACTGCTGGGGCTGGCTGTGGTTCTTGAAACCTCTCAGCCTTAGTCCAGACCTAGGGCTCCCACTTCAAATCTTATTCCAGAGCCTCCACGTGGGCTCAGTCCAGACCTGGGGCTCCCAAATCTTATTCCAGAGCCTCCACGTAGGCTCTCCATTTCCAGGGGTGTGATGGGAGACAAATTCCTGTCACCACATCCTCAGCCCGGTGACATGGCTGGACACGTGCCTTTTGCTGGCTCTCCCCGGGGGACTCCCCAGTTTTGAGGCTTCTGCAGCCCCTCTGCCCATCTCTGGCCACTGTTTCCACGGCAGGAGCTGGGTTTCATTTCCTGAAATGTGTCTGTGCAGGAGCAGCAGCACACGGGGAGGATCTCGGCGCTGATCTGAGGGTGTTGCTAAACACCCCGAGCAAACAGAAACCATCGCCCGGGTGAGGAGGGCCCTGTGTTTGCCTCGGATGTTTGGGTGGCTTTACAGTGGTGGTGACAGCAAAAGCAGCCACCAAAACGCCCTTCAGGATTCCTAATGCCCTCCTCTTTATGCCTGTGCCACGTTTTCACCGTTATTAGCTGGGTATTGTTGTTGTGTAGACGTCAAGGACATTCCTGGTGACAGTTTCTAGGAAGTGAGGTCTGGAGAAGGCCAAGTTAAGGAACTCGCTCCCTCCTTTCTGCTGCTGAGTTTCCACTGGCGCTGGTGTGGCAGCAGCAGCAGCCACCAGGGTGGCCGTGGGTGACAGGCAAAGGTGTTCTCTGCACTGTTGATTTCCCAAGTGTGACTGTAGTGCAGCCAGAGGAGGTGGCACGTCCCCACAGCCACCCCGGGCCCTGGCTGGGCAGGCAGCCCCCATCAGGTTATTCACGCTCACCTCTAACCGTGTGTAAAACACATGCATTTTTCACTGTTATTTTCAGATATTTTAAAGGTCACTGAGGTGGGTATTGTTTAATAATAGAGTGGAATCAAATGTGATTTTTTTTTTCCCCGAAGTGAGCAGAACAGGCAGTGCCAGCCTCCTCCTTTTCAGGGAAGTTCAATTCCCCAAGTGCAAGGCTGCAGCTTTCCTCAGCCTGTGTTGTGTCCCGGGCTGAGTGTTTGCATTGTTCTCGTGCTGTTTTATGCCTCCTGCGTTGGGTTTGGTGTTTGTGAGTGTTTATAAACAGTGCTCTGGGGATTCCCCCAGGTAAAGGAAACCCAGCGTTAATCGATGCCAGGGTCAGCAGAGGTCAGGACACGAAACACTCGGAGTGCATTTAAGTATCTCCTGACATTTCTGCGGATGGTGATGGATGCTGCTCAATCAATTTAAGTGTGTCTCGAGGCCTGCCTGGGCTGCAGGCTCTGCATGCACTGCGGAGCCAGGAAACAAGCCTCCCCTCTCTGCTGCTCCTTCCCTCCTAGGACTGAGTTCCTCCTACCATCTGTGTGAGATTTAAATGTTTAATTTCGCCCTGCTCTGCTTCGCAGCGTGACAGATGATGTTACAGAGAGCTACGAGGCTGTAGTAGATTTATTAGTGCGTCCCACACTGACACCATCCCATCAAGATAAGGCTGCTACACATTACCCAGGACAGAACCACATCCGTCCTGTTGCCCTCCAAGCTGTGCCAAATCCCATATCAAATAAGATCTCTGCTCTGTGCTGATGCCAATGACATCTCTCAGGGGGAACGTTCACATAACAGATCGTTAAATATATTATTTTTAATACGATTTTTACTGGTATTTCCAATACGCTGCCAGAAATGCACACAGGTGGGGATTGAGAGCATTAAGGAGTGTTCAGCTCAGTTCCCTCCATGGGATGCTGCTCTCTAGAGAGAGGGCAAATTATTTGCTCCTCCTTGGCAGCACTGGTGGAGGATAATTTATTGGTGAGGGATCCCTATGGGAATCTGGCTCTCTGTGGCTTGTTCATAGCAAGGTTATGTTTTGCTGCACTTCTGGGGTGCCTGACTGAAGGAGAGAGGGCAGAACCCCCTTCCCCACACTCACCTCGGTGTTCCCAAACAGCTCCTGAGCACGGGGTTGCCTGGAGGGGAAGCAGCTCCTCCTTAATGAGGTTGTGTGAGGATTCATCAGGCAGCAACGCTGCAGTGCCTGCAGGCCACTAGGACAGGAAGAAATACAAATCATTCCTGAGAAAAGCAGGGCACTGCCAGCGCTCCCCATCCCGCAGCTTCACCTCTCCCGTGGCTTCAGCCCAAGGAAACAGCCTCATTCCATCCCCTCTGCCTGTCAAATTCTGCACTTTGACATGCCCTGGGTTGGCTCTGGCCCCTCTCCCCTCCGGTGGGAGGCACATCCACGCCAATCCCACGGGCATTCATTCCTCTGCAGCATCCGCACCCATCTCCTTAATGCTGCGCTAATAAGTGGTGAGAGGCAATGTGGGAAACAAATAGAGTAATTAATGGCCACGGGAGCTGCTGCTTTTATTCACTGTCTGTTCCAGAAGGAGCAGCTTTACAGAAGGCAGCCTCTGCCCTCACAGTGCCCTTGCATTTGGCACCCCAAATCCCAGTGTGGGGGGAGCTCCTCAGGTCTGGGCTCCTGGAGAAGTGGGGTGGCTCCTCTGCCTCTCTGGAGATCCCTCCAGCTTGCTCCTGAATAACTTAACAAAGGCACTTCAGCCACCTCAGGCAGGTAAAGCCTCCATGCAGCTTATCATCATCATGTTCCTTTTTGCAAACAGCTGACACGATGAGGAGGTTGGGTTTTAATTAGGAAACAAGTGGCAATTCAATTCTCAAAAATATTATTCACCATCAAACATTTGTACTGGCATAGTCAGACTAGCAGTAATTATGTCCTCTGGGGGCAGAGATAAGAGCAGAGTTGAAAGTCATGCAACATCTATAAAGTCTTGCATGAGAAAACACAGGCACGAGAAGACGGGGCCCTCCCGTTCGCAGTTGCATCACACCATCCCTCTCACCATGCAATAAAAATATCTTACTGACATTTTTCCTCTGCACATTTTCTTCCCCTGACATGGCACACAGCAATGTCCTGGTGCTGCCTCCCACCCCAAGCTGTGCCTTGCCAGCTGCAGCCCGGAGCCCTCGCCGTGACCCCTTGGCAGCACACACGGGGACATCGCTGATGGCACAGCTTCCCTCCCTCCCTCCCTCCCTCCAAGCACACAGATAAATAAAGAATCAACACCCCCTCACCTGGCCTGAGCAAGCTTTAAAAGCACAGGAGCAGCATCAGGACAAAGCTGGGTCACAGAGCCAGCATTGCCACACTGAAACCCTCCCAGGTGACACGTGGAGGCACAGGGGTGACACTGGAGAGATGAAACACCCCCTGCAGAAGGGCAGAGGCAGGGCTCTGCATTAACACCCAGCCCTGCTTCTGCTCCTTGGGCAGCATCACCTGGCACATCCCCACTGCACCCACCTGGGCTCCTCTGCAGGAACTCTCACGGGGCAGGGAATTTTGAGCCATTTTCACATGTAAGTCTCCACCTATGGTTGTTCTTACAGCTCAGTCACGACGTGGGCATGGCATCTCACTCAGTTCTTGCTGGAGGGGCTCATTACAGCCTTGCCCATGGGGGTTAGAGGGGCCTGAGAACCAGGGGCAGTGGGGCACTGACCCTCACAAACCCCCCCCTCCTGGGTCACAGGGCACCTTCCCTGTGTCCCCCAGCCTGTGCCATCCCATGGCCAGCTCAGAACTGACCCATCTCCAAGAACTCCCTGATTTAAAAACAAAAGAGTGTGTTGTTAGAGATTAAAGCAAATAAACCCGATGAGAAACGGAGCAGCAAATGTCTCAAAGCCCCACAAAGAGTCAAAGTGTCCCTGTTCAGTGCTGTGGTGGGAGCAGACACTGCAGGAGCATTTTCCCTGCACAGATTGATCAGACAAACAGATGTCAAGAGGGACCCATCGAGCATTCGCTGTTCCACAGGCTGGCTTCAATGTAACTTGATAAAGGCAAGAAAAAAAATCAATAATTGCCTAATTTGGCTATAAATTCTGAGGGACAGAAGGAGAAAAACCAACAACTGTGCAGATATTGAGATGGCAGAAGGTAATTCAGATTCTGTCACGGCATCTATGGAAGGTAAATTGTGCAGTGCTGGAAATGAGAGCCTTCCTCTCCTGGGAGGTTCTGCTGCCCAGCACGGGGGTGGATCAGGACAGGGTCGGTGCTGGGAGGGCTCAGAGCTCGCTCCAGCCACAGCAGTGCTGGACCAGGCTCGGTGGGAGGGGGTCAGCAGCCAGAGGGTGCGGGGCTGAAATGCCCCTGGAGCACCAGAGAGGATGTCTCTGCTCCTTGGAAACAAGTCTGGTGATGTGGGAAATGCTTTCTAGTTATTTCTCTTCCCTGGCTCTCTGTGTTCCAGGTCTGTTTGCACACAAATTGGCGTTTGCTGCCCTGGCTGATCATTCAGCCGGATCCGATCTCACCCGTCTGGTCTCGGTGCTATCCCTGGGCTCCTGATGTCACCACAGATGGGGCAGTGGCAGCTGAAAGGGACACCACAGGCTGCTCCTCGGCCTTGGTTGCCTGGCCCTGGAGCACCCAGGAGCTGCTGGTCCAGCCCTCACACGGGCAAATCCAGCAGAAACATGGGAATGGGAATGCACTGCCTGCTTGGGAGCGAAATGGCACGGGGTTTATTTGTACTTCTGTCACATCAAAAGGGGCCTTGTTTGAATTCTTCTGCCTTTAGCCTGGAGAAGAAGAAGGGGAAAGATTGGGTCCTATTAATAGCCTTGCATCCCACAAGATCCGAGCCTCACAAGAAGCCATGAAAGACTGCGGCATCTGATTCCCTGAATAAATGAGGTAATTTAGGAAGAAGTGCACGCTCAGCAGCATTCATTACTGCCTTCTGCAGCTCACTGGGAGATGACAGTGACAACTCACTTTGGTATCAGGAGCACCCAGGTCCCAGAGGAGCTGTGCTGTGCCCCAGAGCATGGGCAAGGGTGCTGGGTGATGCCTCTCCCCCCAAAATTCCTGATGCTGAAGCAAAAATCCCCAGGACTGGCAGAGAATGAGTGGGGCAGCAAAGGAGGGGCACAGCTTCCAGCATGGATGCCGAGAGACTGGTGCTGATGACAGGGATGGGCACAGGGATGTTCAGGAATTCACTGCACTACAAAGGAGCCAGGGCTGTGGGGTTGGGCTGCGGTCCTGCATCTCCAGGGACTGAGGAGGCAAAGCCACCGGGGACACCCCTGCTGTGGGGAAGGGCTGGGAGCTGTAGATGGGCTGGCATCTGCTGCAGGCCCCTGACATCATCCCACGCCGGGATTTTTCCCTCCTGGGCTGTGGGATGTGAGGAGCACGCCGCTGTCCCAGCTGTGGGTAACACCTGCAGGGGCACTGGCCTCGGATTAGCCAGGGTGCGGGGAGGGCTCTGACCCTGCTCCACGTCCTGGCAGCTCTGAGGTTTGTGTCAGCTTTCCCTTAAGCAGATTTTCGGGCTCTAAGTGTCAAGTTTAATCCCGACACCAAAGGTCTGAGTGGCAGCCGGTGCCTCATCGCCCCACACGCAGGTGCTGGGGACTGAGCTGCCCTTTGCATGTCAGGCCTGAGGTCACCAGAGCCACCGGCCGTGCTGTCCCCAGGCTGCTGGAACTGCCCTTGTGCCAGCACCCAGCTGTGGCCACCTGGTTTGGAGTGAGGCTGGGGGAAAGGAGCCCACGATCCCTGCGGAGCCACTCTCCCGCGGTGCCTTGCAAACAGCAAAACAGAAGGACTTGCAGGATCATAACCCATCCTATCTGCAGCCCCATATGCCAAACGATTAATCTTCCCTCTCGGTGCCCTTGTAAAGCAGAGCAGTAAATTGCCTTCGTTTCACAGCTGAGGGAGTGTGGTTCCAGTGATGCCACTGCCCGGGGGAGCGGCCGCAGGGGCTCTCCGGAGTGGGTCAGTGGGCACATCCACACGGATGGCTGCAGCCCCCCCAGGACAGCCTCCCCCGGGGCAACAGGGGCTATTCTCAGAGAGATTTACACGTCAGGGAGCACAGTGAATAAACCCTCGGTGACCTCAAAAGCATCTTTCTGCTAAAATGCATCCCCATGGCCTCGGCATCTGCAGCTCAGCTTGACCCTGTGGCTGGAAAGAGGCACCTCCAACGGGAGGGTGTAGCAAACAACAGGCAGGGCCGTGCGTTCCGTAAGGGAATTAGGGCTAATTCGGGCACCAAAATGCCATTACTGTGGGAAGGAACCTGCTGCGGTCGTGGTGCCACCATCCCTGCAGCGGTCACTTGTCCCCAAGGGAGCAGAGCCACTGTCCTTCAGAGAGCCGGCGCTGTCCAAAGGGATGAGGGTTAAAGCGCCCCACTTCCCGTTCCGCACGACCTCTGCCTTCGGAGCTCATCTGGGCAGATAATGGACTTTGCGTCCTGACTTAATCTGCTGTAAATCTCTCCCGTAATTGCTCATCATCCGGAAACCTGGAGAGAGCCGGGGCAGACATTCCCGCCGTGTGACACAGCCATCCTCTCCCTCGCTGCCCTCGTCCCGCCTGTCCCCAGAGCCCGCAGCAAAGCCAGAGCCCCAAAACATCCAGAACACCAGAGCATCCCAGTATGCCCAGTACAACCAGCACATCAGGGCACCCACACGTCCTGCCAGGGGAGAGCTCCCGATGGGAAATGAGACGGCAGCTCTCCCTTTCAGAGCTCTGTCCCCCCACCCTGCCTCACTTTCCCCCACCCCTAAAAAGAGAAACTGCGAGGGGCAGTTCAGGGGCTGGCAGCACCCAAACCCCGCGGGGCACAGGTGGGCACAAGCCCACCTCAGCAACTGGATTTTGTGGGGGCTGCTCGCAGTTCCAAGCGCCTCTCCCGGCAGCTGCGAGCAGCGTTTCGTTCTGCGGCTGCCGAAGGAGCAATCCCGTCCTGCGGAGGAACACCAGACGTCACACGCGGCGAGGTTGCTAAGTGAGCTGGTCCCTCCTCATGATGCACGACTTCATTACGCGGCTCCCTAAATGGATGTTACACACAAATGACATTTGCCTTGGAGCATATGAGCTCCCAAAATAGCGGGCGGCTCTCGGCGTTATTGCTTTGGTTTGCCCAAGAATGTCCCCATTGTCTGCGGGGCTGCTGTGCCCATGCCTGGCACGGCCCTCCGGGCTGGAGGCGTTGGGTACAAAGGGATGGGGGGACCCCCAAATCACCCGGGCTGTGCCCGGGGTGGCAGCGGTGGGGGAGCCCGAGGTGGCCCCTTTCTAACGAGGGCCATGGGGAGCAATGAATGCGGGTCCCTCTCTTGCTCCCTTCATCTTCCTCTGCCTGCCTCAAACTTCCTTCCTGATGCTTCGCTCAGGGCTTTTCTGCAGGCTGAGGAGAAGAGCCCCAGGGATGCTCCAGACACAGCCCCGCTGCTGCACGAACCTCCCACCACCAAAGGGGCCAAATCCGGCTCCTGACACACCTACAGAGGTGACAGAGGGGACAGGGCACCGTGTCACACCCCAGGCACCCAGCTAAGGCCACTACTCCCGGGCTGCAGCTGCTCACGTGGCCATTTCATCTAAAATTGCTTCAACTCAGCCCCGGTTTCCTTTGAGATGAATTGAACCGTGCAGAGAGAAGGTCTGACTCCAACTCTGCGCCCTGCACAAGGTACAAATAAAAAAGAAACATAAAGGTTATGTCCGTGCCGAAGAGAGAAATTTACTTTTCCTTTTTTTTTTTTTTCTCCCCAATTTCCTAAGAACATCCACGGCAGCTGATCTGTGCAGCACTGCCGTAATCCGGTGATATATTTTAATCCCATTACGTTGCCATGCGCTCGCTCGCAGCCCGCCCGGGCTGGGAGGAACAGATGTTTCCTAATTGTCATTTGAGCTGCCCAGGGGTTTCCAGTTCGGACTCTGACTGGTGTCCCTGCCGCTGGATTTGCAGCCTCAGAGGACGGAACAGCGCTGGCTGCTCCTGTGACAATGCCCCACCTGGAGCTGCTGCTCTCCGGCCCGTGGTGCCTCCGTGGAGGGGTCACTGTCACTGCTGGCCGTCCCCGCGGGCGAACCAGGAGCAATCGGGGCTGCCCTGACCGCTCGCCCGGAAGGAAATGCAAAATTGGCTTTTTTTCCATTTGTTTGGGGAAAGGTGCCGGGTGCGGAGGGAGCCCCGTCCCACGGCACCCGGGCGGCCGCGGCTGCCCAGCTCCTCGCTCCCAGCACATCCCCCTGGCTCTCCGTGTCACTCAAGTGTTTTGGTTTGGTCCTGAGTGTTTCATCACCGAGGGCGGGCGCGTGGGGCCGCAGCGTCGCTGTCCTGGCCGCCTGCAGTCCCCTGATACCCGGTAATCCCATTATGTCTCCACGAGGCTGCTTCCAATTTCTGGCCCCTGAAGAAGTGATGTTTCTTAATTAGCTTTTCAGCCGGACAGGGGTTTTTACAGGCTGAAAGGAGCCAGTAAAGGGGGTTTCATTGCTTCCTTTCTCTGCCTCATCACACTGATGTCAGGAACAAAAACAAGGTGCAGAAAGCAAGTGGGAGCCTGGCATTTGAGGGCAAGAGCATCCACCAGCCCCGGCCACAGAGCCCAGGCACCGGGAAGTCGCCGTTTGTCTCACCAGCTGCAGGACAGGGTTGGTGCTGCCTCTGCCCATAACCCAGAGCTCTCCCCCGCTGCCCCACTCGGCCCCTGCAAGGTGGGCAAAGCCGCAGTCCGGGCTGGCACCACCCAGGCAATGCCAGTCCGTCCCCAGCCAGTGCCCAGCAGCCGCCAGTCTCGGCTGATTCCCTTCCCACTGCGAATCCTGGGGTTTGATGCAGCGTTCAGAGCCTGAAATGGAAAAATATCCTGACCCTCTCCTCACTCCCCCTTCACATCCAAGTTTTACTGGTGACTACAAGCAGAGGTTCTGCTGGTGCCCGGTGTCCCCCAGGCCCTTCCGTCCTCCCCCAGCCCCAGCCCAGCACCCAGCAGGTCCCCACTGCCCAGCAGGTCCCTGCTCGCAGCAGCTCTTTGTCCTCCCCAGATGTTTCCTCTAATCAGAAAAGGGGGGAAAGGGGTGCAGCAGCCGCAGGGAGCTCAATATCCAGCTCATCCCTGCTCATCCCCATTCTCAGGGACTGCCAGAGCCCGGCGTCCCCTGCCAAAGCTCCTCTCTCTCTCCGGGATATTTCCCTCCTGCCTCAGCCCTCGCATTAATCAGAGCAGAGATTGCTTTTCCACGTGCCAAAGCTGAACATTGATAAATCACAAATCTGCCCTGAAAACCACAAGGCTTTAATAATACATTCTGGGTTCCTGCTTGGTTTTCCTTCCTTCCTTAAACCTTCAGTGTTTGTGGCTGGGTCTGTGCGTGGAGGCACAAACATGAGGCTGGAGGCTCAATTTAATAATAATAATAATAAGAAGAAGAAGAAGAAGAAAACAATCGAAGCTAGGGATTTTATGTAATCACGTAGCTCCTAAAGCTGGAGAATTACACATAACAATAATTTTCAGAGGAGAAAAATCCCTGAAACCCACAGTAAAACACTCACAGCCGGCAAGGCCAAAGCACCCGGGCTGCAGGTGAGATTGAGCTCACCCCACTGCACCTAAGAATAAACAATTCATACTTTTCCAGACTGTTGTTTTTTAACCCGTGATTCCCCAAGCTGGGGTGTCCCGAGGGGGAATTCACCCGGCGAAGCAAAGTCAGTGGGAGCCGACAGGAACATCTTCATCCCTTCATCACCTTTGCCTCCTCCTCCTCGCCAGCCCATCCCGCATAACCCCCGGTCCTCACGGAGGCGCCTCCAAAGGACAGACAACGACTGCTGCTGCAGTTGGAAAAGAAAACAGGAAGGAAAAGACACCTCAGGGTCGGATGAGATTTAGCCAGCATTTGCATTACTCTTACTCCTTCATTAATTACTCCACGGCAAATTGCTGCTGGTCCCCTGAACAGCCCGGCCCCTGTGGGGTTCACCCGCCGGGGGTCCGCGGGCACCGCAGGAACCGGGGGCTGGCACCGGCACGGCCGGCAGCGATGGGGTCTGATCCCCCCCATCCTTTTTGCTGGGTGGGAAAAAAAAATCCCTTCCCCAGGCTGGAGAACAGCTTTAGCTCTGCCGGCTGTTGGCACGACGGCAAAATCACCCACCCAGCTCAGCGCCGTGGGACCGCTGACATCTCCCGAGCACCGGCGCCAGCAGCCCCGCGTTCCCCCGCAGCCCCGCCGGCAGCGGGAGGGAGGGGACAGGGACACGGCTGCGGTGGCCGGGGGCTCCGGGCTGATGCACCGAGCCAGATGGCAGCTCCGCAGCGAGCGTGGGACGGAGGCGATCTTCTGCTTTTGAATAAAATTTAAAAAAAAAAAGAAAAAAGCTCTCAGCGCATTTCCCCAGAGTCAGCGAGGGAAAAACCCTCCTCAGCAGAGCTGAAGCTGCTTCCAGGTGACCCGAGGGCGCCCACCTGGGTGCACCCAGCCGCCAGATGAGGAATTTCCCCCAACGGGTCCCACAGGAGCTGCTCTGGGCTCGTTCATATTTTCCACTTCTGCTTTCGGTGCTTTTTCCCTCAGAACCCTCCCAGCCCACCCACAGCCGGGCTCCGGTGTCCCCGCGGGTCCCCGACTGCCAGGCTGGACAGGGTTTGGGGCAACCTGGGCTAGTGGAAGGTGGCCCTGCTCATGGCAGGGAACTGGAACGGGATGAGCTTTAAGGTCCCTTCCAATCCAAACCGTTCCGGGGTTCCATGGCTGGGAATCTCCGATTCCGTGATTTGGGGTCTCTGCTCCCCACCTCGCTGCTGCTTTCAGCAATTCTCCCCCAGAAGCCGCCGTTTCCCACCGGCTAACCCGACACGCACAGAGCACCGCGGGCTCTCTGCCGCTCTGCCACTAAAATCCCATTTTTCACTAAAACGTTCAGGTCTGGGATGCTCCTGAATCCTCCGCGGGGAAGGAAAGGCGCAGCTTTCCGCAGAGAAGAAGCGCGGTGGCTGCCAAAGCACGCCTCGCCGAGGAGCTGACATTTCGCTGCAGCGTGTGGCGAGTGATGAATCGGGCTGGTCGCCCGTGGGCTGGGCTGTGCCGGGCTCTCTCCTCCGGAGCACAGGGAAAAGCCTCCGGCACACGGAGGATTTGGGGACAAACCCCGCTCCGCCGCGGCTGCGGGCGTGGGAGCTGATGGGGAAGATGTTGTGGGTCCCTGACTCCCTGAGGTTCCCGGTTTTGCCGGAATTCACACCAAAACACCGCAGCCAGGCAGGTCCCTGAGAGCAGCAGGAGCCACGGGGTGCCCGGGGTGCCCTGTGAGGTGCCCTTCATCTGTGCCCATCACCGGCCCCCCGTGACACAGAGCGGCTGCCACGGCCACGTCCTGCTGCCGGAGGGACCGAGCCCAGCCGCCCCCGCCACCACCTCCGTCACCGCCACCGCCACCGCCCCTGCCACCACACGGAGCCCCCGGCCAAGCAGGTGCGGCTGCGTTCCTCCACTCCCTTCGCCCGACTCATGACATGATCATAAAAGCATCCTCCAGCACCGCGACTGCTAAATTAAAGCATTATTACTAATTAAAGCTTCCAGAGCTTAATAACTAATACCATTATTCGGCTTGGAGGTGCCCCGACCGAGAGGGCAATCCTCCCCCCCGGTATTTGTGGCATTCGCCTGGGCACCCGGTGCTCAGGGGACACCTTTGTCCCCGCAGCAGGATGTGACCCAAGGCCTTGGCCGTGCACCCCAGGACAGGGCTGAGCCCCAGAGCCACCGCGCTGGGGCCGGACCCTCAGGTCTGCACAGGCTGAGCAGCCCCCGACCCTCCGCTGAGCCCCAGGTCACCTCCCTCACCCCGCACTGGCAGCACCGATGGCACCGGCGATGGGTGGCACCGAGAGCACCGGGGCTGCGGCAATGGGCCCCCTCCCCACCCAGGAGCACGGGGGGAAGGAGCACGGGGGGAAGGACGGGCATCCCGACAGCGGGGTCCTCTGCACGGCGGCAATGAAAGGGCAGAGCTGGGACTTTGAAACTCCAAGCTTTATTGAGTTGCTTCGGCAGCGCGTGCATCACACGGGGGGAGGCGGGAGGCGAGGCCGCGGGGGCAGCGCGGCGGCCGGGGGAACGCTTGCTCCGCTCCCCGCGCCCCGGCACGGGCCGGGGGCTTTAGTTGGTGGGGTGGTAGGCACCGCGCTGGTGCCACTGCATGTCCCGGATGCGCCTGACCGACTGGATCTGGGGGTGCTGAGCGCCGAAGTCTGAGCTGTCCTTGTAGTCCCCCTTTTCAAACAGGTACTGGTAGCCCCGGTAGCCAGGGTACTGGTATCCCACCCACCTGCCAAGGCAAACGGGGGCGGGGGTCACACAACGCACACACACCGCGACCATCACCCGGCAGAGCTGCCCAGCCCCGCGGGGATGCTCCGGCACCGCCCGGGACCCCCCGCCCGCCGCCCCCGGTACTCACGTGCCGCTCTGCACCCGCACGGATGAGACCTTCTCCTGGTAGCCGTGTGCGTGGAAGCTGGGCACATCGTCGTCTATGATTTCGATCTTCTTGCCGGTGAAGCTGGGGTTTTCGTACAGCACGATCTTGTGCTCCTGGCTGTCCTGCAGCCGGGACAGCAGAGACGGGGGTCAGCGGCTGCCGGCCCCGCGGGGCTGGGCAGGGGGGGCAGAGCCCAGGGCTATGGGGAAACCGAGGCCAGGGCCGGCACCTCGTGCCGCCGCTCCCACCGATGCCGGGGGTGCTCCGCATCCCTCCATCCAGCTCAGAGAGCCGCTGCCTGCGCGGGCACTGCCAGACTTACCAGCAGACGTCCTCCGCTCTGGGGTCACCTGCCACTGCCCCCGTCCCCGCGCCCCCTCCGACCCCCCCACGGCTCCCCGGGCCCCGAGGGCTGGGGCGAGGGTGCGCAGGAGGGGGTGCCCCTCCGCCCGCGGGGCTGGGGAGGGCGGGGGAAGGCTGGGGAAGACTTCTGGCTGCAGACCTTGGTCTGGCGGGTGGGTAGTGGCTGTCTGGGTGCTCTCACCACTTTGATGGGTCTCAGGGAAGTGATGCTGTCGCTTCTCCGGCTGTTGGTCCAGGAGTCCCAGCGGGGGTACTCCCCCTTCTCAAACACAAACTGCTCCCCTTTGCAGCTTGCCTGCTCGTAGCCCACCCAGCTGGAAGAGAGCAGGGAACGCGCTTCAGAGGGGGCAGCGGCGCGGGGACCGACCCCTGGCAGCGCCCCCGGCGGGCTGAGCCGCGGCCGTGTCCCCTGCTCCCTGCCAGGAACGGAGAGGTGCCAGGGAGGTGCCAGCGGGGAGCAGGCGGGGCTGCGGCGTCCCTGCTGGCAGTGGCACCGCAGGGCTTCCCGCTGGGGATGCTGCGACGTGGTGGCCACCCATCCTTGGTCCCTGGGGACCCTCAGGATCACCCAAATGTCCCGGTCGGGGCTGTGCTCCTACCAGGGCGCTCTGCAGCTGCCCCGTTGTTCTGGGGGCAGCGCTGCTGGGTGCGGACAGGGAACCCACCAGGGGATTTTCAGGGGCTCTGCCTTGCCCGTGGCTTGGAGAGGGCACACAAGGCCAGCAGGCGCGGACAGGACACCAAAGGGGTCCCAGTCTCACCTGTCCCTTTCCCAAAAGGGAAGGAAACCAAACTGGGGGTAACGCTGTGATCTGTCCCCATGCCCACACCGCTCTCCCTGCCGCTGAGGGGGGGTTATCAGCCTGTCCAGGCGACACCGTCACACCCTGCTCACCTACTGTGCCCCCCTGCTCACCTGCTGGCACCCCCTGGCACCGGGCACTCACTGGGGCGAGGTGGGCGAGCAGCTCAGCAGTGTCGGCCACACGAGATCCGGAGCGCGGTGCGGGTGTGGCAGCGGGGAGACCCCTCCTCCCCCGCCCCCTCCCTCCCTCCCACCCAGCCCGGCCCCCAGCCCCCCTCACGTACGGTCCGGAGTGCACCAGGATGGAGCCCACTTTGTCCACGCCGGCTTCCTTCAGGTTGGGGCAGGCCCCGCTGAGCTCATGGCAGCGGCCCTGGAAGTTCTCCTGCTCGAAGATGGCAATCTGCAAGAGAGCAGGACCTCAGCGCGGGGCTCACCCCGCCCCTGCCACCCCCACGGGGGACACACGCTGTCCCCGACCGCTGGGGCAGCGCGTCTGCAGCAGCCCAGACCTCTCACTCTCCCAAAACTGCTCTCCAGAGGCTTTTAAGGAGCCTGCAAGTGCAAATCATCCCTCTGAGGATGCAGGTCTCACTCACGGGTGCCCACGAGGCCCTGCCAGCGCTGTCCCAGTGCCCCAGTGCTCCTGGCAGAGGGATGCTCACGCTCACAGCAGCCATCAAACAGCTGAGGGACTCGGGTTGTGGCTGCAGCAGCGCAGCCACCAGCGGGACAGGGCGACCCAGACACCCAGGGACAGCTCTGGGACAGCCCTGGGGCCGCCAGCTCAGCAGAGATCTCAGGGGTCAGCGGGCGGTGGGGACAGATCTGCTGTGTCTGCAGCGGTGCTGGGAGATCAGCACTTGGTCTGTTCCCACCCGCTCCATCTGCACTGAGGCCGTGGGACGGCAGAAAAATCCCATTCCCCATCCCCTCGCCCTGCTGCAAACGGCTCAGAAATGCAGCTGGCCGTGCTTGGCACCAGCCAGGAGTGCTGGGGGTGCTGGCAAGGGGAGCTCAGCTGCTCCCTGCGGTGCCTCAGGGTATAATTTGGGCACCCAGCGAGGCTGAGGGTGCCCTCGCCCCTCTGCAGGGCTGGGCAGTCTCCCACTGACCTTGGAGCTGGCTTGCTGCTGCTTGGAGGCTGGCATTTGGTGCTCGGAAGCCATCATCAACTGGGTTGTCTGCTGCCTTTGGGAGGGAAACTCAGCACGTTAAAAGCTGACACTGAGGACTCACTGGGGACCGTGCTCAGAGCGCTGTGTCCATGTCCTGTGTCCCTGCCCTTTGTCCATGCCCTGTGTCCATTCCCTGTGTCCCTGCCCTGTGTCCGTGCCCCCATCTGTACCCTGCAGGGAAGAGCGTGTTGGGTCCAGGGCTCGCAGCAGGATGGGCTTAGGCTGGGATTGCCAGGGACAAACTCTGCTCAGGGCTGCTCAGCACCCCAAACCTCCCCAGGCTCGTGGCAGAGCACAGGCAATGGTCCCTGGGACCTGCCCAGAGTCTCCAGCACAGGGAACTGTGAGCCCAGGGAATTCTCAAATCATTCCCCGTGGATTTGGATTTGGATTCCCCAAATCTTTGTGGTCGAGATTTTCTGCTCTCTCTGTACAGCAACTAACAGCTGAGAGTCCCTGTCCCACGCGGGTGCTTGCAGGGGTGATGGAGAGAAGCACCGGGGCTCCCCCCGCCAGCCCCAGCCCCGAGGAGCCTGTGCCGAGCCCTCCCGACCCTGCCTGGCACTGCCACTCCTTGGAAGGAGCCCCGTGCTCAAGCCCAGAGGGACCCTCAGGATCTGAGCAGCTCCAAAAACAGGTGAAAACGGCTCGTTCCTGACCAAAAAAAAAAAAAAAAAATCCCAAAAGAAAAAAAAAATCGGAGCCATGGCCGGGTGGGGATGTCCTGCTTTGGGCTGCAGGGACGGGACTGTCCCCGGCTGAGTCGCTGCGTGCCCACACCCCGCTGGCACCGGGAAGGGACCCCGGCCCCGGGGATCGGGAGGAGGCTACGGCAAAAGAGAGGACAATAAATAGCAAAGTCTTACCAGTTATACCAGTACCCGCTTGAGCCAGTGACGGGCTGGGGCCGGGAGGTGGAATTTATACCGAGCTGCAGCAGAGAGGTGCCAAAACTATTTACAAAATAGTTAAAGCCTGATTCAAAGCGAGAATGCTGGATTAAACCCCAATGAAAACCAGGGTCAGCTGATCCGCCGCAGCCTTTGTCTGCCCGAGCACCAAGCCCGAGTTATTTCATTACCTGTCACATTCGAGTCACCCGCTTTGTCGGGTTGGTGGCGAGGAGATTTGGAGTTTGCAAGCATCAGCCGAACGCGTGCCAAGAGCCGGGGCGGCCCTGGCCAACAAAGCCCCGCCAGCCCCGCTTCAGGCGTTTCGGGGCCAGAGACTTGATCCCCCCGACAGCCCGGCAGCCGCCGCCGGACCTGCTGAGCTCGGCTCTTTCCATGCGCGATAAAACGCCTCAAAGCGCTGGTGAACGTCTGGCTTTGCCCGTCTGCGGCCCGGGGAGGGAGCGCCCGCGGCCGTGCCAGCGCCGGGGGCACCGCGGCAGCCCCTTCCCGACACCGGCCCGGGGTTTTGGGGATGGGCAGGGGCTGGGGCCGCTCCTGGGGGCAGCTGCAGCAGGGCAGCACCCTGGGGCTGAGGATGGGGCGCTCAGGTGTTGGGTGTTGGGCTCCTCCTGCGTTACCCCCCTCTTTTTGGGGTCCCTGAGAGGCACCCCAGCCCCACGGCGCAGTGGGAGCAGCAGCGCAGGGGCCCCTCTGTGACACCGGGACAAAGCTGAGGCCACGAGGGGCTCAGCCTGGGACACGTCCTCATGTCTGGGATGTGCCTGGCTTGGCAGCACAGCCGGGGCTGAGCCGTGGAGCGAGGGCAGCAGCAAAGCCCCTTTGCTGGCATTGTCCCACCGGCTGAGCCAGGAGGCTGCTCAGGGCTGGGGCTGCACAGAGGGGGTGTCACAGTGGGGGGACAGTGTCAGAGTCCCCGGGTGCTGTGCAGCACCCACAGCCCCTTCACCCCACAGAGGAGCTGGAGTCCCTCTGTCACCCCAGCAAGTGTCATCCAGCACGGACAGACCCCAGAGCTGCTCCCTCCCTCCCACAGCACCTCCCAGGGGTCCCAGAGCAGGTGATGGGCTGCAGCCCCCCACCGGGGTCACCCCTGCCCCATCCCCTGCCCCAAGACTGCTGCACACAGGGTCACCCACAGGGTGTTGTCACCAGAGCCTGCCCTGCTAGTGACACTGAGGGGGGTCAGTCCCCAGGGTCTGCAGCTGTCCCGGCTCCGGGTGATGGGGTCTGTGGGGCGCAGGGGCCAAGGTGACCGTGCAGCTCTGCAAGGAACCCTTCAGGCCAGGGTGTGATCAGGAGTTTCCAGCATTCCCAGCCCTGGAGTCCTCCTCTCTTCCCTGTACCGCCTGCTGCAGCCCCACAGAGGGACCCAGCCCTGCCCTCCCTCTCTCCTGGGTTAATCCCTCGGGGTCCCGAGCCCTGGACCCTCCTGGACCTGTCCCAGCTCCCAGTTCAGGGCACTGCAGCCCCATCCCATCCCCTTGGCACCACAGCAAGGGGCAGACGCAGAGCTCAGCACGGCTCCTCTGATTCCTCCCTTGGCTCTGCTGGGCTGGATTCAGCTCATCCCAGCCCCGGGCAGTGGCGGCGCCGCAGCCCCTGGCCCTGGCCGCCCCACGGACTGTTCTGGAAGCAGCTTTCACCACTCGGGCCAGGGACTCGCCTTTCAGAGCCACCAACCCCCACCCAGAGGGAGAAGCTCCGGAGGGATTGCTCAGGGTCCTGCAGGAAGCCCTCGGGTGGCCTCAAGCCCATCTTCCCTCTCTGCCCCAGCCCTGAGGGTCCCCAAGTGTGGCCACGGTGTCCCTGTGGAAGGGCAGCTCAGTGTCCCATCAACCCCCACCTCCACCCCCAGAACAGCCCCCCCATGTCAGAGCTCATCCCCCAGGAGAAACCACCCCAGGACTGTGGGAAAATTCCTTGGGAACAGGCTGGAGACCCTGCAGGGCGCTGGGGCTGGGCACAGCCATCCCGCCACGGGATGAGCCCGCTCTGGAGAGCACAGGGCCTGGCACGACCCAGGGATGGCAGCTCCCCACATCCCCCCCGGCCCCCTCCCTGCCCTGGGCCTGGCCACCAGCCCTGGGAGCGGGCAGGAGATGCTGTGCAAAGGGACAGAGGCACTGGAAAAACCCTGACGCGGCAGCACCGGGGGTTATTTTTGGAAAGCTGCAGCCTTTATGTAACGCTGCAAACACTGGCGCTTCCCCCTCTGCCCCGTGCGGGGGGTGCTGGGCAGGGCCACGGCCTCATCCCCATCCCCATCCCCATCCCCATCCCCATCCCCATCCCCATCCCCATCCCCATCCCCATCCCCATCCCCATCCCCATCCCCCTGCCCCCCTCCCCGGCCTCCCCCAGCCCAGGACCAGGCAGGCCCCGGCAGCCTCCAGCTCAGAGCTTTATTGAGGTTTTTGCACAAAAAACACCACGGTCACGGCAGCGGCCGGGGGACCCCGCGAGCGGCCCCGGCGGGGGCTGGGGGTCCCTCAGCTGTTCTCGAAGCAGCCCCGCTGGTGCCACTGCTGGTCCCGCACGCGGCGCACGGACTGGATGAGGGGCTGGTTGGCGTCCCACTCGTTCCAGTGCCGGTACTCGCCCTTCTCGAAGACGTGCTGGCGGCCCCGGTAGCCGGGGTACTCGTAGCCCACCCACCTGCAGGGAGCGAGGCAGTGCTCAGCAGCGCCCACCGCACATCCCCTGCAGCAGGGGCAGTGTCCCCACCCCCTCCCAGTGCCCGCGTCTCTGCTGCCGCAGCCAGGTGACGCTGCCCAGGGCCACTCCTGTGTCACCAAGTGTCACCGCACGGGCTGCAGAGCCCAGGTGGGAAGTGCCGTGTGCCAGGAGAGTCCGTGGAGAAGGGAGCACAGCCGCACTGCTGTGGTGGTGGGTTAGGGTAAGGAGCCATCACACAGGGACAGGGACACTGCCACGGTCCCCACTACTCCCTGCGGGTCAGGGAAAAGGTGGCAGTGGGGAGGGAACGAGGGACATGATGGGCATGAACAGCCCCACTGCAGTGGCTGTGCCAGGCACCCCTGACACCACCCTGGGGGGACCAACCAGAGTGCCACCTGTTGGGGTGTCCCCTGTGTGCCCATCCTTACGTTCCATTCAGGGCCTTGACGCTGGCCACACGATCCTGGAAGCCGTGGGCCCAGAGGCTGGGGACGTCGTCATCCACGATCTCCATCTTCCGCCCGGTGTAGCCCGCGTTCTCGAACAGGTGGATCTTGTGGTCAGCGCTGTCCTGGGGGAAAGGGCGGGTCAGGGACCCTGCAGTCCCCAGCCCTGCGGTCCCCAGCGCTGTGGGCAGCCCAGCACAGCCCTACTCACAATCTGGAGGGGCCGGAGGGACATCAGGCTGTCGCTGCTGTGGCTGTTGGACCACGAGTCCCAGCGGGGGTAGTCGCCCTTCTCCAGCACGAACTGCTCCCCAGCGTAGGCCTGGCGCTCGAAGCCCAGCCACCTGCAGGACCCCAGAGTCAGGGGGTGCTCTCCCTGACACCCCCCGGGGCTGCTCCATCCTCCCCACCCCAGACTTACGGGCCAGACTCCACCTGGATGGAGCCCACCTTCTCCATCTCCTTCTCGGTGATGTTGGGCAGCTCCTCTGTCAGCTCACACCTTTTCCCCTGGAAATTCTCCAGCTCGTAGATCGTGATCTAAGGTGGGGAGAGATGCTGTCAGCCACCCCAGCAGGGGAACACGCCAGGAAATGGGGGCAGCAGTGGATCAAAGGGCTCTGGCCCAGCAGAGCCAGGTCCTGCCAGTGCCTCGGGGCTGAGTTCTGGCCAAGGGTGTTTGCTTGGTAAAGCACAAGCTGGAATTTCGTCCATGACAGGCTGAAAACCAGTTCAAACAGCACTGGAAACGCTGAGGGTTCGGGCTGAGAGAATTCCTGAGCCATGGGCTGCCTCTCCTGCCCCCAGCCTGATCAATGCCCATCCTTTCTTTATCACTGCTCCCTCCAGATCCATCCCCTTGGCCTGGCCTGGCACAAGCTCTTTATTGGGTGTTTCCTTCTAAGCCCTGCCAGGTGCAGAGACTCCAACGCCTCCCCAGACTCCCCTGCTCCCGGCAGGGCCTCAAGGCTGAGCTGCAGGATGGGTTGGAGCCAGTCCCAGCAGCCAGAGCGTGGCACAGAGCAGGGCCCAGGGTGCCCAGCACCACCCAGGATCAGGAGGGTCAGTGGGGTGACCAGGCACCCCTTGGCACTGTCCCAAAGGGGTCCCAGCTGCAACACCTGAGCCTGGGACAAGGGCAGAGCCTCCTGCACACACCACATAATGGGGGCTCAAGGGACAGAGGTGACACCCAGATTCCTCAGGAGCCTCTGTGCACCCCAAAGCAATGAACAGCCCCCAACTCCTGGCACCCCTCTCTCCCACTGGCAGGATCTGCTCCCACCTCCAGCCTTCCCTGTCCAGGAGCTGCTTTGTGGGAAGCTCAGCACCCACCACACCCTCTCCAGCTGTTTTACCTTCAACCAACCCATGAGCTCAGTCCAGAGCTACAAACACACCCAGGCAGTTTCAATGCCTGGTCCCACGGCCGATCCCACCGTGCTGGGATGCTTCATCTCCTGGATTAAATCGCTGGGCAGCTGCACACCAGCCTGGCCAGCCAATGTCTTTGGCAGCCACGCAGGCAGGGAGCAGTGTCCCTCCTGCCAGGCAGCAGCAGCAGATCCCCAGCCCCAGCTGCTTCCCCAGCCTGCAGCTCCCCCGGGCTCGGCCCCAGAGCAGGGCCACCACCCACGGCTGCTGTGGGACAGCTGGAGGCCACTCCTGTCCCCAGCAGCACCTGCAGAGCTGGCACCGGTTCCAGCCTGGTGTGTGCACATCGCATCCCACGGCTCCACCCAGCATCCATCCGTAACCAGCTGCCCCCAGTACAGCCCAGTACAGCCCAGTACAGCCCAGTATACCTTGTAGTTGCCACCTCGCTCGCCAGCACCCTCCCCAGTCGCCATCTGCTCGGGGGGACTTTGCTGCTCGGTCATTGTGCCTGGAAAACCCAAATTGCAGGAGGTTAAGGCGGGAGGCACCGGGACTGCAGCCGGTGAGGAAACACAGAGGATGAGGCTGGCACGGGAACAGGAGCACGGGTTAGCACAGCAGCTGAAACCCCCCAGGGATGTCCAGGCTAGGAGCAAGCTCTGATATCCATCCTCCTCTCCCTCCTGCACACGGGCCCCAAATCCTCACCCACAGGACTGAGCCGAGCCACGTCCCAAGAGACGCGGAGCCCTCTGCCCAGGGCAGCTCGCCCAGCTGCCACTGAACTCCCATCTCACAGCCCAGCCTCTGCTCCCAGCAGGAATTTGTCAGCTTCCAGCTGCTGACAGCTTTCCCCACAACATAAACCTGACACCTCTCCCTGGCTCCAGCATCCCGGGGGACACCAAACCCGGCAGCTGGAGCTGCTGCCGCCGCCTTGGCCGGGGGGGATGGTGGTGAGAGCCCCCTCCTCGCTCTCCAGGAACATCCACAGAACTCTGCTCCAACACTGGAACACGCCTTCCCCCGGCCACGCCACGCCAGGGGGGGAGGTTTAAGAGACGAATAAATTGATCAACGTCCTGGATCAAACCCCGCAGCTTCACTTCTCGCCACGCACGAACCAAACCCCTTCGCTGGGGAGGGGACACCTGGACTCGGACACACAAATTCTTTGTGAAAGCCCCTTGCGGTGCCGGCGCTACCTCTCCGTGTGTGGTTCCGCTGTGCCGGGCGGCGCGGGCGGCCCCGCTATTTATGGGGTTGCTTCTGAACAGAACAGCAGAATTCCCCGAGCGCTGATACAGCAGCTGCGTCCACGGAATTCCATCCATGAGATTTCATCTCAATAGCGCGGGCGCGCAGCGGGCTATGGAAACGTCATTCGGATTTCTCCCGGCTGTCCCTCGGACACGGGCCACTCGATTTACAGAAGATTAACGTCGAAATTCACATCAGCACGTTCACGCTGCTTCTTGCCAGGTTCTCTGGAAAACTCTGCCATCAGCAGTTCACGGGGAGGGTTTAGCCTGGAAACCGAGCGCAGCGCGAAGCAAAAACCGGGCAAAATATCCCTGTTTGAGAGGGCTCCGGTGCAAGGTGCGAGGCAGGGCAGGGCTCGGCGCCGGGAGCTCGGCTGGAAGCTGGAGCAGCTCAGGATTTCCAGATCTGAGCTCTTGCTTTAACTCTGACTCTAAGCAGGTTGTGTCCATCCAGTCCCGTTTCCTTCTCTGCCCCCAGTGTGGCTCCCTCCCCTGCATCTCCCAGGAACACATCCTGGGGTGTGCGATGGGCATTTCTGGAGCCTGGCACAAGGGTTTGTCCATCTTCACAGGCACAGGAGGATGTAAGGGGGGAGCACAGCCCTTCCACAGCAGGCACCAAACTGGGAGTGTTTCACTCTGCTGGGAGCAGGCCTGACTCCCTCCTCACCTTTGAGAGTCCCTTCAGACCCAAACCACCCTCATTCCTCAGGGAATTCTTTGTTCAGCTGCACATATCCCCATTCACAACAACCCTTGCCGGTTTTTCTATCTGCTCTGAGCGTGGCTCCTCTCAAAACCAGGAACTCCCCATGAAACCTTTACTGAAATTGCCAAAAGAGCGAATCCCCTGTGCCAGACTGAACAAACTAAAGGGGAAAGGGATGGAAACCTGTCTTGTATTACGTGTTAGAATGAGGCCCTTCAGCCCCATCCCAGCCCTGGGTGATGCTCCAGGCCTGATGTGACAGGGATGACCCAGGAGGTGCCCCAGCAGTGCCCAACTCTCCTTCCTCACCCTGCCCATCCTGTGGCTCCTGGTGAAGGAGGATTTGCTGTCCCCATCAGAGCTGCCCCACAGGCACAAGCTGAGGAGGAATGGATTCATTTATGTCTTTACTGAACACATCATCTGTCCTCAACCCATCAGAAACAGAGAATTTCTTGTGCCAGTCCCTTTCTTCCCAGCATCCTCCTGCACTCTGCCACAGCTGCAGGGCCCTGGATCTGCCTCTCCCAGCTCTCCACACTGACAAGGCAATTCCAAAACCATGACAGAAGGGCCACTGGATCTCCTTGATGCCTCTCCCAAACAGACCTCAATGTCCTCTCGCTGTCACAGCCTCTTAAATCCCTTTGAAAAATGACTGTTAGAAAATGGCTATTTTTTGGTAATACCTGGCAAAGCTAAACTGGAACTGTGATGGTTCAGCACAAAACACGGCAGTTAGAATATCTTTATTCCCTAGGAAACTGTGTAATACAAAATACAGGATTTCTATCACACAGTGTATTTATTGTGACCCAGACTGACAGACTCTGTAAGGCTACATGGAGCAATGTAAAAGTTTAATCTCTACAAAAGCTCCCTCAAAACCAGGTTTGATACCCTTGTGTTTAATATGGAATGAGAAAAACCCATAAACCACCAGATCTTGGTTCTCTTCCTCTGCTAATCCCACCAGAAGAACCAGAAGTTATTTCAGATTATATTTTTGCAATCATTTATATTTGAGTGAACAGGGCAGCCATGGAACAGAGCTCAGCACCAGCTCAGGAAGGATTCCCACCCTCCACCCTCTGCCCTCCCAGTGTGAGCAGAACCAGGGCTGGACTCTGCAGCCCCTGCCAGAACACCCCAAATCCCATTAAAGCTTCATGGAGGGGGTTTCTTACAATCACAGGATGGTTTGGGTTGGAAGGGACCTTAAAGCTCACCTCATTCTGCCCCCCTGCCCCCACTAGACCAGGCTGCTCCAAGCCCCATCCAACCTGGCCCCAAAAGCTTCCTAAAAACTCCACCTTTAATTATTTTTAAAGCAAATACCTGTTTTTCCTTCTCAGCACTGGGCTGAAGGGATGGATCCAACACATCCCTCCCCTGCTTGCAGCTGCTCTTGCCCCAGTGTCCTTCAGGAAGGTGCAGAGGGTGACCTCAGTCCAGCAGGGAGCAGAGTTACACTGACAGCTCTGAATTTCACTGGAGTAGTTTGTTTTACCCCCAGAGCTGGCTTGGGGACAGCAGTGGCAGCTCTGAACTCACCCCAGAAGTTCTGAACCTGGATACACACCCTGAGGCAGAGCCAGACCCTGTGGCAGCACCCCAGAACTGCCCATCTCCCCCTGAAACAGAATCCCTGCAGGAATCAGGGATTTGCTGCTCCAAACCTTTTACAGGTCACACTGCATTCCCAAATCTGCCCCACCTGCACTTGAGTTTGCCAATAACTTGTTTGCAAACAAGGAACAGGGTGAAAAAAACTTTTGTGGGAGTGAGAAGGGGGTGGTGTGTGGGGGGTAAGTCCTGTGGAAAGTCTTGGAGTGTCAAAGGCTGGAGAACCAAACGTTGCTTCTTTCTCTGCAGAAAGTGAAAGGCTGTGGTGAATGAGGACTCAAATTGAAGATTCACAGATGTTAAAAAGGTGAACTTGCAAACAGAAAAATGAAAAGCAAGAAATCCACAGGTGGGGATTCCAATAAAAGCAAAGGATGAACCGTGCAAGTCCCTGACACGCCACCCTGGGGATCATGAGGGCAGTCAGAAAGTGTTCCTGAATTCCACAAAACACATCATCCCACCTTTAAAGCCCAATATTGATGTGGCTTTTTAAGGAGGGAGAAACAGCTGAGGAGCTGTGAGGGGAGAGACAAAGGGAACTCCCAGGGCCTCCATCACCTTCAGCATCACTTTTTGGACAGGAGCTGCACCTGCTCCAGGGCAGGATCCGGGAGTGAAGGAAGCAGCACATCTTAGAGTTCACTTCCATCTCCAAGAACCAGCAGGAAAAAAGCACGTGGCAACAAAAGTGAAAGCATAAAAAAAATTCCAAGAAGCATTATTTGGAATTAAAATAGAATTATATAAAGTGTATTACAGTCTGTTCTATCATTTAAGAATAACATATTTATATATCTTTTATTACAGAGAGATAACCCGAAGAGAAAGAAGTCGATTTTTAATCCATGTACAATATAAAGAAATAATAGAGCAGAAAAAAACACTTTCCCATTCAACAACATTCTAAAGATGCTCTTTAATTAGACATTTAAGCATTAAACATTTCTCAGTAGTAGGTTAAACTACTCAATACAGTAATTTCAGTGCATTGTCCAAGCAGACGTGGAAATGCAAACACATTCAAGGGCTCTGTGGAAACCTCGTGTCAATCCCCTCAGTTTCCTCAACACAAACAGCTACAGAATTTCTGGCCTAGACCAAGAACCAGGAAATCCTCCAACTGTTGGGAAAGCAACACTGTCACCTGTGAAAGTGGAAAACACCCAGCCTGTGTGAATGTTGCTGTGAGCAGGGAATTGCCTGACATGGGTTAGAAGAGGCCCCACCTGATGTGCGTGGGAACAGCCACCCTCATCCTCCTCACCTGCACGTGCTGCTCAGGCTGGCCCAGGTGAGTGCCACATGTGGGACACACCCATGGAACCCTCTTGCTGCCACAGGAAAATATCCCAAAAACCACATCAACAGTCACCTTTTCCACCATCATCTAAAGGAGAGGGAAGGAAATCTGTGCAAGGTTTTAAAGGGAGCTGGGCAATGGTGGTGGCTGCACTGACATGGCCCATCCCCAAATCGTGGCAGGAATTCTGGGGATCTCTGCTCCCTGGGGAGCAGAGGGGCTGCCAAACTAACAGTGGCAACAGCTCCCATGAGAAACTGGGCAAAGCAGCAGGGAAAAGACTTTTCCATCACACAAACGTCTCCATCTCATCTCCAGGGAGCACAGGGAGCTGCCGCCGGAATAAAACCCGGGAGGCAGAGATGTGCAGATGGGACTTGTCTCCTGCCATCCATCCTGCTGCCATTTCCTGCAGGCTGGGACTGCAAATCCCCCCCCTCCTCCCCGTGACTCCTCCATGAGGAGAATTGGCACATGGTTTTGGAAGCTCCAAGCCTGACAGACAGCGGCCTGGGCAGGCCCCAAAACGCTGATCGGGAAAAAAGACAAAAGGAGAAAGGAGCTGAAGTGCTGGTGCTTTGTGGTTTGTATCCAGAGGAGCCCCTCAGCAGGACGTGGGGAGTGCAGCCCAGGTGAGGGGAGCTCTCCACTCTCCCTCTTCCACATTTTCCTGGTTGAGCCTGAGGAACATCTCAGCTGGAATCACCAGCCTGAGGAACACCTCAGCTGGAATCACCTTCCTCCCTGGGCTATGCTTTTAAAGGTTACTGAAAGAGCACTTATCTGGGGCAAGAATTGAGTCTGTCTTCCATGGCCATGGTGGGTGGTGTTTCAGAATGAGTGTCCAGAGACAGGGAATATCTGAGAATTAGGGATACCCAAACACCCGTGTGGTCCAGGAGGTCTCTACTCCGCTATCAGCACGTCTTGCCAAAGGAAGGACAGGAAATCATCTGAGAAACTGAAGATCACATTTAGGTTATCCCACAAAATCAGCATAAAAATAAAAACTTAAACCTGGTATTTACAGATTAACAAATAAAAATATGAAGTGGGACTATCTGAACTGCTATTAAAGTGACATTCAACAATTAACTGGAACCCTGATATGAGTGTAACATCCTCCCTCTTCCCTTCCTTTTTTTTGTTATAAAAACAGTATTTACATATTTTTACTTTTTCTTTAAAGAGAACTGGATGACATTATTGCTTGATCCTTTTTAGGAAAGACATTCCAATGAAGCAATTGTTCCACATGCTGACAAAACACAGAATATACCACTTCAAGAGTGACAAAAGTTAACATTTTGTTCATCTAAAAATTATCTCCATCTGCCAGGTCAGCAGATCACATGTAAATATAAGCCAATCAAAAATACAATTTTACAAAAAAATAATCAAGTTTCCTTTTTCAATATGGCAGTAAACATGATTTGTTCTTCCACTCTCACCTTCCACAAACTTCATTCTAAGTAGGAGCTTACTATTTGTTCACCAAAACAAAACAAAAAAAAAAAAAAAAAAAAAGACAATTTTGATTAAAATTATTATTTTCATAAACAAACACAAAGCCCAGCCAGACACATCTCCCAGAGGTGAACACCAACGGAGTCTGTTCCACAGCGAGGGGAGTTCCCTGGATCACAGCACTCCCAAATATCTGTTTTCCAAGATTTTCTCAAGTGCTAACTGTGACCCAGGGGGGTTCTCCTGGCAGGCAGGTCTGAAGTGCCACTGTCCCCCCACCTGACAGACACAGCTTTGTATTTGACTATGAACTGAAGCAGCTTTTCTCCACAAAACAGGAAGGCACCATGCACAGAGCAGTTGAGGCAGGAAGCAAACAGCAGCAACATGACATGGGGGTTTAGGATCAGATGAGTTAAGGCTTCTGTTAAACTTCTTTATCTTCTCCTAGTTAGAATCACTGTCTGGAAAGGAAAACAGAAGGAAGGGTGTGATATGGTCAGGCAGCTGCAACAGGAACCCCCTAAAATGTGTTGGCTGTTGTAGTGCCACCTTGGTCTTGTTGTAACCAAGTTTTCAAACTTTGGGAAATCACAGCCCAAACAGAGTGAGAGTTGTGAAAATCAAATTATGTGCAGAGAATCTGTGGAGCTGTGACTGGGAGTGGAGGGGCACTGCCCTGCTTGGCACCACTCCCTGGCACCCCTGGAGCACAGGGCAGGGCAAGGGCTGTGTTGGTGGGGGCACAGTGGTGACACCAACACATCAAAGGAAATGTGAGTTTGTCACTGCACACCTGCACTCAGCAAAGCCCCCCTTCCTACCCAAGTACCTTTTCAAACCTGATTCTCATAATGGCTCTGTCTCTTCTTTGATTTCAGCTCCTTCAGCCACTGAGGAGATTTTTCTTCTGACCTACGATATTAAAAAAATACTCTTTATTCTTTCATCATGAAAATTCCTGACAGAAACAACAACAACAAAAAAGGAATGTACAACTTGTTGCAGTATTTTTTCCTGCCACCAAGAAGAGCATTAGCCTCTTCCTGACGCTGGGATTCTCTCACCTGTCCTCCTTTTCCACACTGGAGGGCAGCACTCTGCTGCCGGGAGTGCCGAGCTGTGCTTTGGGGGATTTGAAGAGCTGAGCAGAGCCGATGTCACCAGAGCTCTCAGACTCCTGTCTTTTCCGCAGTTGGGCCTCAATATAAAAATAAAGAAAAGGGTCTTTTTAAGCCAGCATCCAGGATTTTTTTTTTGGAATGCAGAAGAGATCGCTCCAGATTTATAAAAACAAAAAAATTCTCTGAAATGAGTGAGGGAATTCCTTATGAAGCACCTGCAGCTACTGAAATGGTTTCTCTCCCACCTGCTGGGCTCTGCCTGAGCTCACCTTGAGCACAGAGTGATCCATGCCTGGGAACACGGGCATTCTCTGGGCTTGCACAGAAGACGACCTCGGAGTGTGCTGGATCTTTTCTTCCTCCTCAGAATCTTCCTGTTGCATAGTTTTCTTCTCTTCTAAATAATCAATAAAAAAGAGAAAAGCAGAGGGGGAAACCATGAGCCAGCTTTTCATCTCTGCCTTGCTGGAGATCTCTTCCTGCACTCGAGCAGGAATGAAGGGCAGTATTTAAAAAATGCCATCTACAAACCCCCACCCTTGCACCCGGGCTGACCACAACCAATTATTCCTGAGGGGTTACCTGTGGAATCTTTGAACATCCAGCCATTATCTGGTTCTTCTGTCAAGGAAAACCTGTTCTCCAGGTCCAGCCCTCTGCTCCTGCGCAGCGAGTGGGACGCGGGCGCCCGGCACCGGCGCTTCTTGCTCAGCTGCACCCGAGTCTTGAGAGCACTGGAGTCCAGGACATCTGTGTGCTGCAGAAACACACCTGGGAATGAGCCCCACCTCCTCCACAGCCACCTCCCAAGCCACTTCATTCACCTCATTCGAATATTTATTTGCCCAATTATTATTATTGTAGTCATTTAAAATGGTACTAGAATTATACTATTTAGGATGAGGGCTTCGTGGCTAACTGGGTGTAGTCCTTTGGTCTCTCTAGGCTGTGGATACCTGAGCTGCACAAATTATTGGCAATAAATTAATATAAAAATAACTGCAATAATAAGGAGTTTGGTTCCTGAAGTGTTTCATGAATACAGGCCTAGCTGGCTCGCAGCAGCTGAAGGCAAATCCCAAGATTGGGACCTAAAAAGAGCAACTACACAAAATTCCCTGGGAGTGCAGAGCTGCAGCTTCCCTGCCAGCCACAAACACTCGAAGCCACTCACCAGCAACAAGGACACTCCAAGTTTAGTGTCACAGCATTCAGAAAACTTCTGGGATCAGTAATTTCCAACACATCCAATAAGCAGTAACATTTACAGAGCAAAACAAGGAGCTGTGATTTATTGTGATTTATTTAATTTGCTGTCATAGACTTGCCTGTAACCACCAAATATCCCTGAGCCTCCCCTTCTCCAGAAGATGTGGGTTTGCTTCTTTTTAAAAGATTTCAGGTCAGGAATAAATTCATCACACAGCATTTGCCAGCTGCACTTGGAGTTATTCATGTTTTACAGAGACATCTTTAGTGGCTAAGGGACAAAACAGAACCTTCTAGAAGTGCTCAAACACTGTGTGGATGTGGCACATGTGGGGACATGTTAGTGGTGGCCTTGGCAGTTCTGGGGAACAATTGGACCTGATGATCTTAGAGGGCTTTTCCAAATTAAACAAAGTTCTTGCAGCACAAGACCTCATTAACTGTGTATGGCCAGAAATTCCTGCTCTTACACCAGCTGAAAGATTCCTCATGATGAAAAAATCCTTTAAAATGCAACTGTGAGCTACACTGGAAAGAAATCAATGGTAAATAAGAAAAATATTAATGTATGTCTTTATGGTCTTGAATCTACACGGCTGACAGCACAGCAGCCACTGGCTGTTTGTGTTATCTAATTATGCTTCCAGTGTTCATAAAGTGAAGTGTCCAAGGCCAGGTTGGAGGAATCTGGTTAGTGGAAACTGCCCCTGCCCATAGCAGGGGGTGGAACTGAATGAGCTTTAAGATCCCTTCCAACCCAAAGCAGCCTGGGATTCCATGATTGATTATCCAAGGCCAGCAGCTTCATGGAATCTCTCAGAACCCAAATACCACAGAGACTTAGAAGAACTCTAAAGTTTTGACTCTAAACTTTCCAGGCAGGGAGGCAAGCTGGGAAAATCCAGTGTGGGAAAAGCAGGGCCAAACTGCTTGCAAAGTTTCCAGAAGAAACTGAGGGAACACAACAAGGGCAACTTACATCAATGAAGGAGAAATAACTGCTCTTGTCCTCAGGGAGCGTTTCCCCTGCAGGAGGCAGATCAGTGCCATCAGTGGAGTCCATGTCCGTGCTGGAACGGTCCAGGCTGGTGCTCCTTTGGTCTTTGGAGAGGTCATGGTGCTCAGCCAGGGAGGGAGGCTCTGTCTGAGAGGACAGCGAGGACGGGTGGCTGCCCGGGGGCTGCCTCCTCCCCGACACCACCTCATTGTCCAGGGAAGGAGATTCTCCCACAAAGCTGCAAAATGGAGCAAATGGAACCCGTGAGACAAAGACCTGCAAGGCCAGGCTGGATCACACGTGGTCAGCAGGAGTTAAATCAAGGTGGAACAGAAAGTTGGAGTACCAGCAGCAGGGTGTGGATCCCTTCCACTGGCACAGCCCTCACCCCTTGCATTCACAGTGTGTTGAGGGGTGTATTCCAGCCAGACAGAGGATTTTTTTTTTGTTTAGGAATGCTGGAGATGAAGAGAGGTGGGCACCAGGTGGCACCCTAAGGCAGGGCTCCACGGGCAGAGCTTCCTGTGCCTCGGGAAGGAGGGCAGCAGCACCTGCACCCCGTGCTGGGATGCTCCCAGTGTATTCCTGGAATTCCTCCCGAGGCCCAGACTACAGGGATGAGCTGCAGGGTCAGGACTGAACGCTGGACACCTTTCAAAGGCTGTGTCTGCCTTTGTCACAAAGGCTAGAGTACTCCTTGAAACAGCAGCAAGACTCTACTGGCAGTAAAAATTGGGCTGTCTTGCTTCTAATTCCCAGTTTGAAAAAAGCTAAAACCTAAAGGATTTAGTTCTGATTTTTCTTTTTCCTCTTCAAAGAAATCTCTTGTCACTAAGCACCATTTCTTGGGCACATACGTAGGAAAACCATTCCAAACCTAAAAAATCACAGATATATCAATATATGCACAACTTTTAAACAACAAACCTTAGTATTTGGTCCAGCAATCCCAGGAGAAGAACACTCAGGAGTTTAGAGCTGGATCACAGCATTCCACCAGCACATGGCACAGTGTCCAGCCTGGCAGAGCAGATACTGCCCAGAGGGTTCCCAGCACACAAACAGAGGGAATGCTGCTTCCCTCCTTCACCAGTGGGCCCCAGGATAATTAAGAATGGCACTAATGAGCTCTGGGGGAAGAGTTTTTTTTGTCTAGGATTTTTGCTTCAAGTGACATTTGGTATCTGCAGCATTAGGCTTTAGAGCCACTGCAATATGGAAGAATGGACAATCTGCAGGACCTTTCATGGAAATGAAAGCGTGTGTTGAAAGGATCCTGCTGGATTTGCATGACTCCAAAAAGCCTCTTCCCTGCTCCATCCCAGGGCTGCAGCTGACACAATTCACTGAGGTTTTTCAAACTGAAACATTTGAGAGCAAGACATGTCAGAAATCCAGCTGAATTTGCACTGCTTGGTGGTTCCTCATTCCCAAACCTTCCCAATGGATTTTCCTTTGGAGTTCCTGCTCAAGTACAGCCCCACACACCAAGCCCTGTGGCACAGCTCATCCCCGAACGTGGGAAGGATGCCTGGAGTCCAAACCCTGTTATGTGCAGTGGATTCTTTCCAGTGAACAGCAAATTAGGGAGGAAATTCCCTCCAGAAAAATGAAATTGCAAATGTATTTTCAGTTCTCATTACTGAGCTATATCATGCACCTCTTTCTATTACTTCATTAAGATTTCAGGGTTTGTGAGCATATCCAGGAGCTGCCCCTGATGTTCCACAGGTGCATTTACAGACACTTCTGTGAGGAATCATCCCTCACGTGGAGCACACAAACCCAGCAGGATGGTTATCACAATGAGCAATAAACTGACAGCAATCCTCACCTTCAACTGCAATTAAATTTAATTAGTTTTAGCAAGATTCTGCATAGAGGCCAATAAAGAAGGTGTTGCTTCAGCCTGTGAAATGAGGAGTCAGAGCTGTGTGGATCCACCACCTAAAACCAATTCCTTTCCTGTAAAAATCAGTAATTTTTCTTACAAAGACTGTTCTAACCTAAAGGAGTTTTCTACAATGCCAACTTGGAAAAGCTTACTGAAGCACTTGACAAAAATTAAAATAAAATCCTTGAGATAAACTAAGAAAAATCCAATTAATGCCTCCATATTGGAGGAGATGGTTTCATCTCTGTCCATCCCAAGGAGTTACTGGCCAAAGCCCAGTGGAACCAGCCCAGAAGAGCTCCTTAATTCCAGCAGTTACTCAGCTCTAGAGGAGAATTCTCCTTCCTTCACCCTCCAAAAGCTCATCTAGAAGAAGGACCACGTTCATCCTGTTGCCATGTAGTTACAGCTTTTTATTTTAAAATTCCTTTCCTCTCCCAGAGAAGTGGTGGAGTCACCACCCCTGGAAGTGCTCAAATGCCAAGCAGAGGTGGCACTGCCTGGCTTAGTGGCCACGGTGGGATTCAGGTGAGGTTGGACTCAGTGATCTTGGAGGGCTTCCCCAACCTTAGGAACTCTCTGATTCCATGAAGATGAGGTCATTCACAGAAGCACTAATGAAACACTCCCAAAATAACCCCTCCATGGCTCCAGCACTGGGAAATGCCCCAGAGTGGAGGCTCCCCCAGCACAGCAGGAGGCTGTGACACCGCTTGGTCCCTGCGGGATGTGACACCCTGGGGCTGGCAGGGGAAATGCTCCGAGGGAAGTGAGCCAGGCCAAACAGGAAAACTGAGCCATCAACATCTCCTGCGAGTTCCTGCCTCCAGCTGGGGTGAGGAGGAGGCACCAAATGCAGAGCCCTGCTCAGAGCACCCACAGCAACATGAGGAGAACGTCTGCACTGCTCCTGGCAGGGACTGCATCCAAATAAACTGCAGACAAAATGCACGTTCAATATATTCCAGGAAGTCTTCCATTATTAAAAAGTACATTAATCTCATTTCTCCTCAAGTGCCCGAATTAATAAAGCAGTAATTCCCCTGCAATGAGCTGTAAGTCAAAATAAAGCAGAGCAATGAGGTGGCAAAATGCTGAAGAGTCTCTACGCTGTCACCACCATACTGTAAAAAAAGCAAAACCTAAACATTTCTTGCAGTGCAAACAAAATTCCAGCACGTGGGATTGAGTTCAATCCTTCAGTGAACCGGAATGTTTAGGTGGAGCTGTTCTAATCAGGATGGATGGATTGAAATAACTCTCCAGAGCTGTCTGCTCTGAAGCTGAGACAAGCACCTTTGTTAAGAAACTGATCTCAGAAATGTCTGTACCATCCTGGAATCCAAGTTAATTTTACAGCAGCCTGGCTGTCACTGTTGGCATTCACTTGGCTGCTGAACCTCGAGCTGGTCGTTACCCTGATTTCATAAGCAATAAAATATTTATAACACACAGTTCTCAAGTGCAGAACAAACCAAATGTAATTGGCATTAATGTCTGCTGTAAGATCCCAACAAGAATAGCATTAAAAACCAGATAAAATGCTATTTTCATACCACACTGAGCAGACAGGACACGAGTTCAGGGTAGATCAAGCTGTAATTTATACAACAGGTGTAAACTATAAAAAACCTCACACTTCACTGCTCTAGCTTTATTTCACTAAATCATTCCAAGAACAGAAAAGCATCAGCAATACTCTGCTTCACTCAACTGATATTCCATTTCATCCTCCACTTCACCACCAATGAAACACTTGAGAGTCTGAGATGTGGGCACAGAGAGATGCACCCTGTGTCATCCCACAGTCCTCATTCCAGAGGGATTTTGCCATTCAGCCCACCTGGTAGTATTGTTGAGGCTGTTAAAGCAATGGCAATGACAGAAAAACAGATTTAAAAAGAAGAAAGGAAAACTAGACAAGAAAATAAAAAAGAAAAATGAGACAAGAAAAACAAAAACAAGGAAAGAAAACAAATAAAAGTGTCCAAGAACGGGACTTGGAGCAACCTGCTCTAGAGGAAGGTGTCGCATGGCCGAGGGTTGGAACATGATGATCCTCAAGGCCTTTCCAGCACTAAACATTGTGGGATTGCAGCATCTCCCTGATCCCTGAGCTGAGGAGAGCCCTCACAAGCCATTCTGGGAGTGTGGGATTCCAGTGTTTGCCCTCACCTGTCGCTGCTGTGCCGCTGCTCGTTCCAGGTGCCGTACTGGCTGTCGGGCTCCTGCACCAGCGTGTCCGTGTCCTTGGCCCCCGGAGGCTGCCTGGAGAAGCATTGCCTCAGCTGGTCCTGCAAAGAAACCTTCAGTCAGTGCTCCAGCCCCTGGCTGAGGGATTAACAGGTTTTATTGGCAATAATAGGTTGGGATCTGACAATTAAACTTAAATGAAGTTAAACGCGGGGAACCGCTGGGAACTCGGAGCGACAATTCTCTGTACAATAATTCTCTATAAAATAATTACAATAATTGTTTTCCTGGGCAAATGATGGATTCTAGAGGTTGGAGCTGACTCCCTGGTTTCAGTAACTCCATGCTGCTTTAATATTGCTCTTATCTCAGGTTGCACAGAACTTCTCAAAGCACCTATGCAAGCACAAGGAATTCTGCTGGGAATGCCATTTCATCTCCTCAAGCACAGCAGGCAAACATCAACTCCACTGCTCTTTTCCTGGGTTTAATAAAATGATCCTTTTTTTTTCAAGCTTTCTTTGGAAGACATTCAAAATAAAAAGCATAAATAAATAAATAAGCTCAGGGCCAGACACAAAAAGCCTTCTACAAACTGATGTAACATCCAAACCCAACACAGGACAAACCACGGTGGGTTTGCTCCGTTTTACTCTGACCTCTCATTTCCTGACTGTTTTTATTTCATGGATCTGCTGCTTTCCTAAGAAGAAATGAGAGGATCCCAGGTCCTCCCCTTTCTAGGGAGAGAAGTGGGTCAGTGCTGGCACCCCAGATTTGCAGCACAGCAATGTCAACACAGCCCTGCAGCTGTGCTGAGTTACTCAGGGAGCTTCAGGAGCTCCTGAAATCCTACCCTGGCAGCAGATATTTAACTGTTGGTCCCTTTCACCTTCATTACCCTCAACAAACACAAACATGGCTTTCAGCTCCAGATCAGTTTTGCTTATCAAGATTTTATCTGGCAGCAAATTACAAGGTTTTCCACCCGCCCTTGGAAAAATCCAAGGATTTTTCTCTCTTTGTAAGTACCCCCTGCCTCAGACCCACTGAGCAGAACACGTTGCTAGGATTAGAACACACCTCATTCTCTTCAGGCAGCACAAAGTAACAATAATTAAGAAACCCCATATTTCATATGTAGAATTCCTTCATATTATTGGGGAAAATTAGAGAGATTGCCTGTTTTCTTGTTTCCTTAATTTTGAACACCTAAAGAATCTTGCCCTAAGACTATAAAACCATTAAGGACAATTCAGCAGAGCTGATACCTGGCTACTGAAGAAGTCCCACAACCCTTCTACCTCTCATAACCACTTCTTATTTCCCAGTGGCCACAGCCACTCTCCAGCCCTGTCGTGCTCTTTGCTGCTGACAAAGTGTTTGTGTTTTAATGCAAAGTAAATACAAAAGGCTCCACCATTTACTCCAGCTATTATCACCATGCACCTCAAAGTTAAAGCCCAAGTTAAATTCTGTTTGTAATACTTGGCTTGGTTTGTGAGTTACATGAACAGACGTTTCCTGCTCTTCATACTCCAGATGTTCCTGCAGCCCCAGAATTCACTGGTTCTTACACTTTATAAAAATCACAGGATTTTTAAGGTTGGAAGAAAACCTCAAAAAGATGGAGTGCAACGTATCCTATAGAGATATCTAAATACAGACATGTACATGAATGCCTGGAGGCGAGTTCAGCTCGAACATTTCCCAGCCCATGCCAGGTACAAGATTCCAAACGCGAGCCAGGCACACGCTGCTTCCAACACGGGAGAGTCTGGTATTTCCTAGAAACCACAGAGCATTTCCTCCTGCTTGGCTTGGCTCTGTGTTTTGCCTTCCACAAATTCCCTCTGTAGCTTCCCAATCCCAAGATTTGCTCCAGGGACTCCTGGGCTGGGCTCTCACCCAGTGACCACAGCACCTTTGGCCGCTGGCTGCGCTTCTAGGGAAGGCACTCACAAATACCAGTGGTTCTTCTCACTTTCCTCCCAATTCCCCATGCTCATTCAGGGTTTTTTTTCTGCACCTTGATGCTTATTATGAATTTTTTCCAATCCCAGCCCCACATCATGAGTTACCCCACTCTTACAATCAATTTGTACAGTATTTTCCACTGGTTACTAAAGCCTGTTACCCCTACACACAGCAGAGACCTTTTTGTTTGCAATCACTCACACTGCTTCTGTTAGAAATTAAACTAAAAAGCTTAGAAACAGGAACAGGAGCAGTTTTTGTCGTGCTGCAGTGGGGAGCCCTTGTTTACACAGTGCTGAGTTATCGGGGCCGTGGGGGCTGGACAGGAGGGGTGTGGACAGCCCAGATAACAACGGCTCAGCAGCCACAGGGGTCAAGTTTAGATGCAAAGACACCACTCCTGCCAAGGCTCAGTAATTCCTAACAACATTTTACACTGCATTTTACACCACGAGCAGAGTTATTTCTCTGTGCTAAACACAAAACAAGCCTGAAAAAGAAATGAGATTACTGCTTCTGAAGGCATTGTGAAGTTAAGTTCAATACAACAAAGTCTAAATGTCAGGAATAAAACACTGCAAACACTAGGAAACCTACAGCTCTCAACATTCTAAAGACTTTGTTGTATTCATACTCATTATTTCATTTTGCTTCTGGAGGAAGCTGCTTATTTCAAGACCATTGTGTCCTTCCCTGACAGGCCCTTTCAACACGTACTTTGTAAGGTGCCAAATGATTAATTGGGAAAAAAATAAACGTTCTCTAGGTAGCAAGCACAAAACTAAGGAGTGGGAAGAGGAGCTGATCCTCTCCTTGGCTGCTGGAGGAGGTGTTGGCTGGGGGCACCGAGGGTGGTGCAGAAAAGCAATTTATAGCCTGTGCAGCAGCTCAGAGGAGAGGGGGGTGCTGAGGAAGGAAATGACAACAAACCAGGAAGATTTTCCTTGCCAGAAGGTGATTATTAGGAAGAATGAGGAGTTTTAGCTTTTCTTTTGAAGATCTTTTTTCTGTCATTGCCACCACACTCCTGAAAGACTCGAGGCAATCAACACATGGAGCCATTTCCTCCGTAAACAGAACATTCAGGAAACTGGAAAACCAATCATTCCGAAGGAAAAAGCAGTAAAGAGGGGCCTGGTGTCTTTCTAGCACACAAGATAAACCCAAATTAGAACTTTTCTAATTTATGATGACAGAAAAATCTCCCAAATCAAATAAAACCCATGCCTGATCCAGGTTTCAAAGGCTGCAATTCTCCAAGCTTTGATCTTTAACTCCCCAGTTCTTACACCAGGAGGCAGGAAAAAAAAATCTACTTAATTTTTCTATAAAATAAAGCAGCTGAGCTGTGTCCTGCTTTGCCTCTGGTTCTTCTTCTAAAATGAGCCATTATGATTATGCCTCTTTCACTCCTCCCTTGGAATTAAGCTGGGCTTGGCCTCAGTCCAGGGCTGATTACTCCTGCAATTTCCCGTTCCTGAAAATGATGCACACACAACGTTGGTCCCACCAGCCCCAAACCTACCCCTAACTCTGGATCAATGCAGATATTTATGTGCAAAACCTTCTTGCATGGATGGGAAATGAAGACCTGGCACAGGAGGAGCACCAAGCTCTGCGAGATCTCCTGAGTCAGAAGCTGCACAGACAGTTTCAAAAATATCTTTGTTTGCCAAGGAGCCCGAGACATCAGCCAGCCAAAGTGACAGCCCACAGCTTGAGTGTGAACGTTCAGAGCTGAATTCCACTGGCATGGATTGGGTATGAAGAGGAACTGCACAATGGAAGGAAGTTTTGACCATCTGCCTTGTTAATACACAACTCACAGGAAAAAAATGGTGCTGATTTCTTGAAAAGGGTTTTTTGGGGTTTTTTTCTCATTTTTCTCCATCTTCACTTTAATTAAAGAAGTAAAAAGTGTGGTCAAATTGCCCCTTAAGCGTGACGCTGCATTTTAGCAGAGCTCACAATTCCTTACAAACCCAGAGAAGTATTCCACCTGTTCCCCTGCAGCATGCCAAGAAGACAGCCACAGACCCCCCACTATTCATATTTTATGTTATTATTTTGTAGCTGACTCTGCTTTGAATGGGATGCTGGGCTCAATGAGCTCCAGAGGTCCCTTATAACCTAAATTATTCCACAATTATTCTAAGGATTCTAAGGACTAAGAGGTGAACTGTGTCTTTTGGAGCACTAACAGAATTACCAGAATATAAAATCAGATTGAAACCAACCAACACTGAAAACCCCACCACAGTAAGAGGATCTATGGGTCACAGCCCATGGATTTCAATCTGGAAGCACCCAAATGCCAAGATAGGAAGAAGATTCCAGGATTTCCATCTGTACTTACAATCCATCCAATGAATGCTGCCCATAAGGAGTAAGTCATGGCTCCAGCTCCTGCTAATTCCCAGCAATCAGGAGGGATTCAGACTGGTGAGATCAGCCAACTCCGTGTTTTATTGAATTGCTGAATGGAGTCAGTGCCTGGGGGAACGTTCCAGGCTGAGGCAGCACCTTCAGCCCCCGCCTTCCCTGCTGCAGGCCCAGATAAAGAGTTCCAGGAACTGCCCAGCTGAGCTCAGGGATGAGTTACAGACCTCCCAAACACCCGACCAGCACAACAGCCTCAACCAGGGCAGCGCTGCCCCATCCCTGGAGACCCAAGAGCAGGGCCAGGATTAATGGAATTAATCCATCTCAGAACTTCCAGGGCTTTGCACCACGACTCAGCCACCTCCAGGGTAGTCAGCAGGTAAGGAGATGGCAGTGACTGGCCGTGGGGTCTGCTCAAGTGGAGCATCCCTCTGTGGGGTGTCCAGCTCTGGGGTCCCAGCACAGGGAGGACGTGCAGATGTTGGAGTGAATCCAGAGGAGATGATTAGAGGGATGGAGCAGCTCTCCCATAAGGAAAGGCTAAGGATTGAGGTTGTTCAGCCTGGAGAAGAGAAGGCTCCAGGAAGACCTTACTGTGGCCTTTCAGCATCTGAAGGGGCTCCAAGAAAGTTAGGAAGGGACTCTGGACAAGAGAATGGCTTCCCTCTGACAGAGAAGAGGTTTAGATTAATGTTAGGTTTAGATTAATGTCAGGGAGAAACTCTTCCCCGTGAGGGTGGAAAGGCCCTGACAAAGGTTGCCCAGGGAAGCTGTGACTGCCCCATCCCAGGAAATGCCCAAGGCCAGGATGGATGGGGCTTGAAGCAACCTGGGCTAGTGGAAGGTGTCCCTGCCGGTGGAATGGGATGGGTTTTAAGGTCCCTCCCAACCCAGACCATTCCATGATCCTGCTGGTGCATCCTGTGCTGGGCAGGACAAGCTGGTTTTATGTGAAAAACTGGAGCTGCTGCTGCTGCTGCTGCTGAGTGCACGAGCAACGCCTGGAGAAACACACGTGTGCCCCATGTGACTGTGAGCACTCACACAACACATTCAGCTCTCTTAGATCCTGAGGAGCTGCACTGCTCTGCTCAAAAATCCTTTAAATAATGGATGTTTCCCTCTCCCAGGGGCAGTGGAGTACATTCCAGTCCCACAGTATCTCATAAATGCCATCAGCCCCGACAGCCTCCCTGTTGCTATGCAACCCTGGGCTGCCTCTCCATATGAGTTTTCCCTGCCTCTTCCACAGGGATATGATACCCAACCACCAATTACAGCCCCGATGCTGAAGCCTGACAGCATTTCCCTTACGAAACACGAGTTGTTTTTAGAGGTCTGGTCTAATTCTCCACCTTGTCACTGCTTCCCCGTTGATGCACAGGCCTGAATCCCAGCCCCTTCTCCCTGGAAAGGCACAGCAAATATTGCAGCAAAGCAGATGCACTAAAGGGGCTCAAAAAGAGAGCTGGGCAAGGCTGTGGAGGGGAATGGTTTTAAACTGGCATGGGGCAGGTTTAGATTAGATATTAGGAAGAAATTCTTCCCTGTGAGGATGGTGAAGCCCTGGCACAGGCTGCAGCACCAAAGAGAGACCCAAAGTCTACCCAGCATCGATTCTGGCCACAACAGGGACTGTGGTCAAATTGATGCAGATGAAGTTGGCTTTGCCAGGGATCTGCTTACGATCATGCACTGACATCAGCTCCCTGTTCCAGCAGTGACTCCTGGCACCGTTCTCCTCCTCATTACACTCAGGATTTCAAAGACATTTGAGAGTTTGTCATTTTTTTTCTACCCTGCAAATGGAGCTACTCTGCCTCGCTGTGAACACTCACCACACACACGTCAGGTGGCTCAGGACAAGGCTAAAGATGGAGCAGAGGTTGACTCGATGTGCAAAAAGCAGACGAGAACTGAATTCTAAATATAAGCCCTGCTAGGGCTGAGTGAGCCACGGCAGCACTTCCTCTGAGAGGTGGGAACGTACAGCACCACAGCAGAGGAACTAGGTGGGAACATCTTTAAAACCTCTCCTATGTCATCAGATTAAATTTCCTTTTCAGCCTCAGGCAGCCAAGCTGATAAGGAATGAACCCCCAAGAAAGCCAAGGCAGCAGGAAGGAGCCAGTCAGGAAGATCCCGAGCAGGGACAGGGAATCCAGGCTCTCCCCCCAGGGCACGTGAAGCTCCCAGCAGTGTTAATAAAACCTGGCACTGAGTGTGGAACAGGATCCCTCGACTGCAACACTGCAAGAGGCACAAGCCAGAACAAGGCAATTTCATACTGGGATGCCAAGGAGGGAAGAGCTGCATAGTTGAAATCAACACCTCCTACTCGAAATGCTGCATTTCACAGCTCTTCTGCACAGTTAAAAGTCTCTCCACATGAGACACAAGTTAAACTTCAAACAAACATTCCTGGGAAGAAAGTGCTTGTTAGCTCAAAGCCTGGAAATAAAGATGTACAGAAAGTGATAGGATTTCCTGACAACAAGTGAATAACAAACATGCTTGTTTCAACACACGGCTCAGGAGATGTTTTAGGAGACAGCAGTCAAAACACACACACAGTCACCCCCCAGAGAATGCCAGGAGTGTTTCCTAAAACTTTCACAATATTACCAATTTCAATAAAAATGGATTTGCCAGCATAGGGAGGTGGTGAGGGTGGTGAGGCCTTGGCACAGGGTGCCCAGAGAAGGTTGCCCCATCCCTGGAAGTGTTGGAGCAACCTGGGATACTGCAGGGTGTCCCAGACCATGGCAGGGGGTGGGACTGGATAATTTTAAGCTCCCTTTCAACCCAAATCCTTCTGGGATCCTATGATTCTAAGGCTTGTGCTCAGAGAAGTTTTTGTTTAATACAATTTATTTCCCCTGAAAGCTGTCACTTGGAGCTTTAAAAAAAAAAAGGCAGCACAAAATACCAGCTCTAAATCTATTTATGCTATTTTCTTCTTGTTTAAGAGCATGGTAAAAATCAACTCCTTGCAGTCAGCTTAAGTGAAATCACAGAGTAAAGTCGTTTAAATAATTATTCCTGTCAAAATAACGAGAGCACAACAAAGGCAGCCACCAAATGCCCATCACTATGGGTTTCTGGCCCAGATTTATCTGCCAGCTACGTTCATGGCCTGTTAAACCAAAGAGAAGTTATTAAGAATGAAAAAGCAGGAACTGTTTCAGCACTGGCCCTTGTATCTTCATTAATTAAACTGAACAGCTTTGCTCCTCCCCCCACCCCCAAACAAGACAAACAACTCATTTTTAAAGCCTGCTTGCTGCAAACTTGCTTCCCCCTACCCTAACAGCTCCCTGGGAATATAAAGATAAAATTTTAAGATAAAATTTACAGATTAAAATTCCATTTACTGATAGTACCAAAATATTATTTTTGAGAACAACTCATTGTGTTCTCGGTGAATATTAGGGCAGAACAGTTCAGCAACTATTCACTGTAGGGCCTGTACCTATTCCAAGTTCAGAATTAAAGTGCCAACTTGTAGTAATTTCTTTATACAAATCGATTGTTGAAGGACAAACTTTTGCAGTCAGGCCTGGGTACAACAGAACAGGCACTGCAGGTCAAAGCTCTTTTATAAGCAGAGACACAGTCCCAGGTGAATGCAGATGTGGAACTCAAACCAGAACCCTCAGCTGCTCCAGAAAGGGACCCTGTTCAATGGGAAAAGTCAGAGTCCACCAGCTCTCCCCAGGAATGAGCTGTACAAGTTTAGAATGAAACACCTGAGAAGATTAATAAAAACTAGGATGAGAATTTCAGCCTCTAGCAGGGAAAGGGCTGTAGGATGCAACAAAAGCCCTCAGAAGGACTAAGTGCCCTCCCAGCACATCTGGGACATGTGCAGCAAACAAATCACTCCAATTCCATCTTCATTTTGGAATTACATTAAAAACTGAAGTAAGTAACAGTGATGCTGCCAGATGCATTTTGAATGAAAACACCATTTTCTCTTTGACTGCCTGGTACACCAAAAGCAAACCACTGCTAAATGCACTTTGGTGTTATTTTTAGTACATATCAGAGCAATTTAGGTAAAACACATCGACCACTCTCAGGCCTAGAATTCATCTTTCCTGTTCTGTGTGAAACCCCTCTGAGGTTTTCCATGGCTTTTTTTAGCAGTGTAAGTGGAGCCAAGGGAATCAAACTGCTTGCCCTGGTTTTATTGTATGGCAACAAACCTCGAGACCTAGAACAGCGCTGGCTGTGAAACCAGATCTCACACCTATAATAGAACCATGACCGACACACCCTGATTAAATCAGAGGCCATGTTTAATGCATGTATCTCTGCTCCTCTCACAAAGACACCAAGCTGATGACACGAGATGAAAATGGACAATTAACTCCATCGAAATACCTGAAAGAAAAATCAGCTCCTATTTAAAAGGTCTTGCTGCAAAGTAAAAACTTCTGCAAGCTCAGCTGTGGATTCGCAGATGTGCGGTTGAAGAAGTTTACTCACGCTGACTTAAATTGTGCTGCCTGAGTTGAAATTTGGACAGCTTTCTGTGCTTTGTAGGATGCCAAATTCTCCACCAGAAGCCACCAGTGGCAGCAGGGAAGGGAGCTGGAAGGCCCTGGCTGTGTCAGGCAGGAGTTTATGGGCACGGCTGCTCCTTGTTCAAAAACTCCATCAGCCCCGAGTGACTGCTCTACACTACAGCCCTAAAGCAGCACATAAATCCATTTATATGAACTACACACTTTTTACTCGTTCCATAATTTTCTGCAGCACAATGTCAGTAGTTCTAAGGATTAAGACAGGACCCTGTTGCAACCAGATAAAAAAATACCAGCTCCAGGTCTGTATTCATCAATCATTTGCCACAGACACAGTGGCACCAACCACAAACTTCTTGGAGCACTCAGACCTGAAGTTTGAGCCCAAGTGAAACCAAATTCACACATAAAGCCAAGCACAAGCAAAATTCCTGCTGAAACAGAGGAACAGCAGCTCCAGCACTGTCACCAGTGACTCAAGTGAAAAGGTCACCCTGTGTCTCCTGATTTCTGCTCTGTAAGCAGGGCTGTGTAGGACAGCAGAACACTTGTCCTCTGCAGGTTTCACATTCCCATTTTTCAGCCTTCTTCTCCACGAGTTGTTCATTCAGATGATTCCAATAAATCTAAAACACCAGCTTAAAAAAAGAAGCTAAGAGAACTTCGCCACGCTAACACTGTAACAGTGGTTACCAAATATTTTCTTCTTCATTCTTTTGTGCTTACATGACACTTCTTTTCTTTCCCAGTCTGTCCAAACAGGACATGGATAGCAAGCTGGGACAGAAATGCTCTACCCAGGGCTGATAGAGAGCACTGGAAAGAGCAGTGTTCAAACACCACACCTGCCCAAGGAATGCAGCGTCACCTGTGCTCATTCCCTGAGCAAACCCCGCCAGGCCACGGCAGAGCTGCCCGTGTTTACACTTCACAATGAGTAACTGTTTTGTTTGATAATAAAGAAAAGAAACCAAAACATTTTAGCCACTTCAGAGAGTTTGGATTTACCCACACGTTGGCACCAAGGCTTGGGGCCCCTTTCCACACGACTCAGCCACAGTCACTGGTCTAACATTGGGTTTAAATCACCAGTTTCAGGTACAGAACAAACCACAGGTTTCAGCTCCTCTCCATGAAATAAAATAGAATAAACCACATTTGTTTCCCTTTCACTCTCTACCACCCCAAACCTTTGCTGCTTTGTAGGATGTACCAGAACTAGAACTGGGGGTGTCAATAATGGCCAGAAGGATCATGGCAACCCCAGCCTCTCCTCCACCACTGTGCCATGCCATGGAATACAGACAGTCATTCCTGAAAATAACCTGGAGACTAATGGAAAAGGGAGGGGAAAGGACCCTGTCTGGCACAGAGCAGTGAGGAACCAAGAGCTCTTCACCTTTCTTTTGCTCCCAGGAATTGCACTCTGTCTCTGCCACACCACAGCCTTCCCAAGTCACACTGACCCCATTGCTTCTGTGGCATGACAAAGTAGGAAGCATTCTGAGAAAAAAACCCCACCTTTTCCAACAAAATAAGGAAATCATGATCATTTACGTTGCCTGCACACTGACAGCACTTCACTCTTCTTACAAATATAGCTTCAGGCATTTTTTACTGGAAAAATCACAAAAGCACTGAAAGCCAAGCTGGCCTGTGCTGGGGAACTGACCAACACCAGCCCAGTTTCAGACTAACTAATTCCAGACCAATACGTGTCCTACCTCACTGTCTTGATTCAAAACCAACCACATTTTCCCCATTCCCCAAACCCTGATTTTGATTCCCTGGCAAATGAAAACATCCACCTGCGCTGCAGGGAGAGAGCAGCCGGGAGCAGACAGACAGACAGAACTATCTGGAGGTGGTTTTGGGGGCTGTTTTTAGATGGAAAAGCAGACAGGAGGGAGGTTTTGTCAGGAGATAAAATGCTGCAACAAACCCGGGGGTTTGCACTCAATTCTCTCCCTTGAGGGTCTCAGAAAGGTGCATCGCTTACAAGCTCGGGTGGCTCTGAGCTGGGCTGCCTCTTCCTCAGAGAGGAAAACCTCTGCTGACTCCGCACCGAAAACCTTCGGAAGGACTCTCTGCTCCGGGATGCAAAGTGCCTGAAGGAAGAGGTTCTCTTGAAGGGAGTCCTGGTGCCACCTTCCCCTCCACTCCGCTCATGAGCCACCGCAGTAGTGACTAAATTTAGTGCTTCCTGCAAGGATCTCCGCACTGTGCCCATCCACTGGGTCATGTGAGTTTGTGCCACTGTCAGTTTGTCTCCAAGGTAATCCATCTTTTTTTTTTTTTTTTTTTTCTCCAGCAGAGATGAGATATGAATTTTCAGTAGCAATTAAAATAAATCCTCCTTAACAACCCTGATTTATTTTGCGAAAAATGATTCCGTGTATGAAATATTTCCGGTTAAGGTAAACAGCACTGCACTATCACCCTCAGCATATTCCTAAAATGAAATAACCAAAGATGTGAGGTGGGAGATTGGTATTTGTCAAGTAGGAAAAAATAAAAGACTTTTCCTACTTACAATCAGCTTTCCAGAGTTCCATCAAATTATGTTTAATTCAGCCATGTTAAAGAGATAAATCAATGCTTAAATCCTGACACAGTCACTTGAAACGAGTCCATTTGCAAGCAGAGAATTAGGTTCTTACTCTCTCATTTCACAGCAGGAAAAGCAACTCCCTTTTTAAGCCAAGTTTTTGCTTTGCTGTAAATATCAGAATGATAAAACAAATCTCAGTCTCCTGACTCGGCCACTCGTCAGGTGAGAGTACATCGACCAAAGTTCTGGCGCTCCTATACAATCCATTTAGCAGCAAATCGATTCGATCTTCTAGACAATAAATCCGGATCCTTTTCTTCCCAAAAAAACTCTGCAGAAGGGTGTCAGCAGCAGAATCCCCTCCTCAGCAGCCCTGCTGCCTTCGGAACCATCCTGGAGCTCTCCCCGGGCAGAACTGCGGAGCGCAGCCGGGGGAGGCTGGAGGGGAAGCGTGTCCAGCCTTCCCCGCGGGACTCGCTGCCTGCTCAGAGCCTGCCAAAAGAGCTGCTGGATGACATCAGCTCCTCTGCTTCCAGGGGGGCTCCCAGCCGAGGGACAGAGGCACACGGACTGTCCCCACGCCTCCTGTGTCCTCGCAGTGGCTCTGGAGGCAGCTCTGGATGCACAGCTGTTTGCAGCCCGGCTGCTCCCAGGCAGGGGCTGCCACGCTCCCGGCGCTCCCGGCTAAGGCACACACGAGGTTCCAAGCAGGAGAACGCTGCTGCCTCTGGAATGCCGATCCCTCCTCTCTCTGCTCCGGGGAGGAAACAATGAGGAGGTGACCAAGCTGCAGAGGTCTGCCCAAGGAAGGATCTGGGCTGGGCTTTATTATAGTACAGGCAGGGTTCCCATGGCAACGCAGGGAACAGCATCTGCTGGCTCCGGAGCAGGCAGGAGTTGCACAGATCTATTGGAATGATTCATAGTTTGCGTATGTCACGTGGACTCGCTGATTTTAACCCTTCCTGGGGAATGCAGCTCTGCCAGGGAACATCTCACACCCATGCCAGAGGATTCCCACCGGGATGGGGCCGCGCCTGCACTCCCCTCCTGCTGCTCAATGGGCACCTGGGCAGTGCCAGCACCTGTACCTGGTTCACTGTGCCATTCGTGGTCTCAAAGGGGACACGTCCCAGGCAGGGACTGCTATCAGCACAGGATAATGATTAAGCCAGAGGCTCAAACCAAAGCTGAACAGGTCTGACCATTGGAAGCCATTTTTTTCCACTTTTCTACATGGCTCCCTGTTGTGAGGAAGGGCTCCGTGTCCTTTCCCAGCTCTGCTGCCTCCTCAGCTGCTCACAAACCCAAAATGACTGAAGGTAACAAGAGGACCCCAGGTGCCACCAGCCATGGAACTCCTGGGAACAGCCCACTTGGGAGGACAGCAGGAATAAAAGCTACATGTTTAAATCAATAAATCTAAGTTCATGACGTAAGTTTGGACTTAAAAGTCCAAAGTCAAGCCGTGACTAGCTCAGGTCCAAGGGAAAAGAGGCAAGACAGGCATGTTGGAAGCTGCTCGCTCTCCTGTTTGTTCAAGGGGGTTTGTGGCTGTTGCTTAATTTGCCATACAAAGTACCATGAACTTGCATCACCCTCTGCTCCTCTGAACCAGCCAGGAAGAGATTCAATGGAACAAAGAATTTCCAGATAACATTTGATGCAATGGTTCTTGCGTAAGGTTTACTGTATCAGAAATGTGCCTTGCAGACATGCATGAACCCAAGATGCCCTGAGGAAATGGAGAAGGAGGAATGCCTGCTCTTCTAATCCCTGTTTTTAGGAGCTCACCTCCACCAACCTGTAACTTATCTCCAGGAAAAGCTTCAGTGACAATATGTAGCATTCCCTAACTCATTCTCATTTCTCAATGTATTTGTTTTGAATATTCACAAATTAGCAGCCTTATAAAACCCCTCAGTAATAAAAGAAAACCCAGCCAACAGAGAAAATCCCTTTTCTCCCCCGCTCACACAGCTCTTACATGAAAGAGCTGCTGGGTTATTTTGGCATGGAAATGGAAAGAGTTTTGACCAGATGCCCCAAGAGTTGGGTGTTCCTTAGATTTGTAAAGAAATAGGGAAAAAATAAGTTTACCTACCACAGTTATGGATAATGCTTCACGAATGATGGAGACCCAGCATCCAAGACTAGAATTTAAGACTTCCTGGACATTTTTATGCTGTTAAACCTAAGTGTGATATTTCAAACATCTGCGCCTTTGCAAGTGCAGCTCTGTGCCTGCTGCAGTGCAGGGATTGTGCACGGGGCACTCTGCCATTCCAGAGGGTTTCAGGCTCCATCTGATGCTGGAGCCCCTGAAATAGCAGCCCGAGAGCTCAGCCTGGAGCTGCCATGCGAGTCTGTCAGCAGTTCCTTCACCTCAGCAGGACGGGCAGAGCACAACCCAAATTTAACTCCCCTTCTGGAATATCAGCTGGGGCAAACAGGGGGAGAGGCACAGCCAGATTTCACCTAAGGTGCACGAAGCAAGGAGCTCCTACAGCTCGCTGCAAGGACTCCTCACATGTGCATGGAATTTGAAGAATCTGAAAATTCATTACAGAATACAGTCCACTTTTTTATTATATCTGCCTGAAAAGAGATGTTATATCAAATATACCATTTTTGTCCTCAGAAGATGGAAAACTGCTGATTTGAGTCTTTCTGCAATACTAAATTTAGGATCTTCTGGCACCACGTGAACACACTCCTGGGTACTGAAGAATCTAAATTACTGCTTAGATTTACACCTCAATTAACATCAGGGCAAAAGGCTTTAGAGGACAATCCAGATGCACCTACACCATCGAAGTCAAATGGCTGGAGATTTTTGCACCACTTCAGCTGAACTTGCAAGGGAGTGCAACAAGACGAGCTCTAAAGTCCCTTCCCTTGGAGGCCATGGACACCTTCCATTATCCCAAATTGCTCCAAGCCTTGTCCAACCTGGCCTTGGACACTTCCACAGCTTCTCTGGGAAGAATTCTCTAACTCACAGGGAAGAATTCTCTAACTGGCCCCCAGCCCAGCAGTCCTGGCTGAGTGAGGGTTTGTTCCTGAACAAGAACAGCACGAGATGATCTTCTGCCCTTGACAAATCCGAGTGATTATCTCACCCTGGGTCTGTCAGGGATCTGCAGCTCCAGAAAACAGAGCACACACACACACACAGCTACCCAAAGTGCATGACTAATTACCTCAGTATAAATGGGACCTCGTTATTCAAACATCGCTGGATACTGCCATTATTAACATCTATTCCACCTACAGCTCAAAAACACAACCCTGCACAAAGACCTAACAACCCTTGTTTTCTCCCCTCATTCAGCAGAAAACAAAATTCCATGGTTACATTATATTTTCCAAAAGCCTCTTTCAGCTCGTTTGGAGCTTCACCTGCTCTTGAATACATGTAATTATGTTAATGACTCTGTGGGACTGGAAGGTCAATTTAAAGAAGGTCTGCAAGCAGCAGAGCACAGAACATACAGCCCAGGAGGGGCAGCCTCTCTATGGGTGTGAGTCTATCCAGTCCACGGGGTTCCCCCACCACCAGCTCCATCCCAGCAGCATGGAACCGGGAAGGAAATCCAGTTGAAGACCCACCAAGACACCTGGGATTAGTCTTCACCTCAACTGAGTCCTCTGAAGGATCATTTGCCAGTAAAGCAGACGGGACAGAAGGATAAAGCAATTTTAGTCTGGACTGTGACAACAGTTTCTGCTCTTCCCTTGTGGGAACCTCAGCCAGAAATTCACTCTCTGATGGGTTCCTGCCATCACCCCACTCCAACTGGCAATCAGCATTAAATCAGGAATTTCCAAAGGGTTTTCTGTGAGGCACCATCCCACTTACAAACAGCAGGACCCAGCCCTTGTGAAGACCAGGGGCAGCTCCAGTCCCACCCTGTGACACCCAGTGCTCAGCACTCCCCAGAGCAGAGCCTGCCCTTGTAAGGCTCTCCCAGCCCTGCATTCCACACCAACTCTCCCCTTCTGCTTCATTAGTAAGAGAACTTAATTTAACCTCTTGTGTTTGACATGATGGACTATTTAAAGATGCAGCACTGGGCTGGGCTGGGTTGCATGGTTCCAGACTCAATTACTCTTGGGCTCCTCAGACGTGACAAACAACTCATGGTTTTAGAGGCTCCTTATTTTTGCCTCCGTATTCTGTGTTTTGCCAACTGAATTGTCACATTCCAAGAAGGAGCAGTGAGCATTCCTAACTGCAGGCTGGATTTCTTACGTGCAACACCCCTCCATGAAGATTTTACCACGTTACCTTCAAATTCTCATTTAAAGTAAAAAAAAAAAAAAAGCCTGGCTGCACATCTGGCAGAGAGACAGCAAAGCTCAACAGCTGGAGCAGAGGATCTGCTTCATGGCAGATACCCAGCTTGCCCACTATTCCAATCCAGGAATTCCCATGGCACTGAACACAGCCAAAGACAAAAGGTCTTGGTGGTTTTATCTGCTCTGTTTTATAGACTTCTTTTAATCTTCATGGTGATAAAATAATGCAATTTAATGAGATGCCCAGACGGCCTCACTTGTAGACAGGCACTCTACAGTCAAAAGAAAAAGGGGAAAAAACCAAAAGAGAGGAAGAAAGAGTGGAATGGATGGAGTGCCTTAACACAAGGACTTTGGACAGTGTCCATACAGAGAAATCTCTTTTGTAACCTGAAATCCCAGGTATCTCAATATTTACACCAAATATTTGGTTTTGATTCCTACTTTCATTTTCTGCTGAAAATAAGCAATTTACACTCACAGCCACAGCTCTAATTAATGGTTATCCACAATTCACAGAGAGACCTTGGCATTAAAGGTGTTTCACTCACACACACCAACTACAAGAGGCTGAAATTCCATTTCCAGACTTTTTCCTTCTATTAGATAATTTTTAAATCCCCCAGAGGCCTCACAAACCAGTGAACAAGGAGAGGCTGCAGAGGCAACAGGCTCTGCATCAACACTGGTGAAGTTTACACAAGCACACACTGATATGAGAGGCTTTTAAAGAAAGGTAAAAAAACATTTCCTAAAAGATCCCATCAATGGCTACTTTAAAATAGTTATTTTGAACAGAGCTGGTGAGAAGTTGTAAAAAAAATATTTAAATCTGCATTCCTTGTTTTCCTTACAGAAGTACCCCTGTGATTAAAAAAACGTATTAATAGTTTTCATCACTGAATGAATGCTCCACATACTTATTTATACCTGCCAGAGTAATTTTTCCATTCACCATCATCCATGGTGATGCTTGATGGGTTCCAGTGAAAAACTGCACTTTCCCATTTTATTTGTAATCAGAAAGTCAGTCATCCTTTCTCTGCACAGGATTCTGGGCACTTTTGCAGTAGCATGTCATTAAATCAAGCTTAATAAAAATCTGTAAATAAAGATAACTGTGAAATAAAATTTTTACTCTGTTTTTAAACAATTTAAATACAACTAGCAGTAATAACTGCAACAACTAAAGCACAAGAGTATTGCAGAAAATGCCAATTCTTTTGTCCCCCGAACCACTTGTCTCCTGAACCTAAGCAAGGCCCAGTTAAACATCCTGAACATACAGAGATTTGGTGCCTTGAATTGTTTCGGTGTAAAACAAAGCTATCAATGTAAAAAGCTGAGGAAACCAGCTAAAAATATACGAGGTTGTTTGCAAGCCCATGTCCATAATCCTGCAGCACTTCCCTTCCAGCTCAATGGAGGAGGAAAAACTGAAAAAACAGAAACAGGAAATTCCTACAGCACAAATACGCTGGAAGGGACTAAAACTATTTTCTTTACATTTGTTTATGTCTGAGGGATCAAGGCAAGCAGAAGATGGATGGTTATAGGTTGTTTTTAGTTTGTACAAACAAAAATCCAGGATGAAGATGTCTGCAATGGATTTCCCTGCATCAGGGAGGGAAAATAAAGCAGTGCCATAGCCAGGGCTCTCCTGGGAAATCCAACATGGAACAGTTGCTGCTCCATCACCTGACCTAATGGACATGTTAAGCACAGATAACCACAAAACATCTTCAACAGAGACTTCTCAAGCACAAAACATGGCCTAAAACACCTCCACGTGCTGAACTTTGCTCCCAGGGCACAGAGGGTGAGTGGAGAGCACAGAAACAAGCAGGAGAACACGCTGCTCCTGCTCCACACCACCTGCCTGAGGAGGTGTCAGAGCATTTGTTCTCCTCACTGAGGGTGCTCAGGAAATTTCCAACTACTGAAGGCTCAGATCTGACTCACAAAATTCACAGAACACACTGAAGGAAGAGCTTTTTTTTGGTGCAAGGGATTTCCTTCTTCAGAGATCAGTAACAAGGAGCTGCTTCTGAACCCATTCCAGCTGTTCTCAGTGTGATCACACAGTGCCCAAGGCCTGTCTGAACACTGCTCTTCATCTCCTCCCTACAAAACACTATTCCACGTGTCTTCCTCTCACACCAGGCACTGCTTGATGGCAGCACATTGACCAAACACCAGCTGTAAGTTAATACAATCATTCCTTCACCCCTTTTAATGCATTTGATGATGAGAGCAGAGGATTTATTTCCCATGGCTGTAGAACACTGAGTGTGCACACACCTTCCTTTACTTCCAGGTCTCTCTGCTCTTACTGCCTCCTTCTTGTCCTCCTCCCAGGCACAGCTCTGTGCTCCCACATCCCCCAGGACACGGACAGCACACAATCCATCCTGCCTGCCCTCAGGTGCCAAGAATTTATTAGTCTCCACCACGAATCACTACCAAACGCTACATTTTTCCAAGCTTCATTCAAGCTCTGCATTTACCTGAAGTTACATTTTAAGAGCACCTGTGCCCTGCAGTACAAATCCTGTGGTATCCTGAGGAAAGCCCTCTACAAAGAGCAGCTTTCCCCGTGGCTCAAGCAGCTCCCTAAAAACGCCGTTTCCTTTCAGCACAGTAAACACGCACTGGGCTGCATGAACAACTCACCACTGCTGAAAGGACAGGAACAATAGTGGGAACTTGGCTGTCTCCCAGCATCAGCAACACGGACAACAGCTTGGGAAAGCAGGAACTGAGTCAAAACAACTTTAGATCAAAATATTAGGAGGGAGGCAGTGAAGTTACCTCTGCTTTGTGTGTATAAGTGAGGTTTAACATTAGCCTTTAGCCTCGTGTCACAGAATGGTTTGGGTTGGAAGGGACCTTAAAGCCCATCCAGTTCCAATTCTGCCAAGGGCAGGGACACCTTCCACTAGCCCAGGTTGCTCCAATCCCTGTCCAGCCTGGCCTTGGACACTTCCAGGGATGGGGCAGCCACAGCTTCTCTGGGCACCCTGTGCCAGAGCCTCCCCACCCTCACAGGGAAGGATTTTTTCAGAAGCATATTCACAACGCCAGACTTAAAATAAGAGGAGGGAGAGCAGGCCCAGTCAGCCCCACTTCCACTGCTCTGAGCCTGGAACGACACAGCCACTGCAAGAAAATTACCAGGTCTACAAACGATTACATCTTACTCAATGAAACCCTTATTGCGACAAGTTAACCTAAAATGTGCTACTCCATGTGAGCATTTTATGGTAAATTAAACTTAATACCACACCTCATTAGAACAAACTGCCTTGCACTGAGCACGTGTCCTTGGGCTGGGAGCGGGGATGTGGCTGCGGGCCAGCAGCTCTCTGTGGTGGAACAGCACTCCCTCGTGTTCCTGCTGGGAATGGGGCTCCTCGGCCAGGCTGACCCGTCTGCCTGCTCCCAGCAATGCCACAGACACCACAATTCCTCTTGGGAACTGGGGAAATGCCTTTCCAGATTTTCCTGTGCAAGGGCGTCATTTACCCGGGTTATCCGAAAGGTCACTCAGGTTATCTGCTCCTGCTGACACCAGGAGAGCAGACACGTGGATGGGAGGGGTTTTTAACTCTTTGGAAGAAACATCCCCACCACCAAAAGCAAATCCCACAAGGGAAGAGCTGCACAGTCCACAGGAACTTTCCAGAAGTGCAGAGAGAGGGAAGGCCACACCACACCTGCAGAGAGCCCCTTCCCTCCATCAGAGCAGGGGTAACCATCTTCAGAGCAGGATGACCACCCCCCTTCCCCCAGAGCAGGATGACCATCATCTGTGGCTCCAGACTGATGATTTCAGTTTCCTTCCATCACCAACCCAACTCCTCTCACAATGACATGTCAGGACAGTGGTTATTAACCAGGTGCTGCTTCCTTCAGAGTCACCTGACAAAACACATCAAAACTACTCTTCAAAGGTAGCAACCAAAATCTTGTCAAAACAAACTCTAAATCTTACTTCTTCCTTAAATACCCCAATTTTCTTTTGATTTTGTGATTGTTCTTTCATGGCTGTCAATAAAGAACAAGGTCTTTTTAAACCACCTCAGAGGAATGTTTTATTTAAAACACAAGCCATTTGCTTTGAGTGCTTTCAGGATGGAGCACTTCTTTGCTGTTTGAAAAATGACAAGTGCCACACTGGGAAGAAACAACTCCTCAGGACTGGTACCAGCATGGGCAGTAGACCCACCACAACATCCATTCCAGAAGGGCAAAACTGAGCAGTGAATCAGAGCAAGAATTGCTGACAACTGAGAAGGCCAAGGGCAGGAACAGAACCAACAGAGCAGTCCAGTAGTTTCTGTGTCCACCAAGGAAGCCAAAAAACCTGGTTCTTGGACAAAGGGCACTGGAACAGGAAACCCCAGTGCTGTGGCTGCACACCTGGCATGACCAGTCTGACCCTGTGACTGATGCAAGACCATGGAGCTGCACTTACAGGACTTCCTGGACACCTTCCAGACCTAAAGGTGTTTTGTATTAGCTGCAGCAGAGCTCCTCACCAGCTGGAAAAGGGGTGATGGATACTTCATGCACCCTGGAAAATACTCAAATATATACAAGCTGTGGAAAAAAAAGTTTCACTGGACACAAAGACACTTCTCAGAAACCCAGAGCTGTCACCCATGCACAGGATGCAGACGTGTGGTGGTCACACCACTGCACACGGACTGGGGCAGACCACAGACCCTGCTGAGCTCAGAAAATGCTGTTTGTCACAACAAGACACATCCTGTCCAAAGATCAGGAGAGCAATCAGCAAGGAATGAGCAGAGAGCTGACACTGAGTGGGTCCAGTGGTGCCCCACAACTCCACCACTGTAGGAGTGGAGCAAATACACAGCACAGGAGATGCAGCCCATCAGTAACTCCATGGAGTAGCTTGAAAAGCAGATTTTTGTTGTAATATTTTTAATTAAGAGTCGTAGCTTCTTCAGGTATGTCTGCCTAATGAATAAAGCATCTTAGCTCCCCAAGACAGATTAAATAACATTTGACAACCAACTCCAGCATCTCTGGTTACTCCTGACTGTAAGCAGAGAGAACAGATAAGTATCTCCTTAGTAGCCTCCAGCTGCAACAGCAGCACAGAAAGTGACAGAAGGCACAATTGTGTATGTCTCTTAAATTTCTTTTTTTAACATCATGAATATCACAGCTGTCATTCCAATATTCTCTTGCAGTAAATCAGGAGAGTGTGCATGAATGAAAGTGCCTAAGGAATGCTCCAAGCCCTCTAAAAGAGAATGCAACACCCAGAAAAGTCAACATTCTGTTCTGTCACAGCCTAGAACTGTGCAATACCAGAGCCCACCATCCCAGGCATCTTCTGGACTGATCCAAAGTTTGGGTTGGTTTGGGATTTTCCCCTGGCCTTGTGGAAAATCACATGTCAAAGCAAGAGCAGGGAGAGAGCTCTTTCACACTTCTCACACTGACAAACCACAAAGAACATCCTCCCCTCGTCACACTAATGACTAATTTTTTAGGTTGCAGTTAAAAGGAAGCTTGTCTCTTAAAAATACAGCTGGTCAAATAAAAAACTTTAATTAATGTCCAAGCACTTCCATGTTTTATGCTACTACAATCTCCAACAGGAAAAGGTTTTTAATAAAATACCCAGTTCTTCCAGTACAATTTTCTCTCCCAGCAGCAAGAAATTCACAGTGGGCAATCTCACCTCACAGCTGATCAAAGGACATACAGGCAAGGATTGCAAAATTAAACTCAAAATGAGGGAAGGAAACTCTTTGCTACAGTTTTAAAAATATGGTAGCAAACAGCAACATGAAAAGGTTTGGTGTCAGTGCTGATCACACACTGAAGTGACAGCTGAAAAAATTAAGATCAATGCAAACTACAACAAGCAAATGAAAACTGATCTTTGGTGAGTACAGGAGAAAATGAAAACATTAAGCAATTAGTTCAAAGCAATACAGGATTTATTCATAAAGGCTTTCCAGCTCAAATGTGTGTTTTAGAAATGTGAAAGTTTCAGACACACAGCACTCCCTGTGCAAAGCTGGCAGGGCAGCACAGTCAGAGCCTGCTAAAAAGAGCTTTTCATGACAGGCAGCCCTGAGGAGTGTTGGAAGAGGAAGTGCTCACCGAGACATCGAAACCCATGAAGAGTCACATTAAAAACAAGTAAGGAACTGTAAAATGACACAACTCCTAAAGCAAGCACGGCTGTTCCTGGAAGAGCAGGCAGTGGCTGTACCAGCAGCAGGGCAGGAGGGTTCTGGGCCAGCAGAGCTTTTACACAAAGAGGGAAGAATATTCCTAATACACGCTAAACTAAACTACAGTTCCCATGGTTCTGCATAAACAAGAAGGAAACGTTGATTCCTAAAAGGGTTTCAATGTTCCAAGCCCCATTCGGGTAATCTACAGCTTTAAGTATTAGGGATGAAGCAGCCTTTCTCACTCAAAATAAATCCCAAGTCTCACGTTACTACTCAGAAAGGAACTGCTGAGGAAACCCTTCGGCACATATGAACACTCCCAGGATTTCTGCAAACAGCAGAAACAGGCAGCTCTGGGAGCACACACTGACACTGCAGAGCACACTTACCCACAGATACTGCAGGAACTTCAGCAGACGTGGACAGTAATAATACTCCATTTTCCAGAGCTCCGAGTTAACGCCAACCCATCGCTGTGTTCCAGGCAGCTCCCAGCTCTCCCCGCCTCCAGCACCAGTTAAAAGCAGAGTGGAGCAATTAAAAGCACCATGAATAATGTACCAGAGTGTGTCTGGCCCCACGTCACCGAGCTGGGAGCCTTCACCACGAGCTGGAGCTCCTCAGGAGCAGCCGCTGAGCTACCGGCAGCACGTGACTTAACCACTTGTTATTGAGCAGCCCAGTGCTCCCAGCTCCGTAATCTGGAGTGGCTCAGGCTGGAATTAGTGACAGGAATTTGGGTTTTTGCAGTAAAGGCCCTCCAGGATGAAAGAGAAGCTCTAAAACCCCTCCGTTATGAAATGCTCTGAACGCTGGCGGGGTCGCTCGCTGACCTTGTTTTGGGTGATGCACAGGAAAGACAAAAACCTACACAATGTAACAAGAGGAGCTGCTGTTTTTATGTTCTTTGAATACAAAAATGTCTTTTGTGAACGAGAAGAAATAGACACAACGAAGTAGCTTTTTATACACCCCTGGAATGTTCCCAGGGAACGAAAACTGCCAAAAAAGGAAGAAAGCCCAGGCAGAGCTTTACCCACCCCCGGGTCGTCCTCCTCGGGCTGGGTCTAAAATAGAGAGTGGTGGAGTTGTTGTTGGACATCAGCAGTGGGTGGTTTGTGAAGAGCGAAAATGGGAATTGTAACACTGCTTTTTTTATTTATTTACTTATATCCTTTTATTGATGGGAAAAGGAAAGATAAGTGACAGGAGCCTGTCCAGGGAGGGTCCCTGCAGCCTGACCCCTGCCAGCACTGCTCCAGATCTCACCCTTCCCAGGGAGGGACAAGGTGCAGGTGACACAAAACAGCTTCAAAGGATGCTGCAGCATCCTCTCCTTGAAATTTTGGTACTTTAAGGAAACTACCCCTCACTTTTCTAATCACCTATGAATTCCTGTAGAGTTGAGAAAGTATTTTGATTTTCTTCCGGGTTGAGCCAGTTTTTGGGGTAACAGAACAACTCCAGATGGGTTTCAGAAGGAACAAAACTCTAATATTAGAGGTTTTACACCATCCAGAAAAAGAGAAGGTGTGGTTTTCAGTGGGCAGGAGACAGACCTGTCATGAGCAGAACTGAAAACAACTGGTGAACTGTGACAAGCCAAACCATAAATTCATCTGCACATGTTTATAAAATATTTATCTTCTCTCCCTTGCACTTCATTTCCAAGATATTTTAAGAGTCAGCTCATGATTTTCCTCCATAAACCCTTCTCCACCCACACATCACAGTCTCATATAAATGCATCTTTCTGTGGAGACCATTAGAGAGATTTTCCTCACTAAAGGACAAAAAACCCCAGAGTTTAGTATCAAATAAATAAATAATATGTTGAGAGGCTTCACAATAATTCCTGCCTACACCAGTCCTAGTAGCAGTACTCTGTTCTGAGTCCCCAAAGCAGCAGTTCAGGTTAAAATCCCTGCACATACACATATATAAATTATTTCCAGCTGAAGGTGCAATTCCTCCAGCCCCACGGCACAACCATGCTTACTTTATTTGGAGGATGAGTCCCAGCACACATTCCTCAGGTTTTAATTCCCAACACTCTTATCATGGATGAGTCAATCAGGAATCCAGGCGTGTGACCCAACGTCAGCTCTGATGGCATCACACAATTTATGGAAACATCTCCTGTGCTCTGTGGTTGCCCCTGGATGTGCAGGTGCGTGGCCTTAAAGTGGGAACAGTCCCATGTCCAACCACAGGTACCAGCCCAGAGAGGGTTTGATGGCACCCTCTGTCCCTCCACCTGCATTCCAGGCTTAAAGGAAAAGATCCCTGCAAGAGCACAAGGCCCTGAGCCTGCTGCAGGCTCTGAGATTTGCAGCTGTGCCGGTGAGAGAAACCCAAACGCTGTCCAAAGCACGAAACTTCATTTTTGTACCTACTTTGTGCTGCAGCAGGGCTAAAAGAGAGGGAAGTACCAGCCACAGGAAAACCACAGACAATGACAGTCCAGCAGTGATGCTGGAGTCTTTACAAAAGCCTTACTCTGTTTTTAAATCAATACAAACTCAAAAAAACACGATCTAGATGAGCGTAAAATCTCCAAAGTATCATCCTTTGCAATTTCAAACGCCAATCCCACACTGCCACTTGTATCTTGCAATGGTTTGATTTCAAAGTCATCCTATGTAATGTTCTAAAAACAGCCTAATTATGAGCAGATTCTTTGGAATATAATCACAAAGAAATTACTTCTCCTGGGGTAAAATGATACTAACGCACTTTGCTTCCATTTGGAATTGTGTTTATCCATAAGAAACCAGTTCAACCAGCTGTCCTGGGAAATGCCACTCAAGCAGTTGTTTATTATCACAGACAGATGTGGAATAATGCAACAAATGGATGTTCTTGCAAACTGGTTTAGCAAATACAAAAGGGTATCAATATCAGTTCTTCACACTGCTTTAGTTGTGAATCAAATGTGAATCAAAGGGAATTGTTTATTCTACACCAAGCTATGTCACTTTGAGCACTCAGTCTCACTAGAACACCACCAATAACCTCACTGACCAGCAATATGGACAGGGGAATATTTTTTGCCACAAGGAAAAATAAGTAACTTCCCAACTACACAGACCAGAAACTGCTCAAAGCAAACAGCAGCACGGTGTTAGGCTTCCATCTACTCCCCCTTTACCACAGGAAACACAGACTGCGTTCAGATCCCGAGGAAACACGGGATTGAACTGGGGCTCCCGTGGCTCTTTCCTGACCCCTTGTGTCTGTCCACCTCACACAGCTCGGATGTGTCTCCAGCAGAGGGGAGTGTTGGAACACGCTGACAGAACTGCGACTCCGCACCCAAAATCTGTGTTTTCTCCAAAAAAAACCAAAGGCATAACCTTGGTGCAGAAGAAATGGCTTGGTTTTACATAATCTTCTGCAGTACCTGTGTGGGGCTTTGGAAAACATCAGTGTGGTGAGTTTTCCACCTCCCAAAAGCAGGTCAAAGCCCCTTCCATGCACTCACTCACACTTTGCACCCAGGAGGACCAGGCTGCCCTTTGGCTCCTGGGGCACTGCACAACAAACACACCCCGAGGAGCATTTCCAAAGCAACACAAAGGAGCAAAGCACTCGGATCCTACTGAATTCCACACGAGTTTTCTCTTTTCATGGAGCCGAGTTTCCCTTTCCCACCTTAGGCTACACTTGGTGAAGCGGAAGGATTATTCTGAGTAACCTCCCAATTACCAATGAAGTTGTTTTAATTATCTATGTACAACACCTGAACAGTTCAGTTATCCCAGCATTACTTCCAACAGCCCTTCTGTCCCACATTTCCTACCTGGCCAACACCACCTTTACATATTTGCACCCTAAGCTGATGGCACAGAACTTTTAGGGACTGGATGAGTGCCCGTCCTGTCAATAACCCAAATCCCCTGAGATGAACCTGAAGTCCATGCTAATGGGAAAGACAAAGGGACACTGGCCCCTGGATGAAGCTTAAAGACTCCAATTAAAGAACAATCTCAGCCCATTTCCAAAACCCCAATTAGGAAACCTTTTTATAAAATCCTTGTAGGTTTTTGTATTCTCTTTTTCCTTGCTAGAAGGAAAAAAAACCACTTTTCTTTTTTATAGTTCTGTGTTCTCTGCTAAAGGGCTGCAAACAGCAGAGTGAGGCATGACAGAGCAGGGCAGTGCAGCACCTCACACTGCAGAGTGTGCTGGCAGAGACAGGACAGGGGAGCTGTGACCTTGGGACAGTCCATGGGTCAACATCCTTCAGTCTCCACTTTGCAAATCCTTTACTTCCCTCAGAAAACGTTGGTACTTCATTTATTGTACATCTTTTGGAACATCTAGGCCTTTGTTTCCTATTTCAGAACAACAGCTGGATGAAGGATGCTATTTCACAACATAAAAATTCTCTGAGGGCTAAAGTCAGGACATCCTCCTGAAACTGAGGAGAAAAGCACCCAACAACTTCAAGCAGGAATTCACCCCAACAGCTGATGTGTTAGAGACAAATCTAACCACCCAAAATGTCAGCTGTGACCCTTCACAAAACACTTCTCTGTGTGTTGCCTACAGAAAGAACATTAAACCCATCATTTCTCAGGCTGGGACACAGTCCTATTTGCCTGCACAAGCTGAGAAAACAACAAAAACCATAATGCTCTAGAGTCATCTTGAGTTCAGGATGAAAATTCTTCACTCAGAAAGCAAAGTGAACAAACTGCAAGGCTGAGGCTTTGTGTTGGAAGCCTTGGCAGGAAGCAGTGGGGTGGGATCCCAGGGAGGGGCAGCCTCACCAGTTCAACCCCCCCAGCAAATGCTTCTCTGCTTGGCAGACACATCCTCCTGCCACAGCCCTTTGCAAAAAGGAAAACAGAGCTGCAGCTCCCTGATCCCTCCCCAAACCCCTCCTCCAGGGTCACTCACCATCCCAAAATCTGCTCTTCTCTCCTTGTAGAAACTGTGGCGGCTCCTCTGCGCAGACACCGAGGAAAAGTCTGTTCCCTCTGTTTTGTCTGAGCTCTGCTTGCTCCACTCTTTCCTGGGAGCCTGGAAAACACAGTTATGAATGTAATTAAATATACACTCAAATGCACATACATATCTGTATTTTATATAAATATAAAATGCCTTTTTGGAAAAAAAAAAAAAAAAGAGGAAACTCAAAGCTGAAAACACAAAATGGAAAAACATGATAGCCATGGACATCCTACACTTCAATCACAGAATTATAGGACCATTAAGGTCTTTTCCAACTGAATCCAACCTCTGGAATTCACTCACTTGTCACTATGTTAAGGGAATCTCTTGCCTCTCACCAAAGTCAGGAAAGCAGTGGAGTTTCACAGACAAATGAAGGTCATTCACCCAGTAAAAATAAAAATAAATTTTGCTTCCTTCAGATAAAGACAAAAAACAAAGAGAGGTCCAAAGAGATCACTGCTGTCAACTTGTAAAACAAAGCCAGATTACTTCTTTTCAAGTAAATATAAAATTGCAGAGTTAATAACTTAATCTCCCAGGTTCACAGCACTACAAAAATAATAAGCACACTTTTTAAAGCTTTTTCAAGCTCTCTATAGAAACATCAATAAGTATTTCTAGACTTGAAGCAAAAATCAGGTCATCTAGTACAATAGCCATTGCTCAAGAAAAGAGAGCCTGAAAAGAAATGAACTCCAGTGAGAAGTATGGATCTGCTGCCTTGCTGCAGAGTGCTGAAAAGTGCTACAAGGACATAATAAAATCTTCAATGAAGTTCAGTTACAGTTACATGAAACACTTGGCTACCATTTGGAAATACCTTTTTATCCTCGTGGAAGAACGGTTCTGGCTGAGCTGAGATCTTGTTTTTCCATGCATTATCCACATTTTCCAAGGGGAAGCTTGGCCTGGATCGATGCAGGTCCTTCCTTGCCCTCACCTCCTGCACGAGGGGCAGGCTGTCCCTTCCCTGGCGGCATTTTTCCGAGTAGGATCGCCTGAGATCCGCGGGGGCAGTCCCAAACCCAGACATGTAGCTCTTCCAATCCGTTTTACTTTTGAAGGAGTCGCCCTCAAACATTTTATTTGTGCTGTCTTTGCTCCTCAGCGTAGAGCTCCTCACTACATTTTTGCTCCAATCAACCTCTGGAGACACCTCCAAGAACTGTTCTTTTGTCACCAGCCTCTTCTGCAGGAGCCCATCATCCGCCTTCATGGACAACTTGGAGGCCACACTGACTTCCAGCTTCTGCTCTGTACTCACTGCATTTATGGGCTGGACCTTATCAATTAAAAATTTTGCACCCTGACTCCTGGAGGTCAAGTTCACTTCCTCATCCTCATCAACAATGAACGTTTTCTTCCTAGAAAATTCCACAGATGAATTTACAAACTTCTCTGGGAGAATGCTGCTGGGGTTTCCCCAGTAAGGAGGGCTGACCTTCCTGTCTTTGGGCTTCTGCTTATCAAATTCAGGGCTCCGTAATTCCAGCTTCTCTTTGCTCTTTTCATTTAGGATGAGTTTCTCTGGCCTGTGCTGCTCTTCTGCATGTTCACCTGGTTTGTTATTCACAGAATAGCGGTCTGATCCACTCTTCCACTCATTCCAGCTGTAGGTAAGAGGCATCCTATCCGACACATTTCTTTTGTTCTTCGATTTCTCCCTACCCAACGAGCCAAGATCTTCATAGAGCTTGTCTTGAACTTTACTGGCCTTTGCTGACTCTTCTTTATATTCTGCCATAAGCGCGTCAATGTCGAGAATTTGGGATCTGTACCCATCCTCAGCCTTCCTTCCAGGCAAATCAGAATTATTGTCACTCCTTTTCTGGGGGCCCAGGTCACTGTCCTTACGCGCCTGCGTGGAACGCGGTGGGGACCGGGGCTCGTGGTAAGAGGAGACTTTCCTCCTGCCACTCTTGAGATCAGCTTGAGCAGCATTTTCCGGATCCTGTTTTAGTAGGAAAGAATCAACATCTATAATCTTCTCTTTAGAATGATCCAGACCTTTTTCATGATGCTGCTGGTTGTCTTTCCTAGACACATGAAAATTACCAAACGCAACGTTTTTGGAGAAAACGGCATCTTTTTCATCTTCTTTGCCCCAATCCTTGCTAATGTGCACTTCCCGGGCGTCTTCTCTACAAGCTGAACTTGTCACATTTTTATTTGGTTGCTGCAATAAAGGTTTGGATCTTCCAGGAAAAACAGGGTCCAGATTAATTGCTGCTCCCTCGCTTGAACCAGAAACCGTATTAATTTCACTTGCACTGGGAGAACCAACAAAGCTTTTCTCTTTTTTGATACCAGGAACCTGATAAGTCACTGCAAAATAAGTTGCCTTTGGCTCGAAGACAGAACTCTGATGTTTCATGTAATCATCAGCACTGCCAAGAACAGCTTGGTTTGCCTCGCTCCCTTCCACCCCTTCTTTGACTTTTTTGCTTCTCTTTTTAAGTGCATTTTCATTCAATTGCAATGAATCTGTCCGGCTCAGCCTCTTGATATTTTCAGGAGTGAGCCACACGACTTCTTCCACCTTGAGTGACTCCTGAGGCAAGGTCCTCCTCCTCCACCTTTCAGAAATCTTCAGGTCAGAAACACTACTTTTGCTTCTCCTGACTTTCTCTTCTGGATCCGCTCCTCGGAGTTTCTCGCTGTTTTCAGGAGCTGTAGAAGCCAAGCTAAAGTCTTGCTCTTTGCAATTTAACTCCAGACTCTTCCTTAACCCAAAGGCCCCAGATTCCTCTTTAGTAACGTTCAGTCCTTTTGTATCAGGGGGGTGGCTGCTGGAAGATTTAAAAAATGGCCCACTTGCAAGCACTGAAGCCTGAGCCCCGTATTTGCTGACACTTGTGGAAATCACTTCACGATCCAAGTTGGTTCGGAATTCATGGATGTCTGTCCCACCTGCCCTGAAACTCCTTTTCTCAAAAGAGCATTTCACAACATTAATCCTGTCTGATCTATCTATGGAAGACACTTCACTCTTATCACCTTTAATTTCAGCATGCAGCTTGTTCACTTTTTCACTCGTTCCCAAACCTTTGCTTTTGCTTGTGGAATAAGGTATTTTCTCAGCTATGAACAGTGGCTCAAGGTCAGTTTTATCAGAGTCTCTTTTCTGTTCAGGTAAAGTGCATTCACTGGAGAGAAAATCAGCAGGTTCTCTCAACACAGCCTTGTTTGTGAGAACTTTTGCCTCTCTGGCTTCTGAAGTAACATTATCTTCTTTCAAGTAAAGAGGGTGATTACTTGCCCTAACTGACTGCCCTGTGGATACAACGTCCTCATCAGTTTTATTCTCTTTCACAGATGATTTTCTAGCTCTGAGTGTCATGGCCTTTTTCTCAGGAGCCATTGTGATGGCTTCACTAAGAGCCCTTTCACCACACGTCTGAAAGATTTCATACCTGGGCTCTATTCTTTGGTAAACTGGAGAATCTTCTGCATTTTTGGGAGTGGGTTTTTCACTTTTCTCAACCAAAGATTTTTCTAAGACAATTCCTGGACTCATTTTCTTGTCTTCACTCGAATAAGCTGGTTTTGGACTCTTCTCTACGTGTGCTGGATGTTTTGATGGATCAGCTTGCTTGTGATGCTCCTTTGCAGTGGTAGTTTCCTCTCCTTCTCCCATCCACGAGCGTCTGCTGTGCCCTGAAACCACCAGGTCCTGCTTTGCCTCAGGCTCCTGGATCCTTTTTGGTGCAGGATCAGCCCCAGGATGCTCAGCAGCAAGGTTGTGCTTCTGGACATTGTGCTCAAACAGGGTGGCCCGGACAGTTTTAATGAAGGGTTTTTCCAGAAGTGCTGGGTTTAATTTCTTTTCAAAGTTGCTTGTGAATGAGACAGAATTCTCACTCTGCTGTGAGAAATGCTGACCATCTCCCAGGAAGCTTCCTTTCCTCTCCAGCTGATCAGGTTTATTGGTTATCTTTAAAACCTGCCGGGACTTCCAAGGCTTCCCAGGAGCAAATGCCTCGGTGAAATCTGTGCCATGGGTGAGCTTCAGCTCCTTGCTCTGGAACAACAAAATCCAACACTTAAATGAGTTTATCTAAGAGATGTGTAATAAAATTTATTTTAAAACTTACTTTGTGCAACAGAGCCTGTACAAGTCAAACACACCCACATTCCCTGACCACAAACTCCACTGAGACCAAGGTAACCTAAGGGAATGTGCAGCTCCAGCTCTTGAATCTTGATTTTAACAGAATTATCTCACTAATAACCAGTTACACGATCAGAAACAGCAAGGAACATGAAGTTCTGAGTAAATATCACAGCTGGAGCTGCTCAGCTGTGAGAAATGTTAAGCTGAGCTGAAGGAAGAAGGAAAGATGGAAATTAATATTTATTACCAATGCTTCAGTATTATTTACTCACAGGAAATACAAGCAGCATCCTAAAAGATGGTATTTTTAATAGCACTTGGTGAAAAAGCACAGCATACAAATAATAAAGGGAATCAAAGGTCTTAAAAGAGTTCCATATTTTTTTCAAGTTTTAAAATTTGTCTTAAAAAAAAGCTAAAGAACATCAGAAAATTAACACTAAAGCTATTTATAAATGAAGATTTTTAAATCCGAGCTATATTCTTCTAGGAATTTCTTTAATCCTACTTTATTGTTAGAATCTGAAAACACCACTTCCATTAATGAAAGATTTTCTTTTTAGAACAAATTGCTCTTCTTGAAAGTAACATTAAACTACAGCAACTTTGCACCTGTAGTTTTTCCTTAGCACATATTCCTATCTTGGACAGGAAAAAAGCCATGAGAACTCACTACAAATACCCTTAAACTCCATTAAATCTCCCCTACTAAGAACTGTCACCAGAGAAGCTCTGTTTTGCAACGCTGAAGAGTTGCTTAGAAACAGAGCTTCCACAGCAAATCCCCATTTTCCCTGGAACACTTTGTTGTCTAAACTGCCCAGGTAAATGTTGTTGAGAGGACTGACAAAGGTCCAGGCTGGGATTTATCAGGAGCTGGCACTTGGATGCAGGAAAGCACAATCCCAACGCTCTGCTTGGAGAAAATAAGGAATAATCACTGCACAAACCCACCACAGCCACAGCGATTCACTGTGGGGTTTCAAGCATTAGAAATCCCTTAAAAATAGTACACAAAATATTTTTCCCTCTCTACCACTCCTACACTGAACAGTGTGCACACTGAGCTTCAAAAACTCAGCAGACACAACACTCTTGAACTTTTATCTGCATGCCCTAAAGACAGACTCACACCAGCAAATCCCCTGGGATTGTGTCAGCCCTAACACTCTCCATACCCATTTAAAAGCCACTGATTGATGAAAGCCACACACAACAGGACCTTCTCCTTGCAGAGCCAGCTGGAGCCCACCAGCTGCTGCCAGTTCCTTACTTTGGGATTTTCCTGCAGGTCGTGGATGGAGTCAGCTCCAGCCTCCCCAGGTTTCTCAGGCTTTGCTTCACCACCTGATGCTGGACTTGAAAACCTAAAAAAAAAAAGACTGGTGTTACTTCTTTAGCCCAGCTGGTCAGTGAGCAGGGTCACTTGCTACCAAAGCAGGCTGGTAGGAATTATCCATCAAATTACATTTCCTAAAGGAGAAACATCACTATTTCAGAGTTAATGGCTGTATTTAGTGTTAAATTGTATCTAGAGCAAAGGAATTTCCAATAAAATTTGACAATAGAGGATTGAGAGATTCATGACAAGCTATAATATCTCTCACTGACAGTTACACTGACATGCAAAGGTCACAATATTGACAACTTCATTGCTTTTTTTTCAGCTGTTGTCGGAGTATATTTAATTTTCTCTTTTTTTGGATTAAAAGAAAAAGCAGGAAAGTAGCTTAAGAATAACAGCAGAAAAACCACATTAAGTGGAAGCAAAATGATCAGCTTTTACACTGGACTGAGAGAGCAAGTTTTACTGAACACCACGAAGCCAAGAGGATTACACAGAATTTCTCTGTAACCTACATCTTGGTTAAGTCTGCAGAGAGTGGCCGTGACTGCAGTGACCGGCGCAGATTTCCTGCCTTAACGTCAGCGTTTTCTGTTGTCAGCTCCTTGATCCTCTGCTGGATGGTCACACACCTGTTTTCCTTCTCAGCAGCTGCTGGGACAAGCTCTGTGTCCACTGTGGCACTGGGATTTTCCGAAGTAAACAAACTGATGTGTTTTTTAACGCTACCCCTTAGGATATTATTCTCTTTTTCTGAGGAAGCCGCAGGACTTTCACAGCCCAGGAATGTGTAAGTCTCTTTCTGATCTGCTCTTTTCCCCCCCTTATTAGTTCTGCTTTCACTGCTTGTTTCAGGGCTTCTTTCAGGACCGTGCAAATTAATAATTATTTCTGGTTTTGTCTCAGTTTGTTCGCTTTTAGATCTAAGTTTCGTTTCCCAGGTGTATTTCCCATTATTTAGGATGCCAATGTCCTGACTGCTGCATTTCAGATTTGCTTTAGAAGAACTGCTTTTATTCAATTCAGTTTCTTCGTGTTTTGGCCCCGTTTCAGACTGATCGTGACTACCCACATCAGTAAAAGCAATTATGGATACATTCTCTTTGCTTTCGTGGGATGAACCAGCCCTTTTGCAAGAAGAAAGATCTTTATGTTCAAACTTAGCTGTCAGGTCCATGGACAAAGGCCTTGGTTTTCTAACCCCAGATTTCTCTGGAGGAGATTTCTCCTCAGAAGCTTCCACAGTGTGATGCTTTTGATCTCGTAATGATTCCAGAAAAATAGCAGACACTGGTCTGTGTTTTGCCCTTTGCTGGACATCAGCAGAGAAGTCAACTTTATTGTGAAGATTATTTTCATCATCATTGCTCTTCTCCCCTGGATGAACTTCACGAGCATCTTTCTTATCACCGGTTTTGAGGGAGTTCCAGGAGACTGGTCTGAGACCGGAGGAAAACGACATCTGCCTGTGGATAGACCCATCAGGATTCCTGGGTTCTGGTTTCACAGAGCCCTGGAGGTCCTTGCTTTGCAGAGCAGTGAATCCCCTGCGCTCCTGAACCCTTTTCTCCTGGGCCAGGCTGACCTTGGCCTGCTCGGGGCCCGCTGGCTCGAACAGAATGACCGTGTTGGCACTCGGCCCCGTGTAGAAAGTCACATTTGTCACCACGTCACTGTCAGCCTGATTTTCAGTCTCAATGGCCTTCTGATCCACCAAGGGAGGGACGTTCCCACTCAACACCTTCACAGAGGACGTTTCCTCAGTGGCCTTTCTCAGTATGCTGCTGGATCTGAACGCTGGGACGGGCGGTTTGACGTTTGCAAAAGCATCTGAGGATTTCTCTTTACAGAAAGGCTTCGGGAAAAGTCTCGGCCTCGATCCCAGCGAGGGCATCGTTGCAGACCTCAAGGAATTCCCAAATTTCTTGTTCTCTTCGAGAGTCAGTGATGCTGAGGCTTCCTTTGCCTTGTTGCTGGCATCTGAAAGCACACTGACATACACACGCTGTGCCTTCTCCTCAGCCCTGAGCTCAGCTAGGTCAGGGACTGCCGTCAAAGACGCCAAAGTAGAATTTATTTCTACTCTTGTTGCCATAGCTGGAATTACACATTCAACAGAACTGAAGAACTCCAGCAAGGAAAAAGAATCTGAAAGAAAAAAAAAAAAAAAAGAGAAAAATGTAAGTATTGATGTAGAGTCAGCATGAACATCAAATAACATCATTCCCACATAAATTCACAAGAAGCACGCTCAGATTAAGGTGCCTTTCAGATATGCTGATCACAGAGTGTATCTCACTGAAAGACAGAGTGTTCCTTCTCTAAAAAACAGCAAGAAACACCATTATTTACTGACTTGGCCCAACAACCAAATACAATGGGAATAAACATATCCTACAAATTTCCACGCTCCCACTTACCATAATTTGCTGCTGCAACCAATCCATAGGATCTGAATCCTTTCTCATAGCGACAACAAGAGCTTGGTCACCAAGGGCACATTAAGGACAGGGAATGTGATCACTGCAGAGACACTGTCCAGACCTCATCTGCAAAGAAACAAAATATTCCAATTCAGGTGTGGCACATACCCAGACCTACACAGGCAATGCCATGTGAAACAAAAATCCAGAGCATTCTAAGGAAAAAAATCGACCTCATGTAACTGTAAAAGTTACATGTAAAGTGACCTCATGTAACTGTAAAAAAGCACAAGAATGTTTATCTTTCAAACAGCCATTAAAGAATCAACAAGAAATTACCACTTAAAGCTGTAACTGAAAGGTGAAGGGACTGCACAACAGACACACCAAATCCCAACAGTTAAAACCACATTTAGGTAAGACTGTTTGCATACTCAAGTGCTGTCAATCACTGGTTAAACACAGAGCACTGCATTACTGTAATCTCAATTACTGTAATTTACTTTCTATTGTAAAGCTCTTTTCTGGGGCAGCAGTCTGTGAAGTGCTACCTGAGCAGCTGACCTGCAAACGGCTGATTTTCCATCAAAATGGGATTTTTACCATGACAAAGCACTTTTGTATCTCTCCAGCAAAGGCAGGAGAAGAGCTTTGGCTTTAATTATATTCTTACTGCAGAGAAGTGGGAAAACCAGCAGTAATTAGAATTTCAGCTACAAGAAGTAACCTGAATTTTTTTCCTAACAGAAGTATATTTAAACCCATAGCAGATGCAGGCAGCTATGTAAGGTTAGATTATTTTTTCCTTCAAAAGCTGTCATACTCTTAATTTTTAGAAAATTCACACTGCACTTCATAGCCAGGAGCTCAAATTTGTGTTGCCACCCTCTTGTCTCTTTTGGACAGCCTTTGAAAGGGCAGTTTTGGACTCCTCTCACTGGACCTACATTGGTGTGAATTTACCATACAAATAAACTTATCTGTGGATTGTGTGGAACGTGGAGCTTCCTGCTTGTGATTATTAACAAACCCCAATCAGGATCTTGCCTTCCTGAGTCTGCAGTCTGGACAAGTGGTTATTTCACCTTCAGCTTCCCTTGACCAGACTTCGCCCACACTGGCACTGAAATTGCAGGGATTTATTTTTGTCCCTGCTTGTGCTCCCTCTCTCAGGCAGGAGAATGAACTCCACTCACCTTGTCCGCTCCCTTTCATCTTCCAATCCACTTGGAGTTCTGTCTCAACCACTTAGCCCTGATGCCATTCCCCTCCTCCCGAGTCCATGACCTCGTCTTTCCGAAATAGCCGCTAACCCAATCAGCTTATCCACATCAATCTGCCCCTTCCACCATCTCACAGATCTCCATGAAATCTTCCTCCCTCTCCCACTCCCTGTTCTAAGAAACACCATCAAAATCCGATTAAAATGCTCTCACATTCCAAGGATTCAAAGGTTTGGGAGGTGCTCTGAAAGGAAACTTGCTGGAATGAGGCTGATGCTCACAAGCAACATTGCAAAAGGAAAAATTCAGCTGTGAAAGCAGCATCTGCCTTGCAGGAGCTGAGAATAAATTCTCTCCTACCATTCTGTAGTCCCTGGTTCTCTGGAAAAGAAGAAGGGGGCACAGAGCTTCTTAAATGGACTAAAACTTGATCCTCAATGGAACGCGGGGCAGTGAATTTACAATGTGGGACCTAATCCCTGGTAACAGAGCACAACTCTCTTCTCCAGCCAACATTCCTAACACAAAATTTACCCCTTCCTTAGTTTCATTACACTCCAGCTTTCCAGGACCCCATTTTCCCCTACATACTCTACCCAAGTGAGTTTTTGTGTTTTAAATTCAGATACCCTACATGAGATACGTGGCCCCAAACAGACAAGTGTTCAAAAAAGAACAAAATATTTAGGGGAAAAAATAATCACCCAACTCTGAAAATGATAAAGCCCCTTGATACAAGTACACTTGATAAAGAGGAATCACGTTATCAATGCCAAGTGTAACATACACTAGACACCGTGTCTCAGTTTTGAAATGCGTATCTTGGTTTAGATAAACCTGTTTCTTTCTTAATAAAATACCTCTAGTCCAGTTGGCAACGTCCAAAATTCTGTGCAATTTATAAGGATCAACTGTAAATTAAACTGCAGGAGGATTTCAGATGCTATTAATATTTAGTAATACTACTGTAATCGTACTACTACAGTTGTAAATCCCACACCGTCAGCCACAACACGTTATTCCCTCCCTGACCTCCTCTGTCCAGGGACAGTCAGCTGAGCTGCCCCTGCACGTCCCCATCACATGTGGCAGCCTCCAAACCACCTTGTCCTTACTTTTGGGCACCTTATTCCCAGTTCTGGGCACTGTTTCTCCCTCCAAGCAGTGCCCACGCTCCCCTTGGCTGTGGTGGGTGTTTCTGCACACAAATGAAATTATAAATGGCATTGAAAAGTCTCTTGAAATCCTCCTGCTTTTATCAGAAAGGCTGGCACACAAAGGTCTGGCTCTTCCCTGCTGCTCCTCTTCCTCAGCTTCCAAACACCTGCGACTTGGATTTTTTTTTTCCTGGCCCAAGCTGAGCAACCACAGGGCGCTACAGAGATGCAAACACAAAAATCACTCCAGGCCCCTTCAAATCCTAATGCCCTCGGGTGTTGCCTGCAGTTTTAATTAAAGATCTATCATTACAAAGATTGTTAACGTTGCTCATAAGAAATCAAAATGGATTATTCACTTCACGGGGTTATTTTTGCAGAAAATCATCCGGGCAGGGCTTCACCCCGAACACACCCTCGCTTTGGCACTTGCCCACCCACCACACACACAATTATTATTTACATCACTGCTAATTCCTTTAAGCCTATTAAGGCAACAGCAACAGCCTGCAGATAATTTTTCCACCGTGAATCACGTGACTATTGCCAACTTCCTTGCTCAGAAGGAAGAATGTTTGAAATGACACAAAGCAAAATCATCTATAATCTGGCCCTGAACTTCGCAGCAGATAAACAAGTCCATCTGTCTTCTCTAAGGCTGGAAAGCATAAAAATTCCACAAAGAAAATCTCTCTGCTATTAAAAAACCCAAACAAACAAAAAACAAAACCCAAAACCAAACATGTTTATGGCATGGAAATCAAGCAGAAAGCCTGGCTCCAGAAGTGAATACCCACTAAAAACACTCCATAAAAAAATCACCAAAGAAACATGAAGTTTTTCTTTTTGAGATACAACCTTATCAGCAAATCTGCTTCCAGTGTAAAAAAATTACTTCCTTACTGCGTAGATACAGGAAAAAGTTTGTATAACTACATGTATTAGCAGCTCCTGAAAACATGGCTTTGTCCATGACTGTGGTTGGGACTGGACGACCTCTAAGGACTCTTCCAGCCCAAACCAGCCTGGGATTCCATGATTCTATACATTCCCCTGGTCTGCAGCTTTTCCCTGGCACAAAAAGCCACAGAAGCTATTAGGAGCAGGTGACCATAAACCAAGATTTATTTCATCCCTCCTACAAAAGGTTGTCCCACTGTCTTGAATGATTCAATCTTAACAAACATTTTTCTTCTCTCTTTTCTCTTTCCTGTCCTCACTGACCGAACGCTGGGGTCAGTCTGCAGCAATCCCTGTCCGTTCTCCCAAGAAATCCTCCTTCTGCTGCTTCCTGCACTTGGAGAGGGGCTGATTGGATTAAATGAGAATTAACAGAGCAGATCCTATCACTTACTGTGCACGTACGAGTGCGAGTGCTGACAAGAACATGACTTACTACAGTACAACCAAAATAACACAAAGAAGGAAAAAAAAAAACCTATTCTGAAACTTTCATAACCAAGTAGATCATGAAACTAATTCAGCAAAAAGCAGGTTTTTTCTATTTTTGGCTTTAAGCCTGATTCATGTTATTATTCACTGCAATGGGATCTATCAGTTGTATTTAAGAGGACATTCAGGGTCTCTTAAAGGTAAAGATTAACAAAAATACTTTCATAATAGCTCTAATTTTTAATTTCCCAGGACAAGTTTATTCACAAAGTAAAATCAGCTAATAAAATGCATCTAAATTATCTTTTCCTAGATTCACGGCGAGAAACTCAGTTCTGCTTCTCAATAACAAAAACCAGAAGGATGAGAATTAAAACTACATGTTCTAAATCTCACAAGCCAGATAGATCTGCAAAGCCCCACAGATCATTAATATTAAAATTCCAAAGTATTGCAAAATTCAAAATATCCTTTCTCCATTTCCCCTGATCAAATGTTTTGGAAACCTCTAATTTTTTTCTTTGACAAAAAGGACAAAGTGTTGTTCTTCTGGACATTACGGTCCAGTCCCACCCCAAGGGTGAAAGACTCCACTTTGACATTTCCTCCCACTGCAGAAAAGATCAGCATTTTGTTAAATAAAGTGTCCACCCTATAAATAGCAGCATTTACAAGCACTTGTAAATCTCTAATTGCTCCTGCCAGTACAATTGCATAACGATCATCACCTGCCAGAGCTTCACCCCTGTGCAGCTGCACTCAAGAACTGCAATATTTCCAACCACCCTTTCCATTAAGTGCTGCCATCTCAGTACCACGGTGAGAACTTTACACCTTGTATTTTGATCTCCATGCTGCAAAGATTGGGCAGTTCAAATGGCAACAAGTTAGAGAAGTTTCAGTAATTCCAGCTGGCCCCACAGAGGCCGTAACATTTATTTATTAAAGCAAAAATTCTGTGTTAAACGTGCTGGCTTGGGCATGTAATGGCCAAGATGAATTTAAGATCACATTCCTGATGTAGCAGGACAATCAGCTGGGACAGGGATTCAAGAAAACACCACGAGGGTGGGGGAGGCTCTGGCACAGGGTGCCCAGAGAAGCTGTGGCTGCCCCATCCCTGGAAGTGTCCAGGGCCAGGTTGGAAACAACTTGGAGCAACATGGGATAGTGGAAGGTGTCCCTGCCCATGGCAAGGGTGGAACTGGGTGGGCTTTAAGGTCCCTCCCTTAACCAGTCTGGGATTCTGTGATTAATTTATGGTAGAATAGAATTCAACAGCAAAATGCTACAGTGTGTAACCAGGGCAGAATGCACCATGACGGCTGTGGGGCACAAGGAGTCATCCTCCAAATTTCCTTGAGTTTATGAGACAGATGTGTCTGAAGAAAATGCTCTGGGGAAAAAAATTCTATGTAATAATCTGCTTCCACAGCTGTCAGTCCGTGCTATGTTCTTAACAAAGTCCATGTGTCACATATAAAACGTAACCCAACAGAATCAATGTACAAAAGGAGCAGATTGCTCCAGTGATTTCTAGAAAGCAGCTTCAGAATATCACCCTTTAGAAAGGTCCAGTTTGTGACCTTAGATTTATTATCAAGTACCCATTTTTTGGGTATTCAGTTCCAAAAAATTCTGCACTGGGTTTTGGGGGCAATTACCACTGTTCTACAAACAATTCCTTCTCTGTCAAGATCAACTTTGTCCAAGCCAGCTCTTGGGGGATCTTCCTCTTTGTACATCGTGCTCTACTCAAGAGATCCCTCAAGAGCCCAGGGACTGACAGAGCACTCTCAGCATTTCCTCTGACCTGCACAACTGCCTCATTACACCCCAATCTTCCACAATTTCCTTCTTCCCAACCCTCTCATTGACAGTTTCAGAGGAAACTCTCTTCCCTTCCCAGTTTCACAGAAGGCCTAATTTGTTTTGAAACTCTTAAGTCTCAGGTAGGAAAACCCCCAACTAAATGAAAATTACATTAAGTGTTGGTGAATCACCATTTTTTGGTACCAGAAGCTGCATATCCTCACCCTCCTGTGTGAATCATTTTTTACTTCCAGCATTCCACACGAGGGATTCCACCCAGCTCATTAGTGGGTGGGTATTTTCAGAAAGTCCACTTCTTTTGGCAGTTGAAAATAGGGGATAAAAGCAGAACCCTGATTTCTGCCAGCTGAGGATGACATTCTGCAGAACAACACGAATTATGGGATAAGGCTGAAGTGAGGCTAAAAGAGTGTTTGTGCAGAAGGTGGGTGTTCCCAGCAGGCCTCAAAGTGCTGTTCTGTTTGCTTCTCCCATCAAACCTTTGTTTTTGTGGTCAGCTTCAACTCCTGCTAATGTTCTTTTAGGTTTCACCCCTGCAAATGCTTTTAAACCACAAACAAGACCTGCAAATAACCTCCCCATGCAGTTTAGCAGGGAAAAAAAGACATTCCAGAAACAACTGCATTGCATGCCAGATGAAATATTAATGATCAGGTTTGGCTACAAGCAAGAAAAACAGACTGTGGAACTGAAAAAAAAAAAGAAAAAGAAGTCAAATTAAGGCTCTTCCAGGAAGATGTTTGGTTGTTCCAGGGAGGACTTTATTTCATCTGCAGCTCCCAAAGGTCAATGGGGTCACGTCCCGGACACAGCAGAGGGTGGGTACTTGAATTTGTAACTTGGCAAATTTCTCCTCAAACCTTTCAGAATTACCATGAAACTTCTTCACAGTTAATTGCAACACGGTCTTTTTGATGAAGGAAGTTTAACTTCACTTTTAGTTGCATTTAAAATAAACTTTGGTTAGAGTTAACTTTTTCTGCACAGATTCTGAAGGAATGAATCCCTGACTCTTTTTCCTATCTTATGCTACACATCAAGAACACAATGGAATTAATCAAAAGCTAACTTATTTATATGTCCTTTGAATGTATGATCTCCATGACCTTGCTTTAAAAAGGTGAAATTTGGCTCATTAAAGTTCCAGAAATACATCAAGCAGCTACTGATCCCTCTGACCTCGAGCAGGCAGCTCTTTCCAAAGCCCCCAGAGCTGAGGCAGGGCTGTGTTCCTCCAGAGGCTCCAGCTTTGGGTGGGAATGTTCTCATTTGGCAGGCACACCATGGACACAGCTGAAGGAGTGTAAGGAGATGGATGAGCCAGCTGCAGCACAGACAGAAATATGGGCTTGAAAAACAACTTTGGCATCCTTCCATTTGCTACTCCCCTACACAATACCACGCTCGGTACCATGTTGCAGCAGTAAAAGGAGCTTAGAGACCACCCACACCTGGAAATATTTACTGTAACTGTGCATATTTCTTGTCCTCTTGGCAACAAGGGAAGAGGAAGGACAACTGTCTGATCTCAGAGCTGACAGGACGTGGATATCACCACTGGATTTTATTTTACTCGCTGCCTTCGGAGTCACCAGCTGCTGCAAATGCTTTAAAAGCAGCAATGATATAACTGGGACAGTTTCCTCCCAAAACACTGGTGGAAGCTGTTTGGACACTGACATTGGAACTCCTTGATGAGCAAAAGGTGCAGTTAAAATAGCCCTGCAGCACCTTGCTAAGCCTAGCAGGCAGTGCAGGGACACCAAAGCTCATATGTGAAGCACAGGAGGTGCAGCTCTCCCGTGGGAGACAGAGCTTGGCTGACCTGCTGAGGAATTCAAGTCAAAGGATCCGTGAAGCAGATCCGTGGGCTTTGGTTTATTGAAAAAATCCACCTACTTGTTACAAAAATAGGCAAGAGCCTCCGCAGCACTTTGAAGCCTTCAGAAATACAGCTGACCCATGGCCCTGCGCCCCCAGGCAGGAATGAGGGGACGGATCTTTTCACACAAACCCAGCCTGCAAAGGTCACTGTAACACAGAAATAGTATGAGGTGAGAAGACATTTCCTGCTTGCCTTCATGCACAGCAGGTGCTTTTGTGTCAGAAGGACAAAGCCCCTAATCCTCTGATCTGCCTCCTCAAATTCTAACAGCATTGCCAGCACTGGAAAATGCATTTGTGGCCTGGCGCAGTAAACCACCTTCAGAAAGTACAACCAGCTCGAGCTGTTCTGTGATTGACGTGGGGTCGCCAGGGCGAATTTATAAATACAGAGCCTTTCTACATTCATCTGAGTGCTGAAAAATTAATTAAGGTATTGCCATACAAAGAGGAAAAAAAAGTGGTTTCATCCAGACTTTCAGGAAACTTGGAGCATGACCTTGAACACACTGAGATCACTTCAGCAGTTTAACCACCTGGAGAAAACCTGAACCCATAAAACTGGAGAACAAAAGAAACAGAGTGATGGGATAGAAGACCAGAATCATTACATTAAAAATTAAATATCTGTATTTATAGCTACGGTGACTAATGTGAATTTGAGGGCTAAGAATTAACATTCCTTTGCTTCTGCAGAAACAAGAAAGCAGGTTTACAGTGCATTATTTTTATACCTGTACTTGTCCTGACAGACACATTTGGAAGCTGCACAGTTGCCAGCAAAGACTCATTCACAAAGAGCACGTGGCAGCTACTGATAAAACACCCAGAGCAGAGATGCTGCAATAGATTACGCTGCTCCTAAGCTTTCACCTGGACAAAAAGAAACCACAGGATCACAGACTGGCTCAGGCTGAAGGGACCACAGAGGGTCACTCAGTCCCATCTTCCTGCTCAAGCAGGGTCATTCCAGAGCACACGGCACAGTTCTCGAATATCTCCAGTGAGGAGAGTCCACAAGCTCTCTGGGCAATCGGGGGAAAATTCACAGAACATTCTTGATACCAATATTTCAGCTCTCACAGCTCTGCCATCTGATGTCTTCTCTGATGGCTGATCTGCCACTTGTGATCTTAAAAAAATCATATGCAAAAAGCTCTGTGTTCAACAGCTTTTGATTTGACTGCTAATGACACATTTTCTGTCAAAACAGACAGGCAATATTGTGTTACAGCAATTTCTCCATTCAGTCCATCATTGCACCTTTCAGATATTTGATTAGTCAGAACACAAGCACGTAGTCGAGCTCAGTCAACAAGCAAATACACTCGAGCCCAAAATACTCATACCAGGCACTGCTCTAGAAAGGAACTGCAGCTTCATGGGAGAAAGACACTGATAAACAGGGGGCTGGACCAGGTGGTTCCCAGGAACAGATTATCTGTTCCGTGAACAAATGAGCAATTTCAAAGCCTGCTCCTCTGAGTCGTAGCAACCTCTGCCCTGAAGATCAAGCCTGCAAAGCCGCAGCACGGAGGTGGGGAGCTGGAGATAAGGAGATCTCCCAGGTACTGCTGCAAGAGACAAGCACTGTGACAAAAGACTGGCAGAGCTGGCATTAATAAACAGCCCAACTCCATCTCCCAGGCAGCACCTCCATCCCCAGCCCTGCAGCAGCAATTCGAGCTCTTCGCAGAAATGACCCAACTTTGAACAGGAAAATTATTAACGGTATTAAACTGGATTAATTTTACTCCAGTTATGCCTTTCAGGATACTGATGGAGCCATTAAAACTCATTCAGATCAAATGGACATGACCCTCAGATTTACCATTTCCACTCCCATCTCATAAATAGTGAAAAACACATAGGACTAAGGAGCGATGAGCGGATCTATTCCGAGTCAAATAAAATATTGTTATAAAAGCCAAATACTTAGTGGCATTTATCAATCCCTGGGCCAAAATCCCTTATATCACCCTCTGCTCTAAAACACACTAACATACTGAGACATGAATCTTTTTGCCTCCCAGGTTGTCCCCGGTGTTCCGACAGCTCTTTGATCTCTTCCGTGTGCGTTGAACCCGGCATTAACTCGGGTAGGATACGTTGCTGCAGCAGGGTGCTGCCTCCTGCCAGGCATCAATAAACTGCCCTGAGCTGCACACCCAGAACAAACCTGCTCTGTCAACAACGCCTGACGCTGTGCCAGAGGAGCTGATGCTGCCGCCTTGATGATAAGGCTCCTCTTTTTCCTTCAGTGGGCACATCTGGCTCTTGACATATGCAGGAAATAGGATTTTCCCATACATTAATGCAAATGCCCACCTCAGAACCACCAGGTGGGTACTGCCAGCTTGTATGAGTGCTCCTTTGATTGCCTGTGAGCAGGGCATTGTTATCAGCACTCCACAAAGCAGATTCCTCTTCCCCCAAGAATGGAACAGAGCACAGAGGGTCGTGTGTGACTGTGAGGAGTCGGAGCAGTGACACTGCATTTCTCCCCGTTTCTGAACAAGAGGATGTTTAAGGCAAGAACTCTGACAGCAACAAGCCTGCACATGCATTGTACATTACCTTGTTCTTCAGAAACACAACATTATTCAGCAAAATCAAGGCCTGCAATGAATTATTGATAACACGTACGCTATCTAGAAGCTTTATGAGTACTAAACAATCCCCTCCACCTCCCTGCATGCTTGAGAAAGCACAGAAAAGGGAAAAAATGCCTATTAATTGAAAGACAACCATTCAGGCACTAAAAACATTAATGTATTTATTGAGGGGGTGAAAGAAAAAGAAATAGCTGAAGTGGGAAAAACCAGCTCTGAAATCCAAATGGTGGCAACTGGGAACCTTGTGTGGAACATCCCCACACCCAGCACAGGGACAGGGAACCCCAGGGGCTGCTCAAACCACACTCACAGCTTTGGCACAGAAGGGGATTTTTAACCACAAGTGAACCCTGGGGGGTTTTTAACCTTCTGGGTAGTTTTAAGCACAGAGAGCAGAGAGGCACTTTAACGCATCAGAATGAAGACAGAAGAGTAACACGAAAGCACTTGAAACTCATGGTCCAGTGTAGACATCACTTACATTTTAAGGCAGGGTAATAATGAACAGCTGACACAGGCATATTTTGCAGCTCCCAAAAATGAGGAGGAATGAAAGATCACAGGTTCGTCCTCACCAGTTCATCCAGACCTGAGCACCTCAGCACGAGCACTCACTTGCCCATGAGAAGCCAGACCAAGAAGCTTCCCTCAAATCACCCCCACCCAGCCACACTCACACCACAATTACAGCAGCCCTGGCATCTGATCCCAGTTTCTCAGGGCATAGCCAAGCAAGGGATTTAGTAACCTAAGAATGATCTCACAGTGAATTTAGAAACACCTTTCTGAAGTTATTACAAAGAAGGATCTTTTGACTGAAATCTGACTCAAAAGAAAACCAGGCTACACTGAGTTCTCCCAGCTCTGTTCATGTCTGTCCCCACAAAGCCCCACAGTGAAGCATGACCCACTGATCCCACTAAGATCAGTTTTAACATCACTGGATGCCTCTGGAAGGCACAAGACGTTCACCAGCCTCAAGAGGCTCAGCAAGTCCTGCAGCTACTGAGAAATCTGTTGAGCCAACTCCCTCGCTGGCCTTTTTCTTACAGATCTGCAAGTTCAAAGGGTGGCATAAAGTCGTCGTAAAAGCAGATAACTGGCACTGCATCCAGAATTTCTGCAGGAGGAACTCCACCTGAGCCAAAGCAGTTAGAGAACAGGAGCCATGCCAACCCAAGCAACTGAATGTGAAATGGCAAAGTTGGAAAGGAAATTAAAGATCCGCACGTCCCAACATCTTTCATGAGACAGCAGCTGGTACAGGATGCCTCAGAAGTGACTTAGATGCAAAATCTAATTTATTTTCATTTTCCAGTAATCTGCACTTTGAGACTTGATGAGCCAACAGGAGACACCTGCTTAGCAAAGAAGATTGGGCAATTTTTTCATTTTGTTTCACCACGTATGAATCAACCAGCAAACCACAGACAAAAGGTCCGTATGAACTACTGGACACAAACTCTGCCCAGGAACTGCCCCGGTCAGCCTGATGAGCTCTCCTCCCCAAAGTCATCAGGTTCAAGAGCCAAAGTGTTCAAAAATCAAGATGAACAAAAAGCAGACAGACAGGATGGAAGAACTCTGCCTGACCAAGCCTGCCCAGTGCTCAGGCAGTGTGTGGCCTGTTTGCTCTGCAGCAAAGTGATAAACGCCACAGATTCTCAAGTCTAATAAAAGCCAGTCCAACCTACTCCAAACACTGTCTCGCACGTTGGTGCAGAGCCAATATTGGTTAAACAGTTATAAACAACCTTCTGTTAATTATATATTTTTAAATATACACTCATGCCTTAACAAGTTTTTCACTCCAGCCTTCTGTCCAGATGTGAGGAGGAGCAGAGCCATTGGATCAGCCAGGGGCACTGCTGGCAGAGGAGTTGTGGTGCTGACTCTCCATGAGCAGCTGCAACCCCAGGCTCTGGGAGCTCAGTTCAAGTCCAGCTTTCCAGGGTTATTGGACAGGACATGACAGACAAGAGAGCACAACCATTTCTAGAGTCAAATTGAACAAAGACAGCAAAAACTTTAACCTTGAAGTCTCCATTTTCAGCATTGTTAGAGAGTGCAAATCTGGCATAAAAGCTGTTAAGTTAAAAATAAAATAAACTCAATGGAACTGAAACAAGAATTTTGAAGACAACCTGAAAAATATATAAACCTGCTCCCTACAGAGCTAAGCTTATGAAAACAACATCTTAGCCAGCCATAAATCTACAGTACAAAAAACCTGGATTCCAGATTAACTGCTGTCTACATAGTGTGCAACAGTCCAATATCAACAAAGACAATGCTCTGTGTGATCACTTCTTTACAGATATATCGCACACACACAGCACAAATAATCTCTGAAGATTCTACATGTGCTGGTGTGGAAGCAATACTAAAACACATTCCCAGTATTGAAGAGCAAGTAAGAGAGAAAAGGCTCAATACTTCTGTCAGAGGTGTCAGTACTGGGGCCTAAGTTACACAGGTGCTTCAAAAAAGTGCCTTTGGGAGAGGAAAGTATGTATTTCACCCTAAGGAGATGATGGAGAGGCTGAAGCCTTAGATTTCCTTCTCATGCATGAGCACCAACATGCCAGTGACACTATTCAAGCAAATATTTCACACGAGGAACAGATTCAGACTGAGATCTACAGACACGGGCTACAAGAAAACCTCTCCCTGCCCAAAACTAACCCTGTGCGCTCCGAGCTCAGGGAAAAGGCTCCCATGGAATCTGCAAGCACTGCAGAAGCAAAAGGAAGCACAATTCCAATATGTTTAACGACTGAATTAGCATAATGCTCACGAGGCAGAAAGCAGCCTCCCTGACCTTCTTGAAATGCTGACCTGTAACTATTGATGAGCGTTTCCGATGGGCGCAGTGATTCACCCAGCTGAGGAAGGAGGCAAGGAAACATCAGTGCCCTGTCAAGTGAGAGCAGGTCAGAAACCTCTCCAGCAGCCTCACACATCTACACAGGAATAGTGAGTTAAACTGTGCTTAGGAGAGTAACAAAGGCCTGAAGTTGTATTGGAAACTCTGCTGTAATCAGAGGGATTCGTTTAATCTCTCCTTCACAGGCAGCAGCCTCGGAGCTGCAGTGATTTAATTATTTTTTTAAATATTCATTATGTGAAGAAGAACATTAACTGAGCATTACAATGAGTTGTAAGAAATATGATACATAAATCCAAACATTATAGTAATACATAAACCCAAATGTTATAGAAATATTTAATACTACTTGGATAAATGAAGATATCTATTATAGAAGCACAGAAGGGTTAGAAGGCACCTTAAAGCTCATCTCATTCCACCCCCTGCTATGGGCAGGGACACCTTCCACAAACCAGGTTGCTCCAAGTCCTGTCCAACCTGGCCTTGAATACTCCCAGAGATGGCGCAGCCACAGCTTCTCTTGGACAGAACTGTTACTGCAGGCTCAAACATGCAAAAAACCCCCACTGCATCATGTTTACAGCAGGAACAGGATGGTATTTAGAGAACTCTGAACCATCATGTTGCTGAAAACATTCTAATGACAGATTACACTAATATTTGACATTCAATAGTGCCAATACAGTAAGACACTGTTTGACAACAATAACAACAGTGACATTTCTGTAAGGTCCCTCAGTTAGGGAGTGAGCCAGCCCAGCTTCAGCAGAAAGGCCTCTTGTGCTCGTTTGGGTCAATGAAGAATTCCCAGTGTTCTCATGAAATATCCAACAGCTACAGGGGCCAGAAATTCCAAGTCTGTTTAAAACACATCCTGGCTTTGCTGGGCTCTTTATGGATGAGGCAGCTTTGTCCATGTAAAGCCTTGTATGGTTGAACATCCTCCCAGCAGATAAACATCCCTCCTAAATGTTGGCACAACTCCCTCCCTGCGAGGAGCCGCCGGTGCTACGGCTGCTCTGAGACAGGCAGGCCTAGAACGGGCTGAAGGCTGAGCTCATTAAAAGAGCAAAATAAAGACAAACTTAAAATTCCACTCCTGTTTGTGCCTTTCAAAGCCTCGCCAACACTGTAAAATAATGATGGTCCTCATTTTACAACAGCAGGAATAACCAGTTTTAGAACTTGACGTTTATTAACATCACTTGTTGAAAGGCACTGAAAGCACATATTTAACCAATAATGTGATTACAAAAACAGTCACTATGAAAATATAAACAGAAGAGGCCGCTGTGTATGGCAACAACGTTGTAGCACTAAAAGCACACACAAATCCTCCTATTTTCATGCGTTTCACTAAAACACTGGCAGCTTCCTACCCCTCTAAACTACGAAGGGTGAAATTGTTCATAACTACCGAGAAAAAAAGAAAAAATAACAAAACACAGCCCGAGCATCTTCACTTCTTCACCTCCTCCCCAATGCAACAAACCCACGTAGTTTAGATTTAAACAACAGAATGCAGTTAACTTCTTTTTCTGCTATCTTTGCCATCCATCTCCTCAGCATCCTCGCCCGTTTGGAGCACAGGCGCTTTCTGGAGCTCTGTGCAGGAACTGGGTCAAGCCCGAAGCTGGAGTTTACAGCCCACTCGGCTCCTGGCAATTCCCAGCCCCCAGCCAAATGAAAGGGGTGTTTTGACCTGGAAACAAGCCTCGGATCTCCTCCCTCCCCACATTAAAGCTCATCTAATTGAGTACAGTAAGACAAGCCTTACTCGGAAGCTGCTCATGCCGCGGCATCGCTCGTTGGAGGAGCTGCTGGAGCGCACACGCTGCTTCCCTCCAAGTGAAAACTGGGGAGATACCAAACCTCCAGCAACTGAATTATCTTTTCCTGCTCGTTACACCAGCCTAATGACCATCCTGACTTGTAATTACGACAATGGTAAGAAGCTTTCAGTTCTCACACTGCTGCAAGACCAACACTATCTCCTTTCAGGCAAGCAGAGGCTTTACTCTAGCCCAAAACTGGAAGTTTTGGCACTTAATTCTGATAAGAACTTTTAATGAACAGCTCTGTAAAGTGGCTTTAGAGGAGTCCAGATCCCCCCCACCCCCAGCATTTAAGTGTGTGCTTATTGGACATGACTCAACCACAAACAAGCAGTGTTTTGGATAATAACCCTCTGTGCCCTGGACTGCTCAAACTGCATCACCACAATCACACAACTCTCAGAAAACATTCATTTCCTCTCCTCAAGCGTGTTTTGTAGAGATGAAGAGCATAAAAAGAAAACTCAACTCCCACTGTCTCAATGTAAGTGCAAAAATATGTATTAATGATCTCTTATTTATACAGATGCACTGAAAAATATCCCCAAGCTGTTTGAAAGCTTCTTTGTTTGCAGAAGTTCCAGCATTACATATCCCCAGAACAAACCAAAGACAGTAGGAACCAAGAAAATAAAACTCCTTGATTTGAGAAAAGAATCTAAAGATGAAGTATGCTCCCATAAACAGCTTCATTTTAAGAGTCTGAATTCTTTAAGCCTAGGCCTGAGGAAAATCATCACCCAGTAGACTTAAATAGCCTTTTGAGGTCAGACGCTCAGGTCATACCAATCAAGAGAATAAAAGGGAAACATTAAGGGTGTTTTTTTAAGCAATAGCTGCAAATAGATAAAACAGTCACCACACTAAATTGAGTGTGTTTTGGCAACACTCAACATCCAGGTTTTCATAAGAATTTGGTTTTCCTGCCAGTTAACAAAACCCAAGACATGCAAAGTCCTCTTTACCCACAGAAGCCCTCTCAAGGCAAGGAGCAATTGACTTGCTCTGGCTTTGTTACTTGTTAATTTTTTAATTACTCCTGGAACACAGCTTGAAAAGAACGGCCTGAGAGTTCAGAAGTTCGTGTATGTCCTTCAATCTCACTGAGAGTCAACGAAGGACAAGAGAACAGAGAACCAACGTCACTTCTTCTAACCCAGCAAACAAAGCATCTCCTTGGAACCAGCAGTCACATCTCACTGGAAGCACATATCCAGGCAACCCAACAGCCAATTCCTGGGCATTTTTAGGAAAAGTCTGCACATCCAGCTGCCCAGGGCAGGTGCATCTTGAGTTTGTCAAGCATGAAGTCTTCCAGCTAAGCTGTTAAACCTACCAGGCCTGTGGTTACTCCGAGAGCCATGATTAGGATTCAAGACTGGTTGCTGTGGAGAGAATTCCACAGCTCTCCCGACGCTATTATTCCAGTCTCTTTGGCTGTGAGCTCAAGACAACCACGCAGTGGTTTACACTGCAAATCCTCCTTCCACAACCAGGGACTCTTCATTTAAAGAGATTTCTGAAGCAAAAAAAAATCTGTGGCTTTTGCCCTACGATGTCTTTGGGCGATTCCTACATGCAAAACTAAAAACATTGCAACATTCCCAGGTTCCAGACACCCTTGTGCACCAAACACAAACCAGTGATACAGACTGGGCTCACAGCATCACCACAAGCCTCATGCCTGGGCTTGCAGGATTGAGCATTTATTTCAGTCTCGCTTTTCCAAGCAGCCCACGGCACACAGCAGGATCTCCTGCTCCGCAAAGGATTCACTGGAATGGTCCCTTCCTCCCCAAATGCTGTCTGCTACTTGAGAATTCAACAAGCTGCACCTGCCCTAAGATATAAATGTCTAAAATCAATGAGCAGAAAGGCTGCAGCACTACATGATCAACAGCATCATGTACATTTACGCAGCTCAGGAAGTGAAGACTTACAATCTCATGCAAGAGAACATCCCATTAAAAGAAACAGCTTGAAAATTAGGAAAGAACAGTGAAATTACATGTAAATGGATGCAGAACACTCCAATCTCCATTTAGACACACCCTTTTACCACTCAAATTTTTCACCAACTACCCAGCACACGAGTCAGCATGACCAACGCATTTGCCAAAGGACACTTCCCCCAGATAGTGAGCAGTGCCAAGTTATCAACTTGTGTGGAGTATCAATTTGACAAAACACACCATGGCTTAGAGAAACACCTTGATCCGTGAAACTCCCCGATGAGAAACCAGTCCAATTTTTAAACACGCGAGCAGCCAAGAGAGGAAGTCACAACTGTAGGGTGTCCCCAGCTGACACGCTCAGGGAAATCCTCTCCAACATGATCCCGAGTCCTGTCCCTGATCTGCACAGCACTCCCCACAAGCAACACTACACCAGAATTTTCAACACTATGGGAAGTTTTCTTATCTCTGTTTACAAACTCAAGGACAGACAAATCATACCAGCTGGATTCTCACGTTACTTGGAAAACCTGTTGAAAAGGAGGAAGCTCCATGAGCAACGATCCAACACAGAGTAACTCCAGGGCAAGGACCAGGCAGTGAAGAGCAACACGTTCCTCACCACAGAGACTGAGCTCCTTTTTCATTCTGCAGTAACCAAACACATGCCAAGGAGAGGGCAGGTGACAGGACTGGTTTCAAAATTATCTAATAGCCAGAGAAACACAAGTGCTGAATGGAGCAGAGTCCAGGACAACACCCAGGCAAAATCACAGAGCTGTGCAAAGAATCCCAGGAGCAGGAATACCTGAGCTCTCCATCCACCTGGGACCTGCTGGTCAGGACTTGCTTCTTTCACGTGTGGTCTGAATGTCACCTTGAGCACACGGGCCAGGAAGGGCTGGTAAACTTATGAAACACAAAGTCTGAAATTCTTGCTTTCAGTAAAACCTATTTCCAAGTTGTAACTGGGATTTTTTTACCCTCTGGTAGAAATCAGGCATTTGGGAAGCCAGATGAGTCTGCACATGCAAGGGGCTCAATTAACACCCAAGGTGACGGTGCTGCATATGGCTGAAAATTAAATTAAAAAAAAAAACAACCAAAAAACAACAACAACAAAAAATCCTGCAGCTACACAAAGCCTCAGCATGGCAGAGGGAAAAACTGCTTCATCATCAGGCATGGAAATGTTCTGAATCCCTGGTTATCTCGTCAGGCCAGAGCCGTGTGAGGAGGAGCACAGATGGGTACTGTGCCCTTTCTCCTGCCATAAGAGAGGCAGCTCCAGAACTGCAGCGTGAGCACAACCCTGGGGCTGGGGCCGTGCACGTCCTTTACTGCCACATATAAAATGAGACAGCAAAAAAAAATGACAAGCCAAAGTATTCCAGTTGGAAACAGTCCTAGACTTTGCCTTCTTTCAGGGACCTTCCTTACTGTGACGCTCCAGAGGGACTCAGTTCTGTGTCTTCTATATATTGGGATGGAAACATTTAGCTTAGAATTAGCTCAGGGCATTGTCTGAAACAGAGGAAAAGTTTACACACCTATTTTCAATAAACTCTACGCCTATCAAAAGGGAATTACAGGCTACAACATCTATTTAAATAGGATTCCAACCTCCTTAACTACTCTGAAGCACAAAGGATTTATAGCTTTACTCGCTAATAAATATCCTTGGTAATTTTTACAGCAAAAGGCAGTGCACACTGTGAAGAAAATCCTAACAAAAAAAAAACCCAAAAAGAATAAAAGAGGGGAGGAAAAGTTGATAAATTCTTGAAAGATTTTTTTTAAATAAAGTCTTTACCTGGATTAAGCTGCCAGGCAACTTTATTAGCATTTCTGCCACACACTGTCTGCTTCCCCACCACACCCTGCCAACGTCACAGGAAAACAAAGAAAACTCCCATTTTCATGTGGTCGTTAGAAAGATGCAAATCCTTCTGGTTTGTGGAGGAGAGACAAGGAAAAGAAAATGCCAGCAACCTTCAGCTCTGGCAAAAAGTACCTCAGAAGCAGCTGAACAACTTCCCAGTTACCCTGGAAACAGAGTTTACCCCTCAGCAGACGGGGAAAATTGCCTGCAATTACCACCCTGGAGTAAAGCACCAGTTTGGACAAAACATCAATTTCTGTTTGCTGCAGCTCCTTTAACGCGATCCCGGTAATTTATCATGAGCAATAGTTGACCTGGGATTGGATTCTATTACCAAACCCCAAAGAGCCTGAGTTCCATCACCAGACCTGCAGGTATAATCAAAGGCTACGATATCTCCTAATGGCACAGAAGAGCTCCACCATCTGCCAAGTGTGATTTCCCCTAATCCCATTCCCCACACACAAATCAGAATCACCCGGATTACGCCACAGAAATAGAAGTCAAGTCAATACCTGAATCCACGGGATTAATCTCCCACCTCCAGACGGGAGAAAGGCAAGAACAGCAACAATGCTGCAGGAAGGCAAAGCTTTCCACCCGGCTCCGTGCAGCACCACACAGGAAATTCTGGGATTTCACTGATTAGCTTCACCCTGTCCAGAATCCGGTGCTGCTCCCTCCCAAATCCGAGCGCAGAACTCCATGCAAATTCAGGGAACTGACCTCCACGTGATCTTTAGGACCAGCTATTTCCACCCAGAAGCAGCACTCCGCGGCTCTCCGTGCACATATAAACCCGCTCGGATTTGGAGTTAGGAGGAAAAATTAACAAATGAGCTGCATATCACCAGAACAACACAAACCTGTCCACCCAAGTGCTTCCAAAACAGGAACATACACCCCTAGCAGGGGGGTGGGATGAGATGAGCTTCAAGATCCTTTCCAACCCAAACGATCCTAAGATCCTACATATCCGCGATGTCAACAAGCAAAGCTATGTGCATCCTCAGTTAAAAAGAAGCAGCGTGATGACTTTAAACTGGCACTTTAAATTAATTGTAACAAGCAGATAATATATTTCCTGAAATCCAAGGCATAAAGGAGTCACATACCACTCTCGGGAATGCCTGAATCCCTCCTGCTCTGCCCAAGGAGCCGTCGCCCGGCTGGAAACCAGGGGGGAGAGAAGGGGGGAGCATCTTTATTTGTCCATTTAAGACCTCCAAGCACATTACCATCCCTAATCCAACGAGGAGCAGATAACTGCAGCCCTCGTGGATTACTAAATTACGCTCTAATCCTCAACACCACCAGCACAACACCATCCACCAAAAACCACCTACAACCCCTCCCCACCTCCCGCGGCTGAATTAGAACCACAGAACGGGGGGTTTTGGAGGGGGGTTTTTCCCCTCTTTTTAACACACGAGTCCTTGGCTCTGACGCAGTGAGGAAGAAGCAGCGAGGAGGTCCGGCAGCAGGGCTCGGGGCCATGCGGGAGCGGCGAGGGCACCCCAAGGCACGGCACCCCCTCGCCGCTCCCCGGGGCCGCCGAGGAGGGCGAGGCACCGCCGGGGAAACGGAAAAGGGATTCCCGTGCTGCCCCTCAGCCTGAGACAGCACTGCCCGCCTTTGTCCCACCGCCGCCTCGCCCCTCACCGTGGCCTCGCCAGCAGCACTCACCCAGCCAAAGCACCGGCTGCTCCCTCCGCAAAACCGGGCGCCGGCTCCGCCGCTCCGGGGAAGTTGCTTGAAGTGAAGTTGGGCGCGCAGCGGCCTTTCCCCCGCGGCGGCGGCGGGCGGCGAGCGGCGGCCGGGCACGGCCGGGGGCGGGGCGGGCAGGGGGCCGTCCCTCGGCGCTCCCCCGGAGCGAGGGGCTGCGGGAAGGCGGCGGGAGGGCGGCGGGAGGCGGGTATGTCCCGCCCCGGTGCCGGTCCGGCCCCTTCGCCCCGGCGGCCGCGGGGCCCCGCGGGAAGCGCCGCTGTTGCCATGGTGACCGCGCGGTGCGGGCCGTGGGCGGGGCTCCCTCCGCGCAGCGCGGCCGCCATTGGCTCCGCCCCGCTCCACCTGCTCCGCGCGGGACGCGGGTTCGAGTCCCGGCCCCGCCGTCCTGAGGGGCAAGGGCTGGGTGGTGTTGGAAAGTGTGGGATGTGGAAAGATTATCTTGTTGTGTCCGGTTCTGGACAAGTAAAAATTAAAAAAGGGGTTGTTGGAGAGGGTCCAGCAGAGGCCACAAGGATGATGAGGGATCTGGAGCATCTTTGCGATGAGGGGAGAGTGCGGGAGCTGGGCCTGGTCAGTCTGGAGAAGGGAAGGCTGAGAGGGAATCTCATCAATCCAAACAAACATCTCAAATCGTGTGCAAAGAGGATGGTGCCAGGCTCTGTTCAGTGGTGCCCAGTGACAAGGAGCAATAAACCAAAACACAACAAGTTCCACCTGAATATGAGGAAGAACCTCTTTCCATGGAGGGTGGTGGAGCACTGTCAGCTGCCCAGGGAGGGCCTGCAGTCTCCCTTCCAGGACACATCCCAAACCCACCTGGATCCATCCTGTGTCCTGTGACCCTGCCTTGGCACAGGGGTTGGATTGGGTGATCCCCAGAGGGCCCTTCCCACCAAAACTGATCTGGGATTCCATGATTCCCATCAATGGAACTGGAGGCAGCTGCATCCCTCAGTCAAGGACACCCTGAAAATAACAAGCTTTAAGGACCTAAGTTAAGATGTTGATGTATGTTTATGTTTGGTAACTTTCAAAGCTGGTACATTCTATAGCTGAACTATGTTCTTTATAATACTAAAAATCACACCTACAGGTCAGTAAGACCCTGCCCAGGTAAAGACCCTTCTCCTGAGCATGCGGAGAAACAACTTGTATGGAAATCCTAATAAAGGATTGTGCTTGGAAAGTTACTAACTCTGAATTTCTGTGCATAAATAATAGCAGGAAAGTCCGGTGGCGTGTGCTGGATTTGAGGAATACACCAAGCACCCAGGCTGCACAACCCTGAAATAAATAATCAATGTCTCTCTCAAATGTGTCCTTATTGGCATGTGGCACACCAGGTAAGAAATCCAATGTTGTGGTCACCACTGTCCTGTCACCCTCAGGGCAGCACAGCTGTGGATCCCAGTCCAGGGAACGCTGCCTCAGAGCAGGGAGAATCAGAAAGGGAACATTTCTGCTCAGGCCAGGGAGTGTTCCTGCTCAGTCCCCTCCTGAGGAATGCCACCAGAGCCACCTGATCTGCCACTGGCATCCTCTCCACGCCGCAGCTGTCACAGTTCAAAAGCTCCAAGTGCTGCTTTTTGTCATTAGCAAAGGTGTGGTTCCCTGCCGAGGAGTCCAAAGTCGGCTCCGAGGTGAGGCCGTGACTCAGGGCAGGAGGAAGGCGAGTGTGGATGATGGGCTGGCCAGGGGCCAGGGTGATGCCATGGCACAAGGAAAACGCATCTCCATGTCCTCTTGGCAGGACAGGGAAAGACCAGGCAGCAGGTCTTGTGTCCCTGCTCTCCATGGGAAGCTCATTTATCTGCCTCTAACCAGCCCAGATCTCCTTCTGTTGCGGGCACGGGGGTCCTGAGCCAGTGGAGCTGCTGGATCTCTCCATGATCCAAGAGAGCCAGACAGAGTCACTGTAGGTGCCCCTTAGCAGGTGCAGGGAAGGGAGAAAATAGGAAAGGTTTCAGCAACAAAAACATCCAGCCCTGTAACAGCAGCAGGGATATGGAGCTTGCCTCGCCTCCTCTGTCCCCACCCACATCCCATTTAAATTAAGATCGCTTTCCCACAGCTTCCCCCCTTGCTCCCAAATCTGGGTAATATAGGTGTTTTCCCCACCTTAGCAACCCTTTTATCTTCACCGCACAAAGGGATCCCAATTCCATGACTCATTTGCCTTTTGCTTTTCCAGAAGCCAAGCCATAACCCATCTCCTCAGCCACCTTTCCCCGCCAGCACCTTCCCTGCAGCTCCAGCACAGATGAGGACAATCCATGGCTTGGATCAGTGCCCCTGCAAGGAGGGTGTTCCTGCCTCATACACCTCTTTGAAGCGCTTCTTGTTCCACCCATGGCTGGGAACCCCTGCTCCAGCACATGGAGAAGTCACAGGGAATGAGGAAAGCACCTGATCAGTTATTCAGGAGCCGCTTAATGGCAGCTCCCTCCAAAAAAACACCTACACAGCAACAGAGCCGGAGAGCTGGGCACGCCAGGCTCCACAGCCCTGGGAGCTGCATTCAAATGGACACTTCAAGAGAGCAGCCGTGTTCCCAAGGAGCTGCTGTCTTGTTTCCCACTGTGTGAGGAGGAACCTCAGCGGGTGCCTTTGTGGATGCCTGGGGAGATGAGACCTGGGAGCTTCAAAGTGGCCACAGAAACTCGGGCTGGTTCAAGGCACGGCAGGCTGGGGCAGGAGCTGCTCTGGGGGGATGGCAGCGCTGCCGGGCATGGAGCAGGCCTGAGCCCAACCAGAGCAGGGCCTCAGGGGCTGGATCATCACCCTCTCCCTGTTCTTATTGCCCTGGGGACACCCCAAACCTGTGGGAAAATGAATGACTGTAGTGTGGGGCTGGCAATGCTGCACTGGGGAGAGAGGAACCCTGTGGCCATCACAGCCAGCCCAGCTCTGGCACCAGGCAGAATTATCACCCCAGTGACACCCCACTCCTTTAAAATCATAGAATTACTTGGGCTGGAAAAGCCCTCCAAGACCACTGAGTGCAGCTGTTCCCCCAGCACTGCCCAGGCCACCCATGTCCCCAAGCTCCACATTGACACATCCATTAAATCCCTCCAGGGAAGGGAACTCCATCACCTCCCTGGACAGCCTGTTCCAATGCCTGACAATCATTTCTATGAAGACATTTTCCACAATATCCAATCTAAACCTCTCCTGGCACAGCCTGAAGTTGTTTAATCCGGTTTTGTCCCTCGTTCCCTGGGAGCACAGCCTGACCCCCACCTGGCTGCAGCCTCCTGTCAGGGAGTTGTGCAGAGCCACAAGGTCCCGCCTGAGCCTCCTTTTCTCCAGGCTGACACCTTTCCCCAGCTCCTTCATCTGCTCCTGATGCTCGAGACCCTTCCCCAGCTCTGTTCCCTTCCCTGGACACCCTCCAACACCCCAGTGTGTGTCCTGCAGTGAGCAGAGGGCAAGGACAGCACCTGGCATGTGGCACAGCCCTGGTGCTGGGAAGATTCCTCCCCTGTGCTCTGTCCCCACCTGAAACCCGGCCTGAATCTCTCTCCCACTGAGTTTATCAGCACTTAGCAGAGCAGGGGTGACCCCAATAGGGACAGAGTTAAATGCAGAGCCCTGGTCTCTCACCCCATGTATATGAATTAGGGCTGTAATTCCACCCTGCAGGGTGGATGGCCAATAGTGACCAGACACTGCCAGATCCATCTCGCAGACATCTGAGCTTTGACCCTGTGTTTTATGGCTTCACTGGAGCCGTCACAGCGATGACAAGCAGCATTATAAAGTGAAGGAGTGCCTGCACTCAGAAAAGAATGACAGGTCCCTTATCTATGAAGTTTCCATTCTTCAGATACAGTTTTCAAACAAAAGACTCCACTCCTCAGATGAGTAATGCCACTGTTTCTCCTCTCCACCATACAATTAACTTCCAGGCTGCGATCTCTTCAGAATTGAGCTAAGAATGACATAAAACAGGGAACACCAGTGAATGTTCTGTGCACCAGTGGGGCTGCTCTGCTGATTTAGCTCCTCTCACAGTCTGTCAGTGCCCTGCAGTGGAGAAATGGGTTAATTGCAAATGGCACATGGACACTGCCCACGACACACCTGAGGGCAGAGATAAACACCTGGGGGGATCCCAGGCAGACCCCCCAGCCCCTGCTCTGTCTCACTTCTGTCTCACCCCTGCCTGACTTTGGCAGGTGCCACAAGATCCCCTCCTTTGTTGCAGCCAGGAACAGTCTCCCTCTCTTCCTGCTGAGCCAGTTGCTCCTGTTATGTGGAGAGGTGGAGGTGTATGCAAAAGCAGCCTGTCTGGGTCAGGGGAGCACTGATTTTCCCTTCCCACGCTCACGTGGCGTTGAAATGCTCTGGCCCTCAGCAGGGAAGCACTTCAGCGTCCTGCCTTGCAAGCTTCCCCCAGGTAGCTGCTCCCACAAAAGCCAAAATATTGGTGACAGCTCAGGATGAGCCCCAGGAGGAAACAGGAAACAGGAGCACCCCACACACCTCAGCGTGCACTGAGCACTGCAGGAAGGTGCTCCACTGCCCACTACACATAATCTGCGTAAAGGAAAGCAGGAAATCCTCCCACTCCCTCTCACCACCACAGCAGCTGTCCTCAAAAGCTCCTTTCCCACCTCTTCATGCTCATCCACCATGGAAATCAGTGCAGAGGTACACAGAGAGCAAGGAGGGCTCAGAGCACTGGGAGGGCACAGCCCTGGCACTGCCCTCCCAATGAAACCCCACTGACCATGGGGTTGCTGCCTCTCCCATCCTCAAGTTTGACTCATGAACAGGGCTGGGAGAAGGAAGGCAGGAGAGAGAGTCTTGTTTTAAAGGGAATAGTCTGTAAAACACACAATCCAATGTCCTTGTGGAGGCCCTGGAAAGGGCATCATCCCTCCAAGGGGGCACAGAACCTGTGGGATTACACCGTGGTGTCCACACAATGTTTCTTCCTCCAGAAAGGAGAAATTTGGGAAGTCAGGGACTGCTGAACCTCAGCTGCTGAGAGCAGCCATAGCCAAGAAATCCTTGACTCAAAAACAAGGATAATTGAGTGTCAAATTTGTATGTATAATGCTCTCCAGTAGGAAGGAGTTGTTAGATTGCACCGTCACGGAGGTTTCAGTGCAACAGAGGGAAGAACCAGTGGGTGTGGGATTGTTGCCAGTTACATAATCCCTGGTGGTTTTGCCTAGGACATGGCCCCATCCCCATCCCAGTGCTATCAGCAGCAGCACACGGCCACACTTGGGGGGCTGTGGGGAGAACAAAGGGATGCAGATTTCCTGGGAGTCTGCTTTTGTTTTCCCAAGCAGAAGAGTGACTCAGATTTCAGCGCGCTCCTGTAACTCAGCCAACAACAACACGTCCTTAGTCACGGCGATAAAGCCGAGGATCTGTGTTCCATTTGCTGAACTAAAAAAAGCTCAAACTCATCCACCCAAGGGCCAGGTCAGTCACTAAACCAGAGACTGGGTTGAACCCCGAGCTGTGCACAGTGACGGCAGCATCTTCCTCCCCAACAACCTCACTGAGCTCCTGGAAACTACTCAGAAAATGCACGGAACCAGCAGAGATAATCTCGGTGCTGCACTAGCACTCTGATAACTCCTAAGCACTCACGGCTGCCAAAGCCTTGCAGAAATGCTTTCACTTCCTGAGAAATGCTCCAGGAAAAAGCACGGCACTTCCTTGTGCTTAAGGACCGGCTTAACACATCCCTGTGCTGTTGTCTCCTGGATCTGAGCTCGTTTTTCATGGCTGTGAGGTACATCCACAGCTCATTGCAAATGCCAGAGCATGGGTTGCTCCACCTCACTCATTGCACTCAAAGCAAACAAAAGAAGAATTTAAACAGACAAAGGGGAGGTTCAGGTTGGACTTCAGGAAGAAATTCTTCCCTGTGAGGGTGGTGAGGCTCTGGCAAAGGTTGCCCAGAGAAGCTGTGGCTGCCCCTGGAAGTGTCCAAGGCCAGGTTGGATGGGAGCAGCCTGGGATAGTGGAAGGTGTCCCTGTGAATGAGATGAACTTTAAGGTCCCTTCCAGCCCAAACCACTCTGTGATGGCCTGAGACTCCCAATCCCAGGTAACAAAATCCCTGCTGTGCAGTCCTCCAGCCCCCAGTGCTGCTGGGCTGGGCAGGGACCCAAGGCTGAAGCCCCTTACCCTGCATCAGTCAGTGGTGCCTGCACAAACTGAGCCTCTCTGCAGGGTTTGCCCAGGGATTGCTACAGCTGGGGATCAGCCTTTGAATTCCCAGCCTCTTTCCTTTGGAAAAGGCCTCTCTGAAATACGTGCTGGAGCACCTTAAGGCTGCAGAGGGAGCGTGGGGTGTTGCCAGGACAGCTCCCACCTGGGCAGATGTTTGTGCCAGGACTCAGCGTGTCCATTCATGCATGTTAACGAGGGCTATAAATACTCCAGGTCCTTCCCGGCTCCGCTGCCACGTGCCCGAGCCTGGCAGGAGGGTGTGTGAGGATGAGCACTCACAGCTGGGCTCACCAGCACAGCCCCCAGTGCCCCCCATCACAGCCAGCCCCCGGTGCCACAGCCAAACTGGTTCATCCACCACGGCCACCCGGGAGCCAAAGGATTGGGCTCGCGGAGCAGAGGATCAAAACAGAGCATGGAAAGCACTGGGGCTGCCACCACTCCTCAGAGGAGCCCCCATAATCCAAGGCCAGGTGATGGTGAGCATCTCCTGAAGAGCCCTCGTTGGCAAGGGGTGGGAATGGTTTCTCCTCCTGCACAGGAGCCTCTCTGGAGCTGCACCACCAGCTGCTGTCTCCTGCACTGCATGGAGGTGGCAACTGATGGAAATTTCCATGCACTTCAAAGCACAACCTCAGGACAGTTGCTTTTGTGAGGAACTATCCCAAGTTAAAAATTAATGAAATTCACTTTTAGGATCATTTACTTTCCCCTCCATCTGAACAGCAGGATTTTTGCCAGTCTCTCCGTGCCGGAACACGGAGCATTCCTGCTTTGGCACATTGGGGATGTGGCCTCTGGTGGTTAGGTTGCTAATTAATATCAGGTAATTAACACATTTGCAAGGGCTGGTTGAATCCCACCCTGACATTTTGCAAACTCCGCGTGTTTGGGGAGTGTCTTCATCAGCTTTTGAAGTTGTGAGCTCCCTGCAAACCTCAGCCTGCACTGGAAACAGGGGCTGGGCCATTAGAGCAAACATGCCTCAAGAAGCAAACATATTAAGGATTAATTAAATACCAGGATTTATTTAATTAAGCCTCTTCTCATAAGTATGTAGAGGCAGGAATCCAGGGTGAGCATCCAGCCTTCCTTGCACTCCCATTTTTAGAAATGCAGTTTAATTCTGTGCTGCTCAAAACACGACACTGGAGTGATGTGGACCCCTCCTGCCTCCAACAGCAGTGACACCACAGAAGGGTGGTTGGGGGCACCACTTCCCTATTCCCAGACACAAAACTCCCCCTTGGAAGAGCCACAAGCACCCAAGGATCTTGTGGAGTCCAGAGGGGTGACAAGTGCCAGCCCTGAGCAGGGGCAGGCACCACAGGCAGCTTGTCCTCCTCACATTTTTGATTAAAAGCTTGTCCCTCCTGTTCCCTGCAAGAAAGGCACCGCAGCCCATCCTGTCACTGCCAGTTTAAAGGTCTGGAGACTGATCCAGGAAACACTGAGGCAAGAGAATGAGCTCAAGTCCAAGGTCATTTTGGGCACCGTTGCAGAGTGCGCTGCCTCACCCCCTGCACAGCTCACCTGGATCACACGCAGGTACAAACCATCACCACCATGTGCCAGCTCTAGGGACATGTCCCTGCCCCATGCCAGGGCCCTCTGTCACCTCCCCCTCTGCTCTGTCTGGGGCAGTTCTCTCCACGCAGCACCAAGGGCCTGGCCCAGCCTTTCCTTCTCTTCAATTGTTCTGTTTCACCACCAGTTTAAATTCTCCACGTTACTGGGGGGTACAGCAAGAGGAAGGACAGAGGTGACAGTGCCAGCAGAGCCAAGGAGGTGTCACTGCCACACATGTTCCCCAAGGGACAGGGTCAGCAAGGCCGGACTGAGGAGCCAAGGGATGGGATGGGGGAAAGCCATGAGAGGGCAAAGGAGGAGCAAAAAAGGAGCCCAGGTGACAGCAGGGCCCCCAGGATAGGGGACACTCACCATGGGCAACGGAGGGCTCTGGAATCTGGGAGCAGTGTGGAATTACAGAGCATTTTGGGCACTCCCTGCTCAGGGTATCCCCGTTCTCTGCCTCCCCAAGGACCACACAACCAGAAAGAACCACCAGGGTCTGATTGATTTGAAAATACATTAACCATAGAGAATAGAGCTTTAATTTTTCTTTCTCAACAACAATAAGGAACAGTTTACATTTAAAAAAAAAAAAAGAACAAAACCAAAAGCATGAATAAAATAATAGAAAACAGATATTATACCACAGTGTGGAATTCAGATAATCTAAGAACATTAGCAGCACTTCTACAAATAGATTAAAAGCTGTAAGTGCTCGTTAAGCTCAGATCGAGCAACTCCCAGAGACCAAAATGGCATCCAACAGAGAAAAGCAGCAATTCTGTGTAGGGCAACAGGAAAGTCTAATGCCAGGACACCAGATACATTCAAATCCCTGTGCTGAGGGGTAATTCCCTGTCCCACAGAGCTCCCACGATGGCTGTCACACCCTGTCACCCCGCCTGGCTCTCCACAACGCTCCTTGAACAAGGGAAGTGACAATCGTGGGTCTGAGGTTACATCCACGATGCATTTTCAAAGCTTTTCATTAATTCTGTTTGGGAAAACAGTTTCTTCCCTGGCTTCTGGGAATTACTCACCAGAGAGACTGAATTTCTGAGAATCTGAGTCGATCCTACACAGTCACAACAATGACATTTTTAGTCTCTCAGTGCCCAGGATCAGGATTTTCAATTCTTTATCGTCCTTAGCAGCAAAGCCACGCTCATTCCTAAAACTTCCACGTATTTAAGATCTTGTGCATAGTTTAAATTTTAGAATGAACTCATTAAAAAAAAAAAAAGTTTAAAAACAGGATAAATGGTGGTTTTCCCCCTTCTCAAAGCACTGATGCAAAGTGCTCTTGCTCCTGGTCACATCCCACTGGCAATGGCTCAGGAGCCACCGTGGAGAAGGGACCGTCCCCTGCAGCGCCATCCGTGGGCTCTGCTCAGCCTCCACGTGCAAAACCCATCTATAAAAGGAACCTATTGAACTACAGAACAGGAATTTAGGGTGGAATATGCTTATCACCAATCTAAAATTAGATTAGAAATTAGATTAGACACATTAAAAGACTTCCAAGGCTATTCCAGCCACACACATTCTCTGGGAAGTTCGGGATTTGGGCAGAGTTGGGAAGGAATCCACACACTGAGCTGTGTGTCAATGTGTGGCTGTGGCACCGAATGGTCTCAACTGTGGCTCATGTGGCCACCAGAGGACAGAAATGTGGCATCACCAGGGACCACGAGGGTTTAGATGCCTGAATCAGTGAAATATTGATTATTCAGGGCAGTGAGGATGCTGGCCTTGAGCAGAAAAGCAGGAACAATCAGTGGCATTTGATCCACTTCAGGGTGTCTGAAAAAGCTTTTATAGGAATTTCTGACACAGGTTCTGGTGAGTTCCAACCCTTTCAATAAGTCCTAGGAGGGGCTGGAACTCCATCTCTACATTGTGCTCTATCAATTTGTGCTCATCCTGTAGTAAAATGCTGAAGACAAGCCCAGAACTGCTCAGTACTCAGGGAAATTCCCAAATGGAATGAGAAATAAGACAGAGGTTTTGGTGACATGACCAGCATTTTGGTCCTGCTGATCAAAGGCTCACAGGCTCTCACTGTGCCTCTAGAGGAAAGGGATTTATAGAAGTGATTAAAGTGATTAAAAGAAGATATTGTAAGATTTATAGAAAGTGATTAAAGAAGATATTGTAAGATATTTCAAAAGCAAACTTAGGGGATGAGAATCCCCAAACTGGTCCCATCCCTGGTCAGAGGCTCCTTGGTCACAGCAGCTCCCAGTGCAGGGGACCAACCTCAGGATAAACCAGGGAAAAGAGGGAAAAGAGTCAGGCAAAGTAAGTAATAAATAAATAAAGAGCAAAGAATAAGAAGAACCTCATCCCATGAACTGCTCTTGGCCACAAGGCTTGTGTCTCCAGGGTGGGATTTTGGGATGAGATCTGTGATCTCCACCTCTTCAGTAATTCCATCTCTCAGCCTTTTTTTCACCTGCCAGTGCCAAGGGTTGACACTGCAGTTCCACTGCTGGCTCACTTTGCACCACCAAGTGCATTTGGATGAGTTAAGGGATGTTCCCCATGCCAGGGGCTGGATGAGAGCAGGACAGGGAGGCAGCAGGAAGTTCCCACACAAAAAACCCTCTCAGTCTTCGTGAAAAACGTTCACAGCAAAGCAATTCTCAACACAGCAAGAGAAAAAACTCCTAGGAAAATCACACATTTAGGAACAAACACAACTGCTAAAGGCTCTGCACAGGTGACACCAAAAAAGATGGGTACCAGGAGCTCAAAAGCAGGGAGAGAGTCCATCTGTCACTCCCTCAGGGATTATCTGAGCTCAGCAGCTCGAGTGTGAGACAAACCCCAAACCCCACAGCAATGGGGGTGCTCACTGGGGGTGTGATGGGAGCTCAGCTCTCAGCCCATGGAGCCCATCCTTCCTCAGGCTCAGCTCTGGAGTGAGTGGAGCAGAGAACGTGGGCTGGCAGCTCATCCTACCCCTGCTGCACCCAGGGGAGAATGCAGCAGTCTCCTCAGAAAGTAGGGAGTCATGGAATGCTTGGAGTTGGAAGAAAACCTAGAGATCACTGAGTTCCACCCCGTGCCATGGGCAGGGACACCTTCCACTACCCCAGGCTGCTCCAAGCCCCATCCAACCTGGCCTTGGACACTCCCAGGGTTGGGAAGTGTCTTCCACTTTCCAACTTCTCTGTGCCAGGGCCTTATAGTGAAGAATTTCTTCCTAAAATCCAATCTAAGCCTGCCCTCTGTCAGTTTAAGGCACAGAGCTCCAGTCCCTGGTCCCACAGAGCCAGCAGCAGGCTAAAATAGTCCTGGGCTGGCAGTGCCATTGTGGGGGGGTTTCAGCTGCACGAGCTGCTGGGATGAGACATTCCTGTTCCCCAAGGGGCCAGACAAGATTACTGTATATGGACAAGCCTGGGGACAGCCTCCCCTGCGTGGCACACAGGCCATCCTTGGCTGCACAGCTGGGAGAGAGCCCTGCTGGCTTCCAGGGCCACCATTCCCCCTGTCAGAATTCCAGAACAAGGCTTTATCTCGTGGGGATCCAGCAGGGGGGCAGAGCCAGGCACGAGAGGATGAGGCCAGAGAAAACCCACAAACAGCAAAACTTATGCTTTTCAGCTTCTTAGCAGCTTTTAACCAGCAAAGCAAGCCCCAGGCTCCTGCTGGGGGCTCACTGTGGGTCCCCACAAGCACAAGGACCTGCCCAGCAACGCAGCTGAAACAAAGCTTTTTTTATATGATTTTTTCCCCTCCTTTTTTTCGTTTTTTTTCTCTTGTCCAGTCTTAAAGTCAGAACTAAGATGAAGCCAAACTGAGGTTTTGTGACGGTGGCTCTGCTCTGAGCTTCCTGTTGCCCCAACAGAACAACCCTCCCAGCACAGGGACAGTGACAGAATGGCACATCATGGAATAGGTGCTATAGAAACCACACAGTTCCCAGAAGCAAAAGATTTCTCACTTTCCCCCTCTCCCTCAAAAAAATAACCCACTTAGTTCACATATTTTTCTCTCTATACTGTATATATATTATATATAGACACAATTCTCTGGTAAACATTTACAAGATATCGTAAATAACATTGAAAATTTCTAATCTCCATTTGCACAACAGCACGCACTCACACGCCAGCACACGAGGACACACAGTCAGGTACAATCAATAAATAAATACTTTTTTTCCCCCCCCCACCTCCCAGAAATTATTCAAAAAACACTGCTATTGAGCGGCCCAAAGACACTCTCAGTTAATACAGAAAGCAAATATTGTGCAGAATTTCTTGGCTGTTTTTGTTTAGAAACCAAGGAAAGAAGCTTGAAAGGTTAAGTGTCAGCGACGTTGCTTGGTCAGATGGTGGCCTGTGGGTCCCTGTCCCTCAGGAAGGGGACAACAGAGCACTTCCCTTTCCCTCTAGACAGGTGACAGATCTGTCCCAGAACCTTGAGGGAACAGGAGCAGCCAGGGAAGGAGGGAGGACACGAGCTTTTCGCTCTGCTGGGTGGAAAGGTGGAAGATTCTCACAGGAACTGGCAGATCTTTGTTTCCTGTGCTACCACAGCCCAGCACCCTTTGGCGTTTTAGTGCTTCAGGGCATTTCCCAGATTGTTGTACACATCTGTTGGGATTTTGAGGAGTGAAGGGCTGCCCATTGCTGTCCCCCTGCCCCAGGCCCTTCCCCAAAGGGTTCAGGATGCGCCACTGCCTTTTCCAGCTGTGACCTCCATGTCCCAGTGTAGAGAAATTGCTGATTTACTCAGGAACAGCAGCCACGCTCCTCAGACCTTCCCTGAAGCAGCAGTTTCCTCTGGTGCAGACTGACAACCACCTTTTTTTCTGCCAGCAACATCTGACACGTGCCACAAGCCAACACAAACCAGCACAGACAGAGAGGTTCCACGGGAGAAGGAAGGGCCCCTTTCCCTCCCGTGGGAGCACTCCAGCAGCAAGGCAGGAGCAGGGCCAGGGGAGAGCACACACACAGCACACACTGCACCAGAGGGGGACACAAATGTTTGCAGCAAAACTTGAGAGAAAATACCCTCAGAGAGAGCTCCAGCCCAGAGCCCCCAGCACTGCCCTCCCTGGCTGGGCTGGACCCTCCGTCCACCCACACCCCTCTCCTTTTCCTGTAGTGTTTTTACCTGAGTTGAAAAATGACTCCGAAGCCTCTGCAGGGCAGCCTGTGTGGGACACAGCAGCTGGAGAGGCACTTCATGCAGTGGGCTCCAGGCTGTGCAGGAAAAGTGGCCACACAAGGGCATCCTCCCAAAGCAAAGACCACTCAGGGACCTTGGGCTGTTTGCCTCTCACAGCCCTGCGGGAGAAGCCCACCAAGACCTAACTGGAGATGCTCAGTGGCTTTAGGGGACTCAGCAGCCAGCCCTGAAGCTGTCAGAGGGAAAGTCAGGATAATCAGGAGCTCTGACTTGCCTTCTGAGGAGCCCGTCCCTCACAGGAGCTCAGAGGAACAACAAGGAGACCAAACTCCTACCACAAGCAGCTAAAGTAAGGCAGGTAAGAAAACCTCCAGCCTGGAGCTCCCAGAGGAGGTCAGGACCAGATTTCCCAGTGTTGAGAGAACATTTCAGATGCTGGATTTTGAAAAATAACCCCAATGCTGAATTTGGAGCAGAAAATCCATCCAGACACGAAGCTCTTGTGTGCTCAGATATTGTAGGAACAATGTGAAATCCCAGGGAGAAAACAGAGCCCTAAAAGAAGAAAATACTGAAGGGGAAGCAATGCATTGAGGGACAAGATCAAAAGAGGAATTTCTGTGATCAAAGTCCCCCCCATTACTGGCAGAACCTTGTGTTGGTGAGAAGCTGAGAACTGGCAGCATCCCTGTGCAGGGCTGGGTGCCTTCCCACACCACAGGGAAGGGAAGCAGCTTTCCAAGGAATCAGCCTTCCCTCTGTGCCACCAAGCTCTGCTCCCCCAGCCCCTGAGCTCCACCCTGGGATGTGGCAGTGCCTGGGCAGTTTTGGTGGCCACGGCAGCCACTGCCAGGTCCTGCTCCTGGTACAGGAACACACCTGGAGGGATCTTTGGTTGAGTCACTGCAGGTCTGAGCCAGGGCCTGTGCTGAGCCCAGGGGACTCCCAGCTCACACAGCAGCACGTGTCCCACCACCTGAGTCCCACAGGTGTGGCACTTGGAGAAACAGGAGAAGGGAGGAAGCATCAGAGGGGAGTCCTGGCTCTTTGGGTGCCTCGTCTGCCCCGGGTCCTTCATTTGTTCTCGATCAGAGTCTGCACTTTATAGACCAGGTCCCGAGCCAGCTTCAGGATCTGCTTGGTGTTGTGGCGCTCGGCCATCTCTGCAACACAGACAGGGGGACAGGACAGGTCAGAGCTGAGCAGCCCCTACCCCACACTCCCAACCTCCCCTGCAGGGACACCTGCCTCTGGAGAGCCATCCCTGGGGATGGGGAAAGCAGCAGGAAGCACAGCCCAGCCCTCAGCTCCCTTCAGCACGCCCACGTTGGCCACTGCTGAGGAGGGCAGGGGGACCCCAGCCCCACCAGACCCCTCAGAGCTCTGGGTGTGTTAAACATTTCCAGCATTGCCCAGATGTGTCCACAGCCAGCCACGTGCTGCCCCAAACTGAGCCCACCAGAGCACGAGCTGTACCATTGAAAAACTTGATGATGTCTGTGAAATCCATGTTGTTCTCCAGGATGATGTCCCTGTACATCTCCACCAGGGCCAGGGCTATGAAGAGCACGTAGTGAGCAGAGGAGACGTGAGCAGCAGCCCAGATGGTCTCCCAGACAGCAAAGACATCGTCATACACCAGCTCTGTGAGCAGAGAACAGCAGTTACCACTCCACTCACCCCAGCCTGACTCACAGAGCTCACAGCAGCACTGGGGACACATGCTGGGTGCTTCATTCCCACAGGAACTTGCTCCAGCTGCAAGCAGTAAAGTCAGACATCTGTAGGGAGAAATATTCTGCCCTGCAGCAGGTGGCACTGGCCCCAGGACACGCTCGTGGAGAGGCTCAGCAGCAGCTCTGGAACAACAGGTTCTGTATCTAGGCAGAACAGTCAGCCAGACATCAACCAGGGAAAAGTGAAAAGGAATTCCCAGTTCAGTTTAAAGCTGCTGAGAAGCAAACCCTGCCCCACCCTTGGGTGGTCTGAGCACACACCTCTCTTGAAGTCCAGGAGAAACCATCGGTAGCAGAAGTAGAAATGGGTGTAATCCCCATTCTGGTGCATCAGCTCAAAGAGCTCAGAGTCCAGGATCTGTCAAGAAAAGCAAAAGGAAGCTCAGGAATGCACACACAAGGCACCAGCCATCCCTCTGCCCACTTCCCTCCATCCCACTGCACCAGCTCCTCTCTCCCTTTCCTGGCACACGCTGCTCCAGGCTGTCCTTAGAGCCCCTGCTGTCCCTCCTGCTTCCCAGAAACGCCCCCTTCAGCCCCTCCAGGACCAGCTTTCCCCCTTGGGTGTGAGGAGCTGCCATCCCTGTGCCAGGAACTCTCACCTGGATCAGTGACCTCATGTTGGCAAAGTGGGTGTCCATGGCTCCTCCGTGGGGGAAGTTCTGATTCATCCTCTTCATCAGCTCGGTGAAGCAGCTGAAAGCCAGAGCCTCTGTGCAGGGAGGAGAGGCACCACTGCAGGGCTGCACGGGCACTGCTGCTCCTGCAGCACCAACATCATTCCAGAAAGCCCACCCTGACCCAAGGGTGGGCTCCTGGGAGCCAGGCAGCATCACAGACAAACAGGAACCTGTTCCACACCTCCACTGCAAAGGGCCACCACCCACCTGGCACATCCCCCCAGAAAGGACAGGGAAAGCAGAGCCATGGACTCACCATCATCCAGGATGACCAGGAGAGGGGCCAGCAGGTCACACATCCCCTGCACATAGCCAATCTCAATGTGCTGCCAGATGTAGCTGTGTGAGAGAGCACGAGAGGTGACCTGGCACCTGAGGGTCACCACCTGCCACTTCCTTTGCCTGTGCCCTGTCACCCTTCCCAGGATGCTGGGGTAAATCACATTGTTCATTCTGTTATCCTGGGCTGCAAATGAGTCAATTCTTGTGGTGCCTCCCAGGTAAGGAAGGCATGCACAGCACAGTCCTGGATCAACACCCTGCCATGGCCACATCCAGGGTCAATCCAGGGCTGTGCCATGGCCATTGCATGGAAAATCAGCACAGAGAAAAGCAAAATGGGAAAGTACAACGCAGTGGGGTCATTGGTTAAAGGGCTGAGATTGCTAGAATTCGTTCATCTCTCATTCTCATCCTTCCCCCTCCATTCATCCCCTTGGCTCTCTCTGCAGACACTGCCTGCCTCGCCTTCCCATTCCCAGTGTCCCAGGAAGCACCCAGCCCTGCAGGGATATCTTCCCTTATTTGGTAGCAAGGCAAAATGCGTTCAGAGAGGACTCAGATCTACTGCTGGCACAAGGGAAGGATCTTTTCCATCCTGCCCGCTGGTTTTCCAAAATGTGCTGTGCTGAAGGTCTAATCTCAGCAGAGATCTCCAGCTCTGGCTGTCGGGTGAAGTGACAGCACTGATGGAACTGCAGCTTCTCCTCATGTTTGCAAGATGAGTAATAATATTTTATCCTTCGCTGCTTGTGAAGCAGCAGCTGAGCTGGAGCTGGTCTGAGTCTGTGAGTGACACCAGGAAAGCTCTGAGTCACAGGGACTCAGAAATGCACCCAGGTCTGGAGCTCTCCTGGGATTTTGGGCAGGCACAAAACCATTCCGGTGCTTCGGGCACTCTCTCATTAGCACTACAGCTCTGTGGGCTGATCCTCATTAAAACATTTTCCAGGCATACTCCAGGAAGCAGGTGGGCTGCACTGGGCAGCCCAGGGAGCCTCTGCCTCGGCCAAAACCCCAGGACACAGCAGTGATGGGGAAGGACAGCCGGACACAGCCTGGGAACCGCTCTCCTTGGAGCTGTGGCCCCAGCGCTGGGATGATGAGGGGATTTAGGGGAGGAAGGCAAGGAGCAAAACTCAGTAACCACAACACAGTTTGAGGCTCCAGCCTGCAGGGGAATCCCAGGGAGCCCCCACCTGCACATGACGTTGCGGAGCTTCTCCAGGTTGGCGGGGGTGAAGTACCAGTAGTTGCGGTCACAGCGCTGCACGTCCTTCTCGATGCGGTGCAGGTTCACCGTGTACATGTCCAGCAGCTCTGGCTGCCCAAAACAAGAGCAGAGTTGATTTGTTTCCCAGTAAAAAAGCAGGGAGAGAGTGGCAAGGGCAGTGGAGCGACAGGGCAGGGTTTGGGTGGAAGGTGGGAGATCCTCTCTGCCCAGCTGCGGGATCAGCGCTGGGCAAATGCAGGTAAATCCTGCCCCTCCACTCGGCCCCAGTGAGGCACATCTGGAGTGTGCTGGTCAATTCTGGGCTCCACAGCTCCAAAAAGACAAGGAGCTGCTGGAGAGGGTCCAGCAAAGGCCAGAGAGATTATCTGGGGTCTGGAGTATCTCTCTGATGAGGAGAGACTGCAGGAGCTGGGCCTGGTGGGGCTGAAGAAAACAGAGGGAATCTCATCAATCCATACAAACATCTCAAATCGTGTGCTAGAAGTGCCAGACTCTGTTCAGTGGTGCCCAGTGACAGGACAAGGAGCAATGGCCATAAACTGAAACACAAGTTCCACCTCAACATGAGGAAAAACCTCTTCCCATGCAGGGTGGCAGAGCCCTGGAACAGCTGCCCAGGGAGGGCCTGGAGTAATTCCAAACACACCTGGATGCATTCCTGTGTCACCTACCCCAGGTGACCCTGCCTTGGCAGGGGGCTGGACTGGATGATCTCCAGAGGGCCCTTCCCACCCCAGCTATTCTGAGGTTCTGTGAGGCAGCCAGGAATAAACCCCCCCTGGCCAGGTCTGTACTTACAGAGTAGGTGACACCCGTGGAGGACAGAGCAGCTGGCTCAGTGCTGGTCAGATCAGTGACAGTCAGAGAGTCCAGCTGTGGGTACAGACTCTCCATCTCTGGCTCCTCAGAGAGGTTATCCTCACTCTCCACCAGGCTCTGCTTCTCAGCCTCGCTGTCTGCCCAGCTCTCCACCACAGTCAGGGCCACAGTGTCACTGTCACGCAGGATCCCCGCCGAGCCCTCACCCACGGGGACAAAGTCCACGCTTCCACCAGTGGGGAATTCACCTTCCAGGCTGTCCTGGCCTTGCAGCTTCTCCTGCTGGACACCATCCGTGTCCTGCAGGGCTGGAACATCAGATCCAGCAGCCTTTCCCTGGGAGCTGGACGAGGATTTGGTGGTTTCCAGGGCACTGTCCTCGTTGCTGAAGCTGCGCTCCGAGAACCCCGAGGTGATGGAGAAGTTTTGGGAGGAGGGGTGCCCAGAATCAGGGGAACACGTGCCATTGGGAACTGTCCCGTTGGGGATCTTGCTCTGTTTGCCATCTTCCAGCTGAGAGTCTACTTCAGTCTGTTCCACCTCATCCACAGATTCAAACACCTGCAAAGGGTGAGCGGGAAGACACCCCAGGCATTCAGCAAGTGTTGGGAACACAGGCATTATGTGCCCAGGAGCTGTGTACTCATAGTGCCCGTGTTCCCAGCAGTGGAGAGAGGAGAAAATCCCCCTTTAGCTCCCTCTCCCTGGATTTGAGTCAGCTCTTGGTCATTTGCACAACTCCAAGCCCACAAATCCCTGCTCCAAAGGACTGTGCTTTGCTTGGCATTATATATTGGGCAGAAATTAATAATTATATATTAATAATTATATAATTAATAATTATATATTGGGCAGGTGTTAAACCCCTGAGCATGAAGAGAGGGAGCCCTCAGGTGTGAGATCACAGGGCAGAGCTGGCAGGGGAGCACTGAACACCACAAGCAGAGCACTGCTCCAACATTAACAACTCCAAAGCAGGTTAGGGACTCATTTACCTCTTCCAACACCGGTTCTGTTTGCCAGAAATCACCGTGGCTGTGGTGAGGGGTCAGCCCAAGCCAGGGCAGAGCCGTGGGGACAGGGAATGGAGGGCCAAGGTGCTCACCTGGGTGCTGGAGCTGGAGTCGCTCTGCAGCCGGGCGTGGTTCTGCCGGCCGGAGCTGCAGCTCTGCGAGGACTGCAGGGCACAGGGAAAAGGGCAGGGAGAGAGAAAAGAAGAAGGGTCAGGGTGAGGCAACTCAAGCAGAGGTGGCACTTCTGCAGCAGAAGAACAAGCAGAAAATGCATCCAGTAAGTGTCTGACCCATGGAGGACGTTCCTGTCACATCAATGCTGTTGTGTCACCCAGCCTCAGCCCCTGGCACTGCAGGGAAGGTGACAAAGCCAAGCCCCAGGCCAGTGCACTTGTTCCAGTGCTGTGTGTTGGGTCTGAAGGAGCTGCTTTCCTCTGGCCTGCACCGAGGTCACGCTGCCTCCCTGGAGTGCAAATTTCTACAAATCTCTGTCCTAATTTGGCAGCAATGCAGCTCAGCCCAGCTCAGTTTACATAAACGATGAAGTCAGGCTATAAAACAGTCCCTCCAAGCATATTCATGCTTTTTTCCTTTTCTTCAAGGACAAATATTGATGTTTTAAGCCAGACTCGGTGGAAACAGCTCCTCTCAAAGTCACGAGCACCCTGTTCTGGCTTCCAGCTGGAGCACAGAGGGAAGAGCTGGGCTTTGCAGGCTCTTTTGCTCCATGCTCAGCTCTGTGGGGTCCCTCAGAGCAACCAGCCCTCAATGGGAGCAAATTCCTCCCCATTAACTGAGCAGAGGTGCAGAGCACAGCTGTGACATCACACACAAACAATAGGATTTTAAGAAAATACAGCACATTCAGAACAGCAGCTGTCCCCACCCTTGCATTGTGGGTGTTTGCTGGGCAGGGCTCTGGTGGGGAGAGGAAGGGCGACAGTTTTCCTCCATTACCATGGGAGCACTTAAAACAGGAAATTTCAGGTTGAGATGGGAAAAGGGGGAAACTTTTGTGTGTGTTCACTCTGCCAGCTCCCTTCCCAGTGCCTGTTCCCAGAACACACGTGGGTGCAAAGGGAGAGCCACGGTGGAGATGCGGAGGGGATGGGAATGATTCCCAGCACCTCTGCTCACCCTGAGAGCTGCACCACCCAGTTCCACCCTGCCCCTGGCTCAGAGCTGCCCTCCCTGCATCTCTCCCTCTCTGGGCACACACGTAGCCTGCAGGATCAGGGCTGAGCTCATCTCTTTCCCAAAGCACCCACACAAACTTCCCAGAGGGAAGCAGATCCAAGTCTCCAGTGCTCACCTCCCCTCTGGGCCAGCAGCCTGAGGTCAGGGAATGCTCTGCCATGCTCTTCTCCTCCAAGGACAAAACTCTCATGGAAACACTCCCTGGACTCTGTTCCCAGGACTGCCTTTTCCCTCCACACCCTTTGGTTTGGGCTGTGGATCTCGTTCCTCACTGCATTGCTAAAAGCCAGTCCCGTGGTGCTGGGTGTCCCCATGGATGACTGAGGATGTGCTGAGGCTTCTTCCACACTGGCAAAGGGAGCCAGGCGTCCCCAGTGCCCTGCTTCACAGCCCCTCAGTGCCAGGAACATGCTCCTCCTCCTCCTCACCCCTGCTTCAAACCATCCTCCACGGAGCTAATCCTGCTGTGCCCCAGCAGTGCAAGGTGTAATGAGCATCTCACTTGCACAGAACACAGCGAGGAACAAGACACAGCTGGGCACAGGGCAGGGAAGGAGGGTGGGCAGGGCCTGTTCTCCATCCCACACAGACTCTGGGTGGGCACTGCCCAAGCCCCCCACGCCCTCACCTCGTTGCTGATGGTCGAGTCCCTGTGCATCATCCTCTGGATGTGGGAGTCCAGGCTGGCCCCCGAGGAGCACTTGGCCAGGGCTGCGGCGTGGGACTCCTTCTCGCGCTGCCGGACGATGGCCTCGCAGCCCAGCCACTCTGCCATGGTGTGCTCGTAGCACGCCCGGGTCTGCTCGTCAGCCTGGCACACAGGGGGACAGGGGCTGGGCATGGCTGGCCCTGGAGAGCCCCAAACCAGCCCCTCCTGTGCCCCCCACGCAGGGGGTGCACACTGGTGTGAAGTGTGGCTGGGTGGGACACAGTCACCCTTACCCTGCACAGTGCCTGACCCGCAAAATGTGGCCAAAATTTGGATGGAAAAATGCCCATCCACCTCCTCCCTGCCCTCCCAAGATGCACAAAGCACTGAACATGAGGAGCTGCACGGGCCAGTGACAAGCTTGGCCATATCAATCCCTGCTGATCCATGTGTTTGTCCCACTCCTACCTACAGCCCAGTCCAGAGCGGACACGATGCCCAGTGGGCTCTGCAAACAGACCCTTCCACTGGGCACACCCATGAGCACCCCTGAGCTGGCAGCACAGCCTCACCAACCTCCTTCCTCTCAGCCTCAGTCATCCCAAACTGGTAATGGCCCAGCAGGAAGGGCCACACAGCCTTCCTGATCTCGTGCTGGATGCCGCCGTAGTAGATCAGCCGCAGCAGCTCCTGGTCCTCGTAACTCTGTGGGCACACACACAGCCGGGACATCGGAGGTAAAAGTGTCCCCAGCCTGGCTGTGCCATCCTTCACCACCCCAACCACCCCCAGCCCTGCTGCCCATGATCCCTCAGACCCCTGCCTGGGCTTAAGTAGAGCCAGAGGCTGCTGTGGGTGGGCATTTTGGCTCTTCACACCAGAGAGTGACCCACCAAAGTCACTGCTGTGCCTCTGACCTGGCAGCACATCAGGACCCCACTCAGGACAGCAGTGCCTGGGTGACAGACTCTGCTGCAGGCAGGCTCTGAGCAGAAGCACTGTAAGCAGAGCAGTTTTCACTCCCCAGCTCCCATATCCCAAGGATTAGGAGCCCTGGGCTCTGTGCAGCCTGGCTGACTTCCCTCCCTGAGGAACCTGGCGTGTTCCTCCCCATGCTACACTCACTGCAGTGACACTGCCCTGGGCTCCCCGAGCCCAGCAGAGCTGCTGTGTCCCCAGGGCTGTCCCCTACCGAGCTGTCCTGCAGGTATCTGTGCCAGATGTCCACGGTGAGCCCCGTGCTGGCACTGCAGGGGACATCAGGGGACACGATGTTGTGGTTCACCAGCGCCGACAGGTGCGTCCTCACCGTGGACAGGTGTCTGCAATAGGCCAGCCCTGCAGCAGGAACACCACACCTCAGCTGTGCAACTCCGGGAAACACCAGGATGGAGAGCAGGGGGAAGCTCTGGGGAGGCTGGGGGAGCCCCTCTGCAGACACACCCAGCCCTCAGGGCAGGGAGTCTGCTGGGACGGGTCCCTCATTTTGTCCCCCAGTGCTGCTGCTCACGGGGCTCAAGGCTGAGTCAGAATCCAGCTGTTTGCTCCCCACCCTGAGACCTTCCAAATTCCCCTGGCCACTGCCAGCTGCTCCAGCACCACCCCCAGCCGAGAGCCCAGGACCTCATCCCTTATCCCATCACGCACCCCAGGGCAGCAGGGAGGTGACAGGTACTCACATCCATAGAAGGCCCGGGACAGGATCTGGTACTTCATGTTGTCACACAGCAGCTTCAGAGGAGCTCTGCCAGCAAAAACACACGGGATGTGAGAGGAGAAAATGCTCCTGTGCATCCCCTCAGCCCAGCTTTGATCCCACGGATCCAGCTTTGCCTGTGGAGATGCACCAGGGACGCTGCCCGGGCTCAGAGCAGCAATTCCTGCTGCCAGGCTGTGGAGCAGCTGAGATGTCCCAGATGTAGGGACAAGCCTCACCTCAGCCACACCCCACAGACCCTGCCATGGTCCCTGGGCACTGAGCCCTGGCTCTGCTGTGCCCTCGTACCTCTCGTGGCTGCAGCCATTGGCAGGGCCCCCGTCAGAGGAGCCGCTCTGGGAGCAGGAGGAGCAGGAGGATTTGCGGGTGCTGGGCTGCCACATGGGGGGCAGGACAGATCCTGGGGCGTCCATCAGGTCTTGGGGCACTGCAGGAGGGCAGAGAGGGGCATCAGGGACAGCCTGGCACTGCCCTGGAGTCAGGGAGATACAGGGGCCCAACAGAGAGAAAGAAAGCTTTGATTGGCAAATGCAGCACCCCACACTCTCCCCAAGGAGGCTCCAGCAACCAGGTAGGACCCACCAGAGGGAATGACAGCACTGGGGAGCTCAGGAGAGAGGAAAGGGATCAAAGAGCACTGATGAGAGACAACCATCACTAATTAACCAGCTAATTCAGAAAGCTGATCTTAAACTGCTTTGTGCTGACCAAGGCAGAAACCCAACACCCAACGCAGAGGCTCCAGAGAAGGGGCTGCAGAGAGGAGAGAAAACAGGACTGAAATCAGCTGGTGTCCCAGGAAGAGCAGATTACTGGAAGGGAAAAGGCCCATCCCTCAAAGAATCCCATCCAAAGTTCAGGGAAATCACAGGACAGGAGATGAAGACTTGGCTGAGAGGGAGAGCAGGAGCTCTGCATGTTGTCACTTGTTAATCCCTGCTCAAACTCCAAGTGCTGCTGCAAAGGCCTGGGGTCCTGCTCAGGTACCACCCACACACAGCCCAGGCCATGAGGAATAATCCTTTTTACTCCTCCTTGGGAATTTAATTGTGGTAGAAATTTCATCTCCTGGCTGGGCAAAGATGTGTTCACTCTCCCTTGGTCTCCCTCTCCTTGTGATAAGGAATAAATGACATTGGCAGGAAAAATACTGAATTATTCCTAAGGAAGTTCAGTGACAATTCCTAAGTGACAGTCAGTGGTGACAGGGACAGCTCTGCAGGACCTGTCAAGTGACAACACAGGCGAGCTGAGCACCAGACCCAACCAACAGCTCATTACTCTGATGCCAAGAGGTGCCCAGAGCAGCACGGAGAGCTCGGGATGTGCCAGGGACACTCAGACACCATCTAGGGATCACCACCATCCTGCTGCCAGCTGGAATCTTCATCATCTTCCCTCTCCCAGCAGTCACAGGTGCAAGGAATGGGTGGAAAGCACCATTAATGGCAACTGGGGACACACAGAGAGAGAGGACAAGGGCACAAATGAAAGGGGAGAAAGGGAGAATCTGTGGGGAGGAGAGAATGATGCAGTTCCACCCCTGGCTGGGGAGGTGCACAGGAACAGCACAGGCTGTGATGATGCCAGCAATTCATTTCCCAGAAAATGTGGCCCCCAGCATGGAATTTGAAGGGGTAGATCAAAAGGCAGCCACAGAAAGATGCATCTCTGTCTGCTGGTTTAGCTCCAATCAGGTTTTTATCTGACTCACTGGACTGTGTTAGTCAGCTGAAGGCAGGGGGAACCAAGTACCATCTCCACTGACGTTATGGAGGAGTCACAGAGGATGAAATTTCTCCCTCATAGCCTCCAAAATACAGGGAAAAGGTTTCCATCAGATTTCAGAGCTTTTTAAAAAAAAACTCCACAAGTCTTCCACCTAAAAGTCATGTTTTCCCTCTCTAAAGTTACCTATGATGTCCCCAGAGGTCAGAAAACAGCTCTTGGCATCTCACAGAAGAGTGAGGACAAGCGTACAGACATTTCAGCCAGGTTCAGATCGTTCACCACCAGGCACTAAGAGGCATTTCTGGTTTGGAGAATCCAGCAGCATCCCCTCCCTCGAGTTAGGGACTGAAGACAGGAGGGTGCAGCCTGGCAGCACCCAGAGCAGGGTGCTGTGACCTCCCCTTTGTGCTGCAGGAGCCACACTGAAGGAACATCACTGGATTTAATGCAGCCTGGGGACAGCAAGAGAAGAATCAGCCTTGTGATGGCAGAAGGTGGCCCCCAAGAGACCAAAGGGAATCCCTTTTACTGAAATTATGTGTAAGAGGGGATTTTTCTGACCATTAACGCTGTTGTGCAGCTGCAGAAACAAAGGACTCAGTTGCAAGTGGAAGGTTAAAATAAAACAAAAGAAAACATGGATAGGATCATGGAATGATTGGGGTTGGAAGGGAACTTAGAGATCATGGGCAGGGACACCTTCCACTATCCCAGGCTGCTCCAAGCCCCATCCAGCCTGGCCTTGGACACTTCCAGGGATCCAGGGGCAGCTTCTCTGGGCAGTCTGTGCCAGGGCCTCCTCACACTTCCAGGGAGGAATGATGACATTTAAGACATTAAGGCACAACCAGAGCCCCTTCCCTGGAACCACCTCCTGGTTTGCCCCGTGCCCATCAGTGCCATGTCCCAGCTCCTACAACCCCCCCAAAGCCTGTCCTGCACTCACCAAACTCCGCCTGTGTCCCGGGGTAGATGATCCTGAACACATAATCCGTGGCTTCATCGTCTTCCTTGTCGGACGCGGACTCGGAGGAGCCCTGGGGGCTTCGCTTCCTCAGCTTGGGAAACACCTTCCCCTGGGGGAGCAGAACGTGCCCTTCACGAGCCACCCCAGGCCCCACTGCTCCCTCCCCACATGCTCTGCCATGTCTGCACATTCCCTGGGCTGGAACAGCCCCTGGATCAAGGTTCCAGTGGCAGCTGGATCCATAACCCTGCTGGGAACACGGTGAGCACAGCCTAGAAAACCAAACCCTCATGGGCACCCTCCCCAGCTTTCCAGAGGGGTCTGTTTAGCTGGGCAAGGCCATGAGCTAAACCCAGCCACCACATATTAAGCCCCACCTTCCTCATTAATTTTGGGGGGGGGGATCATTTAAAAGGCAGCAGCCACTAATGCCAGGCAGAGAGTGCACATGGGAAGCCCAGCAGGAAGAGGTACCCACCTTTCCCCGCTGTGACCACAGGGGTGGATCCAGCTGCCCGTGGGGCAGGAGCCCGTTCTCCAGGCAGGACAGGAACTGCAGCAAGTGCCCTCCACGGGGGAAGCGCAGGGGTGGCCTCTGGATGCCATCCTGGCTCACCAGGACAACCGTGCCACCACTGTCCACTGTCGGCAAGAGCGAGAGCAGAGAGCCCATCAGTGAGGGAAACAGCACAGGCAGGAAAGCTCAGGGAATGGAAAACAAGGACTTTCTTCCTTGTGTGGATTCTTCTCTAAGTCCATTATAAGACAGACCCTGGGAAAGGCTTGCTGGGATCACCCCCCTGGAAATCAGAGCCCCCCTCTGCAGGGAGCACTCCCAGCCAAGCACCACAGCCAGGAGCTGGGGAAACACTTTCCTAGAGGCACTTTAATCACAGTGGCCACCCAGAGCTCTGGGTATCTGCCCTGGGGCCAAAGCAGAGCCACGGGCACTCCCCAGGTAAGGGATGAAGTGCCAGGGTGTCACAGCCCCCAGCAGCCCCAGCTCTGGCCTTACCTTGCTGGTGGCAGTGGAGGTACACGATCTCCTCCAGGCGAATGGTCATGGCATAGTCCCAGTACACACTGGAACAAAGGGACAGGGAAGCTGTGAGCCTCGGGGGTGGGAGAGGCTCTGCTGCTGCTCACAGCAGCTCCAGATCCTGCTCCAGATCCCCTGGCACCAGGCAAAGCCACAGAAAAGACGAGATCCCAGAGCAGTGATGCCAGCCTGATGAGTGACAACATCCCTCCAGAACCAGGAACTGTCCCTGCCACCTCAGCTCAGCCAGGGCCAGTCCTGGCCCACATGCCCTGGGTGGTTTCTCTGCCCTCACACTGTTCCCACACACAGGAATGTGTCCATGGATCCTGGCAGCTGCAGGGAGGGACTGGAGCCCTGCAGAGCTGAGTTTCTTCTCTGAGAATCCCTCAGGAGCAGCCCTGGAGCCCCAAGGAAAGGTGCAGGAGGTCCAAGCCTGGGCTGCTGCTCTGCCCCAAGGAGGGGAAAGAAACCCTCACAATTTGTGGATTTATTTCAGAGCTCACAACAGATTTGGTCTCAGCTGCTTCTGCTCAAGAACTGTCTCATCACAGGCACCTCGAGGTGTCTGGGCAGATCTAGGACATGCTGGAGAGCTGGTGGCCACCAGGCAGGGCAGAGGGGCAGGGCTGCATTCCTGTGGAGAGCCCAGCACTGCTGTCCAGGGTGCCAGCACTCAATCACACCCCACTCCTTTGCAAAAAGCACATTTCCAGATTCTGAGCAGCAGCAGCATCTGCCACTTCATAAAAATAGTGCTTAAATAACATTAAAAACAGCTCGTGAAGGCAGTGAAGGACAGGAAGGTGTGCAAGAGTCACTCCTTGTGCAGTCATACTTACTGTGCCATCTGCCTCCTCTCTTCCTTGCTCACGTCTTGACACTGGGAATTTTTAGAGCTTAGGCTGATGCCCAAGCCAAGAACTCAGAAAAGGAGTGCAGAGATGAAAACAGATTTTAGGGGAGGGTGCCAGGCACAACTGAACAGTCCAGGGGCCAAGAGGAAAGGGGAGATGAAAAGAACACAGGTAAACAAAACCCAAAAATCTACAACTGCCAGTGAACAAAACTGAGACCAAGTTTTGCTGAAGAAGATCTCGACTCTAGGTCAAAGCACCAGTGTCCTAAACACTCCCAATTTCCTGGAGACAGGAGGAACCTGGGAGCACTGTGGGCACTTCCCAGCACAGACACATCTCACAGCACCCCCTGCCACCCTCTCCCAGCCTCCTTCCCATTGCAACCTCAAGGATGATGGTTTTGCTCTGGGAAAGCACGGATGGCTTTGCAAACTCTGACCCAGGGGAACATTTCCCCCCCTGCCCTGCTGGCACGTTTGGAGCCAGTCACCTCTTCTCGTAGTCCAGGTCCCCCACGGAGCCGTTCATCAGCTGGTTGGGGGTCCACTTGAGGGCCATGATGTCAGCAGTCTGGTGCAGGGACAGATATCCTGGGATGGCCTCCATGTCATCTCTCTTGGGAGGAGAAAGACAGGGACACGGTGAGCTGGATGATGCCAGAAGCACAAAGCCCTGGAGCACAGTCCTGGACCCTCACACAACCCTGAGCCCACTCAATCACAAACAGAGAGAAAACCAGTGTGTCCCTGGAAAACCTCCTAGCAGAGACTCCAGGACACCTCACTGCCTTGGAAAAGGGCTGAGAGCAACTGCCCAGCAAGGAAAACTTAACAGCTCCACCTAAAAGCAGTTTGCATTTCATTCATTTGACTGCAAGAAGCAGGAAGGGACAGGAGAAGGAGCTTTGTGGTAAGGAGTGGGCAGGGAGAGGAGCCTGTCTCTGCTCAGACTGGAGCACAGCTCTTCCATCCCACTGATCCATAGCACCAGGACCTCCACAAACACAGCCCACTCACTGTCCTCACAGATTAAAAACGTGCTTTTCTCCATCCAAGAGCAATTTGGGATAGAACAATCTGGGAGCAGAGCAGCGTTTCAAAGCCCAGCAGGAACTCACGGGCTGCACCAGGACGTTGTTCTTGCCGTACAGGAGGGTGGCTCTGGAGTTCTGGTGCAGGGACTCCACGTAGTCCCTGGCAGACAGGGATGGCCTGTCATCCATGCTGCCACTGGAATGTCTTTTCTGGATCTGCAAGAGACACACCCACAAACGTGAGGTGAGCACAGACATCCTGCAGCTTCCCAAAAGCTTCTCTTGAGCCTCATTCCCTCCTCCCTTGTACACTTTAGAGAGTCACTACTAGAAATAATTCCCTCAGGGTCCTCTAAAGGAAGTCCTGGCTCTGTCCACACTCAATTCTGTACTTAGAGAAGCCCCAGGAGTGAGTTTTGTTTGCAGTGCACAGAGCAGATTCAGCTCTTTGCTCACACATGATGTTCCCAGGGGACACAGCCCCTGGGATGCAGTGCCAGGAGGGGCTGGCACTCCATGAACCACATCCCCAGCACTTCTGCCTCACAGACTTCCCTCATCAGAGGGCTCCACAGGCCTCTCCAAGCAAAGGGAGCCTGGATCCTGTGGCTCTGGGAGGAGCACAGGGAGGTTCATCCCCCACTCACGCAGAGCGCCGGGCGCTTGGTGGGCGAGTCCTGGCGGCAGTGGGAGCTGTGGATCCGGTGCCTCTGGACCAGCTCATCTGCAGAGGGATCTGTCCAGAAGTGGTCAGCAGTCTTCATCTTGGTGTATTCCAGTGCACAGGGCCCCACTGTGGAGAGGAACACCCCAAAAGTGAGGGAGCTATCCGTGATCCCACCTCCTGGATCCGCAGATCACAGATTTGGGAGCACAGGTTTGGGAAGCACATAAGGAAAGTGTTACCCAATAGAGATGCAAGAATTGGCCCATCCACAGGATCCATCAGGAGAGCTTCCTTCTCGTAGTACTTACTAGAAGAAACAAAGGACAGCAGAATGCTGGAGCACTGCAAAGTTACAGACAGTGGGTTTAAATCCCTGTCATGCCCTTCTCTTTCTGTATCTCCCCTTGAAGGGGAGAGGGCAAAAAACCCTAAACAGGCTGTTTCTGCCAGGTGAGAGATTCCTGGGGAACAGCCACCCTGCAGCACATTGCAACCATTACTGCCTCCTGACCTGTGCCAGGACAGGACACCTCAGCGTGCAGATGCCAGAAGACAAGGACAATGCAGCCCTGGCAACCCAGCCATCACCAGGGCCAGCGTGGCCTGTCTGTATTTTAGGTGGTCCCCAGCAGCAGAGCATCCATCAGAGTCCCCACGATGGGTGACACACCTGGCCTGTGCCACCCAGGGAGCCACGTGGATCCTGGTGCTGCTCAGCCAGCAACACCCCCAGTGCCAGTGCCAGGGACACAGGTGGCCTGTGCCAGCACCCACCTGCTGTTCTCCACCAGGTAGTGCACGATTTTATCCAGGACCTTTTCGAAGAGGGCCGTGCGGATCCAGAGGTGCTTGATGGCCTGAGGGGACAGGTTGGGCAGCTTCGGCACCTTGCGCGCGTTCTCCGGCACCCCCTGGGCTTGGTTCCGCCTTCAGAGGTACAAGATGAGAGAAAACAACACCACGGGCTCATCCCTGAACCCTGTGGTGGCTTGGGGATCCCAGGGAACTGCCTGGGACAGAGCTCTGGAGATGCTCCCTGTCCCTATCCCACCCCCTGCTCTGGAGGGGCCACACAACATTTGAAACCAGACTTTACTAAATCTGTTAAAACAGCCCAGAACTCTGCTCTCCCTCAGCAGAGTCCTCCAGCCCACACATCTTTCCACAGCTGAGCAGCTCATATTAGGACAGCTTAAAAATTCCTGCCCGCAGGTGGCTGCTCCATCCATCCATCTCCCTGCTAATTGTCCAAGGATGAGTAATCCTCTCCCAAACAGCAGCTGAATTACTGCAGGTTCAAGCCCTGCACACTGAGAACGTGGTTCCAGCTGGCTTGGTGAACTGCTCCATAAACTGTGGCAGCTCAGGAGCAGCATGCTCAGCTGTCTCTGAAGCACCAGAGCAGGGGCACAGGGAGTTAGAATTTATCCACCCCTGCTTAAACCACGACCACAGCTCAGTCTCCCGGAACAGCAACCAGTTTGGTCGAGACATAAAAAACCCAGGGCGAGGAGGAGCAATTCCTCCCGCCGAGGCTCAAGCTGGACCCAAACCACACTTCCCACCCCAAAACCCGAGCGAGCAGAGAGGACTGGCAGCCACAGCAGAGCCTTACGCGTTCTCAATGAGCTGCTCCAGGTCCTGCACCTTCCTGCAGAGCTCCTCTGCCAGGGGGAAGCTCTTGCCCACCTTCATGAAGAGCGCCGCGATCTTGTTGCTGCGCAGGAAGCCGGCCGCCCTGCGCTTCAGCCCGAACAGCACACAGCACTCCACGGCAGCTGCAGGGAGCACAGGGTCAGGAGCAGGACATTCCCAGCTGGAAGGACCCACAGGGATCAGAGTCCAGCTCTTGGAGTGATTGGCCCACTGATGGAACACACGATTATTAGCATCATGCTCTATCTCGGGGTCACTGGAGCACCTTTCCCTGTGGAGTCAGGCTGAGAGAGTTCCTGACCAGGCTGGGGAAGAGAAAGCTGTGTGGAGACCTCACAGCACCTCCCAGGATCTGAGGAATCCAGAAAGGAACTATTCATCACTAAACCAGGTTGATCTTAGCCCCATCCAACCTGTCCTTGAACACTCCCAGGGATGGGGCAGCCACAAGCTCCTGAAACTCCTCAGTGAATTTGAAGGCAGAGACATCCCCGCCTTGGCTTCAGGAAATTGTAATCCCATCACACATGGGAATTAACAACAGCCACCACAGTTTCTCCAGGCAGGGTAATTGCTGTGCTGGGCAAACAGCCTGACACTCTCCTTGTGGGTTTCTCGTGGATTGTGGAGGAACCAGCATCTCCCTGATGTTTCCCTTCAGCCCAATCCAAGGGATGGGCACAGCTGGAACAGGAGGTTTCACTCCCTGTGCTGGGATGGTGTCAGTGGGGAGGACAGAGCTCAGGAGCAAGGACAGGCACACTGAGGGTTTCTAAAGCAGCATAGGAATTGGGGCAGTTTTCCCAAAAAAAAAATCTGTGTCCATACAAACATTTTTCTGAAAAACTGGAAGGAACAAAGAACCTGGGGATAAACCACAGGCAATGCCAGCAGCTCCCTCTGGCTTTGGGGACCCTCCTGGTTCAGCAGTGACTCTGTTGGCACTTGGGGACACGGGGACTCATTAAGTCCCTGTGGAAGGCTTTGCCTGACTCCATGGCCTGGACTCTGCCCAGAGGCACTCACCAAACCCCAGAGAGTGCCCAGACAGCCCCAGACACCTCCCCTGTCCTGCCATGGGGAGTGGGGATCCCGGGAGCCAGCAATGACTCCACAGAAAGATACACACACACACGCACAGGCTCCGACAGCAGCTCATTCCCAAAGTCCCCTGGGAGGGCTCAGGATGGATGTCTAGTGCCAAACACAGACTGATTAAACAGGCTGATCAAAGCACTGGAAAAAATCACACAGACCCACAGTCCTCAGGCCCTTGATCCAGGTCTGACAAGGAGTTTCTGCTCCCTCCTCCCCGGGAAGCCGGCGCGGCCGAGCCGAGCCCAGCGGATGCTGCTTCACCTCCTGCCTGGAAAGGCACAATTCCCTACAGCTGAACAACTCCATGGAGACACGGGAAAAGGCATTCTGTGCAGCCCCATCACAGCAGCTCCCAGGCTGGGAGGGGCTCAATATCCTGCCCTGCTGGGTGCTGAGCAGCAGCATCCGAGACACGGCCTGTGCTGGCAGAACAACAACAGATTTGGGGCAGCCCAGCCCTGCTGACCCCCAGCAGCCAGGCAGAGCCACTGCACCGACATCTGGCTCTGAAACCACAAGCCCTCCCAAAGCCCGGAGGGTTTCACCTGCCCTGGGATTATGTGCAGCTACAAATAAGATAAAACCCAAACTGCTTCATGGCTTGGCCAGAAAAACCAACACCTTCCTTCTTTATCCTATGCTCCATGGATGAAATACAAGTGACAACAGCCCCACCTGCCTGGGACTGCACCCAGGGGTGCCCATTTGGAGTGCCCAGCTCAGGCAGGTTCTGAAAGCTCAGGTACCACACATCAGGGCTGCTCCTGCCCAGCCGTGCTCCCAAGAGAGAAGCTCTGTGAGCTCCCAGTGCCACCAGTTCCATTCCGAATTCCCAGCAGACAAATGGGAGCGCTGGTGCCCTCGCTGTGCTCAGGCCACAGGCAGCACATCCCAGCTCCTGCCAGGCAGGGAGAAATCCCAGCTCCTGAAAGGCCTCTGGCACATGGCATCGACACGGAGCTGTCAGCAGCATCTGCTCCCAACACCAGATCTGAACCCATGCAAAACACCACTCCTGCTGGCAGAACTGCAGGGAAATGTGCAGCTTCCACAGGAAGAACTCTCCCTGTGCTCTGCTAAATCCAGAGGTAATGGCAGGATTTTTAAATCTGACGAGTTTTGGAGCTCAGTCGTGTCACCGCTGCAAACAGATCCTGTTCATCCCTCAGGGCTTAATCCACAGCAGAGCCTGGTGCAGGGTTCAGCTACACCCAGCTAAGGGGGGAGCTCTGACCCCCGGCAAAACACTGGAGATACTCCTGAGCTGCCCAGAGCTCTGACCCAAACCACTGGGGCTGAGCAGCCTCGGCTGACGTGGACACCAAACCCTGGGCTCCCACGGCCCCGCCGCCGGCTCCCCATCAGCCTCCCAGGGCAGCCTGGCCCTGACAGATGCCAGCTCGTGTTTGTCTGCTCCAAACCCCCCCTGACAGCAGCACGGGGGGGCCGGGGGCTGCTGCTTCCCTTCCCTGCCAGACCTCTGGCTCCATCCGGAGGGGTTTGCGCTGCGCTGGCTGCGCGCAGGGCTCCGTCAGGAGGGCTCTGCTGGGAAGGCAGCTCTCTCTCTCTCCAGGGAAAAGGGCAGCTCTGGCAGCCAGAGCCAGGCCTGCAGCACGCTCTGCTTGGCAGGGGAAGAGGTTATTTATAAGCTCACCCAGCTCCTGGAGAGCCACAGCACCGGGGAAGGCGCGGGAAGCGTTCCAGTGAGAGGAACAGCAGACGGAGCAGGAGGGGGACACCAGGAGCCAGGGAAAGGACAGCAGCTCCTGAAGAGGCCAGGAGGAAACAAAGAGCCCTTCGTGCCTGGGTGCCTCAGCTCCCTGTCGCAGGAGCCTATAAATAATCCCAGGCTGAGAAGCCTCGTGCTGCACAGAAAAGCAGGGAATGAGTCACACCTGGAAGTCTGCTCTGCTCTTTCGATGCCACGGGCTGGGATCAGGCTCCTGAGTGCCTTTGATGTGGAGGAAAGGAGAAAGCCCAGCTTCCCATAAGCTCCCATTCCATATCAGCAAAGGAAAGATTTGGACTGGACAGACTTTCAGTTGAATCAATTCTCAGGGGAATTTAAAAATAAAGTATTATTTCTAGTCCTTCCTCAATGCCAGCATCCCTCCCTGTTTTGACACATCCCTGTATGTTTTAAGCACAAAGACCTCAGGGACTCCAACCTTTGCCAGAACAATCCAACCTCTGGCACTCCCCACTTCCCCAGCCCGAGGTCCTGGAGGTGCAGCGTGTTCCAGGAATGGCACAGGGAATGCCCAGCACCAAAAACCCCAGCCCAGACCAGCATGAGAGACTCACCACAGAAGGAGATGATGTGGCTGCTGTCCTCATGCACAAATTTCCTCGTCACAGCCTCCTCCATGATCTGCTTCACCTGCAGGACAGAGGCAGTCAGGGAAAACACGGAATTCCAGCCATGGACCAGAGCAAGGAGATCTGCAGTGGGGTGGGTGCACAGGAGCCTCCTCTGCTCCCAGGTTTTCCCAAAGGTCTCATGGAGGGTTGCTGCAGCTCTGCCTGCTGAGCATCACCAGCTCTTTCAGAAAGTCAGGTATAAAAAAAGGGATTGTTTCATTTTTGAGAAACTTCAGTGTAGAAAAACAGTGAGCCGAGAATTCACTGAGGGAACTGAGCATCATTTAGATAAAAGTCATCCAATAAAGGCACCCAAATCTCATCTTTAAGGCTTTTGCAGCATTGTTCTGTTCTCTCATTTTGTTAGACAAATTTCCTGTGACACAGCTGTCCCAAATGACTGCAACTCTCCATCAATGCCTAATCCAGTGATCACCTGGCACCAGCTGTGCCCAGGAATTCCATCTGCACAGCAGTGCCAGCAGCTCTGCCCTCCCTGGCTCACGACTGGCACTCAGCTGATGCAGAGGAAGCTGGCACTTAGTGCTCATCAGGGCCACAAACAGGGGACAAAATCAAATAAATTAGGAGGGTAATTTTTGCAGGGAGCAGATGGGGAGGTCAGACCCACCAGGTCAGCTCTGGCTGGTGACACAGCTGTCACTCCCCCTAATCCTGCTGCCACCAGCCAAAGCCCTGCTGAATCTCTGCTCTTTAAACATTCACTTCCCAACCACTTTTCCTTTCAAACACAGCTGCCATCATGCCTGGATCTCATCTTCCAGTGCCTCTACAACACCTTGGTTTTGGGAAACACGGGGGAAAGCGTTCCCAGCGCAGAGCTGAGGGTGTGAAGGAAGCTCTGCTTAGCAAGGTGCTCTCCCTGAGGGCACAGGGAAATACAGCAGGTCAAGACTTGGCCGAGAGAGACCTTTAATGGCATCATTTGGGGAATTAAACTCCTTTGCAAGGTACAATCAAGGTCAGTTATGTACCATAAAGGAAATCCTGAGTGTGGATTAAGAGCAGAGCCCTCTCTGAGCCAAGAGCTGCTCCGTGTCAGAGCTGCCAGGTGAGACCCCAGCACTGCTCCCTGCTCAGTGACTAACAGAGCCCTGAGGCTTCCCTGGATGCCTCGGATGAGCTGCCACTGACTCAGGAAGTCACAGCAAGGAATGTCACCGAGATGCGGAACTCGGGACTGGGGGTGGCTCAGAGCGCTGGGAAATTCCTCCTGGCACAGCACGATGCAGCTCCTGCCCCTCCCACATCTCCCACACCCCAACCCTGCACCCACAGCACCTGCAGGAACACCCCAGGGACCAGGGAAAAGCTCCATCTCCCACCTCAGTGCTTTACTGTGTCCCAAAACTGCAGCTGTCCCTGGTCAGGGCACCTCCTGGTGCTCCTTCATCCCTCACATCCCACCTGGAGTTTTCCCCCTGTCCCAGTGCCCCGTGCACCAGGGAAGGGGCAGCTGCAACCCTCACTCAATCCTGCTCCAGCAGCATTTCATTTTACATTGCAGCAACAGAAACTGGGGCAGGGCAAGAGGAGAGGAGCCTCTGACTCCCACACATCCCTCAGCCTTGGCTGCAGGGGTGGACAGCAGCACACACCTCATGTCCACCAGCACCCAGGTGATCCCCTTTTCCTCCACCTGGAATTCCACCTGTCCACCAAAGACATTCTGGCACCCCTGGGAGCAGCCCTGGAAGGGATGTTCACATCTTGGGACCCTCAGGGACTCCCTGAAATTTGGCTCTCCCAGCTGGCTGAGCCACCCTTGTCCAGATGGCTCCTGACCCTCACCCAGGCAGGCTGAGCTTCCTCTGTCAGCAGGACACAGCACTTCTCTCTCCCACTCCAAACTGATCTCCCAGAAAATGATGACACACAGATATTAAATGTACAGCACTGCTGGTACCAGGATTTTAAACACACCTGAGAATCAACGTGCAGAGTTATGTCTTTACCATCTTCTGGTTCAATCAGGAAATATTCCAAGATAAGCAGCATACTCAAATATTTGTTTGACATTTGAATGTATTGACACAATGCCTGCAGTGCCTCAGGGCCTTCCCCAGGGCAGTGACCATCTGTCTGTCCAGGGCCTGGGGACCATCCAGGACAGCAGGACCCGGCTCTGACTGGGCATTTCAGTGCCAGCACTGCACAAACCACCTGCACGCTCGAGGCACAAACACAACACCTTCCAAGAGACACAGTTTAGTGGAAAATTACTCATTAAAAGCAAAAAAAAAAAAAAAAAAAAATGCACTGTGTTGACTGAGGTTGTAACGCTAAAAATAAATCGAGGAAGTCTGGAGGACTGGAAGTGGAAAGGGCAATGAGGGAACTCACCTGGTGTGTGATAAATACAAACAGCAGCAGGTAGAGGCCAGACAGACACAGCCTTGTAACAGGAAACAAGGGATTTGTTGGAATCCTGGAATGGTTGGGGTGGGAAGGGACCTTAAAGCTCATCTCGTTCCACCCCCTGCACCTTCCACTGTCCCAGGTTCCAACCTGGCCTTGGGCACTCCCAGGGAACAGAACCAACACTGAGATCCCAACTTTCTCTACATACCAAGAAAATTTCCCAATAAAACCCCCTCAGGTTTGCCCAGACACAGTTGACATCTGAATGACAGGCCCAAGCCAGAGAACCCCAAAACCCCTGACAGATCTCCTGTGCTGTTGTCTGCAGACCCCAAAGGACTCTGCCACTCGGAGCAGCCCCTCCACAGCCAGCTGGGATCACCACCACCCCAGCTGGGATGTGCCACGTGCTCCCAGATCCACAGGGAGTTTGTGACACCCTGGGGATGGGGATGGGAACGTCGGCTCAGCCACGCTTGGCTCCCTGCACGGAGAAGGCTGGAACAGCCTCTGGATGTGCTGCATTCCTGCATTTTGATGCTAATTCTCAGATTATAGCCAGAACAATCCCAACAGATGAAGCTGCCCACTCTGGATCTCATGCCAGCCTAGGGAAATGAGATGTTTGCTCTTCTTTTATTAGAAAGGAAATTAAAACAGCAACTAATAATTTAGCTGTAGGTAAACTCGAGAGGAATATCATCGAGTATTCCACAACAGCACAAACAACCCCTGGGACTCCAGCTGTGAGCACAGGACAAATCCCCCAAAAAGTGAAATCAAACCCTCACCTGTCCAACAACCCCAGGGAGGGATGAAGGCTTAGACCTCTCTGCTACAAAATTCCCAGGGATTTTCATCATCCAAAGCCCAGCTTTCCTGTCACCCAGCCCTGCTGTCATTCACACTGCTGGAACAAGCTCAGTGTTATCACAGCCACCACCGAGGTGCAGGGACCAGGAGCAAGCCAAGAACTCCAGGTTTAATTAGTCCAAGGCAATATTGGCTCACAACTGTTTTACCTGGCCAGATTTACCCCTATAGAATCTGCACTCTGGGTTATTCAGGGATGTTTGCAGTCTCTGTTTTCCTGCCATGCCTCTTGCAAAGCCTTTCACTGGGTATTAAGGCATTTCTGAGGCAGCACAGCACCTCCATGCCTGTGACTCTCCGAAATTGTTTTTACAGCAAGCCAGATGCAAACAGAGCCCCCAGGGAGATCCTTTTCCCAGTCCTGATCCCGGGTCAAGCTCACTCACGTTGCCACAGGCTGAGGGCAGCTTTGGGAATGCTCCCAGGAAGGCCTGCTCACCAGATCCAGCACCAAAAAACACCTGGATGAGCAAAAAGTGTGGCACAGCAGCCAAACACTGGAGCCTAAGCAGTGGGAGAGCATCCCAGCCCAAACCCAAAGGATTTACAGCAAAAAATGAAGATGGAGATTGATGATGATGGAGATGATGATGGAGATGAGATGATGATGGAGATGATGATGGAGATGATGATGGAGATGATGATGGAGATGATGATGGAGATGATGATGGAGATGATGATGGAGATGATGATGGAGATGATGATGGAGATGATGATGGAGATGATGATGGAGATGATGATGGAGATGATGTGTCTCCTGCTGCCTCTGAATATCCAGCTCTACACAGCCTGTCAGGTTGGGTGGATGAGGTGCTGCAAGACCAGAGCCAGGAGGCTGCAAGGCCTGTACCCCCTCAGGATCATGGAATTCATCATTGAATCATGGAATTCATCACAGAATCATGGAATTCATCACAGAATCATGGAATTGTTTAGGTTGGAACAGACCTCCGAGATCACTGAGCCCAGCCATTTACCCAGCACCTCCAGGTTCACTGTTTCAGTTCAATCCATCTGGCCCAGGGGAACATCAAGCCCTCAAAAGCCACCAAAATAACAAAGAAAAAACCTCCAACCCATCAATGAAGGAGGCTTTAAACTTGGTTTGCTTTTGTACATTTGCTTTTCAAATTCTTTTCCAAGCTGGAGTTTTCTCGTTCTCATCACAGTCTTCAAGTGCTGCTTTGATTGTGTTTGAAGTTAATTCTTGCACTTAAAAAACCCCATTTTCCGTGGCAGTTTTGGTGCAACAAGTGCACATGGGAATTCCTTGCTGTAGTCTGAGCTCTTCTGCAATTCCTTCTCCCAACCAAGGTCTCTTTCCAGGAAAGATCTCCACAGGGAGCAGCTCCTCATGCTCATGGAGCTCTGCAGCACTGTCACTTCTCAGGTGTTTTGAAATGCTGAAGATCACTGAGGTGCAATATTAGGACAGCACCAGGCAGGGCTGTGTTTGCAAGGACAAACAGACCCTCCTGCACTGCAGGGGAATATTTCCCAGCAGGAATGTGAGCCTGGATGGACCAAAGGTGTCCAAGGCAAAGCAAGTGCAGAATTTCTGCTCGGTTCCAGGACACAAAGACTTCATTCCAAACCCCAAGTCCTTCTGGAGCCTCTGTGTGTGGGGAATGTGGATGGAAATCCTGGGATACTCATCAAATTGTCCATGCTGGAGTGAAAGCCACTTCTTCAGCTGAAGCAGAACTCCTCAGACTGAAACCTCTCACCAACCAGATTTATCTTCTCATTTGAAAATGAGATCTCTGCCTGTTGCCTGTCTCATTGCTGCAACACCCTTTTTTCACAGCCTTGTTGATAAAATTCACATTTCCAAACTCAGCACTGCAGGATTTCCCATTTCTCCTGCACATTCCTCATCTTTCCAGCAACAAACACCCTCAATTACCCCAAAAGCAGGTGCCAGGCAGACTGTTCAGCACCACCATGAGCTGCAGCCACGCTCTGCCACTCCTCCAAGGGCTCACTGCCTCACCACTAAGAAAAACCCCAATTAATTGTGCTGGGATCAGTTAAAACACCCCCAGCTGCAGGGCACGGGCACCATTTACACCCAGAGACATTCTGGTGGCCCCTGGCACGAGGGGACAGCACAGGGACAGCTCTGGTGGCACCAGAAATGCCTTGAAAGCCATTTGGCAGCTCCCCACTCTTGCTGCCACAGAAACATCGATCACCCTCCAGCCCACGGAGACCTTTGGCTTTTCTAAAAGTCTTTTTAAATTATTGATGACCTCTTGCTGAATAAAACATGGCACCTCCTGCAGCTGAGGGATCCTCCACGTGACACACAGGAGGGATTTCCAGGCCAGCCCTTCCATGTGTGCTCACAGCTGGGGACTGGCATGAGGCTCCTTGGGGGATAAGGGAGGAGGAGAACTCCGAATATTTGAGCAGTTTGCTGGAAAACGAATTTCAAACACATTAATGGGAGGATCCATGATTCAACACTGCACCCTGGGTGATCCCAGCCACGTGTATTTGCTGGTAGTGTTTTGCACCGGACTTCCTTCACTTTTGGCCAAAAATCCGTGCTTCCAACACGAATTTAAGCTGCCTGAGATCACGTTGTAGCTGGTTCTATTCCTGTTGTGCTCATCAGACGCACATTTCCACACCATCTGCTGGCGCTGCTCGCTGGAAGTGCTCAATGCAGACATTTAAGGAAACATTTAAGGAAAACTTTAGTCATTTCTGTGTTTCCTGCACACCCAACCTCCAAAGTCAAGTTCTGTTCTCAGCACAGCCCAAAGCTCCTGGTTTTTTTTTCCCAGGTGACCCTGATGAGTTTTTTTGGATTCACTGAAGCAAGGGAAGGATGATGCTGAGACCAAGGGCAGCTTCCAGCTCCAAACTGCCCTGAAACCCTGAATCTGTGCAAAGCCAGGTATTTCCATGGCAACAGCCAGGATGCTGGGGGGGAGGATATTTTGGCAGCAGAGGACAGAGGGTCCCCTGGCCCAGGGAAGGTGCGGGGAAAGGGGGAAAGCAGCACAAAAGCTGCTCTGGGGATGAAGGCTCAAGGCAGGGGTTTCTGGAGCACGAGAGCTCTTGAGCAAAGCCCTGCTTTTATCTCTGAAAGGAGAGGAAATGGTCCCCAGTGATCAGTGCTGCTCTTCAGAGCAGATCGATGCAGGCAATTGAGAAATGCTGCATTAAGGGCCCTCTGTTCTCTCTGGGTACAGAAACATCTGAAAAAGGCTGCCCTGGGTGCTTGAGAGACATCAGAGGGTCCCTCTGCCAACAGCAGCTTTCATTACCAACCTGCAGCTCATCATCCTCATCCTTATCTTGCCTGAACACTTTTGACAGCTACACAAAGGCCTTTTCCCTTTTTTTTCTTTTTTTTTTTAATAAACTGGCCTCGAGAACACTTAAAGCTCTCAACATTAATTTTTCAAATCCTAGTAACATGAAATTAATTTACAATTTTCTACCCATCCAGAATGAAATAGCTGGCACTGACGGCTGCAATCTGATATTTTGGAGCGGCGAGGCAGGCAGAAAAACAAACCCAAGCTGCAAAAAAAACACTGCTCTTACCAGTCATTTGTGTTATTTAGCCACAAACCAGGCAGCACGGCTGCAAAGCAGGGGCTTCTCTGAAAGGGTGGGAGGAAGAGACTGACTGTTGTTCCCATGACACATGATGGAGGAATTAGTCAACAGCCACACAGTGACAACCATCCCAGCTACTGAAAAATAAACAATCTATCTGGTAGAACACAGGCACAGGTTGTGGCCAGCCCCAGTTTTTAAAAGAACTCTTCAGAACAGGCAGCAAAATGTTCAGTGCAGGTTCAACAGTTACTGAGGGAGTAAAGACTCAGAGCTGCTTCCTGGGTGGTGAGTTAAACATAAACTAAGTTTTTGCAGAAGAACGACCAAGATGACTGTTTGCTTTCCTCCAGCACTCAGCTTTTCACTCAGCTCACATTCCAGGGGCACGTGTGCAGGTGGATTGCACAGGTAACACCTGCTCCCCTTCCTCTGGGCCTGGAGGGAGTTAAAACCAGACCTCAGGATTCTCCTCTATTCCAAACAAAACTTGTAAAAGGAGGGGAGCAGCACAGGCTGCAAGGGGAGTACTGCTAACTGGAAACCCACACCCTTCAAAGCTGAGTATTTCAGGCTCTGGGTCTGTGAAGAAGCTTCATTCCATCTGATGAAAGCTCTAAAAAAACCAGAGAATGTTGGTCAGGCTGCTTGTCCTGCATAACAGGACCCAGGATGCCTCACAAAGTCAGACTGCACTCCTTCCCTTGCACACAAACTGGCAATTCTGCAGCTCCCAGGGCTGGTTTGATTCATTACAACCATGTGGGGAGGAAGAAGATGGTGGCAGAGAACACAGCTCATCTCAACCTGCACATCCACTGCAGCACAGGACTTCTCCAGCATCCAAAGCCTTAACCATGGCAACAGCCAAATACTGAGGGCTGCTCAGTGCCCTGGGTAATTCCAGTTTGCTGTTTCTGGCCCTGCTCGGATCAGACCTTCTTCTCAGTGTTTGCCTCACTCAGTTATGGCCCTGGGGTGACAGATGTGGCCCTGGCTGTCCCTGTCCTCAGCTGGGCTCACCTGCACTGAGCTCACACAGAGCCCTGGCTGGAGCAAAACCTGCTGTGGTCTCATGAAATGAGAATAAAGGTTAGAGAAAGGTTTAAATTCTGGGAGTGGGGGGAAAAAAACCCTAAATTTCTGCAGTTGGCCCTTCCTACTGCTCCTTGGAGTCTGCACAAGCTCCTGACTCAAGCTGGGGTCAGTCTAGAAGAGGAAGAAAAACCTAAAACATGAACAAAACGGGCCTGAAGAGCAGGGACAAGAACAGGCACAAGAACCTGCTCCTGCTTTCAGGGATGGTGCTGAACAATTAACTCCATAACCTGCAGGATCACGTTTCCCCAGGTTTTTAATTCCTACCAGAGCAAAGCCCAGGTGGAGAACACAGGTCCTCCATGGAATTCCCCCACCCACAGCCCCCACTGCTGCACCCAGCCCTTCCAGCAGGAGTGGAAGGGCAAGTGGACGGCAAATCCCAAGGGAATGGCAACCACCTGGTTACCTGCACTGGCAGGGAAGCCACATCAACATCCCGAGCAATGGGAGCACCAGGGAAAAGCCTCTGCTTTGTGCCAGCACTGAGGGGCTGCAGGAGCGAGCCTGGAGCGTGCCAAACACCCAGCTCACAGCACCATGGTGGCACCTTGCAGGGCAGGAGGGCTTTCCCCGCACTCCCCTTCCCTCCCTCAGGCGTTATCTCCCCAAAAGGCAGCAGAAGGGCACGGCACAACCCCAGCTCTGCTTCCTGAGCTACCAGCTCCACTTTCCTCCAGCGCAGGGCCCCGGGAGGGAGCAAGGCCAGCACGGGAGAGGCTCTGGGAGAAGCGGGGAGCAGCCCTGGCTCCCACCCTGCAGCAGCTGTGTCTGCACTCAGGAGCTGCCACAGACAGTGATAATGAGATGGCAGCTCTATCCACAACGCTAAATAAATGTCATACCCTTTTCCTGCTTTAATAGCTGTTGCTGAGGCAACCAGCGGTATTCCTTAGCACCACACCCGGCACAGGATTAAAGGTGGGAAGCGGTCTGGACGGGCAGCGCTGTCACCCTCCCCAGACCCACCACCCACGGGTCTCCTTCTCCCGACTCCAAGCAGTGCCTTGCACTCCTCGGGAGCCTGTAAAGCGGATAGCGAGATGCTCGTAGCACCAGAAATAAAACACCGCACATTCCCCCCACCTCCGGCATCCCGGGAGGTGACCTGCAGGGACACAGCGTGGGCAGGACATGACAGCCGCTCCCGGTGACCCAGAGCTTCACCACCGGGCAGGGCTCGGCTCCGTGGCTCGATGGACCGCGGGCTCAGGTGCGACACACGGGATGGACACGGAGCTCGAGGCGGCTCGGCATAAAACACCGCACAAACTAACAGAGTTAAAGATGCCTGAGAAGAGGGAGCACAGCGAGATGCGAAACGCCATCACCCTGCACTGGGCACACACATTTGGGCCCCCCCTTTTCCCGGCCGGGGTCCCCAGCACCCGCTGCCCCCCGCGCTGCCAAGGAGCGCCGTGCTGCGGGAGGGCTCGTCCCATCCCCGCTCCCAAGGGAAGGATGCAGCACCGGGAGTCGCCCCTTTTTCCCTGCGGAAAATCCCAAGTTGTGGCTCGCTCTGCCCCCAGCCAGAGGCGATTTCCCGAGGATGCGGGCGCTGGGATGCCGGGCACTGGCGCTGCAGGGATGCTCCTCCGCCCCCCGGGACCCGCAACCGCGCTCGGGTGGGCTCTCGGCCCCGCTCCGGGCTGGTTTTGGGGGGCTCCTAAACCCGCGGTAGCAGCAGCCGGAGCCAGCGGATGCCTCGGGCGGGCGGGCCCGGGGCTCCCCCCGGGCAGGAGCCGCCGCAGCCGCCGCTCCCCGCGGGCACCGGGCCGGGGCTGCTCCCGGGGGTCCCGCACCCACCTCCTTCTTGACGGTGCGCAGCAGCCGCTGCCGGGTCTCCGCCTCTGCGGGGAGAAAGGAGGAGAAGAGACCCGTTAGTGCGGCCCTGCCCCGCCACCCCCGGTGCCGGTCCCCGGTCGCGGTCCCCGCCCGCCGTACCCGCCGGGGCCGCCGCCATGGCCGCGCTCGCTCCGCAGCGCCCGCAGACTGCCGGGCACCGGGCCGGGCCCGCTGGGCCGCACCGCCCCCCGCCCCGCCGGGGAGGGGCCGCCGCCGCCGCCAATCCGCGACCGGCACCGGCACCGGCACCCCCGGCACCGGCATCCTCGGCACCGGCATCCTCGGCACTCCAGGCACCGGTACCAGCATCCCTGGTGCTCCCGGCATCCGCAGCCCCGGCACTCCCCGTACCCCCGGCCCCCCCCGGCATCTCCGGCACCGGGCACCGACAGCCTCGGTACTCCCGGTAGCGTCCAGACCGCTGCTCCCACGGGGATCTCAACCGGGACCGGTCCCACGGCGAGATCACAGCCGTCCCCCAGCTCCCGGGATCGCCACCAGGCTCCTCCCCAGCTGACCCCTTCCCCCAGCCAGGTCCCCGCACCCCCGAGCCAGCCCGAGGTGCCCCGAGCCCCGAGCGGCGGCGGGGTTGGGTGACACGGGGCGGGGAGAGCCCTGGGGGTATCCCCGCACAGGGGGACCTCTGGGGCAGTGTCTGGCCTCGGACAGGGGTTCAGGGCTCTGGGGTGAAACAATCACGTCCTTCCAGGCGTGAGCCATGCAGGCCCGCTCCGGTGAGCTCCAGCACAGCAGGGAGGTGACGGTGACCAGAGACCCCCACTGCCTGCTCTCAAAATCCCACCGTCACAGCCCCTCGCAGAGTGCCCTGCCTGCAGCTCCATTAACATCTCGTCTGTTTTCCTCTTCCCTCGTTTACTGTTCCAGGACATTTCCATAGAAACAGCATCCCTGGCTCCTCCGCAGTCCAGTTTCCATTAACTACAAACCGCGTTAGTGCGAGGGCAGCGGCTGCACGGCCGAGCTGCTCGGCGGCCACCGGCACGGCCATCGGGATGGACAGCAGGGACACGCCCTCACCCCCGCCAGCCCCCCAGAGTGACCCAGAGCTCGGCTGCATCCTCTGCTCTGCCTCCGAGCTTTTCCTGCCATGCTCCTGCTGGGTGGCCCTAAGGACAGCAGGGACCATAACCCCAATGGTTCCCTCCGCTGCCCAGCCTGCCAGGGGAACAGGAGGCAGCTCCGAGCTCGGGATTAATCCGAATTCAGTCCCTTCTGTGCCTTCCAGGGGCCAGGAGGAGGCCTGGGCCATTTCCGTTGTAGAAGAAAACTTATTTCCGTGTACTCTGTTTGCTTTTTGCTGCGTATTTGCTCATTAAATACCCGTTAGCAGAGGCGGTGGCAGCGCAAATGTGACCGAGCTGCAGCTCGAGGGAATGTGGCTGCTGGAGCAGATGGGTCCCGGAATCTTTGGGGGGAAATCGTCTGAAAGAAGCACAGAGAAAAGTTCCCCCCAAGCCTTGCTGGTTCCTTTCCCTTGGAAAACTCTGCTTCTTCCCGGATTAAAGACAGGTGGGAGACGATTGGCCCCTGCTTTCTGGAGCTTGGAGAGCTTAAATGAGAGCACGTTGATCTATACTTAATGTGATTAAGTTACATCTCTGAGTATCATGCTAATTAAATTAAACTTCCCAGTGCTGCCTCTGCGGCTTAAACGGGATAGTTCTTTTAAGACCACAATTCACTCCCCTGCATTTCCCTGCACGGATGAGCAGGTGGGATAAAAGCATTCTGCTGATCAAGTCTTCGTGGTGTTTAGAAACGACTTCTAAGTCGATGGATATTCAAATTTAAATCTGATTTGAGTTGGAATTAAATCCTGCATTTTCAATCTGAAGCAATTTGTTCTTTGAATAAGGGAAATAACTGGAAAAAAGAAGAAGTACAGGGATGGAGCAGGGCACAGACTGTGTCTGACCACGGTGTCACAGGTGTAGAAACAGGAAATTGGCGAGGAATCCCTCCCTGTGAGGGTGCCCAGAGAAAGCTGCTCCATCCCTGGAAGTGCCCAAGGCCAGGGCTTGGAGCAACCTGGGATAGCGGAAAGTGTCCCTGCTCATGGCAGGGGGTGAGACTGGACGAGTTTTCAAGGTCCCTTCCAACCCAAACCATTCCATGACCTCCCCAAGACACCTCTCCCCCTGCCCTCCTCCCATCTCCAGCATCTCTTTCCACCTTGCGGCTTCTTAAAAACACGTGGAGACCTCAAAGCTCTGCCGTGATCGATCTGACAGCGCGGCCCTGCCCCGCTGCCGGAGGAGCCGCAGCCGCATGAACGGAGAGGCAGCGGCGCAGGGAGAGGCGCAGCGGGACGGGAGCACCGGGGGCCTTCACGGCTCATTCCCCAGCGAGCTCCCGGGGGGATCTGTCAGGGATGGAGGTACTGAACCGACGGGAGCGGGGCATCCGCCGTGCTCGGTCCGTGCCTGAGCACAGGGAGCTCCCAGACAGCGGCCTGAGCATCCCTGCGCTGCAAACCCTGCACGGTCCGGCTGGGAGCGGCTGGGGGAGCAGCTCCGGCCACGGACGTTCCTGCGGGCCTAGCTCTGCCCTCCCCGGGTGTGATTTAACAGCTCGGTGTGGAGGAAACAAGAGGCTCGTCAGGAGAGAAAGAAAGATTTTAAACAGATGCCAGAGTTTGAACAGCCGCTGCTTCACACTGGGAATGGGGTCTCTGTCCAGTGCTCCAGGGATGCTGGGGGCTGTCCCTGCTTCCCGCAGACCCCACAGAGCCCTGAGAGCCCTGGCAGTGCCCGAGCCCATCTGCTGAGCTCTCCTGGGCAGGGGCAGGACGTGGGCACAGGGGGGTGTCCCACTGGTCACAGCAGGTAAACCACTGGGAGAAAAGAAGGGCCAGCAGCAGAGAAAGAGCTATTATCTATTATCTATTATCTATTATCTATTATCTATTATCTATTATCTATTATCTATTATCTATTATCTATTATCTATTGTTATCTATTATCGTCTATTACCTATAATTTTTCACAGTTCCTATGGCACCAGGTGCCTCAGTTCTGTTATTTATGCCCCGAGCTGGTTTTTGGTCAGGGGGTTAAACCCCTCTCCCCCGGCTCGCTCCGCAGGCGGAGGGGATTTCTCCCCTTCATCTCAAAACCCGAGACAAGGGCGGCCCCTCTGGCAGCTCCCACAGCCTCGGCTTTCATCTCCACTCTTGTGCTGAAGGATTGGGATCGGATCCGCGGCCCTGGAAAGTCCCAGGAGGGACACAAATCCCGTCTAAACCACAGCAGATTAATTGTCCCTCACCTGAGTGCCGGGACTGGGCTCGGGGGGAGCCACACCGGGTTTAGGAGAGGGGGATAATGGACGGGCTGTGCCGGGACCCCCCAAATCTCTGCTCACTCCCCCCCAGCCCAGGAACCACCCTGAGCCCCTGCCACCCAACCCCTTCTCTCTGGGAAAATCCGCATCGCTCCTCATAATCCCACCAGCGGAAAACTGCTGTATTTCACAGGAGAAGTGTTCCAAGAACGATAATTTCGTTTTAAAGCAACAATAATTTCAGGTTCCACAGTGGAGAGGGAGGAACCCGTGGAGCGCAGCCCACCCTGTGCAGGGACTGACAGGACTGGACCCTCTTTTAGGTTTTTCCAACCTAAACCATTCCATGATTCTGCGATTCGGTCCTATGGCAGCCCAAGCAGCCAGGGCCAGACAAAATATAAATAAATGTGCTTTTAACTGGAGGTTTCTAGCGGGTCTCGGCGTGTGTGCCTGAGGGATTAACAGTGTCCAGAGGCTTCCCGGGCCGGGCAGCTGCGTCACGTCGTCACAGCAACCCTCTCACCATGGCCCTGCAGCCGCAGCTCCGGCTCCATCTCTCCTCTCGTTTAATTACAGATGGGAAAGGCTGTGAAAGCCGGGGCTGGAGGCCCCCAGAGCCCCGGGAGAACCCGGTGACCCCGGGTCTGTGCAAGCCCTGCACAGGCAATGGGTTTTGCTGTGAAACTGTCACAGGGCAGAGCGGTGGCTTTGGGGACACTGCCATCCCCTCCTGGTCACAGCGCAGCTGAGAAAGTTATTTCACTTCCATGTGGTTTATTCCCAGCAACTCACACCCCAGAGAGACCCGTCGAGCCCAGATGGATGAGATGACCTTTAAAGGTCCCTTCCAACCCAAATCTCTCCACGATTCCCGAATTTCCCCTGCAACCACAAGTGTCATCTCCTTAGCGAAACACACCACGGAGAGAAAAACAGGGATTTATCAGGAATGGAGGAGGAAAAACGGTCCCATGTCACCACCTCAGCCCCAAAACTGAGGAATCCCCTCCCCTGCGTGGGACCCACGGGGTGATGTTTATTCACACAAGGTGATGCAGGTCCCCATGGGGTGATGCTGGTTCCTGCAGGGTCAGGATGGTCCCTGTGGGGTGATGCTGGTCCCCATGAGGTGATGCCGGTCCCTGCAGGGTCAGGATGGTCCCTGTGGGGTGATGCCGGTCCCTCCAGAGTCAGGATGTTCCCTGTGGGGTGATACTGGTCCCCATGAGGTGATGCCGGTCCCTGCAGGGTCAGGCTGGTCCCCAAGGGGTGATGCTGGTCCCTGCAGGGTCAGGCTGGTCCCCACGCTCGGGGGCTGCTCTCCCCCTCTGCCTTTGATCAGAGCACGGCTCTGCTCTCCCTGCCGGCTGCTCTCCGTGCCGTGGGTTTCCAGCGGGAGGTGGGGAAGCGCAGTCAGCCTGACCCTCCCCTCCTCGGATCTGTCATCAGCAACAGAGAAATCCTTCCCGGCCCCAAGTTCCTCAGCCTGAATCCTGCAGGATTTGCCGGGGTGGCAGCATGGCAGAGCAGCCCTGCCTGGGTCCCCTCGCCAGCCCTGTGCCCCCGAACCCCCACACCCACCCCAGGGACAAGTGGAGCAAAAAGATGGATTTCCTCCTCTCTGTCGTGGGATTCGCCGTCGATCTGGGCAACGTCTGGCGGTTCCCTTACATCTGCTACCAGAACGGAGGGGGTAAGGACACCACCGGGCTTATTTAAGTCTTCTTTTGGAGAAATTATGTCTTTTCCCCTCATTTTCCACCTTTTCCGCCCTGAAAAATTCACTCTTTCTTTTCCTTCTTTGTTTCCAGCTGCTCCACTTCAGACAGGGCGGTTCAGGGACCGACCCAACTTCTCCCGACGTCTGTCTCTTTTCTGTTTGTGTCTTTCTTCATTCAAAATCCTCCTCCACTCCCTCCATCCTCCTTCCCTGGGGTCCTTCCCTTCTTTCCTGGTCTTTCCCTCCTTTCCTGCTCTTTCCCTCCTTTCCCAGTGGGGTTAGGGGTGCGTTAGCAGCTCTACGATCACAAAGGGGAAATTAGCATGGTCCAAACAGCAAAAAAGGATTACTATCTGTAAATTTGGGCTGGGAAGTTCACACACTTCGTGATCTTGGGACTCCGAGAAGCTGCCCTTTGGGATGGCTCACGGTTTAAAATCATCCTCGTGAGCATCCCACCTTCCTGCTGTGGATCCTGGCAGTGCTGGACCCCACAAGCAGCCCTGGCTTTGAGGGATCGATGGGAAGCGAAGATATAGAAACACCACAAAGGGAAAAAACCTTCAGTAAATGACAACTGAATAAATTGCTTGGAATGGAGCAGGGTAGAAACCCCCCTCACATGGAAATGCAAAAGGAGGGATGAGAATTTTGTGCTGTTTGGGAAAGCGCAGTGGATTTAATTGCCAAAGTCGGCTGTCGGGGAACATCCTCTACTGCTTGGGAAAATTAGAAAGAGATAATTAGTTCCATACTCAAGGCAAAACTGTGGATCCCAGGTGCCCACGTTGAAACAGAGTTATTTGTGAGCTGCTCCTGTGAGATTGGGAGCAGAGCTGAGCTGGTTTGGGTGGGTGGTTTCCACCTGCCCCATGCACATGGGAGGGTGAGGAGTTCAGGGAGCAGCTCTGGGGGAGCACAGCCCCATGGATTGGGAATACTGAGATGGGCAGCGCTGGATTCACCCACAGCCCAAGCTCTGCCTGGAAGGAGAACACTGAAAACACTTGGTCCTGTTGGGAAAGTCCTGCCCAGCGTGGGGGGACTGCAGGAGGGTGCTGGGGATATTTGGGATACTGGAGATGACAGGGATATTTGGGATACTGGAGATGCTGGGGGTGCTAGAGGTGTTGGTGGTTTTGGGGATGCTGGGGATGTTGGGGTGCTGGGGATGCCACACCACACACACATCTGTGAGAGGGAGGAGCCGTGGGGGTTCAATTAACTAATCCCAGCAGAACTCGGAGAGCAGCTCCACTTCCAAAAGCTCCATGGGGTTCAAGTGTAGCCCCAGTAAAAATGAGGATGTTATGAATAATGCAGATTACAGCGTTAATTATGCGTGTTGGGGTGGGTGTGCATATTCACTCAGATTTCCCTCCAAAATTCCAGACCTGAGGGGTGCTGGGTGTCCCCTCTCCCGTGTCCCAGTGGTTTGTGTGGCTCTTTGTTCCATCCTGGCCAAATGGTGCCTCCCCAGCAAGGGCTGGGACGCCAGCAGGGAGCCCTGGAAGCTGGAACACTGAGCAGGGTTTCACATCTCTGAGCTCCCAAAGCTTCTCACAAACACATCCAAACCTGCTGAGGCGGCACTGGGAGGGAGGGAGGTGACAAAGCCACGGTCCCAGTGGTCACCCTGCTGTGCTCCCCACCCTGCAGGAGCCTTCCTCATCCCCTACACGCTGATGGCTGTGTTCGGGGGGGTGCCCCTCTTCTACATGGAGCTGGCCCTGGGGCAGTTCCACAGGACGGGTGCCATCCCCATCTGGAAGCGCATCTGCCCCATCTTTAAAGGTGAGAGACCCCCAGCCCAGGTGCCACCGTGACCCCCAGCCGGTCCCCAAAGCCGTGTCCCAGGGCTGAGCCTGATCCTGCTCCCCCCAGGCATCGGCTTTGCCATCTGCATCATCGGCCTCTACGTCTCCTTCTACTACAACACCATCATTGCCTGGGCTCTCTACTACTTCTACTCGTCCTTCTCGGGCACCCTGCCCTGGGCCAGCTGTGACAACCCCTGGAACACCCCTGACTGCACCAACTACTTTGGGAGGAGCAATGTGACCTGGACCAACTTCTCCAGGTCCCCTGCCGAGGAGTTTTACACGTAAGCGCACGGATGTGGATGGTGTTTTTGAGCTGGGAACGTCCCTGAGGGGGCTCTGGGAGCAGACTCTCAGGTGGGAATGCTCCTGAGCCTGCTCCCAGCCTTGGGGATCCCTGCCTGCAGGAGGAAGGTGCTGGAGATCCAGAAATCCGGGGGTCTGTACGACATCGGGGGGATCCGCTGGCAGCTGCTCCTCTGCCTCTTCCTCATCTTCACCATCGTCTACTTCAGCCTGTGGAAAGGGGTGAAAACCTCTGGGAAGGTGAGGAGGGCTCCACCACTGCCCTGCCAGTGGGGTCTTGCCACCCACCTGACTGGCAGAGGGAATGTCACCTCCCCCCAGCCCCTGTCCCTGCGGCCACCCCGAGGGAGCCCAACCCAGGGCTTTGGGTGCTCAGTGGTGCCACGGGGTGACAGCCACCTCCCCCCAGGTGGTGTGGGTGACAGCCACGCTGCCCTACGTCGTCCTGCTCATCCTGCTCATCCGAGGGGCCACTCTGCCTGGAGCCTGGAGAGGGGTTGTCTTCTACCTGCGCCCAGACTGGGGCAAGCTCCTGAGCACTGCGGTGAGAGCACAGCGGGACCCCCTGCCCGGGGCACGGCAGCACCCAGAGCCCTCCCCAGGACACCCACCCACCCATCCGGGCACGGCAGCACCCAGAGCCCTCCCCAGGACACCCACCCACCCATCCGGGCACAGCAGCACCCAGAGCCCTCCCCGGGACACCCACCCACCCATCCGGGCACGGCAGCACCCAGAGCCCTCCCCAGGACACCCACCCACCCACCCATCTGGGCACAGCAGCACCCAGAACCCCTCCCCAGGACACCCACCCAGCCCTGCCCACGGGTCTGGCCCCACCACAGGGCAAAGGGGCCCTTGTTCCCACAGAAACGAGGCACCCTGGGCAGGCTCTTGGAAATGTAAATCCATAATTGAATCACCCATCTCATTCTGGCCGGGTTTTGTTCGTGCAGTGCTCCCCCACCCTGGGCTGACAATGGGCTTCCTGTGGGTAATTACCAGGCAGCACTTGAGAATTCTCATTAAAGGTAATGAGGGCTGTGCTGGGCAGAATGGGCACGGCGGGCTCCCCTCGATCCATCCCTGCTCCGAGTGTGGGTGAGCACGGGTGACACTGCTGAGTGCTGCTGCTGCAGGAGCCCAGGGTGGGAATGAGCTCAGCCCATCCCACAGCAGCTCCCTGGAGATGTCCTGGGGGCACAGGGCAGGCAGGAGAGGAGGTCTGGACAGATGTGCCAGCACAGCCCCATCCCTGTGCCATGGGGTGCCCATGCCACTGTGTGGGGAGCCTCCCAGCCCCATCCCAGCCCCAAGGATCTCCTGCCCTGCCCATCCTCCTGTTGTTTCCCCCTCCAGGTTTGGGTGGATGCTGCTGCACAGATTTTCTTCTCCTTGGGCCCTGGATTTGGAGTCCTCCTTGCTCTGGCCAGTTACAACCATTTCCACAACAACTGCTACCGGTGAGGGTCCATCCTGGTGGGCACAGCTGCAGTGGGGGCACAGCTGGCAGCTCCTGTGCCCTCCTGCCCCATCCCAACAGCTCCTGGTCCCCACTGCCCCATCCCAACAGCTCCTGTGCCCTCCTGCCCCATCCCAACAGCTCCTGGTCCCCACTGCCCCATCCCAACAGCTCCTGGTCCCCACTGCCCCATCCCAACAGCTCCTGGTCCCCACTGCCCCATCCCAACAGCTCCTGTGCCCTCCTGCCACATCCCAACAGCTCCTGTGCCCCACTGCCACATCCCAACAGCTCCTGTGCCCTCCTGCCACATCCCAACAGCTCCTGTGCCCTCCTGCCACATCCCAACAGCTCCTGTACCCCACTGCCCCATCCCAACAGCTCCTGTACCCCACTGCCACATCCCAACAGCTCCTGTACCCCACTGCCACATCCCAACAGCTCCTGTGCCCCTCTGCCACATCCCAACAGCTCCTGGTCCCCGTGGCTGCAGGCTGAGCATCTTTCCCATTTCACTGACGGTTTTGGTGCAAGAGGCCAGGAGAGGGAACTGGAGTGGGGGAAGGCCAGAGGCAGCTGGAGGGGGGTGAGGGCTGACCTGGAGGGGGTCTCTCCCTCTTTTCTGCCCTCCAGGGATGCGCTGGTCACCAGTGCTGTGAACTGCCTCACCAGCTTCCTCTCAGGCTTCGTCATCTTCACCGTGCTGGGCTACATGGCCGAGATGAGGGACGTGGAGGTGGAGGATGTCGCCAGAGACAAAGGTTCTCCTCCCTCCAGCAGCCTCTTCCCCAAGTGAATTCCCACCCCCAGGGCTGTGCCAGGGAACAGCCAACCAAGCCAGTGTCCCCTCCTAGGGCCCAGCCTCCTCTTCATCACCTACCCTGAAGCAATCGCCAACATGGTGGGATCCACCTTCTTTGCCATCATTTTCTTCCTGATGATGATCACCCTGGGGCTGGACAGCACGGTAGGAATGGGACAGCCCAGCTGTGTCCCCAGCAGGGACCGGGGTGGCCGTGTCCCATGGCTGAGAGTGGGTGACAAGGGATGGAGTGGGATGGGATGGGATGGGATGGGATGGGATGGGATGGGATGGGATGGGATGGGATGGGATGGGATGGGATGGGATGGGATGGGATGGGATATCCCCCTTCTGCCATGTGGGTTTTCTTGGAGAGCAGGATTGTCCCCACATCCCATTTCCCCACCCCACGCCAGTGTTTCCTTTGCAGTTTGGGGGCTTGGAGGCCGTGATCACGGCCGTGATGGATGAGTACCCCCAGGTCCTGGCAGGGCGACGGGAGCTCTTTGTCCTCGGCCTCATCACAGTCTGTTTCCTGGGCTCCCTCAGCACCCTCACCTACGTGAGTTCCACTGGCACCACCCCACCCTGACCCCCCACACCCCCTCCTTCATCCCCGTGGGGTTTGCAGCCACCTCCTCCTTGTGCTGCTCCAGGGAGGAGCCTACGTGGTGAAGCTGCTGGAGGAGTTCGGTGCCGGCTGCTCCATCCTGGCTGTGGTGCTCCTGGAAACCATCGCTGTCTCCTGGTTTTATGGTAAGGAACTGCCTCTGTCGTGGAAAACATCCAATGGGCACCTACACAGGTGTGTGACCCTGCACAGGTGAGTAAATCCCAGGCACTGGATCCCGTGTGTGGCTCCTGGCCAGGCTGGGATGGGAACGGAGGGTGTTGTGTCCCTGTGGATATCCCTGTACCCACATCCCCAGAGGGATCCTGTGACAGCTCTCTCCTCCAACAGGGATCCAGAGGTTCTCCCACGATGTCAAAGCCATGCTGGGCTTCACCCCGGGGCTCTTCTGGAAGCTGTGCTGGGTCGCCATCAGCCCGGCCTTGCTGGCAGTGAGTATCCATGGCCGAATTACGGACAAGGCCATCGCTGTCCCTCTGGACACGCCAGAGGACAGCCACTCCCCTCTGCTGCCCAGCCCCCTGTGCCATGGGTAACTCTCCTCTCAATCACACAAGGTGACCAAGCTGCCAGGAGAGTGGACAGGGCTGTGGGACCTCACACCAGCCCTCCCTGTGCTGCTGTTCCAGGCACGGGCACTGCCACACTGCCCACACTGCCCACACTGCCCACAGCCCCAGGACCCCACCAAGAAAGGGAGCTGGAAGTTCATTTCCCAGCCTTTTCCACAGCTCCAGGGCAAAGCTGGGTGCTCACATGGGTGCAAGCCCAGCTTTGTCTCATCCTCCCAGCACGCAGCACCCCCAGCAGGGCCGGCCACGGGTCCATCTCCCGTGTGCTGGGCTGCATCCATCCCTTTGAAATGCCAGCTCCCACAGCACTTCAAAGGCTTCTGTGTGCACAGGGGCCTAATCTGGCCGGATCTGCAGGAGAAGAGGCCTTGTGAGGATTAATTATGGCTCTAAGCGCTTTGCCCTGGTTATTAAGAGAGGGGTATTATCATCAAAGCACACAGAAAAATGGTTTTGTTTCAGCACGGGGCTGTGCAGCCCTCGCGGGCCACCGGCTCACGGGGCTTGTTAGACACAGGCCCCCAGCCCTCCCCCAGCCAGGGGTGGCAGCCTGGGACATGTCTCTGTGGTGTCCACGCTGACTGGGGTTTGGGACAACAGGGAGAGCATCAGGATGTGGATGGTGTTCATAGAATCATGGAATCACCCAAGCATGGTTCGGGTTGGAAGGGACCTTAAAGTTCATCTTGTTCCATCCCTGTACCTGGTAACCTGGGGTGAGCTGCCATCAGTGCCAGGGCTGGGGAGATCAGAGAATTATTGAGCTTGGAAAAGCCCTCTAAGGTCAACGAGTTCAAGCATTACCCAGCAGTGCCAAGGCCACCACTAACCCATGTCCCCAAGGGCCACATCTACACATCCGCTAAATCCCTCCAGGGATGGGGTCTCCACCACTGCCCTGGGCAGTTGTGACAGGGCTGGACAACTCTTCTGGTGAGGAAATTTTCCCTGATGTCCAACCTCACCTGGCACAACTTGAGGCCATGTTCTCTGGTTCTGTCCCTCGTTCCCTGGGAGCAGAGCCTGACCCTCCCTGGCTGCACCCTCCTATCAGGGAGTTGTGGGGAGATAGAAGATCCCCTCTGAGCCTCCATCAGGCTGAACTCCCACAGCTCCCTCAGCCACTCCTGCTGCTCCAGAGCCTTCCCCAGCTCTGCTCCCTTCCCTGGACACGCTCCAGCCCCTCAGTGTCTGTCTCGGTGTGAGGGACCCAAATTGCTCACAGTTGAGGCCCCTGTGGCTCTGCTCGTTACAGTTCATTGTCATCAGCTCCCTCCTGGACCAGCCACCCCTGACCCTCTTTGAGTACCAGTACCCCGAGTGGAGCATCTCGGTGGGATTCCTCATCGGAGCATCGTCCTTCATCTGCATCCCCCTCTACATGGTGTACAAGCTGGTCTGGACACCGGGGTCCCTCAAGCAGGTCAGGAGCAGGACGGACAATCCCATGGCTCCTGGGTGGGCTGGGGTGGGCAGGAGTCAGCCCCAGGTTGGGTCGGGGGAACTGGGCAGGTGGGTGATGCATCCTCGGCAATTAAATCCCACCGGGAGAGCTGCCTGGGAAGGAAACGCCCCGTGTTTTGTGTCTCCCCCAGCGCCTCGCCGTCTGCATTCGGCCCGAGAAGACCACGCGAGCCGCCCAGGCAGAGGGGGTGGGCATGGCCCCCGTGCTGTAGCGCGGCCGGGGGACACGGAGATGCTCTGGCTCCCTCCTCGGCACAGCCACGGGGCCGCTGCCATCGCCCTCCCCGCCGCGAACCGGACCGCGCATCTCCACGAGCACCGCGGTGGAAGCGGCACCGTCCCGGTTCCCGGGAGCTGAGCCCGTTCTCGCCGCTGGCAGGAAGGAAAAGCTGCGATCCACAGCGGGGAGAACGGGACCCACCGCTGCATGCCGAGGGCTGGGAGCCGGGGTTGGAGGAGAACAACCCCAGCTCCCGGAGCAGACGGAGGAATCGCCTCGCTCCGAGGTGCCCGCGGCCCCCCCGTGTGCGGGCAGTGCATGTCTGTAGCTGTGCCGTGAGTTTGGAAAATAAAGCTGATGTGGATGCTCGGAGATGAGGGGAGGGAGAGGAGCCGGAGCTCGCCGTGCTGTGTTCATGGAGCGCCGTGCGTGGCTCAGAGCTCGGGCTGGGGGACACGGGGGGGCTGTCGCTGTCCAGACACTCCTTGTCCTGCTACAAAGATCCAAAGTCCGGCGGAGGAATTGCCCGAGCCCGGGGGTGGGTCCCAGGAGCTGCTGAAGCCGGGCAGGTCGGTGCCTCCTGCCGCCCCATCCCGGGGGATCCAGGGAATCGGCATCCGAAGAAGGAAAGACTTTAATATATGTCATTTTAAAACTAAATCCTGGGTCGCGGGTGAAACATCCCTGGGCTGCGGATCAGCCACCTGCCGAGGCTTCCCAGTCCCGACCCATCGCTCCCAGTGCAGCATCGCCGCTCCTCGGTGTTTAGGGCCCATTTAAACACTTAAAAGAACCCAGGTTCATGACAGCGGCAGCTCGGGGGACACACGGGGCTTGGGGGGACACACGGGGCTGGGGGGAGAAGATGCCCACGGGGGTGCAGGGATGCGCGGGGTGGACACGCGGGTCTCTCCCGGCCGCTGCCGCTGCCGGTGCCGCTCCATCGCTCCGCTGCCCCGGAAGGCCGGTCCCGGGGCGGGGCGGGCGGCAGGAAGGGGCAGGGCCGGGCCGGGCCCGGCGCACAAAGCCCGGGGGCCGGCGGGGTCCGTGCGGTGTCGGGCGCGATGGGGCTGGCGGCGGCGCGGGGCTGGGCGCTGTCGCCGCTGTCCCCGGGCCCGGCGGAGCGCAGCCGGCCCTACGCGGTGCTGCAGCACCAGAACCTGGGTGAGGAGCGGGGGAAGCACCGGGTACAGCCCCGCCACGGCCGGGGGCTCGCGAGTTGCTCAGGCAGTGTTTAATTGATGTTCTTTCTCTTCCCGCCGCAGTGCTGCTGGGCAGCATCCTCAGCGCTCTCCTGCTCACCATCATCCTCATGGCCATCTGTGTCTACCGGCCCGTCCGGCGGCGGTAGCGGAGCGGGACCCGCCGGGGCATCGAGGGAATGCTGCATCCCACCTGGTTCTCCCATCTGGCATCCACCATCCCAGCACCGCTTCATTCCTGCCGGTTCTCCCGTCTGGCACCCGCCAGCCCGGCACCGCTCCGGACCCATCAGGTTCTCCCTGCTGGTACCCACCGTGCCACCGCTGCTCCAGACCCACCGGGTTCTCCCGTCCGGTTCCCACCCTCCCAGCACCGCTCCGGTCCCGCCCGGTTCTCCCCTCCGGTCCCCACCGCCGCTCCCGGCAGCTGCTGGGGATGCCCTGAGGATGCGAGTGTGGCTTTTCACCCATCTCTGCCCCCGCTGTATCACGCGGCTCCATCGTGATCTGGCTCCCAGCAATGGTCGGTCGGGCCGGGTGCTGGAAGTCACCCCCTCCTTCAGCAGACTCCTGGAGCTCCTGGGGGCGTGTTCGCAGCGAGCCCGTCTGGCTCGGAGCGGGGTCTGGAGCAACGCGCCTTGTTCCCAAATCCCGGCGTTCTGGCGAGGCTGATCCGACACCGTGCGCTCGAGAGCATCCCCGGGGCCTGGGCTGTCACAGGAACAGAGCCAGACTGGGGACATTGATCCGAGGAGCAGCTCCACGTGCTCAGTCACACCACGTCTACGTTTTTGCTTTCTGATTAATTCAGTTTCTTGTTTGAACGCTGAGTCCTGGGGGTTGGATGGGGCTTGGAGCAACCCGGGCTAGTGGGGGGAGTCCCTGTCAGGGCAGGGGGTGGAACAGGATGAGCTTTAAGGTCCCATTCAAAAACAATCCAAAGGCAAAAAGCTCAGTGATCCACCCAGCTGTGGGTGGGGGGTCTGGGCCATTCTTGCCTCTGAGCAGAAACCCTGATGCATGACCCAGTCCTGGTGTAGTTTTCCCGAGCCAGACTTCTCATTCCCAATATTATTTGCTAAAAAGCCCCAGACAGCTTCACATCAAACCAGCCCTTCTGAACCTGTTGGGAACTGGAGCACAGGTGAGGGATTCCAGCAGGTCCTCCTGGAAACAGGAGCCTCCAAAGGTCTGCAAGCAGGCAGATGCTCTGGAAGTGTTTGAGCTCCAGCCAGACCCATTTTACGCAGTTTTAGTAACAAGTGTTTACACTGAGTCCCACTTCCATACGAATGCTGCTATTTTGTTTTGCACTGCTCCAAGTAGTAACTGGATGTTACTAATTATTACTTTGATATTTAACATAGGAGAGTTTTGCTTAGTAATTTATTTAGAGTTTTAAAATGTAACTTCCAGAACAATTGTGGACCTGTTCTCAAGCCCTTGTGCTGCATCCGAGGTGTTTTGTGTTCTGTTTGAAGGACACCGAGCGCTGGCATTGAACAGGGATTTTCTTTCTCTTCTGTGAAATGACAGAGTGAGCCTGGCCTCGAGCAGCTGGAGTTATTAATCCAAGAGTGAGGCAGCAAGGCAGCACTGTTCCATTGCTTTCTGCTCCTTCTTTTGCTCACTGATTCCCGTGTCCCTGATTTTTTTCTCAGTCCTTCATCTCAGTGAAGCCTGGCCTGCAGCCTGTGCTGCTCGTGGGGGTGGATGGTGAAGCTCACAGCCCCAGCTCTGCCTTGCCTGGAGCAGAATTCCTGTTTGCTCTCATTCCTCACTCCCTGCTATGCCTCTTTGTACAAATAAAACTGCTCAGTAAACAATCCAGGCTCTTATTTATTCATGGCTGTGCCGTTTGTTATTAACTGAGCTGGAGCTGCACAAAGGGGTGAGGCTGTCCCAGTTCCCACCTCTGCTCCCCTCACGGCTCCTACCTTGTTTTTAGTGGGATGGCAGTGCTGGGAGAAGCCAGGGAATGGAATGGCAGGGCTGGGAGAACATTTCCATGGATGTCTGTCAGCCAGGAGCTGTTAACAGCACCGTGGTGCAGCCACCAGCAGCTCAGCTAGGAAGCAAAGCTCAGCCAAAGCAGTGGAAGAAGAGTTTCCAAATAAACAAAATCATGAATTGCTACTGTAAAAAGCCTTGGAATGGGGTCAAAGGAACAAAAAAAAAGCAGTCTTGTTTTGAGCATTAACTTAAAGAACTTTTAAAGCTGGTTATAGTTTTAGAAGCTCCAAGTGTTTGTAACTCTGAGCTTCTTTTTCCTACATCAGCCTCAAGCTGCCTCAGATGTTGGACTCTTGTTACACAAGAGTTAATAATAATAACAATAATAATATTAATAATATTAAATATACTCAGACCCCTCTGCTCCTCTCTTACAAGGTGTAGAGAGAAATTAATAAGAGTTACCCTCCTTTCACCTGTGTTGTACTGATTCCCCCTTTTCAAGACATGGAGACTCAAAACTTGGCTGAAAATGTCCAAAAAGTGGTTCTGGGGATTGTGTGTCTGATTCACACTAAGCCAGAACTACCTTGGAGAATTTCATAGATGATAATATCACTTTAATGTACAAAAAGGCAGATAATTAGTAAAAAAAAAAAAGACTCCAAATACAGTGTTAGAAAAAATACCTGTGTGTAGTGTAACGTGCAGTACCTTTGGTTTTTCTTCCAGCACACAGAGGGAATCCATCTTAAACTGAAAGGGTTAAAAGTCAGGCTTTAAGAGGAGCAGCACCTGGCTGAAGGAAGCAGGGGCTTCTAGTTTTAGCTGGAATGATACACATGTCAAAAAAAAAAAGACCACCCCAAAAGGAAATCCAATTTATTTTACAGTCCCAGACTAAGAAGCAGGAGCGTAACAAAACTTCAACTGAAAGTGCTCAATGTTCTTTAGTTTAAATATAAAACCAGAACAAGTCAGCTTGAAAAATGCTATTTTTACCCCTCTTGTAACCTTTGAAATGCTGAGCAGAAGACAGGCAATGCCAGGCAGACGGGTTTGAAAAGGCAACAGCACTCTTTATTCCCACTGGAGGAATGCCCACGGCTCCATCTCCTTCCTCCCACCCTGCCAGGAGCTCAACACGAGGCCTATTCCCTTTTCCCAACTGTGACAGGCACAGGAATCCTCTCTGCAAAGAAAGAAATTCCAACCCAGCCCACTGCCCCCGTGCAGGACAGTCCCCATTCCTGCAGCACCCACAGAGCTGTTTTTAGGGATGCAAAGACATCCCAGGGAATAAAACCAGAGTGGAGAGGCCAGTCCTAGTGTAGACTGAAGGAATTGTAATCATGTCCTATGTAAAACAGTGGATTATTTGTTTAAAATAGGGTTCCAAAGTTACCAACTGCCCCTCTGGTTATGCTCAAGTCCATTCTAGAGTGATTTTACGTTGGTTAATTAACAGCTGGTCACCCAGAACTGCCCTGTTTAGCCTGAGCAACAAGGAGCAGTGTTAGGAGCAAGCTCAGAGCAGCTGTACCAAAGGTTCCTCCACTCCTGGCAGCCAGAGCAGAGGGATATTGCTCACATTTAACAGCTGTAAGGCTTTCCTGTGGCTGTTCATCGTGTACCTGTGGAGTGCACTTGAGAGTCACAGTGTGAGTACTGTAAACACCGAGAGGAGTGCAGATAAAAGAGCTACAAAGATCCTGTATGGCCAAAAAACCTGAGGAAAGCTGGTTAAAACAGACCTAGGAATCGTTACAAGACCAGTTTGATGAGTGTAGGCCTAGTGGCTTGGTTTAAAATCAATAAAAACATTCAGGTAAAAAAATAGATGTATTCACATGAAGGACAAGCGGCGGGGTTTTAAAAAGCAACACGCGTTTCCCTTGCAGAATTAAAACTTCTCTTCCAAATAAGGACACATGAAAATCTCACCTGAATTCTTTTCTTGGCTGCATTTAGCACCCACACTCAGCCATGCACACCAAGAGATCCCAAAGAAGCACCTGTATCTATCCCTTAATTTCTTGCTGCCCTCTGACCACGGGAACGAGCTGGTTTGGAATCACTGCAGAAACTGCTGCTGTACTGGACAGATGGTCCCATTTCAGCATCTAAAATTTTACTGGCTACTTGTTTTTGTCCTTTTTCAGCAAGCACTAAGTTTAATCTGGAGCTTGGATGAGCTGTTCAAGTATAAAATTATCCCTCTTAAGCCAAAAAAAAAAATAAAAAAAAATCTCAGTAACTAGAGGAGAGAGAACCACATCTAAACAAAACTAACAGAAAACATCTGTCAGCATGAAGAACTACCGTGTGTGTATAGGCAGGGAGATGCTCTCCCAAGAAACAGCTGGAAAAACAGGCCATGGCTTTGAATTATTGAGAAATAATGAAGCAGATGAGTATTTCTTTGGTAAGTAATGAAGTTTCCCTCCTGAACTCTCCATAAAAATCAGGCTTTCAAGCTTTACTGCAATCCTACATCCTGATGCAAAGCAAAAATCTTCCATCTGCTCTTCAATAAATAAGTTTAGATAAAAACATTTCCTTCAAAGCTAAGACTGCGTGGTTGGGGAGCCAAATGTGGAGTCCTGTGATCTGCAACTCCCCCCAAACAAAAACAATTTAGGTTTTTGCAGCTGATGCCAACTTAGAAGGCAGGTAAAACGTTTCCTTATGCAATCCACGAGTGGTCTTCAGACTGACAGCTCTGAAAACCTCCAGTTTTACACAGATTTGGTCATCCTTGCTTCAGGAGGTCACTTAGAAGTTATTTTTCCACAAGGGAGAGCTGTAAAACTTGCTGAAGCTCTGCTTCTTCCTTCTCCCGACGCTGCTTCTCCTTCTCCTCCTGCTCCCGCACGGACAATTCCATGGCAAGCTGCAAGTCTTTCTCAAAGCTGGAAGTTTCAGTGGAGCTGCTGCTGTGGGAGTTCCCTGTTCTTGTCAGAAAGCTCTCCTGCAGTGCCCTGATGGAAAAAGAACAGCTTGGAGAAGTAAAAGAGACAGAGCCTGTCTCGTATTCCTTGCAATGATTCTTCCTGGCAACTGTTTTAGATTCACAAACCTGAAAATCTCTCCCAGAGGGGAGAAAACAGTTTGAGGGTATGAGAGCAGCTGTTCCAACACCTGTGAAATCCCCAGTGTCAAACCTGGATTCCTTTGAATCTTTCATAGTACCAACAGTTATGTTTTCAATGGGTCTCTAAAAGCATCCTCACCTGGTTTAAAAGATTTTCCATGTACAGAAGAACCCAGAGGATTCAGTTTTTGGGGTTTTTTTTTGCATTTAACTGCAGGAAGACTCCACAGACATCAGAGCCCATTTTTCAGTGTCCATTAAATCCATGTTTTTAAGGATTACATAAGGATTTAAAAAAAAAAAGAAAAAAAAAAGAGCTGCCTTGAAGTGTGCAGCCTCTAACAAACATTCAACCCAGAGGGACCAAATTCAGAGTTTTAAGAGCAGAACTGAAGGACTGGGTTTGTTTTTTTGGGTGAAGAATCTGTTGTGTGCACAGACCAGTCCCACAGCTGGGAAGAACTACACTACATAAAACCAGGGAGGCTCAGTTTGGAGTTCTTGTTTCTTGGAAAAGCTGGAAGAAGCACAAGAAGAAATATCAAGTTTTGTGCGTCTGCACCACAAAAAATTGCCAAATTGCCTCATGCTGCTGCTGGGGGTGTTTTTGCTCTGTCACTGCATGGTTTGATGAGAAAAACAGGTACTTACTTCTGATACTGTAGATTGAAGTTCGGGGGATATGCAACTGCTCCGTTGGAATGCACCCCCAATTCCTAGAGATGGGGAAAGACAATTCCACAGCAGTTATCAGATCTGCAGAGTCACTCATTGAAAACAACCCTTCAACCACCCTCATTTCTTCTTTGAAATACGTTATTTTGATCTTCTAAAGGTCTTAGGAAAACTGATCCTTCACTGGTTTCCTTCAGCTCTTGCTGCACAGTCTTTGCCCAAGATCCCAGCACTTACTTTATTTTCACCAGATTCCAACAAGCTCTGCTGGATGGCAAACTGCATGATCTCATTGTCCTCATCCTGCACGTGGATGTTCCTGCCATCATCCTGGACGTGGTAGGATTTGGGGATCTCAAACACCGACTGGTCGACCTCGAAATTAGAACCTACAGAAGGCAAATGAAGTTAAAAATCCACTGAGCCCTGCTTGGAACAAGTTTGAACTTCAAAGATTCTAATCGAGGTTTTTGCAAGGACACATTGCAGCTCCCCCTGCTCCATTCTCTCTCCTCTGTGCATTCCATGCACAGGGATGTAAAAAGGTGGGATCCCTGCACCTTCCCAGCCCTTACCTGCATCACCCTGTGCACCTCCAAGGGAGGTTCTCTCAGCTGTCCTGCAGCTGTTGACGTTTTCAAAAGTAATTCGGGCATTCAGCACGTGAAACAGGGGAATTTCTGCAAGAGTACAGGATTTCTGTCAAAATGAGAACTATTTACTTCCACACCTGCATCAAAGCCTTACATGTTTATGGGATATATTCCACAACAGCTTCCTATAATGACAAAGCACAGATGAACTCACTTCACCAAGAAGGTGGCTTTACTTAATCTCAATCCCTCTCTAAATCTCTTATTTCAAAGTAAGATTTGCCAAATTTAAGGCACTGAAGGTAAGAGGAAAGGGGCTGACAATAGCTCATTCTCACTGAAATGACATTGTCTCTAAAATGGTATTTCTGAATTGTTCATTCAGAATTTGCATTCTGTGACCCCAGATGTACAAAACAATGCTTGAAGTATCATTTAGTGAGATGACTAAAAGGCTAATGTGGTTTTTGTAAATAATATATTGCAAAACCAAAGGAAAAAAATGTAAAATAAAAATTGCTAAATGTTACCTATTTTGACAGGAAATCCTGGTGGAAATTCCAGAGTGATGAAATCCCTAAGTCTGGCAAAATGAGCACTGGTTCTGGCCATCAGGTCGATGATTGGAGTGACTTGTTCCATAAGAGACAAAGGGAACTCTTCACTCATCCACAAGGTTGCTTTAAATCTTAAAGACAGAGTAGGATAAAAACCATCCTAAATTCACAGTTTAGGAACAGGTGCAAAGCAAAACAGGCAGCTGGGCAGGGACAGAAAAGTTACAGCACCAGCCCAAATGTTTGCTTTGACACAATGGAATTAAAAAGAGATATTAGCTGAATATTTCAAGATCTCTCCTCTGATTAATTGTGGAAGCTGGGGGGAAAACCACACTGGATATTTGTAAAAGTGGTTTCCAGGAATTATCTCTTCCCAGATAACTGGGAAGAGACAAACTAGGAATAGTTAAAATGATCATTTCTCACTTCTGTGTTCTAATGGTGACTTCCTTTGGTCTTCCTATGTCTCTGCCTTTCAAATCAAAATCTGGGTTGAAGTATTCCTCCAGAGTAATAGCAGTGGGATTGTTGATTGCAGCATACTCTGTTGTCCTGGATGTACTCTAGAAGGAAAGAGAGGAAAAAAACAACCTAAAAAGTACTGAACAGACAGTGGCTACTACAAGAAACTTTTAATTTACCCTTTGTGAAGTAGCTCACTCCCTTTTTCAGACACAGTGACACACAGCCATAAATACCAGCTGTTATCAGACTGGTTTTACTGAAGGTAAAAATCTCCAAGCTTTTTAGAGACAGGAAAAATCTATTTAGATACTTTAAAGCTGGAAAGCAACCAGAAATGCACACACGAGCCACAGCATTTCCAGGCTCCAAATCCTTTACTAAAGGCAAAACTTTGATGGAGAATTGGAACTCTAAATCCCTGCAAATGTGCAATGCCATCCTGACAGAGAGCCAGCAAATCCATTATCCACTGCTCTTTAGCAGTTTAGAAGCAAGGGAGCTTCTAAAGCCACGTGGAATCATGGAATGGTTGGGGTTGGAAGGGATCTTAAAGTTCACCTATTTCCAACCAAACAAAAACATCCTCAGGGAAAATGAAAACCTCATCATCAAAATTGCTGCCAAACTCAGGGAACAAGAGGTGAGTGCACACAGCAGGAATTCCTGCTGGCTCAGTGACCTGTGCTGACACCAGACACTCACCTGAGCACCACATTCGTGCTCCACTGTCCCCAGGAATGATTCCAGAGGGCTCCTGTCAGCTTCATGTAACAGGAGGGAAAACAAAAACAGCCATTAGCATTAATTAGCAGTAAAACTGGCACTCAGACCAAGCTTCCAACCCAAAGGGAAGTTGTTCAGATCTCCTGTGAGCTCTATCAGGCAAGCCCAGGACCTACAGCTGACAGTACAAAACACAGAATAGAGCAAAGATTTTCAGTGGTTTTTTTTTTGATTAGCAGACACCTTTATGAGTCCCAGTGCCTCAGTGGCCCCAGGGTAGGAGAATTTCCATATAAAGTTACTGGCTGATCACCCTTTACTCCAAATACCAGAATAAATTAGTGGACCAAAACAAAAATCCTGTGAATCTTGTATCCACAGCCAAAGTAAAGTAAGGGCAGAAATACATTCCAGAGCAGAAAAGTGCAGCTTTTAAGTGTGTCAGGAAACTTTCAACAGGTTTGAAGGGCTTTTGTTTCCTCTAAATACAGCTGGGATAAAACTAGGTTCATTTGTAGGTTAAGAGTGAAATAATGAGCTGCCTCAGACACAGAACACATCAAAGTAAAGCAGGGCAAAGTCAGCAAGAAGAGAATTTCCTGGTTTGTCTGCCCAGTTCTTCAGACACACAGAGGAGGTGTCAAGGAGCCAAAGGGTTCTACTTCTTTCCAATTTTCCTATGGGGAAGATACCTTTATATCTCCTCTTCTCCTCTTCTGTTAAATGTTCTGTTCTGATCCGTGTGATCACGTTCACGTTGTTTGCCATGTAGACCTTACAAAAAATACAGGGACAGAAACCAAGCAGGTTAAAAAAAGAATTCTCCAGTAAAACATCCTGTACCCAAAACTAACTGAACCAACCTCAACACCAGACAGGCATTTCCAAGAGATTGTAAGAGGGAATGGAAAAGGAAAGTCAGGGAACACTATTTCTAAACAGGGATTAGTTATGAGACCTCAGAAATTAAATTTAGTGACAGTTTAGCTCTGCAGAACACCAGTGAACTCCCTGTCCAGCTGAACATCCCTGCAGCCTTACCAGCAAAAACCTTCAGATAAATGTAAAAGCTACTCAGCATTTACTCTTCTGGCGAATGAAATTACAAAATGTCATTTATTGCACCGATTCCCCAACACAGAATCAGGGAAATTAAATCTTCTGATTCGGAGCTTAAATTCCTACCACACTAAGGCTGTAAAGCCACCTTCAAAAATATTTCACTGAGGTGAAATGGAGGTCAAAACCAGGGTCAGGTGGGACCATTCTGAGCAGCTGTGACTCAGGAGAAGGGCAGAGTCCAGCTCATGAATTCATGGTGCCACTCATGGCTGCAATGCTGTTCTTATCAACAGCTTCCTCAACTTTCACCCACTGAAACAATGGCAATGTTCAAGTGTGAGTGAAGTGCCAGCCTTTGAAAGGAAGGACTGAGGGCAGCTCTGCTGAATCTTCTGTCCCTCTTCCCTCTCTGATCCCCTGGTGACATTCCTGCCATGGGCTCCATCCCTCCCCACAGGTCTGGAAGCTCCTCACTCCACTCCAATTCTGCTGGCAATACAATAAATGTCCCAATACAAATTTTAAGACCTGAAATGGTCAGGAAATACAGGAAAAGCACAACCAGACTTCAATATGCTGCAAGACCTGTCAGAAGAACAGAACAGGCTTTACCTTGGCTTCATAACCGTTGACACCTTCTGATTTCTCTGTCCTCCACACCCAGAATCCAGATGTGGTTCTGACAAAAAGGGAACACCACAAGTGTCTACACAGCTGCATTTCTACACAACCCCCAGCTGGTTCTTCTAAATCTGATTTTAAACAACATTTGACAGATTATTAACCCCAGATATTTGGATAAATAGGTGTAGTTATCAAGGAAGACAAATGTGTGTCTGTTGAAAGACACACTGTACACATTTATTTTAAGGATTCAAGTGAGAATTGACTTGTTACCAAATCCAAGTTCTTGTCCATCAGTTCCAGCACATGGATTTGGGGGAGATACAAATTTACAGTGAGCAATTGACTCAATCTTAGAGGCCTTTTCCAACATTAATAATTTTATCCCACTAACATGATAAACTGGAAGTTTGCTGCCAATGATTTCTTTCAACTAGGAGCTTTTTGCCAAGCAACAGTGGCAATCTGACCAACCCAAATTTCTTTATCTAATGTTACATGAAGCTTAAAGTCATTTCAGACCTAGCCCTAAAAGTTTTAATTATCAAAGCTTTTTCCAGTTCATCATTAAACCTTTTTTCAAGCACAACACCAAAATGCTTATTTGCTAAGAGAAACCCTCTGTGTTACCTTTCAAAAGCAATGTTTTTGGTATCAAGGCACGTGCTGATGATTGGAGATGTCAGGCGCCTCTCCACATCTTTCCTCTTGGGCGTCATGGATCCCAACGTCAAACGCTTCATGTGCTGGGAGATCTCAAACCTCTCTGTGGTGACAAACTTCTCGTCGTGGTTGATCTCGATGAGCTCTGCCCAGCCACCACTGTCTGGTGGAAAAGGCACATTTCAAGGTAAAAAAAACTCAGCAGGTGTTCCAGGGTGGAAAGCTGGGAGCATGTCGTGTATCAAAGCCGGGTGTATTTGCACTCAGCCGGGATCAAATTTGGAGATGGAACCAAAATTGTTTTTCATTTGTGAGGCAACAGAACAGGAGGAGGGAAACTGAGTAAAATACTGAAATTTTAGCCCTATCACCAAATTTCTACCTGAGATTTACTCAAAGCAAAGAACTTAAGCCATCACATCTGCGAGACACGAATACGAGCATACCTTCATAAAACACAAGAGGCGTTTTTTGTGTAAAATCAGGATTTCTCACTGTGCTCACACAGTATTTGGTGCAGCCAGGTGAACTCTTTACCTTCTCCCTTGAAGATGACAGTCCTCCTGCCCCTCTCCCAGCTCATGTTCTCGAAGCCCAGCAAGGTGATGTCGACGCGCAGCTTGGCCCGGCTCTTCCAGATGCGGCACACGTCGCTTGGGCACACCCTGGAAACCAGGGGCACTGGGGGAGACAGGAGAAATGGGAAAGGAAAATGTGTAAGAGGTGCAGCACAGAGGAAAGGAACCCAAGAAAAGGCACTGCTCACTCCTGGGAGTGGGAGGTGAGATAGTGATCCTCTTTAGCTTTAAGAACAACCAGCTTAGGGCCAAACCAGCCTAATTTAAAGATTAATATGAAAAGGAAAGAGGTATTTGTTCAAACTGAAAGATGTGAAATGGCATAAACCCCATGCCTGGCAGTCTAACAGTTTGATATTTGAAATATTTAGTCAGCTGTGAGGCCTAGTGTTCATTCCTCTCAGGGTACTCCCCAAACAGCCAGTGCATCCATAGATGACACACAATCACTTCCGTCGTGGATGGCCAGGGACAGGTGAAAAATCCCCAAGAAAACTCTTCAGCAATTGCAGCACCAGATAAATTCTCCACTACTAACAACCATCCACCCAAATAAACAGGAAACAAAGAATAATTGTGCAACAAAGACACAAGAGGTCATTTTGAGAGGGAGGAGAGGAGGGTTCCGGGGAGCGGATATTCCCCTGCCTGCGTTGTGGGACGTTTGTAACTCATTTTTACAGCTTGGAATTGGTAACAAGGAGCAGGATTCTTACCCCAGCTGGTGAACTCCCATTTCATTTCCACATAAAAGTCAGGAGTCTGTAGAAGGAAAACACTCGATGAATACCTCATAATATAGTTTTACTCTGATATTCAGTGCAGCATTTCCTGTGAATATTTTAGATAAAGGTAAAAAAAGGAGAACTGGAGAAACGATAAGTGAATGCTAAAACTGAAATTGAAAGTAGCAAACACAACAGTCACTGCCCTGCCCCTGCTGCTGTCTGGGGAGATGTTCTTCCTTGTTTTACTGGAGAAGCAATAATGCCTTCAAGATTCAGCCTCCAATGTTGGGGTTCAAAGGGTATTTAAATAAAGTCAAGGGAAAGTCTTCGTGTCCCTCAGCACTATGGAACATGCAGGTTAGAACAAAACCCAATTGTTCAGCTTGCAGTAGTTCACTTATCTGAACTCCTTGAATGAGAATTCAGGCAGTGATTTCAGTCTGGAGTGAGAGTTTACATTTCAATAAAGCCTCACCTCGTTAATTTTCTGCAGTAACTCAGGAACTCCCCCGAGGGTCATGGAGGTCTGCTGGTAGTCCCGATGCTGCAGGATCAGCTGCACCATCTCTGGGTCCCCTGTGCTGACAGCCTCGTGCAAAACTGAAAGAAACCCAGCCACAGCCTCGGGTCACTTTGCTTGCTGACCAAAAACCCACGTCAAAACAAAGAACGTTTGTTACTGAAAGGGTCGGTTTTGTTCCCCAGGTTGTTCCCCAGGCTGTCCTTACCCGTCCATCCCTGCGCGTTCTCCTTGGTCACGTCTGCCTTGTGCTGCAGCAGGACCTTGGCAGATTCGATGTAACCCAAGGAAACTGCCAAGTGCAGCAAGGTCCTGCCCCGTGGGTCCCGCTGGTCAACATCCTGCCAGTGGCCGAGAGAGAAACAGGGCAGCTCATCAGAGCTTGCACAAACGCAGGGCTGATTAATCCAGGAGTCAATATTCCCTGAATTCCCATGGATGCGATCCCAAACTCTACTGCACCGCCCTCCTGCGGGGCTGTCTGGCTTCCCCACGGGAATAAAAGGAGAAGCAGAACAGGGGCTATAAAACAACATAAAAACTGGAGGACAGGAGTTCTTGTTGATGCTTCTCATTTCTTTTTCTGTCATTGTTTCCCCCTCTGTCTCCCCCCAGAAGGAGATGGGAGCTCTCGTCCGTGTGCATCATCCCACAGACAGCCGAGAGCCTGAGACCCCACAGAGGGCTTAAACTGTACAACAAAATGGGGGGAAAAGGGGAAAAAAAAGGCAACAGGGCGTACAACACGGATTTTGGACAGCACTTTTGGAAAGGACAGAAGCAGATGGTCTTTCACAAGGCACACACAGCACAATGAGGAGTGAGGGCATTCTCTACAAGTCACTAAAATAAATTAAAAAAAAAATAAACTACACAGGCACAAATATCCAAAACATGCAAGCACAACATACTCATACCTTACACATTTTTCACTATTAGCTTAGAGATTTGAAACAGAAGAGCATCTATAACTAAAGGAAAAGGGGAAAGTCAATAGCAGAATGAGAAAGGAAGGTTATTATGCACGTTAACAGCGTTATCTGACAGCAACAAGTCAGAATATCTCACACAGAGTGGGGAAAGCTTCACTTTAAAGCATCTTCTCTTCACTTCTGGAGTGGAACGTTAATTAATTTGATTCCCCACCTCTTGTAGCAACAGTAAAGAGCTCCAAGGGTCCCTCCCCACTGCCTTTGTTGCTGCTCCCTGGCCCCCACATGCCCGACCCCATTTGCCACTCCAGCTGCAGCTGGGAAGCGGCTCCGATCCCTTCCCTGCACCCTCAGGCAGCAGGAAGCTCATCCCAAAGAAGCAGGGGAGAAATACATCTTTGGAATACTTGAAAAAACAAAGGAAAAGCAGGTAAAGGAAGTAAGAGACAGACACCTTCCATCTTCACACGCTGCTGGTTTCCACAGGGAACGGAAGGAGGAAGCAGCATTCCACAGGTGGGAGCTGCTGAGTGATCCCTGTTTAACCACAAACCCTCACAGGTGTCAGAAATAAACACACGGGAGCAACGTGCCAGTGAGGTTAAAGGATTTTGTTAATGCATAAGATGACATAAACTAGATAAAAAAGTGACTGCATTCCAAAGATTCTCCCAAACCAGGGCAGGAACATGCTCTCAGCAGGAATTAGTAAAGTCGGGTGCACCGTTAGAGCTGCAGGTGACAGTCAGGAGGTGGCACAGCTGCCCTTGGGCTCACCTACTTGTGGTGTCAGGTATAATTAATTAATCAGCTCTGCTTATTAACTGTACCTCACTCCAGCCCCTATCAGAGCTTTTCCACAGCAGCTCAGCCAGAAGGATTTTTGCTGCTGAGCTCTGCTGCAGCTTTCAGGCTATTTCCTTACGTCACCATGTCCCAGAGAGGGGACAGCTTTGTGTTTTCTGCTCTCCAGCATGGAACAATGATCCATTTTTTTTTTTTTTTTTTACCAGAGATGCTGAAAACATTCCAACCAATATAAAAACTCTGCCCTCGATCTTGGACAGCAACAAATGCGTGAGAAGTGATGGCGCTCAGCAAGGTAGGGGCTGGTTTGATGTCCGTCAGCAGCAGCCACCTTTGCTGCACGTTGGCTTCCCATGAAGAAAAACAGGATTTATTGCTGTAATAAATAAATTAATGTCCATCACAGCCGCTCTTCTTGAGAGACCAATAACTCCTCCAAAAAGCTGCTTTGCAATGCTCAAGGCAGAGCTTTAAAGACGGGAAGCCAACGCTTAGTATCTGACAGAAATTGTACCCCTAACACCTTCTTACACCGCTCCCACACCACAAATAAACAGGGAACGAAGAGCCGGGATCGCTCAAGCCCAGCGAACGCTCCTGGCAGTAGCACCGGGGTGCATCTCCCTGGCGCACCAGCGAGCGAGAGGCCCCGAGCCCCGCAGTGTGGCACAAGCTCCTTCGGGGCCAGCAGCCCCCGCAGCAGCCGCCCGGGCCCCCGTTACCTGCTCCTGCAGCTCCTGGTCCAGCCGCCTGTAGTCGTTATTCCACACCAGAACGTGCAGGGGGAACGCGCTGCTGGCCCCGCCAGGGGAGCTCATCCCGGCGCACACCTGGGGAGCGGCAGCCAGGGCCCCTCGCTGTTCCCCCTCTGGGTGCTGGAGGCCGCAATCACCCAAGCGCGGGCCCCTTCAGCTTCTCGTCTCCGCTGGCCCCCACCTGGCCCAGGTGTGCGAGTGCGAGCCCGGGCCACAACCCCCTACGAGCCCTTCACCCCGCTCCAAGGGGAGCCCCATGCACAACCCCACGGCGGGGGTCTCCCCTGCTGCTGGTGCCCCTCGCAGCCCCCCGCTCCCGAGGATGTCCCCGGTGTCGCCCCCTCAGCCCCGCTCCCGGGGCTCTCCCCCTCAGCCGTCCCCGTCCCTCTTCCCTGTCCCTCCGGGGACGGCTGGGACGAACCACAGGGCGGCCGGAGCAGGGGGGCTCCTCGCGGTCCCCCGCGCTCCGCCGCCCCGGACAACCGCACGGAAAGCGGAAGCTGCTCCCCCTCCCCCTCTGCGGGCGGGCAGATGGAACGGCCCGTCCGCAGCTGTCCCATTGCCTCCCGCGCGGGGGGGGAGCTCAGCGCTGGCCGCTCTCACCCCGCCTTCGCCCGGCCTTGGTTTCGCTCGCCCGCCCGCCATGGCGGGTGAGGGCAGGGCTTGCTGCAGAGCGGCCTCTTCCACCAGGCTCCCGAAGCCCCGTCTCTCCCGTCACCCCGCCGAGACGGCGCGGCGGGCGGGCGGGCGCGACCCCGAGCGGGAGCGCTCGGCGCTGCGCCGCTGAACCGGAGCTCAGTCTAAGGCAGGCCCGTGCCAGGAGTAAAGATGGCGGCGCGGGCGACACGCGGAGCGGCCCCGGGTGGCGCAGCGCGCATGCGCGGGGCCGGCCCGGGGCTGGCGGGGCCCGTTACCGGCCCCGCTGCCGCCGCTGCCGCCGGTCCCGCGATGGCGAAGCGCCTCAGGAGCAGCGAGGTGTGCGCCGACTGCAGCGCGCAGGGTAGGCACGGCACCGGCACCGGCACCGCCACCGCGCGGGCTCCTCCCGCCCACCCCGCTCGGGCCGGGGGCCGCCGCTGGCCCGGGAGTGTCACCGCCCGGAGCGGCCGCCGCTGCACCTGTGAGGGGCCGGGATGGTTTGGGTGGGAAGGGAGCTTAGAGCCTCTCCTGGCCATGGGCGAGGACACCTTCCAGGAGCCCAGGTTGCTCCGAGCGCCGTCCAGCCTGGCCTGGGACACTTCCAGGGCTGGGGGATAACTCGGTGTGCGAGTGCCCGGCTCCCGCTGGCTCCGCCGCCCCTCCCGGGCCCGGGGAGGCTGAGGGGGCCGAGCTCCGGGGGACACCCTGGGGACACCCGGCTGCGGGAAAGGAAATGGGGAGCTCCCCGGTTTAGGAAGGAGGGAAGCTGACAGAAATGCACCTTTCAATGACGGGGCTGAAAGGTGGGAGGAGGGCGTGGGGTGGGAATGTGACGCTGGAAGGGACATTGGTTGTTTTGGGGGAGTTGTGTAGGCGCCAGCGGAGCTGGGCTCGGAGCCGCTCATCCATTCCCGTATTCCCAGGGTCGGCAGGGTTAAACTGGGGCTTGTCCCTCGGCAGTTTTGGGTGTAGGTGTCCCAGGCTTGCAAGGAAAGTTGTGCTGAGCTGTCTGGAGATGTGGACACAGCGTGTGCTCTGTGCTGACACGTCTCGCACTGCAGATGCGTTTGGGAGCTTATGGAAACAGATCTTGTCTTCGGAAAGGCTGTCGCATCTCCTGACCATCTGTAGTTCTGCTGTTCTTGCGTCTAAAACTGTCCTGCTTTATTTCATCGCCTCTCTGTGTTCTGCCTGTATCTTTTCTGTCTCTCTAGTGTTTGCTGTTTGTGTTCTGGGCGGGTTCTTCCAATATAATTAATTAATTATTCACGTACTGAAGTGAATTTAAACACTGTAACGTAGATAAAGCTTGAATTGGCAGAAGATAGGACGTGGGAGATGGGAGAACAACTTTTATTAAATCTGAGTTATGTTTGAAAAAACTATAAAAAATTGCAAATTAACTTCCAGGAAGTTACTTTCTTCTTTTTACAGAAGAAATCCTTCCCTGTGAGGGTGGGGAGGCCCTGGCACAGGGTGTCCAGAGAAGGTTGCCCCATCCCTGGAAGTGTTCAAGGCCAGGTTGGACAGGGTTTGGAGCAAGCTGGGATCATGGAAGGCGTCCCTGCCCATGGCAGGGAGGGGAACTGGGTGAGCTTTAAGCTCCCTCCAACCCAAACCAGTCTGGAATTCTGGGATTCTGCTTCTCAGGCAGGCAGTTGTCCCTTTCACACGAGGTAGCCTATCTGTGCTTTCACACATCTGACTCTGAGATAAAGCTGTGTGAATGTTTGTGTTCCTAGAGTTCCTCAGGATATCAGAATCACTGTGGGGTAATCCTGCAACCCGCCCTTTTATCGTGACATTAGAGCACTGCCAGGTCTTTCCTTATTTACTAGAAATCCTCTGGCTTATCTACGTGTATAAAGAACTCTTAATTTAATCCTTTTGTAAATAAAACGAATCAACCCCTTCCTTTAACTAAACCAGAGGGTTTGCCAGTGGGTGCAGGGGGGCTGTGTCAGGAGACCTGGTGGGTGTGCCTGGCACCTGCATTAATTAGTGCTTCCCCCAGAACCTCATCAGTGCCCCCTTTGTCTGCGAGGGTTTTCTTTGACACGAGGTGATCTTACAGGAGCTCTTGTGCTGCACTTCCTATCCTGAGGCAGGAGCTCGCTGCTCAAACCCACGGCCTTGTCTTCATCTCACGCTTCCTGTTTTGAACCACCCTGCAGGTTCCTGAAAGCGCCCGCCCGGCCCTGCAGCTTCTCCTTGGTTGTCTTTTGTGTCAAAACCAGCGTGGGCAGCAGGGCCAGGCTGTGACCACCCCTGGGCTGGGCACTGAGGCCCCTCAATCGCTTTGTCCAGCTCTGGGCCCCTCTCTCCGGGACAGACATTGAGGGGCTGGAGCATGTCCAGGGACAGGAACGGAGCTGGAGCACCAGGAGTGGCTGAGGGAGCTGGGAAAGGGGCTCAGCCTGGAGAAAAGGAGGCTCAGGGGGGACCTGCACAACTCCCTGACAGGAGGGGACAGATGGGGGTCTCGGGCTCTGCTCCCAGGGAGCAGGGACAGGATGAGAGGGAACGGCCTCAAGCTGTGCCAGGGGAGGCTCAGGTTGGACATCAGGAGGAATTTCCCCATGGAAAGGGTGGTCAGGCCTTGGAAGGGGCTGCCCAGGGAGGTTTGGAGTCCCTGTCCCTGGAGGTGTCCAAGGAAGGACTGGATGTGGCACTCTGGGCTGGTGACAAGGTGGGGTCAGTGACAGGCTGGACTCATTGGTTCTGGGAGGTCTTTTCCAACCCCAGTGATTCTGGGATTCTGTGTATTTTGGTACTGGCTTAAACATATTCTGATTGAGTCCATAATTGGGTCTCTCTTAAAAATTACTCAAATTCCAGGACAGACACTCTTCATTGCATTAAATTTAAACCTGAAATATCCAGGGGCATTAGGTATTGAGGTGGAGATGAAGAAAATCCCCAGTGCTGAGTGTTGATAGTGCAGAGCGATGCTCACAAACAGCCTGGGAATGGGCAAGGGGAAGGACCCCTAAGGATCCCATCCCTGAGTGATGAGCTTGTCTCTAACAAGAAGGGACCAGGCTCATTAATCTGGAAGGCTGCTCACTTTGGGTCATTAGGTTGCCACGACTACATCTCACTCCACTGCTGTTCTTTTTCTTCTAGGAACTGAAAGTTGTTAAAATAACAGAATGATTTAACAAGGAGCTTTTGTGCTTGTTGCTAATTTATCTTTTAACAAATTAATTTATTTTTTTTCTCTCGAAAACACCTGCTTTAATTTGGCTCTGGGCTGGTTCTGGTGGGTCAGGGGATGCTCTCATCCCTCATGGCTTGCACAGGTTTGCCTGCATTGCCTGCAGCACACCCGGATCAGCAACTCTGCTCAGAAACCACAGCTGTGATCACATCTCATTTGCAGGGATTCAGTCCATTTGTTGCATGGGTCAGGGGAGGCTTTTCCATGATGCACCAGTGCTCAGATGTGTTCTGACAGGGCTCAGGAGTTCTCTCATCAGATACCAGGCTCGCCTTGGACTCGCTTATTTGGCCTCACACTCATCTCTGCATTTGAAATTAAGATTTTTCCAAAATAAAAGAGATCTCTATTTCCTTTTTTTTGTTCTCCTGGGATGTGCTAGGTCTGAAGCTCTGTCTGGCTGCTCAGTTGCCTGTTCCTGCAGGGTTCTGGCATGTTGAGTTTCACGTGTCACTGTCAGAAATTGGAATTTCTTCTGGAGATTGAGCTCTGAGCAGCCGAGGGACCCGTTTGGTGTCCTGTGGGCATTTATTGTTTCAATCTAATGTACCATTCCTACTTGACTTTATGTCTTTTGATGTTTGAAGCTACATAATAGCTCATATATATTATTTACTACTTCACTTCCCATCAGTTTTCTTTCTGGGCTGCTTGTAAGATGGTTCAGTTCGGATCTGGTGAGTGATGAAGTTATTTTGCTGGAGAATTTTGGATTTTATTGAGCCTTTGACTTGGCACATATGTATCCTTTTTTATTATGACACTCTTGAGTGTTTTTATTATTTAAAGTGGAAATTTAAGACACTGTTATAATACAGAACTGAAAACTGAGTAGTGGGTGAAAAAGCCTGACTGCTGTGTCAACTTCATGTGAATAGATTTGGTGTTTTTAAAAAAGATTTTTTTGACAGGTTTAAAAAAAACCAACCCCAGAGTTTTTCCAAAGAGCAGGTAGGCACTGTTGTTAGGAATACTTCTGTGGGAGTCCACAAAGTAACAAGTAAAGCACTTCAAGATGGTGATAAATTCAGTGCCCTGTTATGTTTAGGGAGCAAAGTGTTTTCACAGGAAGGACTGCAAGCAGTGGGGCTTTTTCCCAAGTTTCCACTGCAGATCTCCTCACTGTCCTTGGAATCCCACATTCCCCATGAGTGCCAGGACTGGTGTTTCCCATTTTCCCAGCATCCAGAGCCCCAGCAAGGCTGTAACATTCACAGGCTCACACAGTGGCTGAGCAGGGAAGGTGAAAAAGGCAGAGCTGCTTATTTTAAACTCATTTTTGCAATCCAAGGTCGTGTTGCTTCCTGTGTTATAATGGATGGCTTCTTTTGCAGATCCTTGCTGGGCATCCATAAACAGGGGGATCCTGATCTGTGATGAGTGCTGCAGTGTGCACAGGAGCCTGGGCCGCCACATCTCCCAAGTGAGGCATCTCAAACACACCCCGTGGCCTCCAACACTGCTGCAGGTACAGAGGAAAACTCTTTTCCTCCCTTAAAACCAGATACAGTGATTTCTTTTTAATGTAATTTAAGTCACTAAACTTTTGTTTGAGAGGGGCTGATCCTTTTAAGCTTTGTTTTTCTAAGTTATTCTCATTTTATCTGGTCATGTTGTGATGGGCCACTAAAATCAGAATTGTCAATGCCTTTACTTTGGAAAGTCACTTCAGCTTTTGTGTCACAATTCTGCAGTACATCTGCTTCAACCTGAATTTTTTTTTTCACTGAAGCTGCTGTTGGGAAGAGCAGAGAATTTTAAGGGGGTTCTCACTACGTTCCACATCATCACCTCCCAAGCACGTGCCCAGTTCTGATGTCCCAGTAGGTTGGGGATGCTGGCACAAAGAGTGGGAATCTGTTGGCTTGATACCTGCTTGAAAATAATCACAGCAGCAAAATGTCTGTGTATTCTGGCTTTCAGATGGTGGAAACTCTGTACAACAATGGTGCTAATTCCATCTGGGAACACTCCCTGCTGGACCCTGCCTCCGTGATGAGCGGGCGGCGCAAGGCCAGCCCGCAGGATAAAGTGCAGTAAGTGGGGAATGCAGAATTGTTATCTCAGAGAAGGGAATTCTTACCTTATTCAGCAGTGAGAGGGCAACAAGGAATCCATAGGAACCTGTGTGTGTTTGGTAGTTTTTTTTTTTCTTTTATTTCCAAGTATTAATTTTTTTTTTATTTATTACAAAAATAGGAATACAGTGCTTAACTTCTCTGAGTTATTGATTCATGTTGAATAGTGAGGACCTTTAGTCAAATGACTTTCTTTTGTCATGTGCTTCAGTTTAACTGAATGCTACCAACGAAAGTTTGGTCGAGGAATTAAATAAAACTTCAGAGGTTTTTGTCCCTGACTATGGTGCTTCATTTTGAAATGTAAATAACTGCATAGAGTAAGTATAGATCTTAAACTGGCATGATTTTAAAGTATTTCTTTCAAGAAACAGACACCACATGCTACAGTCTGCAGATATTTGATGGTTGTAACAGACGTTTTCTCTGCATGGTCAGACAATCTGCACTGGGTTGTTTTTTACTGAAAATATTTTTCCATGCCTGACTTTGCCACCAGCAACACTCAAAGCTCTGATTCAAACTTCACTTGTGAATTTTTCTTTTTCTGGAGTGTCTGTATTATTTATGAAAGCAATGATATTTCTTTCCTTTCCCTTCTTGCTGTCTGGATTTCTCCTTGCAGTCCCAACAAGGCAGAGTTCATCAGAGCTAAATATCAAATGTTAGCGTTTGTGCATCGCCTGCCGTGCCGGGAGGATGACAGTGTCACTGCCAAGGATCTCAGCAAGGTCAGTGGCTCCTGGGACAGCACAGGCAAATCCCACTGACTTCCCTTCGTTTCTTTTGGCTTAACTGTTTCTAGTTTTCTGCATTATTACATAAATAAACAAAGCTTGACTTCAATTTGAAGCCCCTTTTTTGTGGTTGTGTGTGGGATACTGGAGGTGATGGTTAAGAGGCGTTAATTGAGGTGAGCTTGGAGAAAACCCTTTACACAAAAGAGCTGCAGTGAGAACTCTGCATGCTCTTGTTTCTCAAATCCTGGCTGAAAAACAACTGCTGAATCCCAGCTGTTGCTGCTGTATTAAATATAATCCTGCTTCTTTTTCAGCAACTCCATTCCAGTGTGAGGACAGGGAATCTGGAGACCTGTTTGCGACTGCTCTCCTTAGGAGCTCAAGCCAACTTCTTTCATCCCGTACGAACACTTTCCTTTCATTATTTTGACACACAATCAATTGCAGTTCATACTGTTTATACTCATTTCAGCTGATTCATGTTATATTTCAATCACCTACTCAGACCTGCTGGTTCAAGTAGGTATTTTCCTTAATCTCTTGCAGGAGAAAGGAAACACCCCTCTGCACGTCGCTGCTAAGGCAGGACAGACCTTGCAGGCAGAGCTATTGGCGGTTTATGGTGCTGATCCTGGCACACAAGATTCCAATGGGAAAACTCCAGTTGATTATGCAAGGTGGGAGTCTCTGATGTCCATAAATCACACGATGGACCTGCTGAGATATGCTTCTATCCTGAAATGATTAATCTGTTGAACGCTAGTAATACTTTTACCAGAAAGAGTGAATGAGTGAAAATGAGGAATAAGTATTTTCATCAGATCGCAGCCTGTATTCTGGCTGATGTCTCAGGCTGTGCCAATCTAGCAGCTCACAGGGAATTAAGCAGAGAAGAGTTTCTGCAAGTTCAGGCTCCAGGAGTGAGGTTTAACTCGGGAATTGCTGGAAGAAAGTCCTGGACTGCACAGATGGGTTGGGGCACACAGGGTGGAGCCAGGCTGTGGGTCTGTGATGGGTTGATGCATCAAACATGTGCAGTGTTGGCTTGTACTAAATCTGTTTTTCTATTTGTGTGTGTCACTGACTGCCCCTTGTTCCCGTCTGAGCAGGCAAGGGGGGCACCACGAGCTGGCAGAGAGGCTGGTGGAGATCCAGTACGAGCTCACAGACAGGCTGGCTTTCTACCTCTGTGGCAGGAAACCAGGTGAGCACCACACCTGCACTCTCAGGCCTGTCACTGGCACTCACAGCACAATCAGACTGTGCTGTGTCATATCTGTGTCGGTGGCACTGCACTTTTTGTATCCCTTCCAAGTATTCTAATGTTACATTAATCATACAGAAAGAACCAAAGATGCAAGGTTAGGGTTGATGCTTTTAAAATTGGGATAAAACTGCCAGGTTTTAAATGGACATAAATGAAAAACAAAATTGCTTCCTGGTTTTCCACAAATTCATGTTTTTTATATACTGTAGAAACAATTCCAAGTAGTTTCTTTTAATTGAAATGCAACAGCAGGGAGTGTTCTGTTAAGTGGGTGCCTTTTGAATACAAGGACAGTGACAGATTTTTTAACCATAAAGGTACCTGTGTTAGAACTTAATTTCCTTTTTTTTTCATGGAATTTCAATACAACCAATAAGCCTTAATTGGAATCTTTGATAGCACCTGGAAATCATGGTAGGAGCCTTCTTTTATAACTTGCCTAGTTGCCTGTAATTGGAAATTGAGTAATTTTATGCAAGATAAATTATTTAGTGTTGCCTGATTCTTATGTTATTGAAAACTGTAGGCCAGTGCCAACCTATTAAAGTGCAGTTTGTTTTTAACTCTAGAGCACAAAAATGGGCAGCACTTTGTTATACCTCAGATGGCAGACAGGTAAGTTGCTGATTCCTTCACATGTCTGAAAACATCAGAGTAAAAAAAACCCTAATAATTAAGTTTTCTTTCCTTTCTGAAACACCTTTTAAGGCTGTTGCCATTTTAACTTTTTTATGTGTGCCTTTATTAGTCTTGGAAGGTTTTTTTTTTCCTAGAAAGAATTATTGGGATATCAACAAAATCAGAAAATTTTAGAAGCTGACTGTATTTATTAAAATGCAGGGAGAAGGGGGAGACAGGGAATTAAATTAAAATGCAGGGAATGCATTAAATTAAAATGCAGGGAATGGGGAATTCCTAGGAAACAGATTGTGGGAATAATTTAAGCACCAATGGAGAACTTTCCTGATTTTTGTAATGCTTTTAACTTTCGGTTGTGATCAATGAAATCATATTTATATGAGAAGTATCAAGTACTAATTTTAAGTCCCTGTTCCTCTTTTATTGCTGTGCAATTGGAAATAAGGCGTCTGTAAGTAAACCCCTGTCCAACCTGCTTGCCAAAGTGCTGTGAAAAACTTGAATAACCTAAAAATTGTGTGGGTAAAAAAACTGTGGGTATTCATATTCCGAGGAATTTTTGGTGTTATTTCATTTTAAATTGTAAAATTGTTGTATAAGAAAGCTTAAGAATCTGCTAATTGTGATATTGTAGTAGCAATATTAATAACATCAGCGTGTTAAAAACAACGCTAAAAATACTAAAATATTGGGGGGGCTTAAGATAAAAGTGACATTTTAATCACTGAGTTACCAAAATGTAGAGTTTTGGTATGTGGAAGCCATGAAGTGCCATAGATGTAATGATCACTTCTTGTTTTCATAGCAGTCTGGATGTATCAGAACTGGCAAAAGCAGCCAAGAAGAAGCTTCAATCTGTAAGTAAAACTCCTTTTCTAGATGTGGCAAGCCCTTCACTTCATCTCTCAGGCTCCCTCAGCACAAGTATCTCTTGACCCATTTGCTGTAGGAACAGCTTGAAACACAAATATTCTTTGAGCCTTCACTGTTCAGTGGAGTCTCCATCTCCAGTGGCATTTGGTACCTCATTCCCACAGTGCCTCTGCCTCACCCCAAACACAAAAGCTCTTTTTGTGGTCAGATGGGAAGAGAAAAAAAAATCCATTGACCAGGCAAGGAGGAGTGTGGAACAGAATGGTTGTCTCTGTACCTAGAAATGGGGTGGTCACACTCTGCTCCCTGTGCAGGCTGAGAAAGGAGCATTTCTGTGGATTAGAGAGGCTGAAGAAAAGAGCAGAGTTGTGCTCTTACATTTTCTCTGTTCTTTTCTGTTATCAGAGATCTTACTGGGTTTCATTTCTTTTCAAACTGTCATTATTTTGTTCCACCCATAGCTAAGCAACCATTTATTTGAAGAACTTGCCATGGATGTGTATGATGAAGTGGACAGAAGGGAAACAGATGCAGGTGAGACTTTCTGGAATGAAATAAAGCAAATTTGGGTTTTTACAA